>CM057450.1:874228026-876628026 GCA_016271365.2 Neoceratodus forsteri
CTTTGATCCTGCAATCCATTTGTTTCAACATATTCCACTATCATTTCCTTCAATAGTGATTCCATAACCTTTCCCACTACCAAAGTCAGGCTGACAGGTCTATAATGTCCTGCCTCATTCCTATTCCCACTTTTGTGAAGTGGGACCACATCCACCCTTCTCCAGTCCCTCAGAACCACCCCTGTATCAAGCAATAAGTTGAACAAAACTGCCAGTGGTGCTGCCAGCACCTATCTGAGCTCCTTCAGTATCCTAGGGTGAACCCCATCCAGTCCCATTGCCTTGGCAGCTGTTGATTTTACTAGTATTCTGAAGACTTCCTCCTCAACGAAAGGACTAGTGCCAATCTCCCTACCAATTTTGCCCTTGCGCATTATCTGTGGCCTGTCACCTACCCCTTCTATTGTAAATACTGAACAAAAGTGTCTGTACAATATGTCCACCTTCCCTTGGTCCCCTTCCTCACATACCTCACCCTTCACCCTTTATCCTTGTAATCCCTCCCCGTTGATCTTTCTCTTGTTGTTAATATATCTAAAGAAGGTTTTATTCACTTTTTTATTGACTGGGCAATACCCTCCTCTGTTTGTGTCTTTGCTCTCCTCACTGCCTTCTCTGCCTCCCATTGTATTTCCTGGTAAATTAACATAGCCTCCTTTTTCTTGTCATTCTGTATTTTTTAAATGCTAGTTTTTTTGCTCTTCCTGTTTCCACTGGCTTTCTTGAGAACCATAATGGTCTTAATTTCCTCTTGCCCTTGCAGACATGCCTGACACAGAGATTCATAGCTCTTTCAATGACCTTTTTCATTTTTGCCCACTGGTCCTTGATTCCACCTAGCATCCCCATTCCTGCCAGGGTGTCCCTTAGGCACTCTCACATTGTCTTGAAATCAGCACTCCTGAAGTTCATGACCCTTGCCTTGTGTATTTTGATGTTCACTGGTACCCAGGTGGTCCCCCACTGTGACATCAGCAATACTGTTACCATTTGTCAGCACTAGGTCCAGAACTGCTCCTTCATGAGTGGGTTCCATTACCAGTTGCTTGAGGAATGTCCCCTGCAAGGAGTCTTGGATGTCCCTGCTCCTGGAACTTGCCACTGCTGGGATTCTACAATTCACGTCAGGTAGGTTGAAGTCTCCCATTAGTAACAACTCTCCCTTATGAGCCAGCCTTATGATTGGTTCCAACATTTCCCCATCCACTTTTTCTATCTCTTTTGGAGGTCTGACTATCACTCCTGCTTGGATAATGGACCCATTCCTTTTCTCCAGCGTGACCCACGGCACCTACCAACCCCCTTTTCTCCTTGTATTTCTGTAGCCTTTATGCTGTCCCTTACATAAAAAGCTAACCCCGAACTTCTGACCCTGTCCTTTCCAAACAGAGTAAAACTGTGTACTGCCATATCATAGTCCTGGCCTTTATTGCACTAGGTCTCAGTGACGGCGACTAGATCCAGGTCCTCCTCTACCATGGTGTCCACTGGGTCAGCAGTCTTGTTGGCCAGACTTTGAGCATTCACACACTTGGCTCTCCAAATATTTTGCCCTCCATTTCCATCATTCCCCCTTCTATTCTCTCCCATGGACCTCCAAATCTTCACCCTCCAATTCCATCATCTTCTCTTCTATTCCCTACCCCCATTTGAGGGGGAGTGGCACTTAGTTTCCCACCCCCTTGCTGACCTTCATGCCTTCCCTAGCTTCATACTCTCCCTTAATCAGTTTCAATGCCGGGGCCCCATTCATGATTTCTACCAGTTTTCCTCTAAGTTCCCTAGTCCCCTCCCCGTTCAGGTACAGCCTGTCCTCTGAATATAGTCCTTCTTCCTTCTGCATGTACCCCCTCACCATCCAATGCAAATAAACCCCTCTGATGTGCAACAGTCCCTTACCCACTCACTGAAATCCTCCATTTTCTTTTTTTTTTTTTTGCCTGTATAGGCACTGGGAAGCTGAATTACCTCAGAGAATGCTATTGAACTTACTGACTCCCTGCAGCTCCTGCTAGCTCTTTAAACCTTTGTTGCACTACTCCTACCTCATTTCCTGCCAAGTCATTTGTCACTATGTGAATGATCAAGTGGGGTTTGCCTTCCCCCACCTTCCTTATTCTTTCCTTGATCGTAGGCCTGGCCCAACCCGCTTACATCCCTGGCACACATTCGATGTTCCTTCTCCCATTTGGGACCCATTTCCTTAATCAGTGTATACCCTTGATACTAGAATCCCCCATGACAAACACCTTTTCCTTCCCACTAGTCTTTGCCTTTGTCCACCTGTCTGCCCCTGGTGGGTCAGCCTCCTCCCCTTGACTTGTTCCCTGTTTGTCCTCTTAGACCTCCCTTATGTATTCCCACAGCTCTCTTCCATTTCCTCCATGTCCCCCCTTCTTCCATATCCTTCCTGGTATCCCCTGTTATGTGCTGCAGTCCCCCTCCTTCCTTGTTCTTCCACTATTCCACCCTCCTTTCCACTCTTAACCCCTCTTTTACTGTTCATACCTCCTTTTGCTCTGGTCTACTCTCCTCTCCTGTCCCCGTATTGGAGAACTTTTCTTCTATGGTTTTTGAGCCTCAGTTCCCCATGTATCCCCTGGCCCATAGCCCTTCCAGTACCACTAATCTTTTTGATGCTGGTCCCCCTACATCCTCTTCCCTCACCATTCCTCTGCCTCCTTGCATAGTTTTCCCTCCCAAGCTTCCATGTTTCCTTACCTCCTGTCATTCCCCTATTCCAATAAAATAAAGGAACAATAAAGCAAAGCAATCACATGGATTATTAAGACAGAAATAGTTTTGCTATTTTTTAAACTGTTTTTTTTTCTTTTTAGAGGTAATGAAGGAAACTTGGAAAGACTATAAAGAGAAAGAGGACAGAACAGATTGTTTGGTATTTTTAAACTTTTTTGTGAATTTTTGTTTTTAGGGGGAACACAGGAGTATAAAACCTGGAAAGAAAGACTATAAAAGGATAGGACAGCCTTAAATGGGAACAGGAAAAACAATAATTAAAAAACCCAGATCAAGTCACACAACCCCACCCCCACTTCCACCCATACCACCACAGTGGTGCTCGTCCATCACCACTAGCAGCTACAGAAATAAGAGGTTTCTTAGACATTCTGTTCAACTGTGTGGCTCTCTCCTGGCTGCTGCAAGCTCAGCTAACATTGTCTCACTCACTACAACTGGGAGACACTGGTAATGTGTCATGTGACCTGCACAAGCTCTTTCACGTAACCAGGACTTTTTTAACTTTGCCTTTCTAATGCAAAGGAGAAGTTCAAAAGCAAAATAAAGGTGAAATTACTATAGGTGAATTTCTCATTGAAAGGGGAAAAATTTGTAATCTTATCCAAGGAAACACATTTTGCTAATTTGCCCACAGAGAAAACTTCGCAATGTCTCTAGTGTTCAGTTGCGGAGGAGTCAAATGCAACAAAAAGTATACTCTAACTTGTTCTATTTACAACTTATATGAATTTACTAATACTTTACCACATCACATAGTCATTGATTGCTTCACTGGTAATGATCTTTAGGGTATATCAAACTCACATTATGTCTCAATCATCAAAATGATAGCTATCAAGTCCTTTCAAGACAGTACGTCACAGACATTCCTCGATTACACTCCCCTTTTTCTGTTCCTGTCATAGACTTTAGTGGCTGTTAACAATAATAACATGCTAGAGTCTTTCTATTCATCCCTGATTTTCTTGTATGACTGCTCTCATCATGACCCAGCTCACCATACCATACATACAGGCATAAAAAAACATGTCAACCTACTTTAAAGGCGAACAGTCAGCATAACTGATTCCACACTCAGGTATGGGATTGGTCCCATGTGCACGTTGTGAACAAAAGCATTTTTGTTTACTTACTGTTTGCTGCAGTATAGAAGATTACATTAGGCTATTTTTTTAGTTGTAAGCTGACATCTTTTACTAAAAGTCCAGACAAATCCTGGAATCTGCTGCAGCTGACGTCAGAGCAGTAGGCAGCAGTGGGAGACTCAATATCTTGCAGTATATGTTAGATCCTTTATAATTTTTGATCAGGTATTTTCCAGGACTGCCTTTTGCCAGTGGCTAAGTACAGTCTTCTGTGACTATACATAGCCCATGGAGGGCAGCAGGACCAGCAAACAAAATATCAGAACTTACATGAACTCTAACATGCGCTGCAGCCTGTTGAATCTTCTCACTGCTGCCTACTGCTCTGATGTCATCTGCAGAGGATCCTGTGATTTGTAGTAGCAGAAGGTGTCAGTCTACAACTAAGCAACATTAGACTGAATCAATATACTATAGTACAGTAAAGAATAAGTAAACCAAAATTTTTTGTACTCAAAGGGCACATTGAAACCAGCCCCACACTTGAAAGTAAAGGCTCTTGGTGGTGAAAGTTCCCCTTTAATGCTGTAATATCGGCACATAGTACAAATGAACAACACATGACACACACTTTCAGTCAGAGCGAGAGTGTTGGGTGTGAAGCACAAGTGAAGTTAATCCTGAAAATATGAGATAATATGTCAATATGATTATGCATGTATAGCAATTTTTTAAATGTCATGTGAGCTAAAAGTGGGAAGCTTATTTACTAAAGCTAATAACACACACCCATCATATGAACTGGATAACAGATATGCAGACGTGGTGACTGTAAGCCCATGTAACCCATCCTCCATCCCAAACCACAGATCTCAAATATAAGTTTATAGGACCATTTGAAGGGCCTCTTATGGCTATAAAAGTGTCACCGCACACATTCTTAGGACCAGAGGTCTGAGAACCAAAGATGAGTGTTTCTGTGGTCCTAAGGATGCAAGAAGTGACACTCTTATAGCCATAAGAGGCCCTTCAAACAGTCCCATAAAATGATTATAGATTGATAACTGTATTAAATAATTTTTTTTAATACAGTTAATGGCATGAGCGGTCAGCAAGAAGCCCACTACAGTGACTCAGCACGTGAAGTACTCTAACAGTAATAAGAGTATCTCATTCACAGCTGAAGGAAGGGCTGTGATTAGTTGGGGATGCTCCCATAATCTGTAATATAATTCTTAAAAAAAAATCCTACAAACCATTTACTGATGCATTGAATTTCTAATGAACTTCACCAGTCAAAATGAAAAGTGCAATCTGACTGCTATATAGGGTAAGAAGACTGGTTCCAGGAGTCTATGATTTTCTGTGTTTCAGTGTGTGTGGGTGGGGTGGGGTAGTGGTAATGGCAGTTAATTAAAATAGATCAGGTATCATAGAAATTCAGAGACATCCTCCATATTGGGTGATGGCTCTATTCAGAAAACAGTATTAGATGGACCTGTGCCTACCGTTAAAAGTTACAAGCCTTTTTTTTTTATTTCATTTTAACAACTACATGATAACAGCTGCTGGTCTTGTTCATTCTGTGAGTATTAAAAAAGGAAAGCTTACAACTTAGGATTCTTTGTGTTTTTTTTTCACTTTGTGGTTGGTGGGTGGGGGTGGCACTGAATGTAGAGATGTGTGTAGGGGTGATATGTGCAACTTCACTCTTTTTTCAAATCTTTCACTGTGCTGGCATCCTTCTGCTCGGCAGCCCCCACCCAATAACTTTGCCCACTGTCTCTGGGACTTACCTTTGGGACCAGCCATTTCCTCCATCAGGCTACCTCCTGTGGCAGGACCATTGGGGATATCAAAGTCTCTTCCAGATGCCTCACTTAGTTCAGCGTCCTGCACCCAGTAGGCAGTGCGGGGATTGCACTGAACTGTTAGCACCATCCTGCCACAACTGCTGTTCTTTCTTTCATTTTTTCCCTGACCCTTGGACACTTTGATGAGCTGACAGCTTAATGTGTGCACATTGAGTGTGCTAACATCATTAATCTGGGAGTATCCCCTACCAATCCACTGAGTCAGCCTCATCACCACCTATGGTCACCTGAGTAGCAATGTTATGGCAGGGCTCTCTGCCCTTGCTCCTTGAAGGAGAAGAGAGTCCCCTGAGATTTCAATCCTCCTCCCCCCCACTTGCCCCAATTGCTAGGTTTGCTTTTGAACCCAGGTTACTAGTGACATGAGCAGTAGCACTACTGCTGCACTGACAGGCTGGATAACAGTTATTTTCTAATCTAATACATAAATAACATGTTTTACTAATAAGACTGATCGCAATGTAAAACTGAAAATTTGCCTTTGTCATGGGGTTTATGCCCTGCTGCTGGTCTCCTTTTGCATTTCTTCATTCTGAAGTCCGTGGCATTTATTCAAATGCAGTGTGAGACTAAATAAGTGTCCGGGTGGACTGCACTGGAACAGGATTGTGAGGAGGCATACTAACACTGTTGTGGCCAAAGCTAGAAATAAGGCACGACAGGGTGTGCATCATGCTAGATTGCTGCATGCTCCAAGTGCATTGTGAGGCATGAGACCACAGGACAAGTGCCTTCAACCAACGGGAAAGTGTGGTGATCTAGCATAATGCACACCCTGGAGTGTCTTATTGTGCTTATAAAATGGGCTTTTATAGTTAAAGAAATATCATTTTTACAGAAAATTATTTTAAGATATGTAAAAGTTAAAATTACCGCTTCTTGTTTTTCTTTTTTTTTTTTTTACTTAAAATAGTCCTTCCTCCTGCAGCTGGGACTTGTCTTTTTATTTACATATTTGACTTAAGTATTTGGACCCAACTCTTTACCTGTAGTTGTAGTTTGTTGCCCTATAGTACTGTCCCTTCCCCCCCATCACAACCTTTGATAACTGCTGTTCTGTAATTAGGGATGGCAATTTGGTGATCTTGGTTGTGTGATACTTGCTGAATGAGAGAGAACATGAGTGAAACAGAGTAAAACAGTCGGGAGACAGAGTGAGTGACAGCCAGCAAGTAGATTACTGGAAGCAGCATTACAGCGCCATAGTATACTGAATTTGTGGGACCGGGACTGGGACTCTCCTTCACCACCAAACCTTCATCTCTACAACTGATCATCCCCTAGGAGGACTGAGAGTCATTTTTTTTAATTTTTTCCCCATTTATTTATTTAACACATATAACAAATGATGTGATATCATAAGCATAGCTATAAATGTACATCCACCATTTGAAGTTACATACAAGAGGGAAGCCATATATAAATAGATAACACATTACAGCTTTACATTTTTTTTTTAGGTCTTAAACAATTAATTACTGTCTCTTCTAAACCTGGAACCTTGTCATTATAATAAGCTTCATTTAGGTGGAGTATTAATTCTGGTGATTTTTACATTTCAGTAAATGAGGTCCACATATTCTCATGGACTTTTATAGATTTGGCAGTGGTGTAGTATTTTTTTTCTAATCTATGTTTAGCAATCATTTGGTTAAGCCACTGAATCAGGAGAATCACCATCCTTCTATTTTTGCAGAAGGATTTTAATAGCTATAATCATCCTGAGTTGCATTAATTTCAGGGGTCCATTTTTTAAACCTCTGATAGAATTGTCTTGTCCTAGCAGAATTGCAGATTTTTTTTTTAAGTGGTCTATTAACAGCTTTTGATACAAAGTCCAGAATTTTACCCCACCACAAATCTAAGCAAAGACAGAGTATGAGCATGTGTTCCAGTGTTCCTCTTTGGTTATGGCATCTTGGGCAATGGGCAGAGACCTCATAGTTCATTAAATTAAGGTGGTGGGGAGTATAATCAACTCTCTGCAGAATGTTAAAATGCGTTTGTTGCATCCTAACCAATCTCATTCCCATTTTTTTATATTAATTATTTTAGCCCACTGTGAACGGGTACTATGCTGATTAGTTTTCTGTTCCCATTTGTTTTTAAAGAAGGGGCATCACCTACAATATCATTAAGAAAATAATAGTACAGGCCCAAGATCAACTCTTTTTTTATGCTCCTGGGCCACCTCTCTGCCCCCAGTACTCCTCACATCCCATCCAGGATCCGGCCACTGTCCATCTCGTCTGGGACTGCTGGCACCCTGAAACTCCTGTGGCTTGCCCCCCTCAGTGGGGTGGCAGGGAGCCCCCTAACTCCCCACCCTCATGGATCCAGTACTGGTGCCAGCTCCCGATGAACACTCGTGGATGGCCATCAAGCCATGTGAGAGGTGTCACCTTTTTCCTTGTTCACTACACCCCTTTGCTGGTGCCATGGATGTGCAATCACACCAGCGGGGGTAGAGGCACATGCATCCACACACCTCACCCCCAGGCACCTTACCGAGACTCCTCCCAATGCTGTCACCCCATGCCCTGATCCCCAGCCTCCACCAGGGGGCAATCAGGAAGTGAATCGCCTCCTCTCCAGAGAAGGAGAGTAGTCCAATGGATGCTCTATCCTTCTCCTCCTCCCCGCCAGTCCCCAACAACCCATGTTTGTTCTTGAACATTGGTCGCCGGTGCAGTGCGAGGTAAGGTATCCAGTGTCTCAGCCCTCAGCGCCACCAGGTCGGCTTTCAAGATCAACTTTTTAACTGTGGGTCTAGATAACATTTGAACTGTCTGTGACAATGGTGGGTTATTAATTATTACTACCATATTTTTTGTATGTAATCATGGACTTGCAAATATTTGTCAAAATGGCAATTCCTTAATCTGTATTGATTTTGGGGGTTATCAAAGTGTATCACTAGCCCTTATTCAGAAATTGTGCAATTTCACATATGCCCTAGTTGGACCAGATTTTGAAAGAATTATCAGGTAGAAAGGGTAAAGAATGAGAATTGAGGTGTATAGGGGAGTAAACAATATATTTTGTTAATATTTTAACCCAATTTAATATTTTTTGCCAAGCATATATATTTGTTCTTATACATATTGCTACAAACATAATATGCTTATAATGGAGCCCCACAAATACAGTAAAATATGTTGTAATTTCTGATATGGTATCCAAAATGCTTCCATACTAGCCAAATAGTTTAACTCTTTCAATTTAAAAAGTGCCCAGAAGATTAGGTATATAATAGTATAATATTAAATTAGAGAGTGCAAATCCTCCTTTGTCCGGGGGGGGGTAAAGTTTTATTAGTTTCAGTCAGGTGTCTTTACCCTTCCAAAGAAATTTTTTTCAGAGAGATGTCAAATTCCTTGAAAACTCCCTCCTTTAATTTGATAGGCAGATTCTGGAATGAAAATGGTATTTTAGGAAGAATATTCATTTTTATAGTATTTACTCTGGCTATCAAAGTAAAGGGAAGAGTCTACAAATTATTTAAATCTCTGTTTATTTTTTTAGTACGGTTTCATAATTCAATTTGTATAATTCAGTTAGTTCATTGTCTATTTGGATTCCTAAATATTTCATGGCAGTTACTAATGTAACAGAGTAGTGAGGCTGGGGATGAAATTTATCTGTATGGTTCTTTGATTCTAACACGTCTGACTTAGCCCAGTTTATTTTATATCCAGAAATATGGCCAAATTGAAGTATTATGTCATGAAGGATAGGATAATTTGTATTTAAATGTGTTGTATAAATCAGGGCCTCATCTACTTATAGACATATTCGATGTTCTGCTCCATTAATTTTAATCCCTTGAAATATTGTATTGTTTCTGATAGCAATGGGCATTGGTTCGATGGCCAATGCAAATATAAGGGGGGGGGGATAAAGGGCATTTTTGTCTTGTGTCATGTTGAAGACGGATACTGGGAGATATATTATGGTTGTTTTTTATTCTGGCCACCAAGTTGTAATAGAGAATATTGACCCATTTTTGGAAATTATTACCAAATCCAATTTTGGGATAATTTGTTTAATGTAATGCCACTCTATTCTATCAAAAGTATTTTTGGCATCTAGAGATAGAATTAAGAAATCCTGGTGTTTAAGCTTATCAATAATATTTAAAGTTCTGTGGATGTTAGTTTTCAAAGACCATCCTTTGATGAATCCATTAACTGTATGTCCTGATGAATAATACAGGGTAGAATACTTTTCAACCTGGTGGCCAGAGTCTTGGCTAATATCTTGGTGGATGAGTTTATTAAAGAAATGGGTCAATATGAATCCAGATGGAATGGATCCTTATCCTTTTTCTTTAACAAAAATATTTTGGCTTCTATACAAGATTGAGGCAAGCTGTGGCTTTGTAATATATGTTCAAAGAGCCTTTTTAAATATATTGATATATCATGAATGTAATTTTTATAGAGATCAGTTGGGAGGCTGTCCCAGATGAGAGATTTACCTGGTGCTAAGTTATTGATAGCAGTCCTAATTTTGTTAATTGTAATGGGGCTGTCAACTATCTGAACTTGTTCTGGGGTTAATTTAGGAAATGTAACAGTTGAAAAAAGGCTTCAGTCATTGTGTTATTTTCAGATTTCCCTGAAGTGTATAATGTTTTATTATACTGTATTCATAAAAAGTTTGAGTAATTTCAATGGGATCCTCAGTGATTTCCTTCTCTGAACGGTAAGTGGCAGTAATGTTAGATTATTCCTGTTGAGATCTGAGTTGCCATGCTAATAACCTATCGTGCTTTTCTCATATCGAGTAATAGTTATTTTACGTATACAATATCTGGTGTTCAGCTTCCTCGGTTGCCAAATTATTGTATTCATATTTAAGTTGTAATAATTCCTGTACTATTTGGGGATCCCCTGAACTTATATGTTGGGGTGTCTTATCCTTAATCAAACTTTCAATTTCTGTCTTTCTTTTTTGTCTCTTTTTTTTTACGTTTTAAATTGAAAGTGGTAACTGCACCTCTTAAATATGCTTTCAGGGCATCTCAGGGGTCCATTCTCTGTCCACTGCTTTTTAGCCTCTTCCTTAACTCCCTTCCCATGTCCTGCTCAGGCAATCTGCTACTTTATGCAGATGATGCTGTTCTATACTCCTCCAATTCTGACTCTATTGAACTCCACCACTCCCTTCAAACCTGCTTTAGTGAAGCTGAAAACTGGTTCTCCTCACAGTGCCTCATACTAAACTATAAGAAGATGAAAGTTACGTACTCCTCCAACCCACAGAACTCCCAGAGGGGGCACTGCCCCCCCCCACTACTAACTGTCAATCATTCTCCTTTTGAACTTTAAATACCTGGGCATCACCTTAGACCCAGTGCTAAACTTCCATCAACATATACATCTCCTGTCCACCACCCTCAATATTCATCTTGGGATACTGCATTGCTTCAAACATTGTCTTACTCCAGACACCCTTAGGCTTGCTGTCTCCTCCTTGGTCCTCTCCCTGCTTGACTATGGCTTACTTATCTATAGTGTGGCAAGCTCCTCAGCCCTTTACAGACTCTGCCTCACCCTTAATAAAGTCTGCCACCTCACCCTGGATTGTGAACATCTCACCCACACATGCTCACTGTATAATACCACCACCAACTGGCTCAACCTCAAAAATAGAATCAAGTGCCATGCCTGCCTAATGGCAAAAAAGAGTACCGTTGGCCTCACCCCCCCAGGCTCACACTTCTAATCCACACAGCTCCAAGCCTTAAGAATACCGAAAGCTCTGTCAAGCAGCTCTTCACAGTACCCCACTGCCATACCTCTCAATTCCAAAGGTCCTTTAGCTACAGAGCCCCGTCTTGGATGAATGGGCTACCCACCTCTCTTGCTAACGAAAACCGAATTGGCGTCTGCAAAACTCGGCTTAAGGACCATTTCCAGTCCTCAAACAACTGTGATTGCCACTGAACCCCATCCCTCCACCCCGACTAAGGCCTCTGGCTGGTTTATTTCCCACCCCCCATTGAGTCTTCAGACTGAGTCTGTTAGGTTCAGCCCTATTTCTGAGTATTATTAATGTATTGCTTAAGAATTGTGCTTATTAATTCTAGTAGCAAACTGTTAGCCTTTCACCATTCTATGTGTATAGCTTGCTTTTGTCCTGGTGAATTGCCATGTAATGTTTGTTTTGTAGCTAATTTCTGTGAAGTAGAACCTTTGTAAAGGAGTCTCTGACTCAAAGGTACTTTTCTGAATCCTCAATAAATAAATAAAAATATATTTATGTTCGTATCTTCTATTATATTATAGGTCACATACTGTTGGAGTTCATCTTGTATATATTTTCCAAACAGGACATCTTTAAGTAATATTGGATCACATTTAAAGGTTCAATGTGGTAAAATATTTTTTTAACTCCATAATAACTGGAAAGTGGCCAGAAACAATGATATCTTTGTATTTAATATCTTGAATTTGATGCAAAATTGAGCTTGAGAGCAAATAAAAGTCCAATCTCGAATATTTGTTTTTTTGCATACTCTTTTTTCCACCCCACCAACCCAGTCGCCCACACCTTCATGCGTCCATCCTCTCCTCCACTGCTTCCCCATTCTGCTGTCCACTGCCTCCTACCATCTTGACTGTCCAGATGTATCCCTTCATCAGGCTGGCCCCTACCAATGGGGCAGCAGGGAGGGAATATTAAAGTGCCTGCTGACACTTCTTTGCATTTTGGTCAGGAGAACGTACAGCTCAAGTGGGTTCACAGTGAGAGAAAGTGAGGCAGCTGTCATCCAGCTGGCATGGCTGCCCATTTTTTCTTTTTCTGACTGCATACTCTCCACTGTAATTGGGCAAGGATGAAGAAGCGACCTGAGGTGGGGACAAGTGGGGGCCTGTCGAGACTGCACACCACCTAGCACATCCAACTTTCAACCTCCAGGTGCCAAAGACCCTACCTACCCCCTGGGAGGGAACCATCCAATGGATGCTTTGAAATCCCTCCTTGCTGGATACAGTCCTGGGTCATCAACAAGCCAAGCAAATCCCCTTCACTCTGCGACACAGAGCCAGCTTCAGTCTTGAATAATTTTGATGTACTGCAGAGAAAAAAGAGAATTGTATTAAATCAGAAAGTTGTGTGCCACGGGTCCTTAAGATCAAAATTGGACGTATAATTTTGTATGTTTTTTGAAGCTGATGATTTTTTATCAAATCTTGATATAGCTTTGTCCAAATATGGGTCTAACACTAGGTTAAAGTCTCCAGCTATACTATACAGAGATGGTATTTGCCGAGTTCCAGAAACACCTCATCAAAGAATTTTGGGTCATTTTGATTTGGACCATAACTATTAATTAATGTGTACTTATTCCCTTGGATATTAATTTCACAGATGATGTATCTTCCATTCTGATCCAACACATACCTGCCTATGATGATTCCAGAGTTTTTCTTAAAGATAATTGAGACTCCCCTAGCAGTACTGGTATAAGGTGCATGAAGTCTATAGCCCCATTTTTTACAGTACAACATAAAATTATCCTGGGCCAGATGGGTTTCTTGTAAGAAAACACAGTCAATAAAGTTTTTATCAAAGTAATTTAACATCGTTCTACCCTTTACCCTGTCTTGCATGCCTCTGATGTTCCAGGTCATGAATCTTAGATTTGCTGCCATTTATATTCTTTTGAAAAGTTTTGATTGTTGGCTTCCTTTATATTGCTATGCTGAATCAAACTTTCCATTATCACATGGCATATAGTAAGACAGTTATTTTCCATATTCACTTTTTTTATATCTGATTATTCATAGCCCTCAAAACCCCACCATCACCCCAGAGCATCCCTCCCTCCCATATCTCCTAAAAGAACAGAATCTTTAACATTTTTGCTAATGTGTTGCTGAAGAAAGATATGTACATTCCCACACCTTCCCTGCTTCCCCACATAGGCTCTGTCCCTTAAGTTAACAATTAGCCATTTAACATATAAGAAAGCAACAAGTAAAGAGCCTTTACTCCCCTTTCATCTATACTAATAGCCATCAGAGGGCTGTTGAGAGCAGTGTGCCAGGCTTGGTGTATCCCCCCCAAACAGCAGTAAATTGTCTTGCATCTTTCATTCTACATCTTCTTACCTGATCTGACCCCTCCATTGTTTCAAGCTGTATTAATAATAACCTAGTTACCCCAAAACTTTTCTGTTTGTCGATATCACTCCCCCCTTCCCCAGTTCCTGGAAGTTTGGTGTTTCTTCTTGATCCGGCCTGTAAAAAGAAGGAAAGAGAAAGAAAAAAAGAGAGGGGGTTCACAAGTCCTCATAATATCTTTCTGGTGAGAAGACAAATATAGTTTCTTCTTCTTTATGTGGTATTAATGTTATTAATTGGGGTGTGTCCAAGATCTTCATATTAAGACTTATTTGATGCATTGTTTGATGGGTTAGTATTACTGTCTGCTTGCATCAAAAGAGCTGAGGCTAGCTTAGGGTCTGTGAAAATCGATGTCTTCCCCCAATAAAAAAAGTGCAGTCTAGCTGGTGGGAGCATTGAAAATGTAATATTGCATTACCGAAAAATATTCTTAACGTGGTCAAAATATTTTCTGGATTGAGTAGTCTCTTGGTTGAAGTCAGAATAAGCTGAGAATTTAAGACTTTCCACCATCAAACCTTTATTTATTCTAGCAGCATTGTAAAATCCTTTCCCAGCCTTGGTATTTATAAGTCTTAATATATACAGGTCATGGAAACCAAGTAGAAACAGAGGCCAATAAAGGCATTTCTCTATTACCACCTCTATGAGCTCCATCTAGTTGAATTTGTTCCTTCTGATATTTTAAATTCAATGCTTGGGTCACCAGTTTTTCAAAATAAAGGAGTGGATCTCCCATTCCTTCAGATCCTTCAGGGATTCCAATTAGCTTAATGTTATGTCTTCTTGATCTGTCTTCCAGATCAGTCACTTTTTGTTTAAGTTTTTAAATTATTGCGTGATATTTATCAAAGGCAGTAACTGCTGGGTAACATTTGTCTTCCAGTGTGCTGATCAGTGATTCTATCTCAGTAGTTCTTAATGTGAGTACTTCAAATTTTGCCACTAATTCATTGACTGATTTACTGATGTCAGTCACAGCTGAGGTGATCGCACCCAGCCCTATTATAAATTCTTGGTGAATCTCTTCTTTTAAAGAGGCTATATCTGTGAATACACTGTGATCAGCAGTATTTTGCAGCCTGGGTGATGGGGCCTCCCCTGCTTTGCTGCTAGTTTAGCTCCATTTCTTGAATTCATTAAATTGGTGCCCGTTTCCTCTTCCATTCATGGTACCCCTAACTGCATTCCCCCTTCCTGGACCAATAAGTCTAGCTTATCTCTTATGGTAGTCTCACAAGCTTCACCAATTTTAATAGCATCCACGTTGACAGCAGTAGTAGAATATACAGATATTTTATCAGGAAAAGATTTCTCTACCTGCAAAACCATGATTTTGTTTCCAGCTTATTCTGTCTGGTCACACTGGGTTGTGCAGCTGAATCCTTCTCCTCTTCATTGGCCATCAAATAAGCATGTCCTCTAGTTCTGTTTCATGGCTGGTGTCTCCTGTATTATCCTGTGTCTTAGCAAGTGCAATGGGTGTAGCAGGCAAGGGTGATAGGGGTTTCATGACTGTTGTGAGAAAGAGCTGAAAAAGGTTTTTATTTTGCTGTTGCAGCTTAGTGCGTCTCTTACTGCTGGCAGGGGAATCTAAAGGAAAGCATTCTGCCTCTGTAGCAGAAAGACAGGCAGCTGCTTTCCACCTCAGCTTTGTTTCCAAATTTCCCCCCTGAGGTTCTTTGGACCTAGGTTATTTTTATACATACTCCAATGTCACCTCAACCATCGTATTTATTACACCAAATAAATAGCAGTTTCATTCACTGAAACTCGCACAGGCAGAGGGAAGTAAGTTAAGTGCAGTAACATTGCAAGGAAAGCAACTCAGGTTGTGTGAGACTGAGACTCCAAGCCAGCATCCTACCCAGCACTCTCAACTCACCATCTTGGATTGGCTCCACCCCTCTCATCTCCAGGCAGTGTGGTCCCTCATCATTTTTTTTTATTTTAATGTTAAACTGGGATAGGAGAACTGTGACTGAAAGGGCAGTTCAGACTTTAAGTGAGAGTGCACGGTAAAACACCACTGAAACGGAGCTTGAAAACACCACAAACAGACACACACACACACACACACACGCCGCACACCTCCATCTCTACAAGTGACCGTTAACTTGGATATAAAAGTGAGAAGCAATTTTTTTTCAGTCAAATGTCAAAATGGGATAAGAGAACTGTGACTGAAAATGCAGTTCAAACTGCAAGCAGGAGTATGAAGCAAAACAAAGCTGAAATGGAACTTAAAAAACAGAGCCCAAAGCCAAGTTTGAAAAATAAACAGAACTACTGCTTATACTAATTTAGGACAAAAAGATAGTTCTACAAAAGTTAATGTATAGTGTATTTTTTGTTTTTGTTGATGAGAGGATAGTAATGTGGCATACATATGTGGTTAGTTGGTAAAAAAACTGCAGTAAGTGGTTAGCGAGGGGAAAAAAATGACTGCCAAGCATTTTTTAAAATCTAGCCAGTGGCATAATGATTTGTGACAAGGCTAAGTACAAGGATGACAAGCTCACTGTATGGTCATGTAATGGGTCTCAGTCACTCAACCAGTCACAATTCTTTATTTTATGTGCCCATTTTATAAGGTAACTATCCTGTAGATTTTTATGAGCTGTGTCATTTGAGATGTTTTTAATTAAAATGTTGGTTTGCTTCCATCATTTCAGCTGCTTTTTATGATCTAAATGTAATTAGGGGACTCCATAATCTAGTGTTTAAATAGGTCTCAAGTTTAGAAACCAGGACACCAAGATTTGCATCCAACAACAGCCACTTTATCAATGCAAGTTGTTGAGTGAGTCACATAACCGCCCTCTGTGGTTCATTCCTCCTGATTGTGAAAATTGGTAAGCATATGACTTCTACTGAAATTGAGATGTTGCATCCCCAGTTAGTCTACCCTAGATAAATAAGTTGCATTTTTAAAAAGTTATTTTTCCAAACTTGTTCTTCCTTCATTTGAACTCCATTTCATAATACTAGTTCATGTTATGTTTTTTTTGACTCAGAGTAGTCTCCATTTTTAGTTGTAGTCCTGTGTCAACCCCTAATGGTTGCTTAGAGAGACTGAAGCAAGAGGATGTCAAGTGACTTACAGGTCTCACCATGAGCAGTGGTCTTGGTGGGCTTTTACAGTTTATAGCCTAGTTCAAATCAGTAACATGACTAGTGAGCTGGAGTTAATGTGAGGTAAAGATCTTCAAGATATTTTGGTATGGCCATATACAATTGTTATCACATTGTCTTATTCTTCTGATCTCTGCTTGTCAGTTTGGTGTGCTATACCACATTACACGTGTATTATGGAACCTTTATTCATACCCATTTTCCTTTTCTTCTCACACATGAAGGCATGAATATATGTACCTATTATGATTTTACATGAGTGTTCAAAATCTGATGATAATTTTGATAGTGTTTTCTGTCTGCAGTCAGAGGTGACTGCTTATCAAGTGCATTGTCATTGTCAAAGAGTTGCCTTAGCAACCTAACCTGTTTTTATGAACAAGTTAGTGCACATCTAGATAAAAGAACCCCATTCAACATCATTTATATAGACTTCAGTAAAGCCTTTGTGGTGCCACATAATGCAGTAATCACCAAATTACACGACACTCCAATTAATAAAAACATCATTAACTGGATAGGATATTGGCTAAAAAAAAGGTCACAAAGAGTGCTATTACTAGACTTCTGTCCAAGGTTGGAGCAGTTACAGGTGGCATCCCACAAGGGTCTGTGTTATGCCATTGTTTATTTCAAATATTCATTTCAGATTTGATCAAAAACTGCGTATCATCTAACATCAAATATGCAGATGATGTGAAAATAGGTGGTCCTTGTGATTGTATAGAAACCATTTCCACCCTCCAGGAGGATCTTGATAAGATCTCTTACTGGGTCTGTAAATGGGGTATGAGATTAAATGTCTCTAAGTGCAAAGTTATGCACCTTGGAACCAATAACCCGTCAACTATATATACGATGACTGGATCCACACTACAAACTATGACCACGGAAAAGGACCTTGGCGTAGTCATTTCTAACAACTTTGGCAATAATGTACAAATCAATGACACTATCAAAGAAACAAACCAAGTAATTTGGTCTATCAGGAGAAACATTAAATCCAGAGACTCAGGGGTGATGCCAAGACTCTTTCGGTCATACGTTAGGCCAAATCTGGAATATGCTTCCCAATTACGGTCTCCTTACAAAAAATATTGAATTACAACATTGGAAAGAGTTCAAAGAAAATACATAAAACAAATCTCAGGTTTATACAATGTACTTTATTAAATTAGAGTGGGCCAATTAAAACTCATGTCTCTAAAAACTAGACATCTCAGAGGAGACCTCCTCTTCATATATGAGGTCATTCAGAAACCATACTTGTTCACTGAATTAGGTTTTGAGTTTAAAAATTACTCTCATAATACTAGCAGTCATCCACTTCAAATCTGAAGAAAAAGGTTTCTTCATACTAATCGCAAATATTTCTTTACACAATGAATTATCAATTCCTGGAACAGACTTCCAACTGAAGTCATAATTAGCAAAACTAAAACTCAGTTTAAACAGTGATTAGCCAAGGTCATTCTTGATGGGTTTAAGATGGATTATTATGACTAACATAGGTGCCTAATGGACCACCTGGCCCCCTTGCATCTTAAACTACCTTAGTACTGTATGAACCTTAGTATCTGTAGATGCAGAAGCACTGGTCCCTTCTAGAGCCAGTGGTACTGTTTTTACTTACAGTCAGCAATGGCTGTGTAATTCTTGCACTGTGAATCACTGTCTGTGGCTACAAAAGCACTTACCCTGTGGTCATATATAACTGTTGTAATTTCAGCTTCTTGACTGTCTCAAAAGAAAGTAAAATTAATGCTAAAAACTGTGTTAATGCACAAATTAGTGTTCAAATTAACACCTGAAAAGTAGAGGCATGTGGCATTAGTGTTTCCAAACCTAACGCTCCCCCACCCCAACTAAAAAAAAGACAAGACCACACAAACAACCTTAGACAGCCATCATCAGGTGAGACAAACAATGTACAACTGTTTCCAGGTGACACAAAAGACATCTATCATCAGGGTTCAATGTTTCTGTAGCCATGGATATTTATTTTTTTTTTATTTATTTTGTTTCTGGTAACCAGGTAAGTCCACTAGACACAGAAATGCCTATTTTCAGGCATGACCCGGACACATACATGTACACTTCAACACATGTAAACCCAGTTTTGGCTGCAGCTACAAATCCACAATATTCAAATTACAGCAGTATTTTTTTCTGTAAACAGGGTTATTTACAGATAACACAAATGCAGCAGTACTGGTGTGCTGCCTTCCAAAAAATAAATACATCATGCTGCACTTAAAAAAAATGCCCAGTCAGTGCCATTTATAAATGTAGCAGTGTGGCTGTGTATGTTTGGCAGTGTGCATGTGTAGCTGCAGGACATACCTCTCAACCTCTCAGCATTTAAAATCATAGCACTGGCATCCAAAAATCATAGCAAAGGACCAGAATGTGTAGCACTTTCTTATTTTAAACAATTATATGTCTACAGATAGTGGGTCTCACATAATTAGTGATAAGGAATGTTTCTATCAACTTAGTTCAATGATTTAATAGTTTGTGTGTCCAGTAAAAGCTTTAACATTATGAGGATCATCAGTAAACCTATGGGGAGTAAGGGTAAATTTGAGTGTGAAAATCATAGTGCTATGTGAAATTCATAGCAGTTGAGAGGTATGCTGCAGGGGCTTGCCCTTTGGCAGGCAGACGTGCTCTTGTAATTGGTGTGAAAGAGTGTTATTATGCCTGTCTTGCCTGTCATTACCAGTCTACTGCAGCAGCACCTATTGTTCTTTCTGTGTCCTTTCTTTTCCCTCTAGGCAGGCCACCTGGACAAGCTCCCTCTCTTTTCTTTATTTTTCTGAGGCAAACAGGAATAATGCACTCCACTGCCCCCCTTATTTATTTTATACATAATTTCTTGGAACTGTGTGTACCTTGTAGATATGTCTATAATGAGGAGTCTAAAAACTGAGTACAGAAATAGTACTATTGTAAGGAGATAGTGCTGCTGGGTCATGGCTAAAGTGCATTATTAAAAGAATTCGGAAACGGTGGTTGCCATTATCTTCCCTGGCAGCAGAATACTCTGTTTACGTGCAAAAAGACAACCACATTTGGTATGTCAGGAAACCCTCTCGCACTATCGAGGAGTGCGAGAGAGGAGTCAGGGGAACCCCTGTTATATTTTTAAATTCATAATACTGCCTGTTCCATTGAGTATAGCTGAGTAAGGAAGGTATGAAGCCAAAGTAATTATGAAGGATGTTCTTAAAGGAACCTTACCTCCCCAAAGCCATTGAGGCTGTATTAAAACCAAACCAGCAGAAATATTGATTTATTTACTTGGCAATAAAAGAAATAAAGGACAAAACAAGTGCCTTCAGGGAAAATCAGGCATGATAGCTCAACTTCTATGTTGCAGTACTTTACTTGTTGTTTCTGCCTTGCTGTGCTACGTGGTGGCTTTTCTATATTTGGGCCTAAGAGAAAAGGTCCCGAGGAGAATTTCTTCTGAACTTTTAGACACAGCATGCACACTTCTGAAATTTGCATTTAATTGCAGCTTGTTGCCAACCATTTACTAGCTAGCATAAATGTAAAGATCGCTTCTTTTTGGGAGAGAAGAAGCTTACCTGAAAGTTGTTTCTCAGAGTAACCCTATGCTGCACCTTCTTGTTGCCTGCTGCTCCAACTGTGTTCTTAGGCTGCAGCTGACCCTATGTGTACCATAGTTATGCAATGCACAAGAGGAGGAAGGGGCTCACCTCTGAAATGTTTGATGCTTTGTTTCTTTTTTTTTATTATGTAACAGTTTTTGCACCCCCTTTGGATGGCCCCCATCTGATCGACCCCCCCCCCAGCCCCATCACCCAGAATTACCAGGGCTTACCTGACACCCAGCCTGGAAGCAGAGCCTGTGGAGAGTCAATTGCCATCCTGCCACCAACGATTTCTGCTCTGTTTTACACCCAGGGACCCCAGGAGTGGGACACATGTGTGTGGAGGCACGCATTAGTTCCATGACCCCCGTAATGGCCCCTTTCCTCCCACCCTAGGCCTAGCTCCTGGCTCCTCCTGATTCATACTGTCCCCAGCCTCCACCAGGTGGCAGCCATCATCTGGAGGAAGTCCTAACCCCCACCCCGGAGAGGAAAGCATGCCAATCGGCAACTGCATCCAGCTCCGCCTTCCCCCTGGTGCCGACCTCCAATGGCCCGGGCTCATTCCTGAACCTAGGTCACCAGCATGCTGCAAGGTAAGACATCCAGCACCTCAGCCCTCAGCACTACCGAGCAAGCTGATGTTTTGTTTCTAATTATTGTTTTTTTTACATCAAGGGCCTTCCTCAACCTCTTAATAAAAGAAGAGAATGTTTGCATGTTACTGAAAATGATTATGTTCTGTATTAAAGATATTTTTCTGTTGCAACCTTGAAAGGTGGAGCTTTAGAGAATCACATGTTGTCTTCCAGATATAAAAAAGCCCAATCTAGTAACTCAGGTCAGATTCGTTGTGGGATCAGCCTACTTCTGATCCAAGGGAGAAGTCTGCACCATACCTATAGACTATGTTACTCTCTGTTCCAGGGCAACTGTAGCTGTTATTGCCTGAGGAACTTTAAGAGATTATTCTATTCGTAAATTTTTGTTTGATTTCTCATTTAAATTCGCTGTAATTGTTTGCTGAATTATTTTTTATTTTTGCAATAAATCTTTTGCTTGGCAGCTAAAAAACCTTGCCACCTCTACAGAGTTGCATCTATGTCATTCTTTACACCCACTAGCTATGACACTGGTGTCAAAAGTTGGAGGTACTGGTGACACTGGTATCTACCAGTTGGTGGACCCCGATGCAGGAGGAGTCAGTGGACATGATCAGTTTGAAGCCCAGAGGTGTCCTCACCCGACAAATGGCTGGCAAGTATGGAGAAGCCCCCATTGCCGGGGTTGGGGCCAGATGTTCATAGAAAGAAAGCAAAGAAGGAGAAGGAGGAAGAGCTGGAGGAGGAGACTGAGGGTGCAACAGCTGCAGAGCCAGTGGCTGATGAACCACCTGAGGATGTGAGTAGCTTGCTGCACTGACTGCGCATGAAACAGTTGGCACTTGATAAACAAAGAAAGATGGACCTTTGGAGGGCTGAATCTAGGTGGACTGAGACATTACAGGCCATCCATGATATGTGGACACCCAATCCACCACCTGTTGATGCCCCCAAAGACATTAAATTAACAAAACTGGGTGTGACTGATGATACTGAGGCCTACATGACCACATATGAATGAAGAGCCCAGGCCTGTGGGTGGCTCAGATCTCAGTGGGTTATTCGTCTTGTACCTTATTTGTCTGGAAAAGTCCAGCTAGCTTACAGCCATATGGACAGCACACAGGCTGAGAACTATGATGCAGTCAAACAGGCTATTCTACAGCACTATGACATAAGCCTGGAAACCTACTGCCAGCGTTTTTGGACTTTTAGGTATCACACTGAGGATATCCCTTGGGAGGCATATACGAGACTCAAGAGCTTGTGCCATAAGTGGCTGCAGCCTGGGGTCAAATCAGCAGAACGGATGCTGGAGATGGTGATCCTAAAGCCATTTATTTGGGTTTTAACTTCAGACGTACAAGTATGGGTAAAGAAACACTGACCGGACACTGCTGAAAAGGCAATCACCTTGGCTGAAGATTATTTGACAGCCTTTCCTAGTTGCCAGCATGGACACTCAGGAACTGGCCCTGTCTCCCCCATGGTAAGACATTTATCTTCCTCTTCTCCATCTTCAGAGGGTATCGGGGTTGCCAAGACATTTAACGTCATTAGACCACATAACCCTAATATAATCTGCAGGGAGTGCTGAGGAAAGGGACATATTGCTTGGTATTGCCCCAAAAGGAAGACTTCAGCAGCACAATTAGCCTTGGTGAACTGGGGACATTACGTGCTGCCTGTAAAAATAGGGGACCGGGAGGTCTCAGGACTGGTCAACTCAGGGAGAAGGCAGACCCTTGTTCAAACTGATTTGGTGCAGCAGGGACATGAGAAAGGGGCAGGTACAGCAGTGGTCTGTAAACATGGGGATATTCATCACTATCCTGTGACTAAACTTGAGCTGCAGATACAAGGCAGAACTCACAATATGACTGTGGGTTTAGTGCCTCATTTATCTGTCCCTTGTATCATTGGACATGACCATCCTGAGTTGCCTAGCTTAATTATATCTGGTGATGGAGTCTGTGCTGTTACCACTCATGCACAGACCAGGCAAGAATAGCAATGTGCTCAGTTGTTCCCCTTTGAGGAAGAGGTGTTCGAGATGCCTGGGAAAACACCAAAATCCAAACAAACCAAATGGACAGAGAAGAAACAATAGACTCTAAAACATGTTAATTCCAAACATGTAGATGTTAAATGTAAAGATGAGGAATGTGATGATTTTGCCTCTGTGATAAAAGACAGCTGTTTTGATGCAGAACAGAAAAATGATTTTACCCTGAAGCTTTTGTCAAATGGTGGGAAAAGGGGATGAGGGTCAGCCTCAATTTCTTGTAAAGGATGGGTTACTATATAGGAGGTGTAAGCACCCTGTAACAGGTGAATTGATAGACCAGTTGTTGGTTCCTGTCAAATATAGAGACAAACTGTTATATTTAGCTCTTGACATCCCCTTGACTGAACATCTGGGCAGGGACCATACCTTACAAAGGTTACTGGTACATTTCTTCTGGGAAGAAATAGATGCCCAGGTAGCCGACTTCTACTGTAGTTGCCAGGAGTGTCAGAAGGTGGCTACTATCAGTAGGAAAGATGCAGTTCCCCCTCCAAACACTATCCTTTATTGAAACCACTTTCAGCAGGATAGCTATGGACATAGTGGGACCCCTAATCAAGAGCAAGAAGGGAAACAGATTTATACTTGTAGTCTGTGACTACTGTACCAAATATCCCGAGGCTATCCCCTCAGAACAGTTACTGCTGAGAAGATCACAGATGAACTGCTTAAACTATTCAGTCAAGTGGGGATACCAAAGGAGATACTCACAGATCAGGGGGATTAACTTCTGCTCTAGAATGCTCACGCATCTATCCACTACCCTAGGGGTTGAGGCAATTCATACTACTCCCTATCACCCCCAAACTGATAGGCTGGCTGAAAGGTTCAACCAGACCTTAAAGAAAATACATAGAAAGTTTGTGGAGGATAAAGGGAAATTATGGGATGTTTATCTCCCCCTGTTGCTCTTTGCCTATGAGGAGGTTCCTCAGGCATCAGCTGGGTTTTTGCCATTTGAGCTGCTCCATGAGAAAAACCAAAGAGGACCTATGGATGTAGTTCAGGAGGAATAGGAAGAAGGTAAAGGAGAACAAGCCATAGGCACCCTTGGCTATATGATAGCCTTATGACAACGGCTGATAAAATACACACAGCTAGCCCATCAGAAGAACTTGGATAAGCAAAGTAGTCATAAAGGGTATTAGGATTTGGGGATAGGAAGTAAAACATTTCAGAGCGGTGATAGGGTCTTGTTGTTACTGCCTTCTACAACAGACAAACTGCTAATTAAATGGCAGGGCCCCTATACCGTCCTGAGACAGATAGGTCCCATGACCTATGAAATTGAACTACCCAATAGGTGGCATAAAAGGGGTATCTATCATGCCAACCTGCTAAAGAAATGGGTTGAGAGATCACTTCCCAGTTGTTTTATTTATCCAGCAAAAGAAGATAGTGAACTTGAAGTAGCCTATAACTGGTTAGAGAAGCCAGGGGAAATGGGTGACCTCACTATCAATTCTGAGTTAACCATGGAACAGAAAGCTGAGTTAGAAAAAAATATTGCTGGGATACTACCAAACATTCACCAGGACCCCAGGGATGGTACAGGGTATAAAACATCACACAGAAGTAACCACTGGTAATACTATCAGGTAAACTCCCTATCATTTGCCAGAGAAGGTTAGAGGGGAAGTGATTAAGGAAATACAGAAGATGCAGGATTTGGGAGCCATAGAGCCATCCAGTAGTGAGTGGGCATAACCAATTGTGGTGGTAGATACAAAAAGAGGGTGGCATACACCTCTGTTTAGATTTTTGGTGAGTCAATGCTGTCTCAAAATTTGATGCCTATCCTATGCCTAGGATAGACAACATTATCAACAGATTGGGTAATGCCAAATACATCTCCAGTTTCAATCTTACGAAGAGTTATTGGAAGATCCCTCTGGATGCAGTCTCAAAAGAGAAGACAGCCTTCAATACCCCTATTGGCCTTTAATACTTTGTCACCATGCCCTTTGGGCTACACGGTGCCCCCACCACGTTCCAGCACTTTATGGACCGGACATTAAAACATCATGTCTCCTATTGTGCTGCATATCTTGATAACGTGGTGGTGTTTAACCCCACATAGGAAGAGCATATGAAGCATTTCTGACTGCTGTCCTGGATGCCTTGTCTAAAGCAGGTCTTACAATCAACCACAATAAATGTTCCATCGCCATGCAGGAGACAAAGTATTTGGGCTGCACAGTAGGTAATGGTCACATCAAGCCAGAAATTGATAAAGTGGATGCAGTAGCTAAATGCCCCCACCTATAACCAAAAAGCATGTCTGTTCCTTTTTGGGACTAGCGGGGTATTACCAGAGGTTTGTGCCCAACTTTGCCACAATAGCCACTCCTCTTATAAACCTTACAAAGTTACACCAATCTAATAAGATTAAATGGTCCCCTGAATGTGAAAAGGCCTTTTGTACCATATAGGCCTACCTCTGTGCAGCCCCTGTACTAAGAAGTCCAGACTTCTTGCTGCCTTTCTTGGTACAGACGGATGCTTCAGACTCTGGCCTAGGGGCTGTCTTGTCACAGGTAATAGAGGGAGAAGAGCATCCTATCATCTACTAGAGCTGCAAATTACATGAAAGGGAGACACGGTACTCAGCAATAGAAAAGGAGTGTCTTCTGGTGAAGTGGGCCATAGAAACTCTTGAATTGTACCTACTGTATTGGGGCCTGAATTTGAAGTCATTACTGATCACAGCCCCCTATGCTGGCTACATGTGATGAAGGATAAGAACCCTAGAATAATGCGGTGTTACCTGTCATTACAGCCTTATAAATTCACGGTACACCACCGACCTGGTACTATGAATAAAAATGCTGATTTTATGTCATGTTATGGAGCACACCTAAATGTATATATGCACAGTCAGACCTCAGGGAAATAGTAAGTAATTGGAAATGTAAGAAATCTTTCTACATATTAAAGTTGTTTAGGGTCCCCGAGGTGGAGCTTTGGGAGTGGGCGGGCTAAAGCTCCATC
The DNA here is from genome assembly GCA_016271365.2 of Neoceratodus forsteri. Classification (NCBI taxonomy): domain Eukaryota; kingdom Metazoa; phylum Chordata; order Ceratodontiformes; family Ceratodontidae; genus Neoceratodus; species Neoceratodus forsteri. Next base: position 874,254,300 of record CM057450.1, read on the forward strand.
TCTAACTCCGTTGAGAGAGAGAGAGATCTGACGAATATGCATAGTATTTCTATTGTTATTGACTAGGAAACTAGGGGTTATAGATGGAAATTAGGATCCACGGTAGTTTTCTCTTAAGCAAGGAGGAGTGTGAAAAAGTGTTATTATGCCTGTCTTGCTTGTCATTACCAGTCTACTGCAGTAGCACCTATTGTTCTTTTCTCTATGTCCTTTCTTTTCCCTCCAGGCAGGCCACCTGGATAATCTCCCTCTCTTTTCTTTCTTTTTCTGAGGCAAACAGGAATAATGCGCTCCGCTGCCCCCCCTTATTTATTTTATATGTCATTTCTTGGAACTGTGTGTCCCTTGTAGGTATGTTCATAGTGAGGGGTCTAAAAACAGAGAACAAAGAACAGAAATAGTACTATTGTAGGGAGATAGCACTGCTGGGTCACGCCTGAAGTGTGCTATTAAAAGTACTCTGAAACAGTGGTTGCCGTTATCTTTCCTGGCAGCAGAATGCTCTGTTTGTGAGTGTAAAGACAGCTGCACTCGGCATGTCAGGAAATCCTCTCACACTATCGAGGAGTGCGAGAGAGGTGTAAGGGGAACTTCTGTTATACTTTTAAATTCATAATACTGCCTGTTTCATTGCATATAGCTGAGCAAGGAAGGTATGAAGCCAGAGTAATTATGAAGGAAATTCTTAAAGGAACCTTACCTCCCCGAAGCCATTGAGGCTGTATTAAAACCAAACCAGCAGAAATATTAATTTATTTACTTGGCAATAAAAGAAATAAAGGACAAAATAAGTGCCTTTAGAGAAAAGCAGTCACAATAGCACAACTTCTATGTAGCAGTACTTTATTTGTTGTTTCTGCCTTGCTGAGCTACGTGATGGCTTTTCTATTTCCAGGCGTAAGAGAAAAGGTCCCGAGGAGAATTTCTTCTGAACTTTTAGACACAGTGTGCACAATTCTGAAATTTGCATTTAATTTCAGCTTGTTGCCAGCCATTTACTAGCTAGCATAAATGTAAAGATATCTTCTTTTTGGGAGAGAAGAAGCTTACTTGAAAGTTGTTTCTCAGAGTAATCCTATGCTGCACCTTCTTGTTGCCTGCGGCTCCAACTGTGTTCTTAGACTGCAGCCGGCCCTCTATGCACCATAGTTATGCAGTGCACAAGAGGAGGGAGGGGCTCACCTCTGAAATGTTTGATGTTTTGTTTCTAGTGATTGTTTTTTTATCAAGGGCTTTCCTCAACCTCTTAATGAAAGAAAAGAATGTTTGTGTGTTACTGAAAATTATTACGTTCTGTATTAAAGATATTCTTCTGTTGCAGCTTTGAAAAGTGGACTTTTAGAGAGTCACATATTGTCTTCCAGATATAAGAAAAGCTCAATCTAGTAACTCAGGTCAGATTCATGGTGGGATCAGCTTGCTTCTGATCCAAGGAAGAAGTCTGCACCATACCTACAGACTATGTTACTCTCTGTTCCAGGGCGACTGTAGCTGTTATTGCCTGAGGAACTTTAAGAGAGATTATTCTTTTTGTACATTTTTGTTTGATTTCTCATTTACGTTCGCTGTAATTGTTTGCTGAATTATTTTTTATTTTTGCAATTAGTCTTTTGCTTGGCAGCTAAAAAGCCTTGCCAACTCTACAGATTTGTGTCTATGTCCATCTTTACACCCACTAGCTATGACAATTATGTATCCTGTATTTGCTTCTGCAGTCAAGAGTGTGTGTGTATGTCTCGTACTTTGCAAGTCTATCTGTGGCCACAAAAGTTTCTTCCCACAGGGGCCTGAAGTTCTGCACACAGAGGTACTGTTGTAATTTTGGTATTGTGGGATTTTTTATCTGCATCTGCAAAAGTACAGGCTCTGCAGGTGCCTGGACTTCATCAGCTAGAAATCAGTGTGTATGTCCTACACTGTCCAACTCTATTTGTGGCTGCAGAAGCACAGGCCTCACAGGGACCAGCACATCTGCAGACAGAAGTACCACATCAGGATGTCAGTCTTGGGCTCGTGGGTGTCAGGATTCTGAATTTCATGTTTTTGTTGTGATGCCTTCCCTACTTTTGTGGCACTAACTTGAACCCTACCTGGTGCATTAACTAAACTTTCTGTATAGAATTTAATTTTTTTTTGAGATAGTGGAATCGTATCCTCATTCACATAGGTCCCTTTGGGAAATATGTGAGCAGTAGGAGATGTTCAGAGCCCTCTGGACCCTGCACCAAGAGAAGATTTTATCCACCTGTGGAATTGCAGGGCCCTTTGTGCTGCAAGAGATGTCAATAAATATTGGAGACATCTGGTGGACTGGCCCATCCAGCTGGCTCACTTAGCTTCCCCCAAACTCACCAGCACAGTATCACAAAGCACTACATGCTAAGGTAGAGACTGGCACTAAACACAGCATTTCTTAATACTTATTTTTTTCTTTTTAATTTAGATCTACTAGTTAATATGCAGGAATCAGGATTTAGGTTTGGCCCACCACTGCTTGGTAACTATCCATGTGAGAACTGTATCCAGTGTGGGAACACACATGGGCTAGCAGAAATTAGCAACAAGTTCAGAAATGAAGTTGAAAAGAAAAGGCAAAAGATTACTTGTACGTCTAACAATGTAATAAGTTACTTATTTATGAATTAACTAATTTATTTATCTATGTATGTATTGATTGATTAATTGATTTAAAAACTGGTAACTGGCAAAGGCACACTGAGCCAAGGTTCCTTTCCAGGTTTGACAGCAATGCATTCATATACATGTTAAAATGTCCTCCTCACTTCACTTACATCATTAAAACCTGTAGGTTGTTAAAAATTAGGATATCAGAACATAAATCTGCAAACTGATGAGATGTCAAGTGTAGTATGTCATTTTTTTCTTAAAAATTATTCAGTAACAGCTGGCCCAGTGGTATGGAGGGATGAGGCATCCATGCCTTACCTCCTGCCACACCGGTGACCCATATTCGCATTGTGAGAGGGTCACTGTGGGTTGGCCAGGGAGGGAGAGAATTGAGTATCCAGGGGACATCTCTACTGTCCTGGGGAGGGGGTAGAGATGAAGTCTGTTGCTTCCCTGGCCCCTAGCGGCAGCTGGGAGATGGTGTAATGGACCCACAGAAGAAGGGGCAGATGTGGAGCAGTTGCTGCTATGGTGTAGTGGTAGTGCATGTGCCTGAAGTGCACAGAGTACCAGGTTCAAGTCTTGACCAGGGTAGCAGGAGAGAACTTGACTAGTGGCTGTAGCAGCAGGGAGTTGGATTCAAGGTTTGCAGAAGCACTTACATAACACTTTATTTGGAGGGAGGACGATTCAGAGGAAACATGAGAAAGAATTTCTTCACAGAACGGGTGGTGGACAAGTGGAACACCCTGCTAGAGGAAGTGGTGGGGGCTGAAACAATCACGGGATTTAAGAATGCATGGGATAGACATAAAGGAATTCTAGAGGGCAGGGGTAAGGGGAAACAGACTTCTAGGAAAACAAACTGAACTTACAAGCTCAAATGAGCAGACTAGGTGGGCCATAGGCCCTTATCTGCTGACACTGTCTATGTATCTATGTATCTATGTATGTCTAATGTGCCACATGCAGAAGCGTGCAAGGCTTGGTCATTGGTGTCAGTGCACACCACTGCATCGTACTCTGGGATGGGAAGAAAAACAGGGAAAAACCCAACCTGTGGGATGATACCGGCCCCTTGCAAGCTCTGCACCCAGCCTGCTAGCACATCATGAAAGCCAGAGGTGAGTCAAATAGACGCTTGGGGGATGGGGCCGGGGGACCAGTGGAAGGGGGCTGGTTAGAAGGAGAGAAAAAAAGAAGCAAAAAAAAAAATGTTTTCAGTAACATCATTATTTTTGTTGGTATTAAAAAATTAATATCTTTGAGAAAAGGTAGAAATATTGAAAGTTAGTTATTAGAAAGGGGCATTTTCTGGATTAGTAGATTTGGAACATTGCTGACTAATATGGGCATTAATGAAGAAATAGATTGGGCACCTATTATGTAAGAAAAAAAATGGTAGCAGCACCCTTTTGACCTCCTTGTAATGGATGCTGACCATGATTTCTGTTGGCAAAATTGTTTTAACAGACTTTGTGCTTTAAGAATGCACTCAAGTTGTATGTTGGATGCTGTATAGTAATCCCCACCAATCCACTTACTATGGTTTCCCCTGATATCGCTCCTCCCCCCCATATTTTTATTTTCACTTGGTCTTGACACTTAGCGTTGGCTGTGATAGGTAGCTTTGCAAAATGGCTTTCACTTCTGAGCCATCGGCTGTTTAATTTTATCCAGTACTAACTGTCCCACCATCTAACTATGTCTCCTCCAGTAGGACTAATTTATGAAGGTAATATAAATGATCTATGTATGAATTAATGAAGTAATTCTTGTATCTTGTTTTTTGTTACATTCTGAGTTGTTAATATTCAGAAGTTTATGATGTATTGTATTCATTCAGTTGTTCCTATGGAGACCTCCTTGTATCTAAGACTACAAGGCACACATATTAGGGATATCACATCCAACATAGAAGGACATCATCACATCATCACATCATGTTGGGTCTTGAGTCAACACACTGAAGGGACCACATGGGTGTATGGAGCTATTTGAAGCAATAACTAGGATATGGTCTCCAGATGTGCTTGTGCTGCAATGCAGGATTCATTCTATGTTATATGAGAAAGATATACAGGCCCAGATATTCAAAAGGGTTGCGCCATGCGCAACAGAGATGCACCAGCGCAAGTCCGAAAATGCACCATTGTGCGATATTCAGCCGGAGGCAGCTGCACCCCCCAAATCGCAATGCGCAAGAGCGCAATGGCAATGAATGCATGTGCAACTGAAGGGGGAGGAACCATGAATAAATGGCACAGTGCGATATTCAACAGCATGTGCTATGTGCAATAGGGGAGCAAGTGGAAGTTGCACGATAGCGGAAATGATCCAAAATAAAAAGGAACAAGAGAGAGGCACAAGAACGCTACAGGGAAGCCAGAGGTGGAAGCGAGGTGACAGCAACAAGGCAGAGGGTAGCAGTGAGCAGGACTGGGCAGGAGCAGGACAGAGCACACCTGGAAACAACCAGGAACAGGACAGGAGTGGGGAGCCTGTGCCACTGTGCAGGAGTGAAAGGGAAGTGCCACAGTGGACTGAGGGCAGTGGCAGTGGGCAGGACAGCCAAATCTTGGAGGTGTTCCTGGTGCAGGGGGAGTAGCACAAAGGAGAGAGGAGGGAATGGGAATACGGCTGCCGGGGGAGAACACAAGCTAGGGACATGGCCAGTGCCACCATTCAGATGGAGGCAGTAATGAGGGGTGTGAGAAGGCAGGCAGCAGGGGGGTGCAGCCATGGAAGGGCCCATCAGCTGTATGCCCCCAATAGGTGGTACCGAGCCCACACCAGCTTCGAGCACTACAGTGACACCGAGATAATGGGCTGGTACCACCTGAACTGGGCCATCCTGAGGCAGATCTGTGAGGTATGCAGTGATGAGATGCAGGCACCCACACAATGGAGCCATGCTCTGTCAGTGGAGACAAAGGTGACAGCTGTCATGTGTCTGCCCACCACGGGCACCTTCCAGAGACCAACAGGGGACACAACAGGCATAACCCAGTCAGCCGCGTCATGCCTACTGACACACTTCCTCAGCGCACTGCTGCCACATGCTGCGGAGTACATCCATTTCCCCAGCATACAGGCAGAGTGCACAGCACACATACAAAAGTTCCACAGGGCAGCATGCATGCCTGGCATGCTCAGGGCCAGTGACTGCACCCATGTGACCATCCGCATGCCACCTGGCCCGAAAGGTGCTGCATACATTAATTGGAAGGGCTATGCCAGCATCAACTGCCAGGTGGTGTGCAATTCTAGGGTGCGCATAACCAATGTCTGTGCCATGCACCCTGGTGCCTTCATCTGGCACCAGTCTGCACTGTGCTACAGGTTCAAGAGTGGAAACATCCGCACTGGCCACCTAGTGGGTGAGTATGCAAATCACACAGAAAGACATGGATCTTGGGAGGGGCATAGTCAGAGGCGACATGGGTACTGCCCTAGATGGCCCATGGCAGGGTGACGCTGATCACCAAACTAATGTCCACCCTCTATGCACAGGTGACAGTGGATATCCACTCCGTCCCTGACTGCGACCACCATACTGGCGGCCCGCGACCCCATCACAGCAATGGAACAATGAGGCACATGCCACCACATGCAATGTCATACAGCAGGTGTTCATGATGCTGAAGGCACGATTCCTTTGCCTGAACACGTCTGGCGGTGCCCTACAGTACAGCCCCTCAAAGGACTGTGGGCTATTCCTGGCCTGTTACATCCTGCACAACATGGCCAATGACTGTGGGATAGCTGTAGAGGTTGAAGAGGGGGACAGTGATGGGGACGATGAGGACTCTGGTGCAGATGGTAATGGGCAGCCCTCCCTTGGTCGAAGGGACCCCCGACTGATCCGGATGTTGTAGCTGCACTGGGACACCATCACAGAGGAGCACTTCAACCAACCCAGGTAATTCATGGGGCCATGTGCAACCACCAATGGCAAGTGCACAACCCACAAACAAGCATGGGTTCACAGCGGGAAGGTCATGTCAGACAAATCTAATAGATTTCTTTGACTGGGTGACCAAAGTAGTAGACCAGGGAGGGGCTGTGGACATGGCCTATCTAGACTTTAGCAAGGCATTTAACACAGTCCCACACAAAAGATTAATAGTCAAATTAACCAGCCTGGGAGTGGGACCCGGGGTGGTAGCCTGGGTAAAGCATTGGCTGGACAACAAAACACAGAAGGTAATTGTAAATGGAATCCATTCTGAAGAAAGAGGGGTTACTAGTGGGTACTGCAGTTCAGGATGGTCCAGTCCTTTTTAATGTCTTCATCAGTGACATTGCAGAGGGACTGGAAGGAAAAGTATGCCTTTTTGCAGATGACACAAAATCTGCAACAGGGTTGATACACAAGGAGGCGTGGAAAGGATGAAAAAGGACTTGGCAAGGTTGGAGGAATGGTCAGAAGTATGCCAGCTAGGATTCAATGCAAAGAAGTGCAAAATAATGCACCTGGGAAACAAGAACCCTGGGGAAGAATACACAATGGATGGGGAGGTAGTAACAACAACAAAAAAGGAAAGGGACCTGGGGGTAATCATATCAGATGACCTTAAGGTTAGCAAGCAATGTGAGAAGGCAGTAGGGAGGGCTGGGGGTACTGGGATGTATAGGGAGAGGCATCAGCAGCAGAAAACAGGAAGTTGTTATCCTCTGTACAGACAGTTGGTGAGACCCCATCTGAGTACTGTGTCCAGTTCTGAGACCCCATCTCCGCAAGGACATAGACAGGATAGAGGCAGTCCAGAGGAGGGCAACTAAAATGGTGCAGGGTCTGCAAGAGAAGCCGTATGAGGAGAGACTAAAGGAGCTTAATATGTATACCCTTGAGGAAAGAAGGAGAGGGGGACATGATAGAAACTTTAAGTACCTCAGTGGAATCAACAAAGTCCAAGAGGGTAGCATTTTTCAGAAAAGAGACTTGCAAGAACAAGGGGACACAATTTAAAGATAGAAGGAGGGCGGTTCAGGGGCAATGTGAGGAAGTATTATTTCACAGAGAGGGTAGTGGATGCATGGAACAGCCTTCCTGAGGAGGTTGTGTGTCTAAAACTGTGGGAGAATTCAAGAATGCATGGGACAGACATAAGGCAATTCTTGTGGGGGGTAGGAAGAAATAGGCTGTTGGTTAACTAGGATCTGCGGCCTATCCTGTAGGTAGGGAAATGGGCAGACTAGATGGGGCTAGCGGTCCTTATCTGCCATCAAAGTCTATGTTTCTGTGTTTCTATGACAAACCCCAGGGGCACATGTCGTAAAGGGAATTGGCTGAGCATGGAACCGCACACGCCGTCAGGGATGGGCAAGGCCTAACACAGCATGTGATCACACACACACACACCCCTCACAAGACATGCACAAAGAGTAGGAGGCACGCTGACCCCAACTGCCACCCCTAGCCACACACACGTCCACAGACCACCACGCCCAGTGCCTGTCGTTGTGCATGTCTCAGACACTGGGCACCATTGCACAGTGGCGGACAGCACAATGCAGGCATCATCATGCACACGCCACAGCAGCCAGCAGCCAGGAGGGTGTGCACATGGAATGTGTGTGTGTGTCTGTCTGTGTGTGTGTGTGTGTGTGTGTGTGTGTGTGTGTGTGTGTGCAGGGCCAGGTACTCCACCCATGCATTGCTCGTTGAACAACACACTGCACACAGGGCAGCGTCAGACAGTAGCCATGGTGGGAGACAGGTCAGTCATGCGGCACAGTGCCATGGCCACCACGGATGCTTGGGTGGCCCCACCGAGACCTGTCAGCAGTGACAGGCTGACCATTGGCCTCATGGTGTGGCACCGATGGTCCCCCAGGGATGCCACTGCGGGAACACGACTGTTCTCAAGCAGGGGTCTGCAGCTCACTGAACATGCTTGTGCCAGACGTGCTCGGGATGCCCACAGCTGAACCCGGTGTCGACAAGGAGGGTGTCGCACGATGCCGGGAATGGGGTGTGGACATGGCACTGCATGGTGTCTGTGGCGCATGGGCAACTAACTGTGTGCCCATTGTGGCCATGACAGCTGTGAATGCCTGTGTCTGCCTGTCAATGGCGGCGGTCACATCCTCCTGCAGCCGGTCCATCCCTGCCAGGAGCAGACTGGTGTCCCTGCTGCGTCGCTCCTCTGCCTGGTGCAGGACCGCACTGAGTGCATCCACTGCCATCACAAACCGCAACTGCTGATCCACTGATTCAAGGAGTATGCGGTGGTGCTCATCTAAGAGGTCACCCTCCTGATCGGCATGCTGTCCCTCATGGTGTTCGTGGCCATGCTGGGCAGCACCCCTTGAGGTTGGGTGTTGCACCCCGGGGCCATGCCTGGGCATGTCCACAGGTGGTGCACTGACACCGCCCCCTGACACTGTCTCTCTATCACCATTGGCTGACTGCTGACACTGCCCCTCCAGCAGCCGCTCTCCAGGGCGCAACAGTGCCGCTGCAGTGGCTGCAACAGCCCCACTGTCCTGGACGTACACCAGTGCTGCCCCACTGGTGCAGACAGGCACAGGCTGGGACTATGATGTCACGCAGGCCTCCACGGTGGCACCACCCACGGCTATGCCTGTGCTTTAACCTGCTGTGTGGCCATCCTGCGGCCCACACGTATCACTGTCCATGATGTGAGCTCCATCATCATCAGTGATGGATCCAGCACCTGTCCAAGTCTCAGCATGCTGGCATCCATGGACACTGTCACGCTGGGACACGGTCAGGGCCTACTCCGCACCTGCTCCACCATCAGTCCAGACAGCCAGGTGGGCCCACTATCGTCCTGACCCTCGGACACCTGTGGAGGTGGATGGGCTCTCCTCTGTGTCCAGGGTATCGCCCTCAGTGGATGATCCCACCACCGCTGACCCATGTAGACACTCAGAAGCTGCAAGGGAACACAGTAGCATTAATTTATCTGCCCTACACTGTGGCATTCCACCCCCCCCCCCACAGTTACAGATCAGGACCTACCATGCAGTGACGGGCTACCACCTGTCTGGAAGCCACCACCTGGAACACCCTCGAGGGCACAATGCCGCATGCCACCAGCAACCCACTCTTCCTGTGGCATCAGGCATTGCACGGCCAGCTGTCCACCACGAGTCGCAGCCTGTGCTGCCCTGATGGCAGCCACCTTGTCTTTAATCCTCCTCCTCCTGTCTGTGCCCACCTTCTTCTTACACTCCTGCACGGACTGCTAATGGCTACCATGCTGGTTGATGGCACGTGCCACCTCACCCCATGCTGCAGCACGGGACTGTGGAATTCCCCGCTGTCTGCTGAGCAGCGGTTCCTGGTCAAGGTAGGTCTCAAACAGGGCATCTGATTCTGCCTTGGTAAAGTTGGGCCTCCTACGTCTTCCACGTCTCTGTTCCTCCTCCTCCACCTCACGTTTGGTCATCATTGATCCTGTGGGAATGACAGGTGTTACTTCTGACTGTGCAGTCCCATGCATCTCCTACACACCACAGTCCACACTCCCAAACAGCATGCAACTCACCACAATAGACTGCAATACCAGACTATGGCCTCTGCAGCCCCATGTCACATTTATATAACGCAATGCATGCAAACGAGATGTGGCTCAATTTTAAGTGGATGCTAATGCAGTAGCTGTGCCATTGAATCGCTGATGAGCTGATTTGCATATGCCGGATGAATATTGCACGTTTGCGCCTTGCGCAATTGTGTTGAACGTGCTCAGACAAGGGTGCAGCTCTGTGACATGTGCAGGAGACACCGAACGGTGCATGCCCGGGGTGCTGATGCCGATGCCTGCTGCACTGCTGATGTGCTGTGCACGGGAGGCAGTGCAGGGCATGGCCACCACTGTACCAGTGGTGCTAGTGCGCTGTTCACATGTATGGTGCTCTTTCACTGGGGCGCCGTAGGTGCCGTGGAGCCACAGCATGGTAGGCCACTACAGGGCATCTCACACAGGCACCCAACCTCGCTACACGCAGGAAGTACCAATCATGCTGTGGCAGTCTGTACGTGACAGACCCTTTAAATTTGATGGACTGCATCTGACTAAGGAGGGAGTCAGTGCATTGGGGCAGAAGTTTGACGTCTTTGCAGAATATTTAAACTAGCAAATGGGGAGAGGGGTGCAGCACCCCATACATCGAATGGGAAGAACACCCTTCCCCCCTCAGCTAGTGGTCAAACAGGGATTCAGCATGCTTGCAGTTCATTTGCATCACCAGGTAAGAAAAAGGTTTGTCTCCATCACGACGCCAGGGGTATGCCAAACCTCACCCAACAACTAACACACGAAATCTGGCCAATGGAAAATCATGTACACAAATGCTCACAGCCTAGGAAATAAGATCCCAGACCTGCAGGCACAATGTCAGAGGCTAAACTGGACATAGTTGCAATTAGTGAGACGTGGTTTACCAGTAACCACACTTGGGAGACTTCAGTACCTGGCTATGTATTGTTCAGAAGAGACCGAGGAGCAAAAAGGGGGGGAGGAGTGGCCCTGTATGTCAATGAAAATATCAAAGCTACAGAAATTCAGAATACACATAAGGAGCCAGAAGAACTGTGGGTCACCCTGGAAACAGGAAATGAGACAGCCATAAGAACTGGGGTTGTCTACAGGCCCCCAGACCAGGGGAGGACATAGACACATTACTGTTAGAAGATATACAAAACATGACAGCTAAAGGGGAGGTTCTGATAATGGGAGACTTCAACATGCCAGATACAGATTGGTCAATACCAGCAGGAACATCTGCCAGAACTAGACACATAGTGGATTCCTGCAGGGAGGGCCTCAAACAACTGGTACAACAACCCACAAGAGACAGGGCTTTCTAGATCTAATACTGACTAACAGGAAGGGATCACAGATCTCCAGGTAGAAGGTCACCTGGGGGCCAGTGACCATCACATGGTATGGTTCAATTTGGCTACTACATCTAAATCATCCCATTCCAAGGCAAAAATATGGGACTTCAGAGGAGCTGACTTTGATAAGATGGCCAACAGGTTAAGCTAGCCCTGGCAAAAGAAACACAGGTGAGGGGTACAGGCAAAGTGGGCAAGCATTAAGGATGCAATACTTGAAGCAACATCCCATTGTGCGAGACAGAAAAGGTAGTGCAAAAGAAGAAGGAAACCACTTTGGTTCTCAAATACAGTAGCAGAAAATGTCAGAGCCAAAAGGCTGGCCTTCAGGAAATATAAGGGAACACAGCGGGATGAAAATAGGGAGGCATACCAAACTGCCCTAAGGGAAGCAGGGAAGGCAGTAAGGCAGGCAAAGTCCCAAACTGAGAAAACACTAGCATGAACAGTAATAGAAGCTGACAAGACTTTCTATAGCTACATTAGTGAAAGGAGAATGTCCAGAGGGGGTATTGCTAAGCTTAATGGAGAAAAGGGAGCATGTGAGGAGGAGGACCATGTAAAAGCATCTATCCTAAATAGATACTTTTGCTCAGTATTTACTGAAAGAAGGTAGGGCAGGGCCCACAGCTCAGCACCATGGACACAGGGGGAGGGGTGGAGCACTACTCCTCTCCAAAAGAAAGGGTCCTACAACAGCTTGCTAAGCTCAGGGTGGATAAGGCAATGGGACCTGATGGCATACATCCCAGGGTACTTAAGGAGCTAAAGGTGGAACTAGCAGAGCCATTAGCAGAACTGTTTAGTGAGTCTCTGAGCACAGGAGAGGTCCCAGAAGACTGGAGAAGGGCTCATGTGATCCCACTCCACAAGAGTGGTAGCAGGGAGGAGGCAGGGAACTACAGATCAGTCAGTCTTACCTCAGTAGTGGGCAAGATTATGGAGGCACTCCTTAAGGAAAGGATAGTGCAACACCTGGAATCCATAGGGGCAGGGGATCCAAGACAGCATGGGTTTACAAAAGGAAGGTCCTGTCAAACTAATCTCATAGATTTCTTTGACTGGGTAACCAGAGTGGTGGACCAAGGAGGAGCAGTTGATGTCGCCTACCTTGACTTCAGCAAAGCTTTTGACACTGTTCCACATAGAAGATTGATAAGTAAGCTGGGTAGGCTTGGGGTGGGTCAGAAGTTAGTCAACTGGGTGGCAAACTGGTTGACGGGCAGAAAACAGAGAGTGATGGTAAATGGTATACAGTCAGAAGAGATGCAAGTCACAAGTGGGGTACCTCAGGGATCAGTCCTGGGGCCAGTCCTCTTCAACATCTTCATTAGTGACCTTGCAGATGGACTAGAGGGTAAGGCTTGTCTGTTTGCAGATGACACCAAGATCTGCAACAGAGTAGATGATCCAGATGGGGTGGGCAGAATGAGAAGAGATCTGGATAAACTAGCAAAATGGTCAGAAGAATGGCAACTGGGATTTAATGCAAAGAAGTGCAAGATCATGCACATAGGAAGAGAAACCTGAAGCCACCTATAGGCTGGGAGGGAGTTGCTAGCAGTCACAAAGGAAGAAAGAGACTTGGGCATCATCATCACTGATGACCTGAAATCATCCAAGCAGACCTCTAAAGCAGTAGGTAAGGCTAGGGGGTGTTAGGGTGTATTAGTAGGGTATCCAAGTCATAAGAGGGAGGTAATAATCCTCTTTACAGACACTGGTTAGGCCCCATCTGGAGTACTGCGTGCAGTATTGGAGGCCACACCTTCACAAGGACATTAACAAATTGAGGCAGTCCAGAGAAGGGCAACCAAATGGTACAGGGACTGCATCAGAAGACATATGAGGACAGATTAACAGAGCTCAATATGTATACCCTTGAGCAAAGGAGGAGAGAGGTGATATGATCGAGGCATTCAAACACCTTAAGGGCATTAACAAGGTGAAAGAGTCTAACATGTTTAAATATAAGAAAATAGCAGGACAAGAGGACACAGCATGAGATTAGAGGGGCGATTAAGGGGAATGTGAGGAAATTCATTTTCACAGAAAGGGTGGTGGATGCATGGAATGGCCTACCTCAAGAAGTGGTGGCTATGAATACAGTGCAGGGCTTCAGACAGGCCTGGGATAGGCATAAGGGAGCAATACAAATGAGTATGAATAGATAGGCCACTGACAGAGCAAAGGCCGATGGCACATTTATAAGGTAGAAAAAGAAATGGGCAGACTGGATGAGCCTTGCGGTCCTTATCTGCCGTCAACTTCTATGTTTCTATGTTTCTATGACCCTGTGCCCGACCTTTGCCCCCTAGGTGCCATGCATCCGCATGGGTGTACCCCTATTGCGCTGTTTGGTGACAGTGCGATGGGGAATGGCAGCGCTGTACCGCGCAGCATCTGCACATGGTGGGCGTGCCTACCGAGTGCCATTTTGACTTCAACCAGTTTCTGCGATGGCAAGATGGAGGGCTGCTATTTGGAGCCAGGTGGAGCTTGCCAATTTGGTGGCCATAGTGGAGCCCCAATTTGGGGCCCTGTTTGTCAATGCACCCCTGGACAGGGCCAGGAGTGCCATATGGGAGGAGGTGGCGGTGGCACTGGAGGAGGCCACAGGACTCGCCCGTACCATGGAGCAGTGTCGATACTGATATGGGGACCTCTAGCGGAGGGACCTGAAAAGGCTTGCCCGCATGCCAGCACGCACCAGGCGAAGCACAGTGCCATGACCAGGTAGGTGCACCATCCATACACTGGTTGCATCCGTACGGGTATCGAGGTGGGCATGTGTCCACCACACAGGGGGGTGGGCCGTCCAGTGTGGGCAGTGGTGGTGGTGGTGGTGTAGGTGGTGTTGGGGGAGTTGCGGCATGGCTGGGCTGTGCGGGATCGCACACACCCAGGGGTGGGGGGCCTTTGCTACTGGATTGTACTGATATTCCACTCTCCGTGTTTGCACCCTAGGCCCTGAAGAGCGGCGCCGAGCCCGCGAAGACCGCCACTGAGGTGTGGGTAGGGGAGCTGCGCAACAGCCACGGGCCACCAGTCCCAATGTAGAACAGCGCCTGGATCAGGCCAATGAGGGTGAGTGCCTTTCTTCCAGGATATTCTGTGCATGTTGTGTTGCAGGGCAGGTGGCGGGGCATGGCCACCATCCATTGACACCACTGCCGTGCATGCCACACGGTACAGTCAGCACTGTCCAGTGGCACTGCATGTGTGGGTGTGCATCACTGGTGGTCCATGCGTGCACCGGGTACAAGGCCGTGCCACTGCCTTCGCACTGCTTAGCCATGTCACTGTACAGCCATGGTGGTGCTGTGCAGGACTTAGGTGGTGTGTGTGTGCAGCGGTCCGCACGGCTGAGTGTGCCTGGGTGGGCAGATCATGTGGACATGATCACTGTGGGTGGTCGCACACCAGCACAAGGGCGTGTCCCACAGCTGTATGCCATGCACAATAGGTGGGCTGCAGGGGGATGGGCATTCACACCTATTGACTCTGCTCCCTTGTCCTAGGTGGATGGAGGATGCTGCGGATGGAGAGGGCCATGCAGGAGCTGCTACAGGTTGCATGGGTGTCTTTGGAGATCCTGCAATGGTTGGACCTGCACGGTGTCCGGAGGCATCATGGCAGGAGGTGCCACAGGAGTGGGGAGCGGGGCGTCCGCTGAGACATCCATGCCCTGAGTTCAACCTACCCCCTGGACCCACCCTCACACCCCTCCTTCCCTCTTCCATTTGTTCACCCCTGCCCCTTACCCATCCCCACCTGGTTTGTGGCCCTCACCCCCAACTGATGTGTATATATTTGTATATAGTTGTATTCTACCTTATAATATACATTTGTTTTGTTATGCCTACTGTGGTGGTCTCTGATTTGTAGTGGCCTACAGGTGCTCAGGTGCAGTGGTGTGCATGGCATTAAGGGTGGTGCAGTCATGGGCATGTGTGTGTGTCCATAGGGGAAGTGACTATGGTGTGGGCGTAACTATCAGTCACTGTCTGTGGTTTGTGTGTTGTTCCCTGTGCACTGGATGACTGTGTGCAGTGGTCCACAGTGCATGCACTGTGTTCATGGCGCCCCTGTCATACCATCCATGGCCTGTGCAGCTGACACCCTTGCATGTCTTTTATCTGCATGGTCTGCTGGCATGTCAGTGGTGGCTGTCCATGCTGGACAGCCACTGTATTCAGCACAATGCCAGATTGCCTCCTGTCACCAGTGTGGTGCATGTCTGCCTCGGGTGGCACTGTGGCCTCCACTGTTGTTGTCCCACCTCCATGCTGTCGCTTGTGTCTTTTGCAGGGGATGTGCTCCACTGTCTGTCACTTGTGCTCCCGGCACATGCTGGTGGCGTACAGCTTCATGGTGCCTGCGCAGGGTGGCTGGCACACCTGTGCCATGGAGGGGTGCTGGCCATGTGTACATGGTTTCCATGGCCACGTGCCAGTGGCTTGGTTGACCCGCTACTGTGTCCCTGTGTTGGTGTGCCCTTGGGTATGGGTGGGTGTTTGTACATGCACTGCATTGCTTCCTGTGTGGTTCAAGCTTCCATGCACCACTGTGGGTGTCTGCGCTGGCTGTTGTGGCCAGTGCTGGGATGGGGTGTGTTCTTGGGAGGGTGTGCAGACTGCTGTACCACTGGTGGTGTGGTTCAGGGCATGCCCTGTCACGTGTGGGGTACCTCATTCTCAGGTGTACCTCAGGGGGGACGTGCATGGCAGCACTGTGTATGCAGTTGTTGCATTGCTGTCTGCTGCCACCCGTTGAAGGGTGCTCATGGTGGGGCTGCCTTGCATGGTTCTGTGGTGCACAGGGTTGCATTGTCACAGTAGGGATGGCATGCATGGGGTGTCCTGCACTGGTGGGCGCTGCTCCTGGGCAGGGTGTTTGGGAATCATGGTGCAGGGTGTGCTCTGTATTGGTGGGATGGTGTGGCACGGGGTGGGGTTGGTCCAGACCTCCTTGTGTGCCGGTCACAGCTTGCCAGGGGGTGTGCTGGGGCATCATGCCCCGGCTGTGGGTTGGTTGCTGGTATCCATGGGTCAGTGGTTATTCCAGCTCTCCTCAGGTTGTGCAGTGCATGGGGTGTGGGGGGCGATGTCTGTTCTGCTGTGTGCTTCTCTGCCTATCTCTACCATGGGTGGTGGGCCCTGGCATCCTGTCCCTGAGCATCCCTGGTTGTGCTGTTGCGCATCTGACCTGCACCACTGCACATCCCTGGTTGAGCAATGGTGCAGGTGGCGCGATATTCAGTCATGTGCCACAGGCACATCTTGACCTGCACAGTGTTTGAATATCATGCATGTTGCGCATGGGCGCAGTGGACTTGCACTTGCTTCTGCTGTTGCGCACTTTTGTGGAGCAGTTTGAATATCTGGGCCACAGAGTTCATTCATCCAGTGATCTGATACTGAAAATAATTGGTGAGGGAAACAATGAATTACACCACAAAATATTGTAGCATGTATATCTAATGAATGTAAATAAAAAGTGTGCTATACACTCAAAATGAATCTTTACATTTTACTTAGGACCACTGTTGTAATAAAGTTGATAGTGTTTCAGGAAAATGTTGGCTTGAAATGGTGGCCAGTTAAGCTTTAACATGAAAATAAATTCTTTGAACCATTGAAACAGAGGACTGCTTGTGTGTTTTGCCTTCCTCCTTTTTCTTGAACCTGTTCTCTATGTGGCTGACCATGTGGTCCATGAAGGGAGTCTGGGCAGCCTGACATCTTTAATCTCTTTAATTCTGATCACACACTTTCAAAATATTCATGTTATGACTCCCCTTATAAACATGACATGTGGTGTTTATGTAGTACTAGCTGAAATATCATTTTGTGCCACAAGTGCAAAAACACATCTTGTCCAGGATTTAAAAAAACACACTTGTCATGTATATGAGGTGGTGTGAAAAAACAGCTATGTTGAAAGTCTAGGGTCAAAATATTGTTAATTAATGAAGTTATGAATAAACATTGAATTATTTCAGTGTTCATTCATAACTTGCTCATTTTACCGTACTTGTACTGCACATTTTTAACATAGTCTTCTTATGACACTACCTCATGAAGATGGTAGGTGAAAATTTTCAAATGCTGCCTGAAATGTGATTTCATGCAGCAATTGTTAAATAACCTTTCTATATATATCTGAAAAATTTGAACTGCATTGTTCATGAGGTGGGATCACAAAAAGGCCATGCTGAAAGATTGGTAGGAAAATATCAGAAATTAGTGAAGTTATGAGTGAAAATTGAAGTATTTCAATATTCACTCATAACTTCATCATTTTACCATATTTGTATACCACATTTTCAACATAGCCTTCTTATGACTCCTCATGAACCCAGTAGGTGAAAATTATCAAATCCTGCCAGAAAGGTGATTTCACACAGTGGCCACAATATCGCCTTCCGTGACTGATTTGAAAAATTTCACCTACCTTGTTTATGAGGTGGGTCCCAAAAATGCCATGTTGAAAATCTGGTGTAGAAATATTGAAAAATGACAACGTTATGAGTAAAACTTCAAACCCCACTGAAATGCATTAAATAGACTTACCTTGTTTTCTCATATCACAATTGCCAGTTCCAACAGCAGGATGTATTTTTGATTGTGGAGTGGATCTACACTGTGGGACATGTTCAGGTGAGTGAGGGTGTGTGGGGTGATGGGTGCTGAGTGGGGGTCAAGTGGATTGGGTGGGGACTTGGAGGAGGGTGAGTTTGGCAGTGGACTACTTTCTTTTTTGCAGGGTAAATAAAATAAAAAAGATGAGGGACTGTTTTCTTTTTTTCAGGAATAATGACATTACTGGATCCATCACTGGGGATTGGGCACACCAGTGCTGACTTATACTTTATGGTGGCACCAGGGGTGGACACCACAGTGTCACCAACTATGCATGGTGGGCATGTAACCTAGAGGGAAGGGCAGGGAGGTGGGTAAGCAGTACTGGAGTTGGCATCCCAAGCCACTTTTATTAAATGTTATAAAATGGGTAGGGACTATATTGAGGAAGAACCAGTGAGGTCTGGCTGAGCTAGGAGGGGGAGGGAGTTAAAAGAAATAGATAGACATACAGACTAACAGACAGACAGAGTAAGTGAGTGAGTGAGTGAGTGAGTGAGTGAGATTCAGTGATCACTGATTCAATGCTCCAACTCAAGTCAGTAACAAGATTTCAGCTATGGATACACAAATCCAGAAAGTGCTGCTGTTCTCATACAGAGAATGTGAGTGAACAACTCCTCTCAGTAAGCTGATCACCCATGATGTTTGGGTACCCAGAAACCTAGGGCTGGACTCTCAAAATAATTTGAGGCAGCTGGCCCACCTACTCGGTGCTAGTGTTACCACTCATGATGCCGATGACCAAGATTCAGGAATGAGCCTTCAGAAGGTCATTGGAGGGCCAGCCAGGGAAAGAATGGCAGAGCATCCAAGGGATACTCACGTTCTCTGAGGAAGGAGGGTGAATGGCCTCCAGTGCAGCACTGCCACCTAGATGACTACAGGTGAAAGTGCACCCAGAGCCATGAATCTAGGGAGGTGGACATTGACGGTATGATGCTTTGGCATCAGCAAGGCCTCATGGCATCTGGGAGGTACAAAAACCATGGAAAAACCCTCTACCACTGCAGGATGCCATCTGCCAAACATCACAGGATCTCCACCACTGCCTGGGCTCTACACTTTGCTCACCAAAGTTTCAACTCTGCCAGGGTTTATGGGGCTTGGCCTAGCTGCCCTTCCCATGGGAGGTTATCCATGGGGGAATATGCGAGGCATAGTTAAGTCCTGGGGATGGTGGGTGATGGGGCTGGGTGGGTGGATTGACTAATGGGGGCTGATAGAACAGATGGAAAAAGGTCTAATAAAGAAAAAAGGAAAAAAGGTTTGGAACTAGGTCCCACACCGCAACTCTAGTTGTGGACTAAAATATCTGCAACTATGAAGACTGATATTCTCAGTTCGCAGCAGCTGCTGGGGATTCTATGGCTGGTTCCAAAAGCTGTAACATTTTTCCACTGCTACAGGGAAAAAAAACTGTTGCAAGCTGCCACAAATCAAGGAGCCAGTTGTAAACCAGTTCCACTTTTGAGAATTCAGGAGCTGTGTAAGAACGATTCCACAAGTGTCAACCCACCTGCATCAAGTTTTTCTCACAGCTGCAGGATTTTCATTGGCTTTGAGAAACCATCCCCTAATTTCTGAACATATTCTCAAAAGATTAACACCAGAATCTAGCTAAATAGGTCTTGTTTACCTAGGTTCAGGTCTGTGTTTTGGGTAAATACATCATTTTAAGTATTGTGAATGTTTTTTAGTTTAAAAAACGGGTGGCAGCCATGATGATCAATATTATACAATGGCAAAGAAATTTCCTGACCTGTGGTTGGTCAGTGGATGCCTGGCACAGTGATATTATTACATGATAACATCATTGTATTAAGACCAGGCACACACATGACTGCATTACACAGCATGAAATCATGCCTCCTGTACACAAGCAACCGGCAATCTGGTCACCCCTGTAAAGCACAGCATGCCTCCCCACAAACATCATCTTTCCAAAACACCAATTCCTCAGAGAACTCATTCAGTGAAAGAAAATGCAACACTGCAAAACACAAAACTGCCTAATAGTCATGCCCATTTCTTTTCTCCAGTTTTGTTTTTCCCAAAGCGAGCCCCTTCATTAAACCATGGAGACCGTAACTTCTGGTCACGTGGTTCACTGAAGCCGCTCCGTTTAAACAGCCACAGATTCTCTTCCATTTACTTTCGGTAGCAGTGCAAAAATCACTGAAAATGTCACCAAAACATGACATTCAGTGCTAAGAGACAGGAGCGACAAGAGTGACAACACTACTATTCACCGTTCATTGCTCCGTCAGCATGTGTGCTCGCTGCTCAACGCTTGCTTGATCCTCCACACATCGCCATTCAAAACCCAATAACACAAATGAAGAAAACCGTCTCAGTTGAAGTACAAGCCCACAAACAATCCTGTCTGTATATATTTGTCTCTCGGGGACAAGGTGGGGGGGAGGGGAGTGAGAAATGCACAGAACCACAGAATGAGATGGGGCACTGGAGCATGATCCACCAGCACCACCTACCAGACTACTTTTTGTTATATTTTCAACATATGCCTCCTACACAAAATTAAAAGACACAAATGTCATAGACAGACATTTCTTTCAACTTTTTATTATTATTTTTAAATGAGCCATTGTATAATAGTCAAAAGGCACTCCACGGTGTGTGTTATTGTGTTATAACGTCACTCCTGGGGTGGTGGAAACATTCTGTTTCACCTCGTGCTTCAACCCACCTCAGTAGTGACATTATTACACAATAACACACACCGTGTTGTGCCTTATTGCTTAATTTTTTTCTCATGATTGTTATATCACGAGCGATAATTCCTCACAATGTTTTTTATTGTTTGTATTACAGGGTTATCTGAAAACCTTATGGAGCATGCTAAGAAAAAATTAAAAATCCTTTTAACTCCAGAACCATTCTAAAATTGTTTTTCACAAAATCTTTCAAAGGCACTACCTTGACACAGGTTGCTTTTTACCCTGAAAGTATCATGAAAAAATTCTGTACCATGCAGGTAGTATATTACAGTGCAAAAACTATTAAGAATAGGAAAAAAAAAACATTTTATCACTTTTTCATGTTCCATATCTTGGGAACCACACAAGATGAAGTCATGTAGCTGTTCACATATTAAGACTCAGTCAGTCAGACCACAGATGTCAGATTGTGGGCTATTTTGTTGAACACCACAAAAGTTATTAAGGTGCAAATGTTGGGGGGTTAACATTAAACACTTTACAAAGACTTACCTTTATTGGTGCTGCCATACCAGTGCATTACAAAACCCTGCATTAATGTACCAGTTACAGTAGGTTTCAATTAAACCCCACAGAAGTAGGGGAAATTGGTGTTAGGGTTTCCAATGCTAACCCCCCCCCTTCAAGTAACAAAAGGACAAGATCACACAAGCAACCACAAACTGCTATCATCAGGTAAGGCAAGCAAAATACAACTGTTTCAGATTACACAAATGGAGCTGCACTGATTTGCTGCCTCTGTAGATTTGTATCTGAGGCTGCAGATATGTAGGCCTCAGTAATGCAAATTAATCTGTGGGGCTGCCTGGGAGGCCTGCAGAAATGTGACTACAGACGCCAACATGAAGGGCCAAGAGTCGCTCTGGTTGCAGAAGTGCAGGCCTCATTGAGTCATGCACTTCTGTGCAGCTAATGGTGCAGAGGTGCAGGACCTCTTGGCCCTATGCCAGAAGAAGACTTCGCTTCACTATATGGTTACATGTTACACATGCAGCCAACACTGCTCTGTCTCTCCCCAGTTGGGGGTGGTTCCACATGACAATATCATCCCCCCAGTCTCACTAAATCCAGCTGGCTTACTGAGTTTGCCCCCATATCAGCAAACCATCACAGGATCACAAAGCATTACCCACTGGGCCAAAGGCTGGCTCTGCACATAATATTTCTTCCTAATTTTTCTTTTCACATTTTGATCCCATGTTATGAACTTGGTTGCCAGAATGTGGTAAATTCTGCCTGAATGGTGGTTTCACAGAGCGACCGTGAAATCACCTTTTGACCTGTATTTCAACATTCCCACCATCCTTGTTCATGAAGTGGGGTCATGTAAACAGTATATTCAAAATTTGGGACTAAATATTGTAAAACTGTCACATTAGGAGTAAAGGTATGTGAAACAAAATGTTTTTCGTGTGCTACAAAAATGGAATTCTTGTGTTGCACATTTATGTCTGACTGAAGAATTTTTTGTGCATACCAAAAATGTAATTCTTAATTTGGACATTTAAGTGTGACCCAAGAATTCCATTTTTGGTGTTCACAAAAAATTCTTGGGTCATACTTAAAGGGGAACTGTCAGCACCAAGATCCCCACATTCAGGTATTGGGCCGATCCTAATTTGCACTCTGTCAGCAACAACATTTTGTTTACTTACTGTTTACTACAAAAGATTAGAGCTTATAAAACTCTAACATGTACTGCAGGCTATTGAATCTCCCTCTGCTGCAGCCCTCATCTGATGTCAGCAGCAAAGGATCCTGGGATTTCTAGTTACAGAAAATGTCAGCTTGCAAGTCAACAGAAATAGTGTGATACAAACTACTATACTGCAGTACACAGTAATATGTTTTTACACACAAAGTGTAAGTTAGGATTAGCCCCACACTTGGGTGTGGGTATCCAGTGAACCCAGCAACTACAAATGAGTGGTTACAAAAATGGTGACTCAGTTATTGTGCCTGTGTTCAGGGCTACCTGGCAGGGTAGTGACTAGATACCTGGGTGGGCAAGGTAGGGCTATGGAAAGCATACACATGTATATGTGTGCGCACACATATGGGGTAGAGGAAGAGGAGGGAAGGTATGTGGGAGGTGGTGTGATGGGCAGCTGCCAAGGTGGTCTGCTAGCATGGTGGGAAGGGTGGTCGGTTGGGAGGTGCAGGGTGCAGGGTTTGGGTCTTGCACAGTGTGTTTTTTTTTTTTTTCGGCAGGTGCCTTTTTTTAGTATTTCGTCCCTCTGACATGCACCCCCTGGAGTTGAGAATCCTTTAGCAGGGGGACAGGGGAAAAGCCCCTGAGGGTGAGGTGGGTGGGAGCACCACATTAAAAAGTAGATCTCGGGTGCCCTTTGCTATTTACCTAAGTGTGTATTACCAAAATTCATTTTCAGTGATGTACACTGACTCAAACGGCGATCGCTATTCCGTGATTGTCATTATCACATAGAACCTTGGGTGTGGGGCTCTTAGTACTGACAGTTCCCCTTTAAATGTGCAACCAAACAATTTGAAGCTTGCAACACAAGGATTGCCCATCTCAGTAAGCTGACTGCCAAAGAACTTAAAGAGGAACTGTCAGCAATAATAGCCTCACACACAGCTGTGAGGCTGATCTGAAGTAGCATTTTGTGTGCAAAAACACTTTGACTGCAATGAGTGAAGACTGCAGCCGTCTTGCAATCAGTTCTCAAAATGATTTACCAGATTCCAACCGAAGAGCAAATGTGGAGTTGCAGTACAATCCCTCCACAAAGCACTCATGCAGAACAGTCCATCATGCCCAAGATGGCCACAGGAGTTCAATGCTCATGAGAGAATTCACCGCAAGTGCAGAAGTGAAGTTGTGCATTCTCAACTGCTTGCGCATGTGCACTGAGCTCTGGCAGCCATTTTGAGCATGGTGGACTGTTCCGTTGTGAGCCCAGTGAGTGCTCATAAACTGCAACTGCAGCCAAGTCTGCTCTGGCTCGAACTTGTTTTTACAAACTGTTTACTGCAGTGCAGTATACTGTATCTGGCTAATTTCGTTGACTTCCAAGCTGACATTTAGTATAACTAGAAATGCCAGACTCCCCTTCAGCTGACATCAGAGGAGAACTGCAGCAGTGGGAGATTCAATAGCCTGCAGCGAATGTTGGAGTTTTTTAAGCTGTAATCTTCTGTTTGCTGGTCCATTGTTCTCCTGGGACTAGGTACAGTCACAGAGGACTGTACTAAGCCCAGTGTGCACAGCCAGACCAGCAAACATCTGATTTCAGCTTACAAAATCTTTAACATGTATACTGCGGGCTACTTAATGTCCCAGTTCTACAGTCCTCCTCTGATGTCAGCTGCAGGGGGATTCTGGGATTTCTGGTTACAGGAAATGTCACCTAACATAGAAGCAAAATTAGCTCTATACAATTAGCTATACTACAGTAAACAGTAAGTAAAAAAAGTGTTTTCGTACCCAAAGTACAAACTGGGATTAGCCTCACACTGGGGTGTGAGACTCCTATTGCTGACAGTTCCCCTTTAACAAAGTTCATAAATGATATTTCTGGCCTGTTTTTTTTGAAAACCAAACACCAGAATCAGGCTTAATTGGTCCTGTTTAACAAGATTCATCAGCTTGTTTGCTTTTCTTTTTTAATAATTGGAAAGGCTTTGCCTGAAGTCCAGTGGCCAAGCAGCCAGCCACTCCCACTTCCTGAGTTATATAAGCAATTCCTCTCAGCCTAACTGTGAAGCATTATTTGCTTTGCAGCTGAAGGCTGTCAGTTTGTCCTCTGAACTGGTTGGACCTCTCTGGCTGGCTGGGACCTGCCCCCCCCCCGCAGCTTCTGCTTGTCTCTACTGGGCTCCTGTGTTTATTTTCCTGCTTCTGGTTATGGTTTGTATTTTGCCTTCGGCTGTGTGTGCTTCCTTCCTTTTGGGGGGGCTTTTCTAAGATACTAGCATACAGGGCTCATACCACTTGCTTTCAGTTACTCACAACTCTCAAATTGCTTGGACTGCTACTGCAAACCTGATTTGTGTGTTTCAGCTCAACTACAGCTGTTCCGTGGCATACTCTATTACTTTCACTTGACTCAGATTCACTGTACCTAGCTCTACAGCTCACTCATGCTTGTTCTAATTACCTCATTGCAGCAGTTTCATTGCACTGCCTGGTGACAGTGCTTTAAGAGCATTATGCCTCCTTTTATTTATTGCAGTTACAAGTCAGTGTACTCCTTTGTTTTTTACTACTGCTGTATGGGCCTAATTGCTTCCTGCTACTGCTTTGTTTACTCCCATGCTATTGTATATTGTTTTACTCTGAGGTTAGCTAAAGCTCCTGCTGAGGCTTTTAAATTAACTTTATATCTGCATGTGGTTCTCGGCCCTGCCATCATTTCCTTGTTTGTCCTATGGCAGGGACTGGGAGGTGTTTGGGGGGGGTCATGGCCTATGTGGCTAATTAATTATGTTCTACATCCTGTCACCACAGAAAATTCTCAGAGTTTGTCACCTTGATTTGGCTTTAAACTGCTCTGGCTGGCTTGCCCCCAATTCAGTGCTGTTATTGCTATACAGTATGCTGTGCTGACTTCCATGTAGGTTCACCTATCACTACTGCTTACCGACCTATGTGCAGGTCCACACTTAGTTATGCAACCATTGCTTCTTGCTTATGCAAACCATTGCTTCATGCCTACTGCCATTCCTCGGCTTCAGCCTCTGGGATTCTGCTGCACTCAATCTGTATTCGACCTAGCAATGTCTCAGCACTCAATGTTCATTACGATCTCAGCACGCCATGCTCATTCAGCTCACCAGCTTTTCAGCTCTCAATCAATTTTTGGGGCATGCCAGCCATTGTATTCTGGCGCAGGGTTCCTGCAGCCGACTGTCTCACTCTGCATTTAGTCCACATCTTGGGCGTGTCCAGCTTGGGGTGGGATCCTTCTCACCTGGCCCATAGCTGGGAATGTTCTTGCCCTGGGCTTGGCTTTCACTGCCTGCTACATGATAGCAGCTCCTGGTATAGAATTTAAGACTAGCAGTGAAGGGTGGAAAAAGTTATCTCCTTTGGCTCTAGTGTTCCACTATAACGGTTAGCCATTGACTTTAGTGGTTTCCCTAGCAAGGCACCTTCACCACATTCTCCCTATGACTGCCTCTGGTTCACCTGGTCGGATTTAGGATGGGTAGGCCAGGTGAGTGCCTCAGCAGTTGTTGCTCTCCTCCTGTGCCTTGGATGCACTTATTGTTGCAGAGTTTTCTCGCAACCTCCCTCAATGTTCCCGCTAGAGGATTTGAGTGAGAGCCTGCCTCCAAATTGGAATATTTTCCACCTCCCTTTAATTGGGTTTTCCAAATCTCAGCTGCAGAGCCGTCACTAAATAAACCATCCCAAGCCTGGAGGGAAGGCAACCTAGGCCTTGGATCCCAAGAGATTGCCTCCTCACAGTGTTTTTTTTTCTCTCCTCCATTGCCTCAGGTCATTACATTTAATTAGCATAGTTGTTTACCCTATTTTCTTTAGATAGGTTCCATTGTTCGATGGAGGTGGAGGATATCCTTCCATTCCCTCTCTCTCCTTAGGGGATCCTCTCATCTCAAGTCAAACCATCAGTACCATGCTACACACACCTGGGCAGTCATTACGTTATCCTACTGAGCATCTCATTGCATGATCAACTGACTAGGCTTTTCTCCTACTACATTATAGTTACTGCTCCTTTGTTACAGTTGCTGCTTGCTCATATGCTTCATGTTGTCTCCTTTTTGAGGATGATACTACATTTCTTTTGGGGATTCCTAAGTTACCTTTAGCCACAGGAATTGTACCATGGCACCTCTAGGGGTGGAACCCTCTCTGAGGGTTCCTTGCCTTCGTACCCCTACAGGGTGGTAATTCCTCTGGAATAGAGAGTGTGAACAACCAAAACCAAACTAACACAGTTGCACAAGCATAACACTATACTGGCTGCATAGGTCAGTGAATTGGAAAGCCTTCACCTGAAGTTCAGTGGCCAAGCAGCCAGTCACTCCCACTTCCTGAGCTATATAAGCAGTTCCTATCAGCCACACTGTGAAGCATTTTTCCTTTGCCCCAACATCCTCCCCATCTCCTCCAGCTGCAGAACTCTCTCCTAAGGGGATTCCTAAGGTATCTTTAGCCACAGGAATTGTCCCATGGCACCTCTAGGGGTGGAACCCTCTACAAGAGTTTCTTGCCTTCGTACCCCTACAGGGTGGTAATTCCTCTGGAATAGAGACTGTGAATGGCCAAAACCAAACTAACACAGTTGCACAAGCATAACACTATACTGGCTGTGTAGGTTAGTGAACTCATTTTTATGTGTTTTAAAATTTATTTTTGCCTAGAACAGAAAAAACAAGACAGCAGCCATCACAACCTAAAACATTTTTCTTGTGATCCAAAAACACAATTAGACTTGACCTAAAAGTTCTTGCAAACTAATTTTTGGGTTGGCTGAGATGCCTGTATCAAAAACCCATGTTCAGAAACCAAAGTTCAAAGCTTTATAACTCTGGAACTGATTAATATTTTTTAATGAAACCTACAAAGGTCACACCCTTGGAAGAAAATTCCATACCATCTTGACTGTAGTTGACAGCAAACAAATGAACAAAAAAGTGTTGCTTTTATGTATTTTTCAGGTTCCCAGATCTCAGAATCTAGTTAAGTGGCTGTCACAAAATGTCCAATGTCTTGAGAACTTGCCACCAGGACCACAGAATTGAATCAAACAACTGGATGTGCAACAGCTGGTGACTTCATCCTGCCCTGGTGACAGCTGATGAGTGGAGTAACATGACTCCCCCAAGAGAGAAGTGTGGTCCTCAAGATGCAGAATCCTTTCCATCTCCTCCATGTTGGCCTCCCCAAACAACCTAAGTCAATTCCCAATCCCAGGTCACTGCCGTGGTACCAGTATCTCCCCTCATGGTTCATGACCAACTAACTTTAAACAACAAAATTAAATTCTGCATGCCCTTCCCACCCAACCTGTATATTTGTTATTCATACTCACCTATTTTTCCATTTATGTCCTTAGGTGCTATGGAACAAAGGCCATGCTGTGGCAGGACACTGACCACGGTGTGGGATGACACTGACCATGTGAATCAAATAAATATTGTTTTATGTTTATACTACTGCACCTCGTTTGTCCTAATTAGTCACCAAAGAGCTACAGACTCTCTGTGATCCCATTACTCTTCTTTTATGGGTACAACTTGATGTTCCCTCAAGACCCCCAATTTCAGGTTCCCCAGAACCTAGCCCGGGGTCTGTTATGTATTATCTACAGTAGGATGGCAAGGTGTAATGGCGCAGCTCCACATATCGAGACACAGTTGGGTTTCACTTGTAATGTGGCTGGTGATGCAGGGCTTGAAATATCTCCAATATTCTGTTTATTCGCTTTCATTCTGCATGGATGAGGACATGATTCCACTATTACAAAAAGAAGGGGATTCATTGCAAAAAAAATGACATTAATGCAGATAAAAATGTTAAGGAATGCAAATCAAACAAAGTTCAGGTGAAAACTATGGCACACATGTGGCAAGCCATACTTCTCTACCAGCAGAGAATTATATGCCTATGTGGCACTGGCTTATGCTTTGTACAAGAGGCTAGGATCTGGGGGGAATTATGGTTGACAATGCCAAGGAAAACCACACCACCAATTTGTCAAGGCTCCTGAGACTCAAACCCTATTGTTTTTCATTTCCTTATTTTTTGCACTTTGTATTCTTCAGCCCTAATGTCTGTTTTAACATAGTTTTTTGCAATGCATATATATCATAGTTTGTGTTTGAGTAGATTGCACAGAAAGATATTTTCACTAACCTGATGAATTCAGAGGTCAGTGAAGACACTTTGATGCAGGTTCATTCAGATCTAGTGAAACTGGTTAATGAAAAGTTGTAGAGTTTTTAATCCATTCTGAAATATCAGATAGTAATTTAAACAAACCACTGGATTAATAAATACTGTATTTTTGACTGTATTTTTTCATGCAAAGAGTGATAAACCTTTGGAGCAACCTGTCTGAAACTATAGTCACTAGCAAAACAAAGGAGGTCTTTAAAAACAGACTAGATAGACATATGGAAAATGGTGCTAAATTATTATACTGCCCTTAATAAAGAGGAGCTATTTTGGGCCATTGCTTTATCAGCACTTGGAATTCAATAGTGTCATATTTTTTACAGTACTATTTTGCATTTTCCCCGTGGAAATGATTCTTCATTCTCCCCCTTCATTGTTACATAAAGACATGCTGTTACTGGGAGGTTGTAATACCTGCTGGCTGTCTGGCCCATCAGCACAATATTCCCTTTTTAAATTTGTTACCCCCCCCCCCCACTGCCACCTGATTCTCCCATTAGTCCACTATCCCCCTTCCCCAATTGGGGTCTAGATTGCTGCACCCTGTTTCTCACTAGGAATGTGAGTGACTGGCTGCTTCAGAGCTGAAATCAATGCTGTTCCATGATTTGCCAGGAGGGGGTGTATGAATACCTTTACAGTCAACACCAGTGCTGTTCTATGATTGACCATCAGGGGATGACAAATACCTTCATAGCTGACAACAGTGCCGTTCCATGGTCAGACAGCAGGGAATGTACAAATTATTTTGCAGCCAACATGAGTGCTGTTCCATGATCAGCTGGCAGGGGGTATATGAGTACCTTTATAGTGGACACCAATGCTGTTCCAAGATTAGCCAGCAGGGGGTGTATGAATATCTTTGCAACAGACACCAATACTGTTCCATGACTGACCAGCAGTGAATGTATGAAAAACTTCACAGCTGACACCAATGCTGTTCCATGATCAGACAGCACAGAGTGTATGAAAACTTTGCAATAGGCAACAATTCTGTTCCATAATAGGACTTGAACCCAGGCTGCCAAGAATACCATTCTGATTGCACTACCAGCTACACACTGAGGTA
The DNA here is from genome assembly GCA_016271365.2 of Neoceratodus forsteri. Lineage (NCBI taxonomy): Eukaryota > Metazoa > Chordata > Ceratodontiformes > Ceratodontidae > Neoceratodus > Neoceratodus forsteri. The sequence continues at coordinate 874,284,148 of CM057450.1, forward strand.
GCTGGACACTGGGCTGTCCCTGAGTACATTACTCTTTCTCAGATGCACACACCAGTGGCTGCACAGATAACTACATTACATTGATGCAATGTGCACTTAATGAGAGACATACTAACAGATGAGAGAAAGAAGTAAGTGCGTCAGCTGGGGGTGGATGGCATGCAACCTCCCTCACTGGAATCCAAGAGTCTCATTTTGCTTGGACCGCATATGACACCCTAGCCAGGCAGTGTGTGAGATTGTACTTGTACACCAGTGGCTAGAGCCAGTACCATAAGACACACAAATGGAGAAAAGTGAATAAAGGGAGTTTGTAAAAATAAAGTTCAACCAGGCTTCAGAGCAACAGCAGATTTAATGTTCTGCTGTAATAAGGGATTTTTATATCAAGGCAAATTTAAAAAGTGTTAATATTTCAACAATACAGAAATACATTTTTCTTCACTGTGTGTTTTTATGCTTCCCTTTTCATATATGCAAACAACAGAGGACATTATATTTAAACGACTGCTTCCATCATCATCATCATGACTAGTAGAACTATTGTATTTGATTGAATGAATATTGATGAACACCACAGAGAAATGTAGCATCTGTTTGAGTTTCAAGATACATGGCTCTGAGTCAAGAAGGTGAGTGGAGGTCAGTGGCAGCTGCCGGAGGTGTCACTACCATAAGCAAAGCAATGATTTTTCTTTGCTAATTTGTGAAATGGTGAGGGGTGTGAGAAGAAAAAAATTAAGTGAGTAGAGAGCAGTGCCAGTGTCAGGGGGAGGCAGTAAGACACAGGGAGCCACAAATTATTACAGTGGAGCCCTGTTGAATGTAGAGCATAGGAAACTGATCAAATGTATTCATTTAACGGGAATATTCTTTTATCAAATATTCATTTAAGAGGGTTTCTGAAAACTGTAGCATTGGCAAAAAACCGGTGCACAGCAAAATCATTCAACAGGTCTGTTCTTCCAACAGATCAGAAAATTAAAATGTTCTTGCTTTCTGGACACGGCACTTTTATTCTTTTTATTAAATTCAATATATTTTATTAGTTTTCACAAAAAAACAAACAAACAGACAAATGCACGTATCACATAACATTATTACCTAACATCTAATCCCAAATCCCTTACCCTTGTCCCCACCCCAACAGAGTGCATGGCAACAAGATAATATTACAATATCTTATAGAACACAGATCAGAGTCAGAAATGCAAAGGACCCATCAGCTAAGCTATCTTAACACTAAACTTAACATTAAGTATAAAAGCCATTTCCAAGTGGTACCAGTCCAAAAAGATTATGGGGACTACAAGGTGTGCAACCTGCACTACTTCTTATTATATAAAGCAATTCTGTTATGTATAGTTGCTGTCATTTTCTCTAACCAAAGATTGAACAAGAGCTCCTGCAGCCATTCGTGGTAAGGAATGAAGATCAGATCAGCCCAGTGACAGAGAAGAACTCACTTTACTGATAATGAAATCATAGCCATATGGTGTTTCCTTTCCTGAACAGCTATCCCGCTATAATCACAAATGAGACAGAGCTGGGGTGTAAAAAGCCCATCCAGGCCTAGAAGAGGATCAGCCCTAATTTTAATCTGCTCCCACAAGGATGCCACTTTAGGACAATCCCAGAAGATATGGAACAATGACCCCTCAGCTTGCCCACATCTTGTGCAGAGAGGGGATCCTAATTTCCTCATCCTAGCCAGCTTTAAAGGAGTAAAGTAAATATTATGTAAAATATAGAATTGGGTAAGATGGAGTTTGTCATTTAAGTTATATTTATAGAGGTCTTTCCAAACTATATTCCAATTGAAGGTGCATTGTGGGAAAGCTAAGGACCAATACGTAGACTGTCCTGTAACGTCAGGGTAGAGTCTAGGGAAAAGGAAAGTAGATATACAAGACACTGAATGCAGCTGGGCCACCAGATCCATGATAGACTGCAAGAACTTATTGACATTAGGTTCCCAAGGCATGGGACCAAGCCAATGTAGTAAACTATGACACAGCTGAAATGCCTTAAAGTCAGTATTTAACTGGTACAATGCCAATATAGCTTGAGAAGCCTTAAGGTGGTCTTTCCGAAGCAGGTCACACACCCTTCTCCAAGCCAGTTGGGGTAGCCAGGTCTCCGTCAACATCATCCCCCCACCTTAAAATTGGGATTATGCAGAATTGGCTGTTTTACATCTTGGAGGGGGTTGTAACATATGCACTTGCAGAGCTGGGCATAAGCATGTTGAGAAAGACCTATAACAGAGTCTCAGAGATGCTGGGGTAAAGACTTGAAACAAATGAGGAACATAGCAGAAAAGGTAAATCCTGCCTCCTTGATTAAGGCTCTCTTTAATTTCAACAAAATGGGAGTACAAAAGATTTTGCCCTCCTCTAAAATCTGTGTTGGCCACCTAAGATATTTGCTGGCATGACTAGCAAGGTAGTAGAGGAAAAAAATTGGCAACCTACTTCCCCCCAAGGATTTAGGCACCAACAGATGATAATATGCTCTTCTTGGGGTTTTTTCCTGCCAGATACAATTGGAAATCATTCTATGAACACCCTTAAACCAGGACAGAGGGAGTGTAATGTTCATAATATGGAAAGGGTAAAATAATCGAGGGAGCACATTCATTTTAACAATATTGATCCTACTCCATGGAGTCAAAGACAAGGATACCCATCGTTTTAAGACATTCTGTATAGTGGTCAACAGATAATGAAAATTAAGTTTACTAAACAGAGAAACACTCCTAGTAAGGATGACTCCAAGATATTTAAATCATGTAGGTGCCCAAGCCAATCCCAGTGTTGTGATATCAGACCTAAGAACTCTAGGGGTTAAATGCATCACTGCCAACCTATCAATATGTAACTTATAATTAGAGAACCTACCAAATTCTCTAATGATTGACAAAACTGCAGGAATGGAAGTCTTGGGGTTAGTGACGTGCAATAAAATATCATCAGCATATGCTGACAGCTGCATGTCAAACTCTCCTGCTTGTACCCCCATCAGATGACAGGGTCTCTAAGTTTAAGTAACAGAGGTTCTAAATATAAATTAAATAAAAGAGGGGGCAGTGGACATCCCTGCTGAGTCCCTGATCATAAGGGGAAAGCCAAAGAGAGCATCCCATTGCAGTAGCTTTTAGCACTGGGAAAAGAGTATAGAACCTTAATCCAACAAAGAAACTTAGATGGAAACCCAAATTTAGTAAGAGTAGCAAAGAGAACGGTCCAATTAAGTCTATCAAATGCTATCTCTGTGTTGAGAGAGACCAAGGCCATAGGAGTGTCAGTCTCCTGGGAAGCGGAGAATATATGGGAAAGCATATGATGATGATCCGCTGAGGATCGGGACCGCATAAAACCCACCTGTTGTTGGCTGCTAAGCCCATCCCAGACTTTGCTAATCCTAGCAGCCAATATTTTAGCCAGTATTTTAGTATTATAATTCATAAGCGATATGGATCTATAACTGGCAACCATATCCGGATGCTTGCCCACCCGGTTTAAGCAAAGCTACTATCATGGCCTCAGTGACATATAAACCGTGTCAGAATCACATATAAAAGGAAAAAAATGGTGTAACAGAGAGACTATCTCTTTGGAGAAAACTTTATAAAACTTGGGTGAAAAGACATCTGGACTGGGAGCCTTATTAACTGGTAAGGAGTTAATAGCATCTAGAATATCCTGTTGAGTAATGGGTTGTTCCAGAAGTAGCTGCTGGGTGGGAGTCAGACTATTAAGAGGGATTGAGTCTAAATAAGCTTGTAGACACAAGGGAAGAAAGAGTCTTGGGCATCAGACAATCACAAGGGAAGAAAGAGGCTTGGGCATCATCATCACAGATTACCTGAAATCATCCAAACAGACCACTAAAGCAGTTGGTAAGGCTAGAGGGATGTTGGGGTGTATTAGTAGGGGTATCACAAGTCATAAGAGGGAGGTAATAATCCCTTTATACAAGACACTGGTTAGGCCCCATCTGGAGTACTGCACACAGTACTGGAGGCTGCACCTGCACAAGGACATTATCAAAATGGAGGAAGTCCAGTGAAAGGCAAACAAAATGGTGCAGGGACTGCATCAGAAGACATATGAGGACAGATTAATGGAGCTCAATATGTATACCATAAAGCAAAGGATAGAGAGAGGTGTCATGATCGAAACAATCAATCATCTTAATGGCATTAACAAGGTGAAAGATTCTAACATCAAATCAAATCAAATCAAACTTTATTTTTATAGTGCCTTTCAACATGTTTTGATATAAGAAAAATAGCAGGACAAGAGGACACAGCATGCGATTAGAGGGAGGCCAATTAACGGGGATTTTATGAGGAAGTTCTTTTTCACAGAAAGGGTGGTGGATGCATGGAACAGCCTACCTCAGGAAGTGGTGGATATGAATACAGTGCAGGGCTTCAAACAGGCATAGGATAGGTATAAGGGAACAATACAGATGAGTATGAATAGATAGGCCATTGACAGAGTAAAGGCCTATGACACATTCATAAGGTAGAAAAAATGAGCAGCCTGGATGGGCCTTGTGGTCCTTATCTGCTGTCAACTTTTATATTTCTATGTAGATCATGAGATTGGGGCAGGTCAGGCAGAGGACTATAGAGAGAGAGAGCGATGCTATATTTCAAGTTCATGGGTTATGTCTTGAGGAGAGGTTTTGTAGGAATTGCCCACTTCAGACATTACAGAGGGGATAATTCGGGATGCCTTCTGCTTCTGAAGATGCAAAGGAAGGAAATGCCCTGACTTCTCCCACTGATCTACATAAGTGGAGTGTGTCTTAAAAATGGCATACTCAGCCTTTTCTCGTAAACATTCCACATATTTGTCCAGAAGAATTATTAATTCTCTACGGCCCTCCTCCAGAGATTGAGGAGACAACTGGTACTCCAAAACTCTAATACGGTTCAGGAGTTAATTTGCCTCAGCCTCCCTGCCACATCTTCATTTGGTTACTATCCGAATAAATTCTCTTCTAAGGAAGCATTTAAAGGTGCTCCACTCTATGCATCTTCTTTGAATAATGTCCATATTATGGGTAACACAGATTTCCATTAGTTCATTCATTTTGATGATAGCAGTGTCTTCTTTTAAAAATTGATTATTCAACTTCCAAATAGTATCTCTTTGAGTATTGGGGAGTGTCCTGTGTTCTAACCATACTAGGGAGTGGTCTGATAAGTCTTGCGGTACTATCTCACTACTCAGCACTCCCTCCATGACATTCCAGCTTATTAAAAAATAATCTATGCAAGAGTAAGAACCATGAGCCAGTGAATAGTATGTGTAATCTCTGACAGAGGGGTTTAAAATACATCATGGGTCACAAAGCCCTTCAGCGTCCACCATGTCATGGAGAGAGCTCTGAGCAGGAGACAGCCCAGCTTGTGTTCTATAGGTCTTGTCTTGGTCCTGTGTAAATGTAACATTTCAATCTCTGCCCAATATAATAGGTAGGTAAAGGAAGAGGGTCAACAGAGCTGTCAACTCAGTAAAAAAAGGAGGGTGTATCTACGTTAGGCCCATAGACACTGCCTGGCAATACTTCAGTATGTTTAAGAATACCTTTGACAAAAATATATCACCCTTGTTGGTCTTTGAGACTCTAAACATTGGAATTTGACTTCCCTACAGACTAAAATAGATACCCTTTTCGTATTAGTGCTATTACCAGTTGCAAAAACCTGCTCTATTGATTGCCTATGGAAGAGAAGATCTTCCAAGGCAAGCAAATGGATTTCTTGCAGAAAAGCAATTTTACAACGCAGTTGTTTCAAGTGTTTAATGATTTGATATCTTTTCACCCTGAAGCAGGCACCTTTAACATTCCTGGATGGATATTTAATAACAGAAAACATGTAAGTATTGTTCCACTAAAAGAAAAACAAAGGGTTCTAATAATAACAACAAATACCTCCAAAACGATAAACCCACACTCCGTAGTGTAACGCTCCCCTCCCAAACTTCTCCTCTATAATTACTAAAGCAATTCCAGACAGGGACCCCTCTTCTTTCAAAAGGCAGAAACCCCTTGCAACTATGATAGGCTAAAAGCCCAACCCAGATGGTAATAAGAAAAATGAAAAACCAATATATAACTAAATGTAGTATGGGTGGGCATCCCACCTTCCACCCTCCTTTACTAAACAATCCCCCAAAACTCCAATCAACCCCAACAACTGACCCTCCCCAAACTATCCACTTATTAAATCTCACTAACCCCAGTCCCAAAGACAGTCCTTCTTAATAGTCTGAGTCCATGATGCAATATCACCCCACCTAGTTCTTGCCACAAAACCTCTCTGGAGCCCCCTTCCCCCTATGTCTAACCTCATCCAGAGACTACTCCAAAGGGAACAAACCTCCCTCATTTGGGACCAACCCAAGACCTTAGAAATATTTACATTATACCTTCATATCTCCACATATAATAAAAGATACCCAGACCCAGCAAATACAAATACAATAATAGGTACCAAACCCGTAATTTCAGGTCTGTACCCATCAAACTAAGGTCCAATCCTTTACTCTAGTGCTGCAACCTGTAAAGATAAATTATGAGTGTAATGACAGAGCCTTGAAAGTAAATCAGGCTAACAATGTTTGGTAGGCTAATTGGCAAAACTCAAAAAAGGAGGGGGAAAGACACCTCCCTTCAGCAAAAATGCTGTGTAATAACCATAACCTGTCAGGTTTCCTAACATATATGCTCTTTTGAGAAAAAAGTATAGAATTAAGTCCTTAGATAAAACATAGTTATCTTTGATTTTAAAAAAGTCGAAAATAAAGTCCGAACAAGGAGCATCTCCAAAAATCCCCAAAAGGAATGAAACTGGAGCTCTAACAAATAAGTTAGTAAGCAGGAGAACAACACTTAGTTCTGAGGTAGCATGTTTAACAGATTCATAAGATTTCCAAGTCCCTTGGTAATAAACTTGGAGTTTTGAGGGATACAACATCCTAAAGCTGATGCCAGCAGCCACAATCTTGGAAACTATTGGGTGGAAGGAAGCCCTTCATTGCCAAACATTTGCTGATAGATCTTGTGCTACTCAGATCGGAGAACCTTCCCACAAAACCTCTCAGAGATTTCACACTTTGGCCAACAAATGTTGATGGTACAAAAAGTTCAAAAATGTGAAAGTAGAGGGCAAGGTGGTACACCATCAGTGGGCATAGGGCAAAGTGCCCTATGCACCCATTCAATTATATATACTGGACCATTCAGGGAGGGACCAGCCAACTTTTCAACTAACTTCTGCACAAAAAGGATAGTTTGGGTTTCTTCTGCCTGTTCTGGAAGACCTAGGATAACAATATTGTTCCTCCTGCTCCTTCCCTCAATGTCTTCCAGTCAGTATTCCAGATGGGAGTCTTTTTGCTGCAAATTGTTTACTTTAGGGTCTCCAGTCCTTGAGGGAACTGGTACGGACCTCGTTATCCCTGACACATCTGGTGAACGTGTCTAGCTAAGAACACACCACTTTTATCTCTCTGATAAGCCCTGTAAGCATCTCTTGCAATTTATTACATTGCTGAAAAAAACTTAACCTCCATTAGAACTGGTGATGTAAAAGGCATTTTGGCAGATAGCTATAGTTTGTGCCTCTGACCATTTAGGGGCCTTATTGGGTGTTGCCGGGGGAGTATGTTGCGCCCAGACAGATCTCATCTCCACATCCATTCTGGATTAAAATTCAAACTTACAACACCAGTAAAGGCTGAAACAACACTGAACAGATCAATAGCCACCAAATGCTTCCAATGAGGTAAGGTTAATTTTCTCAGAAATGAGGTTTGTCTGGTAAAAGGGCAAACACTGTTGTCTCAGTGCCCCAGCCAATGGGGGTAGCTCAAAGGATTGGAGGGAAGGAGAATAAGGATAGGGGAAAGGAGGGGTGGAGATGGGATGACTCAGTGGTGGGAGAGCCCCAGGGGATGGTGCTGTAAGCATGACCTCATAAAAGGAGTGGCTTTCACTGGAAGGGCCAGGCAGCCCATTGGCCCAAAAAGAGAGAGAGAGAGAGAGTGTGTGGCCAGGGGGTTCAAAACAGGACACCTGGTCTCAAGGAGCTCTTTTTTCTGCTACTTACAGCTTTTGTTTGGACTCTGAGGGGCACATCAGATTGGCAGAAAAATTTTCCTAATTCAAAAAAAAAGGTTTTTCTAACTTAATGTTATAGCATTTTAAATCTTATAGGAATTGCAACAGCATTCCAAATAAAAAAAAAGTCCTGTTTTTTTTTTGGGTGGGGGTTGAGCAGCAGAATTGGTGAGGGGTGTCAGTCAAAATATCAGGTAAGGTAGCAATTCCTTCAAATTGTGAAACTGCAGGGTAATACAAAGGGTTTGTGTGGGCATCCGCAGTGATGCGGGCCAAGCTGTAGCTTTGTTTTCATCCTAGTAGAAGTGTAGGTGTAGTTTTGACATGATTGCTCAAGGTACTTCCCTCCGGTACATGGGGGATGTCTACTTTGTAATTTGCTGCATTAGGACTGCTTTAAGAATATTTGAATATTGTGCTTCCTGGCAATATTGGTCGGGTGGTGTTATTGACTTTCCTCCGGTCAAGGGCTTCCTGAGTATATCTGCAGCATTTTCCTCGAACCTTGGCATAAAATATAGCCATCTGGTGTCCTGGGCACCAGCTGGACATGTTTGTTTAAGGTCTAAAGGAGTTTTTTTACCCTACAGGAGAAGCAAGCATGTACCCATTTTAAACTTGCCAGCCCAATCTTAAAATCAATTGGCTCCCGCAGTGTTTTGAGCAGACTGGGAAAAGATGGACAGCCATACAGAAGTGGGGAACACATCACGTGGCATTGGCCGTGGTGAGCAACTGCTGGGTTTTAGAGATTGGGGCCGAGATCCCGAGGAAGGGAGAGTTTGGTAGAAGCCAGCCAGCCTGCCTTTAAAAAGAAAATATATAGTAATAACTAAAGGAAAAGTGGGTACTGGACTTGGGGGCAGCAGACTGTCATCGAGAGGGCAATCAAGTAAGAGCCTCAGGTGACATGGAGGTGGATTAAGCACCATGAAAGAACAGAGGCTGCTGCTCCTAAACTGGGAGATGATTGTTTGTTTTCGCCCAGCAGAAACAAGGACACGTGGGGGGGCTGGCATTTCACCACACAATATCACAAAAGGATCTGGACCACAGCGGCAAGCTTAGTAAGAAGTTCCAGCTGCTATTCAAAATGGGGAGCCATGAGGGGGGAGACAGGTGTGGTATGTGTGTGTGTGTGGGGGGGGGTCCCATCATCAAACAGTGAGGGCTACTGCTATTTTGAGCAACAACACGTGGCAGCCACCATCCTTCAAGGTTACACGTGGTCATCAGCCATCTTAATGGGACCTAGAGACAGCAGACATTTATGCAGCTTTAAGGAGGATGGGGATGGGGTGGATAGGTGCATATAGCTCTGCATTTAACATTAGTGGCAAAGGGCAGATTTATTATAGCTCAAACTAGGTTTTATTGGTTTCCATAGGGGTGTTTTTCTTTTCTGCAACTGTGTCTGGTATAGGTTAGCATGCATGTCCGCTGAATGCTTATTCATTTTAGCACAGGGCAAAATTTCCTTCAACAATAGTTTTTCAAATGAGGAAAGAAGGAACAACAAGGGGAGAAATAAAATAAAACAAAGGGAATTAATACAACTACACCTGGTTTATTGGCATGGGGAAAGAGCTTCTGAGGGCTGGTATTCTCAGAGTGGTATGAATAAGGAAGGGGCATAGCCTACCTCCATTTTATCAAACAAAAAAAAAACAGAACAGAAGCAGGGAGGATGGTTTGCAAAGCTTGTCACCGACACTGGTTTTCTAGAGAGGGAAATTAATGACGATTGCGTGATTTTCAAAACAAACTTTATAAACAAAGATAAATAATTATTAAAGGAAACTATAGGCAACTCAATAGCACAAGGTTTTTAGGTATAGAAATACAGGACCGGAGGCTACAGGGAACCCAAGCTCTGACATGGCTGTGGCACCCTGGTAAAATGGGCTTCATTGTTAAAAAAAAAAATGAAAGAGGAATTCCTAATATATATGAAGGCATACAGGCAATGGGCATATCACACCTCAGCAATTCCATTAAGGATGCGGAGTGGACAAGGAGGGTGGGGGCATGAAAAGGAGGAGGAGCTTTTGCCATAAATAAAGAGACTAATATTGTTATTCTATTTTCAGCTTCTCGGTTTATACCATGAAGACAGTAATTATGGCACCCAGAAAGAACCGGATTGCAAAGAAGGATGCGTATAAGGCAGTAATGGATTTGGTGGACAAGGCCAATACGATTTGGAGGCTGATGAAGGGCAAAGAGCCAGGTAAGGGACAGTAGCAGAAGGCTGGGGGGGAAGGGGGGCAAGGTGGGAAAAAGGCCACCACCATGGCCGACCAGCCCGGCACCACCAAAACTGGCATTGCCCTTGCCTCCTCTCCCACAGTCAGTGCCGCACCCCCTCCTGTCTCTGGAACCCTCTCCAGCATTCCTACCTCTCCCTTGTCTGCCTCCCACACCAGGCTGATTAGCTCCCCTGCCTCCACCACCTCAATCTGTGAATCCACCAGCACCAGACAACAGTGGGCTTCCAAGCCTGCGGCCAACTCCCACACTGGATCCAGTGCCCAAGCCAGGTAATAAGAGTTTGACCCTGGGTAGTAGCATAAAAGAATATGTAGAACAAATGATTGATTCATTAGCCAAGGATGGCTTGGGACAATTTGAGAAGGCATTGGCAGACATAAAAAAATGGAATGGGGGAAGGAGCAGGGACTATGAAGATCATGGGTTTGGGAGAGGGTATGGGAACAAGAGAAGTGGGGACACCAAGGATGAGGATAGGTGAGCATGTTCCCTTAGCAACAAAAAAGAAGATTTGGAAAGGGGAGTATGTGGATATTTTTGCACTGGTGAGCAAGGAATCAGTATTGTAATATGACAAGAAGGAGAGCTTAAGCAAAAATGACATGGCAGCAGCCGTTGTCTTATTGGGAAAAGGGGGATGAGGAGAAGTCCACAAAAGGGAAGACATGGGATGCATCGTTTATTGGCTTCACCACCTATTCAGACATAGTAATATAGAAAAAGCCGGAGCTGGTGATTCTCCTCCTTACATATTCGCTAATAATATGAAAGACCAAGATGAGAGGAGGGAACAACTGGCTGCAGTATGACAAGCTGTTTTGTCACAGAATGGCTACATTTGAGGATGTGAGATGGGACACTAAACAATCGAACTTATGGCTGGACTACATGATAGACACAGCCAGTAATGAAGAGGATGGGGGGAAGAAACTAACTCTATCTCAAAAATGCTGTTGGGGTTACAATAGGGCCTTCTGCTCATGGCCGCAATGTAGGTTTAAGCATGCATGCTTCAAGTGAGAGGGTGGCCATCTGTTCTCAAAATGCAGAATAAATTGGGTTAATGGAGGGCAGGTGGGTTCCACTCACAACCCATCCAATCAATCTTTTCAAGGGAGGCATGAGGGTTTCAGAGGACAATAATGGGGGAGGGAGTTCAGGGGGAGGGGTTACAATGGAGGGTGTGGCCAGAGTCAGTAAAGATGGGATGGGGGCAGCCCCCAAAACAACACCGTCACCTTCAACAAATTAGTTACCCCTATTAAAGAGAATGTTTTAGAGCAATGGGCTCAGGATTACCCTGACAGGGCTGCTGCCAAACAACTGGAGGAACATTTTAAGAGGGGGTTTAATTTACAATTTAAGAGACCATGGAGAGTGAAAGAGGCAAAGAATTTAGGATCAATAAGGGGAAAGGAAGAGCTGCTAATGCAAATAATTGAGAAAGAGAAAAAAGCCAGGAAGTTAGAAGGACCATTTGCTCAGCTGCCATTTCATGATCTAATGGTATCTCCTTTGGGTATAGTCCCCAAAAAACAGCAGGGGGAATCTCAGGTAATACACCATCTGTCTTTTCCAGATGGTGACTCTGTAAATGATTGTATTGATAAGGAAGACAGCAACGTAAAGTATGTCACCTTGGTGGAGGCCGTGCAGATTATCAGGGCCACCCTTGGGGTATGGTTGGCCAAGACTGACATTGAGGCAGCCTTCAGGTTGTTACCAGAGTGACCAGAAGACTGGGACCTACTGGGCTTCAAAGTAGGGAACCAGTACTGTTTTGACAAGGCCATGCATATGGGGTGCTCCATGGCTTCTGCCACATTTGAGCTTTTTAGCAGATGCCTCCAATGGATATTTCAACAGAGGTCAGGCTACAGGGCAGTGACTCATTACCTGGACAACTTTTTATTAGTCAGCAGGGGAAAGAGGATACAGAGTACATGCTGGCATGTTTCCAACAAATTTTCCAAGAACTAGGGGTACCCTTCGCGCCAGACAAGACTGAAGGGCCCAGCTAGGTAATAGAGTTTCTCAACATTGAGATAGATGTGGAGGCAGAGGCATTCTGCCTACTAGACAAGAAAGTACAAAGGCTCAAGGAACTATTAAGGGAGCACAGAAGGTAGAGGAGGGTCCAGTTGCATCAGCTGCAGCAACTGATTGGACACTTGAACTTTGCCTGTAGAGCAGTCAGCCCTGGATGGGCATTTACATGACACCTAGCAAGACCCACAAAAGGGGCTACTAGACCACACTACTGGGTAGATATCTCAAAGGGCACCAAGGAGGACCTGCAGGTTTGGGAAACTTTCCTCCAAGATTTCAATTGAAGATCCTTTTGGTAGGATGGCTAGGTTTTCAACATGGACTTGGAATTATATATCAACACATCAGGTGGCCTAGGCATGGGGGCTTATTTCAGGGGTAAGTGGTGTTCAGAGGCATGACCTCAGGAATGGAGAGAGAGAGACAGAGAGAGAGGACTGACTAAGGACATCATGCTACTGGAGATTATGCCAATTTGGGTGAGCTACATAACCAGAAAGTCACCTTCTGGTGTGACAACATGGTGGTAGTCGAGGTGCTTAAACAAAAGAGGGGTGATGTCTGAGTCAGTCATGCGGGTGTTATGACAATTAATCTTACAATCTTAAGCTGAACATTTCTTTTTGGGCTAGACATATTGATGGAATACGGAATACAATAACTGACAGCTTCTCCCATCCGCAGCTGGACAGGTTCTGGACCATTGCGCAGAGGGCAGAGGTACAAAAAAACAGCAATACTGCCAGACATTTGGGAGATTGGTTGGAAGTAGATGAATTGCTGTCTCATAACTCCTGGTCACCCAGGACCCTAAAAGCATATGAAGGAGTTTGGTGGACATTCCAGACATTCAGAGAGGGCCAGTATATGGAGGTAAGTGGGCTAGCCACTGATGAATAAGTCACAAAATATATAGTATACAACTGGGAAAGAGGGATAGTGCACACAACCATGGACTTCAACTTGGCAGAAATCAGTGTGATGTGTAGCTTAAGAGGGTGGGGGAACCCAACAAAGATCATACTAGTCAGGAGAATGATGCAAGAGTGGGTGAACATTAGGGGTAAACCAAAGGATAGCAGGCAAACAGAGTCGGGGATGCTGTTACATGGCTTATTGGTTCCACTGACAGGATCTGCCGGTCAGCGGATCAGGCCATACCATTTACGTCCATATATTCAGTGATGTTCCATAGAGCATTTTAAATCAGCAAGGTAGTAGGGCACAGAAAAGGGGAGGGAAGGGGGGTTGAGATGGGAAGACATGGCCTCAGAGGAAATAACTTTGGTGATCAGACGATCAGAGATGGACCAGATAGGTGTAGGAGCCATGGTAACATTCGTGCTGCAGCAAAATAAAGATGTATGCAAGGTCCGAGCATTGTGGGCATATCCACAGTGCAAAGGGCCAGAACGGGATAGCTGTTAATGCATGGAGATAAGAAACTGGTGACAAGCTATCAGGTAGTGGCCATTTCAAAAAAAGGAATGGAATTCTTCTGTGAGGACCTGAGCAGGTTTTCATCACATTGATTCCAGATTGGGGTAGCTTCACATGCTGTGGCAAATGGGGGTTCTAGTAGAGGCTTACAGGAATTGGGACACTGGGTATCAACGCTATGTGAGACCTTTAGAAGCTTGGTTACTAATGATCTCTCCTTTTCTTTTGCAGGAATGTGCATTTTGGGGCTACAAGAGGGGTTTAAGAGCCCATTATTGAACTGGGGGGGGGATAATTGGAAGTCAGAACAAACCTCACGTTTTATTTTCTTACCAGTAGGGTCCAGGAAATGATTAGAAATTTGGATTTGTGGGCACTCATTTATTTATTGGCCTGAGAAGAAAGCATCGAAGAAGCCCGGGGAAAGCAGTTGTACCAGAATCCAAGGCAATGTAGAATTACATGGAGCAGAATCAGAGGGATGCAGTGGCCGCAGCTATTACCTACCCTTTAGGAGATTGGGGAGACACAGCCCACACCAGACATGCTCATTATTCATTGTAGGAGACAATGACATTGGCACCAGACCCTGGTTGAACATTTATTTTCAATTAAGAGACGATGTTGAAAAAAATCTAAAAAATAGTGGCTAACAGTAACATTGGTCTTGTCAGACATGGTACCAAGGAAGGTTTGGCAGCATGCTCACAGCCACAGAGCTATTGAGGTATGCCGGTCGCACGGCAACACTTCCACCATGAAGACCATCACAGCAACAGAATTTGATGAAAAGCATCTGGTTGCTGTGATGTTCCCCGCAGACACTGGTGGTGCAACTTTCAGGGTTTTACCCCTTCCATGAGACAACTCCAACTTGGAGTTGTATATTTAGAGACTGGGGAGTGTGGGGGCCCATGCCCCCCACACGGGGTGTTCGGGGGGTGCAGCCCCATGAAGAAAACAGACCAACATCCCTGACAGTACAATACCAACACTCGGCGTTGTGTCTGTCACTGTCAGGGATGTCGGTGTGTTTGATGTTGCAGTGATATAGGTAAACCAGCTATTGATAGGGCCAGGAGATGTATGAATCAGAGGGTAGGGGCATTATCTAGATCCATGGGGTGATGGGTGATAAGGAGAGGTATAGAAGAACACGACAACAAATTTTACATAGGGGATGGGGTCCAATTGTTGGGTATGGGCGCTGACATGTTCAGTTCCAAGACTACAGATTGTGTGGAAGCCTGGTGAAAACAGGCTGATGGGGGGAGCCTGTCTTCCATCGCAAGCTGTAGACAGGTTAGTGGAAGAACAGAAGTAAGCAAGGGGGGGCGGAATAGAGGGGGAGACAGGCAGACTCAGAAGGCCACAGAACTCATGAAAAAGTCAAGATCAGTACCCGTGTACACCGGTACCAGGAGAAGAAATGGAAAAGATCAAGAGCAGCCCCTAGGTGTACATCTGAGGGGAGAAGAAAAAAGGAAGACGTACAAAATGTAGATATATAATTCTGGATATAAAAGTGGATAGAATGTGCAAATGGAACTGATGTAATATGATAATGAGGATATGCGCATGGGATGTTGGACCATGATGATGATGTTACCTGTAAATCATTATTTTAAAACTAGTAAAATTATTACCAATCTAAACACCCACTGAACAGTGTGTCTGTGTCTTCACTGGCTGGGAAATCTGTGGACAATGAGGTTTGCCTAGTTAAGGGGCAAACACTGTTTTCTTAGTGACCCAGCCAGTTGCGGTAGCTTAGAGGATTGAAGGGGAGGAGAATAAGTGCAGGGGAAGGTGGAAGGGGTGGGGATAGGATGATTTAGTGGTGGGAGGGCCACAGGGAATGGTGAGGTAAGCATGACCTCACAAAAGGGTAGGGACTTGCACTGGAAGGTCAGGCAGCCCATTGGCCCAAAAAGAGAGAGAGTAGTGTGAGGCCAGGGGGTTTAAAAGGGGACACCTGGCCTCAAGGAGCTCTCTTTTTTTCTGCTACTTAGAGCTTTTGCCTCCCATCCACCCACCCTACAGGGGAGCTACCGGTCAATAAGACATCTGAGGCATAGTGGACTGCCAAAGGTGGGCACCAAGGATCCCACAAAGTTTTGTTTAACCCTTAGGCTGACGACAGAATTAGAACGTATAGGAATTTTGGATTGATATATCAGTCAGTGGTCCTGCAAGGGTTAAAAAAAAGGGAACATATATTCAAAGGTATATAAAGAAAAAACTTATCAAGGATAGCCAAGGTGGATGGCTGATGTATGTAGAGGGGAAGGATAGAAGTAAGCAAGGTGGGGGAAGGGGTAGACAGGCGGACTCGGAAGGCCGGAGAACTACAGAAAAGTCAAGATAGGTACCAGTGTACACCGGTACTGGGAGAAGAAAATGTAGATATATAATTCTGGATATAAAAGTGGATGGAATGTGAAAATGGAATTGATGTAATATGATAAGGAAGATATGAGCATGGGATGTTGGACCATGATGATGATGTTATCATTCTTTTAAAACTAATAAAATTATTGCTAATCTGAGCACCCACTAAACAGTGTGTCTGTGTCTTCATTGGGCAGGGTATCTGGGGACAATACTAAATTAGATCTCAGAGAACAGGAGCTTCAAGGAAACACAGCTAGCACAAGCAGTGCATAACGTGACCCTGCACTTTTATTCTTTTATCAGGTTTATTCCTTTATCTGGTATTCTTATAAGAATGATCCTCTATACTTTAAAGACAAATATGAATCTGGACATAGCAAAAATATTCATTTGACAGGTCCACTCAATTTTCAGGTATTCATGTAAGTGTGTTCCACAGTACTTGGCCAATATTTGTAATGCTGGACAGATGGGACAAGCAGATGCAGAGGACATTAATAAAATGAGAAGAAAATAACTTAGTGCATGGAGAGCAATGCCAGCAGTGGTGGGTGCAATACCACATGGAGAGTCACAACTAAATTGGCAAATATGTGTTATGCCAAAGGCAGGCAGGATAAAAGGACATTAACTGTTATAAATTTAAATGCAGAAGAAAACAATTCATTTATGGAGTGAGGGTGGGTGAGGTAGGGGCATGCCATAAAACTAGTTGCATGATGTTTAAACATTTTGTAAAAAATGTTTTTTTTTTTAAATGGATTTGATTAATGATTTAAAGCAAACAGTACAAAATAATTCATTCTAGTCCTTGTAGTTCTATGAGGAGATCAGTGGTTCAGAGAAGGGTGTTTTTTTTTTGCCGGCAGCCTTATATTGCTCTCCTGGCTGTTGTGTAACTGATTGGCAAGGTTATGGTGCACCAAGCTCACTTGATCTCATCCTTCTCTTGACCAACCATCAGGATAGTGAGGGTGAGTGTACCAGGGACCCACATTTACCTGCCCTGCAGCCAGTGCTCAATGGAAGTGCCTGGAGCAATACTAAGAAATGGATCAAGAATAGTATGAAGGTAGGGCAAGACCATTGATACAGCACTGAACTGGGACTGAAGAAAACTGGTTTGAAATCCTACAGCAGCCACTGGTTATTGTGTGGCCTGGCCAACTAATTCCCCTCCTAGTGCTTTAGTTCCTCTCAACAGAGTAGTAGAAGCTGGAGCCCCACTGAAAATGAGAGGCTACATTTCAGTTGGGCTCTCCTAGGTCCTTTAATTGTGTCATTTAGAAATAGCCTAGCAACTGAATCTGTTTAGCATAAATTTTAGTTCCAGTTGCTGTTATGAATCATGTTTGCATGCTTATTTTCAGATATTTTGTGATATATCTAAAGAGATTTTCTCTGGTGGCCCATAGTAATACTGCAGGCAGGGTGGGAATTTCTCCAGAGATATCACAGAAATTTCAGGAAATATCTGGCCATGTCTATGGCTGCCACTGTGGTATGAATACAAAACTGGCCATTCTGTCATGACAAAGAAGCTTATTGATTCATGATGAGATTGTTACCAAGAGCCAGCCATTTTCTCTCTGGTTTCTAGGGCATATACTTATATTCTACTCATGTTTGCTCCCAAGAAAAAAAAACAACCTACAAAACATTAAAAATGCTGACTGTGTGTGTGTTTTTTTTTTTACAGAGTGTATCTTGAGACAGGTGGGCAGGGTTCACAGCAGCAGGCATACCTCTCAACTATCCACATTATGAGTCACATCTCTGATTTTACCCCAAGAATTGCTCTGTCCCACATTTGTCCCAAATGGAAAAGCTGCAGCCCACATAGAGAAGGTTCTGTAAACTCAGACTTTAAAGTAGAAATTCATAACACTCTCTATTGCTAAATCAAAATTAAAATTGTACAAGTTTAGGCATTCATTTGAACAGAGTTCAAAATTAGTATCTTCATGTTTGATAATGCATTCCACATTATGAGGGCCAGTGTCGAATATTTTCATACATTTTGAATGTCACTGTCCAACATTTCAGTAGCAGAAGGTTATGAAATATGGTAGCACGTTAATAGGGCTAACAGTGAGAGGATCATAACTCATCTCCACTGTTCCCACTCAAGGGTAGAGGGTTTCCCAAATTAATTTTTCTCATTCCTAACACTGGTGATATATGAGGAATATTCTGCTTGGTTGTATTAGTGTAGATTATACCTTACTAGGTTTGTGACTAGCAATTCCATTTAGGATAAAGTATAAAGAAATCTTTCAATTTTATAACAAGGACATAGTGTGGAAAGGCACCATGGTAGAAAACAAAAAAATACTTTTTTGGTACATTGTGTACCTATTCCCTACCTCACTCAAAGCTTTACTAACGTACAAGATAAACTGTTTCCTGGTTCTACCATTGATATGGAACTGTACCAACATAGTGGTTACTGTGGACTGTCTCATGGTGTAACTGCTTATTCATCTTGGTTAGTAAGCAAGATGCCTCAGCAAATCTGGACTATTCTGTAGATCTTTACAGTAGTAATAAACTTTGGACCCTGGTTCCAGGGTTCACCTCCCTAAAAGTCAAATGTCATATGATTTGACCAAGTCTCAATAAAGTGACAGGATACGTTACAGAGCCCTGAAGTTATGTTACTAACTGGTAGGAGTTCTGACATTCAGAAAGGCCTGAACCAATACATCCTTAGGGTAGGAACTCTCAGTACCTTTAGGATGGCCCCCTTCCTTGCACCATGGACTTTAAATCAGGGCAACTGCATATGTTTCTTGTGAGCTGCTTTCCCAGTGCAAATTCCATGTTCGATATCCATGGCTACGAATTACTTTATCTTCTGCAAGGTTGTCCATGCTCTGAGCAATGCAGTCATGTGCTATTGGGATAGTGAAACCTGTTTATATTCTATGATCTACCTCCATTTATCTATGGTTTTAACTATCCTTCCGAAAAAAGCACAATTTTGTGTACCATTTGTGAGCAGCCAAGAAAATACAGGGTTGCTTCACGTAAACTATCTTAGAATGAGTAAGGTGTTAACCTTAAAGGAAAACTAAATATAAAAAATTATAAAAACACATGTTGTGCATTTGTTTGTTTTTTTCATGATTGTTTCCACGTTCTGTTCTCTGTGTACATGGTAAGTTTTTTTGTTTTTTTACTTCCTCTGCCAGTTTTATGGCCCTTGGAGGTAGCCATGCAGGATTCTTTTATAGTCTTTGATCTGTTGGAATTTTCCCAGAATGCCTCTGGGAATAATGTCAATTAGACCTATGACTAGAACTTTAACACCAGGATCCTAGTTATAATCTAGTCACAATAGCCAACTGCAACTGCTTGTGAAACTTAACCACTTTGAAAAAGTGTTTGCCCTCTCTCCCCAGCTGAAGTCAGATTTCTTTATGCATTGACTGTTGTTATTTTGGATGTATGGCTATCTTCTTTTTAAGGTGCTGTCACTGGATTGTAATAAAGCCAACATACCTTTGAAGGTCTTATGTCTAATTGACATCATTCCCAGAGGTACTCTGGGGAAATTCCAACAGACACAATGCAATTAAAGAAGCCTGCATGGCTACCTCTGTGGACCATAAAACTGACAGGGAAAAATTAAAACAAAATCTTCTCCCAGACACGGGGAACAAAATTCCAGAAACAATCAGAGAAGGATTATAACAGTTTATACAGTTTTTAGCAACATATGCACACACATTAGTCAATTGATGAACCCAAAGCCCCCAGGTAAACTCTCACCACCACTCCTTTTATTAACTTGCTAAAGATGAGACATTAAGTATGGAGTTTTGTTTGGTAAGGGTTTTCAGTCATTTAGAAATACTTGTTTTTACCTGGTCCATTGGGGGAGAGTAATGCTTACTGGCATTCTTTCTCTCAGTGATTTGATCCAGTAGTAGATGTTAGGAGCTGGTGTGAATTGCTCCAACTGATTTCTCATATCCTGATTCTGAAGCACCATAGATTGCAAAAGTTTCTGTATATTGTTTTTGTCCTGTAGTCCTGTAGCTTTGAGGTTGCTGCAGATAGACTCAATGCTTTCAGATGACATGATACCAGCCTTTGGTAGTGGAGGACAGTATGCTTCTGGGGACTGGTACCTGGTTTTCAGATACGGTATTAATGGCACCCTTAGGTGTTGATAGATGCCATCCCTCTTTTAGGACGAGGTAACATTTTATTCAGGTAATTTCATGGAGTAAATATTTTCCATGCCATATCATTAGACTGAAAGATGACTACATGGAATATTATTTAACTGCTGATAAGATTGTTTTGCCAAAGTCCACAACATGGTGTTTGAACATTGTCCTAGTTGTTGGAATGTCCCAAATATTCAATTGTGAAATTAACTGTGTATATATATATATATATATATATATATATATATATATATATATCAAGAGTTTCATCCTAATGCAATATGGCAGAAATGTCAAAGTCATGCTATTGTGACAAGTCAGAGGCTCCTGTATTTCAGTTATTACATCTTAGAGAATACACATTTTAAAGCATTTTCTTACATAGAAGTGTTTCCACACATTAGTTTCATAACAAGATCACTTGAGGGGTTTTGTGTCTAAAGAACTTTCATCAACCAAAAATAATACAACAGACAAAGTGTTAACCCATACAGTGTCTCTAGTTAATCATTTCCCAAGTCAAAGAAATATGGTACTTGCAATAACATGGGGGTGGAGACCTTGAGTAATTATACAACTGCAATATGCATTAGCAGTGCTAAAAGGTCAGCTGCTTCAAACTACGTGAAGTGACGGCTTGCTCTTAGCAAAAATAGAACAAAGGTGAAATGAATTTTACTTTGCAAGTAAATCAGGCCTTAAAAATGGGCATGAAACATTTTTGTGATCCTATACAGCCCTTACCCTTGTTTTCACAGCCCCACAAACATGACTCATACATGCTGTTCCACCATGACTAGCTCTTTCTCTACTATAACTACTTGCAAATTTGTACTTGGTGGAACTGACATAGTATAACATTTATCTGTTCATTTCCTCTCCACTAAATCCCTTTCTCTCACTGTTCTTTTTTTCATGTTATCTACATATATTGGCAACACATGCATGGAGTGGGGTAAATTCAGGAGAGATGTGAAGAATTACTTCTTCACAGAAAGAGTATTGGGTGCCTGGAACAGTCTTCCTGCAGAGGTGTTGGGGGGGCCAAAACAGTGATGGGGTCCAAGAATGCATGGGATAGACATTGGATTTTGGTGGAAAGAAAGAGGGGAGAGCTAAAATCAAGTAGAGTTTGGGGTGACACTAAAGGAAGGGGAAAAATGAGCAGACTGACTGGGCCAAGTGGTCTTTATTTAACATCAAAATCTAATTTTTTATGTTTCTGTATATGAAAGGTGATAACACGATGTAGTTGGTGCTGGCTGCTAACAATGATTGCACACAAGTGTCATTAGTGATTCTTAGATGTTAATGTGACATACACACTGCAAGCCTGGTCCTTGGACAAACTGCAGTGCTTATGACTCAAGAGGCAAAAGGCCCCCACTAATGGACCACACCCCACCCCACTCAAAGACCTTGTCATCTTGTGTTTCACATAGTATTCTACTTTAACTTTCACTCAATAACTGGCTGACACACACACACAAACAAAAATTAAAAAGATGGATTGTTATGCCCTGCTGCACCACCAGTAGTCAGTAGTAAAATATTTGTCAAATAAATCTTTCAAAATCTGCCTTTTGGCCAGAAAGTCGTGGGTTCTAATACTGGACTGGGATGGGGACATAAGCAATATGACACAACAGGGTGCTAGTTGTGCTGCTTTTACGTCATTCCAAGGGGCATGATAAGGCACAAGACAGCTGGTCAAGTGTCTTCAACCCCTTGAAGTGTGTTAAAACTAGCACAACCAACACCCCAAAGTGTGTTATTATGCTTATAAAGTGGGTCCATAGTAGATGTGTGAAAAAATACTTCCGCTGGCATTATTTCTGCGAAAGTCAGATTTTGCTTCTGCAAAAGTGCAGAAATCAAATTAGCAACTTTTGCGGAAGTTCTGACTTAGAATGGTGGAATAAATGTATAAATTGCAGATTACTTTATTAAACTGTGGAGAAAAACAGTTTGCAGAACTGTTCACTA
The DNA here is from genome assembly GCA_016271365.2 of Neoceratodus forsteri. Classification (NCBI taxonomy): domain Eukaryota; kingdom Metazoa; phylum Chordata; order Ceratodontiformes; family Ceratodontidae; genus Neoceratodus; species Neoceratodus forsteri. The sequence goes on from CM057450.1 coordinate 874,306,608, forward strand.
AACTGCAGAATAATTACATGTATTGAGGAATAATTCATTAAACTGTGGAAAACAAAAATTTCGTGGAACAGGGTGAAAATCTGACAAACACATTCAGACAATTCTGATGTCGCCAATGGCGGAAGTTCGGAAAACTCTGAAATTTCTGATTTTTCACGAAAGTTCTGCAAAAGCAGAATCTGCAGCTTTTGCCCACCTCTAGTCCACAGGCAAGTTTAAAAAAACAAACACTCTGAAAATGTTAAAAGCCACATTTTAATAAAATATTGATAAAAAAATAATGTTAAATAGTCCTTCAACAGATGTTTTCAGCTATCAGTCATCTGTCTTTCTGTACATTTAATACATTGTGTAATTCTTTATTATGAAACACAAGAATTAAAAACTCTGCAGTATTCCACTAGTATTATGCTCCCCTCACCCCACACACACAGGGAACAATAACATGGAATACATAAATTCAAAAATCTGGAGAGTTCCACTGGCATATACATAGACAGGCCTCAAGTGGGGATTGAACCTTTATTTCATCTGTTGAAGGGTAGGTAGCAGGGAGTTCTCTTGAAAACTGGTAAGGATAGGAGGGGGATATTTCATAGTCATCAAAGAATCACCAGCAATGGAAATACTGAATGGCACTTGATTTCTTTTAAAATGTGTTTATATGTGTAAGGAGGGACTCTTGAGGGTTAAGAACATTCAATGATTTAATTATTTTGCTTAATTTAACAGACTTTTATTTTTATGGCCTAGTTGAAAGTTTTTATATATGAATAATGGTGGCAGCCATGTTTTTGATGGGAATCAGGAATAAGTGAAATGTCTCATGAATTCTGTATGTGAGTTGCTCAAATTTCAAATCACACTGCCTGAACTTGTTCACACCTTTGGAGTTGTGGAAGACTAACACACACAGGTTTCAGAACTTGTTTAGCCTACCAAGAAGCAGGAAATTTCCAACCCATTTTATAACATACTATGGGCCAGATATTCAAAACTTTGCTCTGGGTGCAAACCACTTGCGCAGGGTTGGAGCAGGTCCCTATTTTCAAAAGGTCAAATATCATGTGCAAACCACATTAGCACCAGGCAAAATTATAATGTATGCAAGGGGCAAACTGAGGGGGCATATACATGAATATAGGCGCAATGCTTTATTCAGTGAATAGCACTGCACAAAGTGTTTTTGCATGACTTAGTGCAACACTTTGTGCAGTACAAACTACCACCCAGGAAAAGGTAGTCTTAACTCTGGTCAAACAAGCTTTGCTTGACTTTGTAGCTTTGCACGGCTTTGCACTACCCTAACCAGTAAGTATGATACATAAAAATAAGCCAGACAGAGAGGGAAACATGCTGCTCACAGATGGCATCCCTATGATGCCATTATCTGCCACCAGTCCCAGTCATGTCAGGCAGTAAGTGGTGACCCGGCTCCTGGTGAACACCATGGCAGTGCGGCCATACAGCACACACTTGCAGACCACCCCTCAGTGGACACCAACAGATGCCAGCACACACATGCATCACTGTGGGCATGGAGGGTGTTGAGGGAATGGTGTATAAGTGGCCAGGCTGCACCACAGATTGGGTGTGGCCACAAGGCTGAGACAAGCCACAGAGTGCACATGGGCCAGTGTTGGGAATATCCCAACACTAGTGTGTCTGTTGGATGGTATGTGCCCCCCCAGCCACATACCACACATCTGTACAGACACCACAGCACACACAGCCAGTTGTGTATACAGGTATGCCACTGTGAGCATCCCATGCCAGTGGTGCAGCATCTGTGGGTTGCACAACAGCATAACAGTAATATCCACTGTCAGTAAACACCTGCAAGTTGGGCCTGTCACTGTGTACAGTGCAGTAGTCATCACTGCTCTACACACCATAGGCATTGCTGTGTCCCTCACACTAATGGCCACCTTGCTACTGTAGTGTCTGCTGTGCACTGTAGCATGAACTACAGTCTGACAATTGCACGCAGCACCACCAGCTGTGCCTGTGCTGTGTAATCTCCTGGGGCACAATATTCTATGCTGTACTTCACCAATGTAGCCTGCAGCTAACACCATGCACTGCCAGACTGACCGACAGGTGGAGCTGTGGGACCCTGCAATAGAGCTGGGAAAACTGCATGCAGATCAGGTCATAATGAGATGCTAATCTGAATGTTTGCCCACACACTACCTAAGTAGGCTCATTTGCATGTCACTTTTGAATATAGCAAAGTTTTGCTCTGATCAAACATGATTGCGCCGGGCAAAAGGCTTAACTCTGTGCTAAACCTGTGCAAACATTTTAGAAACATTGTACATTTTTGCACAATGTAATTTCACATGCTCTGTTGCTTGCAGCTTTACTGACTCCACTCCTTTGCTAGCACACACATTGACCACATAGTTCACCTTTACTTTCTTTCACATTGCTGTAAACTGGGATGTTGTTGTGGTTTGTACTTCCTGGTTGCTATAATTAGAGCTGTCTTATTCCCGGGCTATTTGTGCACTGCACTCCCAGCCCAGTTTACTCGGCTTCCTTAGCATGCTATATTCAGCAGGTTTAGCACCGGGGCTATCCCTTTTGAATATAGTGGGCTATTGGTCCAAGGCTAATTTAGCATGCCGGGCAGTGCTAATTTAGCCCTGGGGAAAAGTTTTGAATATCTGGCCCTATAAATGTTGACACTTGAGTGCAGTACTGTTAGGGTACTGTACTGCTGGAGTGTGCCATCCTTCATGTGAGACAGTACCCTACTGTCCTGTTTGCCTTTCCTGGCTGTTGTTCATGTCAACATTAAAGATGTAGTTGCACTTCTTGAGAGGAGTAGGGGAATTCTTCCAGTGTCATGAGCAAAAATCCCTAGGGAAAAATGGCCGTGATACAAGGTCCTCAGCTGGCTGTCCCCTGGCCATCCCACGGGTCAGCACCAATTCTGCCAGGTGTTCCTTTAAATACTCCACCCTGCACCTATGGAACACTCTCCCAGCTAACCTGGTCAACAAGCCGTCTCTCCAAGGCTTCAAGCTGGGCCTCAAAGTTTAGCTCCTTGAACTTAGCCTCTGTGGCTGCAATCATTAGCCCCCACATATTTCCCCTTCCTACATAGGTCTTACCCGTGACTATGGTACTCCATACTCATTTTTATGATAGTTTCTACTGTGTCTAAATGCTACCCCACTGTATTGTGTCAAAGGTATAACTGATAATGTCATTTGTAATTACTGTCATTCCAATGTACATAACAATTGCAACCACTGAATGTTGTCCAACGTGTGAAAGTATGTTTTTATGTAACTAATCCTGGGTCGCCCCTGAAAAAGGGACCTCTGGTCTCAGTGGGCTCACCCGGTTACCAAAATTTAAATAAATGAATAAATAAATAAATTTTACCCATTTGCTAACAAATACCACCAACAGCTTAATCTGGTTCAACTTTAATCGGTTTACATTTGTAGTCTCCTACACTAAGACAAGGTCTAAAATAGTATTGCTTAGCCCTACTTTCCTGGTCAACAGACATTAAATCAATAAGTATATTTAAATGTACCCTGCTCCTGCAGCAGAGGAAAAATGAGAAAAGAAAAATGTATTTCTATGTCCTTTACCATGGCCCTATACTCCTGCTACAGTGCCTGCAGCTGCTTGTCCAGGCTTACAGTGTTCCTTCTTCCTCTGTAGCATGATTTCCCTAGTCTGCCTGCCTGAAACTATAGGTAAATGCAGTGACAATTAGCTAAGTAGGATGACAGTACTTGATTCTGTGATAATTGGGAAAGTTTTCTGATCAAATGTCTGTCTTTTTCAAATAAAAGGAGCCCTTTTCTTGCCACAAGTCCTTCCCATATGATAGAGAACAGAAAATGGCACTGAGATATGTGCAGCATGGCAATGGAGAGTTCTTAAACTCCATCAACACTGATTAGCAGCCATGGGTCATGTGGTTTGCCAACAACTTGGACATGTTCAATGTGTGGTACTGTAAAAAGTGCTACATGAGGACACTGAAGTCCCAAACAGCTGAAGAAAAAATAAGTTCCTTAGGGCTCCTTTGCCAGGGGCCAAACTGTCAGATCTCAGCATCTTCACGTAGTGCAACTTCATCCTTGGATCATCCTTACACAGCTTGAATAATGTGCAGCATTACAACAGCAAAATAAATAAAACCAAGGTGAACTGGCAGTTTCTCCATCAGGAAATAGAATTATAATTCACTTTCCTGGGTAGGCGAGCTGAAACAGATAACACTTTAGATCCCTCTTAAAGGAGAACTGAATTGAACCTCAAAATAATTTTTCCTGTGGAAACTGTTTTCTCGAATACGGTTACCAGTTATTTTATTGTTCCATCATTACGACCATATTAGTTAACTCAGTTGGTGTTTCTGGGTTATACACTGTCAGTAGGGATAATTTTAGAACTTTACAATGCAATAAGTGTCCCTTCCAGAACCAGAGTTTTGTAGTAGAACATTGTTGCTTTGAAACAACAAAACAAGAACTTAACAGAAGCCATAAACTGCATCATACAGTTCAAGAATGGTACTCGTCATCAGTGTGTACATTAGAAACACTAACCAAGTTTGCTAAATGGGCAGCAAAGATGAAACAGTAACAGAGCTGGAACCAGTAATTAAATCAAAGTATGAATGCTACTAAATGGTACCAAACTATTCACTTTGAACTGTAGCTATGTTTTTATGAATCAGTGGTATATGCTCTTGCTTTGACAAATGGGAGGGACTGGTACACCAGCTGCTGAAACTATTGGCCTGACTTTTATTACAGAATAACTCAAAACACATTCTATAGATGGATTAAAATTGTTAAAAAAATCCACCTAATACCAATACGTGCCATGTATCATGGACCCTACATACTGTATGAATACTCAGGGAATAATTGTAAAATGGTATTCAAACACCCCCACTGATTTCCTTTATAAAATATGCTTACCTCGTTTTTCTGTGGGTTTTAAAACTTGCACATAACACCAAACTCTTAAGTATGACTTTTGTGGAACATTAAGTATGACTTTTTACCCTGCATCTGTCAATCGCTATAATCAGAACATGAGCGAATACAGCTGCAGTCATTCAAACCGCAACTGAAACCACTCACACGGAAGCTTTTCTGTCTTGTTCACTATTTTATTACACCATAGTCGCCTTCGTCCCCTGACTCAGTCTAGTGGTTAAAAAGCAAGGCACCCATTATATAAAATAACAAAACCCCAACTGTCAACAACAGGCAATTTTTAAAACCTGGTGGAGTCTGTGACATCAGGCGCTCTGCAGCTCATATGCTGTCATAGAACCCACTCAGTGTTTGAAATTAGTCTGTTCTTAACACTTTGGTTTTAACTATTCAACATATTGCAAAATTAAAACACACTATTTAGTTAGTGTAAAAGGTTACTTTACCAGAAGCTTGTATGTGTCCCTCTTTATATACTGTACAGATCATGTACAGCATAGAACTAGCCGTCTCCACCTTACACACCAGCTAGCTGCTTTGGATGGAAATAAGCTACTGTAAGCTTGTACTCCCCCACCACCATGAAACAAACTTTGTATTGCAATCAATTTGCATTATCCCCCCCCACCAGATCACCAGCAGTCAGCATTTTTCCCCCCTTCGCACATCCCCAAGATACCTACCAATGTGGCAGACAGCAAATAACCTGAACAGTTTATCCAGCCTTCCCCATGATCCACTACATGGAAATGCTTTAGTTTCTATCCCTTCTGCCACTCACCCCAGCAGATCACCTGCAGCAAAGTGCAAAACATCCAGATACATGCCTGATTGCCAACAGTTTACTGATTTATTTATTTACGACTTTGATAACCAGGTGAGTGCTCTGATCCCAGGGACCATTTTGAGGCATGATCCGGGCCATAACACATGACACAGGGTGACAGTGAATACAACATAACTGTAATGCACATGAAACAGAATAGATGCAAGTAACAATATTAAGCACAGTGTAAAAGTATACTGCATAAATCCATCGAGAACAGTGAGTACAAGGTTCCAATATGGGGCATGAAGAGATTTGATAAAAAACAACAATCATAAGCACAGTGTACAAGGTATGACACATAGAGCAGTGGGCATGTAATACACTGAAAATACAATAAGAAAATATATACAGTATGTACCCACAATACAATGTAATACATGGAAAATACAGTAAAAAAATATATACAATATGTATAGGCAAGGAAGTCATGTATATCGTGGAAATATAATTAACAAGGCAATGCAGTGATAGTTGTGGGCTGGGGAGTAGTCTAGCATGGGTAGTCTAGCATGGGTAGGTGGGTAACCCCTGGGAGCAGCGGCAGGTGGAATTTGCCATGAGTCATATTTTGAGGTGGGACTTGAAGCTGGAGTGAGTGTCGATGGAACGAAGTTTGGCTGGCAGTTTGTTCCACTCCAAGGGGGCAACTGCAGACCGAGCTCTGCTACCCGTGTTGGTGGATACCTTAGGAACAGCTAGAGGGGGATTACCATTAAAGTGGAGGTTGCGGTGTAGAGTTCGTGTTGTCAGGAGGGCAGTTAGGGGGGGATTCTTGAGCCATGCGGATGATGTTGTCCACCATGCAGCAGAGGGCTAGGTTGAAGTGGCCCTGCAGCAGTAGCCATCCAAGAGTATTATAGAGGGTGCAGTGGTGGGTGTAGAATGGGACCAATAAAGCAAAGTGACAGGTACTGTTGTAGGCAGCAGAGAGTTTGGCCATGGTGGTAGCAGAGGTCCAGGCATAGATAGGAGAACAGTAGTCAAGAATAGGGAGATTACCCTGGACAATGGCTAGTCTGGCTTCTGGGGTGAGGTATTGCTTGAATCTATAGGCAGCACCTAACTTCTGATGGAACCTTCTGATAAGGGAATTTGCATGGTCAGCGTAGGTGAGGGAGGAGTCAAGTAATACACCTAGGTATTTGTAGGTGTCGATGTCCTCTAAGAGTGGACTGTCAGGGGTGAGAATACATAAGGGGGCATGGTTTTTAGTTCCCGGCAAGGAAGGGCTTAGACCCAAACAGAATGGATTCAGTTTTTTTGGCATTTACTAAGGGGAGTTTTTTTGAGAACCATCTGTAGGCCTCAGCATAGTTGTTTGAGAGAACAGAGGAGATTGTGGCCATGGATTTGTCACTGTGGAAGAGGATAAGGTCATTGGCATACAGGAGAGAGTGACAGCTGAGGCAGTTGGAGTGGAGCGAGTTGACGAATAAGGAGAAAATGAGGGGACCCAGGATTGAGTCTTGAGGACCCCTACAGAGACAGGCAGTGTGGGGGAGCAGGTTTGGCCAATGCACACATATTGTGAGCAGCCAGTTAGGTAGTTAATGAACCAGTTAGTGGCTTTCTGAGAACAGCCAAGGAGGCTAAGCTTGGAGGTAAGGAGAGCATGGCTGACCATGTTAAAAGCCTTAGAGAGGTCGACAAAAACTGCCCTGGTGGCCTTAGCATTATCCATGTTAGAGAGGATGTGGTCAGTTAGAAGGGCAAGAGCAGTGGTGGTGAAATGATTTTTGCAAAAGCCATGCTGTTGGTTGCATAGGAGGGTGTGTTTGCCTATGTACTCAGTGAGTTGATTGTGGACCACTCTCTCGAGCAGTTTACTAAGATGAGGGAGGATGGAAATTTGATGGTGGTTATCGGAGGATTTGGGGTCACCAGATTTAAGAATGGGGATAACCTTAGCTATCTTCCATGGGTCAGGCATGGAAGAGGCAGAAAGGGCAAGGTTAAAGACAAAGGTGAGTGGCTTGGCAATCGCCGGAGAGATCAGTTTGAGGAAGACTGGTGATAGGCAGTCGGATCCAGAGGAGCTGTGGTTAGGTAGACTTTTGAGTAGCTTAACTGTGTCATGTATGGAGAGGGCTTTAAAATAGAAAGGGGGTGTTTGCGGGTGATTGGCAGAGCTGGAGGACGATGGCAATGGATCCGGTATTAGGGCTGGGCTTTGCAGTTGGACAGTTGACAGTTTATTTAGGTACATGGATAAGTTGGTGATCTTGCAATTGAAGACACTGGCCACTTTGTGAGGGCCAGTAAGCAGCCCATCATAGGAGCTGAGGTGTGGCGCAGTATTGCTGGCACAGGGGTTTAGAAGGGAGCTAATTGAATGCCAGAATGTTCTAGGGTCCCCAAGGTTGGCCTATTGCAAATTGCAGAAGTGGGTCTGTTTCAAGGATTTGGCCTGTTGTTTACATTTGTTCCTCAGGCTCCTGTAAGCATCCCAGAGGGCAGGAGAGGGGGTAGCTTTGAAAGTGGACCAGGTGCAGTTTACAAACTGTCCCCCACCTCTACCTTTTTCTTTCTGGCAAACCTATTTTTAAGAGTTGATTGAATGAGGTATAAACAAGTCATTCCCATATTTGCCAGATCTTGTTTAAAAGAGAATGTGGTAAACCTTTAAGTCATCTTCCCCAATAGAAGCTGATTTTTAAATATTGGTTCCAGTTCTGTTACTGTTCCAGCTCTAGAGACTTTTAAATTATCCTAGTGAGTGTTTCAGATTAACACACAGGTAGTGAGAATTTTAGAACTGCATGATTTAGTTTATATCCTTGCTCAGCACTTCCATTGTGGGCACAATGCATCCTCATTCTGCTGGAGAACTCTGTAGTTGGAAGGGACAGAAACTACATCACACAGTTCTAAAATGGTACTTAACATGAAGTGTAAATCGGAAAGACTCACTGAGGTTACTAACAGGCCCATATAGACGGAACAATAACAGAACTGGAGCTAATGTTTCAAAAACAGCTTCAACTGGGAAAATGAGTTTAAGGTTCAGCGCAGTTCTTAAATAGTTCTATAGTGATGTGTCAAAATTATTTAATCTTTACAAGATGTACAGATGTGTCATAAATATAGATCAAGCGGTGTTGTAAAATATATGCTGTTATTTAATTTTTTTGTATTTGTTCTCTTTTCCCCAAATGCTTAGTACAGCTTCCTATAACAGAAAGTAACATAACGTGTAAAATGATTATCTTCTATGGAGTCAAATATTCAGGGCGGCAGGCAAAAGCAACAGATCCAAAGACCACATAGCTAGCTGATAAGCAGGGGCACTGGAAAATTGCGGGCGTGATTTTCACACTATTTCCGTGATTTGAGGGCCCCACTGCGACCCCAGCGCGATATTGTGATCAAAACAAAAATTATAGTCTTTAGGTCTTTAGTGGGAGGCAGGCTCCTTTCTTTTGTTCCCTGCAGTGTGGCTCGGCACTTAAGTGGCTCCTTGATGTGCCTTGTTCCAACCCCAAGGTTGTTCCGCCCTGCCCATGGAAGTCACAAAGGGGGCGGAAGACCTCGATGCATTTTAAACTTTCATGCTTTTTTTTTCCTGTCTCCCCTCAGGTACTCGTAAGCCCTTTAAATGCGGCTTGTTTAGAGGGGGGACAGGTACTTCACCTGCCTTACCAGGTTCACAAGTGGGAGCGACCCAGCAACCCAGCCAGACCACCACCAAGGTGCCGTGAGGAGTGAGGGGAGTGAGGAGCGAGGCTTCTTTAGAGGGACGACCAAGCGAGCCATCGAGCCAGGTGCCAAGAGGAGTGAGGAGAGAGGAGCGGCACTTGTTTACAGGGGCGACCGAGCGAGCCAGCCAGCCAGGAGGAAGGAGCCAGAAGGAGCGAGGAGCGAGCAGTGAGCAATGAACGAGATGCAAGGATCAAGATAAAACACTCCAAAAAGGGCTATGCATCGCGGTTTTTTTTTGTTTTTTTTGCTGCTGTTGCTGCAGAAGTAGAAGCATTTGGCTGGGGGTGCTGATCTCTGGTAGCCTTGTTCTGCCTGCTTGCCCACCTTGCAAAGTCCACTGCTTGTGCCTGCAAATTGTCCTTCCTGCATCCAGCCATCAAAGGGACTGAAGGACTGTCCTGAGTGCCTGATTGAGCTTGGTAAGGTAAGAAAGACTGTTTAGTTTGGCATGTGGAGTGAGAGGCACAGGAAGAGTTTGGGGGAGGGCATAGTAGTAAAATGATGTATTTTTCTTTTAGTTCTACAAGGGTCTGGGGGGTGGATCAGTTTCCTGTGGTCAGTCAGTCATTCATTGTGGTCAGACCTGGCTAACTGATACATGTGCAAAAAATTGTTCTGGCCTCGGGTGATGGTGTGCATGGGACGGACATGCAGTCTGGCCCAGGAACAATTTTTTTCTGCACGTGCACCAGTCCGCCAGGTCCGTGCCAAGCTCCTTTCACTTGCTGTTGATGGTTGGTGGAGGGTCGGACCTGGCAGACTTGGTAGACATGCAGAAAAAAAATTGTTCTGGCCTCGGGTGATGGTGGGCATGGGGCAGACATGCAGGCTGGCATAGAACAATTTTTTTCTGCATGTGTACAAGTCTGCCAGGTCCTTGCCAAGCTCCTTTCACTTTCTGTTGATGGTCAGTGGAGAGTCGGGCATGGTGGACTTGGTAGACATGAGAAAAAAAATTATTCTGGCCACGGGTGATAGTGGGCATGGGGTGGACGTGCAGACTGGCCCAGAACAATTTTTTTCTGCATGTGTACCAGTCCACCAGGTCCATGACAAGCTCCTTTCACTTGCTGTTGATGGTCGGTGGAGGGTCGGGCCTGGCGGACTTGGCCCACGTGCAGAAAAAAATTGTTCTGGCCTCGGGTGAAGGTGGGCATGGGTTGGATGAGCAGGCTGGCCCAGAACAATTTTTTTCTGCATGTGGACCAGTCCGCCAGATCCGTGCAAAGCTCCAGTCACTTGTTGTTGAAGATCGGCGGAGGGTCGGGCCTGGCGGACTGGCCCACATGCAGAAAAAAAATTGTTCTTGCCTCAGGTGATTGTGGGCATGGGGCGGACAAGCAGGCTGGCCCAGAACAATTTTTTTCTGCATGTGTACCAGTCCGCCAGTTCTGTGCCAAGCTCCTTTTGCATGCTGTTGATGGTCGGTGGAGGGTCGGACCTGACAGACTTGATAGACATGCAGAAAATAAATTTTTCTGGCCTCGGGTGATGGTGGGCACGGGGCAGATGTGCAGGCTGGCCCAGAACATTTTTTTCTGTATGTGTACCAGTCCACCAAGTCCGTGCCAAGCTCCAGTCGCTTGTTGTTGATGGTCGGTGGAGGGTCGGGCCAGGCAGACTGGCTCACATGCAGAAAAGATATTGTTCTGGCCTCAGGTGATGGTGGGCATGGGGCAGACATGCAGGCTGGCCCAGAACAATATTTTTCTCCATGTGTACCAGTCCACCATGTCCGTGCCAAGCTCCTTTCACTTGTTGTTGATGGTCGGTGGAGGGTCGGGCCTGGTGGACTAGGCCCACATGCAGAAAAAAAATAGTTCTGGCCTCGGGTGATGGTGGGCATGGGGTGGAAGTGCAGGCTGGCCCAGAACAATTTTTTTCTGTATGTGTACCAGTCCACCAGGTCCATGCCAAGCTACAGTCGCTTGCTGTTGATGGTCGGTGGTGGGTTGGACCTGGCAGACTTGATAGACATGCAGAAAAGAAATTTTTCTGGCCTCGGGTGATGGTGGGCACGGGGCAGATGTGCAGGCTGGCCCAGAACATTTTTTTCTGTATGTGTACCAGTCCACCAAGTCCGTGCCAAGCTCCAGTCACTTGTTGTTGATAGTCGGTGAAGGGTCGGGCCAGGCGGACTGGCTCACATGCAGAAAAGATATTGTTCTGGCCTCGGGTGATCGTAGGCACAGGGCAGACATGCAGAGCTGGCCCAGAACAATATTTTTCTGCATGTGTGTCTCAATCCCGCCATATCGTCTCAAGCTCCTTTAAACACTGTTGGTGGTCGGTGGAGGGTCGGTCCTACGGACTTGGTAGACATGCAGAAAAAATTGTTCTGTGCTCGGGTGATTGTGGCAGGGGCGGACGAGCAGGCTGCCCCAGAACAATTTTTCAGCATGTGTACCAGTCTGCCAGGTCCATGCCAAGCTCCAGTCGCTTGTTGTTGATGGTCGGTGGAGGGTCGGGCCTGGCGGACTTGGCCCACATGCAGAAAAAAAATAGTTCTGGCCTCGGGTGATGTTGGGCATGGGGCGGACGTGCAGGCTAGGCCAGAACAAATTTTTTCTGCATGTGTACCAGTCTGCCAGGTCCACGCCAAGCTCCTTTCACATGCTGTTGATGGGCAGTGGAGTGTTGGACCTGGCAGGCTTGGTAGACATGTTGAAAAAAAATGTTCTGGCCTTGGGTTATGGTGGGCATGGGGCAACATGCAGGCTGGCCCAGAAACATTTTTTACTGCACGTGTACCAATCTGCCAGGTCCATGACAAGTTCCAGTTGCTTGCTGTTCATGGTCAGTGGAGGGTCGGGCCTGGTGGACTGGCCCACATGCAGAAAAGAAATTGTTCTAGCCATGGGTGATGGTGGGCATGGGGTGGACATACAGTCTGGCCAAGAACAATTTTTTTCTGCATGTGTACCAGTCCACCAGGTCCGTGCCAAACTCCAGTCGCTTGTTGTTGATGGTCAGTGGAGGGTCGGGCCAGGCGGACTGGCTCACATGCCGAAAAGATATTGTTCTGGCCTCGGGTGATGGTGGGCCTGGGGCGGACATGCAGGGCCAGAACACACATTAATAGCATGTGTACCAGTCCGCCAGGTCCATGCCAAGCTCATTTTGCATGCTGTTGATGGTCAGTGGAGGGTCGGACCTGGCAGACTTGGTAGACATGCAGAAAATAAATTGTTCTGGCCTCGGGTGATGGTGGGCAATGGGCGGACATGCAGGCTGACACAGAACAATATTTTTCTCCATGTGTACCAGTCCTGCCAGGTCCGTGCCAAGCTCCTTTCACTTGGTGTTGATTGTCAGTGGAGGGTTGGACCTGGCACACTTGGTAGACATGCAGAAAAAAAATTGCTCTGGCCTCGGGTGATGGTGGGCATGGGGTGGACTTGCAGGCTGGACCAGAACAATTTTTTTCTGCATGTGTACCAGTCCACCATGTCCGTGCCAAGCTCCTTTCGCTTGCTGTTGGTGGTCGGTGGAGGGTCGGTCCTGGCGGACTTGGTAGACATGCAGAAAAAAAATTGTTCTGTGCTCGGGTGATTGTGGGCATGGGGCGGACGAGCAGGCTGGCCCAGAACAATTTTTTTCAGCATGTGTACCAGTCTGCCAGGTCCATGCCAAGCTCCAGTCGCTTGTTGTTGATGGTCGGTGGAGGGTCGGGCCTGGCGGACTTGGCCCACATGCAGAAAAAAAATAGTTCTGGCCTCGGGTGATGGTGGGCATGGGGCGGACGTGCAGGCTGGGCCAGAACAATTTTTTTCTGCATGTGTACCAGTCTGCCAGGTCCGCGCCAAGCTCCTTTCGCATGCTGTTGATGGGCAGTGGAGTGTCGGACCTGGCAGGCTTGGTAGACATGTTGAAAAAAAATGTTCTGGCCTTGGGTTATGGTGGGCATGGGGCAACATGCAGGCTGGCCCAGAAACATTTTTTACTGCACGTGTACCCATCTGCCAGGTCCATGACAAGTTCCAGTTGCTTGTTGTTCATGGTCAGTGGAGGGTCGGGCCTGGTGGACTGGCCCACATGCAGAAAAGAAATTGTTCTAGCCATGGGTGATGGTGGGCATGGGGTGGACGTACAGTCTGGCCAAGAACAATTTTTTTCTGCATGTGTACCAGTCCACCAGGTCCGTGCCAAACTCCAGTCACTTGTTGTTGATGGTCAGTGGAGGGTCAGGCCAGGCGGACTGGCTCACATGCGGAAAAGATATTGTTCTGGCCTCGGGTGATGGTGGGCCTGGGGCGGACATGCAGGCTGGCCAGAACAATATTTTTCAGCATGTGTACCAGTCCGCCAGGTCCATGCCAAGCTCATTTTGCATGCTGTTGATGGTCGGTGGAGGGTCGGACCTGGCAGACTTGGTAGACATGCAGAAAATAAATTGTTCTGGCCTCGGGTGATGGTGGGCAATGGGCGGACATGCAGGCTGACACAGAACAATATTTTTCTGCATGTGTACCAGTCCTGCCAGGTCGTGCTAAGCTCCTTTCACTTGGTGTTGATTGTCAGTGGAGGGTTGGACCTGGCACACTTGGTAGACATGCAGAAAAAAAATTGCTCTGGCCTCGGGTGATGGTGGGCATGGGGTGGACTTGCAGGCTGGACCAGAACAATTTTTTTCTGCATGTGTACCAGTCCACCATGTCCGTGCCAAGCTCCTTTCGCTTGTTGTTGATGGTCGGTGGAGGGTCGGGCCTGTCGGACTGGCTCACATGCAGGAGAGATATTGTTCTGGCCTCTGGTGATGGTGGGCATGGGGCAGACGTGCAGGCTGGTCCAGAACAATTTATCTGCATGTGTACCAGTCTGCCAGAAATGTGCCAAGTTCCTTTCACTTGCTGTTGATAGACGGTGGAGGGTTGGACCTGGCAGGCTTGGTAGAAATGCTGAAAAAAAAGTTCTGGCCTCGGGTGATGGTGGGCACGGGGCAACATGCAGGCTGGCCCAGAAAAATTTTTTACTGCACGTGTACCAGTCTGCCAGGTCCATGCTAAGTTCCAGTTGCTTGTTGTTCATGGTCGGTGGAGGGTCGGGCCTGGCAGACTGGCCCACATGCAGAAAAGAAATTGGTCTGGCCACGGGTGATGGTGGGCATGGTGTGGACGTGCAGTCTGGCCAAGAACAATTTTTTTCTGCATGAGTACCAGTCCGCCAGGTCCGTGCCAAGCTCCAGTCGCTTGTGGTTGATGGTCGGTGGAGGGTCAGGCTTGGCGACTGGCCCACATGCAGAAAATAAATTGTTCTGACCTCAGGAGATGGAGGGCATGGGGCAGACGTGCAGGCTGGCCCAGAACAATATTTTTCTGCATGTGTACCAGTCAGCCATGTCCGTGCCAAGCTCCTTTTGCTTGCCGTTGATGGTCGGTGGATGGTCGGGCTTGATGGACTTGGTAGACATGCAGAAAAAAAATTGTTCTGGCCTCGGGTGATGGTGGGCATGGGGCGGACGTGCAGGCTGGCCCAGAACAATTTTTTCTGCATATTTTACCAGTCCACCAGGTCTGTGCCAAGCTCCTTTCGCTTGCTGTTCATGGTCGAAGGAGGGTCGGACCTGGCAGGCTTGGTAGACATGCAGAAAAAAAATTATTCAGGCCTCGGGTGATGGTGGGCATGGGGCAGACTTGCAGGATGGCATAGAACAATTTCTTTCTGCATGTGTACCAGTCTGCCAGGTCCATGAAAAGCTCCTTTCACTTTCTGTTGATGGTCAGTGGAGAGTCGGGTATGGCAGCCTTGGTAGACATGCAGAAAAAACATTTTCCGGGCCTCGGGTAATGGTGGGCATGGGTTGGATGTGCAGGCTGGCCCCGAACAATTTTTTTCTGCATGTGTACCAGTCCACCAGGTCCATGCCAAGCTCCAGTCGCTTGTGGTTGATGGTCGGTGGAGGGTCAGGCTTGGCGGCTGGCCCACATGCAGAAAATAAATTGTTCTGACCTCAGGAGATGGAGGGCATGGGGCAGACGTGCAGGCTGGCCCAGAACAATATTTTTCTGCATGTGTACCAGTCAGCCATGTCTGTGCCAAGCTCCTTTCGCTTGCTGTTGATGGTCGGCGGAGGGTCGGGCCTGGCCGACTGGCCCACATGCAGAAAAAAAAATTGTTCTGGCCTCGGGTGATTGTGGGCATGTGGCGGACAAGCAGGCTGGCCAAGAACAATTTTTTTCTGCATGTGTACCAGTCTTCCAGGTCCGTGCCAAGCTCCAGTCGCTTGTTGTTGATGTTAGGCGGAGGTTCGGGCCTGGCGGACTTGGTAGACATGCAGAAAAAAATTTGTTCTGGCCTCGGGTGATGGTGGGCATGGGGAAGACGTGCAGGATGGCCCAGAACAACTTTTTTCTACATGTGTACCAGTCCGCCAGTTCTGAGCCAAGCTCCTTTTGCATGCCGTTTGATGGTCGGTGGAGGGTCAGACCTGGCAGACTTGGTAGACATGCAGAAAAGAAATTGTTCTGGCCTCAGGTGATTTTGGGCATGGGGCAGACATGCAGGCTGGCCCAGAACATTTTTTTCTGCATGTGTATCAGTCTGCCAGGTGCGTGCCAAGCTCCAGTCGCTTGTTGTTGATGGTTGGTGGAGGGTCGGGCCAGGCAGACTGCCTCACATGCAGAAAAGATATTTTTTTCTGCATGTGTAACTGTCCGCCAGTTCTGTGTCATGCTCCTTTCGCATGCTGTTGATGGTAGGTGGAGGGTCAGACCTGGCAGACTTGGTAGACATGCAGAAAAGAAATTGTTCAAGTCTCGGGTGATGGTGGGCATGGGGGAGAAGTGCAGGCTGGCCCAGAACAATTTTTTTCTGCATGTGTACCAGTCCGCCAGGTCCGTGCCCAGCTCCAATCGCTTGTTGTTGATGGTAGGCTGAAGGTCGGGTCTGGCGGACAGGCCAACATGCAAAAAAAAAATTGTTCTGTCCTCAGGTGTTTGTGGGCATCTGGCAGATGTGCAGGCTGGCCCAGAACAATTTTTTTCTGCATGTGTTCCAGTCTGCCAGGTCCATGCAAAGCTCCAGTCGCTTCTCATTGATGGTCGGTGGAGGGTCAGGACTGGCTGGCTTGGTAGAGATGCAGAAAAAAATAAGATGGTGGGCATGGGGCGGACGTGCAGGCTGGCCTAGAACAATATTTTTCTGCATGTGTACCAGTCTGCCATGCCCGTGCCATGCTCCTTTCGCTTTGCTGTTGATGGTCAGTGGAGGGTCGTGCTTGGCGGACTTGGTAGACTTGCAGAAAAATAACTGTTCTGGCCTCGGGTGATGGTGGGCATGGGGCGGATGTGCAGGCTGGCCCAGAACAATTTTTTTCTGCATGTGTACCAGTCTGCCAGGTCCATGCCAAGCTCCTTTCACTTTCTGTTCATGCTCAGTGGAAAGTCGGGCATGGCGGACTTGGTAGACATGCAGAAAAAAATTTTTTTCTGCATGTGTACCAGTCTGCCAGTTCTATGCCAAGCTCCTTTCGCATGCTGTTGATGGTCGGTGGAGGTTCGGACATGGTAGACTTGGTAGACATGAAGAAAATAAATTGTTCTGTCCTCGGGTGATGGTGGGCATGGTGCAGAAATGCAGGCTGGCCCAGAACAATTTTTTTCTGCATGTGTACCAGTCCGCCAGGTCCGTGCCAAGCTCCATTCACTTGTTGTTGATTGTTGAGGGTCTGGCCTGGCGGGCTTGCCCACATGCAGAAAGAAAATTGTTCCTGCCTCAGGTGATGGTTGGCATGGGGCAGACGTGCAGGCTGGTCAAGAACATTTTTTTTCTGCATGTGTACAAGTCTGCCAGGTCCATGACAAGGTCCTTTCACTTGCAGTTGATGGTTGGTGTAGGGTCGGGCCTGACGGACTTGGCCCACATGCAGAAAAAAAATTGTTCTGGCCTCGGGTGATGGTGGGCATGGGGCATACGAGCAGGCTGGTGCAGAACAATTTTTTTCTGCATCTGTATCAGTCTGCCAGGTCCATGCCAAGCTCCAATCACTTGCTGTTGATGGACGGTGGAGGATCGGGCCTGGCGGACTTGGCCCACATGCAGAAAACAAATAGTTCTGGCCTCAGGTGATGGTGGGCATGGGACGGACATGCAGGCTGGCCCAGAACAATTTTTTTCTGCATGTGTACCAGTCCACTAGGTTCGTGCCAAGGTCCAGTCTCTTGTTGTTGATGGTCGGTGGAGGGTCGGACAAGGCAGACTGGGTAGACATGCAGAAAAAAAATTGGTCTGGCCTCGGGTGATGGTGGGCATGGGTAGACGTCCTGACTGGGCCAGAACTATTTTTTTTTGCATGTGTACCACTCCGCCAGGTCCGTGCCAAGCTCCTTTCACTTGCTGTTCATGGTCGGTGGAGGGTCGGGCCTGTCAGACTTGGTAGACATGCAGAGAAGAAATTGTTCTGGCCTCGGGTGATGGTGGGCATGGGGCGGATGTGCAGGCTGGCCCAGAACATTTTTTTCTGCATGCGTACCAGTCCCCCAGGTCCGTGCCAAGCTCCTTTCACTTGCTGTTGATGGTCGGTGGAGGGTCGGGCCTGGCGGACTTGGTAGACATGCAGAAAAAAAATTGTTCTGGCCTTGGGTGATGGTGTTCATAGGGCGGATGTGCAGGGTGGCCTAGAACAATTTTTTTCTGCATGTGTACCAGTTCACCAGGTCTGTGCCAAGCTCCAGTCACTTGTTGTTGATGGTCGGTGGAGGGTCAGGCCTGGCGGACTGGCCCACATGCAGAAAATAAATTGTTCTGGCCTCGGGTGATGGTGGGCATGGGGCAGACATGCAGGCTGGCCCAGAACAATTTTTTTCTGCATGTGTACCAGTCCACCAGGTCCATGCCAAGCTCTTTTCACTTGCTGTTGATGGTCGGTGGAGGTTCGGGCCTGGTGATCTTGGCCCACATGCAGAAAATAAATTGTTCTGACCTTGGGTGATGGTGGGCATGGGGCAGACAAGCAGACTGGCCCAGAACAATTTTTTACTGCATGTGTACCAGTCCGCCAGGTCCATGCCAAGGTCCAGTCGCTTGTTATTGATGGTCGGTGGAGGGTCGAGCCTGTCGGACTGGCCCACATGCAGAAAAAAAATTGTTCTGGGCCAGCCTGCACATCCACCCCATGCCCACCATCACCTGAGGCCAGAACAATTCTATGTTTAAGAGCTCTAATTTTCTGTTTGCATTATTTAATTTCTGTAAAATTGTACTATTAATTTAATTGTTATGTGATTGTGCGATCCTTCATGTACTGTGCACTGTTTCATGTGGTCTGTCATTGATAGTCGGGATGGACCCCACAGACTGGTTCACAGTCATTTTATAAAATTTATTGTCCCAGTTTTATCAGTTCTCTCACAAAATCCAGTTTGTTTTGTAGCATCCTTGCCTTAACCTTACCTTGCTGTGGTATTCTTAATTACAATAAGGGGCAGGTTTTCATGCAGGCTGTGTGTTCAGAGATGTCTTGAATTACAGCTCCTTTACATTCCTGCCTACTGAATTCTTACCTTTCTCCCAATGAAATCACAGTGAATCATGTAAAAAATTAGTCCTGGTCCAAGACTTTACCCAAACTCTGTCTTGTCTCACACACTGCTCACTCATTACTTTAGCTCACAGCTAAGCACAGACTTAAAATAAAAATACATATATCTTTAAAACTGAATCCTGGTCCAGGTTCTGGTCTCTACACCAACCCAGTTGTGTCTCTGTCTCTGAACTTCCCCTTTCACTGTCCACCATTGCTCCCTGTCGGGCTTCCAATTATTAACTTTATTCAGCAACAAACAACCACCCTGTGTCCACTGTGTCTCCCCAGACATCAGTGTTCAGTAAGACACGCTCCACCACCTGAACTAGAGAATTGCAAGGGCTGCCAGCCTTCCCAGTTCAAGTCAGACCCCTGCACTCTCAGACACCCACCAACTCAAGCTGCAAACAAAGAGCACACACAAGGTTTGGTGCCAAAAGGAAATGGGACTCAACAACTCTGTCACAGACCCATTTTTCATACAGACTTTATTGCTTCACCTTCATTGAATTTTGCAAAATCAACTCAGTTGCCTACATTGGCCTACGCTTGAACCAAGTGTGAGCCATGCGTAGCATGCACAAGGACAGTGTGGAGGCACATACATGTGCCACATGCAGAAAGCACCCAAATGAGGGATGCACAACATGCATGCAGGGACCCACATAGCACACCAACGTGCAGCAATGTGGACCTCATATGTGGTGCACACACGGAGGCGGACCCACATAGGATGCAGCATAGATGTCAACAGTGCAGATGCATGAAGGTGCATAGGCTACACAGGTGCACGAAGTAGGGTTCATACAGATACGCATTCTGAGAGCTGCTATAAGCAGACATGTATTTCCACATTGCCAGCATGTAATGGAGCTGGGAAGATGTGAAATAAAAACATGAAATGTGCACCACAGAAAAAACACAGCACATGGTATACAGGTAGGGAGCCTGGACTTGTCCATCCCATAGGGATACATACTGAGACCCCACAAGTGCAACACAGAGACAGAACATAAATATTATCCAATGGTGCTGCCCAGAAAGGTGAGGTAGCACAACCAAAGAAATGAAACACAAATCACCACCCACGGACAATGCCAACAACCTGTCATAAGGCAGAGACAGATGCACAAACCCACCCACACCCCAGCAGTGGCATCACAGAGCCCGGACCAGTGCACAGACTCAGAATCAGAATTTATTGGAAAGTATTATTGAGAAAATACATTCTCTTTTACAAATACAGACATACAAATATAACAATACAAAATACAAGAATGTGTTGACATCACAGCTATCTAGATAAATATTCTTACAAAATACAGATGTACCAAATTTACAGTCATTAATACAATAGATAAAAATTAGTCAAGTACAGTAAAAAATAAAAATATAATGTTTAACCAAAACAATCACAATGCCCGTTAAACACACGAGTTACAGAGGTTCTAAAGTGTGCTATTGTTGGCAGAGTGCACAAACCTATTCGCCTCTTTAACAAATTCCAGACTATGGGAACCATTACAGCTAATGTCTTATCCCCATCTCTTGTCCTTGTTTTTGGAATGTGATGATTATTAATAAGTGAAGAGCATAATACATATTTTGAGGGTTTCATAGGTAGTAATTTATTTAATAAAAATGAGGGCAATGTACCCAACATAAATTTATAAGTAAATATATAAAAATTATGCTCTGTTAATCAACAAGGGAAGTCCAGTCTACTTTATCATATAAGATACAAGTGTGGATCTTATAGGGCAGTTGCGTAGTAAATCTTATTGCACTATTGTAAAGAGGGTCTAAAGTACTGAGCAGTGTATTTGAGATAATTTTATAAACAAAATCACTGTAATCAAGAATTGGCATAATTAAAGAAATTACCAACTTTTTGTAATGTAGTATTAAATAAAGAATGATTTCTGTAAAAAAAAGCCTAACAACCATCTAAGTTTATTTGAAACATAAGTCAAATGTGGTTCAAAGGAAAGACTACTGTCAAGAAACAAACCCAAATATTTATAATGAAAGACCCTAGTAATTAGTTTCCCGGAAAGTGCTTGAAAGTTATAATTTAATTGCACTAGTTTAGTTCTTCTCTCAAAAAGCATTCATTGGGTCTTTGACTCATTAAGCAGGAGTCTTAGCCCCATTAAAGCACTTTTCACAATAAGAAAATTATTTTGGAATATATCTAGGGATAGTGTGATATCTTTTTGCTGAGTGTACATTATAGTGTCCTCTGCTTATAACAAACTATTTATATCAGAACAACATTAAGGTAAATCATTTATGTACAACAAAAATGCAAAGGGCCCAAAATTGATCCCTGTGGGACTCCTATTGTAATTGGGAGAGCAGTCAAAACACTTCCATCAAGCCTGACACTTTGCTTCCTATTACCTAGGTATGTACTGAACCAAGTCAGTGCAGAAAACCCCAGACCCACACTTTTAAAATGATTTAATAATAATGTATGGTGAACAGAGTCAAATGCCTTTGACAGATCTATGAACAAGGCTGGTAAACTGTCACCTAAGTCAAAAGCTGAGAAGATGTCATCAGCTACCTTGGATATGGTAAAAGTGGTGTTATGATCTTTCATAAACCCTGATAGAAAATTGGAGATTACTTTATACCTGGTAAGATAATGAAGTGACTGTTTATATAGAAGTTTCTCAAAGACTTTTATACTGGTACACAAAATTAAAATTGGTCTGTAGGAGTTTGGTTCAGATGCTGCCCCATCCTTAAAAATTGGTATAATAAATGTTGTTTTCCAGCTATTGGTAAATCTTGTAGGGTAAATGAAAAATTTTTTAGATAAGTGAGATGTGGAGTTAAAATTTCAGAAGCTGCCTTGTAAAATATAGGACATATCCCATCACATCCTGCTCCTTTACTTATGTCTAACTGATTTAACTGTTTCAAGACTTCTCCCTCTTTGATATCACTAAACACAAATAATGGCCTATTCAAAGTATAGACAAAATTTGTGTTGAGTTTTGGGAGTATTTGATCCGGATGTTCTTCCTCAAATGAATTCCCTATGTGTGTGAAAAATTCATTACAAGCTTCTGCTTGCTCAGATACTTTAACTAATGTGTTTCCCTCATATGATAAAGTTATGGGTGAGGATTGAAACACTTTTTTCCTTCTCAAAGAATCTACACTTTTCCAAATAGTTTTAGGATTACGGATTGGATCTGAAAATTGAGATAAATAATATTTTTGCTTTGCCTTTCTTACCACCGCCATGCATTTCTTCCTAATTCTTTTGAATTCCAATTTATCTGAACCATTAGAGGATTTTCTGGCAATACTCTATAGCAAACTTTTAGTTTTTAAAAGCTATTTTAAGTCCTTTGTTATCCAGGGAGTTTTAATTTTCCTTGCCCTTTTTTGTGACCAAGGGGACATGCCTTCCTATAAGTTCAAGTAAGGATACTTTTGAAAAGGACCATGCTGACTCCATATCAGGAAAAATGTATAATAAATTCCAATTAATACCAGCTACATCTCTGACAAACGCCTGCTCACAGAATGTATCAAAATTTCTGGTAGATATAACTCGGTGTGGGGCCTTTGTTTTTAAACTATGTCTTATACAAGAGATGTAGCTGTGATCGCTAATGTCTGCTTCATGCACAGATGATACAGATCTATGAGGCCTATTAGTCAAAACCAGGTCCAACAGGCAATCTTTCCTATCATCCATGGTATGGGGTCTTGTAGGTAAATTAACTAACCGAGATAAGTTAAGTGCAGCAAATATTCTGGGAAGGTGTCAACATGTTCCAATTCAGATTATCCAATAATGTAAATTAAATGCCTAAATATGATGCTATCAAGGTACTTATTGCTTGTAATGATTCACTACTGGCTGAAGGTGGTCTATAGCAGACTGCTAGATATATATGAAAATCTGGAGATCTCCGCACATTTATTACCACCCGATCTAACTGTCCAGGTATGGATTTAGTGGTTTGTAAAGAGCCTTGATAATTTTCTCATAAATAAATCATGACCCCTGCCCCATTTCCATGTTCTGTCCTGTCTAAAAATTTTATAGTTGTTTATATAAATATCAGCATCTTTCACCTTATGATTTAACCTGGTCTCTGTAACCAAAAAGCATCAGGTTTTACAAATCCAATCTGAGCTCTCAGGTAATCAATTTTAGGGAGAATATTCCTAGCATTCAGATGTAAGATACCAAAGTTTGATCTCATTCCAAACTCATCCACAGAATAATTATTCTGTGGTGTCATTGGGCCCAGGTACAAATGCACATTACCTGAGATTAGTAACAGAGATATGATCTTTTTTTTTTAAAGTAAAGCCTTTCTTCAGTATCTTTCTTCCCCCTTTATCTATGCACAGCCCTCTAATGCAAAACACATATACTTGGACATGAGTTTGCTTTCCATTAGTTCATATTACAGGCGGTGCAGCAGCACAGTGCAACAGAACTGCACCAGGTTCCCAGGCATGCCGTGCCACACATAACCACCAGTGGCAAAATGACACTGCAGACACAGTGAACAGACACCAACATGCCACGCCCATGAACTGTGTGTGACCACTCTGTGGTACAAAACACAGGACCACAATATGCCACCCACTCACGGCATGGCACCACCGGTGGGCACACAGTGGCAAGCCATGTCATGGTCTGGTGCACACGTGGGCAAGGCATGCAACGGAGCACCCTCAACACACACCCACCACAGTGACCAGGTACGTGGTGCACTGCGCAGTGACAACAGACACAGCAAGGTGCATGACTGTATCACCCATAGGTGATGACAGTGCCAGTGTGTGGGATGTCAGCAGTACAGGGTATGCCATCCGGCATACACACTGTGTGGTAGCAGGCCAAAGTCCTCCAATGCACAGACATGGCAGATCACCCAGGCATGGTTGGCATTGTGCAGCCTGCTGTCCCCCTCAGACCAAGGCATACCTCTCAACCATCTGTGATGTACATGGACATTCCTGAATCCACCACAACCCCCCCAGTCCTCCGTAAGGGGGGGTATTCCTGTGACTGAGCAGTGGGGATACAAAGCACAAAACCATGACAAGTACATATGTGACACACTAGGTCTGAGATACATACATCATCCCTCACCACTCCCCATCATGTATTTCCAACCCGGGTGAATGGAACCAATGCATAGGATGTGTCCCAAAATATGGGTCAATGTCCCTGAGTAATCGAAGCCATGGCCCTGATGAATGAGACAAGCAGTTGAGAGGTATGGCCCCAGGTAACTGAACAATGCACTACCCTGCCAGATGCCCACACCTCAGAGGCAGTAATGACACAGATGTGGACAAAAGGTCCTTTACTACTCACAAGGCAGAACAGCACAGAACACAGTGCCCATACCCCCCCACAGTAAACACCCCAACAATGTCCAACACAAAGCCACCGTCACTCCACAGCACCAAGTACCACACCACTGTCAGCATGACCATCCATGTCTGCACCTTCGGCTGCTGCACCCATCTCCCACAGCCATGATTCATCATCACTGCCAGACTCCTCTGATGGTAGCCACACCAGTACATAACCATGTGTCTCACCAGGCCCCTGTAATGTTGCGGAGAGAAGGAACACAGTGAAACATGACACCCCAGACAGGCAAAGCCCACAGCAGGAGCAAATAGGAAGGGACCCAGCCCAGTGCCCCCCTAGACAGCATCACAGCATCAACATGCATGGGCAGTGCAATGTGTCACATGCCCCATGCATGGCCAGGTGCAGCTGCGCCACAATACATGGTCCCCCATGAGGACTGTGGGCAGAATGCTTGTACCCATGCATCATTGACATGTGCACACACAGCCACAGAAATAGTGAGGCATAACACTGCTTTTTCCATGCCAAACACACAATGGACCATCACTGTCACAACGCATGTGACACTGTCACAGCCATCAACAGCACCCGCGTGGGTAACCCTGCTGTAACATGGCACACCCTGTGCACCTGTGAAGGTGGGACTACACCCTGGTGTGTCACCCTGCATAGCTGACCATAGCAACACAGGCACCGTCAAGGTTTCTGGCAGGCACAAGCTGCACCTGTACCTGGTGACACCATGTCACAGGCACAGGCCATAAGCCATGCCATGGATGCTGCAGCACAGGGGGCAATGCACATGGCTACATGCCACGTCATGCTGGCAAAACACAAATGCATGGCTGGGGAATGGGCAGTGTAGGACAACAGTACCTACTGTACACACTGTTGCAATGCAGTTGTCTGACATGGGATACAACCGTCAATACCAGATATGTGTTTCACTGTACTGTAATCCACATGCATCACAAAACACTCATAATATCTTCCTAATATGTGATGTATCTATGCATGTGTGTATCTGTCTGCATACTCACACATTGCAAAGGAACAAATGACCAACTGCACAATAAAGCTGGGTTCAAAGGTGTGGTGCACGCTGTGTCCATGAGGCGGCACGTGTCACATCATTCAGGTGAGGCAGTTCACCACACATGCACAGTGGGATGACAGGCACACACAGCGCTGGCATGTCTGTGAATGCTACATGGCACACAGTGCCATACAAAGTGTGGCATAGGCCTCCAGTTCATGGCTTGGGATGTCGTCAGACAGCCAGCACAGGAACACAGCCAGCAACCATACCTGACACACGTGAGGGCCATTGCCGCATGGTTGGGCATGGCACACACAAGGCCGTGTCTGCGGCACCAACAGCAACCTGCAGCGCATGTGAGGCCGCACATGTAGCATGGCCACTCACACGGACATGCATGTGACTGGGTGCAGCACTGTGTGCTGGCCCATGATGACAGTCACAAGGACATCCAACTGCATCTAGACTGTACACATGCCCATGGAACTGAATGCATGCATGGACATGCAGTACCCCATGGGCAGCTACAGGCCTGGCACAGCTGTAATGTGACACCAACACACACCACACAGGTGATCGGTGTCCCACTGACTGACATAGATGTCAAGAGGTCTGCACACACACACACACACACCACTACAGCACCATGCAAATGAAATGTAAGCAGCTGCGATAGGACCATCACCTGCCAGTGGGAGAGCATCCCAATGTCATCCTGCTCTCCTTCGTAGCCCAGGCTGCCATCCATGGACACTCAGGTCACATACTATGGGAATGGCACCCTGCACTGCTGCCTCCTCCTGCTTGGTGATACCACTGTTACCGGAGCCCTGTCTGGCTGCACCAACCAGTCAAGGACCATCCTCCATGGCATACCATGCCTGTCCTGTGTGTGGGATGGGGGAGATGTGCTAGGGTGGAGCACAGAAAACACAGTACAACATGGTGTTCGGTGCACTATGGTGGAGCAATACTAACCCATGCGTACCTCTGCACCATCCATAGGGTTTCATAGCCATCTGAGTCACAGAAATTGGATTCTGCCACATGCCACAGATGTTGGGGAAAGTGATATGCCCATGCATTACCTGCCAACACTGCCATTGCACTACTGGTTCCCTGCCATATGCAGCACTTATATGGTACTGTCACGTGGTGTCACACATGCTATCTGTTCCTGCAGTGATACCACGTACGTGTTACATGTCAAGCCCCGTAAAGGCTCATGGTTCTGGACATGGCAGTATTTTACGGCTTCACACACGCTGCACCGGAAAACACATGGTGTCGAATGATGTGCCCAGGTGTACTCATGCGCCTAAAACTGCTGAATGGGGAGGAGAGGCTACTGTAGCAATGGTAGCAGCATCCAAGGGTGTTCTGCCCACCTCTGTTTGCATTCACACTGCGTGAGGGCACTGCGTGGAGTAGGTCTCGCTTTCCTTGGGCAGTGATCACAGACCTCTGAGACCTGTTACAAGACAGGATCACTCCAGGAACGCAGCGTTCGAGGGTGATGTCTGGGGACATGAAGGTGCTCAGTGCCCTTCTGTTCTGTGTCTCTGGCTCCTTCCAGCATGTGACCAGGGACACAGTTGGTGCATGCCAATCGTCCGTGTCTTGGGCAATAGCAGAGGTCATGAATGCTCTCCAGGAACACATTCACACCCACATCCAGTTCCCCACCTTCGCAGTGGATGTCTGCAGTGTCAAGCAGGCATTTTTACAACCTCCATGGGATGCCCAAAATGTTGGGGGAAATCGACTGCCCCCATATCACTATACTGGCACCCCCATGGAGGAGGAGGAAGAGTACCAGAACCGCAAGAGGTACCACAGCATTAATGCCCAGGCCGTGTACAATGCACATGGCATGTTCATGAATGTGTGCATGAGCTTCCCAGGGTCAGCACATGACTCATACATTCTGAACGCATCTCACATTGGTGCCATGCTGCATGCAAGGGGCATCAGTGGATGACTGCTGTGTGAGTATTGCGTGTGCACCCTGCAACATTGACACACATATTCATGCGTGTCTGCACCATTGAGACACTGTCTACCCATTTCCTCCACAGGTGACTCTGGCTATCCCCTACATCTGAACTTGATGATCCCAATACCTGCGCCAGTTAACTGTGCACATTGGAGGGCCAGGAACATCACTGAACGTGCCTTCAGATTACTGAAGATGAGATTTCAATGCCTGGGCCATACTTGATGAACATTCATGCTGGCACCAAGAAAGGCATGCAGGGTCTTCACAGTGTGCACCAAGCTGCACAACATCACCTTGCATCATGGCGTGCGAGTCCCAGGGGGGTTGTTGCCAGATCAGCTGCCTGCTGATAGTGCTGCAGGTGCATACCAGGGCCATGACCATGCCAGCAGCAGGGAGGCACAGATGGCACTCATGCAGGGCACCTTCCGTCATGTGTGACTGCATCCTGTGTGTGTCGGCAT
Source organism: Neoceratodus forsteri (assembly GCA_016271365.2). Classification (NCBI taxonomy): domain Eukaryota; kingdom Metazoa; phylum Chordata; order Ceratodontiformes; family Ceratodontidae; genus Neoceratodus; species Neoceratodus forsteri. The sequence continues at coordinate 874,334,508 of CM057450.1, forward strand.
GGCCATTTCGTATGACAGCAGCCAACAGTGTGTGCATGTCTGACCGTTCATACATGTATGGGCATGGGCATGTGCATGTGCAGTGTGTGCATCGTGCAGGGCCTACATGTGTGTGCATATTGCAGCTGTGGGGGGGCGGGTGCATGATGATGACCCATGCGCTGAATGCACCCATGTAGAATGGGGCACAGCACTTGTTGTCTGACAGGAGGTGGGGGGTATTCACCCCAGGGTGCAGAGGTGTACTCCACATCATCCATGGTGTGGTCTTCCATGGCATGCATCCATGCCCCATGTGGCCCTGTGGTGCTCTAGTGGTGGTCATCAGTGACCGTGTGTACAGTATTATGTTGAGGAGGCACCCTGTGAGCCATGCAACTGGTGTGTGTGTGTGTGTGTGTGTGTGTGTGTGTGTGTGTGTGGCCATGTCTGTGTGTCACTGCAAGGGGGGGTGCACATAGTCACGGGGGTGTTGTCAGAGTGCGAGAGGTTTGGCCATGGGGCCCATGTGTGTGTGTGCATGCTACTGTGAGGTATTGTTTAGGCCCCATTTCTGTGTGTCTAGTGCATGGCTCTGTACACCGTGCCTGCAGGCACTGTGTGGGGTGCTGGGCATGGTATTCTGGGCCTGTGATGCCTGTCATGGCTGGTTACTGGTCCTGCTTGACATACAGCCTGGCTTGCAGGCAGGCAGAGGCGTTACATCCCATGCTCATTCTGTCAGTGTGCAGTCCCACAGTGCCACATCCCCGGCACACACAACCCATCGGTACTCATGCCTGAGTGTCCTCAGCATCAACTGTGTGGGGTGCAAGTGGGGGGCAACATGGCCATTGTTGGTGTCCTCACTGCTCCTGTCTTCCTAGTCATGGAGTGGTGTCTTGGTACCTGCCATGGTCACCTGTGCAGCATCTGTGGTGTCGCCATGTCCGGGGATGTCCTCATTCTGTTGGTGGCTGGTGGGTAGGGTCCACTGTCTGGCCATGGGTGTGTCCTCCACTGTGTCAAGGGGGGCAGGCCATACATGCACCATGTTGTGTCCTGTGGCGTTGTCTACCAACCATTCCAGTGTGGACACAATGTGATCCATGCTGTTCCACATGCCACGCATCTCAGCAATGAGGGCATGCAGTGCTTTCATGTTTTGCTACTGCTAGGTGAGGCGATCGGCCTCGAGTTGGCACAGGTCATCATATTGGCCCACTAGCATTGACTGCATGGCTGATGTGTGGCAACAACAAGGGGCACAGTTCGAGGTACCATCCACTGGGCTGTCATCATCATCATCTGGCATGACACATCAGTTGGGGTGGGCCATGTCATCCAGTGGTCCGCCATGGACATTTTCATGGGCCATGCTATGCCAGTGGTGTGTGCTATGTCGCTAGTAGCCTGCCGCTGTGCACCTCCTCTGCCTCTGCCACTGGCGGTGGGTCTGGCCTGGGTTATCTGTCCAGCAGCATTGGGATTGATGTCCTCCACCATGTCATCATCCATTGGTGCACTGGTATTATGTTCTGTGCCTGCGGGGGGAGAGAGAGGCAGACGGTCAGACACTGCTAGTCACACTGTGTGTTATATGTATGCACGTGGCATGGCCACACACCAATGATTTGCCATGACTGTCCACCATCATCCTCTGCCAGCTGCATTCCTACTGTATCTTGGTGCTGCGACCCCGTCTCCGCTGTGGTGCCATCTTGCACTGCTGGTTCTGGGGGGAGGTGACAGCATTGTTAGTACACTGCATGGGTGTGTGCCTACATGTGCCAGTGCACAGTCACATCACACCTACCATCTAGGGGGTCTATGCCATCCATCTCACTGCAGACATCAACCTTCATGAACTTCTCCACCACCATGAGCTCAAGAGGTGTCAACTGGTTATCGGCATCAGGGGATCCACCACTGGTGCCCTGTTGTGCCTGTGCTGGCCTGGACGGTTTCAGCTTGACAGTGGCATGCAGGTCATACCATTTATGCTTAATGGCTTCCAGCATCCGTTCCTCCAGTCCTGCGGCATTCACTGCACTCTGGATGTCCAGCCACTGTCTGGCCTTCACCTCAGTGGGTGTGCTCAGGGCCAGAGCCCAATACAGCCTGTGGTAGTGTGTCTTGATCTCTGTGACCATGGCCACTACCTGGCCCCCTGTGAAGTTTGGGGCACATGGACAGGTACCTTCCGATGGTGACAACCTGCTGCCTGCTGCTCTCTTGGGTCACTCTACACCCTGCTCTGCTTCCTGCGCAGCACTCTTGCTATCCGCCATCATGTGTTTGTCTTGCTGCTGCACACTATTCTCTTTAATGCCACTGTGCAGGGCGGGGAGCACTGCCTTATATGGTGGTGTCAAGGGGTGGGGCAACATTGCTGTCACCCTCCTCCAAGCTGTGCGCATCCCACTTTGCAGCTCACCTGGGCATACATGCAGCTGATGCGTGCAGTGCAGGGTTGTTCATGCATATGGCATTGCTGCCTGGTGTTGTGCATGGCATAGCTGCGCTTTGCATTTATGTCGAGTTTGTGTGTATTGCACGAATAGGCCCAAATTAGTAACAGAGTCATTATTTCCTGAGTGAATCCCCAATCCTGTTTCAAAGGGGCCATACGGATTTTTAACAGTGTTTCTCAGCTTATAGCCTCTGCTCTGCTTACCGCCTGTAAGCATTGTTGGTGTTCACAGTTTAATCAACAGTATTCTTGGTATACTGCTGCACAGTAATTTCTACTTATATACTGCCAAGTTAGTATGGAAGCAGCTGACAACTGTATTTTAATGAAGGATTTTAATTTTCCCAAAATAGATTGGGATGCAGTACAGGGCAGTAATCATATAGAAGACAGGTTCATAGAAATACATTTGAACAATTCATTGGAACAATACATTAAAGGAAACACAAGAGAAAAACATACCCTAGACTTACTTTTCTGTAATATCGAAGGGGCAATTAATAATGTTAATATACTTCAACCTTTGGGCACCAGTGACCATTATATGGTTACATGCTCTGCAACTGATGAAATAATGATAAGTGGAAAAACTAAAATATGGAATTATGCAAAGGCTGATTATATTCAAATTAAACAAGCCCTCCTGAACTGTAACTAGGGTGAGGAACTAAGGCATGCAACACTGGAGGAAGCATGGGAATGACAGAGTAAAGGCCAATGGCACATTCATAAGGTAGAAAAAATTAGCAGACTGGATGGGCCTTGCGGTCCTTATTTGCTGTCAACTTCTATGTTTCTATGTAAATAATGAATAATAAGCTTCAGTCTTGTATACAAGAATTTGTCCCACTAATAGAAAAGTATAACAGCAAGGGCTGAGTCCCTAAATGGTTCAATAACAAAATTTACAAAATGGTAAAGAAAAAAAAGAAGTAATTTACCAAATATAGGGCTAACCCAACCCAGGACAGGTTGACTAAGTACAAGGCACTAGTTAAGAAATGTAAGAAAGCAATAAGAAAAGCCAAGGCCGATGCTGAACTGAAGTTGGCTACAGATAAAAAGAATAATTGCAAGCAATTCTATAATTACATCAGAAGCTTAAGAAATGGTCAAAAACAAATAATTAAATTAAAGGATGGGAATAAGGTAATTGATAATGAGGTTGACATGGCTACCGTCTTTAAGAAACACTTCCTGAGTGTCTATCAGAAACCTGATAACACATGTTTTACAATGGATGGAGGCTTAGAAAGTCAAATCTGGCGCACTGAAATTACTGCCAATCAAATTTGGGATAAACTAAAGGACCTGGATAAACACAAATCTGGGGTTCCGGATGGATTACACCCCATGTTGCTACATACCATAGCCGATGAAACAACTGGGCCACTGGCAATATTTTTCAATACATCATTGAAGGAAGGGAAAGTCCTGATGGTGTGGAGGTTAGCACATATCACTCCGATTTATAAGTCAGATGACAAGGCAAAGGTAGACAATTATTGACCCATTAGTATTACATCAGTATTAGTAAAAGTAATGGAGAAATTCATCAAGGAGTTTCTAAAAGAGAATCTGAGACAGCTACAGATAATAGATGTAACACGAAATGGTTTTGCCTCTGGAAGATCATGTGCCAGTAACTTGTTTCATTTTTTCGAGCTAGTGAATCAAGCACTTGACCTAGGTCTACCTGTGGATGTGGTATATTTAGACTACAACAAGGCATTTGATTCTGTGTCTCATGAGATACTACTAAAGTCTCTACAAGAACTTGGGGTATATGGTGGGTTGAGAGCCTGGATTAGTTTGTGGCTGGAAGATCGAACACAAAAGGTCCAATTAAGGGGCTATTTTTTCTGATTTGGGAAGAGTGTTAAGTGGGGTGCCTCAGGGATCAGTACTGGGACCCCTATTGTTTAATATATTCATCTCCACAATGCGAGTGTCAGCATGGATGTGGCTCTGCAAATATGCAGATGACACAAAAGTGGAATCCATTGTGAAAGATGCAGCATTAATAGCAAATTTTCAAAAACAGCTACACAACCTCCAGACCTAGGCCATAAAACATACACTGAGGTTTAATGAAAATAAGTGCAAAGTTATGCACTTTTGGCATAATAATATCCACGCACAATATATGATAAACAATAAAATTATAGCCCACACTGAAAATGAAAAGGATCTTGGAGTTATAATCTCAAATACATTAAACACAATAATGCTGCTGCTGCTAAACAGGCACACAAAATCATAGTGAATATTATCAGAAATACCAGGAGTGGGAGGGAGAAGGTCCTTGTGTCCTTGTATAAGTCTCTGGTTAGACCCATTTTGGAATATGGTGCCCCTTTCTGTGCTCCCAAGGCATTATCAACTGTAGACAGATTAAAAGGGTACAGAGAAGGTTAACTAAAAGAGTGTACAAAAAGAAGGATAAAATGTACCAAGTCAGACTGCAGGAGCTGGGAATGTTTTCCATGGCTTATCATAAAATCAGAGGGAAATTTTGCTTGGTATTTAAGGCTTTAACAGATGGAATGCTTTGGGAATTTACAGGTTTATGTAGAAAGGAAAGCTTGGGAAGGGCAACAAGGGCTTATCCATTCCAACTGCAAGGGGAAAAGTATAGAACTACTAAGAGGGGAAGGTGGTTTAATCAAAGACTTGTGGGAATATGGAACACACTTCCCATCATGGTGGTCAGTGCTAATAATCTATCATCATTTAAGCATTTACTAGACCTGCATATGGGAAATAAAAATTGGGAATTTATCCACTGATAAGTGACAGTCCTTAAATGGCTCATGAAGCTCATGGACTTGTAACTTACACCTATGAACCTATGTACATAGCATGGTGCATCACAGGTATGGGGATGGTGAGCCATGTTCATGTTCAGAGACAAGCTTGTGCTTGTGGGTTGCTGGACACCCAAGGGGCTGTCACACTGCATGTGTGACACATTGTCATGGTCTCATAATGTGACTTCCTGATGACCCAGAAACAATATTGTTGCACATGTCAGATTGCCAGCTATAGAGATGCGCCTACCGTAAACCACACTGTACCCCTGGACATGAGCTTATAGGTCTGAAATGCACACATGCACTGCCACATGACACTGCTGGGGACAGGATGTGGTGGGGGCGGGCCATGGGATGCCCACAGAGTCACCACCTGAAGCACACTGTGGTCAGAGGGCGATCACAGTGATGGGTTCACCATAAACTTGAGGGAACCCTTGCCCCCTCTCAGCACCAGGCAGTGTATGACATCTGTGATGTGTGTTTCAGCAGGGGTCATGACATGCAGTGGCAGAAGAAATGGTCCCCAGCCTATACAGGCTGGGTGGAATGCATAACACAGACCACTTGTGCAGATGCCGGCCCATGTGCCACATACACCAACAGTGGTGGTGGGGTCACAGGTGAAATGTCAGTACAGTCCGTGTACCCGCAGGGACATGCAACCAGAAAGGATGGCAGGATGTGTACAGGAGAATGCCTGCCTAATGACAAGCACATAAGCAGGGGTGGTATGTAGCATTATGACAAGGGCTAGACAATGCATCAGGGATGGTGATAAACAATGTTCACACAGTAGGACAGTTGCATTTGCTTACCTTGCTGTGTGGCATTTCCCTCCTGGCTCACACATGTTGCAGGCTAAGTGGTCTTCATGACCTTCAATTCCACAGCTGATTGAAGGTGGTGCACAGGTTCCCCTTTTATAGCGTTGGAGTAAAGTAGCATGTAAATGCATGCAGAAAACTCTGGGATAACATGCAAATAGGCCACTTTGCCCACTGACTGCTTAAGTAGCTCATTTACATGTCAGCTGTGAATAGCAGTTTTTTGGAATTGTGCAAAACCAGGGTGCAGTTGTGCAATGCGATTGTGTTGTGCTACATGTTTGCGAATAGCGCGATAAGCGTTGCGTGAGTTGTGGCTTTTCCAGAACCTTCTCAACATGGCTGCTGTGTTGCACCATGCATGTGCCATATGCATGTGCCCAATGCCTGTCCATGATGCCGGTCAATCTACCAATGCCGCTCATGCATGCAGTGTTGCATGTGTAGTCTATTGTGCAAACAGTTTTGCAACAGCCATTGCACGATGTGTCCCAGTGTTAGCTATTGCACTATAGCTGCATTGTGGCATGCACAACCAACATGATCCAAAGCTGTGAAGGAAGGCCACAGGTGGAGATGGCACCCACATGACCAGCCAGTCACTGAGCCATGCAGCAGGCAACCAGGTGGACAGAGGTTGAGCATGACAACATGGTGGACCTGGTGGTCCCCTGGAGGGCCAGCTGTTTGGCTAGGAGGACCTGGAGGACTAAGGGTTGATGTATAAGCCACTATAGGCTGAGACCACACCAGGCACACAGGGGTGCCCAGAATCATGGAATAATGCTGCCACCACTATGTGGACCTGAGGACGAGGGAACAGGGATGGCTGCAAAGGTTCTGCACCACGGTGCATGATGGCACAGTACCATACCCAGGTAAGTTGATTTCAGTACCTAGTCATATGTTGCCAGGCACATGGGGGGGTGGCTTCCACATCCACAGGACAGATAAAATATGGGCAAATCACCATACAGGCCATGATGTGTAGTCCATGCTCAGCTATGGACAGGGCCACCTGCTAGTCTGTGGTCAGACTGGCAACATGGTGGCAGGCGGTTGTGGCATTGGCTGTGGCTTCCCACTGCACATTGTGGCAGCAGCACAGTCCCACTGCTTACATGGATGTCTATCATGGTGGGACATGATGACTCCCAGCCAGGCAAGACTGTGGGATTACCGTCCGACCACATGTGTCAGTCCCTGTGCAAAATGCACCTACTACTTAGTGGCATGCCTGCACACATGACCAGCATCTACTCCTAATTCCCATCATTGTGTTCCCCTGTCACCACTGCCCTCACATGTGCCTGCCACCCACTACTCACAGGGCACATCACCACATGTGTGCACATTGCACACAGTGCATGTGTCCCACACTGCCCACTCCCCTACCCATCTAACAGAGTCATGGTAACATGCACCACCATGAACACCCTGTGCAGACACACTGCATGTGAGGAGTGTGTGTACCTCAGCAGTCACAGGGCATGCAGTGTTGGCATCTCTCAGAAGGGGTCACTAGATCCATGTCCCCACACAGCAGCACATGTGAAACACCCATGTGCCATGGGCAAAACCAGAACACGTTGCCTGTGCAGTACACCATATGCCACCTACCACAAGACTCACACAGCATGTGCTGTGCCCAACATTCCCTGTTGTGGGATCCTGCATTATGCAGGAAGAGACCTATGGCATGAGGATGGGCCAACCTTGAGCACATGTGGTACATGATGACAACATGCTGCCTGAGGCAGGTCGGGCATGGGGGCATTCCTGGTATGCATGACTGCCACCAGTTGTATGGTGGCATGTGGCGAACATGATGGGATGGGACATTTCCATAAAGTTGGGTACCCACAACACCCGAGCTCTATGACCCCACGACACACCCCAGTCCAGATGGTGCACATATGGCCACTGAGTTTGGCACCTCAATGCATACCCATGGCCATGACAGCCTGCATCACCATGACTGCCAGAACTGCCACTGATTACAACAGAATTGCTCCCCAAAGGAATGTCCTATCCCATGTGCAACCATCAAGGTGGTCAGCGGACACTACCCAGGCAAATCTGACCTGCCGTGGTCCAATTCTATGTTCATCACAATGCCCTGCCATGTTGTCCACCTACACGCCCAGTGTTCCCCATGCATGCCCTCCCACTGGTGGTGTACCGATATTGCTGTTACTTAAATAATCTCAGATAGTAGAGTAAATAATAATAATACTAATAATACAGATGCTTGTGCCTTTGGAGTCTGCCAAGAAACATTCGTAAACATGCAGGTAGTACTAATAACATTTATTATACTACTTATGCCAAGCATGTGACAGAGAAAATCACAAGGGAGATGGGTTTCTCACCACTCTCCTGAAGAATGTACATAATCTCCAGGATTGTAGAATCTCAGGTTCTCCAAGATCTCGGTCTCTCTCCCTGTGAAACTGGGTTGCAGAAAGATAAATACTACAGATAACAGCATAGCAACAGAGATTACCTCATAGATACAGTTATGAGAAACAATATGTATTAGTCCTAAGTCATTCTTCGTTGGATGATGACTTAGGAAACAGAATTACTAATGAGTATTATATGAAACAGAATATGCTTCCATTAGCATTATAGCTTGGACAAAAGACATGCTGACTGGGCTCTAATACATGTGGCATGTCTTGCTTATGTATAATATAAGACATAACAAAGGATTTCTCTCTGTCAGCTTGCTTAGACAAAGAGAAGTGCTAATAGGGCTCTATTACATGTGGCATATCTGCCTGAGTGTTAAACACACACTACATATAATTATATGAGAATAAAGTATACAATAATCACTGATGATCCCTCAGAGTCATCTTATCAGTGATTAGGTAGATTATATATGGAATATATGTAAAAGACAAACATAATGCATTATAGTGAGGTATAGTAGGCATGCATGATATAATCATGTGAAAGGATGTAAACATTAGCATATATGAGCAGCAAAGCACATTCCTGGCACTCATGCTTATATGATGGGTGCCTAAATCTGTATATTAGTGCAAAATAGAAGTATCACAGTATAACAGACCAGGAATACAGTGTGAGGTGTATGTGAGGTGTATGTGGGATGATAAAGGAATAATGCCTGACAGGGTGGGTGTTATGCTGGGATAACATCCCACCTCGGGTGATTGGACCCAAGGTCAATGGCCGAGGGCATCCAACACCCAAGAAGGGATGTTATCCCAGCATAACACCCACCCTGGAGGGCATTATTCCTATTATACAATGGCTTATTGTTTTATAATTAAAAAAAAATTAATGTTTTTGTTAGTGTGTAAAAATGTTTTTGTTTCTTAAGAAAACAAAATGGTAGTGCAAGAGCAATTCAATCAGCTGGGATGTTATGCCAGGATAACATCCCAGCTGTGATGGCGAACTGACCAATCAGAAGCCAGGATTCTTTCTTGCCATTGAATAATAGGGGCATAACCCAGGTGCAACAGTGATACACCACCAGCCCATTCAGTATGTCATTGTGTGTGCATGGGAAATGCCACTCAGCTGGTCTGTCCATCTCCCCAGACACCAGGCCACATTGTGGCAGTTTATTCATTATGTCTCACTACATGATGTGCCCCTGTTGACATGCCACGTCACGGTATATGCCAGTATGACAGAATATGTCCATCCCAGGGTCCCACAACTCTGCTTGACCATGGACATCCTGAAGTGACATGCACACAGTGTAACCCCTATACACTGTGGACTGCTGCAGGGGCATGGAAAGTTTGCTGGCGTGCTGTCCAATGGGTGTCCATCACGACATACAAAATGTGTTGTCACAGCCACAGTTCCACATCCCTGTCACTCTGTTTTGACATGTCAGTGTCATTGTTTACACCACTGGCTTGCTGAAATGCTGACCACTTACATGTGCGAGGTGATGGTACTGGGTAAACGATGTGGCCCCATGTACCTGTTGCCATTGATGCCATTCTGCTTTTTTGTTAGTGAGGGGCCATGCATGAGACTTCTGGAGGGTGGTGCCTGACATGAACCAATTAGAGGTGTTCTCACATGCAGTCCCCTACCCCGGCATGTGCCTGTGCCCATTGTGCTGCCACTTGTGTATGCATTTGCATGTACTTTCCCCTCCCAGCACATACCACACAACTTTAATTCTCCCATGTGTGCCGCAGCAGTTGTCTAGTACCTCGCATGACTGCAAACAGCAGCCTGTGGGTGCCCTTCTGCCAGACATGGGCTATCCATGGGTCACACAGCTGTTCATGCCTACCAACCACACCTGTCATGCACACACGGCCAGCATCTGTACATCAGGCAGGGCCTTGCCTTTGCATCCTTGCAGGTGCACAACACTTGCCAGGCATGGTCAGGTCATGTGTTTTCAGGGGGATGTTGGCTGTGGTCACAGAGTGCTGTGGTGGTTCACCAGTGAATGGGGTCTTCATGCAGTGTGGTTGGTGGCCAGTGGGGTAGTGCCACAGCTGCTTGTGTGCATGCCTGGGTTATGTGTTACGCCAACAATGTGTCCGCTGCATCAGCGGTGTCATACCCTTGTTACCAGTGTTGACCTGTTGTCTGCATTGGCCGGTTTTGAGTGTGTGTGGGCATGTGTGTGACAAATCAGCAGTACTGCATGGTACAAACATGTGTGGTTTACAGATGTCTCTCAGCCATGGACCTTGTCAGCATAGTTCTGGGGTAGGTATTGGGACTATGTTGCTTGATGCATGCCACTGACCATTTCTCTTCTATTTCTGTTGTAGACTGAGAGGCCTGAGACACAGCCTGCCAGAGGGGAAGGGGAAAGCAGCACCACTAGCCAAAGGAGAACGGACCCTGTGTCCCATGCCCAGAGCAGCGGCCAGTCATGTGAGTATGCCTTCAGCTTATTCCTTGCTTGCCTTCACTTGCATCAACCATGTACTGCATGGCATCTGACATGTCCTGAGAATCTGTGATTCTGGGTGTGTGTATTGACATCACAATGGTAGGTGATGTCCTTGTCCGGGTGCCCCACATCCCCACTGCAGCTCCATGAGTGTGCTTTGGGGCAACCGGCCCACCCAGCACACTACACACCAATGTCTGGCATGGGGACATTGTGTATGTGGTGTGACCTTGCCACATGCCAGACTCCATAGAACACACCCACAACATGTCTGGGGCCTCAGCACATAGTGGTTGCAGCGACCTGGCCCTAACGTGATGCTCCGCTAGTGTGGTGTTCCCATATTGTGTGCTCCCATTTCAGGCCCATGTGCCCCTTGGTTGTGCCTCTGCCCACAGTGTCCTTGGATGTCCTTCATCATGTGCTGGTAGCCCATGTGTTCAAACAATTCATGCATGCATACCCTACAGTGGTCCTACACTGAGCACAGTCATAGTGACGCAAGCCATATTCCTGCATTTGCCTGTCAGCATGTCCCCAGGTGCTTGTCTGTGGCTGTTTGGCTGGGTTCCATGCAGTATTCCCTTTTGCTAAGGTGCCTGTGTCTCAGGCTTAACACATTCCTTTTGTCAGACCAGGGCACCATTTGTGTGGCACTGACCCCTGCCCTTGCTCGTCCTGTAGTCTTCGGTCATTGACTATCAGCACCCTTGGTGTGTGGTCTCTTTCCCCATTTCTCCCCACCAGTTGGCACTCTGTTGCCCCCTGGGTAATTGGCATACCAGCCTTCTGTATTGGTCTGTGTGGTAGCTATGTTTTAGCAGTTTGGACTTCTGTTCTCCTGTTATGGGAATGGCTCATGGGCTTTTGGATGGAATATTGCTGACTAATTCTGCCATGGCATTGGTGGCACACTCAGTGTGGGGCATGCACATATGGCTTGCCAGGTGTGGCATCCCATGGCCTAAGCACTGCCACAGTTTAATGTCAGCAGAATGTGCTCCTATGCAACTGCCATGGACCACTTTGGACATCTGCCAACTCTGTCCACTGCTGATATGTTTGCATGTGGTCTCTTTGTCCCTCCACTTGCTGTGGTGTCTGTGGTAACAAGGCCAGGTAACACATGCTGCCACATGCTCTCTGGGCCTCACCTACCCCAGGAGCTGCTTGGAGATATGTTGGCAGACACGTAGATGCTATCCAGATGCATCATTCTCCACAAGTGGCCATCTGTCTCAGCCTTGAGTGTGCTTTCTGCACCTGTTGCCATGTGTGCCATGTTGTCCCATGTTCTGCATCTCCAGGTAACACTGCTGTTTCCCCACACTGTTACAGGACTGTTGCCCTTCAGGAGGCCAGCCATAGGCAGAGTCTGCAGTGGAACATACCGTTGGGCATTTCACAGTTGGGGTGCTGTGCCCTGTTTGGGCAAGGCCAAACATCCTCTCAGCACTGTGTGTCTGCTTTGCATTTAATGTGCCCCTTGGGTCCATGCTGCATCTGTTAGTCTGGCCCACCATCTATGGCTGCTGGTGCCATACTGGAGGCCACCCTCATGTTTTGGTGGTGTGTTCATACAGCCTTGGGTCCCAGTACCTACAGTAGCCTTCCTTGCACACCTTGCCATTGACCCATATCATCTTGTCATGCACTGCATTCCTAGGCATGGGACCTCCAGTGCACAATCAGCATTCCAGGCACCCATCATGTGGGTTTTGTGGGGGAGGGTGGTATCATGCACATCTCAGCACAGTTGCAACATATGTACTGAGTGCACGATTTTCCTCCTCCTAGGCAGAACTCAGCAGCCTGGTGTGTGGCACCACAGATGGCATTGGATAGCACGGATGGAGCTCCTTGGTCAATGGTAGACATGGCACTGTGTGATATGGAGCAGTGGCAGGGAGAGTTGCTGCTGGAGCTGCAGGAGGTCCACAGCATCCTTCCTCATGTGAATTGAAAATCATCTTTTGCCACCCCCCTCTCCACCTGCACCTTGAACAATTACATCCTCCTCCTCCTCCTCACCCCTTGACCCCAAGCTGTATACCACCACTTCCTCCACCACTAGTCATGAGTTTTAAATCTGATTTTAAGACTTATTTGTTTTATCAAGCCTTTTCTGTATGATTTGAATTTTTGTTATTGTTTGTATCGGATTTTATTGTAAAGCACCTTGATAAGCTGAAAGGAGCTCAAGAAATTAATTTTACCTTACCTTACTTGTAATTGCCTTGTAAATAGTTCCTGCTTTATACAGAGTAACCCCTACTTCCCAACCCCCTCTTCAACCCATCTTTCCTCACCCATCCCTACCCAACATCCTTCAATGTATATTGTTGTTGACAATTATTTTTGTATTGTTGGTTTTCGTAATAAAATTCATATTAAAGTTGTTTACTATTTGTAGTCCTGTGTCATGTGTCTCTTCTTTCTTCCTGCAGAGCTTCACTTATGGATGTCCACTGTTCCACACTCCACCTGTTCAGGTCCTATGGGGAGGGGAGGGAGACCTCACATGTCACCATATCACCTGTATCCCTTGCCAGATGGACACCTGTGTACTGACAGGCATCCACCTTGACTGGTGGCCATTTCTGTCTGTGAGCTGGCTTTGGGGGCTATTCCCTGGACTGTCACTGGCATCTTCCTTCCAGACTCTGTACTGTACCATACAGGACACACTCTGCGCCCACCCCTTTTAGCCCAGTCCACATATGTCATCAGCTGAGCCACCACGCGATGCTACCCACCTGAATGTGCTTTGCTGTGCTGTCACCTGTGCTTGTTTCTTCATTGGTCTGCCATGCATATCCCATCTGACCACATGTTTGGCAGCATGTAGCATGCCCAGCCATGTTTGTCAGCCCTTGCAGTGGGCCCATGTTGCCCTGCAGTGCTATGCAGCCTTATACCACTGTCCTGTGCTTGGCCTGCTGCCTTGTGCAACTGCATTATTGCACTGCATTGTGCTATTCTGCAACGCAGGCAAATGGTTGCATTGCACGATAGGCTCCCATTGTGCCCCTAGCTTTGTGCCCCATTCACTATGTGTTTGACACCAGCGCTATATCTTTATGAATGTCACTGTCCTGCTCTGGCAAAATGCCAGTCTCCCATGCAAAGCATTTTTTGTGTGGACGCAATTCATTGTGTATCCTGGCCCAGCTGTTAATGGGAAAAATGACTTACAGGTTCTCCTGTAACTGCAATTTAACAGTTCAGAGGGGTGGGCCATCATAGAAATCAAATCTGCATGTCTGCTCTGCTTGCCACAATCTTCTGGAATGATGTTAGAAATATTGTTGGTAGTTATAGTTGTAAACCTTTTGCAGCAAGACAAACCAGGTAGTTTAGACCTTGGTCAGTGTTGTTGACCTTAAGGCAAGGAGGGAGGATATAACAGTTGTGAAATGCCTGTTCCACAAGAAACATAATGTACCTCACAGTTGTGGGTTACCTGGTGGGAGGCCCAGAAGAGAAAGTTGGGATCTTGCCATGTAGGAGGTCAAAGACTGTAATACATAGGAAAACTTTGCATGAGCATATTATTAGTACTATATGGTGTAAGCTAAGAGGGGGAGCAATTGCCTACACCTTCACACACACTGTACAAAGTCTGAGAATTAATAGTAGGGTGTCTGGCATCAATTCTTTTTTTTGTGCAGTTAGTAGTTTTTATTTCAAATCAAACAAACAATATGACAGATCAATACATGGTTCAAAAAATGTTTGACAGTGAAGATAGTCAGTCATCTGATAAGGGTCATAACACACAGTGTACAATAAGGCTACCTATACAGACACCAGTACTTCTACATGAGGTGTTCACAGAATTCATTCTACACAATGTAGTTGCAAATCAATTTGTATTTTTGGTAGTCAAGGGCTAGTTGGTAGATTGCCCTGGCTAGAATGTGTCCTGGTGGCTCAGTGGTAGAAGTTGTGTGACCAGCCTAGGTTTGTTAAAGGCCATATTCCATTGGAAAAAGAAATATCTGTACACATATTTTTTATTTCATAGCTCTAGTGTACTTTTACTTATGCATATTACTTAGTTTAAGCCAGAATCTCACCAAACATGGGACATTCATAATTTGGAGGGTGGGCTATAAAATAAAAATGGTCCCACTTATCTTACTGGCAGGAAAGGGGAGTCACTGACTTGTGAAAGTGGGGTGCTCATTGAGTACTGTCTGTAGTTCAGACACCATACTGGCAGGCAGGGGAGGATGAAGGAGGAGCCAGGAGAGGGTGTGTGAACTTAGAAAGGAGTAGCTACTGGAGGCTTTAGGACAGCCCCTAAGAGGAGAACAGACCACAGACATGTAAACAGAGTTAACGGCTAAAGGTAAACAGCATGCTGCATTTTTTTACACTGGTAAAACTTCTGTAACTAGTGAAGTGGGGTTTCACTGGTTCAATTTTATTACAAAAGATACTGGAGAAAACCTAAAAAGTCAGCTATCCCTCTGGTAAAGTGAAAATGTTATTGCTTTTATTTTAATGCAATCTTATGGTGATTTTCATAACAGGTAATATGAACTAATCCAAGTTAAAAGAGCAGAGCAGGCTAGGAGTTTTCAGGCAGTTGGTCAGTAATTTCAAATGCTGCTGCAGGATTCCATGGTGGAATCACACATGACTGGTGCTAAGGAGTGGGATCAGTCAGCTGTCCCCTCAATGGCCAGAATATGGGTGAAAGAGAAAGTTAAGTGAGAAGAAAAGGAGCTGTGCAGCTCAGTTTGGGCAGAGATCAAGCAAGGAGACCCACTTGAAGGGACCGGTTTCTTTTTTTCAAATTAGGTTTTTCTTGAATGAAGCACAAAGTATACATTTCCCTATACATTCTGAAAATATTGGCCTTACCATTGAGTAAAAGTCCATCTGAAGATTTCTGTCATGTTCTTTACAAACATCAGAAATCAAATGCTATATTATAAATATTATGGTAATATGAGGAGGGACAAAAGGTCAATATGAATGTAAGAAACTTCCCCAGAACATGTTCTCATTCAGCAAGCCAGTAGACACTTTGGAGAAAACCCCAATTCTCCCCCCCCCCCACACCACAAGACAGCAGCATCTCCATGCCTCCTAGGGTAGTAACATCAGGGTATAATTTCTGGATCCAAAAAGGCTGTGTATTGCATCCACCATTACCATTTTGTGTTAAAATGGATTCGCTTATCATGTATCACTGCAGTTAGTTTTTCCAAATGGTGAATATCCATTACAGTCTTGTGCCATTCTGCAATCATGGGAACTTTAGGTGGCATCCACCCTCACGTTATGGCCTTTTTGGCAGCCAGGAGGTATAATAATAATAAAGACTTAAAGTGGGGGGTGATATCTTGGAAAGACAAAAAGTAGTGCTATTTCAACCATTAAATCTAGTGGCTCAGCCAAACACTCCTTCAATTCCTTCAAAAGGGCTTGTCAAAATGGGACCACCACCCTACATGACCAAATATGTGGCAGTGGTCAGTTGGAGTATATCCACAACCCCATCAACGTTTACCATAAGATTGTAGCATATATTTGATGAATACTGCTGGAGTGCAGAAATATCTATCTTTGCACTTCCAAGTGTACTCCCTGTACATAGTAGAAATAATTATTTTAACTGCAGAGATTGCAGCCTCATCCAAGAATCAAAGGGTATAAAAATACCCAGTTCTTTGTTCCAACTGTCTAAAATGGTTTGTGTGGAGTCCCCCAAGGTTTCCAGTAGGACAGAATTTAAATGGCCTATCAAGTGTCCCCAAGGCATATTATATTGAGTGCCCATTAAGATAGCTAATAAAAAGGTTTAGGGTCAGGGAGTCTAGTGTAGGATTGTTGTTTATGTAAAATATCGGTTTGCACCTGTAAATATCTGTAGTGTTCTTGGCCCTTGAGACCATGTGTCACTTGCATCATGTCAAATGAAATTACCCATATTGAATCCAAGAACTGATATACAGTATTGATTTAAGACCAAGTTGTCACCAGCGTTTAAATGACAAATCTATTTGAGATGGCAGAAACTCCTCATCAGCTGACAACAATCGACAAAATAAAAAATATTTTCAAACTTAGTGTGGCGCTGCAATTGATACCAGATTCTTAAAGTGTGTGCAGTAAATGTAGTGAACTGATTTAATGGTGACCCCCTCTCTCAAGTCACAATTAAAATGGGATCTAAGTCAAATAGGTCATTAAGGGTAAATTCTATTATCTTCCATGAAGGATTATAATTAGGTAATAACCATAAAATTACTGTATGTAAAAATGCTGCCCTGGTGTAAAATTCCAAATTAGGTAATTAGGTATCCCCCCTTGTGCCAGAGATAATTGCAAGATTGAGAAACAAACCCAAAGGTGCTGGCCCCTCATAGAAAATTGAATACCATCCTCTTCCAAGAAGTAAAATAGTATCTGGCTGGAAATATTGGAATGGTCTGGAAAATATATAATAAATGAGGCAGGACATTCATCTGGATGATTTTGGCCCATTGAAAAAAAGTAAGATGTAACATCCCCCATCTTGTTAAATCTTTCTGAATTGTATCCATGAGAGGCTCATAGTGAAATCAACATTATTAATATCCCTTAGGAATATGAATTCCTAAATACATAATTGTAGTATGAGACCATTTTATTGGATATTGTTGTTTGAGCTCGCCAGGTGTAAAATTTATTAATTATACCTCCGTTTTATGGATATTCAATTTGAAATCAGCCAGGCCTTCAAACTGCAATAAAATATTCCAAGCTGCAGGAATTCATGTCTCTGGGGATAGCACTGTTAAAGGACATCATCTGCAGAAAGGGATACCTTATGGGTCACCAGCCCCAGGGGAAATCTCTCAATTTGTGGTTCCTGTCACAACACCATGGCCAAAGGTTCCATATACAGTGCGAACAGCAAAAGAGAGAGGGGGCACTCCTGGCGTGTTCTTCGGTACAAGGTAATAGGGGATGACAATGCTTCATTAATATGTATATAGGCCTGTGGCTGGAAATAGAGTTTTTTTGAATCATATCAAGAATGTTTCCAGGAAATAAATGCATGACAGGGCATCCTGGAGAAAACCCCAGGACACCCTGTCAAATGCCTTTTCGGCATCTAAACAAATTAGCGTCCCTGAGATCTGTCTAGTCTGAATAAATTCAGCATGAAGTAATGTTCGATGGATATTATCCATTGTGTTCCGATGTCTGATAAACCCTGCCTGGTCAGGATAACTAAACAAGAGCAAAAGATGCTCTAATCTAGTTGCCCAAATGGACATAAAAATCTTACAGTCCATGTTTAAAATCGAGATTGGGTGATATGACGAAGGATCAGTGGTATCTTTACCTGGCTTAGCAATAGCAGCAATGACTGAATATGCCCAAGAGGAGGGTGGGGGATCACCCTCTGCAACCTCCTTAAGTGCTTGCAGCAGCTATTGGAGAAATAATGCACATAACTTTTTATACCATTCTGCCACCAATCTATCAGGACCAGGAAATTTTGGGGTTTTAGCCGACTGAGCATGATGGAGAATTTCATTGGCAGAAATAGGTGCCTCTAGGCTGGTCTGTTGTTTGACAGATAAATGGGAAACCACAACTTTGTCAAGCACTCCTGTCTATCCTCTGAGTTAGTGGAAGGCCCAAAGAAACCAGTTTCTGACCAGAGGTGGTCCAGCTTATTGAGGCTTCCAGCCAGACAGAGATTGGGGGGACTACCTCTCATCCAGTAAGCCTAGCATTTAGGTGATCACATGTATCCCCTTGCCAGAGTCAATACAGCAGTGAGCATGAACAGGAAGAGTACAGTTATTGATTGCTGCAGCTGGTACCTGTTCCTGTAAATTGTTTTAGCCCACATCCAGCATAGTATTTTCCAGCATCCATGTTATCTTTAAGCTTCAGCAATACCAGGGATCAGCTGCTATCTCCAAGGGTCAAATTTTGCCATCAAAATTACAGAGCTCATAAGGAAAGTGGTACAGTAATTTTTAATTTATTTGCAGGACCAGATCAAAAGATGGACACTCATCCGCCATACTTAGATTTGTGATTTTTATTGCCACAAAAAGGACTACCATCCAGTAATTAAAGAGACTTTATTCATAGACTGGGGGAAGGGGGTTGTATTGTGATTGACTAGAAGCATTTGTTAATCAAATGTGAATTTAAAAGCTATAGTGGATATGCAGTGATAGCAGTGCTATAGAGTATAAGAACACAGCGTTTAAGTGACTATATTGTATACTACAAGTGAAGCTAATTGTTAATATATCAGGGAAGGGCATTAGCATAAAAGGGGTGAGTGGGATGACTGAGGTTGGTATAAGCCTAGTAGCCACTGTATGCTCTTAGGGTACCTGTAAGTGAAAGTGCAGCATCTGTGGTTTAAGGCTTTTCTAGTGTTGGTGGTATTGGTAATAATGAAAGGCTGGTGGGACCACCTTTATTTTTCTTGTGAACCTTCTACTTAATGCTACCCAGCATCCTTTTAGCCCTTGCATCAGTTATTTATTTATTATTTATTGAAAATTGGTAACTAGGAAAGGTACACTGAGCAGAGGCTCATTTCCAGGTTTGACACAAAGGGAGGGGAGTACAAGCACGCATTACAACAATTCATATCAGTGAGTAATACCGTGACAACTTAGACTGCAGGCACACTACCAGATAACATCAACTGGAGGTAGTACAACAGGCAATAATTATCAGTTGGTCATGACAAGGACATGGTAAGTGCCATATAATCATACAATTACAGAGTAAAGTACTTAGTGCCTGAGAAGGTGGTTGTAGTGTAGTAGCCAGACAGAAGTCTGCCACTGTCACAGCCAGGTATAGGGAAGGGATTGCTGGGAGGGAACAGGAGGAGAAGGAAGAGTAATGAGATGAGTTGACAGTGACAGCTGGAACAAGGAAGGCACCTTAGTATTTAAGGGCCAAGACAGAGATGGAAAAGCAGTGGAAGAGGGGAGCAGGTTCTAGAGGATGGGAAGGCAGTAGGAAAAGGCAGCTTGCCCAGCTGGGGTGTAGGGGTAAGAAATGGATAAGGTGCTGGCTCCCTAGAGTGGAGATGGTGGGAGGCGGAAGGAATGAAAAAGATAAGAGATAGGAGAGAGGGACACAAACCACAATTCAGGTATAAATAAGGTACAGTGGAGATGGCAATGTGTGGAGAGAGAGGGAGGATGGAAAGGGAAGAGTAGAGAGAGCAGTGATGTGCACAAGGTGATGAATTTGTAGCAAAGTGGCATAAAGCATTGCAGAGGGTCTCCAGTCTTGCAAGGAGAGGAAGAAGAGGCAATGCCACAGATCACATCTGCATAGTCAAAGACCAGGAGAACCATTTTAGTGACCAGCTGCCGGTGGACCTTGGGAGACAGGCACTTATTGTTACAGTACAGGGCACCTAGTTCTTTGGGCAGAGTTTGGCATGGATGACATCAATGTGGGCAGAGAGGTCAAGTTTACTATCTAGCCACACACCAAGGTAATTAAATGCAGGGACTACATCAAGTAGGGTGCCCTTCAGTGTGGAGAAGACAGGTGAATGTGACAGCCTGGCCAATTTCTGGCTGGTGCCAAAGGTCATGAACACCGTTTCTTTGGTGTTGACTCAGAGTTGGTTGGAATGAAACCAGTGTAGAATGCTACAGAAGTCCTGCTGGAGTGTACCATCAATGGCCATGGAGGAGGTGCTGGAAATGTAAAGGATCATGTTGTCGGCATACATATGAGTATGCATGGAGACACAAGTGGAGGGCATGTCATTAAGGAAGACTGAGAAGAGGATAGGTCCCAGTGTGGAGCCCTGTGGGACCATGGCTAGGACGGGGAGAGGAGGGGTGGGAAAAAGATACCTCCCATCTGTACTGACTGTTGATGACCCATGAGGTAAGAACAGAACCAGTCCACAGCAGAAACTGAAAGGCCAATAGCATTCTGCATATCCAAGAGGAGTGTGTGTGATACTGAGTCAAAAGCTTCAATGAGATTGATAAATATGGCTGCAATGATATGTCCCTGAACCATCCCAGTGAGGATGGCATCAGTTACTCAAAGTATAGAGGAGAATGTTGAGTGGTGCTTCCTAAATCCAGACTGGAAGGAACAGATGAGATTGAAGGAGGAAAGGAATGCAGTCAGCCTAGAGTAGACAATACCCTCCTGCTGTTTTGCAAGAGAGGGGAAATATAGGCCAGAAGTTGCCACCAGAGGAAGGGTCACCCCCTTTGTGCAGAGGCAGAACCTTAGTAATCTTTCAGGCCTGAGCGACAGCACTGACATAAACTGAGAGGTTCAGAAATTAAGAGAATAGAGAAGCAATAGCAGGTGCTGAGATATGGAGATGATTGGGGTCCAATCCATCATGGCTGGATTTGGCTGGGTTAAGTGATGTGAGGGCTAGGAGGAGTTCATCAGAGGAAACAGGAGCAAATTGGAAGCCCTTAACTGGGTGAGAATAGGGACAGACAGCAGAGGATAGAGTGGAAAAAAGACCAGAGAACAGGGCAGAGGGGAGTGTTCAGGTGGTAAAGAATTCATTAAAAAGAGCAGTGGCAGAAAGAGAGTCAGAGACTAGTGAGTCATCCACAGTGAGGATTGGGGAATGGACTTGGAGGTTGGGTCAAAGAGGGAATGGATAACTTTCCAGAATTTTGCTGTGGAACTAAGTTTTGGCTGGACATTTGATTTGAAGTAGAGGGCCTTGGCAATGTGCACTGCCTTTGTGTGTAGGAGTTCCTGATTGACCTATATGTTAGAAGGTCAAGCAGGGAGTGTGAGGATTTGTAGCTTGCCCAAGCATTGTCACGGGACCTGCAAAAGTCAATAATGTTGTAAGTAATCCACAGTTGGTGGAACCCTGTGACCCTGGACTTCCTTGGGGGGACTGGGTTGTCCCAGATGTAATTAAATTTGGCAAGAAAGAGGGAATTTGCTAATTTAAAATAAAATAACAAAGCAAATAGCAGAAATTTGTGTGAAATACCCTGGTTACCTTCAGTTAGCTCCAAAACCCTCTTAACAGTGGTAGCAGGATATATTCTTGCAATGTTTTTTAACAAAAAAAAAATGCAAAGTAGTGCACCTGGGAAACAAAACCCAGGGAAGAGTACACACAATGTGGGGGGGGGGGCGTACTAACAACAACAAAAATGGAAAGGGACCTGGGGATAGTCATGCCAGATGACCTAAAGGTAGGCAAGCAATGTGAAAAGGCAGTGAGGAAGGCTGTGGATACTGGGATGTATAGGGAGAGGGATCACCAATAGAACGCAGGCAAACTAGATAGACCCTTGATCTTCATAGTATCTGCCAACAGTGTCTATGTTTTCATGCTTCTGTGACTGGATAACAGAATTAAAGTTACTGGTTCTGAGCATCTAACTAAAGGAATTCTACAATACAGTCAAGCTATGAGTGTAAAATTCCAATAAAATCTTTTAACCTTATAGGCAATGGGAAAGACTTAAAAGTGGAGTGGCAATGATGGTATATCATTTCAAGCATATCATCAGGTGAAATCATATGCCTACACTGGTGTAGTACAATCACTCAAAGCTGCTCAGACACCCATCTCAGAGCACAGAGGATGCCTACTGTGTCATAATGTCACACACTTAATAGCGTATGACATTATGGCTAAACCGGTACAGCACTGTAGCTGTGAGCAAATGGTACAATACTGCGTATACTGCTGTACGTGGTATTGCACCATTCACATTTTCCCATGCAGAGGATAAGACCTCTGCTGGGAGTGGATTCTGCTGAACAGATGCTGTGGCTCACTGGACTGAGCCACAGCATCAAGAACCCAGGCGCTGTGTCTGGGACCAGGTTTGATTCTCAGTCCCAGAAACTTTTATTTTTAAACATTGTATGCTCCTGAGTTAACCCCCGGAGTTGAGAATCTTTAGTGAGGGGTGGGGGCACAGCCCCATAAGGGGATGTGGGACAGACCCCCAAAAGACTTATGCCTCATGGCAGAAATTCGCTGTATTGACAATATGATTTTGCCATGCGGCATAATGTCTTGCGACATTATGACCCCGTGCCCAGAGAACAGCCTCTCCTGACAGCTAATAAATGCAGAAAGTGGAACTCATAGTTTACACAGCTAGATACCAATCCAAAACACGTGTATATGCGAGCTGGAGCCAGCAGGTCAGTGTGACGCTTAATAAAGACAACTAACCTCTTAGTATAAACAGTTCAAAGAGAATAAGCAGCACTCAAATTTACCATGCCAATATTTTATTTAAAGCATACTGCTCAAAGCATTAAGGCACAGTAAATAGCAGCATACAGAGTCTCATAAAAAACTACTCCAGTACTTCGAGTCAAACATGAGTCTTCCTCAGGGGATGTGGTTTCCGGGCACTCAATCATTTTTATGTGATGCATTCATTAATTAGTCATTACCCCAGTAAGAACACATGACCACATTTAAACCACTAATGCACCTAAAGACACAAATTCATTACAAAACATGGTGAAAATGGAAAAGTGCTGTCTAGCAAGTTGCTACTTTACAAATACAAAAATATTGAATAAATAAAAAATAAAAATAGTGTCTCACATTTAATCCTTATTGTTGCAGAATCAATTTGTATATTTTTATCTGTCCATTGTCATAAATTTTTACAATCAAAGCTGCTAAACAAAGTGCTTTAATGGAAGATATTATAATAGAAACATAGAAACATAGAACGTGACAGCAGATAAGGACCGCTTGGCCCACCTAGTCTGCCCATTTTCCTACCTAACTGATAAGCTGCAGATCCTAATTAACCAACAGCTTACTTCCTCCTACCCCCCACTAGGACTGCCTTATGTCTGTCCCATGCGTTCTTGAATACCTCCACTGTTCTTGACTCCATGACCTCCTCAGGGAGGCTGTTCAATGCATCCACAACCCTCTCTGTGAAAAAATACTTCCTCACATTACCTCTGAGCCGTCCCCCTCTCTATCTTCAAATTGTGCCCCCTTGTTCTTGCACTTATCTTTTTCTGAAAGATGCTACCCTCTTGGACTTTGTTGAGTCCCTTGAGGTATTTGAAAGTTTCTATCATGTCCCCTCTCTCCCTCCTTTCCTCAAGGGTATACATATTAAGCTCCTTTAGTCTTTCTTCGTATGTCTTCTGGTGCAGACCCTGCACCATTTTGGTTGCCCTCCTCTGGACAGCCTCCACTCTGTCTATATCTTTGTGGCGATGTGGTCTCCAGAACTGCACACAGTACTCCAGATGGGGTCTCACCAACTGTCTGTACAGAGGGATAACAACTTCCTTTTTTCTACTATTGATGCCTCTCCCTATGCATCCCAGTATCCCCTCAGCCTTCCTTACTGCCTTCTCACATTGCTTGCCCACCTTAAGGTCATCTGATATAATTACCCCCAGGTCCCTTTCCATTTTTATTGTTGTCAGTATCCCACCCTCATTGTTTACTCTTGCTCTGGGTTTTTGTTTCCAGGTGCATTACCTGCACTTCTTTGCATTGAATCTGAGCTGCCATACATGTGACCATTCCTCCAACCTTGCCAAATCCCTTCTCATCCTTTCCACTCCATCTGGTGTATCAACCCTGTTGCAGATCTTTGTGTCATCTGCAAAGAGACATACTTTTCCTTCCAGTTCCTCTGCAATGTCACTTATAAAGACATTAAAAAGGACCTGTCCCAGTACTGAACCCTGTGGTACCCCACTAATAACCCTCCTTTCTTCACTGTGGACTCCATTTACTACTACCCTTTGCATCCTGTTGTCCTGTCCTGTTGTAAGAAACAAATAAGGGAGAAAGATTTATCTCAAACTGGATCCACATAAGGGTTGCTGCCAAGGCATCTTCAGCATTGGACCCCTCTGAAAACAAGTCACAGGGAATTTTTATTATTATCCAGCTATGCTTCTTTGGATACAGTTTGAGTTAAAGATGATAGTGACCAGTGTCCTAAAAACAACAAAGGAGGAGACACTTTAGAATATTATATTCTAATTCATGTTTTGTAAATAAACAAAATATTTTCTAAAAGGGATCAAGGGTTAACCTATGTGGTGACTGAAAAAACAAGAGTCAAGCACTGTGTCTGCAAGAGAGGTAGACACTGTTTATGCAAACAAAGATACTTCATTCTATTATCTGAATACCAAAGTTCTTAAATTCACCTAACAAAACTTGCTTTCTGTTACATACAGAAATTACAATTACATTACAAAAACACAAAAATCATAAATTCCAATTCCATAAAGCATTTATCACAATTTTTGTATCTATTTCAGAAAAGGCTTTAAATCCCATTGATTATTTAAACCTCTTGGCTTCACACTTTAGATCTTGTGAATCCATTTACTTTTGTTTTTGTAAGAGAAGGTTACCTCTACTCCCCCCCCCCATTTTCAACGGTGGAATAGATTCCAGTCGCATGAATTTGCATCCCTTCAAGGAGCCTGCATGCTGTGTAATAAAATGTAGACCTACAGGTGTTTCTGTGTTCAAATTAATCACAGAGCATGCATGCTCCTAAATCCTCTGTTTAAGAGGAGGCATGGTTTTTCCAACATATAGCATACCACAGTCACACCAAATCACATATAGAGTATATGGAGTATCACATGTAATTAGTTGTTCTATTCTAACTTTAAGTAACTGTTCTTTTGGATGACAAATAGGTTGCCTGGTTCTGTGTACTTGCAGATATTACGCTGGTCACATTTATGGAAGCCAATCGGTCTGGGGGGTAGCCAAGTAGTTGTAGTTTTTTTCTCTTATTTCCTTTAGGCGACTATGAACAAGTTTATCTTTCAAACTTGTGGCTTTACTGAAGGTAACTCAGGGTTTTATACCTTCAGCCATCCCTACCTCATCATCACTTAAAATAATTGACCAGTTTTTATAGACAATATTTCCAATCTGTCTGGTCAAATGATTGTATTCTGGGACAAAAAAGCATGGTGAATTTATTTCTGTAATTGGTGTTTTCTCTGCAAGTAAGCAACGCCTTGAAATTTTCTGGATCTTTTCCTTCATCAACAAATGTTCATCATAGCCTCTATTTTTGAACCTAAAAATAAGTTTGTCCACTTGTGTCTCAAATGTAGCATCACTGGTACAAACAATTTCTTTTTAACCAGAATAATTGTCCATAGGGAATGGAACTGTTTAAACCAGGTGGGTGTGCACTAGTGGCCATTAGGAGGGAATTAGTGGCTGTTGACTTTCTATAGCTTTTTTTTTCTACATGTCTGGTTGTAACATCCCCAGTAAGACTAAGATCTAAAAAATCAATTTCCTTTGCATCCATTTTGAATGTAAACTTAAGGTTCAAGTCATTAGTATTCAACCATTGAATAAAAGAAGGAATTTTTTCTACATCACCCTTCCAAATGCACAGACAACCATTTATGAAATGAAACCAATGTTTTATGTTGTTAAAAAATGGATTACCATTTTTGTTGAGTACGTACTGTATTTCCCAGTCTCCCAGGAATAGGTTCACATAGCTGGGGGCCATAGATGCCCCCACTGCAGTCCCACATTTCTAGAGAAAAAATTCCCCTTCAAATTCAAAGTAGTTATGTTTAAGTATGAACTCTACACCTTCTAAAATAAATTTGCTAGGTAGAGTGTCTATTTCTCCATGTGCATCTAGAAAATTCTTAACTGCAGCAACCCCCGTTGATGTTGAATAGAGGTATATAAAGCCTCTACGTCCACCGAAAGCCATACAAAGTCACTCTCCCATTCAATCTCAAAGTTTCCTCAGTAAATCCATACTGTCTTTAAGAATTTAAAGTGGGGACATATAACTGTAGAAAAAAAATCAATGAACTTGCCCATACATTCTGTGATGGATCCTATGCCCGATAGTATCGGGCGTCCAGGGGGATTCTGACTGTCTTTGTGCAATTTTGGTAAAATATAAAAGCCTGCAATTGTATGATGTTTCTGCCTCATATACTCAAA
This sequence comes from Neoceratodus forsteri, assembly GCA_016271365.2. Lineage (NCBI taxonomy): Eukaryota > Metazoa > Chordata > Ceratodontiformes > Ceratodontidae > Neoceratodus > Neoceratodus forsteri. The sequence continues at coordinate 874,361,479 of CM057450.1, forward strand.
TTCTGCCTCTGTAATCATGTTTTTATTTAATACATTCTTTAGTATACTGAAAAATTATTTCTTAAAGGCATGAGTGGGATCAGATTGTAACCTATTATAGTTATTCTCATTTTCTAATAAAATTAGGGCAGTTTTTCTGTATTTTTCCTTGTCCATCACTACAATATCACCCCCTTATCAGCAGGCTTGCTAACAATTGTATGATTTTTTCTGATAGCTCCTGTAAAGCATCCTTCTCATTTTTTGTTAAATTTCATTTTGGGGGAATTTGTTAACCAGTAACTCTGATACTCTCTTCTTGCTGTGAATCCATGTCATCTTGGTTCCCAGACACCACAGGATTCCAAGTGTGTTGCTATTCTTTCTTAAAGCAGTGCCTCCATGATCTTACCCATTACTAAGTTGAGGCTGACCAGCCTATAGTTCCCTGCCTCCTCCCTACTACCACTTCTGTGTATAGGGACTACATGTACCCTCCTCCAGTCTTATGGAACCACTCCTGTGTTCCGTGACATGGTGAACAATTCTGCCAGAGGTGCCACTAACTCTCTTCACAGCTCCCTTAGTATCCTCAGGTGTGTACCATCTGGGCCCATTGCTTTGTCCACCTTCAGTTTTGTGAGCTCCTCCAGGACTCTCTCCATTGTGAATGGACTTGTGTTTACCTCTCCCCCCCTTCATGTCGGTTACCCAGCTGTGGTCCCTGACTCTCCACCTCTTTAGTGAATACTGAACAGAAGTATTTTTTCAGTATTTCTGCCTATTTCCATGTCTTGCTCCTTACACTCCCCTGTATTTCCTTTGAGTCTTATAATCCAACCCCCACCCCGGTCTTCCTTCTTCCACTAATGTACCTATAGAATGCCTTGTCCCCTTTCTTCAATGTCTTCACTAATCTTTCTTCAGTCTGTGCCTTTACTCTCCTTACAGCCATCCCTGCTTTCTTTAGATTCCTTAGGTACACCTCCCTGTCCTCTCTTTGAGTCTCCTTATATTTCCTGAAACCTGTCCTTTTTGCCATTACCTTGTCTGTCACTTCTTTTGAGAATTACAGTGGTTTCCTCCTTCTCTTGTCCTTATCTACCAACCTGATGCATTGGCTTGTCACCTCTTCTATGGCTCCCTTCAGTTCCCACTGCTCCTCAACTCCTCCTCCTATCTCCCTTCTTGCCAATGCCTCTTTGATACAACCCCCACATTTTAGCAAAATCTGCCCTCTTAAAATCTAAAACCTTTTCCTTCATGTAACTAGACTGTGACTCTGTCCCTATGGTGAACCACACTATGTGATGGTCTCTGGAACCCAGCTGACTTTCCACCTGGACGACTGTGATTCTGTCCCCATTGGTCAGCACTAGGTCCAGAATTGTCCATCTCTGGTGGGATCAATCTTTAGCTGTCTTAGACCTGCCCCCTGTGGGGAATCCAGGATGTTTCAGCCCCTGGTTGAAGCAGCTGCTGGGTTGTTCCATGTCATGCATGATGGTACATGTCAAGCATGATGGAGGGAGTGTAACAAGACAAACCTGAAAAGAAGGTTCAAGCAGAAGAACAGAAAGGTATGTGGCTCCTCAAACTAAGTAATATATGATCCTATGTAGAGGTACAGAGTACATTTAAAAGATGTGTGATATAGAATGTTTAAATAGATGTGGCTGTTACCAAAAAGGAAAAGAAATCAAATGTTTCATATTATTCAGAAATCCGTGCCATCGCTAAATAAATTGTCAAGTTCTTGAATGGAAAAATACAAGACCTTTCTAGGCTGAATTCATGGAAAATTATGTCTGCAAAGATGAGGTACTTCCTAAAGTACTGTATAACCCAATCCCCTGATACCATACCTTTCGACCTTTTAGCACTGAAATGAGGGACACAGGCATTCAGATGAACTGCACAGTAGTGAAAAGGGACAGAACTGTACCCTGTGGAACACCATAATTGACCACAATTGACCGTGATGTGAAAGTTCCCATCATGACCTGCTTCAACCTGCCAGTCAGGAAAGACTCAAACCACTTTAACATTGTTCCAGTGAGTCCCCATATTCCATAAGGCATGTTATCAAAACCCCATAGTCCACAGTGACTAATACTGATGAGAGATCAAGGAAAATGGCAAGTGAGTGCTCCCCTTGTTTTCTGCTAACAGCAGATCATCAAACATATTGTGGCATGGTCTGAAAATTGACTGGAGTGCCTCATAGATGTCAAAATGCTCCAGGTGTCTCCAGCTTTCCTGCCACCACCATCTCAACAACTTTCTATAAAAATGGAAGGCTCAAGACTGGCCTGTAGTTTGCCAACACATCCAGGTCCAAAGATGGTTTCTTTAAGAGAGGTCTCACCATGGCTTTTTGCCAAGCCAGTGAAAAACTGCCCTCCATTAGGGAATCCTGAATGATGCTGGCAAACATTAGACCCAAGACCACCACACATTTGAACAACAACCTGGTGGGGGCCTGAATCAGACAAACAGTGGGGCACAGCACCATTATGACCTGCAACACATCCTTCATAATAATTGCCTGGAAATCATTCCAGACCCATGGAGTGCTCTCATGTCTTTCCCTGGCCCCTGATAGGTCCCTTGTCATTCTGTCCATTAAAAAAGCCCAAATGTCTCACATTTTTCTTGAGACAAATCTCCAATGGAAGACAGGTAAGATTGAGCAAATGTTCCACAGTGCAGAAAAGTTGAGCAGACCTATTTCCTTCTGAAGTAATAACTGTGACAGAAATTCTGCCTTTTTCAGTGTTATTGCCCTCTGATAGTCCTTATAAAGAGATCTCAGAGCCATCCTGTCATCTCTGGAGCCAGATATCTTCCAGGAATTCTTCAAGCTCCACCCGGTTGCCTTCAACCACACCAGCTTGTCATTATACCATGTAGAACTGTGATGGGAGGTCTATGGATGGACATGGATTGGTGCAATGGAGTTGAGCACTACTGTAATGGCCATATTATAGCCCTTAATGGCTGCATTCATGCTTCCATTGCATGCTGCTTCCATTGCCAAGCTGTTTAAAACCACCAAGAGATTTTCCTATATCAGAGTGCATCGAAGATGATATTGCATATTTTCCACTTTGGAGATGGTTTCTGGAGAACCCCTTCATGAAAACTAATAGAATGATGATCCAAAAAACCCTACTGGATCCACCCTTCCACTCGGGTGATAGTTGCTGGTAGACCCCTGATGAAAGCTACAGTGCCAGCATGGTGATCTGCATAACCTACTGGATCCATGCTGACATCAGAGATGTGCAGCCCCAAGGAGAAAACAAGGTCCAAGATGTGGCTGTGTTCATGGGTGGGGGAGGAATTTTCCTGTATGAGGCCCAGTGATTGCATCAGCTGGAGGAATTGCCAAAGAAATTGCAAGATTTCATCCTCAACTCATGCATTGAAATCCCCCAACACATATGGTTGTGGGCACTCAACAATAGGTTTATGATGAAATCCACAAAGTCCCATAGGAACTCCTGTTCCTGACCCGGAGGATAGTACACTTGAAGAATCCTAAACCTCACACCCTATCACCCTTCACTGTCACACATTCAAATAACCTTACCTCCCTCTGTGCGTATGCTGTTAACTTCAAGTAAGATCTAAAACAGATGACCACACTGCCACCTCAGATGGTGTGCTACTGAGATCCTGGCCAGGATTACCACCTCTGGAACTGGCCCAGAATCATCACCAAGTCAGGTGTCAGTGAAATAATGCTCCTCAAACAGAGCTGGCCACTCAAGGACAAGTCAAAGCCCTGGATGTTTTGTGGCTTAGTGTTACTCCCAGCACCTGTGATTGTGTATCTTGAATTTGCCACAGTAAACTACTTAGATTGCAATTTGTTTCCTGTGGATTTATTGACATCAGGCTGCATACCTATCCTTGAGAGCCTGGCTCTGTTTGTGGACTAGTGTTTAGTTGTGAGGGAACCAGCAACTCCTGTCCAGCATCAGACTCTATCACTGCTGAGCACACTGCTTCCTGTTGTACTCAGTGAAATGAATCTGCTTCCCAGAGGAATCTGTGATGACATCCAGCACCACTGTTTTACTCCTCAAGGATCTGGTATTGCACAACACACCATGAAAGGGTGAAGCTGGAGCAGACAGCCCTTCTACAGCCTGCCCCCACCTCACTCCCAGGGGTCTTCCTGGAGATTAGAACATGGAAGGCATGACCCCGCTCAATGACTCTCTTAAACCCAGGGCATCTGCTCAGTCTGACACACCCAATCCTATACTCACTGGTGCCCACTCCTATATCACATTAGCAGCCAATGCCCCACCTACACATGCACAATACACATACATTTTGAAAACTGCCTCACAGCAAGTATAGTTTGAAAACTGTTGCACATTGTGTAGATTTTCAAAACCTTCATGAGGGCGTTCCGTATGAACATTTTGTGAAAACCATCATGCAGCATATAGATTTTGAAAACCAGTATGCAGCATACAGATGTTGAAAACTGTTCTGCAAAATGAAGAGTGTGAAAACCATAATGTACTTGGGCATGAGGTCATTATGTCGCAAGACATAATGCCGCATGGCACAATTGCGCTGCACGATTTATGCCATGAGCCATTATGTCATTGTTCTGTGGGGGGCTGTTCCCCCCCATACCCCCCATTATGGGGGGGCTGTGGCCCCAGACCCCCCTCACTAAAGATTCTTAACTCTGGGGGGTCCAACTTGGGGAGTGCACAGGTCCGGGTTTGCCATAATGCCGTACGTTATTAAGCGTTTGACATTATGACCCGTACGATATAGTTGTTAAAATATTCGTGCAGCCTGTAGATTTTTATTTTATTTATTTAGTTGTTTAACCGGGAGTAGCACACTAAGCTGAAAGCTTTTTCACAGGAGTGACCTGGGAGCACAGGCAAGTTAAATGACATGCTCAAGGTCACACAGTGTGCCAGTGGAAGCTGTGGGATTCAAACCCAAGTCTAGTCTGCTGGTTGTTACCCGATTTGCAGCTCAGAGCCTTAAACCACTGCGCTATACTGTTATAAAGTTTGTGAAGGATTCCTGTGTAAATGTTTTGATTTTTAATTAAAGATAACTAATTACTAACTAATTAAAAACACGTATTAGACCTCTTATTCAGTCACAGTCATTTATGCTGCACCAACCTAATGCAGCACTAAAACACACTTGGCTGCCAGGGAATGATATTACAGTAGAAAGCATGTCCCATCCATTCTTCTATGCCTCTACCAATACTGGAGTTTTATAGCAAGCAAGCAAATTTTATTTGATATAGCTCCTTATCCAAAGGCTGGAAGCCTTGTAGGTGTGATTTCATTTAATCAACTAAAAACCTTTGAAATATTTATCAAATGAAAAAAGCACGTCAGAATCATTCTCCTTCATAACATATTTAGAAATTTGATTTGATTTGATTTTATACTGAAAAGGTCTGTGGGCAAAGCCCATTTTCACAGACATCCAGTTTCAATACATGAAATACAAAACATTACAAAATACAAACACTTTTACTTACAAAAAATAAAGCCAGGAGAAACATTTACTACAAAATTAGAGCTTGTTAAAACATCTACAGACAGACTTTATCAATAAATTTTTTCTAAGAACTGTCTTAAATAAAGACATTTTTTGACATCCAACAACATGACAAGGTACATCATTGTAAAGTTTAGTTGCAGAATATGTCAGAGACTTCTGGACAAAAGCAGTTCAATAGAATAGACCCTGAAATGAATATTTACTCTGCAAATGAGTATTAGCTATCATGGAAATAGCTGGAAACAAACTCAGAATACTATTGGGACGAAGTTTCAATTTAGTTTTTTGCAAAAATGTGAACGACCTGTTATTAAATCTCTCAATTAATGAGAGACATCTAAAAAAACTACATAATATGCAATGATGAGTAGTTCTAGCCTGACCAGTGGCAAAATGTAGTTATCAAATGCCAGGGAAGAAAGATGGGTGTTAAGATCCCTTTTAAAAGCTTGACCAGAGATCTGACAGTTAATTTGGTAAGGCATTTCGTATGAGCCAGGTGGTCTCAGAAAAGGCCCTTTCTTCAATGATTTCCATAGGACACAGGAAACCACCAGCAAATTCTCCCCTGTTGAGCGGAGCAGCCAGACTGAAGAATATGGGAGTAGGAGGTTTTTTATGTAGTCCAAAGAGCCATGCATGATGCATATATGCATCATTACCACAGCTCCTTCTGGCAACAGGCTCCCAGGAGCAAAGTGATAGTAGTAATACATTTTTATTCAACAGATTAAAGAAGGCACTTCTCATTGAGCTGACACTCATTTACAAGAGATACAATTGATATATAATCCTGGTTACAAGGGAAAAGAAACAATAAAAACTCTTAACATGACTACACTACAGTTAATAGTCATAAAAGATACATAATATAAACAAATACAGTATATTGGAATGTATGTACGTACATATATAAAAGAGTAATGCATACTCTCAACAGATCTGACAGGCTGTGTACACTGTCTGTACACTTACAATACAATTAATCCAATTCCAGCATTGGCCAACACATTGTGGTAGGGCAGCCTGCAAAGCAAACCATTCTCTAATTGTTTTCCAAGATGGTGACTTGTTATATAACCTTAAATTTCTGGGTATATTATTCCAAATCTGGGGTCCCAGATAGCAGAAGGAAGATATCCCTATGCTCCCTCCCCTAAATGGAACAATAAATTCATTGGCACTAGATGATCTTAGCCCAGGTTTTAGGAACTTTCAAAGATACCATATCAGTTAAGTAATCAGGAACAAACCCCTTAAAAAACACTAAACATAAAACCTGCTAAGTGTAACTGTTATCTTAATGCCAAATGTAGCCAGTTTAACTCTCTGTACATGGTACAATGATGAGTCTTACATGGCACACCAAGGACAAACCTAGCAAAACAGTTACAAATTATGCCAAGCTTAGCAAGGTCTGTCTCTGCCACCCCACCATACAGAACATCTCCATAGTCAATGATAGGAACAATCATGGAATTTATCACTTTAAGTCTTTCTTGCAATGTTAGTTCCTTTCTTATTTTATGTAAGGTAGCTAGCTTTTGTCCCAAGCTTTTAATTAAGTTGTTAATATGTATATTCCATTTACACCTATCATCATCCTTTAATCCAAGTTAATTGTATGATTCAACCTGTTTCAGTAGTGTTCCATCCTTCACTGCTATTCCTAGCATGCTCCCCATTCCAGTATTTCTACCTCTCTGCCTAAAAAGCAATTTTTCTACAAAGAATAACTGTAATGCATCAAACACTCTTTGTAATGTATTCTGAATTTGAGCCACACTCTTCCTGTTTATATATATTATTGTGTTATCTACATATAGAGAAAACTTATCTCTGGATCAGAAAATGAAAGGTTATTTATATAAACATGAAATAATAAGGGGCCCAATATTGACCCCTAGGGCACACTTGCTTTTGTGTCTTTCCACGAAGATTTATATTGTCCCAGAAACACTTTTTGTCTATGCCCCATCAAGTATTGATGAAACCATTCCACAGCTTCAAACAACAGACCCATGGCAGGTAACAAAGCGAGGTAGCTTATCTGAAATGGAATAGTGGCATCACTTCTGAGAGCCATATCCTGTGGCCAGCACGCTAAAGACCACATACTTATGGCATGAACGGTGCTATGGAGCCATTTGAATGTCATTATGTGGCTACTGGCAGCTCAGCACAATGTGTCCATTCACAAATGTGTGATGTGTTGTACAGAGCCTTGGCCACTCCCCACATACAGTAGCAGCACAACTCACCAGTTTCATTCCTGGCAGTCTAACAGAACTTCCTCCCTCACCTCATTTCTGTCAGGACTCTAGAGTTGTACTAAATCCCTTCCTGGCAGTCTAGTTGACCCCCTCCCTCACCTGAATTAGTGTTGTGGAAATGCACTGACACCTACCCCAGGCAGTTTATTGTTATCCCCAAACAATCACTTTCAGTGTCCCCTCTCCAGCCCACCTACTGACCAACCACCACTTCCATCCCTATCAGTCTGTAACTCACCCATACATCCATATGTGAGCTGTCATTAGCTCCTCAGACATTGCCCAGCACAGACACGCCCCCCCACACTTACCACCTTGACCATCTGCAATCTGACAGTTATTTCTACAGTATGCATGCCTTCCCACCTTATCAGTCATACAGAAGCTTTCTTAGGTGGTGAGAGGAGTGTCTGTACCAGTTGTCATCTAAGTACCAGATGACAGCTCACCTATTGAAGGGTGGGTGAGTAGGGAGTCAGCAGAGGGTGTGAGTGCTCTGTCAGTGAGCCAGGGAGGTGGAACCTTGGCAGCAACCCATTAAGGATAACACCAGACTTCCAGGAATGGTCTTCAGTACATATCCCAATACCATGTTAGGTGAGGGGGAGGGGTCCACTACATTGCCAAGGAAAGGCTTCTGTATAGTTCCAAAATACTGATAGAGATTGGGTGCAGAAAGGGGCTTCAGTGAGCTACAAAGGAAGGGCTTTAATAAAATTCCACAATATTGTCAGGGTTCAATTAAGGGAGGTGGGTCTACCAAACCACTAGGCAAGGGCTTTAGTACAGTTCCACAATGCTGTGAGGGACTGGGTGAAGGAAGGGTATGCATTAGACTGCCAAGGTTTGGATCTTTAATATTGCTCAGTACTAACAGCAATTGAGGCTGTGGAATCAGTAGACTGCCAGAGTTGGGATCTGCATTATATCTCTGCACTAACAGGGATGTGATAGGGCTCAATAGCACCAGTGCTGCTGGGGAGACAGGGGTCACACACTACTGTGAGCACTGATAAAAGCAGGGGTTCATAAGCATTAATTAGAGCTACCTCAGTGGTCTGTTACCACTTACAAATGCTTTTGAATATACCATTGCATCCTGCATGCAATAGGGCACCCATGTTTGCAAGGTCACAGTAGTGTAGTCTGCATAGCAACACTATCGACTGTGCACAGTGCCAGGTAATCCTTTGGATATGGTCTCACCCCACCCAGATGCACTGATTCTGGTTAGTTTGGTGGTATGCTTGTTAATGCTGCACTAATTTTCATAATATGGGGGTCATCATGTGTCTCCTTCTGCCTCTCCCTCACAAACACAAAAGTATCACCTGTAACATTTAAGAATTTAATAAGTTATCTAACCTTAAAGTTTTTAGTCTTGTTGAACTTATACAATAACTAAAAGCCTCAATCAGTGACTAGATTTTGAAAACCATTGGCAGCATGTGCATTTTCAAAACTGTCATACAGACAGTACATTTTCAAAATCTTCCTGTTTTGTGAAAACAATTGCACAGCAAGTAGATTTTAAAAGTCATCACACAGCACAAAGATTTGGGAAACTCTCATGCAGCACATAGATTTGAAAACCATGGTACAGCATGTAGGTTTTGGAAAAAAGAAACATACTGCAGCATGAATATTTTGAAAAATATTGTGTAGATGTTCAGAATATTTGTGCAGAAGTTAAATTTTCAAAACAGATTGCAAGGGATTCCTGTGAAAACATTTTTGTTTCTAATTAAACATATCCAAATACTGGGCATTCCAGTGGTGTGGTAGTAGACTTACTGCTTGCCACTCCAGTGGCCAAAATTGGGAGTGGTCCCAGGTTGTTGGGGTAGGCTGGAGGGTGAGGATTGAGGATCCAGCAGACTGCTCTACTCTCTGGGGGGAGGTAGGGTTTGTCTGCTTTGCTGCAAGACTGACACCAGATGAAGGTCTGGTAATAATTTGGGTCTGGAGTGGCATGAAGGGAAGGCACTATGGGACTCTGAGGCACATGCCTGCCTCCACACTTATGCACTGACATGAGCACCCTAACTACAGGGAAGACAGAAAATAGATGGCAGGGCAGGTATACATGATGCAATATGCACTGACCCCTCACAGACAGAAGCCCTGTTGCCAGCAGCAGGATGAGAGACTCCATGAGGGGAGGATGGCCCTTCCTCCTTCTGACCCTGCCATGGGGGGCAATCCATGGGGGAACATGACTGACAGGTGAATCCTGGGAAGGTGGCTGCTGGTGAGGTGCAGTGGGGACAGAGCCAAAGGGAGCAGACCTGCCCAAGCTGAGAAGAATAAACACCGTTGTATAAAAAAATATAAATACTACTTTTTGTAGCGTTTATTAAAATGTAACGTTTTTACTTGTGGCTTGTTTATTTATTTTTTTAATTTTGGTAACTGGGTAGGCCCACTGGAACCAATTACAATCTCTTTTTCTGGGGTGACCCATTTTTTTCAGGGAGTTGTATTTGAGAGTGGCTTGTTTTACAAAATCAGATTTTTTAAGTGCTAAAAATAGAATGTTACATGTCTTGGATTTGACCATGTTTATTGACATTGGTCTACTTCATATCAAAAATAAGTAACAGAAACATCAAATAAGATAATCATGTAAAACAAACTACAATAATAAACATATTTACTAAGATAAAAATGACAGTGTCCTACCTGCAGTGTTTAATCTGTCATAACACCATTTACTGTATGATATTTAAGGAAAACCAGTTTTATTCTTGAAGTTTTGTAATGCTTATTTTCCACATTATTGTATTTATTTTTGTCCTGTACATTGTTTTATTTCTTTCTGTCATCTTCTCTTTACCCTCCCCCCATGATGTGTCTGAAGACAGGCTGATACCAGCGCAGTATGACTTTTCTGGTAAAACAAGAAAGAAAGAAAGAAAGAAAGAAAGAAAGAAAGAAAGAAAGAAAGAACTTCAACTCTGACTAGAATCTGCAGCTTGTATTTAAGGGAGGCTTTTAGTAGAAGTGTTCATGTTGAGTTGCAGCTTGTATTTGAGGGTGACTTTTATTCAAGGGTGGCTTCTATTCAATTAAATATGGTATTAGCTATTTTATTCTGTGAACTGGGCATGTACAAATAATAAATCATGAATAACTTCAAAATAAATTAAAATGTTTTCACCAAACCACCAAAAGGACCAATAGCTATAAAACATCTAACAAACATGTACATTTCAAAGCATAACTCTTTGTAGATTTTTTCAAGTTTGAAATTGGTGTCTTAAAACACACACACACACAACCCTAATTTAGAGGATATTGGTTGGGCCACCATGCACAACCAGTCTGTGCTGCCACAGAGGGGTTCTGATTACATCAGGCCTCAACAGAGAAGCTTGAGGGGTCTGATGTAATAAGGGAGCAACTCATGTTGGTTGGGTATGTGGTTGCCCAACCAACATTTTTTACAGTGTATAAGCAGTTGTTTTGGTTTTTTTAGTTTGTATTTTTGCTTTAAATGAAATTATTTTTTCCAGTTCTCTGTGCCAGCAGTGAATGTGCCATTAGTTTCATTTCAGAACTTGAACTGATTGGTGTGTGCATGGCAGCACTGCGAAAAACAACAGCTGCCTAGAGGATTTCCAATCAGCTGGAACCTTGTTGTACCACAGAAGGGTACAACTGTGTTCTGTGACTTTTGACCTGTGGTACAACAAGGTTGCAGCTGTGGTACAACAAGGTTTCAGCTGGCATGGAAATCCATGCAATGCAAAGCATTACTATACACTATATAGAGACTCTACTGTGTCTGTATAATTTATTTGTTAACTGGGTGGATTCTTGGGACATATGGCCCATTTACAAGAACAGCTGGGGTGCTGTTACACAACATATATTTTATGCCTATAAAACACAAATATTAAAATATAACATCATCAGTCTGGTGATAAAGTATGTGAACAATAAATTTACTGTATGTCTTACCCCTCATACAGTTAATGTATTCCTTAGATTTATTTACAAGTATCTAGCTATTACTTAAATATTTCAGTCACAAAGTAGAAGCAGCAACTAACATTTTCTATTTGCTTACCCTCAACATTTGTATTCAGAAAAGTGTGTTAACATTTATGCCTGTTCATGGCTATGTAATGATTACACATTTTTATTTACTTTTTGATATTTTCTGCCTGTGTACTGCAGGTTTAAAATTCAATAAAATACAGTTAAAATAGGATTTATTCAGTATTCATTTGTTGGACAGGCTAAATATTAGGTTACATTGTCATTTTACAAGAATAACCTGGGGGACGTGGCACACAGTGCAGCATACACATTCAACATACTGTACAAATATAAAGTATCATCAACAGGTCATACAGTGCACAAAAACATATTAACTATATGTAAACAGTTATAATTGCGCATAGAAGTGGCTCGGTTCTCAAAACTGTTGGCATGGTGGAAGGGTCTTGCACCATAAAGAATGGCGCAAAGTGCCGCTTGCACCAAATATTGCACTGGGAGTGATTTACAAATGTAGCTTGTGCCAACCTCAGGCTGCATGCACCAAATGGGGCTTGCACTGCCCATGTGCCACAAAATGGGCTCCAGCACGTCACTAGGGGGCATGTGGAAGATGAAAGCTGTCACATACCATAAGGTGGGTTTCCCAATACTTTCCCACAGGGCAAAATTGTAAACACCATTAGACCAGCAAGGGCTGGTCTAGGGCTATTTAGAAAGCTGGCCTCTGGGAGAGATGAGCTATTTGTGGCAATGTGCCATAGTCTCACCTGCACAGCCCCAGTCCCCCTGTTATTCAAATAATTCCCTGGTGATCTAGCAGACCCTCCCCCAAGCCCTGATCCTCTGTTATGCCATAGTACATATTCCCTGGTGATCTAGTGAAACCCCCCAGCCCTGATCCCCATTATGTTATTTGACATATTCCATGGTGATCTTTCAGCGCCCCCCAAGATCCAAGCACCTGTTATGTCTTTTAGAATTCTCTGGTGACCTAGCGGAACCCCCAAGCCCTAATCCTTGCTATGAAAGTTAACACAACCCTGGTAGTATAGTTGACCTCCATCCCAGCAGGCTGAGGCCCCCCACCCCACTCCCCCATCCTGAAAACAAGCCAGTGACTGGCAAAGCCCATTACTCACCACCATGGCCAGTTGCCAACTAAGATCTCAATGAGTGCATACTGTATTTATTACATGCTCATTGATTGACAGCTGTCAGTCAATGAGCACATACTGAATACAGTATGCACTCATTGACAGCTCAGTCAGTGGCTGGCCAATGGTGGTGAGCAGTGGGCTGCTCCAGTCGCCATCTCATTTTTGGGATAAGGGAGCAGGGTGGTGGAACAATGCCTGCCTGCCAGGGTGGGGATCCACTAGACCAACAGGGTTGTGGTAATTTTACATAGTGGAGGATTGGGGCTTTGGCGGATTCCACTAGATCACTAGGGAATGTCTACAATGACATAATCGGGGATCGGGGCTTGAGGGGGGTCCACCAGATCGCATGAGATTATGTATAATGAAATATCAGGGGATTGGACTTGGGGGGCTGCTAGAGCACCAAGGATTATGTAAAATAACATAACAGGGGATCATGGCTTGGGGGGATCTGCTAGATCACCAGGGAATATGTATACTAACATAATGGGGCCAGGGTTTGGGGTGGTCCTCTGGCCACCAGGGATTGGTGCATGGCCACCCAGCACCTTGCAGCACACCATGCAGATGCACCGTCTGTTAGGCACACTGCCATGGTTGCTGAAAGCTGCTGGAGTTTGCCACTGGGACCCTAGCTATTAGAGAATAGGGTGCAGGGTCTCTGGTGCACCAGGCTTTGACAAAAGCTGCCTTTTGTCACAGCTTGGGTCAATCTAAGTGCTCTTTGAGAATCGAGCCACAGGTGTATTTTTAGAAGATGATTGTAATATAGGACCTTTTGGCACTAAGTCCAAAAACTGGTAAGGAGTTCCAAAATTTTTGACTGACTGTTATAAAAATACATTTTGTTTGAACTTTGTTTTTTCTAAATGGGAGCCTTAGCTTTTGTTTACAGAAAGACCTTGTAGAGTGCTGGTTATATTGCATTTCGAGCAAGGCCTTAATTATAGGAGTCCCTAACATCCCCACTCAGATATTCCCAAATTGCCGTCCCTCTATAATATCAAGTATGCTATAAAAGAGACATACATCCTATGGAGGAATAGAAACGATAATGAAAGGCAATGCAAAGAGCAAATCAGCATACCTTGTTTAACAATACTAATCTTTTTGGTTTATTCATGGCTTAATAGCTACAATCTATGGACAGAAAACCACGTTCAAATCAACTATCAAACCTGCTTAGGAAAATTAAGAGCAGCAGATTGATTCATCTGTCATATATTTAATATTCTTACATAAAATATTTTGAGTGGATTGCCTCAGCTGATCAGAATGCAGAACTGGCATCAGGTTAGTAGCCCATGAACTTGTTTCCTGTGGTTATTAAACAAATAGAACTCTAAGCATGGAGCAGCTACTTTATGTATACACTCCAAAATTGGTTCACAAGCACAGCTGGGAATCAGTGCTGGCAAATACCAGACTAAAAGTGATTGAGAATGTTGCAGTGAGAGTTGTGATAAGGAAATGTGGCAATACTTTCTATTCACAAGTGAGGCAGAGAGGATTTTGAGAGGTGAATGGCAGGCAAATTTAAAAAAGTTTTAAAAGGGAAAACAGTGATTAACAACTGAAGTTCAAAAGAAGCCAGAGTAGTTAGACAAGAGGAGTCTAAAGGAAGTCATAAGGTCAAGTGTCATTGGTGGGTTTAGCTAATCCCTTGAGAGTGGAGTTGGATCCCCGGGGGCAGAGCAGCAAGATGGCTGCAATGCTGCTCCACTTCTCTCAAAAGCTCCATCTGTGAAGTCCGCTTGTGCATTTCTTTCCAGAAAAAAGCCACACTTTTGATTTGTTTTAGACCGATGAATGAAACTTTTGCCCAAATTGCACCCAGTTTAGAGTGTCGAAGTTAAGGCGATGCTTCACTTGTAAGCATCCACTTCTGGGCATGTTGTGGTGTGCTGTCAGCTTTGAGGTGCTTGATTGGAGCTTTTTTTGTGTTGTGCTCAGGTCTCGGATACAGACAGTTTTCCCAATGGTGGAAAGCTATGTTTAAAAGTTGTATGGATCCTTGGCCACGCCGGGTGTGTTTTTTCCTTTTTGCCTGCTAGCTGGCTTAATGAAAGGAGCTGCTATTTAAGTGAAACACATACCAAAGTCATACTTCAGAAAGAGAGAATCCTTGTCTACAATAGCGGTGTGCTGATTCTGGTTGGTGGCTAGTAAGAAGAAGGAGAAGGGAGTTTTTGAGTACCGGACTTGGAAGATAGGACCTCTATTGCTGTTGACATGCTTACTTTCCACTTCCCAATGGTATGCTAACTTTGCCTAGGGATGTAGGTTACTGGGTTCTGTGGAGTTGAATGAACCAGGATTGAGGAAGAAACCAGTTATACATCTGTAAGGGGTATAGCAGCCGGGGAAAAACATTCATCTTTGTAATATTTAGTCTGCCCTATAATGAAAAAGGTAGGAGAGACCAATGTTCCAAATCTACTTTAATTTGAGAGGTAATAGTGTCCAGATTATATTATTTAAACTTACTGGGAGATATGCTGAGAAAAATACCTAAGTATTTGAGTCTATCCTTTCTCCAAGTCAGGCCAAGATAGTCCACTTCTGCTTGAAAGGTTCTATTGTTAAGGGGCATTATCTCAGTCTTACTAAGACTGAATTTATAATTAGATATATTACTGAATTGAGAAATAATCTGCAGGGTAGGAGGTAACATGGTAGCCTGAGAAGAAAGGTGTAGAAGAATATTGTCCTTGTATATGGAGAGTTTATATTCTGTATTATGAATTGGGATACCCGTAATCTGTTGTGAGGAATTAAGCCTCCTGATAAGAGATTCCAGTAATAGGTTAAATGAAAAGGGGGACAGAGGGCAACCTTGCCTGGTACCTTGGTATAGAGAAAAGGGTTGGGATAACATACCATTACAAAGGACCTGATCCATAGGGGAAGAATATAAGACCTTAACCCAATCTATAAATTCACTGGTGATGCCAAATTTTGGCAAAAGTGAGAATAAGTAATTCCATAAAACTCTATCAAAAGCTTTCTCAGCATCCAGGGATACCAAGGCAGTGGGAACATGTAAATCCCTGGATGCTGAGAGCAAATATGGGATTTTCCAAAGGTGGTCCACAGAGAGCTTCCCCCAGACAACCCCCACTTGTTCCTGACTGATGACAGAATCCCATGCAGTGGCCAACCTTTCCATGAGGACTTTTGAGAGAATCTTAAGGTTAACATTAATAAGTGAGATCAGCATGTAGTTAATAAGCAGTAGTGGATCCCGGACGCATTTGGGAATAAGCACTATAGTAGCCCTAGTCAGAGAAGGGTCAGATATGCCTTTATTAAAAATATATTCATATGTAGCTAGGCAAATGGGTGCTAACTGAACCTTCGTTGCCTCATAGAAATTTGTAGTGAACCCATTGTGGCTGGGGGGGGGGTGCTTTATCCAGGACAAGCATATCAATGGCCTTAGAAATTTCTGCTAAGTCAGAGAGGCATTAGGAAATGCCTGTTGGAGGCAGAGAGGTGAAGTGGAGAGGCCTTAAAGAAAACAGTTCAATTGAGTTTGATCAAAAGAAGATGGTGGGGGGGGGGCATATAACTGCTGATAGAAACTCCTAAAGGCTTCTACTATTTCTTGGGGATGTGAGGGGTTTACCTGAATTGCTACGTATTAAGGGAACAATTTTATCCACCACTTGTGACTTGAAACAAAGGGCCAATAACTTTTCTGCTTTTCTCCCCTGGTCAAAATGATTCACCTTGGAACGTAAGAGCATACGCTCAGCCTTTTCTCCCAATAGGGTGTTATATTGATGTCTAAGGTGCTCCAGTTGTTCCCAGTCTGACTGTAGGGAGGAGGAAGAGAGACTTTCTTCAAGTTCCCTAATGCTAAAGAGCAGAGAGAAAAGTGAGGCTGATGTTTGACATTTGGGTTTTGCAAAGACCCGAATAAGTTCCCCCCGGAGACCACATTTTAAAGCACCCCAGAGCATATCAAGTTTTGATACAGAATGGGAGTTGATTAGCATGAAATTAGTAATAAATGCTTGGATAAGCTGTAGTGAGTCTCTAGCCTTAAGCAACTGGTTATTCAAAATCCACATCTTATCTCTAGAAAGAGACAGGAGTAAGTTCAATTGAAGGAAAGCAGGATGGTGGTAAGGAACAACCTTAGGTGGATAATGACACAGGGTTACTCCTGGAAGGGAATAAGAGCTCAACAGAAAGTAACTGATTCTCGAGAATGAATTATGAGGGGCGAATTAAATGAGAATTGCCTCTTGGAAGGATTAAGGGTCCACCATGGAGCCATAAGACCAGTCAATCTCATGAGATCTATGAGGGCCACCTGACCAGATGACATAGCCTGATGGGAGGGTCCTGATTTATCTAACTCATTACATTGAACTAAGTTCCAATCTCTTCAAGAATTATTGGCAGTGACATCCATGGAGATAGAGCTGACATAAGGGTGGTAAAGAAGCCAGGATCCTCTGCATGAGGGCCCTATATTGCTCCCAGAACTACCTCTAGGTGGCCTAAAAGGACACATGGGAGGGCAAGATTATTCTGTTTTAACTTCTGCAAACCATGAATTGAGGCATGTGTGTGATAAGCAAGTGATTCAAAATATCTGCATTAAAAAATGTTTGGCCAAACTGTCCCATAGCAATATGCTGTATAGGGATTGGGACCCAGTAATAATGAGCAGCAGTTCCCGGCAATTAAATAAGACACCACTGTTTAATTCTTAAACTACAGTCAGCTAAGTAAATATTGACAACACTGCTCCTTAAATTATGGAGTCCTACTAACAATGTTAAAATGGAGAACCTGTTTGTCCTGGCCTGGGACACTCTTTGACATACAGTATTTGCAACCTGTCCACCCAGAGCTGGAGTCTGAGTTCAGCTGAACTGTCCCATAGCCAAGTACTTTGACCCAGTAATATTGAGCAGCAATTCCTGTCAGTTAAGCAAGAGGCTTCCATTTGACAAAACTGCTCCTTAAATTATAGTCCTGCTATCATGTTAAAATGGAGAGAAAAAAAAACTTTCCCCATACCTCTCAAACCTTTGTCCCCCAGATGCACAGTAGAACATTGCTTCTCAAAATGTGGAACAAATGAGTAAAATGTGGAACACTTCATCAAATCTTTACATAAAAAGCTCAGAACACTGTTAAAATGTTTGCATTTATGTTCAGAAAGTCTGTTATTAATTGAATAATATATTTTTGCATAATTTACTACAGATTTTTGCTTTAAAATGTTAACACTAAATGTGGGACAAGTCCTCACAATGTGGAACAGGGAGCTTTTGTGAAGTAAAATGAGGAACGTTCCTCATAATTTGGTACAATTCAGAGGTATGACTTTCCCTGATACTGTAGCTACCCCCTCTCCCCTATCCTATGCAATTATGGAGTCCTGCTAACATGTTAAAATGGAGAACCTGCTTGTCCTGGCCAGGAACAGACTCTGACATATGGCATTTGCAACTACAGCAGTCCAGAGCTGATAGAAGCTACAAGACAGATCTGGAATTAAAACTTACTGCATTTGAATGCTTGCCTTGGTTATCAAGCAGTCCCCTGATCATGTGATTGTGCCATAGCTACTGTATGTTATTTAAAAAAGAAAGAAAAAACTTTCCCTGATAGTGTAGCTACCCCCTCTCCCCTATCCTCGATGTTGACCCGCAAGATAAAAAAAAAAGACTGCTAACATGTTAAAATGAAGAACCTGCTTTCATAGCAGCAATGTGTCTCAAATTAACACAACTTTTTTCTCAGTAGTAGCTTTTAACCATTGCACCAGTTTTGTTGCCCTTCTCTGGACTGATCAGACAGGCATTTTACTGTCCCCAGAAAGTGCATGCTCCAACCTACATGGGCTACCAGGATGGGGGGGCTACACATCCAGACACAGCTCGCTTGGATCAGCAGGCTGGTCATTGGC
The DNA here is from genome assembly GCA_016271365.2 of Neoceratodus forsteri. NCBI lineage: Eukaryota > Metazoa > Chordata > Ceratodontiformes > Ceratodontidae > Neoceratodus > Neoceratodus forsteri. The sequence continues at coordinate 874,380,396 of CM057450.1, forward strand.
TAAGGTGGTTTCCAGTGGCATCGTGACACAGCTAGGGAGTGTTAGTGATGGTTTATGGCATCACAGCACCCCCTGGTAGTGTAGCCTGAGTTCAGCCAGACTGTCCCATAGCAATATGCTGTATCGTGAGTGGGACCCAACAATACTGAGCATCAGTTCACAGCAATTAAGCAAGAGTTCACTGATTCATTCATAAACTATGATCAGCTAAAAAAAATATTGACAACACTGCTCCTTAAATTATGGAGTTCTGCAAACATATTAAAATGGAGAACCTGCTTGTCCTGGCCAGGAACAGACTCTGATGTATGGTATTTGCCACTACAGTAGTCCAGAGCCGATAGAAGATACAAGACAGAGCTGGTATTTAAACTTACTGCATTTGAAGGCTTGCCTAGGTTGTCAAGCATTCCCCTGATCATACGATTGTGCCACAGCTACTGTATGTTATTTAAAAAAGAAAGAAAAAACTTTCCCTGGTAGTGCAGCTACCCCCTCCCACCCATCCTCAATGTTGGCCCACACAGTAAAAAAAAGACTTTCCCTGGTAGTCTAGCAGACCCCCCTCCCAGATTCCCCGAGTGTACCCAGCAACAGTATGTTGTTAAAAAAAAAGACATTAAATAAAACTGTTTCAGGGCTCAAATGACAGCAAACATAAAATATCTATAAACAGAGGAGTCTTATTAGGTCATGTACCAATTTGCAAAGTGTTTATATTTTTTTAAACCCCTCTAGCACCCTGTAACATTTCTTCAAAATGATTGATGCTGTGGAGATGTACTGTTTATGTTCTGACCTCTCCCATTTGACAGCATAAAGATATTTGGTGAAGAGACTCATCATTTACTTTCTAACCATTTTTAGTTTACTTCATTGTTGTTTATTCTTATCAACCCCCCCCACTCTGCCAATTTTGTGGACTGCACCTGTTTTTTTCCTACATCATGTACTTAACAATCTGTACCCCATCATCTTCCTTGCTAATCATTAGTTTTTGCAAGCTTGTTTTACCAGTACCCTAGCTGAAATGGAAGGAACTGTCTCTCTCCAGACTTTACAATTGTACTACTTTTTCCACAAACCACCAATATTGAAGTGTTTGGTCCCTCCCCCACCACTGCATATTTAGTATTGATGAATTATTTGTTTAATTGGCGTAGGAAATGAGGATGATGGGGGTGAATGGGTAAGTCAGTTGTTATGTCCATGTAAGTGTGGTACGAAGTGATCTGGCAGCACTAGGGCTTCTGGCTACAAGGAAGGGATGGGGAATTTACAAAACAACTAGCATATACTGTACATCCCATCTTCGAAAAAAAGAGCAGTCTCACACCCCCTAAACTGCAATTTCTTCACTGTGCAGTCAAGTAAATCAATCACCAGAGAGTTTAGTTTGTTAAAAATAAATACAGGTATTCAATATGAGGGATATCTTTTAAAATTAATCAGGAACAAAAGAACAAAACAAAAATGTAAAAATGTCAAAATATTAATGTTTTTGAGGCGGAACAACTTCATCGGGCTGCAGGCTCACATAACCGAAATCAGATGCAAGCAAAACTTACATTTTAAAATGAAAGTGAATTTTTATATCTGTGTAGAAATTGGCCTCCGCTCTCAGGACCATTGGATTCCAGGGAGTGTTAGCAGCGGTTTCTGGCATGGTAGCACCCCTACATAGGGCCAGGGAGTTTGCTCTCCTCACCTCGCATAGTCGTACTGTGCATATGCAAAGCCACTGTATGTGGTATGCCCACACCTTGGGAGGTGAGAGGTCCCAAAGAAATAAATTGGGGGCGGGGTCCTGGAATCCTGGTCACCATTGGGATGATGTCTGATGGTACATCTTGGCTGCTCTCCAGACAGCCCTGGTTGGGATAAGGAAAAACTGACCCTCCCCCCACCATAGAGGCAAAGTAAGTAGTGAGAGGTTGACAGGGCTAAACGGTTGTCAGTTTTAGGTCCCTGGTTGATCTGTGCCTGAAGAGGAGAATAAGCTTTTTAGAAAAAGACAAAAGAAACTGTATGTCATTTCACTTGCACATCTGTCATCATGTCCATCCCCTTTCCTTCTCACAAGCTGAAAATTGTTAAGTTGCAAACGGAAAGACTGAAATCTTTGCAAAACCATTTAAACAAATGAAAACAAACTGGCATGGAGAAAGAGTGACTAATAACACTAAACCCCATATTTTTTCTTCAAAATATAAATGCAGTAACGCTAAAAAGTGTAATGCAGAGGCATACCTTTTTATTAGAATCCCTAATAATCCTCCCTGCCCTCCCCTAGCTTCCTCCTCACCTCAGGCACATCTGGGTGTCTTCTTATTCTTGCCTTCCCTTCCTGTACCACCCTGCCCACCCCCTGCTCCCTTAACGTCCCCCCCCATCTCATGTCAATCATAGGAAAACCTCTCACCATCTCCCAGCCAGGGTGTTAGTCATGCATTACTCCTGTCAGGGAACATTCATCCAAACCCTGGCCCTGTTCCCAGGAGCTCCCCGACTAGCACCACAGGCCTATGCATGGTCTCCATGAATATCTGTAGCCTTCTAAAAAAGTTTGACTCACTACAATGCCTGGTCATATCAATTAACCCTGATGTTATCTCTCTGGTTGAGACTTGGCTGTCGAAATCCTCCCCTGACTCCCTGGTCTCCCTTCCTGGTTTCACCCTCTTCCGGTCCGATCGTGTTGGGAGACGGGGCGGCGGCTGCGCTATTTATGTCAAGGAATCTCTCCCCCATACTAGCCCTGCCTACTCCAATCCTTAACTCCAGGGCCCAGGCGCTTACGCTGAAACTAACCCCTGACCCTTTAAAGGGACCCCTTTATCTGACTACTGCATACGTGCCCCCCAGGGACCAAACGCAGGCCATTGCCTCTCTTACAGAATACCTTTCCTCACTATATCCTTCCGCTGATCAAATTCTGGTGGGTGACTTAAATGTCAACTGGCTCAGCCCCTCCTCCTCCTCCTCCTCTACCCGTGACTCCTTTTCTGCAATAGACCTAACACAACTAGTTACCCAACCTACCAGGACTAACCCCAAGAGAGGCTCCAGTACCCTGCTTGATGTGGTGACCTACCAACCACCCTAATCGGATCCCAATGTACAGTTCTCCCAGATCTCTCAGCGATCACTCCTCCATTCTATTCCACTGGTCATCCTCAGTCCCCAAACCCATAGCACAGTCCACATGCCGGCGGCGCCTAATACCTGGTGGTCAGATAAAACTTAAGGAACTTCTGTCCCAAATTGACTGGTCTCCTATACAGGCAACTCCCGACACTACAGCTCTCTCCTTCTTTACCGAACTTTTAATAATGCCTGTGATATCTTTGCCCCAATGTCGACCCATGGTTAAAAGGCAGAATGCCCCTAGGTAACCCCAGCTTTGATCCACCAACTCAAACATAGGGACAACCTATGGCACTGTACCATTGAGACTGGCCGGCCCAGTGACAGGCAGTTATATGCTGCCACCCGAAACAAGTGCACTCGGGCCATCAGAAAGGCCAAGTCTGAGCACTATCGGTCCTCACTCACTGCCTCATGGGGGAACCCCAGAACCTTCTGGGATAACATTAAACAGTTAAATGGGAGTACACTCCCCACCCACCCAGATCAACATTAATGGTGTGATCTCTTCAGACCCAGCCCTCATAGCCAACCACCTCAACACCTCATTCACTGACCTTAGCCCCTATCCTCCCTATAAATTTTTTTGACCCTCCTCCCCCAGCGTCTGCCATAAATCTTTCTCGCCCTTATTTTCTCCTCTGCCGTGTTTCTGCCCAAGAACTTAGGCCGCACCTTGTCACTGCCCTCAAGAGTAATAGCATGGGCAGTAACACCCTGGATCCGTGTATCCTACGGCTGGTCTTAGACATAGTCCTTACCCCCGATCACGTGCCTCATCAACCACTCTCTTTGCCTGGGGAAGGTTACAACTGCCTGGAAAGTCACCACTGTCACCCCTATCTTTAAAGGTGGTGATAGGACTGTGGCTGGAAACTATTGGCCAATCTCCATTCTCTCTCCTCTCTCCAAGGCCTTGGAAAAAGTGGTAGTCTCTCAAATCTCTGACTACCCCTCCACCTACAATGTCCTATGTCCTGAGCAGCATGGCTTCCGAGCAGGCCACAGTACCAACACAGCCCTTCTAGAGTTCTCCAACTTTCTCCACTCCTCCTTAGACACTGGTTCTCTGGCTGGTGCGGTCTTCATTGACCTCTCTAAAGCTTTCGACACTGTCTCCCACCCCCCTCCTTCTTGATGCCCTTAGTCTCTCTGGTTTTGCTGCTGGGCCTATCTCCTGGTGCACCAGTTATCTGTCTGACCGCTCACAGCATGTAAAAATTAATGGGACCTACTCAGACATCTGTCCCATCTTTTCTGGGGTTCCCCAGGGCTCCATTCTGGGCCCCTTACTATTCTCCCTTTACCTTAACACCCTTTCACGCTCTTGCTCGGGGAACATTCTATTGTACGCTGATGATGCAGTCATCTTTGCCTCAAGTCATAACCCTATTGCCCTCCAGGACTCGCTGCAAAGGTCCTTTGCTGAAGCCGAGGGCTGGTTCAAGGAACATAGACTGGTGATAAATCTTAAAAAAATAAAAAACCATGTTCTTCACTCGTCCTCAAAACAAGTCCTGCAACTTCAAACTCCTCATTCACTCTGGGTCCTCTTTCCCACTCGAACAAGTTTGCCCCTATAAATACCTAGGGATCCATTTTGACCCCTCCCTCTCCTTCCATGGACACATCGCTGCCCTAGCCACTGCCACTAATATCCAATTGGGCATCTTACATCGGTATAAACACTGCCTCCCCCCGGAGGCTCTTCGACTCACAGTCACCTCTTCTATCCTGTCCCTAGTGGACTATGGACTGCCGGGTGTATGGTGCTGCTGATCAGACCACACTCCATAAAATTCACACTACTCTGAATAAGGCCTGCAGGTTAATTACAGGGCACCTACTGGCTAACACACACCTGTCTACTGTACGCTAAAGCACTGGTACTTGATCTTGATGAGCGCCTCAAATATCTGACCTGTACCCTTACAAAAAAGACCCTCCTTGGGCTATCCCCACCAGGATTGACCACCACCATCCGCCACTCTGTCCCACTAGTTCATACTCGGACCTCTGGGAAAACCTCTCTTGTTATCCCTAGAGCTAGGACCTCTTACAGCCAAAGAGCCTTCAGCTTTAGGGCCCCCTCCTGGTTCAACACACTGCCCCCCTCCATCTCCGAAGCTCCAACTATATCATGCTTCAAAACGTCCTTACGGAACCACCTTGTTAACACCCGAAGCTGTAATTGCCACTAGTCAAAGCCATACTCAATACTAATGACAAAGCTTACTACTAAGCTGCTAAGGACAACATAACTCTGGTATTGTTTGCATCAATCCTACCTGTACCAGCTTGTTTGTATCTATGTCTTAAGTTACTGTTATACTGTGTTATACTGTTATACTGTGTATTTTCGTTTGTCTTACTGTGACAAGGTACCTTTGTAAATGAGCCTATGGCTCAAAGGTTTTCCAAACTGCTGTCTAAATAAATAAATAAACTAAAGCAATGCTTGGGAAATTAATAGTTATAGTGGTCTTCCAATATTCTTATGTTCTTTGTGTGTTTTGCGAAGTACAATTTCTGCAGTGTGTGGCTTTATATTATGTAGCACTTCTCTTCAAGTCACAGTTATAGTTTGTTATAGTCATCCTGTTAATGTGTTAATGGTGCATGTGTCTAAGCTGGCTTCTGCTTAGTCCATCAGTTGGTGTTACTCGATATTGTTTTCATACATAACAGCAGTGCCTGTTTCCATGATGCCTGATGTGGCTCTTTCTCACTATTCCTCAGAATAGTTGTTGTGAATGGATTGGTCCAGTCCTCCCCCACTGGCAGTGTCTGAAGGGATTAGGGATGCAGACACCAGCACCCCACCCCTCCCTCCCTCCCCAACTGAGTGTTGTACTGTAGTTAATGTTCCTGTTAGCTGAATGGTGCAATTTGCACCTTATTTCACATCTAATGTTTCAGTCTCTGACTAGAAATCACCAAGGATCCACAGAGTGGCAGTGTATGGTATCAGCAGGCAGGCAGGCATTTCTATGATGCTGAACAGTCCAACATATTCATTTGCAGTGCTTCACATTTTTATGACAGTATCTGCACATGTGCCTTCCATCCATCTAGGAACTGTAATAGTCTATCCCATATTTTACTCATTTGTGGGCTGTGCTCTCTGTCATAGTAAAGTGCTGTGTATTACCGCTAAAAATCTAGCATGTAGATGTGGATTTGATTCCCACCATCTTTACTTACATTCCTTTTTGCTCTGAGCAATTCCTTGTTTATTTCTTGTTGTCTTTTTTTTTATTTTTGGTTATGACAACATTGAATTTAATTGCTACAGACTATGTTCAGAATTTCAAGGAGTGGATATTTTGCCAGTTATGGCAATACATAACATTGCCCCTCCCATAAAACATTGTGTACAGTGATATCATTCTTTCTCTTAGTCAATCCTCATGGGTGGAGTCCAGGATTTACCAGCAGTAAAACTACTGTGCTCCTGATTCAGCATTTAATCTTATCACCTGTCTCTTGTGTTCTCTTGTCTGAAACCAGGCTATTAAATTAAAAAATAACATCTTGATGAAGTTTACCCTACTGTGGTCACTTTGCATTGTGATCAGTTTGGTACTGGGGTCTGCATTTCACAGTACTATAGGTGTGTATTGGCAGTTATTGCATTATGCAGTATATAGTAATATCATGAACAGCCCACCAATAACCATGCATTATGACTCATAGTTTTATAATTCATATTATAATAGAATGCTGTGTTGGCTCTGTTAAACGTGTATTTGGAACGGAGTGATAAGAATATTCCCAGTCTAATTTATCTGAAGTTGAATTATTCTTTCTTATTTGTTTATTTATTGTCTTGCCAGAATAATCTGATGTCAGTGTTACAACACTGCTATAATTAATAAACTGATGTCATGCTACAACACACTTTATAATTAATAAATAAAAGCAAATTCAATAATTTGTGACTCATGTAGCAAGTTTTTGTATCCTATTCCCACCTGCGTGTGTGTGTACCATATGTTTGCTGATATATCATTGTTTTGTTTGCTTTTTTTAATTAAATAAAAAAATAATTACAATAAAGAAGCCCCAGATGCTATCACTGTTCTGTACCTACTGGCAGTGGTCCATTCTGCACCTAATCAAATGCTGGCAGAACTGAGCCCTCAAATGTACTAGAATGAGTTGCAAAAGGCATAATTTAACTTTAGTTAGCTTCAGAAACATTCATTACTAATCCTGTCACTTGCTGGTAATAGACTGCTTACAAAATGAAATAAATATTGCTACTTTTTCTTAACACTGGTGGGTGTGGGGGTGCACATGTGTGTGTGTGTGTGTGTGTGTGTGTATACAGTTAAGTGCTAATATTTCATTATTTTGTTTGCATTTGTTTTAAATTAAATAAAGAAATAATTGCAATAAAGGATGTGCATTGATTCTTCTCTTGGGAGCCCCAGTCTGTCAGCAAGTCTGTTGCCTCATTTAAACTGCAAACAAATCTCAGGAAGCCTGAAATAATGCAGTAAATAGAACAGTGAGGAAAAAAGAGCCCCAGGTGTGATTACTGTTCAGTACCTACTGGCAGTGGCTCATTCTGCACCTGATCAAATGCTGACAGAAATAAGCCCTCAGATCTACTAGTATTAGTGCTTGTATAAGTAGCAAAAGGCATAATTTCATTTCATTCAGCTTCAGAAACAGTCCTCACAGATCCTGTGACTTGCTTAAATATTGCTATTTTTTTTGGAACGTGTGTGTGTGTGTGTGTGTGTGTGTGTACAGTAAGTGTGCAAATTGCAGTAGTTTTTTAATAAAATAAAAAAAATTAGAAAGAATGCGTCTATTCTTTTGTGGAGCCCCAGTCTGTCAGCAAGTCTGTTGCCTCATTGAAACCTGAAATAAGTCTGAATTTAGCAAGCCAGCCTTAAAGATGGTCAAACAAAGAACCATAAAAAATACATTATTCTGTGCACTGTTTGTCCATATATCACAAAAACATTCCTCACTGCTTTGTATCATGAGATGAATGGGCACACAGAGATATTAATTCAATAGATATTTCCTGGTGAAACTGAGTACAGTGTTCTTCTGAGTGCAAACCATATGTAAGCTGCATGTTGACACTACCGATTAATTTAGGGCTCCTGTGGGCTGCAATGTACAGTATATCTCATATGTACTGTATTGTATAGTATATCAAAGGGTTGCAATGGAATATTAAAATGATAACCACAAAACCCATGGTTATACTGGAGGACTTGCCAAACCCAGAAAGTATAAAACTTATTTCATGCATGTTTCAGGAACTTCTTCTGAGGTAATTGTCATGACTGTACTGTTGTAACTTTGTGCCAAACATGACAGCACACCAGTTGCTACAGTACAGTACAGTACATATAAGATAAAGATTTATTTTCAATGAATTAGTTGTGGCTATATAATTTCAGTCTCTTCTTTTCGTTTGTCAATTGCTCTTTAAACCAGCCTGTGAAGACTAAAGTTCAGCTATCAGCTTGTTATTTTAAGTAGAGGTTAGGAGTTGATTAATTCTTTGGGAAACACTGTACAAGTTGGTTGATAATAATGTACAGCACAGATTAGTGAGATACTGTGAGACACTGTTCCAGCTTGGTTTTGTTCTGCAAATATGTACTCTGAACTGTTATCCTTTACTGGAGTTCTGCAAAGCACAGTTCAGCAGGAAGATGAGCAGGGAAGATAGTGAGCAACCAAGGTGACTACATATTGGAGAAGGGATGCAGAAAACAAGTTTCAGTGATGTCATTATAGGACTTTTTTATAGTACCATTTTGTCAAAAGGACATATTTCCCTCTTTTCCTCTTTGAATTGGAAGAGAGATCTCAGTTTTATAGCTAACAGTGGAACTACAGTATTTGAAATAACAAGATCTCACCCTGTATTAAAGATCAAGTGGCAAATAACATGACGAGACTGACATTATACAGCCATAACTAATTCATGGGAAAAAAACTTTACATTGTACACAGTCTTTTTTTTACATGCTAATTAAATGTGAATCACAGTTTATTAAACATGGCTAAGTATGTCAATGTGAGTTAATGACAGGGAAAAAAGGCACTCTCTCCTGTTAAAATGGCTAGACCAAAATCAAGGGGGTCACTACCCATACAGGATCACTAGCATTGGTGGAGTGAAAGTAACATCCCCCCCCCCCATTGTTTATAATTGGTCACACACTTTGTACAATGAAAACTACAATTGAACAGCAGGAATGGAGGGAGCCGAGAGCTAGAACATCTTTTTCTGACATTTTTAAAACTAAAGGAACAGAATATTTCTTAGTCTGATTCTGATCCCTGTCTCCTTTCTTCTGATATCGGATCCCTTGTTTTTAGTCTAGCCATTTTAAACATCTGTATGGTGGATGATGTGATCACGTGGATTATTATTTTTCTTTGGAGCATGGTAATTTTCTTTTGGCAGTTTGTTGGCTTTATACTGAGACAGCTGATCATCTGCTGATTGTAAGAGGAAGGAGATACTGTATAGATTAGGGAGACACCTGCTGTCAAAGCAAAACTTAGCAGGCAAATTTAGACTTAAAGACCGCAACCTGGTGCATTTTCGTTGTGGAAAAAAATGAAAGTTATATTAGTTTAGTTAAAACTAATATGTGCCTCTTGATGCAAAGGTGTGCCACAGCTGTGTTAATGACATGCCGCTACCTCCTTAATGACCTGCCACTACCGCTACTACCCATGCCGCATCATATTGAGGTGGCCTTCAACTTTTCAATAACAACCACTGTATATGCCTACACTAACAAACAACTGAAAGTAAATACCTACATTAATAAAAAGTATATACCTACACTACATTAAACCCTATGGGACAATAATAATTACACAATGCATCATTAGGAAGCTAGCCAAACCAATTAACAAGCTGCAGATGAACCTGGAAAAAAGACACACAAAACCCACAAAACCCTTCCAAAAAAGAAATCCTCCAAACTCCTACCTGTACTCACTACCCAGCATTCCTTTCTTGCTGCAGGGACCTTCAGGTGCCATAACATGATCACAAATACACTCTTCATAACAAGAACAATCCTAATGTATTATATTCAACAAACAATGGATAAGGGTGGTATACAAGGATGTACACCCATTGAGGGGTTTAATTAGGACACTAGAGCCACTTGCTCTTTAGAATCATGGCCTTGTAGCCCAACTTAGCCCCCTCAATGGGTATATATCCTTGTATGCCACCCTTACCCATTACTTATTCTATATATACTGTATACACATTCTTTGCAAAACACTTAGTTAATGCAGCAATTAGGGTAACTTAAAGGGAATGCGTATGTCTCCTTATGAAATGGTTGTAAATGTTACTATGAGGATCCAATATGTAAATTGATGGGTTATATTTAGAACATTTGTTCAGTAAGACAGACAAAATGCTTTTTTAAATAAAGATGTGGAGACACTGATTTTGTCAACAGAAAGGTTATTGTGATGGTGTCACTGCCTCACCAGTGTCAACAGTGTACAGTTCAGCAGGTGAGAACAATTCAACCGTGCTGCCAGGGATTCTATTATATTCTGAGAAACACCCAGAATGTTATGTTTGGCAGAGTGCAAGAAAAGAATCCAGTGCTTCTCTTCATGATAGAACAGGATCCCTGTCTGTAGTAACAGTTTGTTTTAACCTGCTTAATTGCATACTGTTAGAGGTGGTGAGGCAGTGACATCATCACAGCACCCTTCCTGTCCACAAAATGGATACCTCCACATCACTATTTTAAATGTATTTGTTTGTCTTACTGAAACCATTTCCTTAATATTACCTAGCAATTTACATACTGGATCCTCATAGTAATCTTCACGATAATTTCATAAGGAAATGTATGGATTCCTTTTAATGCCACAAAAGTAAGAAAATGTGGCATTATGGTTTCCATCCCTAACTCCCCACCCCACTCCACTTCCAAGCAGCAGAAGGAAAACATATTAGGGTTTGGGGTCTCTCTCCAGAGTTTTGGTGAATCAGTGGTGGGCCATTCTTTGAGGTTGTCAACCCTAATGCTCACCCCTCCCTTGCAGCCCATAGCCTCTTATCTGAAGCACAAAGTACAGCTACAAGACAGTATCTCATAATGATACACTCTTCAAACGTAGAGAAGTATGTCTAGGGTTGGAAACTCTAACACCACATTTTCCTACTTTTGTGTGTTAAGTTACCCTACCTGATGCGTTAACAAAGGTTTTTGCAAAGAATTTCCTTTCTTTTTGAGATAGTGGAATTGTCTCCTCATTCATGCAGGTCCCTTCAGGACCTGCATGAATAGATGCAGATGCATTGCAACAAGGGAAGGCTCCATCTGACTGCAGAAGTGTATGACCCTTATGGGCCTTGCTTTTCTGCACAGCAATGGATGTGAAGAATTCATGGGGCTGTCTGGTGGGATGCAGAAGTGTAGGGCCATGTGGTCCTTGTACTTGCATGCAGCTGTAGATATAGATGCACAAGGCAAAGAGTGCATCTGTCAGTCAATGCACAGGGCTCGCTGCCACCCATGAGTGGGGAGGTGCAAGACACTATGCCAGGAGAGCAGCTGTCTTCACTATGTGGTACCCAGGGCCTTGTGGACAACCCTGCACTTTTCATTCCCTGACTGGGGGGTATTACTTAACAGCACCATCCTCCCACCATCATCCCATCCAGCTGGACAACTGAGCTCACCCCTGAAATCAGCTCATCAGCATTCCATCGCAAATCATATCTGCTAGGGTCAAAACTGGCACTTCACACAAAGTTTATTAACAATTATATTTTTTGTTTTAAATTTTAAGCACATATTTTCAAGATAGTTATTTTATGATTTGCCTTACAAACATGGCATGAACCATTGATAGTATTTTGGACAAAATATTATTCTGCACCATAAGTGCAAAAACAAGTCTCATCCAGGATTTAAAAAAAAACTGGCAATGTCACATTTATGATGTGTTGTGGAAAAATGGCTATGTTGAAAGTTTAAAATCAAATATTAAAAATTAGTGAAGTTATGAGCAAATGTTGAAATACTGCAATGTTCACTCATAACCTACGCATTTTGCCATATTTGTACACAAGATTTTGAGCGTAACCTTATTATCCCACAACATCAACCCAATGGATAAAAATGTTCAAATCCCTGCTGAAACATCATTCTGTACCACTAAAATTTCATTACATGCCACAGGTGAGAAAATACATTTCAGCTAGGATCTGAAAAATGACAGCTGTCATGCTCATGAGGTGGTGTGAAAAATGACAATGTTAAAACTGTAGGGTCAAAATAATTTAAATTATCAAAGTTATAAGCAAGCACAGAAAAGTTTGAATTTATACACATACCTTTGTAATTTTTACATATTGTGACCCTCGATGTTCAACATAGAAATCCCACCAGAAAGTTGATTTTGCCAAGCGACTGGGAAATTGTCTTTTGGTCCTTTTTTGCATAATTCCTTCACCATTGGTCATGAGGGGGGTCCCAATGAGGCCATGTTAAAATGTGGGGTCAAAATATGCAAACCTGGCAAAGTTATGTATCAAAGTTCAAAACCCCACTGAAATACATTGAACCACACTTACATTAGTTTCTCATATTGCAGTTGGTAGTCCCAGCAGCAAGACGTGTCTTTGATCAGAGAGTGGATCTTTACTATGGGACGTGTTCAGGTGAATGAGGTTGTGTGGGGGTGTAGGGTGCTGAGTGGGAGATCAGGGTGGGAGTTCAGATTGTTGAGGGACCATTTTCTTTTTTGCAGGGGAAAAAAACAACAAGGGATTTCTCTTTATTTTCAGCTGACTGTCTAACACTGGGGATTGAGCACTCAGTGTTGGGCTATGGTTCATTTAATGGGGGTGGGCAACCTGGATTGGAAGGGGTTCATTTAAGTGATACCTGGAGCTGGGCACCCTAGTCTGCTTATGTATTCACAACATATATTTTCACATTGGGAAGGAGGGGCCACTTAGAGGAAAGGGGGAGAAGGAAGTGGTACTGTGGGTGAGCACTCTGATCTGCTAAATAACAAGATAGATATATAGATAGACAGACAGGCAGACAGACAGAAAAGATAAAATAAGATACAGAAAGAGACAAAGTCAGAGACAGAGCAGGGGACTGGCGACTCACTACTCTCACTGCAGCCCACAGTACAACTTCCTGCTGCAACTGCAGAACTCAAGAAAACCCTGCAATTTCTCATACAGAGAACATGGGTGAATGGCTCTTATCACAAAGCTGGACACCATGGATTTTGGGGGGCCCAGAAATGGTATATCTTGTGACTTTTAAAAAACAAACAAACAGCAGAATCTAGCTAAATGGGTCATGTTTAGTAAGGTTCAGGTGTTTTGTATTTTTTTTAAAAAGAGATAAGTTTTATGTATGTTCAATGTTTGTGAGTTTAAAAGGACAAAAAAATGGAAGCTGTCATGACTGGAATTTTTTGAGCATATGTGGTAAATCATGAAAATAAGCACTTGTGAAAGGGTTTTAATTTTTTTTTACTAGTTGAACTTTCAAACTTGAACATTAACTCAGAAATCAATATGACTAAAATAGTATAATATTTTTTCACTAAACCTTCAAAAGTCACACCTTTGGCACAAGCTCTTCAAACCTGAAAATTTCATGAAAACAATGTGCACCGTCTAGGCTGTAGGTGAGAGTAGAAAATTATACAATGACAGTATAGTTTTTTTTTTTTCATTTTTTGATGCCGTGTATTTCAAAAAGTGCACAAGATGATATCATGAAACTTTTCACATCTTGAGATTCTGGAAGCCAAACCAGGTATGCTGAATGTTTTGCTATTTCATCAAAGAACACCAGTGTAATTAAGGTGCAAAAACTGAGGTTTAATATTGAACTGCCAATTCAACTCTAACCATAGGTGTGCTACTGTGCCCCTATAATATATTCTTGGCAAAAAACTCCATTGGTGCATCAGTTATGGTTCATATTAAAGCAACAAAAGTAGGGAAATGTGATGTTAGGGGTTCTAACCCTAATTCCACATTCCCCCTGCCAACAAACAGTGAAAAGGGCAAGGCAACACATGCAACCAGAGACAACCGTCATCATGTAAGACAAACAACATACAGCTCTCTGCAGATAACACAAGGAGACATTCATCATCATGGTCTACCACTTCTGCAGCCATGGATAAACATGCATACTTCAAAACATACACACCCACTTCAGCCTGCAGTTTTTTGTTTTGTAATATGTCAGACAAGCAATGTAATGTACCTAAGAACTAATGTACTGATTGTTTGCGTTCTAATTTCAATGTAACACATTGTATGAAATTGTAAGACTGTGTACTAAGAGGAATAAATCTCATTGCTCCCTAAGTTTGTAAATGGCATAAAGACTTGTTTTCTCCATTTTTGTTCACAAAGAGAATTACTTTTGACTTATAGGGGTAAAAATAGCTGCAAAATGTGTTACTACTGTGATGAAACACATAAATAGCAATCATCAGGATTTAAAGGTTTTGGGTCAGTATTATACGCAAATGTGGTGATGCATGCAGTTTTGTGTGCTTCGACACACAATTATCAGCACACAATAGTGATAGTCACAACATAATTGTAGGCAAGTTAACAGATATCTAACTTCACAATCAGAAAGTTTTAACAGTAGTGATGCAGTATCATAATGTCATGCAGGCTCTAATTTTGTTTTGTTTGGGAGATGTTTGCATTCATTTTTTATTTGATTTGAATGTATATCAGAGAAATTGTAGTACATCATGATATTACAGCCACATAGTCCTATTGTTATCATTGTTGATCTGTAATCAGAAAATTTATTTTTATACACAGATTTGTTCTAGTGTTTTTACAATGTACCACATAATAATGGGTTAATATTTTCAATAGGAAGTAACTATTGCCAATGGCAATATAGTGTTACCACACTACACAGTCTTATGTGTTATTAACATAGCTGCATAAATATCACAATTGCATGTAACTGTGCTGCATTTTTGTGTAGTTCTATTAAATAATAATAGGTTGCAAATGTTCCTGTTTTAAGTATTGTGAACATGATACCAGTGCATTGACAAGCAGCAGTTCTTGCCATTCATATATTGAGATAACAGTAGGCTCAGCATTTTTCTTTCTTTGTGTTTTATGTTGTGGTTTACAAGTCAGTGTCTTTCTGCATCCTGAAGTAGCTGTGTACGTTTTGAAGTGTTCATGCATATCCGTGACTACAGAAGTGGTGGACAATGATGATGGATGTCTCTTGCATTATCTGCAGAAGGTTGTATGTTGTTTGTCTTAGCTTATGATGGTGGTTTCTGGTTGCTTGTGTTGTCCTGCCCCTTTCGTTGCTTCTGAGGGGGGGATGCAGAGTTAGGGTTGGAAACCCTGTCATCAAATTTCCCTACTTTTGTCATTTTAATCTGAACCCTAACTTGTCCATTACCAGAGTTTTTTGCAAGCAATGTTACTCCTTTTTGAGATGACATTCAGAAGACATACATTTATTTTATTGTGTAGCTTTTCATACCACAGTACCAGTAGATGTCATTGCTAATCTTTATGACAGTACTTAACTCACTGTCTATATGATATGAACTGTCATGATTACTGTGTAGTATACCAGTCATGTACCTTATTTTGAGTGAGAACCCTTGTGGAAGTGAATATGTCTTTCACATGTGGTAATTGAGTTTTTCTTAAGAAGCTACAGTATGTAATGTACCACTTTTATGCTAGAAATACCATTTATCAACTATCATATACTATATGTTAATCAATTGCAATACAAGCAATGAGTATTTACTTATAATGAAGAAAGACACAAAACACAGGATATAAGTGTTAAAACATTTATTTGAAAAAGTGTCAGTTGAATTAGTACCAAATTAGAGCTGTGTTCCTGGAAAAAGTGAAAAATCAAGTACTTAGAAAAAGAAAATAAATCAATAATTGTACTAAGAAGTGGGAGTCATCCAAGAAAAATAAAACATGGATGACTGTTAATAACATATATGCAGTATAACATTTCTAAACTATTTACAAGTATTTATAAAGGCATACTTGGAAAATTCCTCACTCCACCCCTTAATAAAGGCAATCCTATGAAAAAGCAGGAACACAAGATAACCAGCATACTAGGTGCAGAACTGAAACAAAATGCAATATATGCTATTCAAAAGTTCAATATTTTTGCAAGGAATGCACAAATTAAAATGACATAATTTCTTAATTGTTGATATTTTTTAATAATGTAAAGTATGTGTATAGAAATAAAACTATGATATACAATAATGAACACATAAACTGCATTACTCTTGAAATTATATAATTACATCTATGGCAATGCACTATATCTACAGAGGAAGGTATTTTCAGCAATAAATACATATACGCATCAGAGACGTTTTTTGGTAGCCACTATCAAGTCTTTCAAGTATGGTCCAGTTGAAGCAATGTGCTTTACCGTAATGTTTTCAGTTATTATGTTAGGTGTGCAACTGAATGAAGAGTTGTGTGTATTTTTGGGGTGTAGTAGACAGAAAATGTCTACATGTGCTGGAATATGTTATGGTTACTGATGGTATATATAGCTCGGCATCCTCATAAGAGTCCACTCGAACTGTAACCAGTTAAGAATAATCAATAGAACAATCCAGCCATTACATGTAGAAAGAAATTCTGAAACAAGTAATAGTTTTTACTGTAGTCACCAAGTGATGGTATTGAGGTGGAATACATGTGACTGACAGACATCTGTAGGTCTACCACTTGAACCTTAGTTAAGTGAGAGGCATATTCTTGGCAACTACTCTTCTACAGTTTGTACAAACTGCTTATTTTTCAGAACAGGGACACATGCATCCTTGAGATTCTTTGGTAATCTCTACTTAAACATTCATATGGCATAATTACACTTTATCCACCTGCCACTGTATCTGAGCCTAGTGACATAATGACCAGAATGTACAGAAATTTCATGGTGGAAAATTATTTCATGAGCATCAAAATGCATATAACCACCCTTCCCCCGAGGACTGAGGTCGCGAGGGCCAGTGCTCTGGAAGCCCTCCCTACCGGACAAGCCAAAAGCCAATGGCGAGATTCACCCCCTCCCCCGAGGACTGAGGTCGCGAGGGCCGGTGCTGGAAGCCCTCCCTACCGGACAAGCCAAAAGCCAATGGCGAGATTCACCCCCCCCGAGGACTGAGGTCGCGAGAGCCGGTGCTGGAAGCCCTCCCTACCGGACAAGCCAAAAGCCAGCGCGAGATTCACCCCTCCCGAGGACTGAGGTCGCGAGGGCGGTGCTGGAAGCCCTCCCTACCGGACAAGCCAAAAGCCAATGGCGAATTCACCCCCTCCCGAGGACTGAGGTCACGAGGGCGGTGTGACCCTCCCTACCGGACAAGCCAAAAGCCAATGGCGAGATTCACCCCCCCCCCCGAGGACTGAGGTCGCGAGGGCCGGTGCTGGAAGCCCTCCCTACCGGACAAGCCAAAAGCCAACGGCGAGATTCACCCCTTCCCCCGAGGACTGAGGTCGCGAGGGCCGGTGCTGGAAGCCCTCCCTACCGGACAAGCCAAAAGCCAATGGCGAGGTAATTTTACCTGGGATCTCGCAGCAGTCGCGACCGCAGGAGAGAAACTGCTTGTCTCCTCTGATTTTGGCGCCTTTTTTAAATGGCTGCCTGCGCCCCTCGCACACAGACGAAAAGTCGCTGCAGTTTAGGGCTCAGGAGTGAACATTATTCTTTATTTTTAGTGTGTTGGGCTTTTTTACTACTGAGCCAGAGCACTGTGAGGTCGGGGCAATTGTTGTTGTGTGGAATGTGTTCATAATAAGGGGACTGCACTGGGGATTGATAAGCTCATTTAATAAGTTCATTTCTGTTACCTGTATTAATTCATGGCATTTTACATAGTGGCTTTGCATAACCTGGATCCCCGCTAAAAGCATTAACCTGATAGACCTATCGCCCCCGCCGTTGCCATTTCACCGCAGCTATTTAAATCACCCCTGTCTCTCTCTCTCTGCAGATTCACCCCCTTCCCCCGAGGACTGAGGTCGCGAGGGCCGGTGCTGGAAGCCCTCCCTACCGGACAAGCCAAAAGCCAACGGCGAGGTAATTTTACCTGGGATCTCGCAGCAGTCGCGACCGCAGGAGAGAAACTGCTTGCCTCCTCTGATTTTGGCGCCTTTTTAAACGGCTGCCTGCGCCCCTCACACACGGACGAAAAGTCGCTGCAGTTTAGGGCTCAGGAGTGAACATTATTCTTTATTTTTAGTGTGTTGGGCTTTTTTACTACTGAGCCAGAGCACTGTGAGGTCGGGGCAATTGTTGTTGTGTGGAATGTGCTCATAATAAGGGGACTGCACTGGGGATTGATAAGCTCATTTAATAAGTTCATTTCTGTTACCTGTATTAATTCATGGCATTTTACATAGTGGCTTTGCATAACCTGGATCCCCGCTAAAAGCATTAACCTGATAGACCTATCGCCCCCCCCCGTTGCCATTTCACCACAGCTATTTAAATCACCCCTGTCTCTCCCTCTCTGCAGATTCACCCCCTCCCCGAGGACTGAGGTCACGAGGGCCGGTGCTGGAAGCCCTCCCTACTGGACAAGCCAAAAGCCAATGGCGAGGTAATTTTACCTGGGATCTCGGAGCAGTCGCGACCGCAGGAGAGAAACTGCTTGCCTCCTCTGATTTTTGCTCCTTTTTTAAACAGCTGCCTGCGCCCCTCGCACACGGACGAAAAGTCGCTGCAGTTTAGGGCTCAGGAGAGGCCCCGCCAAATGCTACGCGTTCGGCTCCCCACCGCCCCCACCACCATCCTTGGTCAGCTCTCAAATATATAGAGAAGGTTAGTCAGGTGACGAGAGCAAAAACCTATCAGCTCACTTTCCCAGCTGCAGGTTATATTAGGTTTCCACTAGAGGCCACTGAAACTTAACTTTCTCTATCAAAATTAACTATGATATCGCTCCTACTAACTGCTCTCCTGGGTTCCAGGATACTACAATATGATCAGCTACCCCCTCTAGAGGCACCAATGTCACAGTACCTCAACATTTCCATCTCTAACTTATTTACCAATAATGACTACAGACCCAGTCTCAGCAACACTTCCCATGCTAGTCAAAAGGGTCCTTATTGCCTTTACCCTCATGCTCTCTCTCTAACCATTACACCAACACATCCTACTCACTGCACCTTAGCACTACACCACCTCCCAAGACCACAACCCCTCAACACCACGACTTACACCTTAACCACCCCCCACACCTCCATAGCCCTTCAAGCCTGTGCCTTTCACAGTCTACCTATCCCGACCTCCAGTGTTAAAATCCCCTCATCATACCAATCCCAACAACACTCCTCCAAGCACTGCAGGTTGGCCATCCCAGGCACTCCCTCCTGCTTTTATTGCTATCAGGCAATATCCACCCCAACCCAGGACCACCCAGCACAAATGCTCCTCCCAACCACCCAGGGGCAGACTACTCCTTGCAACTCTAAATATATGCAGCCTACCAAAAACTCACCTCTCCAAGGCTGGGTTGCACAGCATACACTGACATCATAGCCCTCTCGGAGACCTGGCTGTCAGATAAAATACCCAATAAGGCAGTCACCTCCATAATTATTCTCTCTTCAGGACCGATAGGCCAGCGAGGGGTGGCGGCTGTGCAATTTATGTAAAACTTCTACAAGCCACTCAGTTAACACCCCACACCCCCAATATGGCACCCAGACACTAATTGTCAAGCTCAGTCTGGGCACCAAAACACTATACCTCGTTTCTGCCTACATCCCCCCGAGAAACCAAAAACTCGCCTTTGATTCCATCCTCCAAACAATCTCTAACCTACCTAATACTAGTGAACTCATCCTAATGGGTGACTTCAATGTCAACTGGCTATCCCCCTCCTCGTCCAGCTTTAAGGATGCGGCTCTAGCATATGACCTAACCCAAATAGTCACCTCTTCTACCAGAAGGGACAACAGAACCGGGTCCTCCACCCTTTTAGACCTTATCTTCACAAATAGGCCATTGAACCTCTCCCAAGCCTCGGTGCTTCCAGATTCAATTAGTGACCATTCCCCAGTGACCAGTTGGTGGTCTGGCAAACTGACCCCTACCCCCCCACTAATCTCCATGCAGAGACGGCTAAAAAGAGGAGGCTTACGTAAACTCATAGCCCATCTAACTACTTGCGATTGGCTCCCAATTTACACCTCACAGTCGATAGATTTTGCTCTCACTCACTTTATATCCACATTTAACAAGGCCTGCGACATTTTTCCCCTCACCAAACAAGTACTGAAAACCAGATCCACCCCTTGGTTCACACCCTCACTACTAAACCTGCTCCAATGGCAGGACAACCTTTGGCATAAGGCCATTGAATCTCAAAACACACATGATAGACTACTATACCGAGCAGCCCGCAATAAATGTACATGGGCCATACGGCAGGCAAAGGCCTCTACTACCAGCAAACCCTTACTCCGCATGGGGAGACGGGAAGAAATTCTGGAGCAACGTAAAAGAACTAAATGGAATTCACGCCCTCTCCTCCTACTCTCTGTAAATGGAGAAGATACACAAGACCCTCCGTAGTAGCTGAAGCCCTTAACTCCACCTTCTCGGACCTCTCCAGTATCCTCCCCCCTAATTTCTTCCACCCAGTCCCCCCCTCCTACACTCCCACTAACTCGGATTCGCTACCATTCAGACTGAGAGTCATCTCCTGCCGGGAAGCAAAACATTACATTACCAAGGCAATTTCCAATTCCCAGTTCAGCAATGATTCACTCGATCTAAAGCTCATTCGGCTGACACTGGACGTCACACTTCCCCACCTCACTAAAATCCTCAATCTCTCTCTCTGCCTCGGTCAGTTCCCCTCAACCTGGAAGAATGCTTTAATCACTCCCATCTTGAAGAGTGGAGACCCCACTTTACCAAGCAACTATAGACCTATCTCCATACTTCCTCCGCTCTCTAAAGCGCTGGAAAAAATAGTCGCTGACCAGTTTACAGAACACCTGACTAGATACAACCTCCTTAGCCACGCACAGCACGGCTTCCGGACAGGACATAGCACTGTGACTGCACTGACCGAGCTCACCTCATTCATCCACAAGGCATTAGACCAAGGAGCAATTGCAGGTGCAATCTTCGTGGACCTCACCAAAGCGTTTGACACAGTCAGTCACGATCTGTTGCTTCATGTTATGCCACAGCTAAATGTGGTCACGGAGGCAACTGCCTGGTTCAAGGACTACCTATCAGGCCGGTCTCAGCAAGTCAGGGTTAATACCACCATCTCCTCTCGCAAAGCAGTGTGCTCTGGGGTCCCGCAGGGGTCTATCCTTGGCCCTCTTCTCTTTTCCCTCTTTTTAAACTCTCTTCCCAAGGCATGCAGTGGAAACATGCTTCTCTATGTGGATGATGCGGTACTATTCTGGAAACACCCTCAACCATGCACCCTGCAGCAAACCCTACAGGGTTTCTTTGGGGAGCTAGAATCGTGGTTCGATGAACACCGCCTGATCATCAACTATAAAAAAACTAAATCCATGTTATTTGCACACCGACAAAGCCCACACAGCCAATCGGCTCTACAAATTAAAAACAAGCAAGGCACCCCCCTTGAACACGTCACTAACTTCAAATACCTGGGTATCACTTTAGATACCTCCCTCTCCTACCATAGACACGTTCAACTTCTTTCCACCGCTATTAACACAAGAGTGGGAATCCTATATCGGGTTAAACACTGTTTACCCCCACAGGCCTTGCACCTGGCAGTCTCCGCCTCAATCCTCTCCCTAATCGATTATGGGATATCGATATATGGATCGGCTGAGCCCACGGTACTACGCATTATCGACACCGCCCTGAATAAAGCCTGCCGACTAGTCACCGGCAGTGACTGGCTTACTCATACATGTGACCTATATGCCCTGACGGGATGGCTAAACTACCAACAAAGACTACATTACCACATGTGTATCCTGGCTAAAAAAATACAACTTCAGACCGCCCCACTTGGCCTTCTCCCAATAATCAGACCAGCCCCCATCAGGCGCAATACCTGACTCGCCTCTAATCTTTCATTCCTGGTCCCCCACTGTAGGACATCAATGGGTCAAAGATCGTTTCGGTACCGTGCTCCTCACTGGCTTAATGCACTACCTCCTCGGCTCACTCAGACACACAGCATCTCCCTATTCAAAGCAGGCCTCAAAGCCCACTTAGCTGAATCCCATTCCTGTGCCTGTGGCTAGCTCTCTTCTCCTAAGTATGCTACCTTACCCCATCAAAAAACTGACACAGGGTCTCCTGGATCCCACGAATACGCCTCCCCCCTAGTCTAACAAATGATACCCTGAATGTCCCTGCTACAGTCACTGCTGTACTAAGATAAAGCCTGGACTGCACTGTTCAGAACTGTTTTGTGTATTATTTTGAGTGTGTATGTTCTCCGGTATACTGCCTTACTATGTATGTATACTTGTACTCCTTCTCCCCTCCACTACTGTAACCGACGTGGAACCTTTGCAAATGAGTCTGCGACTCAAAGGTTTGTAATTCCGAATATATGCAATAAATAAAATAAATAAATAAAATATAACCAAACATAACTCTACATGCAGTAGTCTGTTATAGGTATTATGATTTTGACTCCCAGTGAGTCAAATCATTATAATACCAGCATGAGGTAGTTTGCAGAATGTGTTACTCACAATGAACATGTGCTGTTCCCTCTATACCATTAAGCATTCTCACTGGATTGTGCATGGCTAAGCAACTTTCTGAATTTCACAAATGGTTCATGTGGAACGTATAGAGAAATACAATGCCCTGATAAGTCTGCTGTGGTCCTCCCCCCCTCCCCTATGTAACCTAAAATAAAGAAAACCATCCCTCAGTCCATCCCACCCTTTCCTTCTTAATTTTCTGACACTGGGGTGCTCAATTCCCAGTGCCAGCTACAGTACTACCCCCCCCACACTGCCCATTTTCACTGTGTGACACCAGAAAGCCCGGCCCAGTGCTGCCAAGCAGAAGATAGCCATCCCTCAATTCCTCCAACCCCTTCCTTGCTAATTTTCTGACACTGGGATACCTAATCCCTGGTGTCAGCTACTATCCCACTCCCTGCCTGTTTTTATTACGCAACACTGGTGAGCTAACCCCCAGTGCCACCAAACATAACACTGACACTGGGTTGCACAATCCCTAGTGTCAGTACCTGAAATAAAGAAAACTGTCCTTCATAAACTTTTTTATTTTTATACACCCTGTAAGAAAGAAACCCATCCATTGATGTTTGCAACTGCTGCTGTTACCCTCCCCCCACCAAACCCTCCCACTCAGCACCCATTCTTTTCTGACACAGGGTGCCCAATTGCTGGTGCTGGCTACTACACTCTACCCTGCCCATTTTCATTCTGCAACACTGGGGAGCCCACCCCAGTACTGCCAAACATAACACCAACATTGCGTGCCCAATCCCCAGTGTTATTGACTGAAATAAAGAAAATTGTCCCTCATAGACTTTTTTTATTTTTATACACCATGTAAAAAAGAAAAGTGTCAATTGATGTCTGTTGCTGCTGCTGCCATTAACCTCCCTAGACCACCCCCCACTCAACATCCACTGCCCCACACACCCAACCCCTTACTTACCTACTGGGGTCTAACACCATAATCCTCTCTGGAATGGAGACACATCTTCAGTCTTCAACACTGAACCTGGAACTGAAGAAATCTGGTATGCGGGTCAATGAATTTCAATGGATTTTGAACTTGTCCTCATACCTTGGTCATTTTTGAATATTTTTTCCCCAAACATTTCAACATGGCCTTTTTGGGACTCAACCTCATGAATAATGGTAGTGAAATTTTGTAAATCCATCCCAAAAGGTGATTTCACTGTCGCTGTATGAAATCACCTCTCAGGCAGGATTTTAAAAATTTTTCCACGCTTGTTCATGAAGTGTGGGTCATAGGAAGGCTATTCTGAAAATCTGGAGTAAAACTATTTAAAAACATCAAAGCTATGAGTGTGCATTGACATTTTTTCAATACATATGCATAACTTGGGTACTTTTCAATATTTTCACTCCAAATTTTATTTTCAACATAACCATTTTTTCACATCACCTCATGAATGTGATAGCTGTCATTTTTCAAATCCTGTCCAAAATTTGATTTTGCACTTGTGGCAAAAAATCACTTTTTGAGCAGGATTTGAACATTTTCTCCACCCTTGTTCATTAGGTGGGTTCATAAGAAGGCTATGCTGAAAATTTGTGGTAAAAAATATTACAAAGTAACAAAGTAATGAGAGTACATTGAACTTTTTCAATGCATGCTCATAACTTTGGTAATTTTCAATATTTTGACCAAAGATTTTCAACAAGCCATTTTTCTCACTCCATCTCATGAATGTGCCAGCTGTTATTTTTGAAATCCTGGGCAAAATGTATCTTCACACTTGTGGCACAAAATGACATTTCAGCCACTGTTTTATAAACTACACCTGTTACGTTCAGAAGGCATGGTCATAAAAAGACTTGGGTGAAAATTTTGGGTCAGCATGTGAAAATACAGCTAAGTTATGAATAAACATTGAATTGTTCCAACATGTACTCAAAACTTTATTTTTGCAGATTTAGACCCCAATAGTCAACAAATTCTTTCTGTTACCCCATCTCCTGAACATGACATTTGTCATTTTTAAAATCCCCTCTAAAATTTGTTTTGCAGTCGCACTACAAAATCACCTTTCAGATGGCATTAAAAAAAAAAGAAATTCCACATGTCCTGATCATAATGTCTGGTCACAGTAAGACTGTTGAAAATCTGGGGTCAAAATGTGGGAGCCCACTGACAATTAGATACTGCTTCTCAGCTGGCCTATCCTGGATAAATGCTATCTAAAAATGTGTAAAAGCAGGACACCACTGAACATTGATATTACATCTCTTCTGGTCTATCCTGAGTAAATTGAGAGTAGAAATGTGTACAAGCAAGATCCGCTACAACAGCAATGCAAGCGATGATCATTCAGCATTGACCAATGCTTGTTTCTTTAAAACTGGGTAACTGTAGGCATGAAAAATGTTTGTCTCTATTGCACCCCTCTCATTTCATCCAAATATAAAGTTAAATAAACTCTGTTCCTACTGTAAAAATCTTCATGGTTCCATTGCAGATACCATGGCATTACTCCTAAGATGCACCATGGGACTTCATGTGTGGTGCTTAAGTTGCTGCATTCCAGCTTCCTCTCTGAGTACTTGATTAACTGCAGTGTCTTTGTTCTCATCTCATGTTGGCTAACAAACTTCAAAGAAAATGCACTACTATTTTCTTGGGACCCAAGTATGTTAAACACTACACTACACTACACTACACTACACTACACTGGTGAACATTATCATACTGTGATGGCAGAAGTTATGTAGGTAAACTAGGTAAACTACAATCACAAACAATGTGACTTGCTTTGCAGCGCATTTTTCAATTATCATGTCAAAGGACCGTAATACCTCACAGACAAAATAAACAGTACAGGATAGGTGACCATGCACAACCAGATATTCTGCCACAGAGAGGTTTTGATTCTCTCTGACCCCAACTGAGCTGAAAGAAGTGTTTAAGTTCCTGACAGGATTCAAACCATGTCTACCTTAATTTAAGTCACATAATTCATTGCCTGTTAATTCAATACACATTCAATGTGCTACAGAGCTGCAGGAAAGTGAATCACATTTCCTGTCCTGCAGAAGTTATGTTGCAACCTGCAAAGCACACAACTGGGGATCTAATACCAGCAGGCAATCTACTTTCACAAGTTGTTTTTAGCTAAATTTACTTCTCACGTAATTTACTATTCGACTCTACACCACTATGAATCGGTGAATTGCTTTTAAATGCTCTCTTATTATCACTTTCGATGATCTTTTTGTACAGCCAGTCTAGAAGCTGTCACATGAGCAGGTGAGAAGGTAGATCATACCCTCAGTGTCACATTTTTGTGACCTTTGACCTTCTCAAAGGCACCTGTTTTGGTGTTCCTAAAAGTATCTGCCCATGTAATGGTAGGGCATACTTTACATTTTCCTCAGAGATAGCAACCACATTTTCTTCTGGTAGTGTTCATCTCACATTCTGATGGTTGGTAACTATGAACCAGCACATCTCACAGTTTGCTGTACCTCCTGTATGAAGGTCACAGAGGTTTACTGAGGTGAAGGTCAGGCCTGGAATCACTCTCAGGTTCCCCCAATTTTTTTCTGACAATCTTGGCTATCTCGTTCACTACTCTTCCCCCATCATAAGTGGTTACAAAACTGTGTCTGTTCTCAATTGTTCCATTTGAGTTCTTGACAGTGAGCAGTGTATCTCTATTCTTAGTGCTACTGTAACTGCATGTGTAGTCCTCAGTAGGTATGTTTCCCTGTATTCTCTCTGCCTAAGGCATTCAGTAAGTTCTGAGGCTCTGTGAATGAAGAGATCCTCTATTCCTCAGTTTATGCAGATTCTCATGAACTAGCCTTTTGGCAGACATTTGATTGTGTGTCATCGATTGCAGCTACTAGCCATAAGTGGGCTGTTGCAGTCTGTGGGGTTCTTATAAAGATCTGTTAGTAAACTGTCATCTTGTTTTCTGTATGACCAGAGCTAGAAATATTACTGCTTGTATATTTGCTATTACCTTAGATATGAAGTTCTCATTAGAATTTTCCAAAAACCTGACCAACTCATTCCACTATGCTCTCAAATATTCCAAATGAGGAACACAATGTCAATAATCCTTTTCCACAAGTCCACTTTGTAGAAAAATGGGTTTATTTCTTCAGAATAGATAAATTTCTACTTCCACTCCCCCATGTACATGCTGGCTAGATTAGGTGCTAAAGTAGCCCCCATGGCTGTTCCTTTTAATTATAAGTAGATTCTGCCTTGAAACATAAGCACATTGTTCGTAATTTCTGGTAAATTAACCAACATATTAAACTTACTTTGGTTGAGAGTAGTGTCTCTTAACAAATAATGTTCAATGGCTTCTAATCCCCCTTTATGGGGATGTTGGTGTACAAAGAATTAACATCCATGGTTACTAATAGCAAGTCACTTTCCACATGCATCTCTCTCAGAATATTTAGAATGTCTGTGGTATCTCTTACAAAACATCTGATATTCTTTACAAGAGATCTGGGGAAGCTATCTATGAACCTGGACTAGGGTTTGGTGAGCCAGCCAATGCCCAATATAATAGGGCAGGCTGGCAGGTTGTGGGGAACCTTGTAGATCTTGGGTAGGGTGTAAATAACCACTTTCCTGGGATACTGGCCTGAGAGGTGGAAGAGCTTAGTCTCAGTGATTAGGCCTTCCTGCAAGAGGGCTAGTAGGTAATAGTCTATGCCCCTCTTAATCCTAGATGTGTGGTCAAAAGTCAGTACGATGCAAAAGTTTCTATCACTGAGTTGTGACAGTAGCTCTCACATATTGATTGGTGTTGTGTACCACTATGTATCCACCTTGTGTGGGTGTTTTACCGTTATGGAAGTATCTTGTGTTGGTGATCTCAGGGGCTCCCTGTCGGCATGAGGCAGATTGCAGTAGCTCATTCTAGGTAGCTTCACATACAGGACATTCAAATCATTTAGGCAATCACTAAGAAGTATTTCAATAGGTGCATACGGGGAGGACAGAAAGTGGAAGTAGGCCTAAGTGACCTATCGTGGCCACCTGTGGTCCCCTGCTGTTCTGTATTTTCTTCAGGAGCAGTACTTTAGACAAAAAATGCCTTTGGATTGATGTTACAAGTGCATTTCTGAATATCCACATATGCATCAAACTCAGAAATGTTATGAAAGGTCAAAAAGATAATCCCTTAGACAGCACCTTAATCTCAGTGTTACTGAGTGTCTTTCTGGAGATGTTGATAACAATAGTACAGGTTCCCTCCCTTCGGGGCATGTGCCCTTTTTTGTTTGTTTTGGTTTTTTTTCCTCTTCCCCTCCTTATCATCATCTTTTTCCTTTTGGGGTGTTGTCTTGGATTCTGAGCCTTGTTTTTCTGGTGTTCCTCATGGGAAGGTCCTCTCCAAGAGGACTAACCCAGAAAAAAGAAGTCCCTTCTGATTCTTGTTCTTCATTTTTGGAGTTACTTTGTCCTCTGCTGAATTCCAAGGGAGTTTTAACTGCTCTCTTCAAAATGGACCTTGGAGTAGCAGGTTCAGGTTAGTCCTCTTTATCTCCTTTTTTCCAGTCAAAGGTGCAGTTATTGGCAAAGTCATTAGTGTCATGATTGAATTCTGGTAGTTTCTTTTTGTTTTATTTGCATCATAGTAGCTCATGTAGTCCTTGGATTTTTTTATTACATTTATCAGTGTCCTCATGCTCTGAAAATGTGGCTACTACCTCCTCTTGCATGATGAGTGCTGTGTGGACTTCCTTTTGGATTTCTTTGCCATTCTTGATTAGAAGTTTAATGATCTTAATAGAGGCTTGACCCATCTTTCCTTCAAGTGAGACCTAACCCTCCCAGAAGCCAGAGAACTCACCAGGCTTGGTTTACTGCTATATAGGGGGTGAAAATTGTTTAACCAGGAAAGGCACACTAAGCCAGAACTTGTTTCCAGGTGTGACCTGGGAGCACAAGGAAGTTAAGCGACTTGCTCAGGGTCACACAGTATACAAGTGAGGGAGATTTGTTGCTCAGTGCTCTTAACCTCTATGCTATACTGCCTCCATATAAGCTTCCAGACTTTCTGTCAATGGAGACTTCTCAGCCTGGTTGCCAGTTTCTCAAGATCATAACAGGCATCTCTGATATCTGGATTAGCTCTTGCTTCTGGAGCTGCTGTTTCTCAATTCTCTGTTAAAAAGGAATTAATTCCCTTTTTGTGATTTTCATTTTTGAAATTACTTGCCGCTCTTGCCCTTAAATTATACTTGTGGTGCAGCTAATCAACATTTTTGCTAGTGCATTTATAACCAAATCTCACTCAAAAGTAACAAATATGCAGATCTGTACCTCATGAGTTATTGTGCTGTAGTATTGATAGTTATCATCATAGCAAGTATTCTATCTGTTATGGATGCCTCCATAAATACATACTTAATAATTAGTAGCTTATAAATGATTTACAAAAAGAAAAGAGTTTTTGCACTGCTCAAGTTGCAGCATTACCATTTGCATGCAAATCCTGATTGTAGCACTTGCCAAAATCAGGTAAAATCACTGCTGTTTGATATATCCATGCCTATGCACTTAATAATTAATAGATTATAAATGGATTACAAGAAGAAAAACATTCTTGTATTACTGGAGTTGCAGCATACCATTTGCATTCAAATCTGCTCTCGACTGGAACACTTGTCAAACATTGGGCAAAATCTCTACTACTTGATATATAATGGAAACTGAATACAATATGTGTTATTTACATTCATTATTTCTCCAGAAGGTTCCATACGAATATGGACTGAGACTTGAAGCAAGGAACCTTGTGTTCTACTGTTTAAGAATGAACTTTTCTTATGTACACTGCTTTCCATGGACATTGTCACTTGCTTTTGCTCATTGAGACATACACAATACTCAGCCAAAAGGAGCATTTATATTTCAATGTGCTAAGTTGCTTTATTTAAATACCAGCACTGATATTGGCTGTGTGACCTCTGACAAAACCCCAAGTGGGAAGGAAAAACATTAGATCAGGAAACTGTTACCCATTGCTGGTTAGTGCACTTGATAAGTTCACTAGGAATAAAATTATTGAATTGAGAGGCACCACTTCCTGAATCAGTGCTCTTTATTTTTACTATGGTTTAAAGCGGTGATTGCTGCCTGTACTTTTACTTCAGAATACTACTTATTGGGACTAGACACAACAATCCCTGTGCTCCCTTTACCTGCGTGTTCTTACTACTCCAACAATTTACTATTCCAATTCCACGGAACCATGAAATGCCATTCAAGTGAGTTTCCATCTTACAAAAGGATTGGAACCACAGATTTTTTTTGTCTAATAAGCAAACATCCATGTAGTGTGCTTCTGAATTATAGGTAAGAAAGTTGTAGCTTTTATGGTGTAGAGGTTAGGTCATGACCTGCAAAACAGGTGACTGGGGATCTAATCCTAGCAGGCGATTTACTTTCACAAATTGTTGTTCTTAGCTAAATGTATTTCTCATATAATTCACTATTCCAACCCCATGCTACCATGAATCACCACTCAAGTGAGTTTCCATTTTACTAAAGAGATATTTGAGTCCCTGACAGGTTTTGAACTAGTCATCCTTTGCCTACAAAGCAAACACAGCCACTGAGTTACAAGCAAGTGAGTTGCAGTTCTTATGGTGGAGAGGTTATGTTGCAACTTGCAAAACGGTTAACTTGTATTCAAACATAGACAAGCCTCAGCTGTAACTAATTTAATTAACTACAATATATTATAGAACTAAGTTCACTTATCTGAAAGTCTGCTGTTTAGCTCTGCTGAAACACTTCACTACATCAGCAATGACATCTAACAATTTCTGTCATACAATAAAAGCTGTAGTGAGAAGGAAAAAATATGCAATAGAGGGGATTGTGTAGGTCTGAAATCCACATAGATATAAAAAACTTATCACTGACATCATGGAGCCAAATCACTTGCACAGAATGTAACTTTAAACTTGACAAAATGCACAAAAGAGTATGCATGCCCCTGATACATGCTAACAGCTATGCTGTTGGCATCTGAAAACAATTAAGTTTCCAGTCAGTACAAGTAACCTGGCCACAGACTGAGAAAATTAAGGGGGATCAGTTGCTGGAGTAAGGGGGGTCCTGGGCGAGGCCATTTGCAAAATAATACTTAAGCAACATTACTGTCATATATACTGTATCTCAAAGTGTTTTACAAGACACAGAGTTCCATACAGGTAGCACAGAGATATAGAATGAATGGTCAATGTGGTTCAAATGGGAATCAAAAAATTTTTTGCACCTCTCCTAACAACTCTATGGATCTGGTGAGCAGCCCAGTCCATCAGGGAGTAAAAAAAATATGTCCACCTCCCCCAACAACCTGACAGGTCTTGAGCACAACCCAGCACATCAGAGAATAAAACAAGTCTCTCCCATCCCCACAACAACTTGACAGATTCACTACCCAAGCTGACTCATTGGGAAATTTAAAAAAAAATCTGACCCTCTCCCCTCCAGCTATTTAACTGGCCCAATACCCAATCCAGCCATCTTGGAATTAAAAAATATCCCTCTCTACCAAACTACCTGATGTGTCTGGTATGCAATGCAGCCTGTTACAAAATAAAAAAATCCAAACCCTCCTATCATAACTCTGACATATTTAGTTCCGAATATAGATAATATAGCCATCACATAATGTGGTTTAGTATGAGTACAGTGGCAGAGTAAAGCCACACAAAGGTGAGGGTCCTGGATTTCAGGAGAGCGGATTTTACTAAGATGGGGATATATCTTAAGAATGCCCTGACAGGGAGGGACAAATGCGGGGAGCTGAGGAGCAGTGGTCCCATCTGCCAGGAACCATAGTGGAGGCAACAAACCTTTGCATTAGGCAATTAAATAATAGAAAGAGAAAACTGCTATATTTCTTAAAGGAAGTGGCCTGGATGGTAAGGGAGAAAAAGATGGTTTTCAGGAAATACAAAGAAACACAGAAGAAGGAGGAGGACAAGATAGTGTACCTTGATAAACAGAGGCAGACAGGGAAAGCAGTCAGGAGCTCAAAGGCACAAACAGAGGAAAAAATAGCACAGGAGATAAAAAAAGGACAATAATTTGAATAGGCACATTAGTGAAAGGAGAAAAACCTGGGGTGGGATTGTAATGCTTAAAGGGGAAGAAGTGGAGTGTGTGGAAGAGGACCAGGAAAAAACATTAGTACTGAAAAAATATTTTTGTTCTGTATTCACAAAAGAAGGAGAAGGTGAGTGACCACAGTTAAGCAACATGAGCAAATGTGGGAGGGAGGTGGACACCAGTCCATTTACAGAAGAGAGAGGCCTAAGGAACTCACAAAACTGAAACTGGACAAGGCAATAGAAACAGATTGGATACATCCTAGAATAATAAGGGAACTATGGAAGATGCTGGAAGCACGCTAGCAGTCCTGCTTAATGAGTCACTCAATATGGTAGAGGTTCCAGAGGACTGGATGAGGGCAGACATAGTCCCTCTTCACAAAGTGGGTGTAGGGAAGAAGATGGAAACTATAGACTAGTCAGCCTTTCCTCAATAGTGGGGAAAATTATGGAATCACTACTTAAAGAAAGGATTGTGGAACACCTTGAATCCAGTGGAGCACAGGACCAAAGACAGCATGGATTCACATTGGGAAGGCCATGTCAAACAAATATTTTCTTTTTTTTTTTTTTTGCCTCCACTTCTCCCTGGCTGCCCACTCCTTCAGGTCTCTAATGCCCCTCTCTACTGCCTGCCCTAACTCCCATACAGGCTACCACCTCATATGGCAGTCCCCCCAGATAACCCGATGTAACTCTTCACTGGTCGGGTCCCCCTCCTCCGAGTGGGAAGGCACTGGTGGGGCGGCCAGCATAGTTTTCCATTGGCCCGGGGTACTGCTGAGGTGTGCCAGTCATGGGATTGGTGGCAGTGGAGGACAGAGAGACCATCATCCAGCCAGCCAGGAAGCATTTTCCTATTTTTTTTCTGTGGGAAGTGACGTCCTGACATCAAAGCATATGCCGACGTCTGTCACTCCCCTTGAGCTTCGGACCAGGCATCACTGCTGTGCTCCCAACCTCTGCCAGGAGTCAGCATGCACCGATGTGTATCCCCACCCTCCCCCCGGAGAAGGAGAGCTGTCCACGGTTGCTCCATCCTTCTCCCCCTGGCCAGCCCACCAGCGACCCGAGTCTATTCCCGAACCCGGGTCACCGGCGTCGCAGACGGAAATCCAACCGCTGCACTGACAGGCCGGCACTTAAATCTAATTGATTTTTTGACTGGGTGACTACAGAAGTTAATCAGGGGGGAGTGGTGGATGTGGCCTACCTAGATTTCAGTAAAGCCTTCGATACCATTCCACATAGAAGACTTGTGAACAAGCTGGGCAGCCTGGGAGTGGGTCACAAGGTGGTAAACTGGGTTATGAACTGGTTGAGTGATAGAAAGACAGTGGGTTGTAGTAACTGGAACTATATCTGAGGAAAGGAGGGTGACCAGAGGGGTGTCTCAGTCATCAGTTCTGGGGAGAGTCCTATTCAATGTCTTCTTCAGTGACATTGTGGAAGGGCTGGAAGGGATGGTGTGCCTCTTTGCAGATGACACTAAGATATACAACACAATGGACAATCTAGGCAATGTGGGAGAAATGAGGAGGGGCCCTAGGTAAACTGGAGGAATGGTCTATAGTGTGGCAGATGATATTCAATGCAAAAAAGTGAAAAATCATACATTTGGGGCCCAAGAACCCAGGGGAGGATTACATGATGGGTGAGGGAGAGAGATACTGATGGTCACCAAACAGGAAGGGGATTTGGGAGTAATCATATCTGATAACCTAAAGGTGGCCAAAAAATGTTCCAAGGCTATAGAGTAAGCCAGTGGGATGCTAGGGTGCACAGGAAGAGGTATCACCAGCAGAACAGTAGAAGTGGTGATGCCACTGTACAGATCATTGGTGAGTGCTCCAACTTCTGTCCTCTAGTCTTCAACTGCCTCAGCTCCTCACATTATCATAGTGAACTGCAGCAGCAGGTCTTGGGAGAAGGGACAGACATGGAAAAGTGCTAGAGAGTCCAAGGCAGCCACAAGAACTGTGTCATAGTGCTCCAGTACCATACAAAGTTTGCAATGCTCCAGATTATGTTTTGGGCAGTACCAAACCAGCTCCACAGGAGGAATATTAAAATGGAAGGTGCTCCTCAAAGGAACAACATGACATGGTGATCTGATCAAATGACTAGATCAACCTTGAGTGCACTAACATCAAGTCTTAATGACAAGAGCACATCCAGTGTGTGACCATGCATGTGAACGCAGGTGAGTAACAGAGGCAATCACCTGTATAAGGCCCAGTGATGACATTAACTGGAGGAGCTGCTGAGCAGAAGGTGAGGTATAATTATTGACTCAATCATTGAAACATCCCAACACTATGTCTGGGGGCATCCAATACCTGGTCAACCATAAAATCTGCCACCTCCTCTAAGGAAATCACCCCCACACC
This sequence comes from Neoceratodus forsteri, assembly GCA_016271365.2. Taxonomy (NCBI): domain Eukaryota; kingdom Metazoa; phylum Chordata; order Ceratodontiformes; family Ceratodontidae; genus Neoceratodus; species Neoceratodus forsteri. Next base: position 874,414,824 of record CM057450.1, read on the forward strand.
TCAGAGACTGGTATATGAGGTTGATCCTATAGCTTACACTTGCTCCACCCCTAACAGCCACACACACACTCAAAAGACCTGGAAGTTACAGTGGGGTACATCATGAATCCCAAAGAGGATATAAGCAGATGGCCACCCCATCCATTAATCCAGTAATGAAGAAGACAGGGCATATAAATGCAGTAAATATTGTATATAAAACATAAGCAGAACTGAGTCTAAATATTATGCTTTTTAAAATGTTCTAAAAAGTAACAAAGTCATTTTAAGCACCTTTGTCTCAGTAATTGTACCCATTTCCATATATGTTCTCCATCCTACCTGGATGTTATACTCTGACATTGGCCTTTCCTAGACTGTGCAGACCAAGCAGAAGTATTGACTAAGAATATTAGCTTTCTGCCCTTGCTTCTCCTCCAATGTCTTACCCATTTTAAAACTTTCTTGCCTTTCCCTGACATACTTTGAAAAGGCTGTGTCATTTACCCTCAAACCTGTAATCTCTAGCTTTGCCTCTGCTTTTACCCTCCACACTGTTTTAGTAGCTTCCTTTGCTTTGATTAGATTGAGTTACCTGCTTGCCTCTACTGTTTAATCTTGTACACTTTGAAGCCACCTTTTTATCCTTTACTGCTACTCCAGCCTCCATTGAAACCCACATAGGCCTCTTATACCTCTTCTCCTAGCTCACTTGTCTAGGCAACCCTTGTTACTGCTAGAACCCCTTTTTGATATGCTCCACTTGCCCTCTGGCTCATTCAGTTGTTGGTATCCCACACACCTCCCCCTTAGCTCCTCCTCCTCCATCCTCCCAAAGTCAACCATTGTAAAATCTAGGACCACTCTCTAGGTCAACTGCTTATGTGATTTCAGGGTTATGTTGAAACACACAGTGTTATGATAGCTGGACCATAGCAACTTTTCTATTGATAATGACCTGATGCTCTCTCAGCTGGTGCAAATCTGGTCAAGAATGGTAACGGCCCCTTCCGTGGTCTGCTCCTCCATTTGCTTAGTCAAGAATCTCTGTACCAGTGTCCGATTTCTGATCTTCCATGCCATTGTGATTCTCCAGTTGGCATCTGTAACTGTATTTCAAGGTCTCGGAACATGATCACACCCCTGCAGCTGCAGCTTTCCTGATGTCTTCTGGAACCCTCTCCATCTCTTCTGTCTGATTAGGGGCCAGTAGATTACACCCCAGTGGACAACTCTCCCTCATCCATTGTAAATATCACCCATATAGACTTTCCCACACCCTAACCCTTATCACCTTATTCTCCATCACTATGATAACCTACTTACTGTACAGTGCACCACCTCCACTTTCCCTGTCCCTCCAGAATATTATGTAGCCTGGGCATTAGAATCCAGACATTACTGAGTGATTCCCATGTTTCTGTCATAGCTGTATTGTCAGGGGTGATACTGACTGCCATTACCTCAAGCTTACTCATTTTATTTCCAAGGCTTTTGGCATGTAAGCAGAACACCCTCAATGAACACTGTCATACTTCTTATCTTGGTAAAATGACTTGAATGCTGAAACAGAGGGTCAAGGAGCACTTAAGTGATATTAGGTGTAGAAATGAAAATAAAAATACATTGGCTAAACATACAATGCAAAGTAGTTCAGGATCCAGACACAAGTCCCAATTCTGTGGTATAGAGAAGGTTACTACTGGGCCAAGAGGGGGTGATTTGGAAAACAGGATCTTATGCAGAGCAGCATATTGAATGTATCAGCTAGGTGCTTTGAGGTCTCCTGGCCTTAATGACTGTTTTGATCTAGACTGATATAAAACAGTTTAACTTCTCCCCTTTTTTCTTCCCTTCCCTCCCCACCTTGTCTGAGGATAAGTATTACTTATAGTGCACTACAGCCTTTAAGTGGTCTCTAGACCCCCCTCTTGTTATGTGATATTGAGTTATTTTGTGTTTGTTTTGTTTTGCAGCTCCAGTAAGCCTCATACTATTCCATTGTGATGCCTAGATTCAAGGTGGAAAGAAATGGAAAATTCTGGGAGCAGTTGACAGTCACTGTTTGCTCTATGGACCTTCATACTAATAATTATTGTTGTCTTCTTGAACCACGTTTTATCAATTTGAATATATTAAAATATGGTCCTGGTGTCAATGGCACCAGAAGTAACTATGCTGATTCTGTATATCTATGGAATATTTATTATTCTTTGATATTGCCAACATTTCTATGCAAAATTATTTATTCGAAATTCAGCATTTTTATCACTTTTTTTTTGTGTTTTCACTTTATATTGGGTGTGCTGTCACTTTGAATAATAGCATTATTATATAGGTATGTATATATGGAACAGCCATCCCTGAGGAAGGATGCGTGTGCAAAACCAGTCAGGCCATTGAGTGAGTTGTGCTTGTTTGCCTTACACCTGTGTGGCATGTTGGATTTTGCTCTGCATTTTACCACAGTGAAATAAAATCAAAACTGTGAGTAAAATAAATCCATATTTCATTGAACTGGTGGACAGTGCCATGCATTTTCTTGCCTCATTGCTGAGTGATTTCCATGTTTCTGTCACAGCCATAATGACAGGGGTGACATTGACAGCCATTATCTCAAGCTCACTCATTTTATTTTCAAGGCTTTTGGCATGTAAGCAGAACACCCTCAATGAACACTGCCATACTTTTTATATTGGCAAAATTACTAGAATGTGGAAGCAGAGGGTCAGGGAACACCTAAATGATATTAGGTGTAGAAATTTCAGACTCAGGACAGTTCAAAAAGGCCAGGAACATATGTACCAAGAAGGTCAGATGTGCAAAGGCTGCTTACTATTGTGCTGAACTGGACTCCTCCTTCCATAACCCTGCTAAATTCTGGAATATCATAAATGACATATCTGGACATGCTCCAAGTAACTCGCTCCCAGCCAAGATAATCTCTGCGATGACCATCATCAACGACAGGCTGGAAGTCCTAGAGTCCTATAAGAATCACTTCACGACTGCAGGATTAGCATTTGACAACTCTCCTGCAAACTCAATGTGATCCCAGTTAGGTATACAACTTACTGAAACCCAGGTAACTGACTCTACCTTCTCATTAAAACCAGCCACATTGAAGTAAGTGGAAGACTTACTATGCCAACCGGACATAAAGAAAAGTGCAGGTGTGGACTCCCTCGACCCCTACTTACTAAAGAGTGCCATGCATGTACTAGCAGTAGCAATAACACATTTATTTAACCTCTCATTACTACTAGAGACTATCCCTTTGATTTGGAAATCTGCACAGGTCATTCCACTATTTAAATCAGGGGACCCTTCTGACCTCAACAATTACAGACCGATCTCCATCCTCCCTGTACTATCCAAACTACTGGAAAAGACTGTAAGCACACAACTGGGAGTCTACCTTGAATCAGCTAACCTCTTAAACCCAGCACAGTCTGGATTCAGAGCCAAACATAGCACCATTACAGCCCTAGCAAAAGTAACCAATGACTGGCAATTAGAATTAGATGAAAAAAAATTGTATCTGCGCTGTGTTTTTAGATCTGAGTAAGGCATTCGACACTGTTGACCATGAACTGCTCCTCTCATCCCTGAAATCCATACGGCTGGATTCACTCTCCTTACGATTGTTCAACAACTACCTTACTGGATGGTTCCAGCAGGTTAAGGCTGAAGGGGAGTTGTCCCCACTTAAACTACTGCAAAGAGGAATACCACAAGGATCTATCCTTGGTCCTATCCTATTTGCCATCTACATCAACAGTATTTATAATAACATCACCAAGGCCACTGTACATCTATTTGCTGATGATATGGTGCTCTATGTCAGCCGCCCTTCTCCAGAGGCAGCCTGTAAAGAATTACAAGCAGAGTTCAATCTACTCCAACACCAACTCCTGAGCAAAAATCTTCTGCTCAATGAAAAGAAAACAAAGGCAATGTTTTTCTCTCCCCACACACATGCAGGATATTCAGTCTCAAGTACGCTCCCTCACATATCCACTATCCTTGGTAAAAACCTTGAATGTGTCACAAAATTCAAATATCTGGGTGTCTGGCTCAACAGTAGCTTTCCTTTATAGAACATATGGAAGAACTGCTAAAAAAACTTCACCAAAGACTTGGGCTTTATTTTAGAATAAAATACTTTCTCAGAAGTTTATTTCTGTAATTCACTGTGCTGATGTCTTATACAGTCTTTGCCCCCATCTTATACCTGGGAAAATTGGATACACTCTACCACAGGGCCTTGAGATATATCACAGGACTCCCACTCAACACCCACCATTGCTCCCTTTATGCAGCAGTTGGATGGACCTCGCTTCAGTTCAGAAGGGACAGAAATGCTGCACTATGGATCTTCAGAGCTATATCCAAGAAATGACCACAATATGTCTCGGAATGCTTCACACAAGTTACCTTAAGTAAATATGCCCTAAGAAGCTACTCTTCCATCATGCTCAAAGTGCTCAAAGTCAATTCTTGCTTTGCAAGGACAGCCATTAGTTTTGTGCTGCCATCCCTATGGAACAAGTTGCAGAAAATACTAAAACTGAGTATACCTATATCCAGTACGTCCTTTAAATCCGTCTGCTCTAGGCTTATCAAGGAAAAATGCAACTGTCATTGACAGTAGCAGAGAAAATCCTCCTCCTCTCCTTCATCTCCAAGCCTGTCCCCTCCACTAACTCTCTCCGCTGTTTCCATGTCCTGCTTTCCTACCTTACTTCCTACTATTTTTTTTTTACCCATGTCAGCATAAAGTGCCTTGTCATTCCTCCCTTTCACATTCCCTACTCTTTCATCACCTATTTCCACCCTCCCTCCCAGCCTATTGCATCCCTCCCCCCTCTCTCTCTCTCTCTCTCTCTCTCTCTTTCTCTCTGTAAGCCCTGCCAACCATCACCTGGCCAGACCATTAATTACATATTTTATCACCCCTCCCTCCTTAGTAGCATCCCTCCCCCTCTTCTCTCTCCAAAGCCCCACCTCCATCATCAGCCTGGACCACTCACTTTCCATTTTCTCTGCCTCTAACAAATTCCCCTATACTTTATACATTAGTCACCGCCTATTCTCTCTTCATGCCCAAATTCATATTCCCCCGATTTCCTTATTTATATGTAAATATGTGAATTTTTGTCAATGGACCTTTCCTAATTGCACATATCCATGTGTTGGTATCCTTTATGACTGTATAACATGTTCCTTCATTGTGTTTTTTTTTCCTTGCATTGTACTATATTTTTATGTAACTGGCCTTGATCTAACCAGGTCCATCTTGCAAATGAGCTCTGCTCAATGATGTCCACCTGGAAAAATAAAGATTTGATTGATTGATTGAAATGAAGAAAATGCATTATCTAAACATATAGTGCAAAGTAGTTCATGCTCCAGGACACAAGTTCCAGTCCTGTTGTATAGAGAAGGTTACTATTGGGCCAAGAGGGGGTGGTTTGGAAAACAAGATCTTATGTAGAGAAGCATATTGGATTTTTCAGCTAGGTACTTTGAGGTCTCCAGGCTGTAATGATTATTTTAATATTTTCCTTTTCCTTAGGAAATAATGATGTTTAGCTCTAGACTGATATAAGACAGTTTAACCTCCCCCAAAAAAAAAAATCTGGGCCAAGGATAAGTATTACTTATAGTGCTCTGCAGTCTTTAAGTTGTCTTAGACACCCCTCTTTTTATATGATAGTGAGTATGTTTGCTTTGTTTTGCAGCTCCAGTAAACCTCATACTATTCCATCGTGATGCCTAGATGCAAGGTGGAAAGAACTGGCAAATTCTGGGAGCATCTGACAGCCACTGTTTGCTCTATGGACCTTTATACTGATAATTATTGTTGTTTTGAACTGTGTTTTATCAATTTGAATGCATTACAACATGATCCTGTTATCAATGGCACCAGAAGTAACTAAGTTAATTTTGTATATCTAGCAAATATTTATTATTCTTTGATATTTTCACCATTTTTATGCAAAATTATATATTCAAAATTCAGCTTTTTTAGCACTTTGCTTCATGTTTGCACTTTATATTGGATGCACTGTCACTTTAAATAATAACACTATTTATGTAGGTATGTATACATGGAATGGCCATCCCTGAAGAAGCATGCATGGGTGAAACTAGTCAGGCCATTATGTCAGTTGTGCTTGTTTGCCTTACACCTGTGTGGCACATTGGATGTTGCTCTGAATTTTACCACATTGAAATGAAATTAAAACTGTGAGTAACATAAATCCATATTTTAATGAACTGGTGGATAGTGCCATGCATTGTTTTCCCTAATTACTGAGTGATTCTCATGTTTCTGTCACAGTCTTAATGTCAGGGGTGATATTGACAGCCGTTTTCTCAAGCTCACTCATTTTATTTCCATGGTTTTTGGCATATTTAAGCAGAACACCATCAATTAACCCTACCTGTCTTCCTTCCTCCCTCCTTCCCTTGGCTGGTGCTATTTTGCTTATTGCCATTGACTTCCCATCAATCTTATCCTATCAATTTTGTACTCCCTTTTAGGTGTTTCACCCTACCCTGTCCCCCCCATTTTACCAGTACCCTGATTGACCCTTCTAGATGTGTGAAGTGTTTTTAGGTCACACTCAGTTGGATGTAACCCATGGATTACCCTAGTGCCAGTGTTCACACATATCCCAACTAGTTTAACTACACTATGATGAATGCCTCCAATATCAAACTTAGTGCCATTGCTTCATTCCCTAGGTATTAAATATGCCTTTGTCCCACTAAATGTCATCCCAGTCACCCAGGAAAAAAGTCCCTGTATGGTGCACCTCCCTTTAGACCAATCATTGAATTGGAAGATTCAATTTCCTTGCATTCATCTGCTGTGTACTGTATAAACCTCCAAGAAGATCATAATGCCAGCCAACTCATTCAGTCCAGCTTTCAGTGCCCTGAAATTAACCTAAACTCTCCTAAACACCTTCCCTGCCAGATCATGCATCCCAACATGGACAATGACATCAGTTATACCATGGACATAAGTGAACAGCCAATGAAATCATCAGACTGGCAGTTTACCACCAGTGTAAATCCTCTGATAACCAAAGGCTGTTGATGAGTATCTACTCCTAATCCTAATCATCTGCAGCACAGAAACAAATACAGTAAAATTAAAAAAAAAGCAACATCTTTAAAAGTTGCATTTTATCATAGTAAAAAAATGAACCTTGATATAATCACAATAATCCACTCGGAGGATGTGGGTTATCGGGGAATTTACCATGGCTGGTGAGGATTTACCCACTCAACTGTGCCTCATGGGCAAACCACTTCAGCCATGGTAAATCCCCTGATAACCCACACCCCTTCATGGGTTATTGTTTAACTCTTCCCCACCTCCCTAATCAGTTATCTGTCCTAAAGAGCTCTGTATCCACAGTCATTCCTGGAAGACATCATACTACCTTCCTCCTCATGGCTATGCTACAGACCATGGTCTCTGTGCCCCTACAAATTTAATACCTCCCCAATATGAGCACCTTCTTCACAACTTTTACTCTATGACTCCCCCCCCACACACATACACACACACATATTAACACAGTGGACGTGGCTGTTGTTGGGGGTAACAGGTACTCACCTCTGACTGGTTGAGTAGCATACATTACTTCCCTCAGGAAGAAGGAACAGGTACTAGTTGTTATCTTATTTACTCACAAGAGTGTGGTGTGCATATACTTGGAACCCAAACAAAAGAGAGAAAAAAGGTACCTAATAAGGCACTTATTTCTTTTTTTCTTCTGTTCACAGGCTGTTACCCCAGAGTCCCCATTCCTTACTCAGAGATTCTCTGCCTACTGCCTGCCCACCACCTTCCATCTTCTGGTGGGAACCTTTGGCTGGTGCTAAGTGAGAAGAGCAGCAGTGGCCACCTCTGGACACCACTTTAACCTACTCTGCAGTTGCCTTAATATAGTGCAAGCTGACAGCCTGTTTGGAGTGGAATGCCATGTGCCTTGACAGACCAGGTAACATTCATACTTCCATAGTGTATTTAAGAGGAGTGAGGCTCCACAGGTTCTGCAATAAAACCACCTCCACCTTCCATGGTCTCTCCTTTTGCCTGCTGCCAATGTCTACTCTTAGTCCTCTCTATGAGTCCTTAACAGTTTAGAGCTAGTTACTACTGTACTACAGATAAAGGATATGTTAAGCAATATATCTGAAAACTAACAGTGATTCAGTGCACAAACCTCTACGGCACTTTTTCTGCAAATAGGTTTTAGCCGAGTCCTCCACTTCCAGGTCGTGCCTGACAATAGGCATCTCTGATGTCTAATGCACATACCCGGTTATCAAAAACAGATAAATACTCTAAACTCTAACCTATCAATAGAACTGCTTGATTTAAAAGCTTTACAGGGTCTAATATCTAAGATTTTAATGTCTTAAAGTTCCTGTTTATAGACGCATGGTTAAAATCAGCAGATACTCGTTATTTTCATTTAATCTACTTTTTAATTTCTTAATAATGCAATTGTTATTTAAAGCTTAACACACAAACACTGCACTTTAGTTAAGGAGACCAAGACACAGTAAAGACGTCTGACAACGGTGTACAACGACAGGACAATGTGGCTTTGGAAATTATAATAAACATTTCAAGAGGACCGAGTTGGTAAATCATTTCTTTTCCTCCCTAACTATCGATATCGGTGCATTCCCTTTTCATACAGTATTAACCAGAATGGTATAGCCTTACCAGTTAGGAGTATTTGAATTTCAGTTTGTTCATTGTGGTTGCTGTGTCACTCAAAAGAATTGAACATTATTTGCCGGATTCCCACAGCTTGCCTGCTACTCTGAAAGGCACTGCATACCTAAGACAGGAAAGTCCAACCACTACCACCATTTACTTTCGGAACATAAGTTTACTTACGTTCTCTTTCCAACCCTTCTGTACCTTTCATTTTCTCCTGTGTGCAATAAACCTCAGTAAGGAAATGAAAGACTTTCAGGTTTACAGGTAAAGTTGTACAAGGAAAGGTATAAAAGGTATCAATCATGACAGAGGGAGAGCAAAGCGAACCACCTAAGGAAAACGTTCAGCAAGAGAAGACAAAGGTACAGAATGTGTTTTCTTAACTTTGAGCAACATGCCATTCCCTGTAGAGTACTAGGTGCTTGTACAAGACTTGTAATATAAAGTGTTTAAATTGTTGCATAGTAGTTGCCGCCTAAAAAACCAAGGTGTGCACATTATTCAGAGTATCATCACATTAACTGTTGAATAAAGCAGACACATTCTTGTTTTGTTTAAAAGTGCAGAGATGAAGTTGCATACGGTACTGTTGATGGTAGTAGTAGCGCTGGTGACCGATGTGCAGATGTTACTGTCCCAGAACACATCACCAACTCCAGAGTGCCGCACCTTGATATCAAAGTAAAGATCACTGCCTCCAGACCAAATGAGGGGATTTAAAAAGCTAAGGGATCAGTATGTAAGTACAGCATATCTGCATATGGAACACAAGTATCTCTCTTTTCTCTGTCTTGCACACACATACCAAACACAGGTATCTCTTTCTTGTGTGCTCACGCACACACACACATGCATGCACACACACACACGCACCCACCCTTAAACTTGTAGTACCTCCTCCAAACTATGACACTCTGAAGTTTCTCATTTTTATGTTGCTTGCACGTATGTGCAAGAAACATAGTGCCATCATTGGAGATTTCGGAGGTGTGTCACCTCCTCCTCCAATTCAGTCAGGGAGCTGGCAGGCACGGCTCCTGTAAGCCAATGCATTTTGGAGCTGTCTATGACACGCTCCAAAATGCAGTGGCATACAGTTGAAAGGGAGCTACACTTCAGTGAGCACCGATAAGCATAGCACCCCCCACGCCAGGCGTGCATGCCCCGCACATCCTGTTTAGCAACGGTGCCCAATCCCCGCGGCTGAGCTGCTGTCATTCCCCCGTAGCTGGTGCCACGCTGGAAGCCCACCGCAGTGTGGCAATCACATCTTTGGCTGCCGGGGGTGCCCAATCCCCGTCGGCTGAACAGCCCCGTCCTTGTGCCAGGCTGGGAGCCCACCCAGCGTGGCAGCGTCCCTCATAGTCTTTTTGTTTTAAACCTGTAAAACAAAAGCGGTCCCGTAGGCGTCTCCTGACCCCCTCCCACAACCCGCACCCACCACTCGCCAGCCTCCCGCACCCCCTCACCCCATACCCCTACCTCTGTACTCCGGCGCGGCGATCTTCGGTGGACCGGGAACACGTCTGCACTCTTCAAAGCCGACCGCGAACTGAGGAAATGCCGGTAAGCTGTATAATGGGCTAGATAGGAGGGGTTCAACTTTATTGCATATCTCATGCATTTTTTGAATTTTGCACCAAATTTTCAACATGGGGTTTTTAGGACCCCTTCTCATGAATGATATCACTGTCATGGCATTATTCAGGCCCGAAGGGTGATTTCTTGCAGTGACTGCACAGTGACTGTGAAATCACCCTTTGGGCCCTGAATACTGTCATGACATTGACATCATTCATGAGAAGGGGTCCCAAAAACCCCATGTTGAAATTTTGGTACAAAAATTCAAAAAAATGACTGTTTTACGAGCGTGCATTGTGCAGTTCCTACGCAGGCTCGTAAGTTCGTGAAATTTCAATATTTTCACTCCAGATTTTCAACATTGCCATTTTACCACACCTTCTTATGAGTAGTACAGCTGTCATTTTTTCACATCTCACCCAAAATGTGTTTCTGCCCTTGTAGCGCAGAATGGTGCAGTCGATGTGCGAAATCAATGTACGGGACAAATTAAGAAAATCACATTGACACTGTTAATGAGCAGAGGTCTTAAAATGGCTACGTTGAAAATTTGGTGTAAAAATTCCTAAAAATGACTGTTTTACGAGAGTGTGTTGCGCAGTTCCTACACAGGCTCGTAAGTTCACAAATTTTCAATATTTTCACTCCAGATTTTCAACATTGCCATTTTACCACACCTCCTCATGAGCAGTACAGCTGTCATTTTTCACATCCTGCTCAATACATGTTTCCACCCATGTTGCGCACAATGGCGCAGTCGGTGTGCGAACTCAGTGTATGGGACACATTAAGAAAATCACAGTGTCACTGTTCATGAGCAGAGATCTTAAAATGGCAATGTTGAAAATTTAGTGAAAGAATTCCTAAAAATGACTGTTTTACGAGTGTGGTGCGCGGTTCCGCCACGTGGGTTTCTAATTTTCAATATTCCTCCAGATTTTCAACATTGCCATTTACCACACCTCCTTATGAGCAGTACAGCTGTCATTTTTCACATCCTGCCCAAAATGTGTTTCCGCCCATGTAGCGCACAATGGCGCAGTCGGTGTGCAAACTCAATGTATGGGACACATTAACAAAATCACACTGACACTGTTCATGACCAGAGGTATTAAAATGGCTATGTTGAACATTTTGTGAAAAATTTCCTAACAATGACTGTTTTACGAGCGTGCGTTGCGCAGTTCCTATGCACGCTCATAAGTTCGCAAATTTTCAATATTTGCACTCCAACGACTTCCAAATACCTAAACAGCACATAGAAGTAAGCAACATTCGGCATTGACAAATGCTTGTTTTTTCCATCACAGGAGAGGACTCATTCAGAACACATGTACCGAGGAAACATTTTGGCACTGGTACAGAGTTTAATAACACTTCAGGTAAGCACCAGAATTAAGGTGGGTATACAAAAACTGATATCTGCAGATTGAGGTGCTTCCTGCTGAACTGTATAACCCATTCCCCCCTATAGATACACTGATTTGTATCTGGTTAAATTGGACTCATTTCATGGGTTCCTGAATATTATAGCACCTCAGCATATCCTTACGTACACGCTGTACAAAACTTCTCAAAAGGAAACAATGCGGGTTAGCATCCTTCCTTAAAATCTGCAAATAAACTTATAAAAACAATAAATGTAATTCAATGACGATAGGCAGGCAGTAATGTGGGAAGAGAATTTGGGACACTTGGATTGTGCAAAACTCAAGGTTGATGTAAATGTAATGAGCTTATTAGACTTCTCATGGTTTACAATTCTGTTCCTAGGTTTATATTTAACATTTTTAAAGCACGTGTTTTCCTGTCCAGCACCGCTGCATACAGCAGATATGCAGTTTGTCTAAGGATTTAAATCTTAAGAAGTTTAAATTATGGTTACAATTTTGTTTAAGTGTCTGTTTCAATGCAACTTATCATTAATTGCATGCAACAGGGTCTTCAACTAATTAAAAAACAAATGCTGTAAAAACAAATTTCTGTCTTGTTAGTTCTGAAGAAGAACTGCAAGAAAATAACTTTTATGATCGTGCAGAGCAAAGCTAAAGACTAGCTTTTCAAAAGTCAGCTCTGGTTCCAGTCCAGTGGTTTCAGTGACACAGAGCAATATCTGTATTTTGAGCAGAAGGACCAGCTTTTAAAAGAGAAAAAACTGGTGGGGACGTGGATCTTAGGAACATGTTTCAAACAATATTTCTACAATGGATTTAATGTACTTTCGCCTTTTAGGGGCTATAGATTCCACAAAAACAACTTCCCCACACCTTATGGGAAATTCATCTGGGCCACTTTAGTGAATGGGGCTGCTTAGGAAAGTAAGCTGGGTTCCAGCGGCCCACCCCAAGATTTTCTGGCAGAAATGAGGATGAACTGCAAACATATAAACTAATGTATTCCAAACAGGTTGGTTAAGTATTACTTTAGTTATTATATTTTAATAAATATTTTAATTATTATAAATGAGGATCTAGAACCAACTTAGAAACTCATTTGGCTTTGTGTAAACATATATTCTTTAATATATAGCCATATTTTAAAATCAATATGCTGTTTAATAGTCCTTGACAAACCAGTCTTACTATCTGATTATTTCTGGACAAGAGCATTATTCAGTAAATATCACTATAAAATGGGTATGGGAAACAGGCGTGATTTTAAAAAAGGGACCTTTCCTCTCATTTGGCTCACCCTGTAAATAGACTCCAATAAATAACAAATGAAATTATCACATGACTGTGCCTTTATTCCAGCACAGCAACATGGGTCAGATCTATTAAATTTCTGAATTTCAGGAGTCAGCTTTAAAACTGAAAATCATAGGAACTTCATTGTGATGATTAGGTACTGTATGGTGTGTGGTGCTGATGGATTAATACATCTTTGTTGTGCAAGACACTCAGCTACACTTGAGCGTCACTTCCCTGAGGCCTTCCTTTGTCCTACAGTGCAATCATGCAGACCCAGCCTTGTCCTTTGGCTTAAATAGCAGACATAGTTCAAATGTTTGCATGGAAATAAATCATTACTGTTTTTTTATTTATAAAGATGAAACTGAATATTCATGAGGAACTTTACAAAACAAAGTATTGGCAAATTAAGACTTTCATTACTGAATTATGTTTTTTGTTACACATGCTGTTAGGTTTCAGAAAGGCTGATACTTGTGAAAGAAGAGTTTGAGCTTCTCTACAATGTCACTGAAACCATCACACAGTCAAAGACATCCAGTTCCACGGAAACCCATTTGGAAACCTTGAAAAAAATTCTAATGGATATAAATACATGTGTAAGTGTTAATTGACATGATTAGTCGGACATTATTATTTTTTTTCTTTTTCCAATCCTCTATTCCCTACTGCCTTTTCATAAAAGTTAAGCAAAATATGTTGCCCAAGAGTGCTATTTGTCCATAGCAGAATAAGTATTCATCGATATCTCATTTCCAAGGAAGAATTTGTGAGAATCATGACAAAGGGATTGAAAGGGCTCATTTTCAAAAAGAAGTATGTGGCTTAAAGAAGGCAAGCCAGGGGAGAATTGGTATTCAGCTTTTTAATTTTTTTAAAAAAATGGTCCTGTTGTGATATTTCCTGAGGTGACAGGCAAATAAAATAGGAATTATTTATTCACCCATTTTCATTATGTAGTCCTCATTACCAATCTTTTTTTTTTTTTTTTCTATTTTCTTTTTACGGCTCTAGCTGTCAGGAGCCTGTGATGTCAGCCCACTCGTGCTTCCACCCCCCCACATTGACCACGACCCCTTCTGATACCCTGTGGCTTTCCCCCCACGGTGGGGCCATGGCACTGGGGACACATGCCGCGGACGTCGGACTAGGTCAGAGGGGCTGATCTGAGGGGGCTAATTGAAGCTGTGCTGGGCTTCATTAATGGCTCCCGGCAGCATCTCCTTTTTCCCTTTTTCTGGGAGGCTGGGACGTGCAATGACGCGAAGCGTCCTGCCCCACCTCCAGTACATGCTGTTGGTGTCAGCAGCCGTGTGACTCCTGGTCTCCACCAGGGGTCACACAGACTCCGCGCACATCCCATCCCTCCCCCCCAGAGAAGGAGAGCAGTCCGTGGGACGCTCTATCCTTCTCCCCCCGGCCGGCCCTCCAGCGACCCAAGTCCGTTCCCGAACCCAGGTCGCCGGCGTCGCAAGCGGAAATCCCACCACTGCACCGGCAGGCTGGCTGTCCTCATTACCAATCTTACTTGATGAAGGTTACTGCTATATTTACACATTATTCTTCCCTGTTAGTTTTTTTTATGAAATATTATCCCTAACAAGATATGATAACAGCATTCTGATTGGTCGCAAATAACTTTTTGCATATGCCAGTACTGTATAAATAGTGGGAGCAATGTGCAACACTGCCACTTATTGTGGTACAATATCAGAGTATTGGTTCAGCTTCATCCAGTGGTAAAGCACGGGGGGGTAACAAATGCCAAACCCCAATAAGGTTTGCAGTTGGGGTGAGATTTGTTTTTTTGTTTATTACTTTACTTAGTAGGTGCACTAAGCCAGTGGATGTTTTGGGGGCATAGACTCAATATCTCAACAGCCACAGTACCTTACAGTGAATATAAAATGCAGCAAGGTATTCAATGAATAACATTTTGTAAACCTTATGACTATCTTCATTGAGCTCCTGCATCACACAACAAGGCTTGGACACAGTCCATGTGGATAATGTAGTATTTACAGGGGGTCTTGACTCCCAACCAATTATAAAGCTTAATTTCCTCAATAGTTTAAAAGTAATTTTATAACTCTAATTCATTAAAGAGCTACTGTAGTGCATAAAATTAATGTTAGTTTTTAAAAGCAGTCAGCTATTACCTTTTATATATATGAAGTACTTTTTCTTTTACCTTTGGGTAATTTGAAAATGGTTTACCCCATGTTAGTAGGCGTGATGTGTAGGACAGCACACTGTCACTCATCTGACATGTCTATCCCTGCCCCCCCACACCCACCGCAACACACACACACATACACTACATCCTCAGCATGTGACCTCACTGACTGTGGCATTATTGGTGCTTAGGAATAGTCACTCAGTAACTGCCAGGTCAGTCAACTGTGATGTCACTGTTGGTAAGCTCACAATGCTGATGATGTAGTAGGGGGATAGAGATAGATATGTCACCTGCCTGCCTATAGGCTGTTCTACACGTCTAGCATAATGCTATCACATAGAATACTTCCTTATGAGCAAAGCGAAAAAAAAAAAAAACACTTCAGAAATAAAATGTTACAACTGACTACTTAAAATTTGTACTATTTTCCTGTCTGCCTGTTTTGGATCCACTAGGTCATTAACTTGGTTAAACATATTCATAAAATTGTAAATGTAAAAAAGACAACTGCAGTAATTCAGTGAACATAATGTTGTTACTCTTCAATAAATAGTCCATCATGTAAGTGGTAATCTAACAATTTGCACCATTTTACATGTAATCGGACTCTTTGACTTCATCAGCCTGTTGACTGAATTTATAACCAGTCACCCATTCTGCTTTCTGGATACCAGCCAGTGGCACATTTTACAATGGCACCTTTTGCTGCCACTTTCACGTAAGGACTACTCACTGCACTTTCCTAGTGATAACCATTTCCTAGTGATGACCCTTTACTGCCCTTTACCACAGGCATAAATCAATGGTCCATTCCCTTTTGGAATGATTAATCTGCCTCAACAATTAAAATTGGATTTTAAAACTTTTATTTCATTAATTTAGTAAAACATATTCAAAACATTGTACATGTAAAAAATACAACTAATTGAGCAATCATGATGTTGTTTATCATGAATAATGCATCCTGTAAGTGGTAATCTATTCAAAGAAGTATGTACTCCAGTGCATGTAATCTGATTCTAGAACACGGAAAATTGGGCACACACCAGCCAATATTATGAAGACTCCACAGCATAGATATATATCAATTACATTTATTGTGAAGAAAAAAAAAAAAGACCCACATGCCTAACACATTTCAGATTAAAACAATCCTTTATCAAAGGATTGTTATAATCAGAAACCCATTAGGTGTATACAAACTGTGGGTATTTTTTTTTACAATAAATGGTATTGATATACATCTAAGCTGTGGAGTCTTCATAATATTGGCTGGAGTGTGCCCAATGTTCTGTGTTCTGTAGTTGCTACTATTTTGAGAGTACCACCATCCCAGTGCACACTTTCCTGCTCTTTGTATGTAGGCTCCGATTCTAGTACAGCTATGCCTGGCATAACAGCACTTGCACCAAGTAGAATGGTGCAAGTAGCAACTTATGCTAGCAGTTGTGACATGCATGATTTTACAATGTGGCTTGCGACATGTCACAGGCCACTTGCACTGAAGAGCTGTTACTCTGGCAGTTGTGCCCTAAACCCCCGAGACATGGCGCTAGGGGGTTTACAGCAGGAGTTGTGCCCCATTCCAGAAAGGCAGCAACAAAGTCCCCAATATCGGGATTCTACAAGAACCCCGGAGGAAAATCGGCAACGTAAGTTACACCAGCTTTTAGATGGTGTAACATATGGATGCCCTCCAGGGGTCCTGTAGACCCACCAGCAGCCCAGCAGTCAATCCACAATTGCCCAACCTGCATGCCCAGCATACCCCTTATGTGTGCCCTGCAGGGCTGCCCACACCCCCGCCCCTGAAGCATAATATATCCACCCCGTATGGCTGCCCACAGCCCCACCCCTGAATCCCCCATTGCTTTATGCCCCACAGGGCTGCCCATTCCACCACTCTGAATCCCCCATTGCCTTATGCCTCACAGGGTGGAGCTGTCAACCCCCCATCTGTGCCCTGACCCCGAGTCACCGCTGCAAATTCCAGTAGTATCCCATACCAGCCCTGGTAACCTAGTGGCCCCCCACCAGCCATGCCAGTCCACCCAGCACCCCCCACCCATCTCCAGCCGACGACTGGCACAGCTCACCTCTCACCTCCATGGCCAGCCACCGACTGCGTTCAGTAGGAGTGCTTACTGAATAGGTTTGCTCAGAAGTTAATTTCTGAGCACATTTTTACAGTAAGTGGTCCAACTGAACTCAGTCAGTGACTGTCCATGGAGATGAAGGTGGGCTGTGCCGGTGCTGGCTGGGGACAGGTGGGGGTGCTAGGTGGACTACACGGTGAGAACCAATGACAACCAGGTGTAAGTGGATGGATGTATGCCTGTACCTGTACATACTGTACGGTACACAGGCAATGGTGCGATTTGGGGACCCATGACAGTGGGTAGGGGGCCTCTAGCCCTGTGGGCGCCAGCAGTGTGTGAGCAATGGGGGGTGAGCACTTGTGACCTGAAGTTGCGGTTTATCACTTCCTCGCCAGGTACACCCTCTGTTCAGCATACCTGAGCACATGTCACAAGTCACAGGACTTAGACATAGAGACCCTGCCCCTTCTAGAATGGGGTGGAGGGTCAATGTCGCAGTTGTGATTGGTGCAAGTCGCATTTGTCAGTGACTTGCACCATCCTTCTAGAATCAGGCCCGTAGTCTGAGTCTGACTGACTTCATCACCCTACTTCTTTTTTGGGTTGTTTTTGTACCCCCCCATGATCCTGGATTAATGATTAGTTCAACAACCTCTCCCCAGCCTGCCTCCCAGATACCAATCAGAGGCATTTTTTACCATGACATACACTTTGCTGCCACTTTCATGTAAGGACTCTGTACCACTCTTTCCTAGTGATAACCCTTTCCTACAGAAAACCTTTTACTGCTCCTTGCCACCAGGCATTTTTTTTTTAGCTTTTGTTTACCGGGTAAGTACACTAGACAAGTAATATGCCTATTTTCAGGAACAACCCGGGAGAGTACAACATAATGAATACAGAATAGTACAGGATAATACAGAAACAACATGGCAGAAAGTCAACATAGAAAAAAGAACATTAACTCAATGACCCATTCCTCTTGAGAACCATTTATCTGCCTCTTCATCTGCTATTTTCCTCCATGAACTCTTGACTGTCTCTTCATAAATTGAATGCCAGTGATGAAGAATTATAGTTTTTGATAGTTTCTTCAAACAAATGGGTTACAATTAAACAGGGACTATTAAATCAGCTAGTTTTCTGGTTTTATCATCTATGCTGCAATCATACTCACCACCACATATCAATGTATTAGTTATCATCAGATAATAAAACAACCTACCTAGCACTGCTTCCCAGACTTTTTGCTTAATTACTCAAGCTATATAGTGTTCCTTTGCATAGTATTTGGTACAAAATCAGGCTTTTTTATTTGAGCCCAGCCAAAGTAGTGTCACCTAGTTAATGTGTTGCATTCACCACCCTAGATATGCCATTACAAGAGACAGGAATTATGTTTCAAAGGGCAGAGTGGCTTACTGAAATATGTATAGTATCTGGAATTTGATTTAGTAATTGACTTATAGTACCTCCTTACATAATTGAGATCACCGTTTGTTTATTAAATTCACTAAGTATAATATTCATTTATGAATATCTAGCTATTAGTTTAAAATTGTTGTCAGTTGCTATTAACATCAACAGAAATGTTCTCTATTTATTTCTCCTCCACTTTTGAGTTCAGAAACGTGTTAACAATTGTACCTCTTCATTGCAATACATTCCTTTGATTTTTCTACTTTAGCTACTTTTTGCCCAAGTGCTGTGTGTTTGAAATTTAAAAAAAGAAATTAAGTATAAAGAATAAAATAAGGCTAATATATTATTTATCTGTTGATTGGTTTGATTCTTGGGTCATAAGGTTGGTTTACAACCATGTGCCAGGTGCAGTTGCACATGGTGCAGTGAACATATACAAAGTACAATTAACATAAATATAAAAATAAATTATTATTAAGCAGGTCATATGTGCACAAAAAATGCATGCTGAACAGTAACAACTGCAGATGGAAACCATGTGCAATTTTAAAAGATGCTTAAAATTTGATATGCTTTTGGAATTTGGCACATATATCAGTAAGGAATTTAAAAAAACTGTCAGAGTAATATGAGGATATATTTTGTGTTTGCTTTACTTTTCTAAATGGGGGCTTTCTTTTTTACTTAGATAAATTGTTTTTCTAACAAGGCCTTAATTAATGCCTCCACTCAACATTCAAAGCTTTCCAAACCATTGTGTTTCAATAATAAAATACAAAGTATGATGTAAAAGAGGTATCCACACTAATGAGGAGTATAAATGACAATGAAAATATGTGACAGAAACAAATCTGCATACTTTGTTTTGCAGTGCTAATATTTTTGTTTGATTCATTGCTCTGCAGATACAACCTCTGAACAGAAGACAATATTCAAGTCAACTAACAAAACTGCTCAGGAAAATTAAGATCAGCAGAATGGTTAGTCTATTGTCTATTTACTTTGCTGACTGAAAGTGATTAAGAATGTTGTAGTGACAGTGGTGGTAAGGAGATGTTAGAGATGTGAACATAGGTCTCTAGAGACAGGCAAGGCAGAGGGGGTTTTAAGAAGATGGAGGCAGAAATGTTTTAGATAATTTCAAATGGAAAAAGATTGCTTGAAATTAAAGTTTAAAAGGGAGGAGAGGAGTTATACAAGAAGAGTCCAGCTCAAGTCATAAGATCAAAGGTCAGGGATGACTTTTACCTAATTGCTTGAGGGCAAGACTGTTCTGAGTGGCACTACCATGAACTGAGGTATATAAATAGTAAGCAATTTATTCAAAATCTCAGCATTAAATATTACCATCAGTTATGCATGAAAATCATGCACTAAAAGATGAAACTGTATTCCTCCTGTTATTTTATTTTTCGTCTTTTTTTGCTATACAGTTAAATGGCACTTCACCAGCTTAATCTCAGCATTATTTCATAATGCAGTCTACTAAGAAGAAAAGGGAGTGTTTCGTATAATCATGCACATTTTAAGACTTTGGCACTGTATAGCTGGATAGAATAATACAATATTATGGAACTTTTTCTGGTTGGAGAAAGAATGATTTACTATATATATATATATATATATATATATATATATATCTTTCCATGCTACTGAGAGCACACTTTAGTATTTGTATGCTTAATTATATGGCAAAACAAAAGGCGTTGTTAAATGACCAGCATTTATCCTCTCTCTCTCTCTCTCTCTCTATATATATATACATATATATATATATATATATATATATACACACACACATATATATATATATAAAGAGATAGATAGATAGATAGATAGATAGATATAGGCATTTATTTTGAAATTCCTTTCAAGCTTCAAGAGAGAAGGATAGACTCAGGGTTGTGCTCCCAAGCTATTGATGAATTTTTTAACCTGGAAAAATTTAGAAAAAACAAGAAAAATGATTGTCTTTTACATTCATAATTTAGAATTTTCTGAATTCGCTGCATACAATATTTGATATTCTAAAATTCATCTTTTGCATGTACATTTAGTGAATCTATATTTTATAGAGAATTAAATCTAACATGCTGTTTAAACAAATTAACATAATTATTGTGATGTAACTTTTGAATATCATGACAATCCATTGAACATGTGCAAACAAAAAAAGTCTGGCAACTCAGTAAGGACCACATTTACTATAAGCTGAAGTGAAAAAATATATTAATTTATTTTAAATCTATCATGTCATAAATAGCAGCAAAAATATTGCCACAGTGCAAACACACGGTATAAAACCACCAACATTTCACGTTTTGCCAATGCTTTATCCTTGATGGATTTAAAATAAATTAATATATTTTTTCACTTCAGCTTATAGTGAATGTGGTCCTTTATGAGTAGCCAGACTTTTTTTTTTTGCTTGCACATGGTAATAATGTTTGTCTGAGTACCAGTTACTCTAGTAGCCACCTGCCCTTTTCTTCATATTCATTGAACATCTAAAAAATGTGACATGTAATGTGTTAAAACTGTCCTATAAATTACTGTGCCCTAACCTGTTTCTGGTTTTCATGTATTTATTCTATATTTTTCTTCTGTTACAGGACTCCCATAAGTGTGTGCATGACAAAATATTATCCAGTCTTCTTGAATTAATAAATAAGCATCTTAAATGTGCTGCAAAAATGGAACAATGTGACTGATCCACTATGGTCCTTATTTTGATTATTTATTTTATAAAACATAATGTAGTTGGTTCTTTGTGGTCCTTATTTTTATTATTTATTTTGTAAAACATAGCCCTTATTTTTATTATTTATTTTATAAAACATTGTCCTTATTTTGATTAAGTATTTTATAAAACATGATGGAATTGATTAACTGATTCTTATTTATATTATTTAATTTATAAAACATAAGTTTATCAAGCACTGTTTGGTGGAAAGTTTTATTATAAAGTGTATTATTTTAGTTAATATTATTTAACAGAAAGTATACTGAATACAGTAATGTTTATTCCAAATGTTTTATGCAGAAAACTATAAAGTAATGCAAATGCTATGTTAAATAGTGACTAAATTCTAATAAAGTGTAACATTTTTTCCATGGTTGAATTCTGTGTTCTCTCTACCTTCCTGCTTTGCTAAGACTCATGGAAAGTTGTATTTAGTGAAAATTATAGTAGTTCCTTATAAGACACCCTTGTGGGAGCTGAAACTTTAAAAGATTGGCATTTTATTTATAGTTTTAGGGAAAGAAAGATATTGGTTAAACTAGGTTTTTTGCAAGTCCACATATTTTATTACACTTAAGTAGATGTCTGTTATTTTCCTGTACACTACAACAGTGCAGAAACATAATAATGTCTAGAAGATATTTAGACATGGGTGAATGTATATTTTAAATTAAAAACCTGAATGTTTATTAAAGGTGATGTGATTTATGTGGTTGAACCATAATCCTAGATATCCAAAGGCTTACCAGTGTTACATTAAAGTAGTTTTAGTGTTCACATACCATGCTGAAAAGGTGAGGAAGTTCAAGATTAGTGCTTAAAGACTTGTAATTTACATTGCCACTGTTGCTTATAAATCTATATCCACAAGTTATGCTCAACTACTTGTTTTGTAAGATTTTTTTAGAGTATTCCATGTGAAAGTAAGGTATGCTACATATTACTATATGATGAGTAGCACTGTCAGAGTAATCAGTCAGGACCTTAGCCATAATAAATCCTGCAATGAACCAACAGCAAATGAACCAGCCAATCACATCACTAAAATTGAAATTCTCACACTTAATACCCAGAAACTTCACATTTTAAAATGCCACCATGGCCCCAGTATTTAAAGGTTAGCACTGCAAACACATGGTTAGCTCTGGTGCTGACTGGGTCTGCATTTGCATGGAGCACCCACCAAACCCTGAAGCACAAAGGTGCTAACATACCATTGCACCTATGCAAATAAGGAGGTGCTGTCATGCATACTGGTGCACCATCATTTTCAAAGGTTTTTAGTGTCAGTAAATAGTCCCCAAATGATGCTGTTTACCACCACCAAAAACCACCTCTTAACTGGCACTAAGTCAGCAGCCCATTCCCCAAAAGGCAGGCCAGTGTACTGCAGCCACATGCCCCTGTGCCAAGCTGCCCCTGATCCCCCCCATTAAAAGCTATTATAGTGTCTCTGGTGGTATCCCTGGTGGTCCAGTGGTTCCCCACTACCAGTTGCCTAGTGTCCTTACCAGTATTATATCCTGGTGGCATAGTGGTTCCCCTGGTATCCTGTGATGAGGGTGACCACTATTGAGCACTTTCAAAAAGGGTGACTCAATAATAGCACCACATGCATAGGGCTACTGGACAGGGAGGGCAACCAGATATGAGGCAGCGAATATAGAATATGATGTCGCTATAGGTACATGTGTGTGGGGGTGAGTGAGCACACCGTGCAGTGGGCTGAAGGGGAGGGAGGTTTTGTGAGGCATACTGTGGCAGTGGGCTGCCAAGCAGGCCCTGTGGTGTGGTGGGTGTGGTGGCGCCATTTTGCTGAAATTAATTTTCGGCAATGTACACTCGCCCTAATGGAGATCACCTTTCTGCGATCACCGTTATGACATAGAACCATACTCCCACTCCCCCAATAGACCGTTGTCCTTACCAATATTATACCCTGGTGTCATAGTGGTACCCACACATCTGATCACCTGTTGTCCTTATCATTATTACACCCTGTTGGTCAAGCGGTACCCCCCCACCCCTGATAACTAACTGTCCTTAGCAGTATCTTTGGCAGCACTATTCCTGTGGGCCAAATGCAGCCCTTTGGTCTGTGTCAGGGCAGTGCAGATCCACTTAGTGCTGCACTGACACTGGCTGATATTCAATTGGATAGCACCACTCCATCTACAAGCACTATCTATCTGAATATCTCCAGAGCCAGGTGAGGTGTAAACACTGCACAAACAGCTGGACTGTGCCTGCTCAATTCTTGCAATATCAGGCTCATGTTTCTTCTCACGACGTCCACCATTCCAAATCAAAAAGCCATCCCTTACTGTAGAACACAGTCACATGTTTCTCATGTCTGACTCTACCACTCTTCCCATGACTCAAAGCAATTTCTTGTTCTCATCACCCCAACAAGGGAGTAATTATAAGCCCCTTCCCAAACCCACATACATCTTGTTTCTATTAAATTGCCCAATGGAGATAAATAGACTTTGTGGACTGAGGCTTGTTAATAAGGTGTAATGCAGTGTAAACTGGGTTGTTTTTATGACTGTGGGCAGAGCCTACAGCCATTTTGCTATCTGTCACTTGAAAATGGAGTTTCATGGGACACATGTTTTGAACATTTCAATGTATTCTTCCATGCCAACTGAAATAAAATATTCCCTTCTTTCTGTTAAGAATGTTGGAGACATAACTCTAAGCTGCTTATCAGATGTATTAGGAAACTGAAATAGCTTGTTAAATATTTGTTAAATATTGTTTGCCTATGAAACTGGAGATTTGCACATTTAAATACTAAGCATTTACACAGCTTCTTGATACTAGTTTAACTTGCGAATGTATTGTTTTTCAAGAAAGAGTCATACCTCATAAATGCCATCCTTTCCCCAGCAAATCTATGATTTACACTGTTTTTTAACGTCTGGAGCCTACAGTCCTCTTGCTATATGTAGATGGAAAATTGAGTATCCTGGAACACGTGTTTTAACTTTTCAATGTATCCTTCCATGTCAGCTGAAATAAAATATTCTCTTCTTTCTGTTCAGAATGTTGGAGACGTAACTCCAGGCTGCTTATCAGATGCCATTAGAAAACTGAAACAGCTTGTTAAATATTTGTTAAATATTGGTTGCCTATGAAACTGGAGATTTGCACATTTAAATACTAAGCATTTAAACAGCTTCTTGATACTAGTTTAATTTGGGAATGTATTGCCTTTCAAATAAGATTCATACCTCATAAATGTCACCCTTTCCCCAGCAAATCTATAAATTATACTGTTTTTTTAAACCTCTACAGACACTATCTGATGAGCAGTCTCAGACATATGCCAGGACTTCAGTGAACTGCTTAGACTAAATATGTATCAATAAGAAGCAATTTTTTACTAGCTTTTTGGGAAAACATATATTGAGCTACAGCAACACACATGCACACACACACACACACACACACACACACACGCACCTCTCTCTCTCTATACACATCATCCTCATGGCCACAACATTTTAAATAAATATCGCATTCTAATGTGTTATAAAAAAATGTTTATGTCAGTGGACACAGTGAAGTTCAGTTTAGAGTAGATCTCCTTTAAATATTTCTTATCTTATATTTTGTACACACACACACACGCACATACTACACATCATCCTCATGGCCACAATACTGCCAGGTGGACTGGGTTCAAGTCCTAACTGAGACACTTATTCTTTTTCACCTGTTTGTATGTGTTCCATAAAATATGCACATCACACTCCTGTGTGATTGTTTCAAATAAATATTTGTGTTGCCATTGGGTTGTGCATTTTAGAAAGGGTAATGTGCTCAGGAATGGCCCAGGTTCCAGTTGTCTCAGTGGTGCAGCTGGTTAGTGCAATCAGAACAGTATTTCGGGCAGCCTGGGTTCATTTCCCAGCTGAGGCATGTATTCTTTCTCACCTCTGTTTGTATGTGTCCCATAAAATATGCACACCAGACTCCTGTTTGACTGTTACAATAATGATACTGTTTATTTATGTCAGTGACTACAGTGAAGTTCAGTTTAGTGTAGATGTTCTTCAAATATTTCTTATCCTATATTTTGTATCCTGGATAGCGTACGGGAGCTGCTATATCTCATTATCACAGGGATCTTCATTTACACATTTCTGCACTGTATTTACTCAGGCTGTCCCAGATTAGATGCAATATCTTGTTTTTAGTGGGGTCATGATTTTTCCATTTTGAAAATGTATTTCATCAGGGTAGCCTAGTCCAAGGCCCCCATATACAATGGAGATGCACCGCATATCCTAGTGAAAATGTGAGATGTGCTGCACAACTCCAACAATGCTACATAGCATGATATTCAAATGTCCGGGATGCACCTGCCACAAGGGAATGACCCAGCATGCAAACAGATAGTATGCCGTGCAAGTTGAGGTGTGTTCCCATGCATATGCCATGCTGCAGCATACTCAGTGGGAAATTCACCCCTTGCCATCCAGAGGAGCAGCCAACAGCTAGGCCATGAATAGCTGGCCTAAGCCCACCAGACACCCACAGGTTGGCTGTGGAAATGCACCCAGGTGCACAGCAGCCTGGCAGCCCTGGGGGACTACATATACCCCCTCCAATCCCCGATTGATCCAACTCCATCCCCAAAAAGCTCCATTGTGTAGGGACCCCTTGGACCCAATTGCACCAGAGAAAACCTGGTCCATATCCATAGCATAGAGGACTGCTACCCACTGCCTTGGTACATAGACAACCCCACTCCCCTTATACCCAAGCTGTTGCAGAGACTGACACTGCCCTCCACACCCTGCCACAGCAAGCCACTGACTGCACTGGACCCAGGCTGGGGACCTTCACTCCAGAATGACCCAAGTGGTTATACCATTCATTGGGGCACTACACTAGCTGTGGACCCAGCAGTGTACACAGCTGTGTGTATGTCCCTGGCAAACCATAAGAGGGAATTGACATTTCTCCAATGCATGCCTTGTCAGTCCAGAATCTTTCTGCTCTCATACACTCTTTCCCATTCCCCTGTGTAACATTCCACTCTCCGGACTGCTGAGGTATCCTGAGTGCCATGGGGTGCAGTATCCTGCAATGGTATTTGTAGTGTATGCTCCAGGCTATGGATAATACATTTGTGGTTCCCCAATTGATCAAACAAATGGGAGGTTGGATGTAACATGCCTCTTCCGGGACCTGTGTGAGTGAGTACAGCATCGGCTTTCACCCACACTGAGTAGTGCAATGGCCCCGGGACGATGGATCCTCATGCGAGTGCCTGAGGTGTATGGCCACTGGGCGTTATTGCCCGCACACATCTTGTACCTATGTATGACACATTCCAGGACCCTACTGCTGGTGCTTCACCACCCGAAAATAAGATGCCATTTCTTCTGTGAACTATTCAGGCTAAATATATAGCACTCAGGAGGCATATTCTAGAAAAATACATTGTAAAAATGTGCAAAAGGAAGACCACATTGAAACTGCCTCGCAGCAGATCAACATTGTGCAAATTCATTAGAAATAATGGGTAAAAGCATCCCAAAACCTCTCCACAGCCATATTGGTTCTGACCAAACTTTGCTTTGGTTGCCATGATCATCTGGGTGGTTGTTCATAATTTTGAAGCCCTCTAGTGGTGTACCAAGAAAAGTATTTATTTTCAAAACCTCAGAGTGTGAGCTACTTAATAACTGGAGAGCAACCTGTTAGTGGGATGAAATAAGAGGGAGAGGGTTAGAGAGAGACAGAGAGAGAGAGAAAAAATAGGCACAAAAATGTATGCTGGTGAATGTTTTATTGCCAAACTGGAAGGGGCAGATTTCTTGAGAGGTTTTGTGAGCTGGGCACTCAACATTTTGTCTTACATTGTTACCATCACCCTATGGCAAGAAGTAGGACTAATTGATAGTACAGAATGAGGACACTTTTGGAAATGTAAGCAACTTTATTTTGAAATAATATTTTATACTTTGTTTCACAAATTTGCAAAGGTGCCCATTTTATAATATCAGTGAGTCACACCAGATACTGTAAGTTTCATTGTGGGAATGAGACATGTGCATTGCTTTGCAGTATCACAGATACTACTAGGCTTGCCTTGTGCAACATGATTTGAAATGCTAACTTTCACCCTCTCTTCCCTTGCCAAGAGCTACCACCCTCTGGGGGCAGAAACCCTCTTGAGGAGGGTCCCAGCACTTGAAGTGTCACAGCCATGTGGTCCCTTTGGCCAAAGGAACTATAGGGAAGAAGACCCAAAAACCTATAAAAAGAGAAGAGACATAGTCAGAAGAGAGATAAACAGGAAAGGAACTGCACTAAAGAACAATTAAAGAGGAAGTGAAATATAATAAAATACAGCAATCCTGCTCTGACTCAATGGGACAATAGGGATCTTTAATTTCATTACTATTGGGATGTAGGAGAGCAGAAAACCCCTTTTGGAGAAAATCTCTGGGGCACTAAGTTCTAGGTTACCATTCATTCAGGCTAAGGACTACTTATATTCAGATGAGAACCTTAAAGATGCTGTTTCAAATACAAGGAAAAATGTATCTCTTTCTCTCAAAAGACTTATACACTCCAAAAAGTGTTGCAGAGCTTGCTGTAGGACTACAGGAGCTTTTCAAAGAAAAGCTTCTCCCCCTGGGGAGATACTATGGGCTAAAGCTAAGCTAAAGGAACAACATGATTACTAATAGAACCCTAATCTCTTACAATTTCATTGACACACTGAGACAGTTTGTGTAGCTAGGGAAGTAGATTTGTACACCATTTTATTCACCATGACCTTGATTGTTGTCCTTACCCTTTGTCTTGTCACCAGTTGTACCTTGTTTGTTGTTCTTCAGTTGTAAACCCCAATGCTGTGATAAATATAGGAGAAAACTAATTGAGCACTCGGTTGTATGCAATCAAATAGTTACTTGATTACACACAGCAAAGAAAATCATATTCTAACATGAGTCATAGGGGTAAATGGTACTCCTGTGGTAGATCAAAGGTGTGACTCATAAAATAAGTTAGTACACCATGGCTTACATGGTGTATGCATTCCTGCACTCTTTAACTGGGTGTGTACCAGCCAAAACTTACAGATGCATTGGAGGATTCTCTAACATCATATTTTACACAGAAATGAAGTTGCATCAGTAAGGAACAGCAAACTACTGTCTTGAAATCCATTGATCAAAGGATTGCTGGATTATGGAAATCAATATACAATTACAGGGAAGATAGAAAACTGCCAAACAGCCAAAGGGGTCATTGTTTTTGGTATTCTGGTATAATTTAATCACACATGAATGGATAACAGAATTACAACTAGTGGTTCTGGGCATTCAGCTAAGATGACAACTAATACATATTGTACTGGAATGTTATACTAGAATTTAAGGAGCAGATAAAGGCAAATAGCTCATGTAAACTGCCCACCACCCTGCCCCTATATCAGTGGTAGTAGCTAAGAGTTGGTTTTAAAGTCCTGAAGGCTTCTGTTTTTTAAACTCTTGTCTACTTATACTAGCCACAACTTTCAGCAGGAGGCTATTCCAAACCCTTATTACTCTGTGAGTGAAGCAATACTTCCTACTCTCAGTTCTCACTTTATTCCCTTTCAGTTGAAGCTGGCGTCCCGTTGTTTCCTTATGATCCTGTTTAAAGTCCATGTCTAATATAACCATGAGTTCTGTGTCCATCAATATGCCATCCATAAATAATAAATTTCCTCTAATCCTTTGAGATTCCAATGTTACTAATTTAGTTTGTTCAAGGCATTATGCATAGTCTAAGATACTCATCCCCTTGATGGATTTTGTAACGTGCATCTGTATCTGATCAATATTGTTGATATGTTTCTTTTTATGAGGAGTCTGGAGCTGGGAACCACAGGCAATGTGTGGGTGCACATAAGTCCTATATAGGGGGCCAAATCACTTCCGTGTCCCTATTCCTAATACAGCTTCTAATGTCCACCAGCATTTGGTAGCTTTAATAATTACACTGTTACATTGCATGTTATTCAATTTCCTTCTCATCCTTCTTTTTCTCCTTCCATCCTGTATCCCCATCTGAAGCTCTCATTGCTGTTCTGGTCCTTAATCCCACTAAGGGCAAGTGTCCCCCTGGTCTTCACTTCAGAATCCTTTACCTCTCAGGTCCTGCCATTGCTACCCTCATTGCTTCTTTACTAAGTCTATATATCACTCTTGCTTCTGTCCCATCTCTCTGGAAACATGTCTCTGTTATTCCATTTGCTAAAGGAGGTGATCCCTCCTCCCCTGGAAACTACCAGCCTATTTCTCTGCTCCCCATTCTTGACAAGCTCCAGGAATGCATTGTGCTATCCCGACTCTCTTCCTACCTTGATTCCTTCTTTTTCTTTACACTTTACTAGTCTGGTTTCCACAAACACCACTCCACCACCTCCTGTCTCCTGAGGATCAGTGATTCCATACTCACTAGGATGGACAAGGGCCTCATCTACTCTGGCATTTTTATTGATCTATTCAAGGCTTTCGATACTTAGTCACACCCTCTTCTGCTTACTAAACTCACTGCCGCAGGGCTCTCAAATGCAGCCACCAGTTTTCTTTTTTCTTTTCCTATTTAGTGGGTAGAATACAATCCATTCAGATAAGTGATGCAAACTCCCCTCCCCTTACCATCAACACTGGTGTTCCTCAGGGATCTGTGCCAGGCCCGCTACTTTTTTCTATCTTCCTAAATGACCTTCCCTCTGCCTGTTCTCTCACATCCATCCACATGTATGCTGATGATGTTGTTCTATTAACATCTGTCCCTTCCCCTTCTGTTGTAGCCGCAAAGCTTCAGCATGATTTTGATAAAGTAAAGCTGTGGTATCACTCTAATCAGTTATTTTTAAATGCCAGGAAGACAGTCTCCATTACCTTTGGTACAAGGCAGGGAATGTCTAGGCTAAATTCCCTCCCTTTTACCACACCCCAAGATGGGACACTACTTGAGGCCAATTCCTTTTTCAGGTACCTTGGGTTATGGCTTGATCAGCACCTCACCTTTTCTGAACAAATTTATGCCATTCACAAAAAGTTGCACCCTATGCTGGGTGCATTATACAGAAATTGTGGTTGTATTCCTCTGCCGGCATGCCATGCCCTTGTCCAGAAAATGATCTTACCTATTTTTGATTATGGAGATATTATCTAAAGTGCTGCTCTCAGATCTTCCCTAACTAGACTGGAATCTTTTTCACTCTGTGCCATTTTGCTCGACTGTCTTCCCCATGCCCATCACTGCACCCTCAACCAATCTCTCTCTCTCTCTCTCGCTCTCTCTCTCTCTCTCTCTCCCTCTTCCTTCGCTAGCCTACAGGTGCAATACCCACTGTGCTAAATTTCTTGTCAAATTCTGGTTTCACTCCCTCCCTCCTTCCATAGCTCTGCTCCTCTATTTCCCTCAAACCATCTTCTTTTCACTCACTCAGAAACCATGACCACCGCACTTTAACCACCCCGCTCAGGTCCACCTCGGTTGGCCAGGTTGCTTTCTCATGCCATTTCCCAAAAATTTGGAACACCCTCCCATCTCCCATCCATCATGCTGTGTCCCTGGATAACCTCAACTCCCTCCTCAAGGTCCATTTCCCCTCTTCTTGTAGTTGTATATAATTGTTTAATTTTTACCTTCACCGTGTTTTGCCTCTGTACTCATTTGCAATTAATTACCTACCCTATATCAATTAAATAATCTGATTGTGTTGTTTTCTTATTATCCTAGCACCTTTCTTGTTGTATTGTTGTTTATAAATGTATGTATTATAACCTAGTTTTGTTCTTACTGTTGCATGTTTTTTTTTTTTTCATTATTCAGTGTATTTGACTTTTGCTGCTGTAGTTGCTGTGTATCGTAAAACCCCCTCTCTCCCAGGACAGTCTGAAAATGAGCATGTCTGCTCAGTATGTCTTTCCTGGTGAAACTTTTAAATAAATAAATGTCAAAGCTAAATTTATGGTCTCCTGGTATACCGAGATCTCTTTGTATCTCGGTTTTCTGGTGCATAGACCCCATAAATCTGTAATTGTGTTTAGGATTATTCTTTCCAAAATAAATAAGTACACATTTATTTTTGTTGAATGTCATGCCCAAAGTGTTTGTCCACATGTTAATTTGTATACCATCACCACAGCGACTCCCCTGATGGTGAAGACCAGCACAGCACCAGAAATAAAGCAAAACCCACCCATTGCTGTGCTGGTCTTTGCGGTGATCAGGACTGCATCACTGGGTAATTACCCCCCCCGGTCCAACTCTGACTCTGAGTTAAAATCCTAGAGACCGGGGTGTGTGGGGGCAGAGTCCCCCACAAGGGGAGGTCCAGGTGGCACAGCCCCCCGATTGTGTGTGCTGACATCCATGTGGCAACAATGCTGACAGTCAGCATTATAGCTGTTGCTGTAGGGGATGTCGGCGCTAGCACTGTTGAAGCGCGTTGGGTAAACCATGTTAATTTTATCCAACTCAGCTTTCTTACTAGAAGTTTAAGGAAATCAAGAAGACAATGCCCATATACTGTAGACTTCCCCCACAATTTAGTGGCAGTAACACATGTTAACAACTTCTATAAGATATTTATCCAATCTATCTTTAAAAATCCCCCAAATTATCAGCATCCACCACCTCCTGTGGCAATTTGTTCCACATCATAACTGCTCTACACTTATAACTATTTCTTCCCAATTCAGTCCTCACTGTCTCCTCCCTTAATTGTTTATTATGTACTCTGAAAAGATACTGCTTTTCTACCGATTCCAAACCCAACTCTAATTTAAGATCTTCATCCCCCAAAGCTTTGTCTAATAGCAATAAGGCACCTCTCACCCTTCTACTCATCAATGGCCACAAACCTAAATTCTCCAACCTTTCCTCATATGAGTTACTTTGGCCCCCAGCAATTAATTTAGTAAAGGTTCTCTGTGGCCTCTCCATTACCCTAATGTCCTTCGAAAATGGACAAGAGACAGTGGAACAATAATCCAATATGGGCCTTATCACTGACCTATACAGTGGTAACAAAACCTCCCTACTCCTAGATTGAAACCCCTTCTCATACAGTTTACCAACTGCATAGCTTTATTTGATGCATATTTACTATGGGCTCCACTTTAAAGATAATTTTGTACTAATACACCTAAATCCTTTTCACACTTTGACACCTTTAATTGAAGACTCTGCATATAATAAATCTGCTGTACATTATGCTTTCCAAGATGCATAATAATACATTTCTCCCTATTAAAGGTCATCCCATTTTCGTTAGCCCATTCCATTATATAAATCAAATCCTGCCCAAATATTAATCTGTCGTCAAAAGTATCCACTACTCCCCCCATTTTAACATCATCAGCAAATTTTATTAGCTTATTTTCGCTCACTATCTTTAAATCACTAATAAAGATGCTGAACAGCAATGGTCCAAGCACTGAACCCTGGGGAACACCATTCACCACCCTTTGTGAATCAGATACAAGTCCATTCAGTCTCACTTTCTGCATTCTATTTGATAGCCACAGCTCAACCCATCTTACTATAGCTGAATCTAACCCCAATTTAATGAGTGTTTCAATAATTTTAAAATGCAGAACCATGTCAAATGCTCTACTAAAGTTGAGCATTACCTCATCCACACTTTTTCTCTTATCAATAAACTTCCTAACATACTCATAGATGGTGATCAAATTTGTTTTGCATGATCTAGTTACCATAAATCCATGTTATTTTTTATCCACTAAAAGATTTTCCCTCATATAATCACTAATTGTTTCACACAATGTACCCTCTCTGATCTTTCCAATGATAGAGGTCAAGCTCACAGGCCTATAATTCACTGCCTCACTCCTTTTCCCCTTTTTATAGATAGGCACCATATATGTCAATTTCTACATCTCTGGTACCTCTCCTTCCACCAATGATTTTTGTCCTAACTTGGTAATAACTGGAGTCAGCATTCCTTCTAGTTCCTTCAAAAAATAGGGATGAATCCTATCCGGTCTTGCCACCTTTTCCACTTTCAATCTCTTTATCCTACTTTTTACCCTTTGTTACAATTTCTTTAGGAACTTGTATACTTCTTCCCAACTGCCCCATTTCCACAACTCCATCATGTTTTTTATACATAGCTCCAAAACATCTGCAGTACTAAATTCATTTAACGTCATAACCCCATTAATATTCAATGGACCTAAAATACTACTTCCTCTCCTTTTACTATTTATATATGCAAAAATATCTTCTTATTATCATTTGGCATTGCCAATTTAAACTCCAAACCCTTTTTTGTATTCTTATTTTACTTTTTAAATTTTTTTAGTAGAGTCTTATACCTAATTTGGGATACTAAAGAATTTTTTTTCATTTTATGAAACATCACTTTCTTTTTTTGCATAATCTTATTATAGTTTTTGTAAGCCATGGTGGTTTTTTACCTTTATGGTTATACACACACCTTTTTGGTATATACTTTCCTATTATCTCATTTATTATACCTAAGAATAGTTTCCAAGATTCATTCCATATTCCTATCCTTCATCATAACCTCCCAGTCAATACTACTCAACCTCTCCCTTATAGCTACATAATCCCCCATTGTATAAGAGCTGTTATGTTCTGTTCTGTTCTACCCTTCACAATATTGGTTTCCCAATTCATCCTAAATATTATGGAATTGTGGTCACTTAACCCCAAATGTGGCTGGATACTAATTTGTTTAATTACATAAGGAATATTTGTTAAAATGACATCTAATATATTCTCCCCATTTGAAGCTTCCTGTAAACACTGCTTTACACCTATCACCATTAAGTATTCCTGTACTCTGCACTCCAAGTTATTTCCTTCCATGCATTCCCCCACCTAATATTTGGGATATTTAAATTCCCCATCAATACTACATCCGTGTCTTCAGACAAGGATACAATATATTCAAGAAAAGCTTCAGTATCCTCCATTGCTGTATCTGGTGCTCTATAAAAGGTTGAAAAACTACATTTCTTCCCTTTATCCCCAGCAGTTCAATGGTAACCATTTCAATACTTCCTATATTATCATTTTTATTAGTGACTCTTACTTTAATTTCATCCCTAATGTATACAGCCACCCCCCATCCCTTTTCCCATCTCTATTTTTATTTATTAATCTATACCCTGGTATCTGCTGTTGCCATAGGTTATCACATGACCACCAAGTTTCCACAACCCCAACAATATCAAGTGTATCTCTCCTCATAATCATTTCCAGTTTGGCTATACTAATTTCATTTACGCTTCTAGCATTACAAAACATTACTTTACTATCAGACATGATTCTTTTATTTCTTTTACTTTGAGGTTTATCCATTTTATATTCCCTGGTCATCCCCTTTCCTTCAGTTTACACAATTTTCTATATCATTTCTCAATCTGTGTCTCAGAATTCTACTACCTCTATAATTTAAGTACAGACCATCCTTATAGTACAGTTTTATCATTTTATCCAAAGTCCCCCAGTGTTTTACGAACTTGTAGCCATTTTCCCCTGACCATCCACATAAGCATTTGTTTGTTAAAACAATTCTTTTATTTTTATATATGGATGCCCTAGGTTCTGGTAGTACTTCTGAAATTACAATCTCAGAACCTTTATTTACAAATTTTTGTACTAGTTTATTGTAGTCTCTGCATTTCTGGCAGGGTTTTCCTCACAATACTGTTTATGCCCACATGAATCACTGCCAGTGGGTGTTCCCCTGCACCACTACAAATTGTATCAACCATTTCACACAAGTCCAAAGCACCAGCTCCCAAGAAGCTACTAAGCATTCTAGTCACCTTATCTGTATTACATATATATTGATCTGTGTATTTTATTATGGAATCTCATGTGACAATAACTTGTCCAGGATTTTGTCTCCCCACTTTCCATTTCTTCTATCTCCAAAACAGCTTCTCCAGCTCTTTGATCAGAATCACTTATGTTTCTCAATACACTATAGCTATTTTCCACTGGTATTACATATATTTCGTTTACTTCAGTATCCCTTACACTACGCTGCTCTTCCTGCTCTCCCCCGTCATTTCCTATAACATGTATATTTTCCACCTCATTCCTTCTTAAAGATGCTGGAACTGGTCCAAGCGGGCTGCCACCCCTCTGTCATTTCCTCACCCTTCCTGAATCACCCCTATTTATTTGATGGCTTCCTTCCCCACTCTCACTACCTTTTCTTTTAGTTTGCCCCATCCCCGAATTTTCATGATCACTTTTATTTAGACTTGTCAAGGTCTTTAACCTTAAAGTTAACTCTGTCTGACTATTTTCCAAGTTCTCCAACCTTTCCACAGCCTTAGCTAAATTTGAATATAATTGTTGGTTTAAAACACATTTTTCACACTCAAATACACTATAATCCCCACCCAAGTCAGCTTCCTTATGCATTTTACAGCCTATACATCTTATCAACAATTCCCCCTCTGATGTTAACAAAGAAGCCAGCAAGGTACATGTCTATGACACCCCATTTCCATTTTCCCTTTCCAAACCTTAAACAACTATATTTACTAGGCTATGGTATCCCGTCTCCATCTCTCTGCTCCCCACTAACATGCTAACATGAGCTAGACGCATGTGTCTCCATGCACCGATGTGCACTGCACATGCTCATGCTACTCGCGTGAGCATCCAACTTTAAAGTGCTGAACCCGGAAGTATCAGGGTTCTTGCTCCCTTCAGTGCAAACAGCTGTGTCCCCTTTGGTTTTTAAAATTCCCCACAATATAGGGTTTTTACAGTAAAATTGACACAATCCTATTGGTTTGGTAGTCACCTCTGCCCTCAGCACATAGAGGGTCTACACGTTGTTCCAAAGAGTCTTTTCTCCTAACAATAACAGAGCCTCTCAGGACTCCACTCCATCTCAGCACACATGAGCAGCACTCTGCCTACTACAGCCACTCTGTCCCATCACTTTTGGCTGTCTCACAGCTCAGACTGCAGCTACAAAAAAAGGTTATATTGGTGCTCTTTCTTCTTCCAAACCACACACTCCACCTAATTTGGTGGTGTCTATGCATTAAGGCCAAAATAAAGCACTGTGTATAAAGTTCCTGTAGCAGATGTAGTAACTAGGATTTTTTTTAATCTTACTATTTTCTTTTTAAAATATTTTTAATTCACTTGTGAAATTAGATTACAGTTTCTTTCATGTCTGCTATCCCTATGAAAAAGTGGGTTTGGGTAGCAGAAGTCTTTTGATCTAAAAGGCTTTTGCTTGGGTTAAACTTCAAAGAGCTGAGTTCTTTTCATAGAAAAAATACATGTTTTGAATGTAAACAGTGGCCAGACATTTCCAGCTGGGTAGATGATACTGATAACAACAGGACCAACTTCTAAAAAACAAATCCAGTTTGGAGCAGCCTTGCAAAAAGGTGGTCCACAGAGATCAAAGGAAGATCCAGGATGTGATGCCAGAGAGTCATGTATGGCAATGCATGTGTAGTGGACCAGCCATTTAAAAGTATTTATTTTTATTTATTTATTGAAAAGCTTCACCAGAAAAGTACACTGAGAAATTGAAATTGCTTGTCTCACAGTACGTCCTGGGGAAGGGGGGTACATGTGGGAAAGGATGTATACACAAGTGCCATAATGGGTACAACATACATATATGAATGCTGGATACATAATATTGATAAAATAGGTTACAGAACCAACACAAGAGTTAATCATACACACATCATACAGTTAAAATTAGGGTACAGAAAGTTGATACAACAGATTTGTCACAGATGCAGTCAGAGAGAGCAAGGGACTGTACAATCAGTCCATCATAAGAGCTAATACATAAGAAGCTGTTAAATGCTTTGTAGTTGTTGACTAGGTGGTGGCAGGATAGAGAGTAGGGATGGAGGGGTTATGTACAGGTGCAGTTAGTGGAGTTGAGGTTAAGCAGGGTGGATGAAATAGATGCAGAGGATGACAAATGGTGAATTTGGGGGAGAAGCACATTCCAGATTTTAGGGAGGTGATGTGAGAACCCTGATTGACCTATGGTTGTTGATCAGCGAGGGATCGATACGGTGTGAGCATCAGTGTATCTAAGTGAGTGGTAGGATGTTGGTGGTAATGCTAAGGAGGAAGAAAGGTAAGAAGAGACAGAGTGGAACTAGAATTTAGAGTTGAATTTAGCTCAGTGAGAGAGATGTCAGTTGCCCAGAGAAGGGAGGGCAAGTGAGCGATAGAGGTCGCAGTGATGAGTGAGAGGGTGGGCATCCAGAGCAAAGTGACAGAAAGAGTCAAAGAGGGTATCCAGTTTGACTATGGAGGATTGGGGAAGCACTGCAGACTACATCACAGTAGTAAAAAATATGTAATATCATCTTCTGGATCAGTTTGTGCCTAGCCATAGGTGGAAGACAATTACAGTTCTTGTATAGTGCACCTAGCTTGGGGCACAGTTTTGACAGGATGGCATCATGTGACCAGAAAAACTGATCAGCTGGTCAAGCCAGACCCCAAGATACCTAAAGGATGATGTGTCCTTGAGAAGAGTCCCTTCGATTGTGTGATAGGAAGGAGAGGAGGTAAGCCTAGAGAGTCTTTGCCTTGTGCCAAAGGTCATGGAGACAGTCTTCTTGGTGTTAAGGAAGAGTTGGTGTGAGCAAAGCCAGAACTGAACTTTGTCAAAGTCCTGCTGTAGCCTGGCTTCTATGTCAGTGGGGCTGTAGCCAGAGGTATACAGGACTTTGTCATCTGTTTACATATGAATGAACACAGATGAGCAGACTCCGGGAAGGTCCTTGAGAAAATGAAGAAATTAGTGGGCCTAGAACAGAGCCTTGTGGCACACCAGTGTGGATTTGAAGGGGGGAGACAGAGCTTCAGCTAACATGACTGATTGTGTTCTACCTGTGAGGTAGGCTCTGGACCAGTCAGTGGCAGAGATAGACAGGCCAGCTGAAATCAGATTCAGGAGGAGTAGTGGATGAGAGACCATGTCAAAAACCTTGGCAAGGTTGACAGAAATGGTTGAGGTGATTTGCTCACTCTCCATACCTGTGATGATAGAGCCAGTGAGCCTAAGGATGGACGTAGTAGTGGAGTGTTTTTTTTTGTTTTTGTTTGTTTAACCAGGAGAGACACACTAAGCTGAAAGCTTGTTTAAAGGTATGATCTGGGAGCACAAGGAAGTTAAGTGACTTGCTTATGATCACACAGTATGCACCTAGGTGGCTGTGGGATTCAAAGCCAGGTCTCCAGATCTGCAGCCAAGAGCCTTAACCCACTGTGTTATATTGCTTCCTTGTAGATTTTTCCTGAAGCCAGACTGGAAAGGAGTGAAGAAGGAGGATTTGGAGAGAAGGTAGAGAGTTGGGTAAGGACAAGGTGCTCCTGGAGTTTGGCTAGGACTGGTAGTAGCAAGATAGTTCTGTAATTGTTTGGTGAGGAGTCACTGCCCTTAGATAGTTAGATAGTCAGTAGCGTGTTTCCATTTTGAGGGAATTGCTGCAAGGGCAAAAGAAAAGTTAAGATGGGCAGCTATGGGGAGGAGATTGCAGGTGCAGAGAGGTGGAGTAATTTTGGGCCCAGGTGGTCTGGGGACCCTCTTTTGGCTAGGTTGAGGGCAAGGTGGGCTTCCTGAACTTCTACAGGAGGAAGGAGAAACTCCCTGCAGTTGGGTGAGTGGTTTGAGTAGGGAAGGTAGGGGCAGAGTTGAGGGATTGGGAGGGAGGGATGAGAGAGGAAGCATAAGAGGTGAAGTATTTATTGAATTCAGCAGTGATGGAAGAGTGGTTAGAAATTAGGGAGTTTTTTACCTTTAGGAGTGGGGTTGACATTTAGAAGGTGGGAAGAAAAGGGAGTGAACTGCCTTCCAGAATCCAGAGGGGTTAGCTATGTTTGATTGTAATGAGTAGCTGAAGTACTCTGCTTTTGCCAGTCTAATAGCTCTGGTGCAAGAATTTCATAGGGCCCAGTATTTGATGAGGTCTTGAGGTAGTTTGGAAGTTTTATGTATTTTCCAAGTGCAGTATCATGCTTACTGGCACACCAGGAGTTCAGGGATGACCCATTGTAGGTGGTTACCATGAATTCAAATTCTTTTTAAAGGAGCATGCTTATCCCAGACTGCAAGGAATTTGTCATTAAAGTACAATTGAGCTTGGTCAATAGAATTTGCAGAGGATATTGGTGACCACTCGACTTGGTCAAGTTCAAGGTGGAGTGAGGCTAGATCAACGGAGCTGAAAGACTGTGTCATCAGTATTTTGTGGGGGGTTTTAGGTCGATGCACTTTGCACACAAGATAGATAGCATGGTGATCACTTAGGGCATCAGGGAGTGTTCCTGATAGTACTATATGGTAAGGGTGGATGGTGAGGGCCCAATCTATGAGAGTGTGATTTTGGATTTTGTGGTTTGTGTGTGATGGTTCATTTATTAGTTGGGTGAGGTTGAGGGAAGTTATGTCATTTTGGGTTTTACCAAGGGATGGGGACAACCAGTTGTGATTTACATCACGCATTAGATATAATTCTCCATTTGTGGTGAGTGTTGTAGTGGAGTTAACAAGCTCAACAGTGGTTTTGGCATTTAATCCAGGCTGCTAGTAGATCCCACCTACATAAATAGGGATGGAAAAGGGCACTGAGAGCCTTTGGACTTGTGCCTTCTAGGTAGATGATATGGCTGAGGATAGTGTAGTAATGACTTGGAGAGTAGAGGTGGTGTAAATTAACACCCCCTGTCTGTGGATCCCCAGGTCTTGACGGGTGAGTGAGTAGCCCTCGATGGAGATGGCAGAGCTGGGGGTATGCTTAGTTAGCCATGTTTCCATCAAAATTAAGACTTCTGGAGCAAGAGAGACTATTAGTGGTTGGAGTAGGTCAAATTTTGGAAGAAGACTGCATATGTTTAGATGTATTATCTTTAACCCATGTGGGAGACAGAAGGCTGATGCAGAGAGGACAGGGCTTGGGCTTTAGGCCTGGGGGCTTGCACCATGGGCTGCACCTCTGAAGGGGCCTGGATTCTGACTAACATCACCAGCTGACAACAGTAATAGAGTAACGATGATGAAGTGGAGTTTGGCACTTTTGGATCAGGATTTGGAGCCCAGGCTGAAGGAAGAGGAAGGGGTGACAGGTGCAGGTGGCAACCAGACAGTTAGAAGCAATAAGAGGAAGATGGCATTGGGTATTTGGGTAACCTAGGCAGATGGGTGGATGTTTGAATGCAACTAGTGCTGATTATAGGGGGCTGGGATCACAGCTAAGGGAAATTGGGAGTCATGAAGGAGAGGGAGGTAATGGTTGAAGAGGTAGAGTGTAGCATGTGGAGGTATTAGTTTAGGGGAATGGGGTAGGAGAACAACCAGCAGACAGTGGCAGAGGATAAGTTTAAACAGTACTGTATAAAGCATTATTGGTGTAGCTTATAAGATGCAGCTAGGTTATGTTTGCAATAAGCCAAATTAAGTAAGGGTGGGGTTTGAGGATGATGAGTAGTTCTGAAGAACAATCAGAATTCAGTGCGGTAGATCAGCAGATGGGGCAGACAGCACTTGAAGTTTCTCAGGTGATGATCTCACAGTAAAAAAAGAAATGCCACAGGAGTGAGATGGAAAAGTGCGGAACTCTACCATCTGCCCAGCCGGTGCTCACCTGCCCACTCTGAAAAGATCTGCAAACAGATCTTACATTTGTTTCAGTAGGTCATTTGCTGTCCAGTCACCAACCCAATTGTGTGTCTGCCAACAAAATGCTCACACACCCTCCCACCTGCTGATCACACACTAGCAATCTTAATTTTTTTAACATTCTCTTAGTGATCAGCCTTCCAGTGAAACTGTCGGGGAGGGAGGGTAGTTGAGTAATGAATTAGGCAGCCGGGAGTTGGGAGAGTGCTGGGAGAAGGGAGAAATAAGCTCACAGAAAAATCGGGCAGCCGAAGTTACCTTGCAATACTTGGGACCGAAAACTGTAAGCTGCTGGGGAGAAGAGAAAAGATTTTGTATGACACACTATATCTGTAGAAATGTTGAATGGGGACAAGGGTTATAATATAGTGGCTGGTTTTATGGATAAGAGTAGAGAAAGTGCATGTCTCTGAAACATGCGTTTTTTGCACTTTGTCATGTGGGGACCAGCAGAAGAATGCTTCTGCTGGTCTCAAATGCTGAAATGTGAAAACAGCGTGTTGCAGGGATGTGCACTATCCCTTTTATAACTCCACTTTCAGCATTTCTACAGATCTGTTGCTGTATACAAAAGCACCCTCTGCACAGACAGTATTGCTCGTGGCATAAAAAAAGTGACCATCACTTTGGGAGCAGTAGAAAAGGCTTACTCAGCAATATAGTATAGGACAGGGGCCAGGATAGAGGAGGAGTGAGACCTGCTTCTCTGGGCCAGCATTTCCTGGCTGGCACAGTGTGGTCACTCATGCCCAGTAATATGATATTTTGCATGTTCCATCAACTTGGCACATAGATGGGCCAGGGATGCAAGGCAAGCAAGAGACATACCAGGAAAGGATCCATTGAAGGGGTAGGCAGGTTCAGTGGAGGGATGACAGCCAAAATAGGTCCACAAAGAAACATAGACTTTGACAGCAGATAAGGACCACTTGGCCCACCTAGTCTGCCCATTTCCCTGCCTAGAGGATAAGCTGCAGATCCTATTTAATCAACAACCTATTTTATCCTACCCCCTACAAAAATTGCCTTATGTCGGTCCCATGCATTCTTGAATTCTCCCACAGTGTTAGACCCCACAGCCTCCTCAGGAGGGCTGTTCCATGCATCCACCACCATCTCTGTGAAACCATACTTCCTCACATTGCCCCAGAGCAGTCCCCCCTCTATCTTCAAATTGTGTCCCCTTGTTCTTGCACATCTTTCTTTCTGAAAGATGCTACCCTCTTGGACTTTGTTGATTCCACTGAGGTACTTAAACATTTCTATCATGTCCCCCCTCTCCCTTCTTTCCTCAAGGGTATACATATTAAGCTCCTTTAGTCTCTCCTCATATGGCTTCTCTTGCAGACCCTGCACCATTTTAGTTGCCCTCCTCTGAACTGCCTCCATCCTGTCTATGTCCTTGTGGAGATGGGGACTCCAGAACTGGACACAGTACTCCAGATGGGGTCTCATCAACTGTCTGTACAGGGGGATAACAACTTCCTGTTTTCTGCTGGTGATGCCTCTCCCTATACATCCCAGTATCCCCCCAGCCCTCCCTACTGCCTTCTCACATTGCTTGCTAACCTTAAGGTCATCTGATATGATTACCCCCAGGTCTCTTCCCATTTCTGTTGTTGTTACTACCCCCCCCATTGTGTAATCTTCCCCTGGGTTTTTATTTCCCAGGTGCATTATTTTGCACTTCTTTGCATTGAATCCAAGCTGCAATACTTCTGACTAGTCCTCCAACCTTGGCAGAAGATACCAGGAGAAAGGACTGCTGTGTGACTGGTCTTCTCTACTGGGACTAAAGAAGAAGAACTTTTGTACTTGGACCTTTAGTTTAGGGTAAAAAAAACTAACAAACAAAACAAAAAAAAGTGTGTGTTTGTCTGAGTTAACTGAACTGAATGGTTATCTGAACAGTTATCTAGGTGTAAATCTCAGGTGACTGAAAGGACTTAACAGCTGTGAGGTTTAAATTACTTGTAGAAACATCTAGTAAGTAGGGGGAGTGGCTTAGCTAGAAGGAAGCTACATTTAAAGAATGCCTTAGAAAGATTCTGCTAATAGCTTGGCAGAAGACACCAGGAGAAAGGACTGCTGTGTGACTGGACTTCTCTACTGGGACTATATTGCCCTCCTCCTCCCCTCCCCTCCACCCCCCAGCCAAAGCTAGTTCTATTTTATAGGCACATGATTTGACTGACAACAGGAACTTCCTGTTTGGGAGCAGGAAGTGAGTGATCATCAGAACCACCAAAGACCCACCATCCTAGAAGGGCAAGAGTAGCTCTCTGGCCCCTCTAGCTGCTGGAGGCTTGCCTCTGAGCAAGTAAGGGGTCTACTGAGAAATATAGGATATTCTTGTCTCAGAACAGGACAATCAGGAGCTTAAAGGGCACACAGGCAGAAAGTAAGGAGAGAGAGAAAAAAAAACTGAGGAAAGAGTAAGGATTGCAAACAGTTAAGGGGCCAGAAATAAGACATGATTGGAGTGGTGCAGTGCAGTGGCTGTGGAGCAGCAGTCTTCTGGGTGACATTCTGGAGGATGCGGTGTTGTCCCATCTGCAG
This sequence comes from Neoceratodus forsteri, assembly GCA_016271365.2. Lineage (NCBI taxonomy): Eukaryota > Metazoa > Chordata > Ceratodontiformes > Ceratodontidae > Neoceratodus > Neoceratodus forsteri. The sequence continues at coordinate 874,458,551 of CM057450.1, forward strand.
GCACCTCTCTGGGCTGAGGGAGGAGGTTGCTCATCTCCAGGCTGAGTTGGCCAGGATTTGTGGGACCTCCTCTTCCATCCAGGGACCACCAGTGCCACTGCTGTTGCCTCAGAGGTTGCCAAGAAAGATGAGCGGTTGGACCACAGTGAGCTCAGGGAGGGTGAGGATGGTGGAACAGAGGCGCATCCCTCCAGTTGAACCTCTCCACAATTCCTATGCCATTCTGGCAAAGTGTGGTTCCTCTATGGAGGCACCCGCAGTGGAGACCAAGGAGGATGCTGGGAACCTCCACAAAGGAGACCCACAGGAGGGTGTCAGGGGACCCTGCAGGGGAAGGAAACAACTCCTGGTGGGGGACTCCATTGTTAGGAAGGTATAACTGGGGGAGGAAGGGGAGAGGGAGGTAAGGTGCCTGCCTGGTGCCATGGCTTGGAGGGACAGGGAGCAAATCCTCAGGATTGCCCAAGCAGCTGCACAGGGAAGGGAGCTGGATGTCATTGTCCACCAGGGACAAATGACCTGGCTAAGAAAGGATTAGAGTGCAGGAAGAGTTTGTGGAATTGGGAGGGACTTGGTCAAGTAGCACACACGGTAGCCTTCTTGGAGGTGCTGCCCATCTATGGCATAGAGAGGCTAGGGTGTTCCACACCATGGGATTCAATCAGTGGTTGAAAAACTGGTGTGGAGCTCAGGGATTTGGCTTCATTGGGGACTGGGGGTCCACCTGGAGTGATGCAAGCCTATACTGGCATGATGGGCTGCATCTGTCCTGGAGGGGAACCAGGATCCTAGGTGATAGGTTTAAATGCTTCATTGGCAAGCATTTAAACAAGCCAAGGGAGGAGGCACTGGAAAGGAGCAGGGAAATCCTAGCCCACCCAAAAAAATCACGGTAGTAAGTGTGACAAACACCAACATAGAGGTGTCAATAGGGAGAAGGGCAGGGGTAAATGGAGAAAGTGACAAAGGCAAAAAGGACAGGGATGGGGCAAAAGAGAGTAATGCCATCAGGAAATGGGGGGTAATGAGTACCAATGCCAGTAGTCTGGGCAACAAGCTCCCTGAGCTGGTGGCCTTGATGGAAGAGGATGCCTGGATATCGTAGCCACAGAAACATGGTACACAGAGAACCATAACTGGGATGTTAACATACCAGGGTACATAACCTACAGGAAAGACAGGCAGGGAGAAGAGGGGAGGAGTAGCTCTCATGTAAAGGAAGGATAAAAGCAACTGAACAAAAGAGTAAACAGGGAGGAAAGGAGGCACTGTGGGTCACCTTGGAGACTGGAAAGGGCACCACAATCTGCACAGGGGTTGTGTACAGACCCCCATGTCAGGGGAAGGGAATGGACAAGGATATGATAGAAGGCATACTTAGAATGGCAGAGAAAGGGGAGATGGGAGACCTGAATATGCCAGATGTTGACTGGAGCATGTTTGCTGTAGTCACATCCAAGAGCAGGGCCATTCTTGATGCCCTACAGGTGGCAGGCCTCAGACAGCTAGTTTTGGAACCCACTCATGAGGGATCAATCTTAGACCTCGTACTCTCAAATGGGGGCAGTGAGAGGATCTCAGATCTAGAAGTGGGTTGCCATCTGGGGACAAGTGACCATCAAACAGTGTGGTTCTCATTAAACTCAGCTACAGAGTCAAGCCATACAAAAGTGAGGATACTGGACTTTAGGAGGGGTGACTTTGGCAAGATGGGAGAGAGGCTCAGAAAAGCACTAGCAAACAGGCTAGAAGGAGGTGTGGAGCAACAATGGGGAATCATCAAAACTGCCATCACAGAGGCAACAAGCCTTTGTGTGAAGCAAATAAATAAATCAAAATGGAAGAAAAAGCCACTATGGTTCTCAAAAGAGGTGGCTGTGAAAGTCAGGAAGAAAAAGATAGCATTCCAGAAGTATAAGAAAACACTGAAGGAGCAGGACAGAGAGCTGTACCAGTTAAGGCAGAAGAAAGCAGGGGAGGGAAGTCAGAATAGCAAAGGCCCAAACTGAGGAAAAGATAGCCAACTCAGTTAAGAAGGGAGATAAAACCTTTTATAGGTACATCAGCGAGTGTATAAAGACAAAGGGAGGGATAGTGAGGCTGAATAGAATGAACGGTGGGTGGGCAGAGGGGGACAGTGAAAAAGCAGGGACACTGAATGAATATTTCTGCTCAGTATTCACAAAAGAGGAGGGGGAAGTGCCTAATCCAATTAACAGAAGCACTCTTGATGGGGGTCGATCCCAGTCCTTTCACAGAAGAAAGGGTTCTGCAAGAACTCCTAAAACTGAAGGTGGACAAAGCAATGGGTCCTGATGGAATTCACCCCAGAATTCTAAAAGAATTAAGGGAGGAACTAGTGAAACCACAGGCTACTCTTTTTAATAAATCATGGGAGGATGGTGTGGTACCCGAGGACTGGAGGAAGGCGGATGTGATTCCCCTTGACAAAAGTGGGACCAAGACAGAGGCAGGAAACTACAGACCTGTCAGTTTGACCTCTGTGATAGGGAAAGTGATGGAGCCACTTCTGAAGGAAAGAATAGTTGAGTACCTAGAGGCCAGGGGGGCACAGGACCCAAGGCAGCATGGTTTCACAGCGGGAAGGTCATTTCAGACAAATCTAATAGATTTCTTTGACTGGGTGACCAAAGTAGTAGACCAGGAAGGGGCTGTGGACATGGCCTACCTAGACTTTAGCAAGGCATTTGACACAGTCCACACAAAATTAATAGTCAAATTAACCAGCCTGGGAGTGGGTCCCAGGGTGGTAGCCTAAGTAAAACACTGGCTGCACAACAGGACACAGAAGGTAATTGTAAATGGAGTCCACTCTGAAGAAAGAGGGGTTACTAGTGGGGTACTGCAGGGTTCAGTATTGGGTCCAGTCCTTTTTAATGTCTTCATCAGTGACATTGCAGAGGGACTGGAAGGAAAGGAAAAGTATGCCTTTTTGCAGATGACACAAAGATCTGCAACAGGGTTGATACACAAGGAGGCATGGAAAGGATGAAAAGGGACTTGACAAGGTTGGAGGAAAGATCAGAAGTATGGCAGCTAGGATGCAATATAAAGAAGTGCAAAATAATGCTCCTGGGAAACAACAACCCAGGGCAAGAATACACAATGGGTGAGGAGGTAGTAACAACAACAAAAAAGGAAAGGGTCCTGGGGGTAATCATATCAGATGAACTTAAGGTTAGCAAGCAATGTGAGAAGGCAGTAGGGAGGGCTGGGGGTATACTGGGATGTATAGGGAGAGGCATCAGCAGCAGAAAACAGGAAGTTGTTATCCCTCTGTACAGACAGTTGGTGAGACCCCATCTGGAGTACTGTGTCCAGTTCTGGAGACCCCATCTCTGCAAGGACATAGACAGGATAGAGGCAGTCCAGAGGAAGGCAACTAAAATGGTGCAGGGTCTGCAAGAGAATCTGTATGAGGAGAGACTAAAGGAGCTTAATATGTATACCCTTGAGGAAAGAAGGGAGAGGGGGGACATGATAGAAACTTTTAAGTACCTCAGTGGAATCAACAAAGTCCAAGAGGGTAGCATCTTTCAGAAAAAGAGACATGCAAGAACAAGGGGACACAATTTAAAGATAGAAGGGGAGGTTCAGGGCAATGTGGAAAGTATTATTTCACAGAGAGGTAGTGGATGCATGGAACAGCCTTCCTGAGGAGGTTGTGGGTCTAAAACTGTGGGGGAATTCAAGAATGCATGGGACAGACATAAGGCAATTCTTGTGGGGGGTAGGAAGAAATAGGCTGTTGGTTAACTAGGATCTGCAGCCTATCCTGTAGGTAGGGAAATGGGCAGACTAGATGGGCCAAGCAGTCCTTATCTGCCATCAAAGTCTATGTTTCTATGTTTCAACCTTGCCAAGTCCCTTCTCATCCTCTCCATGTCTCCTTGTGTATCTTTTGTGTGGAACTGTGTCAAATGCCTTGCTAAAGTCTAGGTAGGCCATGTCCACAGCCCCTCCCTGGTCTACTACTTTGGTCACCCAGTCTAAGAAATCAATTAGATTCGTCTGACATGATGTTCATGCTGTGAACCCATTTTGCCTTGGGTCCTGTGCCCCACTGGCCTCTAGGTACTCAACTATTCTTTCCTTCAGAAATGATTCCATCACTTTCCCTATCACAGAGATCAAACTGACAGGTCTGTAGTTTCTTGCCTCTGTCTTGGTCCCATTTTTGTGAAAGGGAAGCACATCTGCCTTTCTTCAGTCCTCAGGTACTACACCATCCTCTCATGATTTATTAAAAAGAGTAGCCTGTGGTTTCACTAGTTCCTCCCTTAATTCTTTTAGAATTCTGGGGTGAATTCCATCTGGTCCCATTGCTTTGTCCACCTTCAGTTTTAGGAGTTCTTTCAGAACCCTTTCTTCTGTGAAAGGACTGGGATCGACCCCTCCTATCCAGAGTGCTTCTGTTAATTGGATTAGGCACCTCCCCCACCTCCTCTTTTGTGAATACTGAACCGAACTATTCATTCAGTGTCCCTGTTTTTTCACTGTCCTTCTCTGCCCATCCACTGTCCATTCTTTTCAGCCTCTTTATCCCTCCCTTTGTCTTTCTTTGCTCCCTGATATACTGTACCTGTAAAAGGTTTTATCCCCCTTCTTAACCGAGTTGGCTATCTTTTCCTCAGTTTGGGCCTTTGCTATTCTGACTACCCTCCCTGCTTCCTTCTGCCTTAACTGGTACAGTTCTCTGTCCTGCTCCTTCTGTGTTTCCTTATACTTCCTAAATGCAATTTTTTTCTCCCTAACCTTTTCTGCCACCTCTTTTTTGAGAACCATAGTGGCTTTTTCTTTTGTTTTGATTTATTTGCTTGACACAAAGGCTTGTTGCCTCTGTGATAGCAGTTTTGGTATTTCCCCATTGTTGTTCCACCCCTCCTCCTAGCCTGTTTGCTAGTGCTTTTCTAAGGCACTCTCCCATCTTGCCAAAGTCAGCCCTCCTGAAGTCCAGAACCCTCACTTTTGTATCGCTTGACTCTGTAGCTGAGTTTATCATGAACCACACTGTTTGGTAGTCACTTGTTCCCAAATGGCTACCCACTTCTAGATCTGAGATCCTCTCACTGTCCTCATTGGAGAGTATGAGGTCTACGATTACTCCCTCATGAGTAGGTTCCAAAACTAGCTGTCTGAGGCATGCCACCTGAAGGGCATTGAGAATGGCCCTGCTTTTGGATGTGGCTGCAACAAAGGTGCTTCAGTTAACATCTGGCATATTAAGGTCCCCCAACAACAGTATCTCCCCTTTCTCTGCCATCCTAAGTATGCCTTCTATCATATCCTTGTCCATTCCCTCCTCCAGACATGAGGGGTCTGTATACAACGCTTGTGTGGATTGTGGTGCCGTTTCCAGTCTTTAAGGTGATCCACAGTGCCTCCTCTCCTCCCATTTTACTCTTTTGTTCAGTTGCTTGTATCCCTTCCCTTACATACAGAGCTACTCTGCCCCTTCTTCTCCCCTCCCTGTCTCTTCTGTAGGTTGTGTACCCTGGTAACATAGAAACATAGAAGCACAGACTTTGACAGCAGATAAGGACCACTTAGCCCACCCAGTCTGCCCATTTCCCTACCTATTGGATAAGCTGCAGATTCTAGTTAACCAACAGCCTACTTCCTGCAACCCCCCACTATAATTGCCTTATGTCTGTCCCATGCATGTTTGAATCCCCCCACTGTTTTAGACCCCACAACCTCTCCAGGAAGGTGGTTCCATGTGTCCACCACTCTCTCCATGAAAAAGAATTTCCTCACATTAACCCTGAGCCATCCCCCCTCTAACTTTAAATTGTGCCCCCTTGTTCTTACTCATCTCTTTTCCTGAAAGATGCTACCCTCCTGGACTTTGTTGATTCCCTTGAGGTACTTAAAAGTTTCTATCATGTTCCCCCGTCCCTCCTTTTATCAAGGGTATACATATTAAGCTCTCTCAGTCTCTCTTCATATGGTTTCTGATGTAGACCCTGCACCATTTTAGTTGCCCTCCTCTGGACTGCTTCCATCCTGTCTATGTCCTTGCGTAGATGAGGTCTCCAAAACTGCATGCAGTACTCCAGATGGGGTCTCACCAACCGTCTGTATGTTAACATCCCAGTCATGGTTCTCTGTGTACCATGTTTCTGTGACTGCTACGATATCCAGGCATCCCTCTTCCATCAAGGCCACCAGTTCAGGGAGCTTGTTGCCCAGACTAAGGGCATTGGTACTCATTGCCCTCCATTTCTTGATGGCCTTACCCCTTTTTGCCCCATTTCTGTCCTTATTGCATTTGTCACTTTCTCCATTTACCCCATGCTTCTCCCTATTGACATCTCTATATTGGTGTCTACCTCACTTAGTACCCTGATTTTTGGGGGGACTAGGATTTCCCTGCTCCTCTCTAGTGCATCCCTCCTTGGCTAGTTTAAATGCTTGCCAATGAATCATTTAAACCACATCAGGGCAGGCAAGACATAACATCACTCCAGGATCCATGCAGGGTGGGGGCAGGCAGTCCAGGATCTGTTGGGGAAGAAGGCAGGTCAGAATCCATGGGGGGAGGGGGACAGGCTAAGACCAGGAGTTACGGAGGGAGGCAGTGGTGAAGTAGAGGACTAAGGACCCTGCTGTAAGGTGTTCCAAAATACTGAATACTAGGGATGGGTTATGCAACTACAAAAGCTTCCCAGTGTAACATTCTGGTAAAAGATGTAAAACTGAAAAATAGTGGGAGGTGCTGGAGCAGAGCCCGTCACATGTAACAAAAACTTAATTAGCTGGTTTTGTTAAGAATACAGGGCATTGCTCCCCCAAGTTCTTTTTTCTTAATATAAAGGGTAGCACGTTTGTTTATGCTCTATCACTACTGCTACAGCAGATCATATGTAGTTGCCCCATAGAACTTCCATATAAGTTGCATATCATTATGCTTCATAACAAATGGGGCCCTTAGTCCTCCACTTATGCCGTCTGCCTGCCCTGGCATAAGAAGAGGTCCTTAGTTCTCCACTAACTCTAGAGCAGGCAGGATAGGTCCACATTAGGCCAGGAGACTTGGGACAGCAGGCTGTGGCCATGTCAGGCCAGAATCCATGTTTTTTTGGGGGGGCAATGCGGGATCTGTTGGGGGAGAAGGCAAGCCAGGATCCATGGGGGTGGCAGGCAGGTCATAAGTAGGACAGGTCCACATCAGGCCAGGATCCATGGGGGGCACAGGCATGACATGGCCATGTCAGGCCCGATCTATGGGCAGGCACGTCAAACTGGCAGACATGTGGGGCAGACTGTAGCCAGGATCCGGGGGGTCGGGTAGAATGTGAACACATCAAGACAGGAGCCATGTGGGGGTGGAGGCAGGCAGTCCATAATCTAGATTGATAAAAAAATAGACATACTAACATTTCCTTTTGTCAAGTGTATTTATTTCTATGTTTTAATATAAAAAGAAGTGCATTTTTAGTGTTCTACATGTTAAACCTATTAAAACCTGGGAAAGTTGGGCGGAATATAAAAATTAAGTCTGCTGAGAATACCACTTTTCCCTTACATTCTACCCCAGTAAAGTAAAAAAATGCTTGCCCTCTTCTGTTACATCCTTGTCATAAGCACAATGCCTGTTCACAGACAATACAAAGCTTTGCAACAGGGTGAACACACAGCAAGGGGTCCAAGGAATGGAGGCAGATCAAAGAAAGCTGGATGAATGTACCAAGATCTGGCAGCTGAGATTCAATGCCAAAAAGTGTAAGGCAATGCACTTGGGTAAGTGGAACCCAGGAAATAACTTATGTCCTGGAAGGGCAGCAGTTGGAAAAGACAAAGATGGAACGAGTAGAGTTCTAGGAGTTATATGACGATTTTAAAGGTAAGAAAGCAATGTGAAAAAGCACATGGAGCAAGTGGCATGCTTGGATGCATAGGTAGGGGTGTTGCAAGGAGAAAGCATGAGGTAATCATCCCACTCTGTGGTCCTTGGTGAGGTTTCATGTGGAGTACTGTGTGCAGTTCTGGAGGTCACACCTAAAAAAGGACATAGACCGTCTGGAATCCATGCAGAGGAGAGCCACCAAGATTGGTGCAGGGAGTAGGGACTACACCATGAAACATATGAAAATAGGCTCAGCCAGTTAAATCAATTCTCCCTGGAGCAAAGAAGGAACAGAGGAGACATGATAGAAACATTTAAATTTGTTCAAGGCATAAACACAGTACATAGCGGTAACCTCTTTCAGGACAGTAGGACTGTGTGTACAAGAGGGCAGAACTTATGACTGGTTAGTAGTAAATTCAGAACCAATGTTAGGAAGTACTTTTTTCACAGAGTGGGTCATGGACCCTTGGAACAGCCTGCCATCTGAGGTGGTGGCGGCTAAGGCTGTTGGAGAATTCAAATGGGCATGAGACAGTCAATGTAGTCACCTCAACAAGAGCAGAAGATGGGGGGGGTTAGACCTCTCGGGCAGACTAGATGGACCGCACAGTCTCCTTCTACTGTCAAATACTTATGTTCTTACAACACACTTGGGGGGAGGGGGGTGTAGAAATCCAATCTTTTTTTTTTTTGACTTTACAGTGGTGCACATAGCTAAGAAGTTACATGCACCAGAATTGGGTTTGGGAACAAACTGGAACATTTTTTTAACCAGGAGTAGCACACTAAGCTGAAACTTGTTTCTGGGGGTAACCTGGGAGTGTGGGGAGGTTGGGTGGCTTGCCCGGGATCTCACAGTGTGCACCTAGGCTGCTGTGGGATTCAAACCCAGATCTGCAGCTCAGAGCCTTACCCCACTGTGCTATACAGCAGGGTTACCTGCACTGATGAAATAATTACATTTTTTTTTCTGCAGCTAGCTAATCTGTCTCCACTGAATAAGGTTTGAACTTTAGGCTGACAAAGTAAAAGAAACCACTAGTATTACCTATTTTAATAGCAGGAGAAACAAGTCTCCTACTTAAAGAATGTGGCAAATCAAAGGAAATAGTCTTTCTGTCCTTCAGGTCCTCAAGCTGTAGCACTGGCCCAGTGACTTGGTGGTGGCGCTACTTCTTGCCACGTTGTCGACCACAGTTTAGAAGTGGACTCTGTTCGCTCATGTGTCAGCTGAGGGGAGACGATTAAGCATCCAAGGTACAGTTCTCCTCTCCTGGGGAGGAAGGTATGTCCAGTTGTGTACTTGTCACCTAGGGGAGGTTTGATGGCAGGACAGCAAAAGCAATGTCTGAGATGGGCAGGCAGCCCGTGCAAAGCATGTGCATGCCTTTGACACACCTGCGTCTTTGTCCCTGCATGTATAGCTCCTGGGTGGGAGAAAAAACGGCAGCAGTTGAGCAGGATGATGACTTCTCTGTCACAGACCCCACTTACGCTAAGTAGGTGCCCTTCTTTGAAGCTGTCTGAACTGTACTCTGGAGGGGCTTGGCATGGTCAGATGGCCCTGCCAGTAGTGGCAATTAATGGGAGCTCGCTGGAGGAGGAGGGAAATTCTAAGAATGGTGAGGTGATTGGGCTGGGCAGTACGGGACTTGATGAGGGCAGATCACCAGGAGAACAAATTTTATTTTGAAGGAGAAAAAGTCATCACTCAGCAGGCTGCCTCTTGATTTGGTTCAGTCACCGATCGGTCCTGACAGATTGTCAGTATTTTTTCTGAGAGTGACTGGTAAAAAGTGAATGATCCCGCCTATCACTTGTACCTGTGGATGGCCAAATCAAGTGAACCACGTGTTACAGAAAACAAAACATGTTTATTGGCATACACCCTGTGCAAGTCTTCAGCAGTTCTAGGTAGGCTGCTAAGGGGCTTCAGGCTCCAGCGCTGAGATGCCCCCCGACCACTCAGGTCAGCGTTTTGCACTAGTGCGACACAGAGCCTCTCACTATCCCTGCCCTGACTCCTCCTCCAGTGATGCCTGTCACTCACTGGCTGGGCTCCTGCAAGTGCAGTAGGATTTAGGGTGCACCTACTGAGCTGTAAGGTGGAGGAGGACACATTGTTCTACCCCATCCCAGCCATTGTAGTTTGCGGACTCTCCCGCCCTCCTGCTGTCAACACCTTTTTCAGTTCATCCTACTGCTGTCAACACCTTTTGCAGTTCTCAGGATAAGTCAGTAGTACGTCTAACCTATACATCCACGCTGACGTATTTGCTGCATTAATGTCATGATCAGGCTGCCAGAAACCCAGAAGTGCACTCCATGTGGCAGCTTGCAAAATGACATTTGTCTGAAAATATATACGAATATACCAACATACGAAGAAGCCAGCAGAATCAGGCCATTAGGTCTGTCTGATCTGCTCATACTGCAGGGTCCTCAACTTAAGCTACTTACCCAGACCCCCAATACACCCTTCTCCTATGTCCACCTCCCCCTTCACCCTTCTCTATGTCCCATCCTGTCCTGAAGTTGCCTACTGTTTTCAACAAAACCACCTCTTCCAGAAGCACATTCCAACCTATCATCACCCTGTCCATGAAGCAGTGCCACCTAGCCTTTGTTCTAAACCCACCTGCCTCCAGCTTGAGACTGTGTACCCTTGTGTTTCATTATTCACTAAGTTTGAAGAGACCCTCCTTATCCAGTGGTGCCCAGGACCTGAGGCAGCATGGATTCGGAGAGTAGGTCATGTCAGACAAATCTAATAGAATCCTTTGACTGGGTGATGAAGGAAGTAAATTGGGGGGGGTGGTGGATGTTGCCTACCTTGATTTTAGTAAGGCCTTTGACACTGTACCACATAAGAGGCTGGTGAATTAAATGAGTAGTCCGGGCATGGGGCAGAAGGTGATAAAGTGTGTTAGGAACTGGCTAATGGACAGTAGGCAGAGGGTGGTGGTAAATGGGATACAATCGGGGGACAGGCGGGTGACCAGAGGAGTACCTCATAGATCACTCCTGTTTAATGCCTTTATTAGCGACACTGTGGAAGGTCTGAAGGGAAGGGTCTGCCTGTTTGCGGATGACACCAAGATCTGCAGCAGCTTGGCTACTCCACACGAGGTGGAGACAATGAGAAGGGACTTGGGGAAGCTTGAAGAATTATCTGAAGAGTGGCAAATAAAGAAGTGCAAGATTATGCACCTGGGGCAGAGAAACACTGGGGAGAGCTACAGGATTGGAGGGGACTTACAATCACCAGGGAAGAAGGAGACCTAGGGGTTATTATTTTAGATGACCTGAAAATGTCAAAGCAGCATACCAAGGCTGCTGGGAGGGCCAGCTGCATGCTGGGGTGCATAGGCAGAGGTATCACTAGTAGAAGGTGGGAGGTAGTGATGCCACTGTATAAAACGCTGGTCAGGCCTCACCTAGATACTGTGTACAGTTCTGGAGGCCGCATCTTCATAAAGACATTGACAGGGTGGAGGTGGTCCTGAGAAGGGTGACCAAGATGGTACAGGGCTTGCACCACAACACTTATGAAGAGAGATTAAAGGACCTCAGTATGCTCTTGCTGGAGGAGAGAGGGGACATGATAGAAACTTTCAAGTACCTAAAGGGCATTAACAAGGTGCAGGGGGTAGTTATTTTCCAGTACAGGAGGAGTACAAGAACAAGTGGGCATGGTATGAAATTGGAGGGGGGAAGATTGAGAGGGAATATGAGTTTTTCTTCACAGAGATGGTGGTGGGCACATGGAATCGTCTACCACAGGAGGTGGTGGGAGCAAGCACTGTGGAAGGAGTTAAACATGCCAGGGATAGGCATAAGGGAACCTTGGAGGTGGGGTGGAAGGTTGGGAAGCCACAAACCAGATAGGGTCGGAGGCCGAGATAGGGTATCGGGCTAAAGGGCAGACTAGATGGGCCTGGAGGTCCTTATCTGCCAACAAATCCTATGAATGAGGTTCTACCCCTTTAAGAGAGAGAGAGAGAGAAACCTGAGAGCAGAAGGGGCAGGTCACTGGGAGAAAGAGAGTGTATTTAATAGAGGATGAGGTGGGAGAGAGGGAGGGGGTGGGCGAAAAAACTCCCCCTGAGAAAGTGCTGCAGTAGTCACCTCTTAACCCTGCTTAAGGACTTTTCCCAGGGTAATAAAATAATAATAGGAACAGTCTGAGATCACTGCTCAGTTGGAGAGGTAGTCTGTTAAGCTGGCTCCAGGACCAGTAAAACAACTTCAGTTTCAGCATCAATCAGAAGGAGGGCAGTTTTTTTTCAAATTGCACCATACCTTAGGCTGTGGGGAGCAGGCAGGCAACTGATGCCTGGAGGAGATTTAAACCATGAGCTGTTTGATGTGGAGAAGCTGGCCCATTCAGGGCGCAAGGATCCTCTAAGAGAAAAATCACCCAGATAAAGAGCTGCAGTAATCCGGCTCTTAACCCTGCTTAAGGACTTTTGCCAGGATAATAGTAGGAACAGTCCAAGGGCACTGCTCAGTTGGAAAGATTGTCTGTTAAGATGGCTCCAGGACCAGTAAAACAACTTCAGTTTCAGCACCAATCAGAAGGAAGGTTCCTTTTCTCAAATTGCACCATACCTTAGGCTGTGAGGAGCAGGCGAGCAGCTGATGCTTGGAGGAGATTCTAACTGTGAGTGGTTTGATGTGGAGGAGCTGGCCCATTCAGGGCACAAGTACCCCTAAGAGACAGAGAAAAACAGTGGAATTAGTAGTGGGCAGAGGGGGAGGGAATTTAGAGGATTAACAACCACAACAAAAGGACAAGGCTAGGTGTAGATCGAGTGAGGAGACAGGGAGGAGACTCAGAGGATTAGCCAGGAGGGAAAGCAAAGCAGGGGAGGAGCCCAGGAAAGAAGAGAAAACCAAAAAAGAACAAAAAGATGGGGGATGTGGGCTGGGAGTGGCTGGCTGTTATGCGGGGAGGGGAGTCAGACCCCAGTTCAGGAGGGGTGAACAGACCAGAAAAATCACAGCATTACAGTTAAATTACGCTGTAAGCTGCAGTTACAATTTAAATTACACTCTAAGCTGCAGTTCAAGTAAACAAACAATGAACACTCTAAAAATCAAAAATTAACCAGAGAAAGAGCTGCATTAATCCAGCTCTTAACCCTGCTTAAGGACTTTTTCCAAGGTAATGAACTAATAATAGTAACAGTCCGAGGGCATTGCTCAGTCGGAGAGGTAGTCTGTTAAGCTGGCTCCAGGACTAGTAAAACAACTTCACTTTCAGCACCAATCAGAAGGAGGGTGCCTTTTTTCAAATTGCATCATACCAGTAGGCTGTGGGAAGCAGGCAGGTGGCTAATGCCTGGAGGAGATTCGATCTATGCATGGTTCAATGTGGAGGAGCTGGCCTGTTCAGGGCATAAGGTTCCCCTTAGGCTGTGGAGAGCAGGTGGGTGGCTGATGCCTGGTGGAGATTTAAACTGTGAGTGATTCAATGTGGATGAGCTGGCCCGTTCAGGTCACAAGGTATTACTGTTGTATGTTTGCAATTAGAGTTCAGTCTTGCTTTGTGATATTGAACTAGTTACATCATGCATTCAGGTCTGCCACAACTTAGACCTTCCCAGTTTGGAGTAAGCTTCTTCAACTCTACTTAGAAATTTACATAACACTAAGTTTGTTTTTTTCTGTGTGGTCTCTATCCTTTACAAATGTGTTTATTTTTATCTCTGTAGAAATTTTGTATTGCCTCATAATCTTTACCATAAATTATGCTGTAACATATGTAAATTCCACGGAGTATTAAATGTTATTTTTATATATGTCATGCTTTCTGTGACTGAGTCATTTTGGGTACAGATTACCAGTGGTAATATGGCAAGTCTGATCCATTTCCAAAGACACAGATTACAAGGTCACCATATCTAAAGCAAAGTGTTCTGAGCTGGGACAAAAGGGGTGGGTCATTTGCCTTTTGGGAAAGATCACTATACTGTGTGAGCAGTGGCTTTAGTGGAATTCAGACCTAGAGATACCCTGAGTGAGAGTCGTGGTGGCATAACAAGGTAACCTTTTCAGTCATCTGCAGGGTCATAAAAACTGGTAACAGTGCAGATTTAGTTCTAGGAGAGAACCAATTCATGACAGTTCAATAAAACCTTATAAGCTGACAGTCATGGGAAATACATGAAAATGGAATGGCAATATTGGCAAACTGTTTCAAAGACACCTTCAGGTCAAATAATAAGCATTCACCAGTGCAGTATAATCACTGTAGTACAGATCACTCCTTTTGGAGCACATAGAAGACATTAATCTCTCAGCAACTTATAAATGCAAGAATTGAAACTCAGTTTACATACATACATATATGTCAATGGACTGAAAGATACCTGTGGTCCATCCAATCTGCTAAGTTGCAACCTAGTCCCTCACTAGTACTGCACAGACTAGGCCTCTAGAGCAAGTAAGTAAGCTTTACTTTCTTAAGTGCCCAAATCCAGAGACTCTGGGTGCTTTACAAAAAGATGTAAAACATATCATCATACATTTACAGCATGGGCCAGGCAGAATAAATCAAATACACTAAACAGTTAATAAATGCAATCAATAAAAGTAGACTGGCTATCACTAAATTCCAAATGCTTTTTTAAACAGATGTGATTTCAGACCCTCTTGAAATCCTCCACTGATGCGGCCTCCCTCAAAGACTTTAGGAGCAAGTTCCAAAGGGCCAGGTTGGCTACCACAAATGCACGGTCACCTGAGGTTTTCAGCCTGGCCCTCAGAACTGCCAGGAGGCCATTGGTGAAGGAATGGAGCACATGCCCTGGGCAGACAGGCATTGGGAGGTCACACAGGTAGCCATGGCCTGATCCATGAAGGGCCTTATCGGTGAGCAAGCCTACCTTGAAGGTAATCCTCCATCTGACCAGCAGCCAGTGCAGATCACACAGGACAGGGGTCACATGGCAGGACCTAGGAAGGCCTATTAGTAACCTGGCAACTGCATTCTGCAGTAACTGTAGCAGACAAAGGTTCCTTCCACTGACCCCGAAGTAAAGAGCATTACAGTAATCAAGCCTTGACATAACAAAGGCATACACCAGCGATGGCAGGTCACCAGGCAGAATTAGGCATTCAATCCAGGTGACATTCCTTAGATCACAAAACCCAATTTAGATGACAGATGACACCTGAGCTTCAAGTGTCAGCCAGACATCAAAGATGATGCCCAGATTTCTCATGCTAGTGTAAGCTACCAATAGAGTAGGGCCCAGAAACAAACCTGTTCCTGACCCAGCAGCAGCCACATCACAACGGTGACCAGACTCAATCGCTAGTACTCTTTCTTATCTGGGTTAAGCCTCAGCCAGTTTGAGGACATCCAGTTTTGGATATCAGCCAGGCAGTTGTTAAGCACCTCCACACTGTTACTTGTCCCAGGAACAAAGGACATATACAGCTGGATGTCATCTGCATAACAGTGAAAACTCAGACTGTAAAACTTAATGATTTCCCCCAGGGGTAGCATGTATACCATGAACATCGGCAACAAGACTGAACAATGAGGAACTCCACAGGGCAGGAGCTTCGGGCAGGAGAAAAAATTCCCCATTACCATCCATTGCATCCTGCCTGTAAGATAGGACTCAAACCAGTTGATGAAGTACTGGTGAGTCCACAGAACTCTAAGGTGATCCAGTAGCACAATGTTTGCCATGGTTTCAAATGTTGAGAAATTGAGGAGAATGAAAATTGACCAGTCTCCTCTATCTCACCCTGAGAAGGTCATTTTGCACAGTGATTAATGCCATTTCGGTGCTATGCCTAGACCTAAACCCAGACTGGAAAGGCTCATAGATGTTAAAGGCCAAGAGGTGTGCCTTGAGCTGCAGAGCCACCACTTTCTCAATAACATTCCCCAAAAATGGGAGGTTAGAGACAGGTCTATAATTCACCAGGACATCAGGGTCAAGTGATGGTTTCTTCAGAAAGGGCGACACCAATGCCTCTTTCAAGACATCAGAAAAGAACCCTCTAAGAGCAAACACCGGACAATCTCAGTGAACACTGGACCAATGGACTCCACACACCCCACTAGGAGACAAGTCGGGCCTGGATTAAGTTCACAAAAGGTGGTCTGCAGCCTCAAAATCACCTCCATGACCTGAGCCGCCCACACTGACTGAAACTCAGCCCAGAGAAAAACAATGCCTCTGTTCACCACAGGCCCATCACTGCGGGGCTGACCTAGCCCACTTGTGAGATCCTGGATTGAATGGAGGACACATTGTCAGAGAAGATCTGAGCACAAAGCGACTGAAAATACTCTTTTTTAGCTGCAGTCAGGCAAGATGACATAACCTGTTCACAGTCTGAAAGAGCAAATCCACTCTGTTCCTCCCTGCAGCAACCTTCCTGGACAGGAACTCTGCCTTCTTACAGTGGATTGCCTTTTGATATTCACCACAGTGAATCTCAAAGTCAGTCTATCCTCCTTTGACTGAGTCCTCTGCCAGCAACATTCCAGCTGCTGATGATCGGTCTTCATCTCCTTAAGAGTCCCATCAAACATGGGGATCTCAAGCGAGAAGACTTGGGTTGTATATGGATCAGTGCAATGGCGTCAAGCACCAGGGACTGCATAATTATAGCCTGTCACCACTTCATCCATGCCCACCACACATGTAATACTCACACCAGAAAAAGGAGGATCAATGATCCAACAGTTTTGCTTGAACAAAACCCCTCCCTCATAAACTACAGTCCTTCCTCATCAACCTCAACTATTCCATGTGTCTATCCAACCCCCTCTAGAAACATGCCTCTAGAAACAAGCCACCTTAATAACATTGACCAGCTCCTCTAGCAGATGATTTCACTTTTTTCTCATCCTCTCTGAGAAAAAGTACAGTATTTTCTAAGGTCCCTCATAAATTTCTACCTGCCAGTTTATAGTTGTGTCCATCTGTGAAGGGCCACTTGCTAACCTGAAACAGTTGATGACTGTCCACCTTTCTTTTACCCTTCAAATATTTGAAGGTTTCTGTCAGGTCTCCTCCCCCTTGCCTCATGGGATTACTTATTAAAGTCAGCTAACTCTGCACTGCTGGTCATAAATCCATTTAATCAATTTCCTTTGGATTGCATCTAGAGGGTCCTTGTCCTTCTTTGGGCTAGACTTCCAGAATTATACTGCTTATGTCAGATGTGGCCTCTCCAATGACCTGTTCAGGATCAAGATCAACTCTTTCTGTCTACATGACAAGACCCTACCTATACATCCCAGCATCCTGATAGTTTTCCAAAGTGCCTTATTACACTGAGCTATCACTGAAAATAATTAATTTCTAGAGTCTTCTATTCTGAGGACTTATCACATCTAAAATTTAGTCCTCAGATTTCCCTCCCAAAATGCTTAACTTTCCAGTTTTGGACAATGAATTTCAGTTGACAAATATTGGATCACCTCCTAATTTTGCCAGGTCCCTTTTCTTTTCCCTATTACCCTACTCACTGTCCACTCTTCTACATGTTTTTGTGACATGTTCAAATAGAAACATCATACCCTGTATACTGTCTCCAGTGATGCAAATGAATACATTGAAAAGCAAGACTATCCTTTGTGTGACCCTGCGTCACAGACTTGTTCTCTCCCAGAACTCAGCTTGCAGCTGTTATCAATCTCATAACCCCTCATATGCCTTAAAGGTTTACCTTGATATGCTGCCACCACTCACTGCAGCCTCAATCAGGTCATTTTTAGATCCAAAATCCACCACAGTTACAACTCATACACAGCACAGTGCTCCTTACCAAAGCGGAAATGACCCACCCCTTCTTTTATAGCTGAGAACATGTTTCCTTTAGATATTTTAACAGTAGACTTCCTCTTTGGAGATTGATCACAGGCTTGACAATTTACCCCTAGTCATCTATACATGAAATGACTCAGTCACAGAAAGCATGATGTATATAAAAATCATATTTAATACTCCAAGATATTTACATACGTTACATGGTAATATACACTAAATACTGTACGGAAAATAGTATAACTGTAGAGGTAAATATTAAAGAGTTTTGAAAAAGACAGAGGGCGCACATAATAACCTAACTATAAAACTATTTAGATTCTAAGTAGTGTATGAGACACGTACCCTGTCTAGTGAGTAATGACACATTCAAACCCCTGATTTTGTAAGTTCAGAATACCAGAAACATTACCCCTACTAGTGAGCTATGGCTGATTGAAACTCCTGATGTTATTTCAGAATACCAAAAGCATTACCCCAACTAATGAGTTATGGCACATTCAACCCCTGATGTTGTTAGTTCAGAATGCCAGAAACATTACCCCAACTAGTGAGTTATGGTACATTCAACCCCCTGATGTTGTTAGTTCAGAATACCAGAAAGATTACCCCAACTAGTGTGTGTTGGCACATTCAACTCCCTGAATTTGTTAGTTCAGAATACCAGAAACAATACCCCAACTAGTGAGTTTGAGTTATGGCATATTCAACCCCCTCATGTTGTTAGTTCAGATTACCAGAAACATTGCCCCAACAAATGAGTTATGGCACATTCAGCCCCCTGATGTTGTTAGTTTAGAATACCAGAAACATAACTGATCTCTCAGGGCCAACATACATGAGAAATCCCTTCAGTTGGCCAGCCCACTACTCCCACATCATCATTATACATGCTTCTCTGACATCACATCCTAAGTTGACCAGCTGCTCCTTTTTGATTATACTTTCATGGAGCTTTCCAACAATGGAAGTCAGGATAAACACTATAATATTCTAGTTTTCCTGCCCCGTCTCTTGTGCAGAAGGATGAAGTCTGCTACCATCAAGTCTCTGGTGACTATATCTGTCATGACTGAGCTGTTGAATAGACCTGCTAGGGGTGCTGCCAAACCCTGCCCTGACTCTGAGTGCCCTTCTCATCTTGTGGACTTACCCATCTGTAATCTTCTCAGCAAATTAAGCACACTTTCCTCTGTGATATTACCCATTTCCATATTTGTTCCCCACCCTAGCTGGATGCTGCACTCTGACAGTTGCCCCCCATGAAGAAAAATCAGAGGTATTCATTTAGGAATACCAATTTTCTGTATACCTTCCTCCACCCATGCCTCAGCCTTTTTCAATATCTCTTTCACTCTTCTTTTTTTTTCCTTTCCCTGACTTATCAAAGAAGGTTTGGCATTTCCCCTCACCCCTTCTGTAATCTTTTGCTCAATCTCTGCCTTGAAGTCCCTTAATATTTTACTGGCTTCCTTGGTTTTGAAAATGTAGAGCTTCCTGCTTACCTCCATTGGTTCTGCCATGTACATTTTGAATGCTGTTTTTTCCCCTTATTGCTACTCCAACCTTCTTTAAAACTCACAGAGGCCTCTGATGCTTCTTTTCTAGCCCAGTGATCTGAGGCATCCTTTTGTTACTTCTTTTGTTTTGTTTTTTGGTTTTTTGTTTTTTTTACCAGGCGAGACACACTAAGCTGAAAGCTTGTTTACAGGTGAGACCTGGGAGCACAAGGAAGTTAAGTGACTTGCTCAGGATTACACAGTGTGCAAGTGGGAGCTGTGAGATTCAAAGCCAGGTCTCCAGGTTTGCAGCTCAGAGCCTTAAACCACTGTGCTATTCTGTCTCTTCATTAATATGTTCCACTTGCTCTTTGACTCATCTATTTTTGGTAACCCACAAGTATCTCCTTAGTTCCTCCTCCTCTATCCTCCCAAAGTCAGCCATCCTTAAGTCCAGGACCATAGTCTGGGCTAAGTGCATCTGTGATTTCTGGGCTATATCAAACCACACTATGCACTGGTAGCTAGACCCAAGTGGCTCTTCCACTGATAAATTTCCTGACACTATCTCAGTTGGTCATAAGTAGGTAGATTTTGGTGATAGTCCATTCCCTAGCCTTTCCTCCACTTCTCAGTCAAGAAGCAGTCATTTATGAAATCTGATGTCTACTAATGTCTGAATTCTGGTACTCTGTGCCATTGGGATGCTCTAGTTCACATCTGGTAGCTTGTTGTCTCCTAACCTGATGACTTCCCCTCGAGCTGCTGCCTTCTTTGTCTCTTCTTCTAGAATCCAGACCAACACTTCTGTCTGTCTAGAAGATTGTACATCACTCCCAAGCAGAAACCCTGTCTTAGCCATTGTACGTTGCACCCACAATGATTCTACAAAAATCACTTCTCTTGTCTCTTTATACTACATCACTCTGACCCTCCCTGATGTACAGTGCTACCAATTCCTCTTTCACTGTCCTTTCTGAATAAAGCATAGCCTGGGACCATGATTACCCTGTTTCTGTCACAGTAAATATGTCAGGCTTGCCATTGACTGCCATTATCTGAAACGCATTCATTTTGTTTCCAAGACTTCTGGCATTTAAACAGACCACCCCTAGTAAACCTTGCTTGCCACTCTTCCTCCATCCATTGACTAGTCCTATTTTGCTTATTCCCTTTGATAGACTACTTTCTTATCCACCCCCCTTTCAGATTTGTTACTACCTTTTGGGTGAGTGGTCCTGGTTTGTACCCCAGTATGTATCCCACAGCACCCTGGTTGTCTCATCTAGCCTGGGGAGTCCTTTCTCAGTTTTCCTAAATTTGGTGTTTCAGTTTCCTTGCTTCTCCATCCTGTTATTTTTGTGAGAAAATCCAATGAGGACACATTGTCTGCCAGCCTTTTGAGCCTGTCCTCCAGTGATCTGAGATTGTCCAAAACTACCCACAGTGCCTTCTTGCCAGATCATTCTACCCAGCATGGACAATGATATCCAGCCTCCCCATTCCACCAACTAACCAGCCTATCTATCCTAGTGAGTTCCCCCTCAGAAATCATCCCTGGAAGACCTCATATTACCTTTCCCACATAGTCTGCATTATAGACCACCATCTCAGTGAGTTCATTTTATTTATTTATTTTTGGTAATTAAAAGTTTATTGATTTTTCTACAACAAAGAATGAACAAGAAGGATACTTAGGACAAATTAAATGACAACCTGGCTGCGACAAATTATCCCAATGAGATACCATCCTAAGAATATAAAAAATAAAGTCTGTAACTGTCAGAGTACAAAAACTAATGTATAAACACAGGCAAACTTAGCTAATGAGTCTAGATAAGAACATGAAAAAACAGTATTCTGTAACAATCAATACCAACATCTAAGACCTGCTGCAACAACCAAGGAGTCCAGAAACACCATCCACCAGGTAAAATTGCCAAGTGGCATGCCTCAATACATTTGAATACCCCCAATCAGCCATGTGGTGAGGGAAATGGGGGGAGGGTCAGTCGGTGGGGGTATCATGAGCTGTTCCAAAGGAGACATGTGATAGAAGGAGTCAGGTGAAGGACATTATCCCTGCATCCATGTCAGATATCTTGGTGTGTGCATTCTGAGGTGATGCCAACCAACTGTAACAGTTTATGAGAAAAGGGGAGATGGGGCAAGGACAAATCAGGAGAAATCCCCATCCACAGAGGTTACCCATGTGTTACACCATGGTGATGGGTGTTCCCTTGTCCTCCCATCTGACACATCAGATGTTGTGGCAAATAAAGGCCTTGCCGCATTTTGCAATGTGCAGAAAGTAGGTCTGTTCCCCAAAGGTCCATATAGTAGTCTACTGTATCGAGCATGTTGTAGTGGCCCTTTTAAAACTGACCAGTTTCTGCAGTTCCAGCAGCCATTCTGAGGAGAGGGGGCAGCATTCTCTTGTCAATGTTGAAGGGTAATGTGCTTCACTGAGATCAGAGCCCCCTTCAGCCAGACATTGGCAGCAGATGCCAGAGCAGAGGGTTCAGATCAAATGTCGGTCACGCCTATCATGAATAACAGGGAAGTCAGGGTAATATCAGTCTGGAATATATCACTTAATGCCAACTGTACATCTTTCCCATATGACCAGTGGACCGGGTATTCCCATTGAATGTGGTGAGGTTGCCAGACACTTCATCACATTTACAGCATTGATCAAAGCTTGCTAAGCCCCACTTATTTAACTGTTGGGAGAGTCCTGTACCACCAGTGAGGAATCTTGACTTGAGTAGAGTGGCTCTGCATGTCTCTCCTGGATTGTTGGAGACTTGTCCAGCACTGACTCCAGCTACATGGAGTGATCTCCATATGCAACTCTCTGCCCTTTTTAAGTTGCACTGTATCCAAGTGGGGGCTTCTGAAAGGCAATAACCTTTGGTAGACCTCTGCAGCCCATAGTTGGTTTGCACCTGGGAGGGAAGAGTACCTTGTCCAGGGCATAGAGATAGTGTGACTTATAAATGAGGCCTAAGAAAGGGCTGAAAGCATGATGCAATTGTAGATATTGCCAGTGTTGGGTCTTACCTAATGAGAAAGTGTCTTAGAGCTGAGCGCAGTTCTTAAGGTGGCCCTATGATTCATCAATCAGCTTGAGAAGGCTGTGGAGGCCTTTGTCCAAACAGGGTGCCCTCTTTAGAAGGGGTTCCACCAAAGAGGAAAAATGGGGGAGCAAGTTGGTGACCAACTTGAAGCCCTGGCTAGGCTTAGCTAGGTTTTCCTAGAAATGGGGAGAGTGGGGTGTAGGGCCACTGACACTGGAAGCTTCCCAAACACAATTGCCTAATAGAGATCCACTCCCAGGGCAAAGGTCTCACAATCTACCCACTTAGGTCTTATCTCTGGACTAAGGGATGGGAAGGAATGGGCTAGCTGCCAGCCCTGAATGGGCATCAGCTCCAAGCATGGCTTCCTTCTACAGCCACTGCTGCCTGCCCTCCCATTGAATAGGCTCTCCAGCCTGGAAGGGCACCCAGCTCAAAGCTCGGCTTCCTTCTACAGCTGCTGCCTGCCCTCCCACAGAGTAGGGTCTTCATCCCTGAATGGGCACTCAGCTCCAATTGCAGGTTCCTTCTACAGTCGCTGCTGCCCACCCTCCCATGGAATAGGCACGAGTGCTACTTAGTGAAGCCGTGCTTCTGTTTTGAAATCTGGTGCCTTTTCTTTACTAGACTTCATTGGCTCCCTGCTTTTCTTGTACTGAATGTGTAAATGACTGCCTTATTTGCAGGCTACTCCTGGTTAAGAAAGACAGTCACAAAGTTTTTTTTTTTTTCCATTTGCACCTTTTAGCATTGGGCCACTAGGGGCAACATAAGCCTCACTGTCCCATTGTAGTCTGCTTACTTAGTGCAGATTACATACCTCCTTTTGGAGGTCAGCGCTGACCTGCCCTGCCCCCAGGTTTCTTTCTTCTCTCTAATCCTGAGACCCAGCCCCCCAATTAAGCCCATCTATTGTTTTCCTTGTTTTTTCCTCAGCTCTGCACCTCTGTGACCCAGCCCCCTGTTTAAGCCCTTCTCTAAACCAGGAAACACAATCTCTTTCTGTATCTCTCCCCTGTGCCTCTTCCTCATACTTTTCACCCTGCTCTTTCTTCCATCCCTTCACTTGCTAAATACTTCCACTGCCCACCACATTTCCATTGCAAATCCTACTACCCTGTTAACCCCTGCTTCAACCAAGTGGCAGCTCCAACACCTTTTTATCGTACCTGGACCCACTTCTCTACATGGCCTTCCACCCCACTCATGTCTTTACCTTATTCCTACACTTTACTGTGCATTCTTAAATTTCAGCTCTCCACTTTCAGTTATTCACCTTGTTCCCTTAAACCATCTAACAAACTTTGGTTCAAGAGTACCAAGCTGCACTTCATCATTATTTCTCTCTTACTCCTCTGGCAGGAGACATAAATCCCAACCCAGATCCAACACTCAGTAATGATCCTACCCTATCCATGACCCCCCCAGCATCTGCTCCAACCCCAATTTCACTTCCCCATGGCCAACAAATCCTCCACCTTAACATTTGCAGTCTCCTCCTTAAACTTGACCTGCTACTCCCACTTGCAGGATCCCTAAATCCAGACATTCTCATTGTATCACAGACCTGGCTAACAAACAAAATCCCTGTTGCTTCTATCATAATTCCTGGACATTCCATTACCCACCAGGACCACACTGGTAGGGGTGGGGTGTAGCTATCTACTCCTCCTCCTCCTCCTCTCTCCAAACCACTACTGTTCTATCAACCACAGACCCCAATGCCTATGAAGCCCTCATCATTAGACTATCTCTACCATTTTTCATACCAATATTTATCGTAGGATCTTATTGCCATCCTGGTCTATACCACTCTGTAGCCACTGATGTAATCACCACTATTGGGTCCCTTACCTCCTCAGGTGAGCTCTACCTGTTAGGGGATCTAAACCTGAACTGGTTGTCACCCGCCCTAGATAAGACTCGTACTAACATAGCTGCCCTTAACCTGTCCCAATTAATCATGGAACCTACTTGCCTAAACCACAAATCCCATAACCACACTCTCATAGACTGGACCCTTACCACCCATCCTCACAGGGTAATCCAATTGGGCCTACTAACAGATGCTCTTAGTGATCATCATATGAGCTACATAGTTAGGAAAGTACACAGACCTAAGGAACTCCACAAACTACTAATAATTCACTCTTACAAAACATTAGACCTTGCCCCTCTACATCATGACTTAACTCACTTTGACTGGGCTCCTATATCCTCATCCAAAACTATCAATCATGCCCAGGCATATTTCAAAGATAGTTTCGTCACCATCTGGAACAAACATACTCCCCTGAAGCAAGTTAGAGCGCATGTTAGTCACCTCACCTGGGGACCCCCTCAATTCCTGGCCTGTCAACAAGTGTATGATAAAGCATGGAAAACCCACAAATCCTTCAAACTCCCTCATGACTACTGGACACTCCAAAATGCCTGTACCAAAACCATCCACTTGGCCAAAGTATAATATTTCCAGTCCACCTTTAATACTAACATAAACAACCCATCAAAGTTGTGGAAAGTAGTTCACTCACTTTTCTTGCCCCAAACTAAACCCCCATCCCTGCTGCTCAAAATAAACAACCAACTCATTGCTGACCATCCTACAGTAGCAGCCTAATTCAGTTCCTACTTTACTTCCTGTGCCTCCACCCCATTAGCCTCCCTCCCACCCCAACCTACTACCTCCTCCCTCCCTCCTGATTCCTCACAACACCACCAATTAGCAAAGAGGTTTACCTTTTCACCCATCTCTCCCAATGACACCTTAAAGGCACTACTCTCTATCAACCCAACTAAGGGCAGATGGCCTGGAACCTAAGCTGCTGTACCTCTCTGCTCCTTCTAGTTTCCTTCCTCTCGCTGATATCCTCAACCTGTCTTTCCACCCTGCAACTATCCCTGAAGCCTGGATACATGCTACAGTTTCCCCCTACCAAAGAGAGGTGATCTCTCATCTCTGAGGATTTACTGCCCCATCTCGCTTCTACCCATGCTGGCTAAACTTCAGAAACACCTTGTTCTCTCCCAACTCTTCTCCTTTCTTGACAACTGCTCCTTCTTCACTGTCTTCCAATCTGGTTTTCAGAAGAATCACTTCACAGCCACTTCCCTACTTAGACTCACCGGGCCCGATTTCAAGACAGGCAACGCATGTGACAAGGCGACTTGAGCCAAACCCAATGGCGTAAGTCACACCTTGCGACATACATTATGCCACCCATGATTCCAAAAGGCAGCCTGTGACATGGTGCAGGCTGCCTGCACAAAAGGTGGGCTACGCCACAGGCTAGGGCAGAAACTCCCTGAGACATGGTGCAAGGGTGTTTCCAGCATTGGTTATGGCCATATTCTAAGTGGCCAGCCAACGGAATGGCAAGTTGCTATTCCAAGAGGAAGTCCAGCAGATAATGGTCTAAGTTTGGTTAGACCAGCTATTAGCTGGTCTAACTGTACCCTATGTCCACCAGGATCACACCTCTATGCCTGCTGCCTCTACAGCTGACCCCCCAGGGTCTCTCATAGGTCCCCACCCCACACCCAGTGGCATGGCTGCTAGCCGTGAGCAGCCAGCACCTCCATGCACCCATCCCCGAGATGTGCCCCACAGGGCAGTAAATGACCCCCACCCACCATGCACCCCAGGGCCATCAGGCAGCCCTCCACCCCCACCATAGCCCTGTGGGGCATTCCCATGGTGTTCTGGTGTGGGTTTTTGGGAGGACTGTGCCATGCGTGGCTTATGCCCTGTGGGTGGGCATTGCTGCAGCTTGTGGCAACCAGGTCATGTGCACCCTTCCCATGGTGCAACCCTAGAGCTGCCACAAGTCACAGGGCATAGGTGCCGGTTACTCTGCCTGTTCTGGAATCTGGCACAGGGTCCCTGGCATAGCAGCATATGTCAGAACTCACATCCGCCCACGAGTTGTGCCATACGTTCTGAAATTGGGCTCACTGACTCTATCCATTCAGCCATGGATAGAGGTCACATCACTTCTGCTATCTTTGTCGACCTTGCCAAGGCTTTCAACACAGTCTCCCACTCTCTCCTCCTCGAAACTCTGGTTCAGAGCCTACCTAGTAAGTAGAACTCAATCTGTTAAAATAGCTGACTCTACATCCCCTCCACTACCCACCTGTACCGGTGTGCCTCAAGGCTCTGTACTTGGCCCACTCTTATTCTCAATTTTTCTAAACAACCCACCATCAGTATTCTCCTCATCCTCTATCCATATGTATTCTGATGACATGGTCTTGTTCACCTCTGGCCGATCTCCCTCCGATGTGACTTCCAGACTACAACATGACTTCAATAATGTTCAACAGTGGCTAAACTCATATCAACTCTTGAATGCCAAGACTGTTTCCATGACCATTTGACACTAGGCAGAGACTCTCAAGGCTGCCCTCCTTCTCTCCTTCTACACCCTTGATGGGACACCACCTCTTTTAAATACCTGGGTGTCTGGCTTGACCAACACCTTAAATGTTCTGTACATATTGATGCCATCCTGAAAAAACTGTGCCCAAAGCTCAGTGCCCTTGACAGGAACCATAGTTCCTTACCACTACCAGTTAGGCATGATCTTGTTCCGAAAATGATACTCCCTACTTTTGACTATTGCAACATGGTCTGCAGTCCTGCTCCTAAGTGTTCCCTTACCATGTTGAATACTCTGTTTAATACTTTCTGTCACTTTGCTGTTGACTCCCCCTCCCGCACACATCACTGTACCTTGTATCATTCTCTAGCTTTCCCCTCCCTTGAGTGCAGGCGTCTCTCTCACTGGGCCAAGTTCACTTCTAAATTCTGGTTTGGGACTCTCACCTTTTACCTCTCCTCCTTACTCTCTGCTCCACCTCCCTCCTCCCATCCGTTCAGATCCACTGACACACATACTCTAGCTATTCCTCATTGCTGTACCTCCATAGGCCAGGAAGCTTTCTCCTACCGCTTCCCAAAGCTTTGGAACTTGCTGCCATCTCTTATCAGACTTTCCTCTTCCCCATCTTCAGTCTCCTGAACCCTTCACAATTTCTATTCCCCTAAATGCACTTGTATTTAGCCCCCCTTCAACCCTCCCCACCCTGGTGCATTATCCTTTAGCCTTTCTTTATTTCAGTTCTCCTAACTGTACTTGTTCCTAGCCCCACTTCACAACCCTCCCCACCCTTGTGCAGTATCCCCTACTCCTCTATCCCTGACTTACCTCCTGTCTCCTAACTGAACCCTTCTCTGATTACTACCTCACATGCTACCACCTCTTATACCTCTTCCTCCCACCCCCAACCACAACCTACTGTGCCATTTCGACATGCTACTACCATCCTCAACCTACTGTGCAATTTCAACAATCTACTGCTATCCTTCCCCCCACTACCCCTCTTCCCCCACTGATGCCATCCCTTTTTCCATTCCTAGTTTACCCCTATTTCCTCCAGCCTCCCTATTTCTTATCCCTCTCCTCTCCTCCCCTCTGGTCACGTGCCTCACTCCACTCCTCCTCCTCCCTGCCCTCCTTCTCTTCCCTCCTTTTCTGCCTGGTTCTATCCCCCTTGCAGGGTTCTCTGTCAACCTCAAGGGATATAGATCTTGGCTCTCTCTCTTCTACCCCTCTTCCTTCCACCAACTTCTAATCCTGACCCCCTTGCAGGGTTCTCTGCATCCTGAAGAAGTATAGATTGTCTCTCTCTCTCCTCTCCCCTCCCCTTCCCCCACTTTCAAATTCATTGCATGCCCCCTCCCTACTTCCTTATCCCCTTCCTCCACTCCTGTTCCCCAGCCTCTCTCTTCTCTACATCCCTGCTCCCTTTCTCTCCCCTCCCTTTCTGCCTGGGCCTGTCCCCATTGCAGGGTTCTCAGCATTCTGAAGTGGTATAGATCTTGGCCATCCCTCTCTCTCCCTCTTCCATTCCCCCACCCTGTACCCCTCACCTGTCCACTTCCCCACTTGTCTTATAAATGCCCTCCCTTGGGTATACAATAGCACCTCAAATCTTGTACTCAGTCTACTACCTCTAGCACTTCAAATGTGTTATCCATCTTCTAATGTTTACCCTACTGGATCACCTGTTTGGGGTAGTTGCAATGGATGTTATATCAAAATATGGTTTTGTTTACCCTGGCTGGTTGGTCTGGGTTATTTCTGCTCTGTAGTTGTACTATATTGTTTTGTTTTTAGTAATTGTACTTGTATTGCTCTGTTATTGCTATGTGTTTGCTTGTTCTCCAAACTGTTGTAACCCCCCCCCCGGATGCTTCTGGAAATGAGCTGTTTATAGCTCATGTTGTCTTTCCTGGTGAAACATTTTCTACATCAATAAATAGATAAGCTGGAAGAAGAAGTTGGCCTTATGCTTGAGGTTCCAGTCAAGGAGTTTCAGACCTCCCTTCTCAAGGTACTGTATGAGCTGATGAAAGCTTAGCTGATGTGGGCTGGAGCATCAGAAAAAGGTTAGCATTAACGTTTTAGTAGCCAAAGTAAGGTCAGGTTTGAGGCTAATAGGTAGATTGTCCAGGATAAACTGGAGCTTTGGGGCAGCCATCATTTTAAAAGCATACACCTATCAATAATGAGATAAGTTCAGTCAACCCCACCTGTCAAGGACTCACCGTAACACCTCCAGAAGTGGTAAAAAATACAACTTGCCCAGACTACTAAGGTCCCAAGAGAATTGGATGCCTAAATAATTTATTGTGGATTGGGTCATCTGTAGATCCAAAGGAATGCCCAGGATGGTCCAAACTTTGGGGCAGAAGAGCAGAAGTATGGATTTAGAGACAGTGACTTTATAGCCAGACAGCTAGGTGAACTGAAAGATTAGGTTTAACAGTGCTGGGAAAAAGATTTCCAGTTTGGTAGGGTAAGAATTATATCATCTGAATAGACCAAGGACCTGTGGTCACCTGCTCCCCCCCCCATTGATATGCAGTGAATATTTGGGTCCAGTCTGATGGCTTGAAACAAAGGCTCTAGAGTCAGGACAAAGAAGAGATGACAAAGGGCAAACCTAACAAGTGCCTCTGCCAAGTGGGAAGGGAGGAGAAGGATTTGCATCTCTGACTGCCGAGGTCTGAACTTTGTGATTCAATGTGCGGGCGCATCCAGTAAAGGTGTCTCCAATACCAAAACCTTCAGCACATAAAAGAGGTAGTCCTACTCCACACTAACAAATGCTTTTTCTGCATCAAATGTAACAATCACTGATGGGGGACAGGGAGAAGACATGGAACAGACCAGGATGAGGATCTTCTAGGTATTGTCATTTCCTCTCCTCTACGGAATAAAGCCCACCAGGTCCCTGTCCACTAAGGTGGCTACCATGTCCTTGAGCCTAGAGGCCAGCACCTTGGCATAGGCTTTACAGTCCACTCTTATAAGTGAAATCAGACAATAACTACCTCACACAAGGAGGTCATTTGTGGGCCTCATCAGAAGGGGCAATGAGGGGTGCCCTCATAGAGGGTGGAGGGTGCCCAGTGTCCTGGGCTTCCTGCAGAGCATCTGCCAGTGGTGAGAAAAGGACTTCACAGAAGGCGTAGAGGAATTCAGCCAGAAGATCATCCTCTTCCAGCAATTTACCAGGGGACATGGTGCAGAGGACCATTTGCAGCTCTGTGACAGTAAGGGACCAGTCAAGGGCTTGCTTGACACTTGGGCCAATCTGAGAAAGGCAAAATGGGGTAGTGGATTGCACCAAGTCTGCTTCCAAGGGGGTCACCTCCTTGTTATAAAGCCACTTATGGAAATGAAGGAAGGCTTCATTGATACCTTGTGGTATGTCACCTCAGGGTGACATCGAGTAAGTTTACTGCCACAGCTCTGGCTTTCTCCTGGCACTTACGTAGCTGGTAGGAAAATAATCACCCTTGTTTCTCTCCCACTTCCTAGAAAGATTATTTGAGGCAAAATAACACCAATGCAGCATTTTGGTGGAGGTGCAGATTCACCTTATATTTAGTGCCAATGATGTCTGTAAGCAGCCCTGCAGAGTTCTCAGAGTCAGCTTGATACTTGGCACTCAGGTCCCTAAAAGTTTGCAACTGTAGCTCTAAGTCTTCCTGCCACACCTTCTTGAGATGAGATACATAACTAATGCACCCCCCCAATGAAGGCCTTTGGGGCATCCCATCTGACTGCTGCTGATGTATCATGAGCATAGTTAATGGTACAGAAATCTCTGGTATCCCATGTCAGCAATTGGCAGAATGCTGGATCCTTCAGCAGAAAGGTGTTGAAGCACCAATGCTGCCTGCTACTGTCATAGAGGAGGGAGGATAGCCATAAAAAGGTGATCAGAGTATGATCTGAAATTATCACTGCACCAGTCTTAGCATCTAGCATGTTTGGAACCCATTCCTGTGGCACTAGCCACAATCTGTATGGAAAAAGGATTTGTGGGGGGTGAATAAAATGAGTAAACTCTCCCTGTCAGGTAGATCATGTGCCAAATATCAATGAGATCCAGTTCAGATACAAACCTCTGGAGTGCCAGCAAAGCCGGTGATGGAGGACAAGTAGGTGGGGAATTACTATCCAGGAAATCATCCATCATGGTGTTAGTGTCACCCCCTACAATGAGATATTTCCATTGCAGCATTGAAAGTGTTTGTACTAAGGAGTGAAAAAAGGTAGCATCTTGAACATTAGGACTATACAAATTAAATAAAGTTACCTCCTAGCCACATAGAGTACTAGAGACGATGACATATCTTCCCTCAGGGTCAGATACTATGGACTCCGGGGAGTCACGTGATGCAGTCCTCCAGGTAACTGCCTTTCACCGTAGCTCCAGCTCTCCAACCCAATTAATTAACTATTTTAGCGAGTTACCTGACAATTGACAAGTGGATTGGAACTCTACACTTCCAAGAAAGGATCTAGTTCAAATCACGAAGTTTACATTACTCGTCAGAGATGCAATCCAAGAAAAACTCTGCAAAGCATACTCCTCCAGTCTCACCCAAAAAGGCCCCGAAGAAAGCCAGGGCCTCAGGGAGTGAAGACGAGCCGACGTCGGCAGCCTCTGATGCGGACCAACAACCCTCACCCTACACGCTTTCTTCTTGAGTTCTTCCTTTCAAAGAAGCATGGCAGAGATAACATCGAGACTCAAATCACTTACCCACACAGTGGAAGATCTGCAGCAAAGATCTTTGGGCGCAGATGCCAGAGAAAGTCGATTGGAAGCGAGCAGACAAAATGGAGCCAGATGGTGATGATCTGCAGAAACTGCCAGAATGGAGATGAAAATTGAGGACCTTGAGGCCGCAGCTGCAGAAACAACATGGTCCTCATGGGTCTCCCAGAAGGAGCCGAAGGAACAAGTGATCACCTTGCCAAAAATTGATCGAAAAGATAGCTGGGCCATCCCCCTTTGGCACAACATACATCATCGAACGTGCGCATAGGGCGCTTCGCCCCAAGCCACCACCCAGTGCCTCCCCCACCCGCTGATTTTCAAATTTCTGAATTTTCTCGAGCTTCAGCATCTGTTTTCCAAAATTAAAGACTTACAGGAGGTACGCTGGGAGGGCACAAAGATCCGAATTGCACAAGATTTACCGGCGTCAATCAGGCAGAGGAGAACCAGTTCCACCCCTTGGTCTCCAAGTTAATTGCACGTCAGTGTTAAGTTCTGTATGACCTACCCTGCTAAGCTGGGGGTCATGATATCGGGACCCTGGGCCACCTCTGAGGATCCGGATACAGCCTCAAAGGCTCTTGCTAGTGCCTTCCCAGATTTATTCAGAGGCACCTGAATCATAAACTACAGCGGGAAATCTGCCTTCAATTCTTCAGAGCCTACATATTCCTTGGAATGTTAATTTTTGCTCCACTGTAATGGTCCTCCCTCCTCTTGCTCCAACCCAGCTGTTTTCCGTGCAAAGAGAGAGCCATTGCAGTCATGACTATCTCCCACCTCACCATTTAAACAATTTTTATATGGCATAAATGTGACATTTCCTGGATCTTCACCCCCCAGGACAACTCCATATTTGGTCCCTCTCCTAGCGAATCTCCTCAGAAGGTGTCTGATCTCTATGTTCATCCAGCCATTCTATTTGTTGCCACTTGAGGGGCTACGTTGTCATGGAATGCAGGTATGCAATTGCCTGTGACACCTCACATCAGTGGTGGTGCCGCCCTGATTAATCCAAAAGCGTCTCTTGTTGGGTATGCAGGAGGATCTAGCAATGCATTGCTCACTCCTTTGACCCCTCTCAGGACCGACCTCAACAGCCGTGGTTCACCACTGGTACGAGGAGTTCCTAAAACCTGCAGCTCATATTACACCTCCTTTCAAACAAAACTAACTTCTTCCAGCTGTTCCAATTCTGCCTCTCATTCAATACACACAGCAACAACCCAAGGGAGTTTAAATCATGTGGGTGATACGGCTCTGCTATACTCCTGATGACACTAACCATACTTTGCGGGTTGGACTTTCCTACAGGTTCCCTATCCCTGTGGAATGAATGCTATCCAACAGTATGTTTATCGGTGACCAGCCCTATTGTCATCATTTGAAATGATGCTGTTCAATCTTTCTTTCCCTTTTTACTGGCATTAGTGTTCTAATTTCTATGTTTCTGATCACTGTTATGAGGATTTGTGACAACCCAGCTTGCCACGTTAGGTTGATAATGGCCGTATTGTTAACCAGCAAGTCTGGATCATGTTAATCTTTTAGATCAGTACATATGTTTGAATGTACGGAATGATGTTTTTCTGACAAATTCTGTATTTAGCATAGTTAACAACGCTAGTTGTTTGGACTTTACTCTGGACATTCTTGGTTATGTTTTCAGGCATACCGCAACCCCCCTAGTTGGCTGCAATGGTTTACAGTTAATATTTCAAGCTGGTGGGGTTGCAGATTAGGTTTGGGGGGCTGGGGGATGGGAGGGTATAGCTAGGGGATCTGTAGTTCACTCCTGTTGTTGTGATGGGGAGGGAGGTTGGGATGTATTTCTGATGTTATTGCATAAAATCTTAATTGTCATATTGGGGTATTGTGGGGGGTGGAGGGGAAGGGAGGGGGTCAACCGGACCAGGCTTTTTCAGACAAACTCAATGTGGATTTGGCAAGATTAGTACACTACTCGGTGGACCATGATGTTCTGAACCAATAGCCCTAATCAAGAATGAGTAGTTTAAATTTCTCTTTGTGGAATGTTAAGGGTGTTAGGCAGAAAATTAAACAGTACCAGGTATGTAAACATCTTAGACTTCTGAGATCTGAAGTCTCGTTTATACAGGAGTCTCACCTACTGATCTCGGAAGAACTAAACATGAAGAAGCAACAGGTAGGACAGGTATTCACAGCTCAGGGCACAAAACAGAGCTGTGGAGTCATGATATTGATAGGTAGCAAAGTCCCCTTTGTCTCAAACAAGGTTATCAAAGATACCCACGGGAGATACATTCTAGTTCAGGGAAGAATTTTCAATGCGGAAATATTACTGAGAAGTATTTATGGACCCAACTCTGATTCCCCGGAGTTTTTTGTAGAACTCACAAATAAGTTAATCCCCTTTAACAACATCCCGATGATCCTGGGAGGGGACCTCAATGTGGTTTCTGATCCTAGTATAGACTGCACAGGACTCAGGCCCAAAGGCTTAACACCTGCTGAAAGGGCCCGTAGGGATCTTTGGGACAAGGTCAGATTATGTGATGTGTGGCACATATTGCACCCCTCTGAAAGGGGCTTTACATTCACCTCTCCCGTCCATAAGACATCCTCCAGGATTGACTACATATTGATCTCGCACTGTCTGGTTCCCAGAATCGTTGATTCTGCCATACATCCTGGACCGCCCTCTGACCATTCGCTGGTCACATGTCACCTCTCCCTACTGGATATCCCCAAGAGGAACAGTCGTTGGAAAATTAACAACCAACTTCTTAAAGACCCAGTAATAGTAAAATACATCAATAACCATATCTCCCAATATATATCAGTTAACTCTAATTCCACGGGCAAGCCTGATATTGAATGGGTGGCCCTTAAGGGTTACCTAAGGGGTCTTTTTATCGGGGTGGCCTCAAGAAGGAAAAAATCGAGGGAGCAAGAATTAGTACAACTCCTCAGACAGATTAGGGATATTGAAAAAAATCTCTCCCCCCACACATCAGAACAGACCCTATTAGACCTGACTAAACTCAAAATTACCTATATGGAACTTCTCAGAGAGAAAGCAGAGTATTTGATTCTCAAAACAAAAGCTACATACACTGATCAGGGGGAGAAAGCAGGCCATCTCCTTGCTGCCCGTGTCAAGCAGCAGAGTCTGCCAGATCATCCTGCAATTCGAGCACCAACGGATCTCTGTTGGTTGACCCCAAAGAAATCACCTCAGAATTCCAGAAATTTTATCAATCTCTATACTTACCGATGGTAAATCCACTTCCTCATGACGGACTGGATCGTTGCCTAAGGAGTTGCACCTCCCACCCTCAAAGCAGAGCAGTGCGCTGCTCTATGTGCTCCTTTAATGGAGGCGGAGATTCTGGGTGTGATAGACAGCCTCCCCAACGATAAATCTCCTGGGCCCAATGGGTTTTCCCCGAACTTCTATAAAGTATTTGCAAAGAATCTCACCCCATTACTTCTCCCCGTCTTTCAGCAGATCCTAGCTGGAAAGAGTACAGATACATCACTTTTTGAAGTGATAATCATTCTCATTTTAAAACCAGGTAAGGCCCCTGAAGAGGTAGCAAGTTATAGGCGATCTAGCTACTCAATCAGGATATCAAGATTTTAAGTAAGCTGCTATCAAATCGATTGAGTACCGTTATCCCAGACTTGATTGGAACTGAGCAGGTGGGCTTCATGGTGGGCAGGCTGGCCAGCGATCACATTAGAACTCTGGATCATGCCTTCTCGGCATCCAGAGATGCTGGGTTCCAAGTGGCCTTGGTCTCTCTGGATGCCGAGAAGGCATTTGATAGAGTCAATTTGAATTTCCTTTTCCGGGCATTGAATGCCTATTCCCCAGGAATTCCAGAATTGGGTTAAAGCCTTTTACACCGACCCGACAGCCAGAGTTTTCTGCAACGGGTGCTGTTCCGATAGGTTCCCTGTTCTCTCTGGTACAAGGCAAGGATGTCCCCTATCCCCATTACTTTTTAACATATATCTTGAACTCCTTATTCGTAGACTAGTGGTTGACCCCAGGATCCAAGGAATATCAGTACAGGACATTGAAATCAAGGTATTGACCTACGCAGAAGACCTACTTCTCTGCACCTCATATCCCAGAAAAACTATCCCATACCTACTAGAGGTTATTAAAGAATATAGCTTATTATCAAACTATAAACTAAATGTAGAGAAAACGGTGTTTTTTCCCCTTAACCAAAGAGTGATGAGGAGTGAGGTCGATGCTCTAGGCCTATCCTGAGAAAGGAAAACAGTGAAGTACCTAGACATCACACTTTCAAGAAGTATCTCCCTCACGCGTAAACTTAACTTAGACTCCTTATTAAACACCATCTTCCAAGATCTGAATAGGTGGTCCCTTCTTCCTCTGACGATTTGGAGCAGGGTCAGCCTCATCAAAATGAATGTCTTCCCATGGCTGCTCTATCCTCTCAGGCTCCTTAACATCTGGCTACCTCACTCATGGTTTAAAAGAGTCCATAATATCTTCGCTAATTTTATCTGGGGAGGCAAAGGGCACAGGCTGGCCTTTCATAAGCTAGCTGCCCCTAAGCTTAAAGGGGGCCTACGGGTGCCACATGTCGGCCTTTATTATTGGGCCAGCCACATGAGCAAATATCTAAGATGGCTTTCCCCTCCTGACCCTGGCCACCCCGATAAATATATACCCCATGGGTCCAAATAGAGTCCTCCCAAATCCGCAGTCACAATCTATCTCTGACTGCGCTGCTATTTGTGCTACCTAAGAGTCTCCCTAAGCCTTGGCTTGGATCACCAATCGCTACATCAGTGAAGGTTCACTCCCAGCTTTGCTCGATTATCAAATATAATCATCGTGGAGACTTGGAGCAACCTCTTTTGGGAAACCCTAATATCAGGCTAGAAGGGAAAGCTCTCTCCCCCTCCTGGATCCCATAATTCCAGGAGGTCGAGCTCAGTTATTTTTGGGCAGGGGTAGAACAAAAATGGGCCTCCTCTGCTGATATTTTAGGAAAGTCAGGGTTGCCAACCTCCAACATATTCAAATTATTCCAATTGCGACATATCTTAGTAAAAACTATTGGATCACACCTCCCGATGCCAGATGTCACCCCCTTTTGGGTGGAACTGGCTCAATTTGTAGGCCTCCCTCATGCAGTTTCCAAAATATTCAAAACTTTATACAACAGATTATACCCTGGACCTTTTGGACCCAAGGCCTACTGGGAAACCCTCCTACCGGAGATGCCTATCAACTGGGAGACACTCTGGTGGGGATGTCACCACTTTATTACTCAGAATAGGCTCTGACTCATCCAGTTCCGTATTCTACACAATCTGTACTACACCCCACAGAAGATAGCTAGGTTCGACAGGGGACAAGCAGCTACCTGTCTGCGGTGTGGCCAAGGCGAAGGCAATTTAGTGCATATTTTCTGGCATTGTCCCAAAGTAGCCCCCCTTTGGGGGCAGATCAGGGACAGGGCAGACCCCCTGTTAGGACTGAATGAGCTGTTCTCGATTGATACCTGCCTGTTAGGGAATTACTCAGGAATTTCAGTAAACTCACGAAAGTATCACATGGCTCTTATAGCTATGACAGTTAAAAAGCTAGTACTTAGACATTGGAAGGACAATGAGGCATTGACATACAACGAATGGTTGACGTGAGTTGCTACATAGTATCAGAGTGGAGAAGATGATCTTCAGCTTACAAAATAAACTAAGTAAATTCAATAAAATCTGGGCCCCTCCTTGCTTTATATCTTAACAATCCCACAACCACAGTAAAGTCAGAGTTCCGGTAGTTACACTAGGTATGTGACACTGAGTATGTGCCTGGGATGTGAGGGGGAGGGGGAGGATTGGGGGTTCCTTTTTGTTTGTTTTACTTCCTGAATGCACATGTCTCCATCAAATATACCTGGATCATGATGTATTGTATGCCTGAAATTGTAATAAAGATTTAATTGAAAAAAACAACATACTATGGACTCCACTGTGAAGGGGGGGCTTTTATGAATTAATATGGCTATGCTCTTGCTTCTCGTGTTATATTAGCTATTGTACACCTGCAAGACCCATCCATTTCCAAGCTTTTCCCCTTCAGATGTGGAAAGGTGAGTAGTAGTAGTAGTAGTAGTAGTAGTAAAAAATGTATTTTTATACAGGTAGCAGTGTTTAACATCATTGGGTCAAAGACCCTTTTTCAAGATGGGCCTGTTGCGTTTACATATATAATTTTACACATATTGCACAAAAGACAAACTATTATTACATACATCATAGCAGCAATACTTAAACAATTATTAAGCTCAATTTATTGTTCATTACATTATTACACTCACTCAGATCAAAGTCAAGACTAGAAGCAAAGTACATGTATTATCTAAAAACTTTGAATTTCACTGTATTCCTAAGATTTAGGGAAGCCTCACTGCACTCATCATGTACATGTTAATCTGTCCATCCGTGTATAAACACTTAAACCGTTACACATGCATTTTCATTGCTAAGTCATAACCAATAACTTTCATAAAGTGCTTTGTTTGTTGGATTGGTTTTTTCTCTTCATCAATTGGGGCTCACAATTGGACAACGTTTGTTCCAAAGGTCATGTCACCAAATCTATCATGTAATTTAGGTAAACCAAATGTATTTCCCCCATTATCTCTAAGATTGTGGTTATGTCTGTATGTCAAATATGGCATTTTATTTGCAAGGTACCTAGGGTTCTGATTATGTACCACCCAATGAATCTATTTTAACTCATTTTTGTTCTCCCCCACAGCCCACAACCTCTTGTCTGAAGCACAAGGTACAGCTCTAAGCCAGTGCCTTACAGTGATACACTCTTCAAAGGTACAGAACTATGTCTTGCCACATGTTGCCAACACAGTTTGTTGTAGCTTTCTTCACATAGGGTCCTGCAGATCCAGTGAGAAGAAAGGACATCATGTGTGATGTTGTTTACTCAAGGAATGGGGGTGGACATTAGGGTTGACCACCCCAAGGAAGACACCACCACTGATTCGTTAAGATTCCAGAGACCCAAAACTCTAATGTTTTTTCCTTTTCTGCTTGGGGTAGGGGTGGGGAGTTAGGGTTGGAAACCCTAACACCACATTTTCCTACTTTTTTGTGTTACGTTACCCTATCTGATGCATTAATAAAGGTTTTTGTGAAGAATTTCCTTTCTTTTTTGAGATAGTGGAATATTCTTCTCATTCACATAGGTCCCTTCAGGACCTGCATGAATAGATGCAGATGCCTTGCAACAAGGGAAGACTCCATCTGACTGCAGAAGTGTATGACCCTTGTGGGCCTTGCACTTCTGTGCAGCAATGGATGTGAAGAATTCATGGGGCTGTTTGGTGGGCTGCAGAAGTGTAGGGCCATGTGGTTCTTGCAAGTGCATGCAGCTGTAGATACAGATGCACAAGGCAAAGAGTGCATCTGTCAGCTAATGCACAGAGACCACTGCCACTCATGAGTGGAGAGGTGCAAGACCCTATGCAAGGACAGCTGTTGTCTTCACTGTGTGGTACCTGGGGCCTTGCAGATAACCATGTACTTTTCATTCCCTGACTGGGGGTGTTGCTTAACAGCACCATCCCTGCACCATCACCCCAACCAGCTGGATCACTGAGCTCACCCCTGAAATCAGCTCATCAGTATGCCATCACAAACCATATCCACTGGGGTCAAAACTGCCACTTCACACAAAGTTTATTAACAACTATATTTTTGTTTTAAATTTTGAGCACATATTTTCAAAATACTCATTTTATGATTTGCCCTACAAACATGACATGAACCATTGATAATATATTGAACAAAATGTCATTCTGCACCAGAAGTGCAAAAACAAGTCTCATCCAGGATTTAAAAAAAATGGCAATGTCACATTTATGATGTGTTGTGGAAAAATGGCTATGTTGAAAGTCTGAAGTCAAATATTAAAAATTTGTGAACTTATGAGCAAATGCTGAAATACTGCAATGTTCTCTCATAACCTGGACATTTTGCCATATTTGTACACCATATTTTCAGCATAACCTTCTTATTACCCCACATCATGAACCACATGGATAAAAATTTTCAAATCCCTGCTGAAGCATCATTCTGTACCACTGAAATGTTATTACATGCCACAGCTGAGAAAATACATTTCAGCTAGGATTTGAAAAATGACTGCTGTCATGCTCATGAGATGGTGTGAAAAAATGGCTATGTTAAAACTTTAGGGTCAAAATAATTAAAATTATCAACGTTATAAGCAAGCACAGAAAAGTTTCAATTTACATACATACCTTTGTAATTTTTATATATTTTGACCCTCAATTTTCAACATAGCCTTCTTATGACCCTACCTCATGAACAGGAGCAGTGCCCATTTTCAAATCCTACCAGAAAGTTGATTTTGACAAGTGACTGGAAAATTGCCTTTTGGGCCTTTTTTGCATAATTCCACCACCACTGGTCATGAGGTGGGGTCCCAAAGAGGCCATGTTAAAATGTGGGGTCAAAACATGCAAACCTGTCAAAGTTATGCATCAAAGTTCAAAACCCCACTGAAATACATTGAGCCACACTTACATTAGTCTCTCATATTGCAGTTGGTAGTTAAAACAGCAAGATGTGTCTTTAATCAGAGATCTTCACCATGGAATGTGTTCAGATGAGTGAGGTTGTGTGGGGAGTGTGGGGTGCTGAGTGGGAGATCAGGGTGGAATGTCAGATTGGTGAGTGACCATTTTCTTCTTTACAAGGGAAAAAACAACAAGGGATTTTTCTTTATTTTCAGCTGACTGTCTAACACTGGGGATTGAGCACCCAGTGTTGGGCTATGGTTCATTAAATGGGGGTGGGCAACCTGTATGGGAAGGGGTCCATTTAAGTGATACCTGGAGGCGGGCACCCTGGTCTGCTTATGTATTCAAAACATATATTTTCACATTGGGAAGGACAGACCATTTAGTGGAAAGGGGGCAGAAGAAAGTGGTACTGTGGGTGAGCACTCTGATCTGCTTAATAACAAGATAGATAGATAGATAGATAGATAGATAGATAGATAGATAGATAGATAGATAGAAAAGATAAGATAAGATAAGATAAGATAAGATAAGATAAGATAAGATAAGATAAGATAAGATACAGAAAGAGACAAAGTCAGAGACAGAGCAGGGGTCTGGTGACCAGGGCCACTGGGAAACTGCAGAATTGTTCAGCAGATTTTGTAGGGAATTTGTTGGACTTTTTTCTCCCAAATTTTGAGAGGATTTTGTGGGACTTTGCATATATTTTGTGGTGATTTTGCAGGCTGCTGGGCACACATTTTCCTTTGTGAGGTACAAGTATGGGGTTTTCAATTTCAGTTGCTTTGTGATGCATATCAAAGTCAGCCATCAAAAAGGTATATGTTTTTGTAAAAAAACACAAAAAAACACAGACACACAAAACACAAAAGGTACAAGTTTTTATTAAAACACCCATGACTGATCAAAAAACAATATACATTATAATACATCATTGTCAAAGTAGTATCACCACCACCACCTCTAATAATTCAAACAATAAACACTATTAGTATTCTACAGTAAAAGTTTAGTACCACCACCATCCCAGATCTTCAAGAAAGGATTTTTCCATCATAGAATGAGCAGCAATGGTTATCCAACAACGATCTTTAAAATTTCTTATTGTACTTCAACACAAGAAGTAGTCTAGTGTTGTCATCTGTCAAACTTCACCGATTGTCTTTTAAAAGGTCTGTGTACAGCGAAAAAGTCTGTTAAACATCTGCTGTGCTTACAGGAAGCCAGATATACCTTTTTGCCACAGCATCAAGATGTGGAAGTGTATCCCTTTGTGCTTCCCACCACTCAGCAATATTAAAATCGTCACTGGGTACTGACTGGGTGAAAGTTCTTTACCCATGCCATTCAAAGTTTGAAACACCAGCCAGAGATGGTAGCTCCTGGGTGTGTTTTACTTTTTCCTTGTCCAGTGTTGGCAGCTGCTTTGGGTCAAAGATTTGGGCAGCTTTGAATGTGCCGACTGAGGGATGAGATTTTAAAATTTTGTCCAGTTTCTCACTGCTGTCTAACATAACCTTCTGAAAAAGGTTCACACAGTTTTGATTTTCATCTAATTGACAGTGGGACAACATTTCTACTGTATTTGGTCTGTATTCAGTTTCCCCTGCGGTGGCACAGAAGTCCAAAAACATATGCACATTTTGCACCCTTCCAAATATGGAGTGTCCCTGTGGCTGGCTCCTTGACTGCAATTGTAGAATAAGGTTAACAAGTTCAGAAGAGTGTTCCACAACAAAAGTGGCTTGTGTTACTAGCTCTGATGCTTTGCCTTTCAATAAGCACTTCAGGCGCTTCAAGGTTGCTGCATCAGATTGTAGCATTTCAACAAATTCTGTTAACACAGGCAAATAGTCTGCCAAATACTGCACAGTGTTAACACAGGAGTACCACCGAGTTACCACTGTGTATATTGGCATCTTGGGTACAATGTCCTGCTTGGATTCCATGATGGCAAAGTACTGATGCCTACGCATTGGGCTATGGTAAAATATTTTTTTACCAAGGGAAACAGCAGTGTTTAAGTCTTCCAGTGTGTCTGCCCAGACTTTCAAGACCAAATTGAGGAGGTGGGCAATGCAAGTGACATGCACTGCATTTGGCTGGACACAGGACAGCACAGTTGCAAAAGCATTGTGCATATTACTTGCTCTGTCGGTGACAATGGCAAAGACTTTATTGAAGTTCACCCCATTGGTGTTTAGCACTTTTAGTAGAGCTTAGGATACTGTGGCGTTGTTCACATGATGCAAAAACTCATCACCAATTAGGAGTGGCTGCTCCCCAACATTAAGCAATGGTTGGGCCAAAATAGCCAACATGCTATGCCCACAGGCATCTGTTGTCTCATCCAGAAAAATAAAGACATCTTGATCCTCCACCGCCTCTTTCAGGGACTGTTTGTGATCAGGCCGAAGTTCTTGGAGGTACGTGCTCTGAAGCTGTGTTGGTCCCGGAAGACTACCGCCTTGTTTTGTGTGTTTCTTTGAGAACTCTTGAAAGCCAGAAGCCTTCTCTAGTGGTATGTCTGCACGGGTCAAACAGCGGATGAAGTCCAGAACAAATTCCTTCCATTCAATGGAAGAGTCTGTTGCTCGACTGGAATATGAAGTCAGTGACTGCTGTCATAGAAGTGTGCCTAAAAAAACAAAACAAAAAAAACAAGATATAATATGTTAC
Organism: Neoceratodus forsteri; assembly: GCA_016271365.2. NCBI lineage: Eukaryota > Metazoa > Chordata > Ceratodontiformes > Ceratodontidae > Neoceratodus > Neoceratodus forsteri. The sequence continues at coordinate 874,501,229 of CM057450.1, forward strand.
AGGGAAGAATAAACTGTGCCTGGAAAACAAAACAAAAGCAAACAAGATTTAATATTTTACAGGGAAAAAACAAACTGTAGGCCAGCCCAGTGCCATGGAGGGCTGAGGAGCTGTGAGCTTTACCTCCTGCCACACTGGCAACCTGTTTGAGAACGACATCAGGTCAGCAGTTTATATCCCACAATGTTCTAAGCTGGGCAGATTGGTTTCAGAACATCAGCTAATGGAGTCGCCATGTCATGGCGCTGAGCTTGCCCATAGACTTGCTAGTATCCATGGAACAAAAGACTCCAGAAATTCAGTTTTCTTGCTACCTTTCATACTGGTCAGGCACATCCCCTCCACTCCATCTCCAAGGAACTACAGCAGCGAGTCAAGGACACACCACAGGAGCAAGCGATGGATGCTGGTGACTGCCATACATGGTCAGAAAAAATTGTTTTGTGCCATTCTGGTTGCCCGTCCCACCCTGCTCCCTCACCAGAGGCCAGAACAATTTTTCCACCATGTGTGCCAGTCTGCCAGGCCCACCTCTCCACTCCATCTCTGAGGAACCACAGCAGCGAGTCAAGGACACACCATGGCAGCGAGGAATGGATGCTGGTGACTGCCATGCATGATGAAAAATAGTTCTGTGCCTGAAAAATTTTGTTGATGTGTGCCACTCTGCCAGGCCTGCCCTGACTCCATCCTCCATCAATACATATCACTGGAGCAAGAGATGGATCAGCTCGGTTCAACATGTACATTTAAAATAAAACAAAAAAACATTTTTCACAGAACAGTACGTTTCATGCCTCTTCCTTCCCTCTCAGACAAGTTACACTTTTTTCCACACACACCAGTATGATTTCTTCCACCTGCACCCATCACCTGGACCACCCTGATCCCACCCTCCCTCTGAGACAGATACGATTTTTTTACAGCACTTGGTGCCTTGCCTGGACACTCCAGAGCTCCCACCCTCCTTCTGAGATTATACAGATTTTTTTACAGCACTTGCCCCCTTGCCTGGGCACTCCAGAGCTCCCACCTTCCCTCCAAGACCGATACTAATTTTACAGCACTTGTCCCCTTGTCTGGACACTCTGGAGTTCCCACCCTCCCTCTGAGATGATACAGCACTGGCCCACCTGCCAGGATACTCTGGAGCTACCACACTCCCTCCAAGACCAATTGAGATTTTTTCACAGCACTTGCCCCCTGTCTGGACACTCCAAAGCTCCCACTCTCCCTCCAAGAAGATACAGATTTTTTTTACATCACTTGTCCTCTTGTCTGGACACTCCGGAGCTCCCACCCTTCCTCCAAGACTGATACAGATTTGTTTACAGCACTGTGAGACTGATACAGATATTTTTTACAGCACTTGCCCCCTTGCCTGGACACTCCAGAGCTCCATCCCTTCCTCTGAGAATGATACAGATTTTAATAAATCCTCCTAGGGGCTTCCATCATCCCCCCAAAAGTAGCATTAAAACAAACATTTACAGCCCCCTTAAACTAGCATTAAAACCCTTTTACATTTGCTGCAGCTAAATAACATACCTGTTTTTGAAGAAGAATCACAGCAGAAGTCAGCAGAATCTGGTGAAAGCAGGTTTGGGAGGGAGAGCACACTGCTGGCAAGGATCGCAGCTCTTTTTGTGAGACTGTGTATCAGCAGACAGTACTCTCCCTCTCATTCACTCTGGATCAGTCCCGATGGAAGTCAGGTCAGGTTGGGTCAGCAGGCAGCTCGGTATTACAAAGCAGGTTCTGAAGTCCCGATCGCAGTGCAGCAAGATGAAAAGCATGTCAGGTCTGGAGAACTAAGCAGCTTTAGGACTACTCAGTAGTCAGGGTGCAAGGCAGGTTCTGAAGTCCCAATCAGATGCACGTCAGGTCTGGATGCACAAAGCAGGCAGTAGAGAATCAATCAGCCAGGATCAGAATTAGAGCTCTGTGTACCCCTCACCTGTCCGTTTGTAATTATATTGCTTTGGCGGACCTGAAGGGGCACAGAGCATTTACAAAGGGTGCCAAGAAAAGAAAGTTGTTAGCAGTGTGTGACATACAGAGTGACATCAGACACCAACCCAAACATGCGGTGGCTCCTTAGTTTAGTGCAGAGCTAGAGACAGAGCAGCACGGTGCAGATCATGGATTGTGGAGGCAGATTTGGATGTGCAATGGGTCAGAAAACCTTAAGAGGTACATTTTCCTCAGGGATTACAGGGATTTTGCGGGTTCCACGATTTGTTAAGTAGGGTGCCGAAAATCACGCTTTCCACAATTAATTTGCGGCTGCGATTTTCCAGTGTCCCTGCTGGTGACTCACTGCTCTCACTGCAGTCCACAGTGCAACTTCCTGCTGCAACTGCAGAACTCAAGAAAGCCCTGCTATTCTCATACAGAGAACACGGGTGAATGGCTCTTATCACAAAGCTGGACACCATGGATTTTGTGGGGCCCAGAAATGTTTTTTCTTGCAACTTTTAAAAAACAAACAAACAACAGAATCTAGCTAAATGGGTGCTGCTTAGCAAGGTTCAGGTGTTTTGTATTTTTTTTAAAAAGAGATAAGTTTTATGTATTTTCAATGTTTGTGAGTTTAAAAGGACAACAAAATGGCAGCTGTCATGAATGGTATTTAGTCGAACTTGAACATTAACTCAGAAATAATGTGACTCTAAAATAGTATAATATTTTTTCAATAAACCTTCAAAAGTCACACCTTTGGTACAGGCTCTTCAAACCTGAAAATTTCATGAAAAACATTTGCACTATCTAGGCTGTAGGTGAAAGCAGAAAATTATAAAATGAAAGTATAGTTTGTTGTTTCATTTTTTGATGCTGTGTATTTCAAAAACTGTGCAAGATGCTATCATGAAACCTTTCACATCTTGAGATTCTGGAAGCCTAACCAGGTATGCCAAATGTTTTGCTATTTCATCAAAAACTGAGGTTTAATATTGAACTGCCAAACTCAGCTCTAACTATAGGTGTGCTACTGTGCCCCTATACTATATATTCTTTGCAGAAAACTCCATTGGTGCATCAGTTATGGTTCTTATTAAAGCAGAAAAAGTAGGAAAATGTGATGTTAGGGTTTCCAACACTAACTTCACATCCCCCCCAACAAACAGCGAAAAGGGCAAGACAACACATGCAACCAGAGACAACCATCATCATGTAAGACAAACATACAGCTCTCTGCAGATAACACAAGGAGGCATTCATCATCATGGTCCACCCCTTCTGCAGCCATGGATAAACATGCATACTTCAAAACATACACACCCACTTCAGGCTGCAGTTTTTTGTTTTGTAATATGTCAGACAGGCAATGTAATGTACCTAAGAACTAATGTACTGATTGTTAGTGTTCTAATTTCAATGTAACACATTGTATGAAATTGTAAGACTGTGTACAAAGAGGAATGAATCTCATTGCTCCCTAAGTTTGTAAATGGCATAAAGACTTGTTTTCTCCACTTTTGTTCACAAAGAGAATTACTCTTGACTTAGCTGGGTACAACTAGCTGCAAAATGTGTAACTACTGTGATGAAACACATAAATAGCAATCATTAGGATTTAAAGGTTTTGGATCAGTATTATATGCAAATGTGGTGCTGCATGCAGTTTTGTGTGCTTTGACATACAATTATCAGCACATAATAATGGTAGTCACAACATAATTGTAGACAAATAAACAGATATCTAACTTCACTATCAAAAAGTTTTAGCAGTAGTGACGTGGTATCATAATATCATGCAGGCTCTAATTTTGTTTTGTTTGGGAGATGTTTGTATAAAATTTTTATTTGATGTGAATGTACATCACAGAAATTGTAGTACATCATGATATTAAAGCCACAAAGTCCTACTGTTATAATTGTTGATCTGTAATCAGAAAATTTATTTTATACACATATGTGTTACAGTGTTTTTACAATGTACCTCATAATAATGGGTTAATAATTTCAATATGAAGTAACAATTGCCAATGGCAATATAGTGTTACCACACAACACATTTGTGTGTGTTATTAACACAGCTGCATAGATATTACAATTGCATGTAATTGTGCTGCATTTTTGTTTAATTCTATTAAATATTAATAATAGTTGCAAATGTTCCTATTTTATGCAGAGTGAACATGATACCAGTGCATTGACAAGCAACAGTTCTTGCCATTCATCTATTGAGATAACAGTAGGCTCAGAATGTTATTTCTTTGTGCTTTATGTTGTGATTTCCAAGTCAGTGTCTTTCTGTGGCCTGAAGTGGGTGTGTTTGTTTTGAAGTGTTCATGCAAATCCACGACTACAGAAGTGGTGGACAATAATGATGGATGTCTCTTGCATTATTTGCAGAAAGTTGTATGTTGTTTGTCTTAACTGATGATGGCTGCCTCTGGTTGCTTGTGTTGTCCTGCCCCTTTCACTGCTTGTAAAGGGGGATGCAGAGTTAGGGTTGGAAACCCTGTTATCACATTTCCCTACTTTTGTAATTTTAATATGAACCCTAACTTGTGCATTGCCAGAGTTTTTTGCAAGGATTTGTTTTTCCTTTTTGAGATGATAGTCAGAAGACATACATTTATTTTATTGTGTAGCTTTTCATACCACAGTACCAGTAGATGTCTTTGGTAATCTTTATGACATTACTTAACTCACTGTCTATATGCTATGAACTGTCATGATTACTGTGTAGTATACCAGTCATGTACCTTATTTTAAGTGAGAACTCTTGTGAAAGTCAATATGTCTTTTACGCTTGGTAATTGAGTTTTTCTTAAGAAGCTACAGTATGTAACATATCATCTTCATGCAAGAAATACCATTTATCAACTATCATATACTATATGTTAATCAATTGCAATACAAGCAATGATCATTTACTTATAATGAAGAAAGACACAAAACACAGGATAGAAGTGTTAAAACATTTATTTGAAAAATGTCAGTTGAATTAGTACAAAATTAGAGATGTGTTCCTAGAAAAAGTGAAAAATCAAGTACTTAAAAAAAGAAAATAAATCAATAATTGTACTAAGAAGCGGGAGTCATCAAAGAAAAATAAAACAAGATGACTGTTAACAACGTATATACAGTATAACATTTCTAAGCTATTTGCAAGTATTTGCAAAGGCATACTTGGAAATTTTCTCACACCACCCCTTAATAAAGGAAATCCTATGAAAAAGCAGGAACACAAGATAACCAGCATACTAGGTGCAGAACTGAAACAAAATGCAATATATGCTATTCAAAAGTTTAATATTTTTGCAAGGAATACACAAAATAAAATGACATAATTTTTTAAGTACTGAAACTTTTTTTAACAATGTAAAGTGTGGGCCAGATATTCAAAGGGGTTGCACCTAACACAACAGAGCTATGCCGGCACAACCTTGCATTGTGCCCCAGTGGGATATTGAGAAAGCTGCCCAGCGCAGTGCATATCTTGATGCACCAGGGCGAAATGTAAACATGTGTGGCACAGATGCTGGGGGCGTGCCCATGCATATGCAGCACATCCTGATATTCAGCTCGGAATGTGCGGCGCATATGCCAGTGCAGCCCTGCATTATGCTGCAAAGGGGAGCTCAAAGTTAAGCTCATGGAATGTGTGAACAGCTCCCGGACACCCACAGGCAGGCTGCTGTAGCGCACAAGCACCCGGCTGCCCCTGGTGGTCTAGTGGTACCCCGCTCCCACCCGAGTCCCTGATCACTGGTAGATGTCTGAAAGGTATGTCCCTGGCAGTCTAGTGGAACACCCCCTTCCTATTTCCATGATCACGGTACATCCTTGTAGATCACATCCCTGGTGATCCAATGGCATCCCCACCCCTCTCTCCCAAACAGACCCCCATGCCCACCCCGCTCTCCCTGTCATTAACTGGTGGTTTCACCCCACCCACATACCACCTGACCACCCACTGAATGAAAGGTACAGTATGGGCTGTAAGCCCATTGGTCCCCAGTGTGGACCAATGGGCTTCTGCAGGCATACTATACTAGACAGTCCCAGATATGTGAATGGAATGGGGGAGCGGTGGGGTATGGAGGTCTGTGTGGGTGGAGGGTGGGGGTGCCACTGGTCACCAGGATGTGGATCTACAGGAAGGACTGTGATCATGGAAATGACATGGGGGGTTCCAGTAGACTGCCAGGGAGATACCTTTCTGACATCCACTGGCAATCAGGGACTCAGGTGGGGAAGTGCCACTAGATTACCAGGGGGTTGCCATGCAGATGACTACCTGTGTTCGGGGAAACAGGTGGGGGGGTTCCACTAGCCCACCAAGGATGGTTGTGTGTGCAGTGTTTGGGACCCAGGGACAAGGGGGGGAACTAGCCAGCCAGGGACAGTGCATTCCACTTTGGGGCCGGGATACCTCGGATCCCCGATGCACTCATCATGCTGTGTAGGGTGCCAGGCACATTTCACCTTGCTGCCCTGCACAAGACATGCAAATGGAGCTGTAATGACATGCAAATGGCCCCGTTTGCACCTTGCATATATTACAGCCTCATTGGCATACCCCCCCACTGAATATCGTGGTTAATGTGCCTAGCACACCTGCACTTGCACTGGCACATCCCAGTGCCCCCGAGCTGTGGCGTGCACCTGTTGCAGTGCCACTGCACCCTGCACAGTGCATTCACTACCCTTGCCATATTCAGTGGTGCTCGCCATGGGTCAACACCATTGACTATCACCTGGCCCTGGCACCGGTGCATCTCAGTTGTGCTGCTCCCAGGCTTACAGCACTGCCTGGTGCAGTCTGAATATCCTGGCTCATGTGTATAGAAATAAAACTACGATATACAGTAATAAACACACAAACTGCATTACTCTTGAAATTATATAATTACATCTCTGGCAATGCACTATATCTACAGAGGAATGGATTTTCAGCAAAAAATACATACATATACACATCTGAGATGTAGTTTGGTAGCCATTATCAAGCCTTTCAAATATGAAACAATGTGCTTTACCTGCAATGTTTTAAATAATGATGTTATGTGTGCATCTGAATGAAGAGTTGTGTGTATTTTTAGGGTGTAGTAGATAGAAAATGTCTACATGTGCTGGAATATGTTATGGTTACTGATTGTACACACAGCTCGGCATCCTCATAAGAGCCCACTTGAACTGTAACCAGTTAATAATAATCAGTAGAACAGTCAAGCCATTACATGTAGAAGGAAATTCTGAAACAAGTAGTAGTTTTTACTGTAGTCACCAAGTGATGGTATTGAGGTGAAATACGTGTGACTGGACAAATATCTGCATGTCTACCGCTTGAACCTTAGTTAACTGAGAGGCATATTCTTGGCAACTACTCTTCTGCAGTTTGTACAAACTGCTCATTTTTCAGAACAGGGACACATGCATCCTTGAGATTCTTTGTTAGTCTCTCCTTAAACATTTATTTAGCATCATTACACTTTATCCACCTGCCACTGTATTTGAGCCTAGTGACATAATGACCAGAATGTACAGACGTTCCATGATGGAAAATTATTTTCATGAGTGTCAAAATGCATATGACCAAACATAACTCTACCTGCAGTAGTCTGTTATAGGTGTAACAACTTTGACTCCCAGTGAGTCAAATCATTATAGTACTAGCATGAGGTACTTTGCAGAATGGGTTACTCACAATAAATGTGCTGTTCCTGCCATACCTTTAATCACTCTCACCAGATTTTGCATGGCTAAACAACTTTCTGAATTTCACAGATGGTTCATGTGGGACATATAGAGAAATCCAATGTCCTGGTCAGTCTGCCATGGTCCTCCCCTTCCCCAATGTAACCTAAATTATAGAAAACCATCCCTCAATCCATCCCACCCTTTCCTTCTTAATTTTATGACACTGGGGTGCTCAATTCCAGTGCCAGCTACAGTACTACCAGCACCCCCACCCTGCTCATTTTCATTGTGCAACACCAGAAAGTCCAGCCCAGTGCCACCAAGCATAAGAAAACCATCCCTCAATTTCTCCAACCCCTTCTTTGCTGATTTTCTGACACCACGGTACCCAATCCCTGGTGCAGCTGCTATCCCACTCCCTGCTCATTTTTATTGTGCAACACTGGTGAGCTAACCACCAGTGCCGCCAAATATAACACAATTCCTAGTGTCGGTACCTAAAATAAAGAAAACTGTCCTTCATACACTTTTTTATTTTTATATACCCTGCAAGAAAGAAATCCATCCATCGATGTTTGCAACTGCTGCTGTTACCTTCCCCCCACCAAACCCTCCCACTCGGCACCCATTCTTTTCTGACACAGATTGCCCAATTGCTGGTGCTGGCTACTACACTCTACCATGCCCATATTCATTCTGCAACACTGGGGAGCCCACCCCAGTACTGCCAAACATAACAACAACATTGGGTGCACAATCCTCAGTGTTAGTGACTGAAATAAAGAAAACTGTCCCTCATAGACTTTTTAATTTTTATACACCCTGTAAAAAAGAAAAGTGTCAATTAATGTCTGTTGCTGCTGCTGCCATTAAAAGTCCCCAGACCCCCATTCAACATCCACCAGCCCACACACACCACCCCTTACTTACCTACTGGGGTCCAACACCGTAATCCTCTCCGGAATGGAGACACATCGTCACTCTTCAACATTGGACGTGGAACTGAAGAAATCGGGTATGTGGTTCAATGTATTTCAATGAGTTTTGAACTTGTCTTCATAACTAGGTCATTTTTGAATGTTTTTTATCAAAACATTTCAACATAGCCTTTTTGGGACTCAGCCTCATGAATAATGGCAGTGAAATTTTGTAAATCCATCCTGAAAGGTGATTTCACAGTCAATGTGCGAAATCACCTCTCAGGCAGGATTTGAACATTTTCTCCACTCTTGTTCATGAAATGAGGGTCATAAGAAGGCTATTCTAAAAATCTGGAGTAAAACTATTTAAAAACAACAAAGTTTTGAGTGTGCATTGAAATGTTTCAATACATACCCATAACTTCTGTAATTTTCAATATTGTCGCTCCAAATTTTCAACATAACCATTTTTTCACATTGCCTCATGAATGTGATAGCTGTCATTTTTCAAATCCTGGCCAAAATTTGATTTTGCACTTGTGCCAAAAAAATCACTTTTCGAGCAGGATTTGAAAATGTTCTCCTCCTTTGTTCATGAGGTGGCTTCATAAGAACGCTATACTGAAAATTAGTGGTAAAAATATTACAAAGTAGCAAAGTAATGGGCATACATTGAACTTTTTCAATGCATGCTCATAACTTTGGTAATTTTCAATATTTTGACCCCAGATTTTCAACAAGACATTTTTTTCACTCCATCTCATGAATGTGCCAGCTGTTATTTTTGAAATCCTGGGCAAAATTTATTTTCACACTTGTGGCACAAAATGACATTTCAGCCACTGTTTTATAAACTACACCTGTCATGTTCAGAAGGTATGGTCATAAAAAGACTATGGTGAAAATGTGGGGTCAAAATGTGAAAATACAACTCAGTTATGAATAAACATTGAATTGCTCCGACATGTACTCAAAACTTTATTTTTGCATATTTAGGCCTCTAATGTTCAACAAATTCTTTGTGTTACCCCATCTCCTGAACATGACAGGTGTCATTTTTCAAATCTCCTCTGAAATTTGTTTTGCTGTCACACTACAAAATCACCTTTCAGATGGGATTAAAAAAAATTCTCATGTCCTGATCATAACATCTGGTCACAGAAAGACTGTTGAAAATCTGAGGTCAAAATGTGGGAGCCCACTTAAAATTAGAAACTGCTTTTCAGCTGGCCTATCCTGGATAAATGCAATCTAAAAATATGTAAAAGCAGGACAACACTGAACATTAGATATTACATCTCTTCTGGTCTATCCTGAGTAAATCTATACTAAAACTGTGTACAAGCAAGACCCGCTACAACAGCATTGCAAGTGGTGAACATTTGGCATTGACAAATGCTTGTTTCTTTAAAACTGGGTAACTGTAGGTGCGAAAAATGATTGTCTCTATTGCACCCCTCTCATTTCATCCAATTATAAAGTTAAATAAATTCTGTTCCTACTGTAAAAATCTTCTTGGCTCCATTGCAGAGACCATGGCATTACTCCTAAGATGCACCATGGGACTTCATGCGCTGGTGCTTAAGCTGCTGCATTCTAGCTTCCTCTCTGAATACTTGATTAACTGCAGTGACTTTGTTCTCATCTCATGTTGGCTAACAAACTTCAAAGAAAGTGCGCTACTATTTTCTTGTGACTCAAGTATGTTAAACACTACACAACACTGGTGAACATTATCATACTGTGACTGCAGAAGTTATGCAGATAAACTACAGTCACAAACAATATAACTTGTTTTGCAACATATTTTTCAATTATCATGTCCAAGGACCATAATACCTCACAGACAAAATAAACAGTACAGCATAGGTAACCATGCACAACCAGATATTCTGCCACAGGGAGGTTTTGATTCTCTCTGACCTCTACTGAGTTTCCATCTTACAAAAAAAAGAGCTGAAAGAAGTGTTCAAGTCACTGCCAGGATTCAAACCATGTCTACCTTAATTTAAGTACCATAATTCACTGCCTGTTAATCCAATACACATTCTATGTGCTACGGAGCTGCAGGAAAGTGAATCACATTTCCTGTCCTGCAGAGGTTATGTCACAACCTGCAAAGCACACAATTGGGGATCTAATCCCAGCAGGCAATCTACTTTCACAAGTTGTTGTTTTTAGATAAATTTACTTCTCACGTAATTTATTATTCCACTCTATACCACTATGAATCAGTGAATTGCTTTTAAATGCTCTCTTATTCTCATGTTCAATGATCTTTTTGTATAGGCAGTGTAGAAGCTCATGATCTCCCAATTTTTTTCTGACAATCTTGGCTATCTCGTGCACCCCTCTCCCCCCACCACAAGTGGTTACAAAACTGACTCTGTTCTCAGTTGTTTCATTTGAGTGGTTGACAGTGAGCAGTGTATCTCTATCCTATGCTACTGTAACAGCATGTGTAGTCCTTAGTAGGTATGTTTCCCTGTATTCTCTCTGCCTAAGGCATTCAGCAAGTTCTGAGGCTCTATGTATATAGAGATCCTCTGTTCCTCAGTTTATGCAGATTCTCATGAACTGGCCTTTTGGTAAGCATTTGTTTGTGTGTCATTGGTGGCAGCTACTAGCCAAAAGTGGGCTGTTGCAGTCTGTGGGGTTCTCATAAAGATCGGTTAGTAAACTGTCATCTTGTTTTCTGTATGACCAGAGCTAGAAAGATTACCGCTTGTATATTTGCTATTACCTTAGATATGAAGTTCTCATTAGAATTTTCCAAAAACCTGACCAACACATTCCACTAATCTCTCAAATATTCCAAATGAGGAACACAATGTCAATAAACCTTTTCCACAAGTCCACTTTGTAGGAAAAATGGGTTTATTTCTTTAGAATAGATACATTTCTACTTCCACTTCCCCAAGTACATGTTGGCTAGATTAGGTGCTAAAGTAACCCCCATGGCTGTTCCTTTTACTTATAACTAGATTCTGCCTTGAAACATAAGCACATTGTTCAGAATTTCTGTTAAATTAACCAACATATTAAACTTACTTTGGTTGAGAGTAGTGTCTCTTAAATAATGTTCAATGGCTTCAAAGCCCCCTTTATGGGGATGTTGGTGTACAAAGAATTAACATCCATGGTTACTAATAGCCAGTTACTTTCCACATGCATCTCTCTCAGAATATTTAGAATGTCTGTGGTATCTCATAGAAAACATCTGATATTCTTTACAAGAGATCTGAGGCAGCTATCTAGGAACCTGAACAGAGGTTTGGTGTGCCAACCAATGCCCAATATAATAGTGCAGGCTGGTGGGTGGTAGGGATCCTTGTGGATCTTGGGTAGGGTGTAAATAACCACTTTCCTGGGACACTGGCCTGAGAGGTGGAAGAGCTCAGTCTCAGTGATTAGGCCTTCCTGCAAGATGGTTAGTAGGTAATAGACTATGCACCTCTTAATCCTAGATGTGTGGTCAAAGGTCAGTACCATGTAACAGTTTCTATCACTGAGTTGTGAGAGTATCTCTCACATGTTGAGAGGTGTCATGTACCATTATGTGTCCACCTTGTGTGGGTGTTTTGTGGTTATGGAAGTATCTTCTCTTAGTGATCTCAGAGCCTCCCACTTAGCATGAGGCAGTTTGCAATAGCTCATTCTACTGTAGGAGCCTTCACATACAGGACATTCAAATCATTTAGACAATCATTAAGAAGTATTTCAACAGGTGCACATGGGGAGGGCAGAAGGTAGAAGTAGGCCTAAATTATCTATCGTGGCCACCTGTGGTCTCCTGCTGTTCTGTATTTTCTGCAGGAGCAGTACTTTTGACAAAAAATGCCTTCAGATTGATGCTACATGCACATTTCTGAATATCCATATATGCATCAAACTCAGAGATATTATCAGAAGTTAAAAAGATAATACCTCAGACAGCACCTTAATCTCAGTGTTACTGAGTGTTTTCCAGGAGATGTTGATGACAATAGTACAGGTTCCCTCCCTCCGTGGCCTGTGCCATTGTTTTTTTTATTTTTCTTTTATTTTGATTCTTTTTTTTCCCTCTTCCCCCTCCTTATTGTCATCTTCTTCCTTTTGGGGTGTTGTCTTAGATTCTGAGCCTTGTTTTTCTGGTGCTCCTCCTGGGCAGGTTCTCTCCAGGAGGACTAACCCCTAAAAGAAAAGTCCCTTCTGATTCTTGTTTTTCATTTTTGGAGTTACTTTATCCACTGCTGAATTCAAAGGGAGTTTTAACTGTTCTCTTCAAAATGGATCTTGAGGTAGCAGGTTCAGGTTGGTCCTCTTTATCTCCTTTTTTCCAGTCAAAGGTGCAGCCATTGGCAAAGTCATTAGTGTCATGATTGAATTTTGGTAGTTTCTTTTTTTTTGCATTATAGTAGCTCATGTAGCCCTTGGATTTTTTATTACATTTATCAGAGTCCTCATACTCTGAAAATGTGGCTACTACCTTCTCTTGCATGATGAGCGCTGTGTGGACTTCCTCTTGGATTTCTTTGCCATTCTCTGTTATAAGTTTCATGAGCTTGATAGAAGCTTGCCCCATCTTTCCATGAAGTGAGACCTAACCTTCTCAGCAGTCAGAGTACTCAACAGACTTAGTTTACTGCTCGATGGGGGGAAATTTGTTTAACCAGGAAAGGCACACTAAGCCAGAACTTGTTTCCATGTGTGACCTGGGAGCACAAGAAAGTTAAGTGACTTGCTCAAGGTCGCACAGTATGCAAGTGGGGAATGATGAGATTCAAACCTGGACCTCCAGATTTGTTGTTCAGTGCTCTTAACCACTATGCTATACTGCTTCCATATAAGATTCCAGAATTTCTGTCAATGGAGACATCTCAGCCTGGTTGCCAGTTTCTCAAGATCATAAAAGGCATCTCTGATATCTGGATTAGCTGTTGCTTCTGGAGCTGCTCTTTCTCAGTTCTCTGTTAAAAAGGGATTAATTCCCTTTTTGTGATTTTTCATTTTTGAAATTACTTGCCTCTCTAGCCCTTAAATTATACTTGAGGTGTAGCCAATCAACATTTTTGCTAGTGCATTTATAACCAAATCTCACTCAAAAGTAACAAATCTACAGATCTGTACATAAGTAATTGTGCTGTAGTATTGATAGTTATCATCATAACAAGTTTTATATCTGCTATGGTTGCCTCCATAAATACATACTTAATAATTAGTAGATTGTAAGTGATTTACAAGAAGAAAAGAGTTTTTGCACTGCTCAGGTTGCAGCATTACCATTTGCATGCAAAATCCTGATTGGAACACTTGCCAAAATCAGGTAAAATAATTGCTGTTTGAGATATCCATGCCTATGCACTTAATAATTAATAGATTATGAGTGGATTTTAAGAAGATAAACATTCTTGTATTACTGGAGTTGCAGTACATCATTTGCATTCAGATCTGATCTCGACTGGAGCACTTGTCAAACACTGGGCAAAATCTCTGCTACTTGATATATATAATGGAAACTGAACATAACATATGTTACTTACATTCATTATTTCTCCAGAAGGTTCCATATGAATATGGACTGAGACTTGAAGCAAGGAACTTTGTGTACTACTGTTTAAGAATGAACTTTTCTTATGGACACTGCTTTCCATGGACATTGTCACTTGCTTTCACTCATTGAGACATGCAAGATGCTCAGCCAAAAGGAGCATTTATATTTTAATGTGCTAATTTGCTTTATTTAAATACCAGCACTGCTATTGGCTGTGTGACCTCTGACAAAGCCCCAAGTGAGAGGGAAAAACAGATCAGGAAACTCTTATCCATTGCTGGTCTGTGCACCTGATAAGTTCACTAAGAATAAAATTAATGAATTGAGAGGCACCACTTCCTGAATCAGTGCTCTTTATTTTGACTATGGTTTAAAGTTGTGATTGCTGCCTGTACCTTTGTTCAGCCTACTATTTATTGGGACTAGACACCACAATCCATGTGCTCCCCTTTACCTGACTGTCCTTAGTACTCCTACAATTTACTATTCCAATTCCTCAGCACCATGAAATGCCACTCATGTGAGTTTCCGTCTTACAAAAAAAGATTGAGTTCCTCTCAGGATTTGAACCACAGATCTTTTGCTTAATAAGCAAACACCCATTCAGTGTGCTTCTGAATTACAGGTAAGGAAGTTGCAGCTTTTATGGTATAGAGGTTAGGTCAATGCCTGCAAAACAGGTGAATAGGGATATAATCCAAGCAGGCGAGTTACTTTCACAAATTGTTGTTCTTAGCTAAATTTATTTCTCATATAATTCACTATTCCATCTCCACACTACCATGAATCACCACTCAAGTGAGTTTCCATTTTACTGAAGAGGTGTTTGAGTCCCTGACAGGATTTGAACTAGTGATCCTTTGCTTGCTAAACAAACACAGCCACTGAGTTACAAGCAAGTGAGCTGCAGTTCCTATTTTGGAGAGGTTATGTTCCAACTTTATTTATTTTATTCTTTATTTAGAGTCCAGGATTACAAGTACCTTTGAGCCAAGGCTCTTTTACAAAGATTCCATGTCAATTGAGGTACAATGCAAGCATTACATAGAGTTCAGTAACAATGCAGAAATGGTACACAGACATCTTTAAGCAGCTGAAATACATTACATTGAGGGAAAGTGAGTACCAGGGGGCAGGGTAGCCAGAGGTAACTGAGGCTTGGAATGGACACAAAAAGATTGGTGCAGCAGTGGGCATTTGTCAGGCCTCAAAAAAGTGCTTGGGGTGGGGCAAAAACAGGAGAGGAGGGTAGGCTATAGGAGGAGGAAGAGAAGGGGTAGGAGTAGAAGTGCTAAGAGGTAGATCAGATTATGAGGGACAGTTGCAGGACCTAGAGGAAGCTAGGTGGAGATGAAGGTTGACTTTGAACGGGCCTAGGTTTTGCAGAGAGGAGATGTCTTTGTTGAGTCCATTAATCCAGCTAGGAGCTCAGTACGCAAAGGATCTTTGTCCCTGTCTGGTGTGGCACCAAGGAATGTGCAGCATTCGATTTTCTGAATCCCTGGTGATGCGGGGTTTGCATGCTGTATGGAGAAGACTTTGGACTCTGGGGGGGGGAGATGTAACATAATTTTCTTAGCCATTAGACAAGTGTGGTACTTGATACAGTTTGATAACTGGAGCCACTCTGTTTGGGCATAGAGGTCACACATATGGGTGAGTCAGTGGGATCCTGTGATGAGTCAGCAAGCTTTGTTTAAGGCCAATGATAAGCATCTGAGGGCTGTGTCAGTTGCAGAGCCATAAATAATCAGACCATAGTCAATTACAGAGACCATTGAGCTCTGTACTGCTATCCTTGGGGCATCTGAGGTAAGGCATTGCCTGTGCCTGTAGAGGAGACCAACGCATGGGTTTGCAGCTTTGGCGATGCTATCTATGTGGATGCTGTAGGATAGGTTGCTGTCTATGGTGATCCCCAGATATTTAAAGGAGAGAACCTGTTTATGGACAGCACCAAGGCAGTTTGTAATATTAAGGGGGTGAAGCCTATGTTTGTTGTGGGAGCCACAGAAAAGCATTGACTTGGTTTTCTTATAGTTGAGAACCAGATTTTGACTACTAAACTATATTTCAATGGAGGCAAAACCCTTCTGAAGCTTGTTTTGGAGTAGGTGTGGGTCCTGTTGGGTGGTGTGAATAACAGCATTGTCAGCATAGAGTAGGATTTGTTCTGGGCAGGATTGTGGAAGATTGTTCAAAAACAGGCTGAAGAGGAGTGGCCCAAGAATGGATCCCTGGGGACTCCTGAGTGTACTGGTCTAGCATCTGAGAGGACATCAGCAGTTTTCATTGTTTGGGAATGGTTTTCCAGGCAGCTCTTAAACCAAGTTATAGACTCAGGTGAGAGTCCAGCTTTTAGCAGTTCTGTGAGGAGTATTTGATGATGGACGGTGTCAAAAGTCTTGGTCAGGTCTATGAAGACTGAACCAGTGAGGTAGTTATTGTCCAGGGACTTGTGAATTGCTCCTATGAATTCAAGGAGGGTAGATGTGGTGCTGTGACCTTTTCTGAAGCTGTGCTGTTGTTTACAAAGGATGTTGTACTTGTCCAGATATTCCATTAGCTGGCCAGATACCAGATGTTCAATGGCTTTTGGGGGGGTAGTATGGATATAGGCCTATAATTTCCATGAAGGGCCTTGTCCCCACTCTTGTGGACTGGTGTCACGGTGGCAGATTTCCATCTGTCAGGGAACTGGCCAACGGTGAGGGAGAGGCTGAAAATCCAGGTGAGAGGAGATACCACTTTATCAAGAGTAAGGGACAGCAGTTTGAGGTCGAGTGAGTCACCACTTATTCTAGATCCAGAAATACCTTTACAGATGTATCTATGGACTTCATTTGTCCTGACTGCTCTGAAGTAAAAATGGGGGTGACTTGAGAAAGGGGGAAGGGGTGGGGAAGGGTGCAGGAGGGAGGTCTTCATCAAGGAAGTCTGGAGGAAGAACACTACTGAGGTCAATGAACGCGTTATTGAATGTGTTAGCTATAGTGGAAGGGTCAAGAGTTATAGTCCCATCCACGTCCAACACTGAAGGTGATGTTTTGGGCAGTGTTCCTGTAACTTAGTTGAGATTATTCCAGAAGGACTTCCCCTTTCCCCAGGTGTTTGTGAGGGCATCTTGTAATAGTTACTTTTCTTCAGGCATATTTCTTTGGTTCAGTCATTTTGGGCACGTTTGTAGTTTTGTATATCTACTTGCCTACCAGCGGCCCAAACCTGAAACCAGAAGTGGTCCCTAGCTTTCAGCAATGTAAAGAGATCAGCAGTAAGCCATGGATTGCTAAGACCTTTTACTTTCCTCTTTTTGAAGGGGTGTAAATGTCACAGGCAGCATTGAAGAAGTTGATGAAGAAGTCAAGCGCAGAGCTGACATCTGATGCATGAAAGATAGGTGACCATTCTTGTTGTCTAAGTAGTAATTTGAGGTGCTTCAGTTGACCACATGGGAGGATTCTGCAAAACAGTTGACTTGTATTCAAACCTAGACAAGACTCAGCTGTAACTAATTTAATTAACTACAACATACTATAGAACTATGTTCACTTATCTGAAAGTCTGCTGTTTAGTTCTGCTGAAACACTTCACTACATCAGCAATGACATCTAACAATTTCTGTCATACAATAAAAGCAGTAGTGAGAAGAAAAAACATGTGCAATACAGAGGATTGTGCAGGTCTGAAATCCACATAGACATAAAAACCTTATCACTGACATCATCAGTGATATCACTGAGCCAAATCACTTCCATGGAATGTAACTACAAACTTGACTAAATGCACAGAAGAGTATGCATGCCCATGATACATGCTAACAGCTATGCTGTTAGCATCTGAAAACAATTAAGGTTCCAGTCAGTACAAGTAACCTGGCCATAGACTGGGAAAATTAAGGAGGATCAGTTGCTGGAGTCCAAGGTGAGGCAATTTGCAAAATAATACGTAAGCAACATTACTGTCATAGATACTGTATCTCAAAGTGTTTTAAAAGGCACAGGAGTTCCATACAGGTATCACTGGAATGTAGAATGAATAGTCAATGTGGTTAAAAAAGGGAATACAAAAAAAACATTGCACATCTCCCTACAACTTTATGGATCTGGTAAGCAGCCCAGCCCATCAGGGAATAAAAAAAGTCTGTCTACCTCCCCCAGCAAACTGACAAGTCTAGAGCACAACCCAGCACATCAGGGAATAAAACAAGTCTCTCCCTTCCCCACAACAACTTGACAGAGTCACTACCCAAGCTGACTCATTGGGAATTAAAAAAAATCTGGCCCTCTCCCCTCCCAGTACTTAACTGACCCAATACCCAATCCAGAATTGGGAAAAATATCCCTCTCTGCCAAACTACCTGATGAGTATGGTATGCAATGCAGCCTGTAAAAACTAAAAAAGTACAACCCCCTCCTATCACAACTCTGACATATTTGGTTCCTAATGTCAATAATATAGCCATCACACAGTGTGGTTTAGTATGAGTACAGTGGCAGAGTCAAGCCACACAAAGGAGACGGTCCTGGATTTCAGGAGGGTGGATTTTACTAAGATGGGGATATGTCTCAAGAACGCCCTGACAGGGAGGGAGGAAGGGAGGAATGGGAGGAGCTGAGGAGCAGTGGTCCCATCTGCCAGGAGCCACAGTGGAGGTGACAAACCTTTGCATTAGACAAGTAAATAATAGAAAGAGAAAACTGCAATAGTTCTCAAAGGAAGTGGCTGGGATGGTAAAGGCGAAAAAGATGGTTTTCAGGCAATACAAAGAAATACAGAAGGAGGAAGACAAGATAGTGTATCTGGATAAACAGAGGAAGGCAGGGAAAGCAGTCAGGAACTCAAAGGCACAAACAGAGGGAAAAATAGCACAGGAGGTAAAAAAGGGGGACAAGACTTTTTATAAGCACATTAGTGAAAAGAGAAAACCTGGGGTGGGATTGTAAGGCTTAAAGGGGAAGAAGTGGAGTGTGTGGAAGAGGACCAGGAAAAAAACATCAGTTCTGAAAAAATATTTTTGTTCTATATTAACAAAAAAAGGAGAAGGTAAGGGACCACAGTTAGGCAACATGAGCAAATATGGGAGGAAGGAACATCAGTCCATTTACAGAAGAGTGAGTCCTAAAAAACTCACAAAACTGAAAGTGGACAAGGTAATGGGACCAGCTGGGATACATCCTAGAATAATAAGGGAACTATGGTAGGTGCTGGAAGCACACTGGCAGCCCTGTTTAATGAGACACTCAATATGGTAGTGGTTCCAGGGGACTGGACGAGGGAAGATGTAGTCCCTCTTCACAAAGTGGGTGTAGGGATGAGGATGGAAATTATAGACTAGTCAGCCTCACCTCAATAGTGGGGAAAATTATGGAATCACTTCTTAAAGAAAGGATTGTGGAACACCTTGAAAACAGAGGAGCACAGAACCCGTGGCAGCATGAATTCACATCGGGAAGGCCATGTCAAACAAATCTAATCGATTTCTTTGACTGGGTGACTACAGAAGTGGATCAGGGGAGAGTGGTGGATGTGGCCTACCTAGATTTCAATAAGGCCTTCAACACCATTCCATATAGAAGACTTGTGAACAAGCTGGACAGACTGGGAGTGGGTCATAAGGTGGTAAACTGGGTTAGGAACTGGTTTAGTGATAGAAGACAGAGGGTTGTGGTAAATGAAACTATATCTGAGGAAAGGAGGGTGACCAGTGGAGTACCTCAGTGATCAGTTCTGGGGCCAGTCCTGTTCAATGTCTTCTTTAGTGACATTGCAGAGGTGCTGGAAGGGAGGGTGTGCCTCTTTGCAGATAACACTAAGATCTGCAACAGAATGGGATATCCAGGTGATGTGGGAAAAATGAGGAGGGGCCTAGGTAAACTGGCAGAATGGTCTGTAGTGTGGCAGATCAGATTTAATGTGAAAAAGTGCAAAATCTTGCATTTGGGGCCCAAGAACCCATGGGAGGATTACATGATAAGTGTGGGGGGGAGAGAGATACTGATGGTCACCAAACAGGAAGGTGATTTGGGGGTAATCATATCTGATGACCTAAAGGTGGCCAAAAAATGTTCCAAGGCTATGGGATGAGCCCGTGGGATGCTTGGGTGCACAGAGAAAGGTATCACCAGCAGAACAAAAGAGGTGGTGTTGCCACTGTACAGATCATTGGTGAGTGTTCCAACTTCTGTCCTCTAGTCTTCAACCACCTCAACTCCTCACAGTATCATGGTGAACTGCAGCAGGAGGTCTTTGGAGAAGGGACAGACATGGAAAGGTGCTAGAGAGTCCAAGGCTGCCACAAGAACTGTGTCATAGTGCTCCAGTACCACACAAAATTTGCAGTGCTCCAGATTATGTTTTGGGCAGTACCAAACCAGGTCCACAGGAGGAATACTAAAATGGGGGGGGGGGGTGCTCCTCAAAGGAACAACATGACATGGTGATCTGGTCAAATGACCAGATCAACCTTGACTGCACTAACATCAAGTCTTAATGAGAAGAGCACATCCACTGTGTGACCATGCATGTGAGCGCACGGAAGCAACAGAGGCAATCACCTGTATAAGGCCCAGTGATGACATCAACTGGAGGAGCTGCTTAGTGGAAGGTGAGGTATCATTATTGACTCAATCATTGAAAAATCCCAACACTATGTCTGGGGGCATCCAACACCTGGTCAACCATAAAATCTGCCAGCTCCTCTAAGGAAATCACCCCCACACCCCAGAGGCTGGAATATGAGGTTGATCCTATAGCCTACACCTGCTCCACCACTAACAGCCACACACACACTCAAAATACCTGGAAGTTCCAGTGGGGTACATCATGAATCCCAAAGAGAATCTAAAGCAGATGGCCACCCCATCCATTAATCCAGTAATGAAGAAGACAGGGCATATAATAAATACAGTAATTTTTGCATATAAAACCTAAGTAGAATTGTGTCTAAATATTATGCTTTTTAAAATGTTCTAAATAGTAACAAAGTCATTTTAAGCACCTTTACCACAGTGATTGTACCCATTTCCATATCTGTTCTCAATCCTACCTGGATGCTATACTCTCACATTGGCCTTTCTTAGATTGTGCAGGCCAACCAGAAGTATTGACTAAGAATAATAGTTTTCTGCCCTTGCTTCTCCTCCAGTATCTTACCCATTCTAAAACAGTCAATTCCACCCTTCTTTTCCTGCCTTTCCCTGACATACTTTGAAAAGGCTGTGTCATTTTCCCTCAAACCTGCAATCTCTAGCTCTGCCTCTGCTTTTACCCTCCACACTGTCTTACTACCTTCCTTTGTTTTGACTAGATTGAGTTACCTGCTTTCCTCTATCTGTTTGATCTTGTACACTTTGAAGCCACCTTTTTTGTCCTTTACTGCTACTCCAGCCTCCATTGAAACCCACATGCCTTATACCTCTTCTCCTAGCTCACTTGTCCAGACAGCCCTTGTTACTGCTAGAACCCCTTTTTGATATGCTCCACTTGCTGTCTGGCTCATCCAGTTGTTGGTATCCCACACACCTCCCCCTTAGCTCATCCCCCTCCATCCTCCCAAAGTCAACCATTGTAAAGTCTAGGACCACTGTCTAGGTCAACTACTTATGTGATTTCAGGGTTATGTTGAAACACACAGTGTTATGGTAGCTGCACCATACCAACACTTCTACTGTTAATGACTTGATGCTGTCTCAGCTGGTGCAAACTTGGTCAAGAATGGTAACAGTCCCTTTCCTTGTCTGTTCCTTCATTTGCTTAGTCAAGAAACAGTCCAGGAATCTCTGTGCCAGTGCCCGATTTCTGATCTTCCATGCCACTGTGATTCTTCAATTGGTGTCTGTAACTGTATGTCAAAGTCTCTGAACATGATCACACCCCTCCAGCTGCTGCTTTCCTGATCAATTCTTCTGGACCCCTCTCCATCTCTTCCGTCTGATTAGGGGTCAGTAGATTACTCCCCAGTGAACAACCCTGTCTCATTCTTTGCAAATGTCACCCATATAGACTTTACCATACCCCCAACCTTTATCACCTTATTCTCCATCACTATGATACCCTACTTACTGTACAGTGCACCCCCTCCACTTTTCCCTGTCCCTCCAGAATATTAGGTAGCCTGGGACATTAGAATCCAGCCATTGCTGAGTGATTCCCATATTTCTGTCACATCTGTATTGTCAGGAGTGATATTGACAGCCATTACCTCAAGCGCACTCATTTTATTTTCAAGGCTTTTGGCATGTAAGCAGAACACCTTTAATGAAACCTGTCATACTTTTTATATTGGTAAAATGACTAGAATGTTGAAACAGAGGGTCAAGGAACACCTAAGTGATATTAGGTGTAGAAATGAAAAAAAATGCATTGACTAAACAAAATGCAAAGTAGTTCAGGCTCCAGACACAAGTTCTAATTCTGTGGTATAGAGAAGGTTACTATTGTGCCAAGAGGGGGTGATTTGGAAAACTTGAATTTATGCAGAGAAGCATATTGGATTTGTCAGCTAGGTGCTTTAAGGTCTCTGGGCCTTAATGATTATTTTGATCTAGACTGATATAAGACAGTTTAACTTCTCCCCTTTTTTCCTCTCCCTCCCCACCTGGGTCGAGGATAAGTATTACTTATAGTGCATTACAGTCTCTAAGTGGTCTCTCTAGACACTCCTCTTGTTATGTGATAATGAGTGGTTTTGATTTTGCTTTGCAGCTTCAGTGAGCCTCATACTATTCCATTCTGATGCCTAAATGCAAGGTGGAAAGAATAGGCAAATTCTGGGAGCAGTTGACAGTCACCGTTTGCTCTATGGACATTAGAAACATAGAAACATAGACTTTGATGGCAGATAAGGACCGCTTGGCCCACCTAGTCTGCCCATTTCCCTACCTACAGGATAAGCTGCAGATCCTAGTTAACCAACAGCCTATTTCTTCCTACCCCCCACAAAAATTGCCTTATGTCTGTCCCATGCATTCTTGAATTCTCTCACAGTTTTAGACCCCACAACCTCCTCAGGAATGCTGTTCCATAAGTCAGCCACCCTCTCTGTGAAAAAATACTTCCTCATATTGCCCCAGAACTGCCCACCCCCCATATTTAAATTGTGTCCCCTTGTTCTTGCACATCTCTTTTTCCGAAAGATGCTACCCTCTTGGACTTTGTTGATTCCACTGAGGTACTTAAAAGTTTCTATCATGTCCCCCCCCTCCCTCCTTTCCTCAAGGGTATACATATTAAGCTCCTTTAGACTTTCCTTGTATGGCCTGTCTTGCAGACCCTGCACCATTTTAGCTGCCCTCTTCTGGACTGCCTCTATCCTGTCTATATCCTTACAGAGATGGGGTCTCCAAAACTGGACATAGTACACCAGATGGGGTCTCACCAACTGTCTGTACAGAGGGATAACAACTTCCTGTTTTCTGCAGGTGATGCCTCTTCCTTTACATCCCAGTATCCCCCCAGCCCTCCCTACTGCCTTCTCACATTGTTTGCTAACTTTAAGGACATCTGATATGATTACCCCCAGGTCCTTTTACATTTTTGTTGTTGTTACTACTTCCCCCCATTGTGTTATCTTCCCCTGGGTTTTTGTTTCCCAGGTGCATTATTTTGCACTTCTTTGCATTGAATCCAAGCTGCCATACTTCTGACCATTCCTCCAACCTTGCCAAGTTCCTTCTCATCCTTTCCACGTCTCCTTGTGCATCAACCCTGTTGCAGATCTTTGTGTCATCTGCAAAGAGGCATACTTTCCCTTCCAGTCCCTCTGCAATGTCGCTTATAAAGACATTAAAAAGGACTGGACCCAGTACTGAACCCTGTGGTACCCCACTAGTAACCCCTCTTTCTTCAGAGTGGACTCCATTTACAATTACTTTCTGTGTCCTGTTGTCCAGCCAATGTTTTACCCAGGCTACCACCTTGGGACCCACTCCCAGGCTGGTTAATTTGACTATTAATCTTTTGTGTGGGACTGTGTCAAATGCCTTGCTAAAGTCTAGGTAGGCCATGTCCACAGCCCCTCCCTGATCTACTACTTTGGTCACCCAGTCAAAGAAATCAATTTGATTCATCTGACATGACCTTCCTGCTGTGAACCCATGCTGCCTTGGGTCCTGTGCCCCTCTGGCCTCTAGGTACTCAACAATTCTTTCTTTCATACTAGTAATTATTGTTGTCTTCTTGAACAGTGTTTTATCAATTTGAATATATTATAATATGGCACTGTTGTCAGTGGCACAAGAAGTAACTAAGCTGATTTTGTGTATCTATGGAATATTTATTATTCTTTGATATTGCCAGCATTTCTTATGCAAAATGATCTATTTGAAATTCAGCTTTTTTAGCACTTTTTTTCGTGTTTGCACTTTATATTGGGTGCACTGTCACTTTGAATAATAACATTATTTATATAGGTATGTTTACATGGAAGGATGCATGTGCAAATCCAGTCGGGCCATTGTGTGAGTTTTGCTTGTTTGCCTTACACCTGTGTGGCATGTTGGATTTTGCTCTGCATTTTACCACAGTGAAATAAAATCAAAACTGTGGGTAAAATAAATCCATATTTTGTTGAACTGGTGAACAGTGCCATGCATTTTTTTGCCTTATTGCTAAGTGATTTCCATGTTTCTGTCGCAGCCATAATGTCAGGGGTGACATTGACAGCCATTATCTCAAGCTCACTAATTTTATTTTCAAGGCTTTTGGCATGTAAGCAAAACACCCTCAATGAACACTGCCATACTTTTTATATTGGTAAAATTACTAGAATGTGGAAACAGAGGGTTAGGGAACACCTAAATGATATTAGGTGTATAAATGAAAAAAAAATGCATTGTCTAAACATATAATGCAAAGTAGTTTAGGCTCCAGACACAAGCTCCAGTACTGTGGTATACAGAAGGTTACTATTGGGCCAAGAGAGGGTGATTTAGAAAACAAGATCTTATGTAGAGAAGCATATTGGATTGCAAATGGGGGTTCCTAACGTGCCATATGCCTGGTTGTTAATCGGCATAAAGCCGCCTAAATGGGGACCTGGTGAGTGCTCTTTTAGGGCCTCCGTATTCTGTCCCTTTAAGGGCTGCCTGTTGCAGTCAGAGTCAGTTGAAATGGGAGGGGGTTTGGGTGTTGCTGTGCTCGACTCCCGCCCGGGCTGCAGAATAATCACTCCATTTCTGCCATCGCTAATTGCACAGAAGGAGCTTCGTTAGAAGATGTGTTTGTTTGCTGACTATCTATTAAAGTAGTAATGATACTGTGGTTGTTCTAACCTGCCTTCCTTTTCAGCAAGGACTGTTTCAACTGTCTCCCCCATTTTGGTCCAGAACTGTTGAATTGGACCAATCAGTACCTCGGGACCCTACAGAGTCGGCTGACCAATAGAGGAACTGTTTGTATTTGGGAAAGGCACTATGAGCTATGGCACTTTTTCACACCAGTGAGAGGCAGAGGAAGTCACTGGCAGGCTCCACCAGCCAATTGGATCGGGTCACGCCCAAGTGGAGAGGAGTGCCCCAAGCTGTGGAGAGGCAGATGTGTTGTGGCTAGTGAAGAGTGAGGAGCTGTGTGCTTCTGCGCTGAAGAGTGTTCACGCGGGAAGCGCGGGAAGGCCTGAAGTGGCCATTTTGTGTTGTCGGCTCCAGTGGATGAAACCCGTCGGCAGGCGGTCAGATGAGGCTGTGCACTGTACAGCTACCCACCAGGCTCGACCTGAAGGAGGACTGGAGAAAATTGCTGAATCGTGCTCGGTCCAAAGACAAGTGAAAGCTGCCGTTTGCAGTATCTCAGTGACGGTGAGTTTGTGGGAGCATTGGAAGCAGCTGACTGGTGTGGTACCCCTCTGTTGCTGTTTACCATATAAATGTGTGAGGAGGCTTGTATAGCTCAAGTAAATCCTGCTGCCATTAAAGGACTTTTGCCTGTTGCTGTTTACCATATAAATGTGTGAGGAGCTTAAGTTAAATCCTGCTGCCATTAAAGGACTTTGCCTGTTGCAGTTTGCCATATAAATGTGTGAAGAGTCTCGTGGAACTCAGGAGCAGCCCTGCTGATGGTGAAGGATGCTATCATGTCTGGAGGTCGTGAGTACTAATTCCGGGTAGCTCCCTGTTGAATTGCCACATTGGATCCAAATGGAATTACTGTACTGCTGACTGTTTAAATAACTTTTTCTTCCCTCTGTGTGAAAGGGCCCCTACCAGCTGCCACGGTTTGGACTAGCCACTAGGGCTTGGGTACCCAGGGACAGTAACTGGTAGGGATAGGCCTATGCACAGAGCCCTAGGTAGATGAGTATAGTGATAAGCTAATTAACTTGATTCCCCTCTCCTTGTTGTTTCCCGAATAAACCAGATTGTTTGGTACAGCCACACCTGGCCATTGTGTACATTAATGGTGAACTGCTGCTTGGTGATTGCAACATAACTGTGCCTTACTTTACAGGGGGTCCCCGAAGGGAGCTGGATTATATTTTCCGTGGGGTAAGTGTACTGGTGAACAGAATTGTTGGTACCCAGTGGGAGTCACTAGTGGGACAAAAGGGGGGTTGCAGTAGCCCAGAGGGCTGTAACCGAGGTAGTCTTACTTGGGCTAACCCCGACCTCTGGGTGGAGGCACCCATCCACGGATCTGGGCCCCTTACCCTGCCTCAGAGGGGGCAGACAGGGGTAGTAGCCCTAAGGGTAGTGCCCTCTAGGGGTTACAGAAGCATATTGGATTTTTCGGCAAGGTGCTTTGAGGTCTCCAGGCTGTAATGATTATTTTAATATTTCTCCTTTCCTTAGGAAATAATGATGTTTAGCTCTAGAATGATATCCAAGGATAAGTATTACTTACAGTGCTCTGCAGTCTTTAAGTGGTCTTAGACACCCCTCTTTTTATGTGATATTGAGTGTTTTTGCTTTTGCTTTGTTTTGCAGCTCCAGTAAGCCTCATAGTATTCCATTGTGATGCCTAGATGCATGGTGGAAAGAAATGGCAAATTTTGGGAGCAGCTGACAGTCACCATTTGCTCTATGGACTTATATACTGATAATTATTGTTATCTTGAACCATGTTTCATCAATTTAAATACATTATAATATGATCATGTTGTCAATGGCACCAGAAGTAACTAAGTTGATTTTGTATATCTAGCAAATATTTATTATTCTTTCATATTTTCAACATTTTTATACAAAATTATTTATTCAAAATTCAGCTTTTTGAGCACTTTGCTTCATGTTTGCACTTTATAATGGGTGCACTGTCATTTTAAATAATAGCACTCTTTATGTAGGTATGTATACATGGTACGGCCATCCCTGAAGAAGCATGCATGGGTGAAACTAGTCAGGCCATTGTGTCAGTTGTGCTTGTTTGCCTTACACCTATGTGTCACATTGGATTTTGATCTGAATTTTACCATATTGAAATGAAATTAAAACTGTGAGTAAAGTAAATCCATATTTGAATGAACTGATGGACAATACAATGCATTGTTTTCCCTAATTGCTTAGTGATTCTCATGTTTCTGTCACAGTCTTAATGTCAGGGGTGATATTGACAGCCGTTATCTCAAGCTCACTCATTTTATTTCCAAGGCTTTTGGCATGTTTAAGCAGAACACCTTCAATGACCCCTGCCTGTCTTCCTTCCTCCTTCCCTTGGCTGGTGCTATTTTTCTTATTACCATTGATAGACTTCCAACCAATCTTCTCCTATCAGTTTTGTACTCCCTTTTAGGTGTTTCTCCCAACTCTACCCTGCCCCCACCATTTTACCAGTACCCTGATTGACCCTTGTAGATGTGCGAAGTGTTTTTAGGTCACACTCAGTTGGGTGTAACCCATGGATTACTCTAGTGCCAACATTCACACATATTGTATCCCAGCTGGTTTAACTACACTATGATGAATGCCTCCAATATCAAACTTAGTGCCATTGCTTCATTCCCTAGGTATTAAATATGCCTTTGTCCCACCAAATGTCATCCCAGTTACACCCAGGAAACAAAGCCACTGTATGGTGCACCCCCTTTTAGACCAATCATTGAATCAGAAGATTCAATTTCCTTGTCTTCCTTTGCTGTGTACTCCATAAACCTCCAAGAAGATCATAGTGCCAGCCAACTCATTCAGTCCAGCCTCCAGTGCCCTGAAATTAACCTAAACTCTCCTAAACACCTTCCCTGCCAGATCATGCATCCCAGTATGGACAATAACATCAATTATTCCATGGACATAAGTGAAAAGCCAATGAAATTGTCAAACTGGCAGTTTACCACCAGTATAAATCCTCTGATAACCAATGGCTGTTAATGAGTATCTACTCCTAATCCTAATCATCTGCAGCACAGAAATAAGTACAATTAAAAAAAATTATACAATGGGGTATGAAAATCCAGTAATCTCATTGGTCAAAACACATCACATGACTGTGATAAATCCTCCAGTATACCCCTGCAAAAGTTTTATGTAACTATAAAAACAAACAAAACAAGTTGAGCATTGTATAATAGCAATATACCATGACAGGGAGTGGGTATATGGGTGGTACGGTGAGTTAAGTCATCGCTGCCTCATGACCCAACCACACCAAGTATGGTAAATCCACCAATGTACCCACTCCCTGTCATGATATATTGCTTAAGCAACCTCTTTAAAAGTTGCATTTTATCACAGTAAAAAACTAACCTTGGTATGATCGCAATAATCCACTCAGAGGATGGGGATTGTCGAGGGATTTACCTCGTCTGGCGAAGATTTACCCACTCAGCTGCACCTCATGGGCAAACCACTTCAGCCAAGATAAATCCCCTGATAACCCACATCCCCTCGTGGCTTATTGTTTAACTCTTCCCCACCTCCCTAATCAGTTATCTGTCCTAAAGAGCTCTGTATCCACATTCATTCCTGGAAGACATCATACTATCTTCCTCCTCATGGCTCTGCTACAGACCATGGTTTCTGTGCCCCTATAAATGTAATACTTCCCCAATATGAGCACCTTCTTCACAACTTTCACTCTATGAGCCCCCCCACACACACACACACACACACACACACACACACACACACACACACACAGTGGACTTGGCTGTTGTTGGGGGCAACAGGTACTCTCCTCTGACTGGTTGAGTAGCATACATTACTTCCCTCAGGAAGAGGGAATGGGTACTAGTTGTTATCTTTTTTACTCACAAGAGTGTAGGGCGCATATATTTGGAACCCAAACAAAAGAGAGAAAAAATGCTCCAAATAAGGCACTTAATTCTTTTTTATTCTGTTCGCAGGCTGTTATCCCAGAACCCCTGTTCCTTACTCAGAGATTCTATGCCTACTGCCTGCCCACCACTTTTCATCTTCTGTTGGGAACCTTTGGCTGGTGCTGAGTGAGAAGAGCAGCAGTGGCCACCCTGGACACCACTCTAACCTACTCTGCAGTTGCCTCAATATAGTGCAAGCTGACAGCCTGTTTGGAGTGGAGTGCCATGTGCCTTGACAGACCAGGTAACATTCATACTTCCATAGTGTATTCAAGAGGAGTGAGGCTCCACAGGTTCTGCAATAAAACCTCCTCCACCTTCCATGGTCTCGCCTTGTGCCTGCGACCAATGTCTACTCTTAGTACCCTCTATGAGTCCTTAACAGTTTAGAACTACGTGCTGCTGTACCACAGATAAAGGTTATGTTATGCAATACATCTGAAAACTAACAATGATTCAGTGCACAAGCCTCTACGGCACTTTTCTGCACATAGGTTTTAGCTGAGTCCTCCACTTCCGGGTCGTGCCTGACAATAGGCATCTCTGATGTCTAGTGCACTTACCCGGTTATCAAACACAGATAAATAAATACTGTAACTCTAACCTATTAATAGAACTGCCTGATTTAAAAGCTTTACAGGGTATAATATCTAAGAGCTTATTGTCTTAAAGTTCCTGTTTATAGACACAAGGTTAAGTTCAGCATATATTCGTTGTTTCCGTTTAATCTACTTTTTAATTTCTTAATAATGCACTTGTTATTTAAAGCTTAACACACAAACACTGCACTTTAGTCAAGGAGACCAAGTCACAATAAAGACGTTTGACAGCGGTGTACAACGACAGGACAATGTGGCTTTGGAAATTACGATAAAAGTCTCAAGAGCACTAAGTTGGTAAATCGTTCCTTTCCTCCCTAATCATTGATATTGGTGCATTCCCTTTTCATACAATATTAACCAGAACGGTATAGCCTTACCAGTTAGGAGTATTTTAATTTCAGTTTGTTCATTGTGGTTGCTGTGTCACTCAAAAGAATTGAACATTATTCGCCGGATTCCCACAGCTTGCCTGCTACTCTGAAAGGAACTGTGTACCTAAAACAGGAAAGTCCAACCACCACCACCACCATTTGCTTTCGGAACATACGTTTACTTACGTTCTCTTTCCAAACCTTCTGTACCTTTCATTTTCTCCTGTGTGCAATAAACCTCAATAAGGAATTAAAAGACTTGCAGGTTTACAGATAAAGTTGTACAAGGATGGATATAAAAGATATCGATCATGACAAAGTAAGAGCAAAGCGAACCACCTAAGGAGAACGTTCAGCAAGAGAAGACAAAGGTACCGAATGTCTTTTTTTAACTTTGAACAACATGCCTTTCCATGTAGAGTACTAGGTGCTTGTACAAGACTTGTAATATAAAATGTTTAAATTGTTGCATAGTAATTACTGCCTAAAAAGCGAAGAGATGTGTTGCACATTATTCAGAATATCATCACATTAACTGGTTAATAAGCAGACACGTTCTTGTTTGTTTAAAAGTGCAGAGATGAAGTTGCATACAGTACTGTTGATGGTAGTAGTAGCGCTGGTGACCGATGTGCAGATAACCCTGTCCCAGAACACGTCACCAACTCCAGAGTGCCGGACCTTGATATCAAAGTACAGATCACTGCCTCCAGACCAAATGAGGGGATTTAAAAAGCTAAGAGATCAGTATGTAAGTACAGCATATCAGCATATGGAACACAAGTATCTCTCTTCTCTCCCTCTTGCACACACGTACCAAACACAGGTATCTCTTTCTTGTGTACGTACGCACGCACACACACATTCACACACACACACTCACGAAAAGTCGTGGTACCTCCTCTAAACTATGACACTGATGTTTCTCTTTCTCAAGTCAGTGAAATAAATGTAAATTAGGTTGCCACCAATTGAAATTCGTCATGATCAAGTACTTTCATACAATTTTTCCATCACAGGAGAGGACTCATTCAGAACACATGTGCAGAGGAAATATTTTAGCACCGGTTCAGAGTTTAATAACACTTCAGGTAAGCATCGGAATTAATTTGGGTATACAAAAACTGATATCTGCAGACTGAGGTGCTTCCTGCTGTATTGTATAACCCAATCGCCCCTATAGATACATTGATTTGTATCTGGTTAAATTGGACTCATTTCGTGGGTTCCACAATATTATAGCACCTCAGTATATCCTTAAGCACACGCTGTACAAAGCTTCTCGAAAGGAAACAATGCGAGTTAGCATCCTTCCTTGAAATCTGCAAATAAACTTTTAAAAACAATAAATGTAAATCAATGACAGTAGGCAGGCAGTGATGTGGGAAGAGAATTTGGGACACTTGGATTGTACAAAAGTGCGGGTTGATGTAAATGTAGTGAGTTTATTAGACTTTTTATGGTTAACAATTCTGTTCCTAGGTTTATATTTAAATTTTTTAAAGCCCATCTTTTCCTGTTCACGACCGCCCCATACAGCAGTCACAGCAGATATGCAGTTTGTTTAACGATTTAAATCTTAAGAAGTTGTAATTATGGTTAAATTTTTGTAAGTGTCTGTTTCAATGTAACTTATCATTAATTGCATGGAACAGTGTATTCAACTAATTAAGAACACAAACGCAGTAAAAAAGAAATTCTGCCTTGTTAGTTCTGAAGCAGAACTGCAAGAAAATAACTTTTATTATCGTGTAGCGCAATGCTAAAGACAGCTGTAAGTTGTCTATATTATGTTCACTTGCCTTTCAACAATAGAAAAGTAGCTTTTCAAAGAGTCAACTCTGGTTCCAGTCCAGTGGGTTCAATGACACAGAGCAGTATCTATATTTTGAGCAGAAGGACCAGCAGTTAAAAGAGAAAAACCGGGTGGGGGCGTGAATCTTAGGAACCTCTTTCAAACAGTATTTCTACAAATGGATTTAACGTACTGTGGCCCTTTAGAGGCTATAGATTCCACCAAAGCAACCTCCCCACACCTTATGGGAAACTCATCTGGGTCACTTTAGTAAATCGGGCTGCTTAGGAAAGTAAGCTGGGTTCCAGCAGCCCAGGCCAACATTATCTGGCATAAATGAGGATGACCTGCAAACATATAAACGAATGTATTCCAAACAGGTTGGTTAAGTATTACTTGAGTTATTATATTTTAATTCATAATTTAATTATTGTAAATGAGGATCTAGAACCAACTTAGAAACTCATTTGGATTCGTGTACACATTTATTTATTAATATATAGCCATATTTTAAAATCAATATGCTGTTTAATAGTCCTTGACAAACCAGTCTTACTGTCAGATCATTTCTGGACAAGAGTATTATTCAGTAAATATCATTATAAAATGGGTACGGGAAACAGGCATGATTTTTAAAAAAGGGACATTTTCCTTTTAGTGGGCTCACCCTGTAATCAGACTCCAATAAATAACAAATTAAATGATCACATGACTGTGCCTTTATTCCAGCACAACAACATGGTTCAGGACTATTACATTTCTGAATTTCAGGAGTCAGCTTTAAAACTGAAAATCATAGGAATTTCATTATGATAATTAGGTACTGTATGGTGTGTGGTGCTGATGGATTAATACGTCTTTGTTGTGCAAGACACTCAGCTACACCTGATCCTCACTTCCCCGAGGCCTTCCTTTGTCCTACAGTACAATCATGCAGACCCTGGCATGCCATTTGGCTAAAATAGCAGATATAGGGCAAATGTTTGCATGGAAATAAATCATTACTGTTTTTTTTTTTATTTATGAAGATGGAACTGAATATTCATGAGGATCTTTACCAAACAAAGTACTGGCAAATTAAGACTATCATTACAGAATGCTGTTTTTTGTTTTACATACTGTTAGGTTTCAGAAAGGCTGATACTTGTGAAAGAAGAGTTTGAGCTTCTCTGCAACGTCACTGAAACCATCACGCAGTCAAAGACATCCAGTTCCAGGGAAACGCATTTGGAAACCTTGAAACAAATTCTAATGGATCTAAATACATGTGTAAGTGTTAATTAACACCATTAGTTAGACATTTTTTTTTTCTTTTTCCAGTCCTCTGTCCCCTATTGCCTTTTCAAAAAAACTGAGCAAGATATGTTGCCCAAAAGTGATATTTGTCCATAGCAGAATAGGTATTCATCAATATCTCATTCCCAAGGATGAATGTGTGAGAATTAGGACAAAGGGATTTATTTCTTATTTTCAAAAAGAAGTATGTGACTTAAAGAAGGCAAGTCAGGGGAGAACTGGTATTCAGCTTTTTCATTTTTTTTAAAATGGTCCTGTTATGATGTTTCCTAAGGTGACAGGCAAATAAAATAGGCATTATTTATTCACCCATTTTCATTATATAGTTCTCATTACCAATCTTACTTGGTGAATGTTACTGCTATATTTACATGTTATTCTTCCCTGTTAGGTTTTTTGTTATTAACTATTAGCTTTAACAAAATATAGTAACAGCATTCTGATTGGTCACAAATAACTTTTTGCATATGCCAGTACTGCATAAATAGTGGGAGCAATGTGCAACACTGCCACTTATGGTGGTACAATATCAGAGCATTGGTTCAGCTTCATCCAATGGTAAGGCACGGGGTAACAAGAACAAAACCCAATAAGTTTGCAGTGGGGGTTAGATTTGTTTTATGTTTATTACTTTACTTAGTAGTTGCACTGGGCCAATGGACATTTTGGGGGCATAGACTCAATATTTCAACACCCACAGTACCTTACAGTGAATATAAAATGCAGTAAGGTATTCAAGGAATAACATTTTGTAACCCTTATGACTATCTTCATTGAGCTCCTGCATCACACAACAAGGTTTGGACACAGTCCATGTGGATAATTTGGTATTTACAGGGGTTTTGACTCCCACAGAATTATAAGGCTTGATTTCCTCAATAATTTAAAATTGTATTTATAACTCTAATACATTAAAGAGCTGGTGTAGTGCATTAAATTAATGTTAGTTTTTAAAAGCAGTCAGCCATTACCTTTTATATGTCAGGTACTTTTTCTTTAACCTTTGGTTAGTTAGAAAATGGTTTACCCCATGTTACTAGGTGTTATGTGTAGGACAGCACACTGTCACTCATCTGACATGTCTATCCCTGCCCCCCGGCACCCACCCCAACACACACACGCACACACACACACACACACACACACACACACACACACACACTACATCCTCAGCATGTGACTTCACTGACTGTGGCTTTATTGATGCTTGGGAACAGCCACTCAGTAGCTGCCAGGTCAGTCAACTGTGATGTCACTGTTGGTAGATCACAATGCTGATGAGGTAGTAGAGCGATAGAGATAGATTTGTCACCTGCCTGCCTAAGGGCTGTTCTACACATCCAGCATAATGCTATCACATAGAATACTTCCTTATGAGCAAAAGGAAAAAGAAAAACACTTCAGAAATAAAATGTTACAACTGATTACTTCTTAAAATTTGTATTATTTTCTTGTCTGCCTGTTTTGGATCCACTAGGTCTTTAGCTTGGTAAAACATATTCAAAAAATCAAGCTTACTACTAAGCTGCTAAGGACAACATAACTCTGGTATTGTTTGCATCAATCCTACCTGTACCAGCTTGTTTGTATCTATGTCTTAAGTTACTGTTATACTGTGTTGTACTGTTATACTGTGTATTTTCGTTTGTCTTACTGTGACAAGGTACCTTTGTAAATAAGCCTATGATTCAAAGGTTTTCCAAACTGCTGTTTAAATAAATAAATGTAAAAAAGACAACTGCAGTAATTCAGTGAACATAATGTTATTACTCTTCAACAAATAGTCCATCACATAAGTAGTAATCTAAGAGTTTGCACCATTTTACATGTAAACGGACTGATTGACTTCATCAGCCAGTTTACTGAATTTATAACCTGTCACCTATTCTGCTTTCCGGATACCAGTCAGTGGCACATTTTACAATGGCACCTTTTGCTGCCACTTTCATATAAGGACTCCTCACCGCACTTTCCTAGTGATAACCATTTCCTAGTGATGACCCTTTGCTGCCCTTTACCACAGGCATAAATCAATGGCCCATTCCCTTTTGGAATGATTAATCTGCCTCAACAATTAAAATTGGATTTTAAAGCTTTTATTTCATTAATTTAGTAAAACATAATCAACACATTGTAAATGTAAAAAAGACAACTAATTGAGCAATCATGATGTTGTTTATCTTAAATAGTACATCCTGTAAGTGGTAATCTATTCTAAGAAGTATGTACTTCAGTGCATGTAATCTGATTCTAGAACACAGAAAATCGGACACACACCTACCAATATTACGAAGACTCCACAGCTTAGATGTATATCAATTACATTTATTGTGAAAAAAAAGACCCACAGACAGCCTGTACATGCCTGATGCATTTTGGATTATAACAATCCTTTATCAAAGGATTGTTATAATCAGAAACCCATTAGGCATATATAGACTGTGAGTCTGTTTTATTACAATAAATGTTATTGATATACATCTAAGTTGTGGAGTCTTCATAATGTTGGTGGGTGTGGGTGTGTGCCCAATTTTCTGTGTTCCATAGTTGCTGCTATACCAAGAGCACCACTATCCCAGTGCACAATTTCCTGCTCTGTGGATGTAGTCTGAGTCTGACTGATTTAATCACCGTACTTCTTTTTTGGGTTGTTCTTGCAACCCCCCTCCCCAACATGATCCTGGATTAATTATTAGTTCAACAACCTCTCCCCAGCCTGCTTCCCAGATACCAATCAGAGGCATTTTTTACCATGACATACCTTTTGCTGCCACTTTCATGTAAGTACTCTTTACCACTCTTTCCTAGTGATAACCCTTTCCTATAGAAAACATTTTACTGCTCCTTGCCACCAGGCATTAACTCAATGGACCATTCCTCTTGAAAACCATTTACCTGCCTCTTCATCTTTTATTTTCCTCCATGAACTCTTTGCTGTCTCTTCACAAATTGAGTGCCGGTGATGAAGGCATTATAGTTTTTGATAATTCATTCAAACAAATGGGTTACTATTAAACAGGGACTATTAAATCAACTAGTTTTCTGGTTTTATCATCTATGCTGAAATCATACTCACCACCGCATATCTATGTACTAGTTATCATCAGATAATAAAACAACCTACCTAGCACTGCTTCCCAGACTTTTTCCTTAATTACTCAAGCTATATAGTGTTCCTTTGCATAGTATTTGGTAAAAAAATCAGGCTTTTTGATTTGAGACCAGCCAGAATAGTGTTACCTAGTGAATGTGTTGCATTTACCACCTTAGATATGTTGTCACAAGAGACAAGAATTATGCTTCAAAGGACAGAGTGGCTTACTGGAATATGCATAGTATCTGGAATTTGATTTAGTAATTGACTGTCTTAAAATACCTCCTTACATAATTGAGCTCAAACGTTGTTTATTAAATTCACTGAGTATAATATTCATTTAAGGATATCTAGCTATTAGTTTAAAATTGTGGTCAGTAGCTATTAACATCAACAGAAATGTTCTCTATTTATTTCTCCTCCACTTTTGTGTTTAGAAACATGTGTTAATTGCACCTCTTCATTGCAATATATTCCTTAGATTTTTTTACTTTAGCTACTTTTTGCCCATGTGCTGTGTGTTTGAAATTAGCAAAAATAAATTAAGTTTAAAGAATCAAATAAGGCTAATGTAATATTTATTTGTTGACTGGGTTGATTCTTGGGTCATATTGTTGGTTTACAACCATGAGCCAGGTGCAGTTGCACATGGTGCAGTGAACATATACAAAGTACAATTAACATAAACATAAATTATTATTAAGCCAGTCATATGTGCACAAAAAATGCATATGAAACAGTAACAACTACAGATGGAAACCAGGTGCAATTTTAAAAGATGCTTGAAATTAGATTTTTTTTTTGGACTTGGCACTTATATGAGTAAGAATTTTTAAAAAACTGTCAGAGTAATATGATGATATATTTTGTGTGTGCTTTGCTTTTCTAATGGGGGTTTTCTTTTTTACTTAGATGAAAACTTAGTACAGTGCTGGAAATTGTTTTTCTAACAAGGCCTTAATTAATGCCCCCCCCACCCTTCAACATTCAAAGCTTTCCAAACCATTGTGTCTCAATAATAATATATAAAGTATGATGTAAAAGAGGTATCCACACTAATGAGGAATATAAATGACAATGAAAATATGTGACAGACACAAATCTGCATACTTTGTTTTGCAATTCTAATATTTTTGTTTGATTCATTGCTCTACAGATACAACCTCTGAACAGAAGGCAATATTCAAGTCAACTAACAAAACTGCTCAGGAAAATTAAGATCAGCAGAATGGTTAGTCTATTGTCCATTTACTTTGCTGACTAAAAGTGATTAAAAATGTTGTAGTGACAGTGGTGGTAAGGCAATGTTAGAGATGTGAACATAGGTCTAGAGACAGGGAAGACAGAGGGGATTTTAAGAAGATGGAGGCAGGGATATTTTAGACAATTTCAAATGGCAAAAGATTACTCAAAATTGAAGTTTAAAAGGGAGGAAAGGAGTTGGACAAGAAGAGTCCAACTCAATCATAAGATCAAAGGTCAGGGGTAACTTTTACCTAATTGCTTGAGGGCAAGACTGTTCTGAGTGGTACTACCATGAACTGAGATATATGAATAGTAAGCAATTTATTCAGAATCTCAGCATTTAAATATTACCACCAGTTATGCATGAAAATAATGTACTAAAAGATGAAATTGTATTCCTCCTGTTATTTTGTTTCATGTTTTTTGTTATACAATTAAATGGCACTTCCCCAGTGTATATCCCAAATCATATAAACAGTATAATCCCAGCATCATTCCATAATGTATTCTACTAAGAAGAACATGGAGTGTTTCTTATAATTATGCACATTTTAAGACTTGAGCACTGTATAGCTGGACAGAATAATACAATATTATGGAACTTTTCTGGATGGAGAAAGAATGGTTTACTATATATATATATATATATATATATATATATATATATATATATATCTTTCCATGCTACTGGGAGCACACTTTAGTATTCATATGCTTAATTACATGGCAAAACAAAGGGTGTTGTTAAATGGCCAACATCTCTCTCTCTCTCTCTCTCTCTCTCTATATATATATATATATATATATATATATATATATATATATATATTTATATACATATAAATATATATATATATAAAGAGAGAGAGACAGACAAATAAAAAGATAGATATAGGCATTTGTTATGAAATTCCTTTCAGTCTTCAAGTGAGAAGGATAGCCTCGGGTTTGGACCCAAGCTATTGATTAATTTTTTACCAGGAGAAATCTTGAAGAAATGTGGAAAATGATTGTCTTTTAAATTCATAATTTAGAATTTTCTGACATCGCAGCATACAATGTTTGATATTAATATACAATTCATCTTTTGCAGGTGCATTTAGTAAATCTATATTTTATAGAGAATTAAATCTAACATGCTGTTTAAACAAATTAACATAATTATTGTGATGTAACTTTTGAATATCATGACAATCCATTGAACAAGTGCAAGCAAGAAAAAGTCTGACAACTCAGAAAGGACCACATTCACTATAAGCTGAAGTGAAAAAATACATTAATTTATTTTAAATCCATCATGTCGTAAATAGCAACAAAAATATTACCACAGTGCAAACACATGGCATAAAACCACCATTTCACATTTTGCCAATGCTTTATCCATGATGGATTTAAAATAAATGAATATATTTTTTCACTTCAGCTTATAGTGAATGTGGACCTTTCCAAGTTGCCAGACTTTTTTTTTGCTTGCACATGATAATAATTTTTGTCATAGCACCAGTTACTCTAGTAGCCACCTGCCCATTTCTTTATATCCACTGAACATTTAAAAAATGTGACATGTAATATGTTAAATCTGTCCTATAAATTACTGTGCCCTAACTTGTTTCTGGTTTTCATGTATTTATTCTGTATTTTTCTTCTGTTGCAGGACTCCCATAAGTGTGTGCGTGACAAAATATATTCCAGTCTTCTTGAATTAATAAATGAGCATCTTAAATGTGCTGCAAAAATGGAACAATGTAACTGATCCACTGTGGTCATTACTTTGATTATATATTTTATAAAACATAATGTAATTGGTTCTTTGTAGTCCTTATTTATATTATTTATTTTGTAAATCATGGCCCTTATTTTTATTAATTTTATAAAATTGTCCTTACTTTGATTATTTATTTTATGGAACATAATGTAGTTGATTCACTGTGGTCCTTATTTATATTATTTATTTTATAAAACATAAGTTTATCAAGGACTGTTTGGTGGAAAGGTTTATTATAAAGTTTATTTTATTCAATATTATTTAACATAAAGTATACTAAATACAGTATTGTTTATTCTGATTGTTTTATGCAGAAAACTGCAAACCAATACAAATGTTATGTTAAATGGTGACTAAATTCTAATAAAGTGTAAGATTTTTTCCATTGTTGAATTCTGTGTTCTTTCTACCTTCCTGCTTTTCTAAGACTCATGGAAGGTTGTCTTTAGTGAACATTATAGTATTTCCTTATAAGACTCCCTTGTGGGAGCTGAAACTTTAAAAGATTGGCATTTTATTGATAGTTTTAGGGAAAGAAAGATATTGGTTAAGCAAAGTTTTTTGCAAGTTCACATATTTTACTATACTTTAGTAGATGTCTGTTATTTTCCTGTACAATACTATGATGTAGAGACATAATATTCTAGAAGATATTTAGACATGGGTGAATGTATGTTTTAAATGAAAAACCTGAATGTTTATTAAAGGTGATGTGATTTATCTGGGTTACGGTGTGATATATTTTGAACCATAATCCTAGATATCCAAAGGCTTACCAGTGTACATTAAAGTAATTTTAGTGTTCACATACAATGCTGAAAAAGTAAGGAAGTTCAAGATTAGTGCTCAAAGACTTGAAATTTACACTGCCACTGTTGATTATAAACCTAACTCCACAAGTAATGCCCAACTACTTGTTTTGTAAGAATTTTATTAGAGTATTCCATGTGAAAGTGAGGTATGATACACATTATTATAAAATGAGTAGCACTGTCAGAGTAATCAGTCAGGACCTTAGCCATAGTAAATCCTGCAATGAACCAACAGCAAATGAACCAGCTAACCACATCACTAATATTGAAATTCTCACACTTAACACCCAGAAACTTCACATTTTAAAATGCCACCATGGCCCCAATATTCAAAGGTTAGCACTGCACAAACATGGTTAGCTGTGGTGCTGACCTGGGTCTGCATTTGCATGGAGCACCCACCAAACCCTGAAGCTTGAAGGTGATAACATACCACTGCACCTATGCAAATAAGGAGGTGCTGTCATGCATACTGGTGCACCATCATTTTCAAAGGTTTTTAGTGTCAGTAAACAATCTCCAAATGGTGCTGTTTACCACCACCAAAAACCACCTCTTAACTGGCATTAAGCCAGTACACCATCCTCCAAAAAGCAGCCAGCTGTACTGCAGCTACCTGCCTCTGTGCCAAGCTGCTCCTGACCCCCCATTAAAAGCTATCACAGTGTCTCTGGTGGTCTAGTGGTTCCCCACCACCAGTTGCCTGTTGTTCTTACCAGTATGATACCCTGGTGGCATAGTGGTTCCCCTGGTAGCCTGTGATGAGGGCGACCACTACTGAGCACTTTCAAAAAGGGTGCCTCAATAACAGTGCCATCTGCACAGGGCTACTGGACAGGGACAGCAACTGGATAGGGGCAGTGAATATAGAGACAGGATGTCACTATGTGTACATGCACACAGGGAGAAGTGAGCATGCTGTGTGACGGGCGGAAGGGGAGGGAGGGTTTGTGAGGCATACTGCAGTGGTGGTCTGTCAAGGTGTCCCTCTGGTGTGGTGGATTGGTGGCACACTAGGGTTGTGAGGGTGCCAGGTTTGGTTCTGGGTGTCCATTTTGTTGCACCCAGCCATTAAGTTTTTTTTTCAGCTTTTGCGCCCCCTCACCGACATGCACCACCCTGCAGTTAGGAATCCTTCAGTAGGGGTTGCAGGGGTGAAGCCCCCTGCTAGGGCGATGTGGAGGGCACAGGCCCCCATAAAAAAAAACTGTCCAGCACCATTTTGCTGCATGCCGAGAGTGTTATATCACTGAAATTAATTTTCAACAATGTACACTAGCCCTAATGAAGATCACCTTTCCGTGATCACCATTATGACATAGAACCATTCCCCCCACTCCCCCAATAGATTGTTGTCCTTACCAATATTATACCCTGGTGGCATAGTGGTACCCCCACCTCTGATCACCTGTTGTTCTTATCATTATTATACCCTGTTGGCCAAGTGGTACCCCCCCACCCTT
Organism: Neoceratodus forsteri; assembly: GCA_016271365.2. Lineage (NCBI taxonomy): Eukaryota > Metazoa > Chordata > Ceratodontiformes > Ceratodontidae > Neoceratodus > Neoceratodus forsteri. Next base: position 874,543,025 of record CM057450.1, read on the forward strand.
GATAACTAATTGTCCTTACCAGTATCTTTGGCAGCACTATTCCTGTGGGCCAAATGCAGCCCTCTGGTCTGTGTCAGGGCAGTGCAGAACCACTTAGTGCTGCACCAACACGGGCTGATATTCAGTTGGATAGCACCACTCCATCCACAAGCACTATCCATCTGAATATCTCCAGAGCCAGGGGACATAACTCTAAGCTTCTTATCAGATGCAATTAGGAAACTGCTCTCATACACTCTTCCCCATTCCCCTGTGTAACATGCCACCCTCCAGACTGCTGGGTTTTATGTGATAACAGTAAAAGCCTAAAGGTGATCACCTTTATCGCTCAGTCAGAGTGCCAAAAACATTTTCAGCACTCTGACACCTTCAGTGCACAGGACACTGGCACCAGGACATATATTTTAATGCTTTCTGTGGGGGGGCTGCACCCCCCACAACCCCCTAACTGGGGGGGCTTCACCCCCCACACCCCCACTAAAGGATTCTCAACTGCAGTGGGGTGCAAGTTGGGGGGGTGAAAGCATGGAAAAATAAATGTTCAGGCTGGGCGCAATAAAATCACACCAGTGCCCATACCCAAAACCAGTACCTCACCCACCCCAACCACAAGCCAACCCCCGATGCCATGACACAGCTCGGTAATCCACCGCAGTGCCACCCCCTACAGCTCCTTCACCCCCTCCCAGCCCATGCTCACTGTGCTCACTTCTCCCACACATGCGTACATATAGTGACATCCTGTCACCCAGTTCGCCCACCCCCTCATCTGGTTGCCCTACGCTCCCATTGCCATGAGGGATTTCATTGGGAAGGAGTCACCATTATGGACGGTGCCCTTTCCCATGCACCCACCTCTCAGGATACCAGACTGCTGAGGTATCCTGGGTCCTGGGTGCCATGGGGTGCAGTATCCTGCAATGGCATTTGTAGTGTATGCTCCAGGCTATGGATAGTGTGTTTGTGGTTCCCCAATTGTACAAACAAATGGGAGGTTGGCTGTAACATGCCTGTTCCAGGACCTGTGTAAATGAGTACAACATCAGCTTTCACCCACACTGAGTAGTGCAAAGGCACTGGGACAATGGATCCCCATGCGAGTGCCTGAGGCGTATGGCCACTGGGCATTATTGCCCACACACATCTTCTACTTATGTATGACACATTCTAGCATCCTAATGCTAGTGCTTCACCACCCAAAAATAAGATGCCATTTCTTCTGTGAACTATTCAGGCTAAATATATAGGACTCAGGAGGCATATTCTAGAAAAATACATTGGAAAAATGTGTAAAAGGAAGACCACATTGAAACTGCCTCTCAGCACATCTGCATTGTGCAAATTCATTAGAAATAATGGGTAAAATCATCCCAAAAGCTCTCCACAGCCATCTTGGCTCTGGCCAGAGTTTGTTTTGGTTGCCATGATCATCTGGATGGTTGTTCATAATTTTGAAGCCCTCCAGTGGTGTACCAAGAAAAGTATTTATTTTCAAAGTCTCAAAGTGTGAGACACTTAATCACCAATCCAGAAAGCAACCTATTAGTAGGATGAAATATAAGGGGGAGAGAGAGAGAGAGAGAGAGAGGTAAAACAGGTGCAGCAATGTATGCTGGCGAATGTTTTATTGCCAAACAGGAAGGGGAAGATTTCTTGAGAGGTTTTGTGAGCTGGGTAGTCTGGGAGGGTATTTAAAGAAAACACTCAACATTTTGTTGTCTTACATTGTTACCATCTCCCTATGGCAAGAAGTAGGACTAATTGTTAGGACAGAATGAGGATGCTTTTGGAAATGTAAACAACTTTATTTTGAAATAATATATTATACTTTGTTTTACAAATTTGCAAAGGTGCCCATTTTATAATCTCAGTGAGTCACAGCAGATACTGTAACTTTCATTGTGGGAATGAGCCATGTGCATTGCTTTGCACCATCACAGATACAACTAGGCTTGTCTTGTGCAACATGATTGAAATGTTGGCTTTCACCCACTCTTCCCTTGACAAAAGCTACCACCCTCTTGGGGCACAAAACCCTCTTGAGGAGGGTCCCAACACTTGAAGTGTCACAGCCATGTGAACCCTTTGGCCAAAGGAACCTTAGGGAAGAAGACCCAAAAACCTATAAATAGAGAAGAGACATAGTCAGAAGAGAGATAAATAGGAAAGGAACTGTGCTAAAGAACAATTAACAAAGTGGAATATAATAAAAGACAGCAATCCAGCTGTGACTCAGTGGGACACTAGAGATCTTTAATTTCATTACTATTGGAATGTAGCAGAGCAGAAAACCCCTTTTGGAGGAAACTTCTAGTGAACCAAGTTCTAGGTTTCCATCCATTCAGGCTAAGAATTACTTATATTCAGAGGAGAACCTTAAAGATGCTACTTCAAATACAAGGAGAAATGTCTCTCCTTCTCTCAGAAGACCTATATACTTCAAAAAGTGTTGCAGAGCTTGCTGTAGGACTACAGGAGCTTTTCAAAGTCCTCATTTTTCCATCTAAGGAACATTGCCTGGCTAAAGCACCTTGTTCCACCTGATGAGCTTCCTGTGTTGGTTGCAATGCTCTATACCTAGGATTACCGGGGGGTGGATCTCCATCACCTGCAGTTGGTGCAGAATGCAGCAGCCAGGCTGCTGACAGGGCAGTCAAGATCTTGCCATGTCACACCTGTGCTGCATGAACTGCATTGGCTGCTGGTGCAATGGAGGATCATCTTCAAGGTCACGTTGCTGACCTATAAGACCCTACATGGACAGGGACAGGGTTACTTGCAAGACCTCCTGCAACCTTACCACCTCCTCTGCCCTCTCCGCTCCTCCGACGAGGCATTGCTAGATGTTCCCAGGGTCTGTTTACAAACATCAGGTGCTAGGGCTTTTGCTTTTGTAACCCCAACCCTGTGGAACTCTCTACCTTGTCAGATTAGAGATTGCATGTCCACTGAGATGTTTAAATCCTCCTTGAAAACTTATTTATTCGGCCTAGCATTTGGGGAGGTTATTTAGTCACATGTAGGCTGTCTTTTAATTCCTTGTGTTTTAACTGTTTGTTGATTATTTTAAATTGTAAACGCACTTTGATTTAAGAAAAGTGTGTTAAAAATAAAGTATGATTTGATTTGATTTGATTAGACTATGGGCTAAAGCTAAGCTAAAGGAACAACATGACTACTAATAGAACCCTAATCTCTGACTATTTCATTTCCACACTGAGACAGTTTGTTCAGCTAGAGAAGTAGATTTGAACACCATTTTGTTCACCATGAACTTGTTTGTTGTCCTTACCATTTGTCTTGTCACCAGTTGTACCTTGTTTGTTGCTCTTCAGTTGTAAACTCCAATGCTGTGATAAGTATAGGAGAAAACAAATTGAGCACTCAGTTGTATGTAATCAAATAGTGGCTTGATTACACACAGCAAAAAAAATCATATTCTAACACGAGTCATGGGGGTAAATGGCACCCCTGTGGTAGATCAAAAAAGTGCCTCCAAAAAATTAGTACACCTTGGCTTACATGGTGTATGCATGCCTGCACTCTTTAACTGGGTGTGTAACAGCCAAAACTTACTAATGCATTGGAGGATTCTCTCATGTCATATTTTACACAGAAATAAGGTTGCATCAGTAAGAGACAGCAAACTACTGTCTTGAAATCCATTGACCAAACGATTGCAGGATTATAGAAATCAATATACAAATACAGGGACGATTGAAAACTGACAGACAGCCTAAGGGGTCATTGTTTTTAGTATTATGATATAATTTAATCACACATGAATGGATAAAAGAATTAAAACTACTGGTTTTGGGCATCCAGCTAAGAAGACAACTAATACATATTGTACAGGAATGTTATACTAGAATTTAAGGAGCAGATAAAGGCAAATAGCGCATGTAAACTACCCATCACCCCACCCAGATATCAGTGGTAGTATCTAAGAGTTGGTTTTAAAGTCCTGTAGGCTTCAGTTTTTTAAACTTTTTTCTACTCATATTAGCCACAACTTCCAGCAGGAGGCTATTCCAAACCCTTATTACTCTTTAAGTGAAGCAATACTTCCTACTCTCATTTCTCAGTTTATTCCCTTTCAGTTGAAGTGGGTGTCCCTTTGTTTCCTTATGATCCTGTTTAATGTCCATGTCTAACATAACCATGAGTTCTGTGTCCATCAATATGTCATACATAAATAATAAATTTCCTTTAATCCTTTGAGATTCCAGTGTTACTAATTTAAATTGTTCAAGGTTTTCCTCTTAGTCTAAGTTACCCATCCCCTTGATGGATTTTGTAATGTGCATCTGTTTCCTATCAGTATTGTTATGTTTCTTTTTATGAGGAGCCTGGAGTTTGGAACCATAGGCAATATGTGGGTTCCACCAGCATTTGGTAGCTTTAATAATTACACAGTTACATTGCATGTCATTCAATTTCCTCCTCATCCTTCTCTTTCCATCCTATATCCCCATCTGAAGCTCTCAATGTTCTTCTGGTCCTTAATCCCACTAAGGGCAAATGCCCCCCTGGTCTTCACTCCAGAATCTTTTACCTCTTAGTTCCTGCTATTGCTACCCTCATTGCTTCTTTACTAAGACTATCTTTCACTCTTGCTTCTGTCCCATCTCTCTGGAAACATACCTCTGTTATTCCACTTGCTAAAGGAGGTGATCCCTCCTCAGCTGGAAACTACTGGCCTGTTTCTCTGCTCCCCATTCTTGACAAGCTCCAGGAATGCATTGTGCTATCCCAACTTTCATCCTACCTTGATTCCTTCTTTCTTTACACCGTACCAGTCTGGTTTCCATAAACACCACTCCACCACCTCCTCTCTCCTGAGGCTCAGTGATTCCATACTCACTAGGACAGACTAGGGCCTCATCAACTCTGCCATTTTTATTGATCTAGCCAAGACTTTTGATACTTACTCACACCCTTTTCTGCTTACTAAACTCACTGCCGCAGGGCTCTAAAATGCAGCCACCAGTGGTTTCTTTCCTATCTAGTGGGTAGGACACAATCCATTCAGATTAGTGATGCAAACTCCCCTCCTCTTACCATGAACACTGGCATTCTTCAGGGCTCTGTGCTAGGCCCTCTACTTATTTTATCTTCTTAAATGCCTGCCCTCTCACATCCATCTACATGTATGCTGATGATGCTGTTCTATTAACATCTCTCCTTTCCCCTTCTGTTGTAGCCGCAAAGCTTCAGCATGATTTTGGTAAAGTACAGCTCTGGTATCACTCTAACCAGTTATTTTTAAATGCCATGAAGACAGTGTCCATTACCTTTGGCACAAGGCAGAGACTGCCTAGGCTAAATTCCCTCCCTTTTCACCACACCCCTAGATGGGACACTACTTGAGGTCAACTCCTCTTTCAGGTACCATGAGGTATGGCTTGATCAGCACCTCACCTTTTCTGAACATATTGATGCCATTCACAAAAATCTGCACCCTATGCTGGGAGCATTATACAGAAATTGTGTTTATATTCCTCTGCAGGCATGTCATGCCCTTGTCCAGAAAATTATCTGACCTATTTTTGATTTTGGAGATATCGTCTACAGTGCTGCTTTCAGATCTTCTCTAACTAGACTGGAATCTCTTTTTCACTCTGTGCCATTTTGCTCCACTGTCTTTCACGTACTCATCACTGCACCCTCTACCAATCTCTCTCTCTCTTCCTTCCCTAGCCTACAAGTGCAATATCCACTGTGCTAAATTTCTTGCCAAATTCTGATTTCATGCCCTTCTTCCGTATCTCTTCTCCTCTATTTCCCTCAAACCATCTTCTTCTCACTCACTCAGAAACCATGACCACTGCACTTTAACCACCCCACCCAGGTCCGCCTCGGCTGGCCGGGTTGCTTTCTCATGCCATTTCCCCAAAATTTTGAACACCCTCCCATCTCCCATCTATCATGCTGCATCCCTGCATAACCTCAACTCCCTCCTCAAGGTCCATTTCCCCCTTCTTGTAGTTGTATACAATTGTTTAATTTTTACCCTCACCATATTTTGCCTCTGTACTCATTTGGATTAATTGCCTACCCTATATCAATTAAGTAATCTGATTGTGTTGTTTTCTTATTATCCTAGCACCTTTCTTGTTTTATTGTTATTTATAAATGTATATATTATTACCTAGTTTTGTTCTTAGTGTTTTTTTTTTTTCATTACTCACTGTATTTGACTTTTGCTGCTGTAGTTGCTGTGTATCCTAACCTCCTCTCCCCCAGGACAGTCTGAAAATGAGCACGTCTGCTCAGTATGTCTTTCCTGGTGAAACCTTTAAATATATAAATAAATGTGAAAGCTGAATTTACGGTCTCCTGGTATACCGAGATCTCTTTGTATCTTGGTTTTCTAGTGCATAGATCCCATAAATCTGTAATTGTGTTTAGCATTATTCTTTCCAAAATGAATAAGTACACATTTATTTTTGTTGAATGTCATGCCTGAAGTGTTTGCCCACATGTTAATTTTATCAAAATCAGTTTGCATTGGTGCTCTTTCTTCTTCTAAACCACACACTCCACCTAATCTGGTGTTGTCTCTGCATTAAAGCTAAAATAAAGCACTGTGCGTAAAGTTCCTGTAGCAGATGTAGTAACTAGGATTTTTTTTTAATTTTGCTATTTTCTTTTTAAAATATTTTTAATTCACTTGGGGAATTAGATTACAGTTTCTTTCATATCTGCTGTCCCTGTGAAAATGTGGGTGTGGGTAGCAGAAGTCTTTTGATCTAAAAGGCTTTTACTTAGGTTAAACTTAAAAGAGCTGAGTCCTTTTCATCGAAAAAATACATGTTTTGAATATAAACAGTGGCCAGATTTTTCAGCTGGGCAGATAATGCTGATAACAACAGGACCAACCTCTAATAAACAAATCCAGTTCAGAGAAGCCTTGCAAAAAGGGGGTCCACAGAAATCAAAGGAAGATCCAGAATGTGATACCAGAGAGGCACATGTGGTGATGCATGTGTAGTGGACCAGCAATCTGAAAGTGTTTATTTTTATTTATTTATTGAAAAGTTTCACCAGAAAAGTACATTGAGCAATCAAAATTGCTCATCTCACAGTATGTCCTGGGGGAGAGGGGGTACATGTGGGAAAAGGATACAAACAAAATTGCCATAACAGATAAAACATACATATATGAACGCTGGATACATAATATTGACAGAACCAATACAACAGTTAATCACACATACATCATACAGTTAAAATTAGGGTACAGTAAGTCGATACAGCAGATTTGTCACAGATACAGTCATAGAGAGCAAGGGACTGTACAATCGGTCCATCATAAGAGCTAATACATAAGGAGCTGTTAAATGCTTTGGAGTTGTTGACTGGGTGGTAGTGGGATAGAGAGTAGGGATGGAGAGGTTACATACAGGTGCAGTTAGTGGAGTCGAAGTTAAGTAGGATGGATGAAATGGATGCAGAGGATGAGGAATGGTATATTTGGGGATGAAGCACATTCTAGATTTTAGGGAGGTGATGCAAGAACCCTGATTGACCTATAGTTGTTGATCAGCGAGGGATCAATAGGGTGTGAGCATCAGTGAATCTGAGTGAGTGGTGGGATGTTGGTGGTAGTGCTAAGGAGGAAGAAAGGTAAGAATGGAGAGAGTGGAACCAGAATTTAGAGATGAATTTAGTGCAGTGAGAGAGATGTCAGTTGCCCAGAGAAGAGAGGGCAAGCGAGGGTAGGTATCCAGAGCAAAGTGACAGAAAGAGTTGAAAAGGGTATCCAGTTTAACTATGGAGGACTTGGGGAAGCACTGCAGACTTCATCACAGTGGTAAAAAATATGTAGGACCATCTTCTGGATCAGTTCATGCCTCGCCGTAGGAGGGAGACAATTATAGTTCCTGTATAGTGCACCTAGCTTGGGGTACAGTTTTGGCAGGGTGGCGTCAATGTGACCAGAAAAACTGAGGTGCTGGTCAAGCCAGACCCCAAGATACCTAAAGGAGGATGTGTCCTCGAGGGGAGGAGGTAAGCCAAGAGAGTCTATGCCTTGTGCCAAAGATCATGGAGACAGTCGTCTTGGTGTTAAGGAACAGTTGGTGTGAACAAAGCCAGAACTGAACTTTACCAAAGTCCTGCTGTAGCCTGGCTTCTATGTCAGTGGAGCTGTGGCCAGAGATATACAGGACTGTGTCATCTGCATACATATAAATGGACACAGATGAGCAGACTGTGGGAAGGTCATTGAGAAAAATGAAGAAAAGTAGTGGGCCTAGAACAGTGCCTGGTGGCACATCAGTGTGGATTTGGAGAGGGGAAGATAGAGCTTCGGCTGGCATGAGCAATTGTGTTCTACCTGTAAGGTAGGCTCTGGACCAGTCAGTGGTAGAGATAGACAGGCCAGCTGAAGTCAGATTCAGGAGGAGTAGTGGATGAGAGACCATGTCTAAAGCCTTGGCAAGGTTGACAAAAATGGTTGTGGTGATTTGCCCACTGTCCATACCTCTGATGATAGAGTCAGTGAGTCTAAAGATGGACGTAGTAGTGGAGTGTTTTTTTTTTTGTTTTTGCTTGTTTAACCAGGAGATACACACTAAGCTGAAAGCTTGCTTACAGGTGTGACCTGGGAGCACAAGAAAGTTAAGTGACTTGCTTATGATCACACAATATGCACCTAGGTGGCTGTGGGATTCAAACCCAGGTCTCCAGACCTGTAGCTCAGAGCCTTAACCCACTGCACTATACTGCTTCCTTGCAGGCTTTTACTGAAGCCAGACTGGAAAGGAGTGAAGAAGGAGGATTTGCAGAGAAGGTAGAGAGGTGGGCATGGACAAGGTGCTCCTGGAGTTTGGCTAGGACTGGTAGTAGTGAGATAGGCCTGTAATTGTTTGGTGAGGAGGAGTCAATGCCCTTAGATAGTTAGTCACGTGTTTCCATTTTAAGGGAATTGCTGCAAGGGTGAAAGAGAAGTTAAGAAGGACAGCTATGGGGGAGCAGATTGCAAGTGCAGAGAGGTGGAGCCATGTTTGGTCCAGGCGGTCAGGGGACCCTCTTTTGGCTTGGTTGAGAGCAAAGACGGCTTCTTGAACTTCTGCAGGAGATACTGGTAGGAAGAAGAAACTCCCTGCAGTTGGGTGAGTGGTTTGAGTAGGGGAGGTAGGGACATAATTTGGAGGATTAGGAGGGAGGGATGAGAGAAGAGCGGAAGCACAAGAGGTGAAGTATTTATTGAATTCAGCAATGATGGAAGGATGGTCAGAAATTAAGGATTTGTTTATCTTTAGAGTGGGGTTGAGGTTTATATGGTGGGGAGAAAAGGGAGTGAACTACCTTCCGGAATCTAGAGGGGTTAGCTATGTTTGACTAGCATAAGTAGCTGAAATACTCTGCTTTGGCCAGTCTAATAGCTCTGCTGCAGGAATTTCATAGGGCCCGGTATTTGACGAGGTCTTGATGTAGTTTGGAAGTTTTATGTATTTTCCAAGTGCAGTCTCATGCTTACTGGTGTGCCAGTGTCAAGGGGTGACCCATTGTAGGTGGTTACCATGAATTCAAGTTCTTTTTAAAGGAGTAAGCTCATCTCAGACTGCAAGGAAGTTGTCCTTAAAGTACAATAGAGTGTGGTCAATAGAATTAGCAGGGGATATTGGCTTCCAGTTGACATGGTCAAATTCAAGGTGGAGTGAGGCTAGATCAAGGGATCTGAAAGACCATGTCATCAGTATTTTGTGGGGGGTTTTAGGTCGATGTACTTTGTGCACAAGATAGATTGCATGGTGATCGCTTAGGACATCAGGGAGTGTTCCTGATAGTACTATATGGTGAGGGTGGGTGTTGCGGGCCCAATCTATGAGAGTGTGATTTTGGGTTTTGTGGTTTATATGTGTTGGCTCATTTATTAGTTGGGTGAGGCTGAGGGAAGTTATGTCATTTTGGGTTTTATCAAGGGATGGAGACAACCAGTTGTGATTTACATCACCCATTAGATATACTTTTCCATTTGTGGTAAGTGTTGTAGTGGAGTTAACAAGCTCAGCAGTGGTTTTGGCATTCAGTCTGGGCTGACAGTAGATCCCACCTACATAAATAGGGATGGAGAAGGGCATTGAGAGCCTTAGGACTAGTGCCTCATAGGTAGATGATACGGCAGAGGATAGGGTAGTAACGACTTGGAGAGTAGAGGTGGTGCAAATTAACACCCCTTGTCTGTGGGTCCCCTGGTCTTAGCAGGAGAGTGAGTAGCCCTAGATGGAGATGGCAGAGTTGGGAATTAACTTGGTTAGCCATTTTTCCATCAAAATGAAGATGTCTGGAGCAAGAGAGACTATTAGTGGTTGGAGTAGGTCAAATTTTGAAGAAGACTGCATATATTTAGATGTATTATCTTTAACCCATGTGGGAGAGAGAAGGCTGGTGCAGTGGGGTCATAGCTTGGACTGTAGGTCTGGGGGCTGGCACCATGGGCTGCACCTCTGGATAGGCCTGGATTCTGGCTGACATCACCAGCTGACAACAGTAGTAGAGCAATTATGATGAAGTGGAGTTTGGCACTTTTGAATCAGGATTTAGAGCCCAGGTTGAAGGAAGAGGACAGGGTGCCAGGTGCAGTAGGCAACCAGACAGTTAGATGCAATAAGAGGAAGAGGGCATTGGGTATTTGGCTAACCTAGGCAGATGGGTGGATGCTTGAATGCAACCAGTGCTGATTACAGGGGGCTGGGATCACAGCTAAGGGAAGCTGGGGATCATGAAGGAGAGGGAGGTAATGGTTGAAGGGGTAGAGTGTAGCCTGTGGAGGTATTAGTTTAGGGGAATGGGGTAGGAGAACAACCAGCAGACAGGGCAGAGGATCAGTTTAAATAGTACTGTATAAAGCATTATTGGTGTAGCTTATAAGATGCAGCTAGGTTATGTTTGCAATAAGCCAAATTTAGTAAAGGTGGGGTTTGGGGATAATGAATAGTTCTGAAGAACAATCAGAATTCAGTGCGGTAGATCAGCAGATGGGGCAGACAGCAGTTGAAGGTTCCTCAGGTGATGATCTCACAATAAAAAAAGAAATGCCTTAAGAATGAGGTTATACCCCCTTGAGAGAGAGAGAGACAGAGAGAGAGAGAGAGAGAGAGAGAGAGAGTGAAACCTGAGAGCAGAAGGGGAGGATCACTGGGAGAAAGAAAGTGTATTTAATAGTGGATGAGGTGGGGAAGGGGATAGGTGAAAAAACTTACCCAGAGAAAGAGCTGCTGTAGTCACCTCTTAAGCCTGCTTAAAGACTTTTCCCAGGGTAATGAAATAATAATAGGAACAGTCCAAGGGCACTACTCAGTTGGTGAGGTAGTCTGTAAAGCTTGCTCCAGGACTAGTAAAACAACTTCAGTTTCAGCACCAATCAGATGGAGGGTGTCTTTTTGCAAACTGCACCATACCTTAGGCTGTGGAGAGCAGGTGGGCAACTGAGGCCTGGAGAAGATTCAAACCATGAGTCGTTTGATGTGGAGGAGCTGAACCGTTCAGGGCGCAAGGATTCCATAAGAGAAAAATCACCCAGAGAAAGAGCTGCAGTAATCCAGCTCTTAACCTTGCTTAAGGACTTTCCCCAGGATAATGAAAAAATAATAGGAACAGTCCGAGGGCACTGTTCAGTTGGCGAGATAATCTGCTAAACTGGCTCCAGAACCAGTAAAACAACTTTGGTTTCAGCACCAATCAAAAGAAGGGTGCCTTTTCTCAAAATGCACCATACCTTTGGCTGTGGACAGCAGGCGGGCCACTGATGCCTGGAGGAAATTCTAACTGTGAGCGATTTGATGTGGAGGAGCTAGTCCATTGAGGGCACAAGGTACCCCTAAGAGAAGGAGAAAAACATTGGAATTACTAGTGGGCAGAGGGGGAGGGAACTTAGAGGATTAACAGCCACAAAAAAAAGAACAGAGCTGGGTGTAATTCAAGTGAGGAGACAGGGAGAAGACTCAGAGGCATACCTCTCAAGTGTCCCTGATTTTCAGGGATGTCCCTGATTTTGCCTCTGAAATTTCTTCTGTCCCTCCTAAATTTGGCATTTTTGTCACTGAAGAATGGGGATCTGAATCACAAAATAATGCTAGCCATTGGTGTTACAGTCTAGTTCTCATTAAGAAAATGCTATTCATACTAAGAAGCATGTTGCACACAGCTTCTGGAACTAATATTACTATTTTTTCAGCTGTGTCCCTGATTTTGGTCATTTGTCTCTGATCATTTTAAGCCTCGTCCCTGATTTGTGATGAGGGAGGTTGAGAGGTATGCTCAGAGGATTAGCCAGGAGGGAAAGGAAAGCAGGGGAGGAGCCCAGGAAAGAAGAGAAAAGCAAAAAAGAACAAACAGATGGGGGATGTGAGCTGGGAGTGGCTGGCTGCTATGGGGTGAGGGGAGTCAGACCCCAGTTCAGGAGGGGCAAACAGACCAAAAAAAAACAGCATTACAGTTAAATTACACTGTACGCTGCAGTTACAATTTAAATTACACTCTAAGCTGCAGTTCAAGTTAACAAACAGTGAAAACTCTAAAAATCAAAAATTAACCAGAGAAAGAGTTGCAGTAATCCAGCTCTTAACCCTGCTTAAGGACTTTTTCCAAGGTAATGAACTAATAATAGGAACAGTCCAAAGGCACTGCTCAGTTGGAGAGGTAGTCTATTAAGCTGGCTCCAGGAACAGTAAAACAATTTCAGTTTCAGCACCAATCAGAAGGAGGGTGCCTTTTTTCAAATTGCACTGTACCTTAGGCTGTGGGGAGCAGGCGGGTGGCTGATGCCTGGAGGAGATTCGATCCGTGAGTGGTTCAATGTGGAGGAGATGGCCTGTTCAGGGCACTAGGTTCCCCTTAGGCTGTAGGAAGCAGGTGGGCAACTGATGCCTGGTTGAGATTCGAATCTTGAGCTGTTCAATGTGGACGAGCTGGCCTGTTCAGGGCATAAGGTTCCCCTTAGGCTGTGAGGAGCAGTTGCGTGGCTGATGCCTGGAGGAGATTTGAACTGTGAGCGGTTCAATGTGGAGGAGCTGGCCTGTTCAGGACACAAGGTATTTCTGTTGTATGTTTGTAATTAGAGTTCAGTTATGCTTTGGGACATTGAACTAGTTAAATCATGCATTCAGGTCTGCCACAACTCATCCCTTCCCAGTTTGGAGTAAGCTTCTTCAACTCTACTTAGAAATTTAGATAGCACAAAGTTGTTTTTTTTTCTGTGTGATCTCTATCCTTTACAAATGTGTTTATTTGTATCTCTGTAGAAATACTGTATTGCCTCATAATCTTTACTGCAAATTATGCTGTAACACATGTAAATATCATGGAGTATTAAATGTAATTTTTATATATGTCATGCTTTCTGTGACTGAGTCATTTCAGGTACAGATGACCAGTGGTAACATGGCAAGTGTGATCCATTTCCAAAGAGACAGATTACAAGCTCACCATATCTAAAGCAAAGTGTTCTGAGCTGGGACAAAAGGGGTGGGTCATTTGCCTTTTGGGAAAGATCACTATACTGTGTGAGCAGTGGCTTTAGTGGAATTCAGACCTAGAGATACCCTGAGTGAGAGTAGTGGTGGCATAACAACGTGTCCTTTTCGGTTATCTGCAGGGACATAAAAACTGGTAACAGTGCAGATTAAGTTCTGGGAGAGAACCAATTCCTGACAGTTCAATAAAACCTTATAAGCTCACAGTCATGGGAAAGACATGAAAATGAAATGGCAATATTGGCAAACTGTTTCAAAGATACCTTCAGGTCAAATAATACGCCTTCACCAGTGCAGTATAATCACTCTAGTACAGATCAGACTCCTGTTGGAGCACAAAGAAGACATAATCTCTCAGAAACTCATAAATGCAAGAATTGAAACTCAGTTTACATGCATGCATATATGTCAATGGACTGAAAAATACCTGTGTTCCATCCAGTCTGCTAAGTTGCAACCTAGTCCCTCACCAGTACTGTACAGACTAGGCCTCTAGACTAAGTAAGTAAGCTTTACTTTCTTAAGTGCCCAATTCCAGAGACTCTGGGTGCTTTACAAAAAGGTGCAAAACATACCATCATACATTTACAGCAAGGGTCAGACAGAATAAATTAAATGCAATAAAACAGTTAATAAATACAATCAATAAAAGTAGACTGGCTATCACTAAATTCCAAATGCTTTTTTAAACAGATGTGATTTCAGACACCTCTTGAAATCCTCCACTGACGCAGCCTCCCTTAAAGACTTTAGGAGCAAGTTCCAAAGGCCCAGGCTGGCTACCTCAAATGCACAGACACCTGAAATTTTCAGCCTAGCCCTCAGAACTGCCAGGAGGCCATTGGTGGAGGAATGGAACATGTGACCTGGGCAGACAGGTGTCGGGAGGTTACTCAGGTAGCCATGGCTTAATCCATAGAGGGCCTTATAGGTGAGCAAGCCTAACTTGAAGGTAATCCTCCATCTGACCAGCAGCCAGTGCAGATCACGCAGGACAGGGGTCAAATGGCAGGACCTAGGAAGGCCCATTAGCAACCTGGCCACTGCATTCTGCACTAAAGGCATACACCAGTGATGGCAGGTCACCAGGCAGAATTAGGAACTTAATCCAGGTTACATTACTTAGATTATAAAACCCACTCTGGATGACAGATGACACCTGAGCTTCAAGTGTCAGCCTATCATCAAGGATAATGCCCATATTTCTCACCCTAGTGGAAGCTACCAACAGAGTAGGGCCCAGGAACAAACCTGTTCCTGACCCAGCCACAGCCACATCACAACGCTGACCAGGCTCAATCACTAATACTCTGTCTTATCTGGGTTAAACCTCAGCCAGTTTGAGGACATCCAGTTCTGGATATCAGACAGGCAGTTGTTAATCCCCTCCACAGTGTTACTTATCCCAGGAGCAAAGGACATAAACAGCTGGGTGTCATCGGCCTAACAGTGAAAACTGAGACTATAACACCTAATGATTTCCCCCCAGGGGTAGCATGTATACCACAAACATTGGCAACAAGATTGAACCCTGAGGAACTTCACAGGGCAGGAACTTCGGGCAAGAGAAGAAATTCCACATCACCATCCATTGCATCTTGCCTGTGAGATAGAACTCAAACCAGATGATGACAGTACTGGTGAGTCCACAAAACTCTAAGGTGATCAAGTACAGAATGTGATCCATGGTTTCAAATGTTGAGGAGAAACTGAGTAGAATGAAAATTGACCAGTCTCCTCTATCTTACCTTGAGAAGGTTATTTTGCACCCTGATTAATGCTGTTTCATTGCTATGCCTAGATCTAAACCCAGACTGGAGAGGCTCATAGATGTTAAAAGCTGAGAGGTGTGCCTTGCGTTGCAGAGCCACCACTTTCTCAATAACATTCCCCAAAAATGAGAGGTTAGAGACAGGTCAATAATTCACCAGAACATCAGGGTCAAGTGATGGTTTCTCCAGAAAGGGCCTCACCAATGCCTCTTTCAATGCATCAGGAAAGAACCCCTCTAAGAGCAAACACCGGACAATCTCTGTGAACATGGGACCAATGGATTCCACACACCACACTAGGAGACAGGTCAGGCCCGGGTCCAGTTCACAAAAGGTGGGATGCAGACTCAAAATCACCTCCATGA
Organism: Neoceratodus forsteri; assembly: GCA_016271365.2. Taxonomy (NCBI): domain Eukaryota; kingdom Metazoa; phylum Chordata; order Ceratodontiformes; family Ceratodontidae; genus Neoceratodus; species Neoceratodus forsteri. The sequence goes on from CM057450.1 coordinate 874,558,646, forward strand.
CCTCAGCAACCCACACCAACTGTAACTCAACCTAGAGAAAAACAATGCCTCTGTCCACCACAGGCCCATCACTGCAGGGCTGATTTAGCCCACTTGTGAGATCCTGGATTGAAAGGAGGACACACTGTCAGAGAAGAACTGAGCACAAAACAACTGAAAATGCTCTTTTTGGCTGCAGTCAGGCAGGATGAAGTAACCTGTCCACAGTCTGAAAGAGCAAATCCAGTCTCTTCCTCCCTGCAGCAACCTCTCTAGAAAGGAGCTCTGCCTTCTTACAGTGGATTGCCCTTTGATATTCACCACAGTGAATCTCAAAGTCAGTCTATCCTCCTTGGACTGAGTCCTCTGCCAGCAACATTCCAGTTTCTGATGCTCGGTCTTCATCTTCTGAAGAGCCCCATCAAACCATGGGGATCTCAAGTGAGAAGACTTGGGTTGTATATGGATCAGAGCAATGGCATTAAGCACCTTGGAGACAGCATTATTATAGCCCGTTACCACTTCACCCATGCCCGCCACACTTGTAACACGTGCACCAGAAAAAGGAGGATCAATGATCTCATAGTTCTGCTGGAACAAAATCCCTCCCTCGTAAACTCCAGTCCTTCCCCATCAGCCTCAACTATTCCATGTGTCTATCCCACCCCCTCTAGAAACATGCCACTTTTATAACACTGACCAGCTCCTCTGGCAGATGAATTCACTTTTTTCTCATCCTAAATACAGTATTTTCTCAGGTCCCTCATAAATTTCTACCTGCCAGCTTATAGTTGTGTCCATCAGTGAAGGACCACTTGTTAACCTGAAACAGTTGATGACTGTCCACCCTGCTTTTACCCTTCAAATATTTGAAGGTTTCAGTCAGGTCTGCTCCCCCCCACCTTGCCTTATGGGACTATATATTGAGGTCAGCCAACTCTGCACTGCTGATCATAAATCCATTTAATCAATATCCTTTGGATTGCATCCAGAAGGTCATTGTCCTTCTTTGGGCAAGGGTCCCAGAATTATGCTGCTTATGTCAGATGTGGCCTCTCCAATGACCTGTTCGGGGTCAAGATCAACTCTTTCTATCTACATGACAAGATCCTACCTATACATCCCAGCATCCTGATAGCTTTCCAAGGTTCCTTGTTACACTGAGCTGTCGCTGACAATAATTTCTAGACTCTTCTATTCTGAGGTCTTATCCCATCTAAAATTTAGTCCTCAGATTTCCCTCCCAAAATGCATAACTTTGCAGTTTTGGAAAATGAATTTCAGTTGCAAAATATTCGATCACCTTCCAATTTTGCCAGGTCACTTTTCTATTCCCTCTTACCCTACTCACTGTCCACTCTGCCACATGTCTTTGTGACATGCACAAATAGAAACATCATACCCTATATACTGTCTCAAGTTATGCAAATGAATACATTGAAAAGCAAGACTATCCTCTGTGTGACCTTATGTCTTAGACTTGTTCTCTCCCAGAGCTCAACTTGCAGCTGTTATCAATCTCACAACCCTTCATATGACTTAAAGGGTAACCTTGGTATGCTGCCACCACTCACTACAACCTCAATCAGGTTATTTTTAGAGCCAAATTCCACCACAGTTACAGCTCATACACAGTGCAGTGTTCCTTACCAAAGGGGTAATGACCCACCACTTCTAATATAGCTGAGAACATGTTTCCTTTAGATATTTTAACAGCAGACTTTCTATTTGGAGATGGTTTACAGACTTAACAATTTACCCCTAGTCATCTGTACATGAAATGACTCAGTCACAGAAAGCATGATGTACAGTATATAAAAAATCATATTTGATACTCTAAGATATTTACATATGTTAAAGGGCAATATACACTAAATACTGTATGGAACATAGTATATCTACAGAGGTAAAAATTAAACAGTTTTGAAAAAGACAGCGGACGCACACAATAACCTAACTACAAAACTATTTTGATTCTAAGTAACGTTGGAGACATGTTCCCTGACTAGTGAGTAATGACACATTCAAACCCCTGATTTTGTTAGTTCAGACTACCAGAAACATTGCCCCTACTAGTGAGTTATGGCTCATTCAAACCCCTAATGTTGTTATTTCAGAAGACCAGAAGCATTAACCCAACTAGTGAGTTATGGCACATTTAACCCCTCATGTTGTTAGTTCAGAATACCAGAAACATTAACCCAACTAGTGAGTTATGGCACATTCAACCCCCTGATGTTGTTAGTTCAGAATACCAGAAACATTACCCCAACTAGTGAGTTATGGCACATTCAACCCCCTGACGTTGTTAGCTCAGAATACCAGAAACATAACTGATCTTTCAGGGCCAACATACATGAGAAATTCCTTCAGTTGGCTAGCCCACTACACCCACATCATCATTATACATGCTTCTCTGACATCACATCCTAAGTTAACCAGCTGCTCCTTTTTGATTATACTTTCATGGAGCTTTCCAACAATGGAAGTCAGGATAAACACTACGATTTTCTGGTTTTCCTGCCCCGTCTCTTGTGCAGAAAGATGAAGTCTGCTACCATCAAGTCTCTGGTGACTATATTTGTCATGAATGAGCTGCTGAATAGACCTGCTAGGGGTGCTACCAAACTCTGCCCTGACTCTGAGAGCCCTCCTCATCTTGTGGACTTAACCATCTGCAGTCTTCTCAGCAAATTAAACACACTTTCCTCTGTGATATTAACCATTTCCATATTTGTTCCCTACACTACCTAGATGTTGCACTCTGACAGTTCCTCCCCTCACCCACCTTTGTGAAGAAAAATCAGAGGTATTCATTTAGGAATACCAGCTTTCTGTATACCCTCCTCCACCCACATCTCAACCTTTTTTAATCTTCTTTTTCACCTTTCTCTTTTCTCCTTTCCCTGACATACCAAAGAAGGTTTGGCATCTCCCCTTTCCCATTCTGTAATCTTTTGCTCAATCTCTGCCTTGAAGTCCCTTAATATTTTACTGGCTTCCTTGGTTGTGAAAATGTAGAGCTTCCTGTTTGCCTCTAGTGGTTCCGCCATGTACATTCTGAATGCTGCTCTTTCCTCTTACTGCTACTTGAACCTTCTTTAAAACCCTCAGAGGCCTCTGATGCTTCTATTCTAGCCCAGTGATCTGAGGCATCCTTTTCTTACTTCTTTTGTTTTGTTTTTTTGCTTTGTTTTTTTTTACCAGGAGAGAAACACTAAGCTGAAAGCTAGTTTACAGGTGCTACCTGGGAGCACAAGGAAGTTAAGTGACTTGCTTAGGATCATGCAGTATGCAAGTGGGAGCTGTGAGATTCAAACCGAGGTCTCCAGGTTTGCAGCTCAGAGCCTTAAACCATTGCGCTATACTGTGCTATACTGTCTCTTCATTAATATATTCCACTTGCTCTTTGACTCATCTATTTTTGATAACCCACAAGTATCTCTCTTAGCTCCTCCTCCATCCTCCATCCTCCATCCTCCCAAAATCATCCATCCTAAAGTCCAGAATCATAGTCTGGGTCAATTGCATCTGTGATTTCAGGGTTAAATCAAACCACACTATGCATTGGTAACTAGACTCAAGTGGCTCTACCACTTATAAATTTCCTGACACTGTCTCAGTTGGTCACAAGTAGGTAGATTATGGTGATAGTCCATTCCCTAGCCTTTCTTCCACTTCTCAGTCAATAAGCAGTCATTTATGAAATCTGATGTCTACTAATGCCTGATTTCTGTTACTCTGTGCCACTAGGATGCTCTAGTCCACATCTGATAGCTTGTTGTCTCCTAACGTGATGATTTCCCCTTGAGCTGCTGCCTTCTTCATCTCTTCCTCTACAGTCCAGGCCAACACTTCTGTCTGACTGGAGGACTTGTTGCTCACTCTCAAGCAGAAACCCTGTCTTATCCACTGTAATTTGCACACACAATGATTCAACCAAAATCACTCCTCTTGTCTCTTTATACTACATCACTCTGACACCCTCCCTGATGTACAATGCTAACAGCTCCTCTTTCACTGTCCTTCCTGAATAAAGCATAGCCTGGGACCATGATTACCCTGTTTCTGTCACAGTAAATATGTCAGGCTTGCCATTGACTACCATTGTCTGAAATGCACTCATTTTGTTTCCAAGACTTCTGGCATTTAAACAGACCACCCTTAATGAACCCTGCTTGCCATCCTTCCTCTATCCATTGACTAGTCCTATTTTACTTGTTCCCCTTGATGGACTTTTTTCTTATCCACCCCCCCTTTCAGATTTGTTACTACCTTTTGGGTGTGTGATCCTAGCTTGTACCCCAGTATGTATCCCACAGCACCCTGGTTGTCTCATCTAGCCTGGGGAGTTCTTTCTCAGTTTTCTTAAATTTGGTGTGCACCATGGATGACCCTATGCCCGGCCTCCCTCCACCAGTTTAAATGACCAAAGATGAAGGGCTCAGACTTCTCATCTACTGCTCTTGCACCTTTCCATGTGGGATGAAGGTAATTTGTTAATATAGATATTTGCCCCCCAAAAGGCCCCCTAGCCCCACAGAAGTAAAACTCCTCTTCGATGCCTACCCTTTAAACCAGTCATTGACCTTGCTTCTCTAGCCTGTTATTTTTGTGAGAAACTCCAATGAGGACACATTGTCTGCCAACCTTTTGAGCCTATCCTCTAGTGACCTGAGATTGTCCTTAATTACCCACAATGCCTTCCTGCCAGATCATTCTACCCAGCATGGACAATGATATCCAGCCTCCCCATTCCACCAACTAACCAGCCTATCTATCCTAGTGAGTTCCCATCATAAATCATCCCTGGAAGACCTCATATTACCTTCCCCACTTAGTCTGTCATAGACCACCATCTCAGTGAGTTCCTTCTTTTTTTTTTGGTAATTAAAAGTTTATTCATTTTCCTACAACAAAGGATGAGCAAGAAGGATACTTAAAACAAATTAAATGACAACCTGGGTGGGACAAATGATCCCAATGAGATACAATCATAGGAATATAAAGAATAAAGTCTGTAACAGTCAGAGTACAAAAATTACTGTATAAACATGGGCAAACATAACTAATGAGTCTGGGTAAGAACATGAAAAAAACAGTATTCTGTAACAATCAATACCATCATCTAAGGCCTGTTACAACAATCAGAGAGTCCAGAAACACCAGCAACCAGGTAATATTGCCAAGTGGCATGCTTCAGTACATTTGAATACCCTCAATCAGCCATGTGGTGAGGGAAATGAGGGGGGTCTAACTGTGGAGGTATCTTGAGCTGTTCCAAAGGAGACATGTGATAGAAGGAGTCAGGTGAAGGACATTATCTCTGCATCCATGTCAGATATCTTGGTGTGTGCATTCTGAGGTGATGCCAGCCAAATGTAACAGCTAATGAGAAAAGAGGGGATGGGGTAAGGACAAATCAGAAGAAATCCCCATCCACATAGGTTAACCATGTGTTACACCATGGTGATGGCTGTCCCTTTCTCCTCCCAGCTGACACATCAGATATTGTGGCAAATAGAGGCCCTGTTGCATTTTGCAATGTGCAGAAAGTAGGTCTGTTTCCTAAAGGTCCATATAGGAGTCTACTGTATCAAGCATGTTGTACTGGACCCTTTTAAAACTGACCAGTTTCTGCAGTTCCAGAAGCCATTCTGAGGGAAAGGGGGGGCAGCTTTCTCTCATCAATGTCTAAGGATAATGTGCTTTACTGAGATCAGAGCCCCCTTTATCCAGGAACTGGCACCAGATGCCAGAGCAGAAGGGACATATCCCATTTCAGACATGCCTATCATGACTAACAGGGAAGTCAGAGTAATATCAGTCTGGAATATATCACTTAATGCCGACTGTACATCTTTCCCATATGACCAGTGGACCGGGTATTCCTATTGAATGTGGGTGAGGCTACCAGCCACTTCATCACACCTCCAGCATTGATCAGAGCTTGCAAAGCCCCACTTATGTAACTGTTGGGAGAGTCCTGTACCACTGGTGATGAATCTTGAATTGAGTAGAGCGGCTCTGCATGTCTCTCATCGATTGTTGGAGACTTGTCCAGCACTGACTTCAGCTACATGGAGTGATCTCCATATGCAACTCTCTGCCCTATTTAAGTTGCACTGCATCCAAGTGGGGACTTCTGAAAGGCAGTAACCTTTGGTAGACCTCGGCAGCCCATAGTTGGTTTGCACCTGGGAGGGAAGAGGACCTTGTCCAGGGCATAGAGATAGTGTGACTTATAAATGAGGCCTAAGAAAGGGCTGAAAGCATGGTGCAATTGTAGATATTGCCAGTGTTGGGTCTTAACTAATGAGAAAGTGTCTTAGAGCTGAGCACAGTTCTTGAGGTGGCTCTATGACTCATCAATCAGCTGGAGAAGGCAGTGGAGGCCTTTGTCCATCCAGTTCTTCCAGGCAACCAGGGTGCCCTCTCTTTAGAAGGGGTTCCACCAAAGAGGGAAAATGGGGGAGCAAGTTGGTGACCAATTTGAAGCCCTGGTTAGGCTTAGCTAGGTTTTCCTAGAAACAGGGAGAGTTGGGTACAGGGCCACGGATACTGGATGATTCCCAAACACAATAGCCTGATAGGGATCCTCTCCCTGGGCAAAGGTCTCACAATCTACCCACTTAGGTCTTGTCTCCAGACTAAGGGATGGGAAGGAATGGGCTAGCTGCCAGCCCTGAATGGGCACCAGCACCAAGCGTGGCTTCTTTCTACAGCCACTGCTGCCTGCCCTCCCATGGAATAGGCTCTCCAGCCTAGAAGGGCACCCAGCTCCAAACTCGGCTTTCTTCTATAGCTGCTGCTGCCCACCTTCCCACGGAATAGGCTCTTCAACCCTGAATGGGCACTCAGCTCTAAGAGCGGCTTCCTTCTACAGCTGCTGCTGCCCACCCTCCCATGGAATAGATACGAGTGCTACTCAGTGAAGCCATGCTTATTGAAATCTGGTGCCCTTTCTTTGATAGACTCCATTCGCTCCCTGCTTTTCTTGTACTGAATTTATAAAAGGCTGCCTTAATTGCAGACTGCTCCTGGTTAAGAAAGACAGTCAATTTTTTTTTTTTTTTTACCATTTGCTCCTCATAGCATTGGGCCACTAGGGGCAACATAGGCCTCACTGTCCCATTGTAGTCTGTTTACTTAGTGCAGATTACATACCTCCCTTTGGAGGTCAGTGCTGACCTGCCCTGCCCCCAGCTTTCTTCCTCCTCTCTGTGCTTGTGACCTAGCACCCCAATTAAGCCCATATATTGTTCTCCTTGTTTTTCCCTCAGCTCTGCACCTCTGTGACCCAGCCCCCTGTTTAAGCCCTTCTCTAAACCAGGAAACATGATCTCTTTCTGTATCTCTCCCCTTTGCCTCTTCCTCATACTTTTCACCCTGCTCTTTCTTCCATCCCTTCAATTGCTAAATACTTTGATGCTGCTTCGTCTTTGTTTGATGATATATATACGGCTGGCTGCCTAGTTGAAGCATAGCACCACACCCGATTGAGCAGTATCGCTTGAATTTGCCTTTGAAAGTTCCTTTTTATCATACCTGGACCCACTTCTCTACACAGCCTTCCACCCCACTCATGTCTTTACCTTACTCCTATGCTTTACTGTGCATCCTTAAATTTAAGCTCTCCACTTTCAGTTATTCACCTTGTTCCCCTAAACCATCTAACAAACTTTGGTTCAAGAGTACCAAGCTGCACTTCATCATTATTTCTCTCTTACTCCTCTGGGCAGGAGACATAAATCCCAACCCAGGTCCAACACTCAGTAAAGCCCCTACCCCATCCATGCCCCCCCAGCCTCTGCTCCAACCCCAATTTCACTTCCCCATGGCCAAAACATCCTCCACCTTAACATTCTCAGTCTCCTCCTTAAACTTGACCTGCTACTCCCACTTGCAAGATCCCTAAATCGAGACATCCTCATGGTAACACAGACCTAGCTAACAAACCAAATCTCTGATGCTTCTATCACAATTTCTGGATAGGCCATTACCCTCCAGGACCACACTGGTAGGAGCAGGGCATAGCTATTTACTCCTTCTCCTCTCTCCAAACCACTACTGTTCTATCAACCTCAGACCCCAATGCCTATGAAGCCCTCATCATTAGACTATCTCTACCATTTTCCATACCAATATTTATCGCAGGAGCTCATTGCCATCCTGGTCTATACCACTCTGCAGCCACTGATCTAATCACCACTATTGGGTCCCTTACCTCCTTAGGTGAACTCTACCTGTTAGGGGATCTAAACCTGAACTGGTTGTCACCTGCCCTAGATAAGACTCGTACTGACATAGCTGCCCTTAACCTGTCCCAATTAATCATGGAACCTATGTGCATAAACCACAAATCCCATAACCACACTCTCATAGACTGGACTATTACCACCCATCCTCACAGGATAATCCAATCGGGCCTAAAGCCAGACACTCTTAGCAATCATCATATGATCTACATAGTTAGGAAAGAACACAGACCTGAGGCACCCCACAAACTACTAATAATTAACTCTTACAAAACATTAGACCTTGCCCCTCTACATCATGTCTTAACTCACGTTGACTGGGCCCCTATATCCTCAGCCAAAACTATCTTTCACAACCTGGCATATTTCAAAGAGAATTTCATCATCATCTGGAACAAACATGCTCCCCTGAAGTAAGTTAGAGTGCAAGTTAGTCACCTCCCCTGGGTACCCCCTGAACTCCTGGCCTGTCAACAAGCATGTGATAAAGCATGGAAAACCCACAAATCCTCCAAATTCCCTCGTGACTACTGGACTCTCCGAAATGCCTGTACCAAAGCCATACACCTGGCCAAATCATAATATTTCCAGTCCACCTTTAATACTAACATAAACAACCCATCAAAGTTGTGGAAAGTAGTTCACACACTTTTCTCTCCCCAAACTAAACCGCCATCCTTTCTGCTCAAAATAAACAACCATCTCATTGCTGACCATCCTACAGTAGCAGGGGAATTCAATTCCTACTTTACTTTCTATGCCTCCACCCTGTTAGCCTCCTCCCACCCACCCTACTACCTACTCCCTCCCTCGATTCCCCATCTCTTCCAATGACACCTTAAAGGCACTACTCTCTATCAACCCAACTAAGGGCTGATCCCCTGATGGCCTGGACCCTAAGCTGCTGTACCTCTCTGCTCCTTCTATTTCCTTTCCTCTATCTGATCTCCTCAACCTGTCTTTCAACACTGCGATTATCCCTGAATCCTGGATACATGCTACAGTTCTCCCCCTACCAAAGGGAGGTGATATCTCATCTCTGAGGAATTACCACCCCATCTTGCTTCTGCCCACCCTGACTAAACTTCAGAACCACCTTGTTCTCTCCCAACTCTCCTCCTTTCTTGATGACCACTCCTTCTTCACTCCCTCCCAATCTGGTTTTCCGAAGAATCACTCCACAACCACTTCCCTACTTAGACTGATTCCAAGACAGGTTATGCATGTCACAAGGTGACTTGAGCCAAACCCAATGGTGCAAATCACACCTTGCGATGTGCGTTATGCTGCCCGTGAGTCCAAAAGGATGCCTGTGACATGGTGCAGGCTGCCTGCACCAAAGGTGGCTATGCCACAGGCTAGGGCAGAAACCCCCTGCAACATGGTGCAAGGGTGTTTCCAGCATTGGTTATGGCCGTATTCTAAGTGGCCAGCCAACGGAATGGCAAGTTGCTACTTAAAGAGGGACCCTGGCAGACAATGGTCTAAGTACGGTTAGACCAGCTATTAGCTGGTCTAACTGTACCCTATGTCCACCAAGATCATGCCTCCATGCCTGCTGCCTCTACAGCTGACCCACCAGGATCCCTCATAGCTCCCCACCCCACACCCAGTGGCAGGGCTGCCATCCATGTTCAGCCAGCACCTCTGTGCCCCCATCCCTGAGATGTGTCCCACAGGGCAGTACACAGCTCCAGCCCACCATGCACCCCAGGGCCATCAGGTGGTCCCCAACCCCCACCATAGCCCTGTGGGGCATTGCTGTGGTGTCCTGGTGTGGGATTTTGGGGGGACCGTGCCATGCATGGCTTATGACCTCTGGGTGGGCATCACTGTGGCTTGTGGCCACCAGATCAGGTGCACCCTTCTCATGGTGCATCTCTGGAGCTGTCACAAGTCACAGGGAGTAGGTGCTGGGGACTCTGCCTGTTCTGGAATCTGGCACAGGGTCCCCAGCATAGCGGCATATGTCACAACTCATGTCCGCCCGCGAGTTGCACAATATTTTCTGAAATTGGGCCCACTGACTCTATCAGTTCAGCCATGGATAGAGGTCACATCACTTCTGCTATCTTTGTCGACCATGCCAATGCTTTCGACATAGTCTCCCACTCCCTCCTCCTCAAAACTCTCTCTCTCTTGTCAGCTGGCTTGTCTCGGTTTGACTGCAACTGGTTTAGAGCCTACCTAGTAGGCAGAACTCAATTTGTTAAAATAGCTGACTCTACATTCCCTCCACTACCCACCTGCACTGGTGTCCCTCAAGGATCTGTCCCACTCTTATTCTCAAGTTTTATAAACAACCCACCATCAGTATGCTCCTCATCCTGTATCCATATGTATGCTGACGACATGGTCATGCTCACCTCTGGCCAATCTCCCTCCGATGTGACTTCCAGACTACAGCATGACTTCAGTAATGTTCAACACTGGCTAAACTAACATCAACTCTTCAATGCCAAGAAGACAGTCTCCATAACCATAAATAGGCAGAGACTTTCTAGGCTGCCCTCCTTTCCCTCCTTCCACACCCTTGATGGGACAATACTAGAGGACACCACCTCTTTTAAATACCTGGGTGTCTGGCTTGACCGACACCTTAAATTTTCTGTACATATTGACGCCATCCTGAAAAAACTGTGCCCCAAGCTCAGTGCCCTTTACAGGAACCATAGTTCCTTACCACTACCAGTTAGGTGTGATCTTGTTCTGAAAATGATACTCCCTATTTTTGACTATTGCAACATGGTCTACAGTGTTGTTCCAAATTCTTCCCTTACCAGGTTGAATACTCTCTTTAATACTTTCTGTTGCTTTGCTTTTGACTCCCCCCAGCACACATCACTGTACCTTGTATCATTCTCTAGCTTTCCCCTCCCTTGAGTGCAGGCATCTTTCTCACTGGGCCAAGTTCACTTCTAAATTCTGGTTTGGGACTCTCACCTTTTACCTTTCCTCCTTACTCTCTGCTCTACCTCCCTCCTCTCACCCGCTCAGATCCACTGACACACGCGGTCTAGCTATTCCTCGTCACTGTACCTCCATAGGCCAGGAAGCTTTCTCCTACCACTTCCCAAAGCTTTGGAACTTGCTGCCACCTCTTATCAGACTTTCTTCTTCCCCATCTTCAATCTCCTTAGCCTTTCACAATTTCTATTCCTCTAAATGTACTTGTTTTTAGCCCCCCTTCAACCCTCCCACCCTGGCACATTATCCTTTAGCCCTACTTTACTACTGTTCTCCTAACTGTACTTGTTCCTAGCTCCCCTTCACAACCCTCCCCACCCTTGTGCACTATCCCCGACTCCTGTATCCCTGACTTACCTCCTGTCTCCTAACTGAACCCTTTCTCTGATTACTACCTCACGTGCTACCACCTATTATAACCCCTCCTCCCACCCCCACCACAACCTAATGTGTCATTTCGACATGCTACTATCATCCTCAACCTACTGTGCTATTTTAACACTCTACTGCTGTCCTTACCCCCACTACCCCCTCCCCCCACTGATGCTGTCCCTTTTTCCATTCCGAGTTTACCTCTATTTCCTCCAGCCTCCCTATCCCTTATCCCTCTCCTCCCCTCCGGTCACCTGCCTCACTCCACTCCTCCTCCTCCCTTCCCCCCCTCTCCTCTCTTTTTCTGCCTGGGTCCTGTCCCCCTTGCAGGGTTCTCTGTCATCCTGAAGAGGTATAGATCTTGGCTGTCTCTCTTCTACCCCTCTTCCTACCCCCACCATCTATTCGTGAACCCCTTGCAGGGTTCTCCACATCCTGAAGGGGTATAGATTGTCTCTCTTTTTTTCCTCCTCTCCCTTCCCCCCACTTTCAAATCCATTGCATGCCCACCTCCCTTTTCCTTATCCCCTTCCTCCACTCCTGTTCCCCAGCTTCTCTCTTCTCTACCTCCCTGCTCCCTTTCTGCATGGTTCTGTCCCCATTGCATGGTTCTCAGCATTTCTGAAAGGGTATAGATCTTGGCCGTCCCTCTCTCTCCCTCTTAGATTCTCCCACCATCTACCCCTCATCTGTCCACTTCCCCACTTGTCTTATAAATGCCCTCCCTTGGGTATACAATAGCACCTCAAATCTTGTGCTCAGCCTACTACCTCTAGCACTTCAAATGTGTTGTCCATCCTCTAATGTTTACCCTACTGGATCACCTGTTTGGGGTTGTTGCGATGGATGTTATATCGAAATATAGTTTTGTTTACCCTGGCTGGTTGGTCTGGGTTATTTCTGCTCTATAATTGTACTATACTGTTTCATTTTGAGTAATTGTACTTGTATTGCTCTGTTATTGCTATGTGTTTGCTTGTTCTCCAAATTGCTGTAACTCCCCCCCCCCAATGGACGCATCTGGAAATGAGCTGTTTACAGATCATGTTGTCTTTCCTGGTGAAACATTTTCCACATAAATAAATAAATAAGCTGGAAGATCAAGTTGGCCTTATGCTTGAGGTTCCAGTCAAGGAGTTTCAGACCTCCCTTCTCAAGATATTGTATGAGCTTATGAAAGCTTAGCTGATGTGGGCTGGAGCATCAGAAAAAGGTTAGCATTAATGTTTTAGTAGCTAAAGGAAGGTCGGGTTTGAGACTAATAGGTAGATTGTCCAGGATAAACTGGAGCGTTGGGGCAGCCATCATTTTAAAAGCATGCACCTATTGATAATGAGATAAGTTGAGTCAACCCCACCTGTCAAGGTCTCACTGTAACACCTCCAGAAGTGGTAAAATATTCAACTTGCCCAGACTCCTAAGGTCCCAAGAGAATTGGATGCCTACATAATTTATGGTGGATTGGGTCATCTGTAGATCCAAAGGAAAGCTTGGGATGGTCCAAACTTTGGCAGAAGTATGGATTTTGAAACATTGGCTTTACAACCAGACAGTTAGCTGAACTGAGAAATTAGGTTCAACAGTGCTGGGAACAAGATTTCCAGTTTGGTAGGGTAAGCACTGTATCATCTGCATAGGCCAAGGACCTGTGGTCACCTGCCTCCCCCGCTTGATATGCAGTGAATATTTGGGTCCAGTCTGTTGGCTTGAAGGCTCTAGAGTCTGGACAAAGAGAAGTGATGACAAAGGGCAAACCTAACAAGTGCCTCTGCCAAGAGGGAAGGGAGGAGAAGGATTTGCATTGGTGACTGCCGAGGCCTGAGCTTTGTGATACAATATGTGGGCACATCCAGTAAAGGTGTCCCCAATACCAAAACCGTCAGCACATGAAAGAGGTAGTCCTACTCCACACTACCAAATGCTTTTTCTGCATCAAATAAAACAATCACTGATGGGAGACAGGGAGAAGACATGTCACAGACTAGGTTTGAGGATTCTCTGGGTATTATCATTTCCTCTCCTCTGCGGAATAAAGCCCACCAGGTCCCTGTCCACTAAGGTGGCTACCACATCCTTGAGCCATGAGGCCAGCACCTTGGAATGGGCTTTCCAGTCCACTCTTATAAGTGAAATCAGACAGTAACTACCACGCACAAGGAGGTCATTTGTGAGCCTCAGCAGAAGGGCAATGAGGGGTGTCCTCATTGAGGGTGGAGGGTGCCCAGTATCCTGGACTTCCTGCAGAGCATTTGCCAGTGGTGAGAAAAGGACTTCACAGAAGGCATAGAGGAATTCAGCCAGAAGATCATCCTCTTTTGGCAATTTACCAGGGGACATGGTGCAGAGGACCATTTGCAGTTCTGTGACAGTAAGGGACCAGTCAAGGGCTTGCCTGACACTTGGGCCAATCTAAGACAGGAAAAATGGGGTAGTAAATTGCACCAAGTCTGCTTCTGAGGGGATCACCTCCTTGCTATAAAGCCACTTATGGAAATGAAGGAAGGCTTCATTGATACTCTGTGGGTCCCACCTCAGGGTGACATTGAGTAAGTTTACTGCCACGGCTCTGGCTTTCTCCTGGCACTCACATAGCTGGTAGGAAAATAAGCACCATTTATTTACTCCCACTTCCTAGAAAGATTATTTGAAGCAAAATAGCACTAATGCAGCCCGTTGGTGGAGGTGCAGATTCACCTTATATCTAGTGCCAATGATGTCTGCAAGCAGCCCTGCAGAGTTCTCAAGGTCAGCTTGATACTTGTCCCCCAGGTCCCTAAAAGTTTGCAACTGTAGCTCTAAGTCTTCCTGCCACACCTTCTTGAGATGAGATGCATAACTAATGCATCTCCCCCCCCCCCATGAAGGCCTTTGGGGCATCCCATCTGACTGCTGCTGATGTGTCATGAGCATGGTTAATGGTAAGAAAATCTCAGATATCCCATGTCAGCAACTGGAAGAATATTGGATCCTTCAGCAGAGAGGCATTGAAGCACCAGTGCTGCCTGCTACTGTCATAGAGGAAGGAGGATAGCCATGAAAAGGTGAGTAGAGCATGATCTGAAATTATCACTGCACCAGTCTTAGCCTCCAGCATGTCTGGAACCCATTCCTGTGGCACTAGCCACAATCTGTCTGGAAAAAGGATTTGTGAGGGGGTGACTAAAAGGACTAAACCCTCCCTGTCAGGTGGATCATGTGCCAAATATCAATGATATCCAGTTCAGATACAAACCTCTGGAGTGCCAGCAAAGCCGGTGATGGAGGACAAGTAGGTGGGGAATTACTATCCAGGAAATCATCCATCACGGTGTTAGTGTCACCCTCTACAATGAGACATTCATATTGCAGCATTGAAAGTGTTTGTACTAAGGAGAGAAAAAAGGTAGCATCTTGGACATTAGGACTATACAAATTAAATAAAGTGACCTCCTAGCTACATAGTGTACCAGAGACAATGACATATCTGCCCTCAGGGTGAAATACTACTGACTCCACTGTGAAGGAGGGCTTTTATGAATTAATATGGCTATGCCCCTGCTTCTTGTGTGATATTAGCTAGTGTACCCCTGCCAGACACATCCATTTCTAAGGTTTTCCCCTTCAGATGTGGAAAGGTGAGTAGTAGTAGTAGTAGTAGTAAAACGTTTATTTTTATACAGGTAGCAGTGTTTAACATCATTGGGTCAAAGACCCTTTTTCAAGATGGACCTGTTGCATTTACATATAAAATGTTATACATATTGCACAAAAGACAAACTATTACTACTTACATCATAGCAGCAATACTTAAACAATTATTAAGTTAAATTTATCGTTCACTACATTACTACACTCACTCAGATCAAAGTCAAGGCTAGAGACAAAGTACATGTATTATCTAAAAACTTTGAAGTTCACTGTATTCCTAAGATTTAGAGAAGCCTCACTGCACTCATCATGCACATGTTAATCAGTCCATCCGTGTATAAACACTTCAACCATTACACATGCATTTCATTGCTAAGTCATAACATATAACTTTCATAAAGTGCTTTGTTTGTTGGATTTGTTTTTTTCTCTTCATCAATTGGGGCCCACAGTTGGATAACCTTTGTTCCAAAGGTCATGTCATCAAATCTATTATGTAATTTAGGTTTAACAAATTTATTTTCCCCATTATCGCTAAGATTGTGCTTATGTTTGTATGTCAAATATGACATTTTATCTACAAGGTGCTTAGGGTTCTGATTATGTACCACCCCATGAATCTGTTTTAACCATTTTTATTCTCCCTCACAGACCATAGCCTCTAGTCTGAAGCACAAGGTACAGCTCCAAGCCAGTGCCTTATAGTGATACACTCTTCAAAGGTAGAGAACTATGTCTTGCCACATGTTGCCAGCACAATTTATTGTAGCTTTCTTCACATAGGGTACTGCAGACCCTGTGAGAAGAAAGGACATCATGTGTGATGTTGTTTGCTCAAGGAATGGGGTGGGCATTAGGGTTGACCATCCCAAGGAAGATCCCACCACTGATTCATTAAGATTCCAGAGACCCAAAACTCTAATGTTTTTTTCTGTTTTCTGCTTGGGGGTATGGTGGGGAGTTAGGGTTGCAAACCCTAACACCACATTTTCCTACTTTTGTGTGTTACGTTACCCTAACTGATGCATTAATAAAGGTTTTTGCAAAGAATTTCCTTTCTTTTTGAGATAGTGGAATTGTCTTCTCATTCACATAGGTCCCTTCAGGACCTGCGAGAACAGATGCAGATGTCTTGCAACAAGGGAAGACTCCATCTGACTACAGAAGTGTATGACCCTTGTGGGCCTTGCACTTCTGTGCAGCAATGGATGTGAAGAATTCATGGGGCTGTCTTTTGGGCTGCAGAAGTGTAGGGCCATGTAGTTCTTGCAAGTGCATGCAGCTGTAGATACAGATGCACAAGGCAAAGAGTGCATCTGTTAGCTAATGCACAGGGCCCACTGCCACCCATGAGTGGGGAGGTGCAAGACCCTATGCCAGGACAGCAGTTGTCTTCACTATGTGATGCCTGGGGCCTTGCGAATAACCATGCACTTTTCATTCCCTGACTGGGGGTGTTGCTTAACAACACCATCTCTGCACCATCACCCCAACCAGCTGGATCACTGAGCTCACCCCCGAAATCAGCTCATCAGCATGCCATCACAAACCACATCCACTGGGGTCAAAACTGGCACTTCACATAAAGTTTATTAACAACTATATTTTTGTTTCAAATTTTGAGCACATATTTTCAAGATACTCATTTTATGATTTGCCTTACAAACATGACATGAATCACTGATAATATATTGGCCAAATTGTCATTCTGCACCAGAAGTGCAAAAACAAGTCTTATCCAGGATTGAAAAAAAAACTTGCAATGTCACATTTATGATGTGTTGTGGAAAAATGACTATGTTATAAGTTTGAAGTCAAACATTAAAAATTATTGAAGTTATGAGCAAATGTTGAAATACCGCAATGTTCACTCATAACCTGGGCATTTGCCAAATTTGTACACCAGATTTTCATCGTAACCTTCTTATTACCCCACACCATGAACCCCATGGGTAAAAATGTTCAAATCCCTGCTGAAACATCGTTCTGTACCACTGAAATGTCATTACACGGCACAGGTGAGAAAATACATTTTAGCTAGGATTTGAAAAATGGCAGCTGTCATGTTCATTAGGAGGTGTGAAAAAAATGGCTTGTGAAAACTTTAGGGTCAAAATAGTTAAAATTATCAAAGTTATAAACAAACACAGAAAATTTTCAATTTACACACATACCGTTGTCATTTTTACATATTTGACCCTAAATTTTCAACATAGCCTTCTTATGACCCTACCTCATGAACAAGAGCAGTGCAAATTTTCAAATCCCACCAGAAAGTTGATTTTGCCAAGTGACTGGGAAATTGCCTTTTGGGATTTTTTTGCATAATTCCACCACCACTGGTCATGAGGTAAGGTCCCAAAAAGACCATGTTAAAATGTGAGGTCAAAATACGTAAAACTGGCAAAGGTATGCATCAAAGTTCAGAACCCCACTGAAATACATTGAACCACACTTCCCTTAGTTTCTCATATTGCAGTTGGTAGCTCCAGCAGCAAGATGTGTCTTTGATGTGAGAAAGGATCATCATCATGGGACATGTTCAGGTGAGTGAGGTTGTGTGTGGGGGTGGAGTGCTGAGTGGGAGATCAGGGTGGGAGGTCAGATTGGTGAGGGACCATTTTCTTTTTTGCAGGGGGAAAAAACAACAAGGGAATTTTCTTTATTGTCAGCTGAATGTCTAACACTGGGGATTGAGCACCCAGTGTTTGGCTATGGTTCATTAAATGGGGGTGGGCAACCTGGATGGGAAGGGATCCATTTAAGTGATATCTGGAGGTGGGCACCCTGGTCTGCTTATGTATTCACAACATGTATTTTCACATTGGGAAGGACAGACCACTTAGAGGACGGGGGGAAGGAAATGGTACTGTTTGTGAACACTCTGATCTGCTTAATAACAAGATAGAGAGATAGACAGACAGACAGACAGAAAAGATAAGATACAGAAAGAGACAAAGTCAGAGACAGAGCAGGAAACTGGCGACACATTGCTCTCACTGCAGCCCACAGTACAACTTCCTACTGCAACTGCAGAACTCAAGAAAGCCCTGCTATTCTCATACAGATAACACTGGTGAATGGCTCTTATCACAAAGCTGGACACCATGGATTTTGTGGGGACCAGAAATGTTTTTTCTTGCAACTTTTTAAAAACAAACACACAGCAAACTCTAGTTAAATGGGTCCTGTTTAGCAAGGTTCAGGGCTTTTGTATTTTTTTTTTAAAAGAGATAAGTTTTATGTATTTTCAATGTTTGTGAGTTTAAAAGGACAAAAAATGGCAGCAGTCATGACTGGTATTTAGTCGAACTTGAACATTAACTCAGAAATAATATGACTCTAAAATAGTATAATATTTTTTCACTAAACCTTCAAAAGTTACACCTTTGGCACAGGCTCTTCAAACCTGAAAATTTCATGAAAAAAATGTGCACCATCTAGGCTGTAGGTGAAAGCATAAAATTATAAAATGAAAGTATAGTTTGTTTTTTCATTTTTTGTTGCTGTTTATTTCAAAAACTGTACAAGATGCTATCACAAAACTTTTCACATCTTGAGATTCTGGAAGCCTAACCAGGTATGCCAAATGTGTTGCTATTTCATCAAAAGACACTAGTGTAAATAAGGTGCAAAAACTGAGGTTTAATATTGAACCATCAACCTCAGCTCTAACTATAGGCATGCTACTGTGCCTCTATAATGTATTGTTTGCAAAAAACTCCATTGGTGCATCAGTTATGGTTCATATTAAAGCAACAAAAGTAGGGAAACGTGATGTTAGGGTTTCCAATCCTAACTCCACCCCCCCCCAACAAGCAGCAAAAAGAGCAAGACAACACATATAACAAGAGACAACCATCATCATGTAAGACAAACATACAGCTCTCTGCAGATAACACAAGAAGACATTCATCATCATGGTCCACCACTTCTGCATCCATAGATAAACATGCATACTTCAAAACATACACACCCACTTCAGGCTGCAGTTTTTTGTTTTGTAATATGTCAGACAAGCAATGCAGTGTACCTAAGAACTAATGTACTGATTGTTAGTGTTCTGATTTCGATGTAACACATTGTATGAAATTGTAAGACTGTGTACAAAAAGGAATAAATCTCATTGCTCCCTAAGTTTGTAAATGGCATATAGACTTGTTTTCTCCATTTTTGTTCACAAAGAGAATTACTTTTGACTTATAGGGGTACAAATAGCTGCAAAATGTGTAACTACTGTGATGAAACACATAAATAGCAATCATCAGGATTTAAAGGTTTTGGGTCAGTATTATATGCAAATGTGGTGCTGCATGCAGTTTTGTGTGCTTCGACATACAATTATCAGCACATAATAGTGGTAGTCACAACATAATTGTAGACAAATAAACAGATATCTAACTTCACAATCAGAAAGTTTTAACAGTAGTGATGTGGTACCACAATGTCATGCAGATTCTAGTTTTGTTTTGTTTGGGAGATGTTTGCATTAAATTGTTATTTGATGTGAATGTACATCAGAGAAATTGTAGTATATCATGATATTACAGCCCAATAGTCCTATTGTTATAATTGTTGATCTGTAATCAGAACATTTATTTTTATACACAGATTTGTTCCAGTGTTTTTACAATTTACTACATAATAATGGGTCAATAATATCAATCCGAAGTAACAATTGCCAATGGCAATATATTGTTACCACACATCACATTCATATGTGTTATTTACATAGCTGCATAGATATCACAATTGCATGTAACTGTGCTGCATTTTTGTGTAGTTCTATTAAATAATAATAGGTTGCAAATGTTCCTGCTTTAAGCAGTGGGAACATGATACCAGTGCATTGACAAGCAGTTCTTGCCATTTGTATATTGAGATAACAGTAGGCTCAGAATTTTTTTTCCTTGTGCTTTATGTTGTGGTTTCCAAGTCAGTGTCTTTCTGAGGCCTGAAGTGGGTGTGTATGTTTTGAAGTGTTTATGCATATCCATGACTACAGAAGTGGTGGACAATGATGATGGCTGTCTCTTGCATTATTTGCAGAGTTATAATTTGTTTGTCTTACCTGATGATGGCTGCCTCTGGTTGCTTGTGTTGTCCTGCCCCTTTCACTGCTTGTAAAGGGGGATGCAAAGTTAGGGTTGGAAACCCTGTCATCACATTTTCCTACTTTTGTAATTTTAATATGAACCCTAACTTGTGCATTACCAGAGTTTTTTGCAACGATTGTTTTTCCTTTTTGAGATGATATTTAGAAGACATACATTTATTTTATTGTGTAGCTTTTCATACCACAGTACCAGATTTCTTTGGTAAACTTAATGACATTACTTAACTCACTGCCTATATGCTACGAACTGTCATGATTATTGTGTAGTATGCCAGTCATGTATTTTATTTTGATTGAGAACCCTTGTGAAAGTCAATATGTCTTTTACACGTGGTAGCTGAGTTTTTCTTAAGAAGCTACAGTATGTAACGTATCATCTTCATGCAAGAAATACCATTTATCAACTATCATATACTATATGTTAATCAATTGCAATACAAGCAATGATCATTTACTTATAATGAAGAAAGTTACAAAACACAGGATATAACTGTTAAAACATTTATTTGAAAAATGTCAGCTGAATTAGTACCAAATTAGAGCTGTGTTCCTGGAAAATGTGAAAAATCAAGTACTTAAAAAAAGAAAATAGATCAATAATTGAACTAAGAAGTGGGAGTCATTGAAGGAAAATAAAACATGGATGACTATTAACAACATATATACAGTATAACATTTCTAAACTATTTACAAGTATTTACAAAGGCATACTTGGAAAATTCCTCACTCCACCCCTTAATAAAGGCAATCCCATGAAAAAGCAGGAACACAAGATAACCAGCATACTAGGTGCAGAACTGAAACAAAATGCAATACATGCTATTCAAAAGTTTAACATTTTTGCAAGGAATACACAAATTAAAATGACATAATTTCTTAAGTACTGGAACATTTTTTTTAACAATGTGAAGTGTGCACCGGATATTCAGAGAGGTGCACTGGCACAACCCCGCATTGTGCCCTGGTGGGATATTGAGAAAGCTGACCGGTGCAGCACATATCTTGATGTACCAGGGCACAATGAAAACATATGCAGTGTAGATGCTGGGGGCATGCCCATGCATATGCAGCACATCCTGATATTCAGCCCAAAATGTGTGGTGCATATGCCAGCTCAGCCCTGAATTACACCACATAGGGACCTCAAAGTTGAGCCTGTGGAACGTGTGAACAACTCCCGGCCACCCACAGGCAGGCCACTGTAGTGCAGGGCACAAAACAGCAGCCCCCAGCTGTGGTTGGACACCCACCCATCCAGCATACCATGCACAAGCGCCTGGATCTCCCTGGGGGTCTAGTGGTACCCCCCCACCCAAGTCCCTGATCACTGGTAGATGTTTGAAAGGTATCTCCCTGGCAGTCTAGTGGAACACCCCCCTCCCATTTCCGTGATCATGTTACATCCCTGTAGATCACATTCCTGGTGATCCAGTGGCACCCACACCCCTTCCACCCACACAGACCCCGTTCCAACCCCACTCCACCTGTCATTGGCAGGTGGCTGCACCCACCCACATACCACCCAGCCACCCACTGAATGACAGTTACAGTATGACCTTTAAGCCCATTGGTCCCCAGTGTGGACCAATGGGCTATCAGGGCATACTGTACTAGACAGTCCCAGATATGTGAATGAAATGGAGGGGGTTGGGGTGGGCATGGGGGTCTGTGTGGGTGGAAGGGATGGGGGGGTGCCACTGGATCACCAGGGGCGTGATCTACAGGGATGTACCACAGTCATGGAAATGGGTGGGGGGGTTCCAGTAGACCACAAGGGAGGTACCTTTCAGACATCCACTGGCGATTGGTACTCACATGGGAGGGGGTGCCACTAGACTACTAGGAGTCTGCCATGCAGATGACTACCTGTGTTCAGGGAAACAGGCAAGGGTGTTCCACTAGACCACCAGGAATGGTTGTGTGTACAGTGTTCGGGACCCAGGGACAAGGGGGGACACTGGCCAGCCAGGGACTGTGCATTCCACTTTGGTGCGGGGATGCCCCAGATCCCTGATGCAATCATCATGCTGTGCAGATCACCAGGTACATGTCACCCTGCCACCCTGTGCAAGGAATGCAAATGCGGCTATAATGACATGAAAATGGCCCCATTTGCACCTTGCATATATTAAGGCCTCAATTGCATGCCCCCAGACTGAATATCATGGGTGATGTGCCTAGCGCACCTGCACCTACGCATCCCAGTGCCCCCGAGCTATGGCTTGCACCTGGCGCATTGCCACTGCACCATGCGCAGTGCATGCACTGCCCTTGCCATATTCAGTGGTGCTGCACCATAGTGCAACACCATTAAATATCACCTGGCCCTGGCACCAGCGCATCCCGGTTGTGCTGCGCCCAGGCTTGTGCCACTGCCTGGTGCAGTATGAATATCCCGGCCCATGTGTATAGAAATAAAACTACGATATACAATAATGTGCACACAAACTGCATTACTCTTGAAATTATATAATTACAGCTATGGCAATGCACTATATCTACAAAGGAATGCATTTTCAGCAATAAATACATACAGTATGTATACACATCTGAGATGTAGTTTGGTAGCCATTATCAAGCCTTTCAAGTATGGTCCAGTTGAAACAATGTGCTTTACCTGCAGTGTTTTAAATAATGATGTTATGTGTGCATTTGAGTGAAGAGTTGTGTGTATTTTTAGGGTGTAAATAGACAGAAAATGTCTACATGTGCTGGAATATGTTATGGTTACTGATTGTACACACAGCTCGGCATCCTCATAAGAGCCCACTTGAACTGTAACCAGTTAAGAATAATCATTAGAACAGTCCAGCCATTACATGTAGAAAGAAATTCTGAAACAAGTAATAGTTTTTACTGTAGTCACCGAGTGATGGTATTGAGGTGAAATACGTGTGACTGGACAGATATCTGCATGTCTACCGCTTGAACCTTAGTTAACTGAGAGGCATATTCTTGGCAACTACTCTTCTGCAGTTTGTACAAACTGCTTATTTTTCAGAACAGAGACACATGCATTCTTGAGATTCGTTGGCAGTCTCTCCTTAAACATTGATATAGCATCATTACACTTTATCCACCTGCTACTGTATCTGAGCCTAGTGACATAATGACCAGAATGTACAGAAATTCCATGGTGGGAAATTATTTCATGAGTGTCAAAATGCGTATGACCAAACATAACTCTACCTGCAGCAGTCTGTTAAAAGTGTTATGACTTTGACTTCCAGTGAGTCAAATCATAATAGTACCAGCATGAGGTAGTTTGCAGAAAAGGTTACTCACAATGAACATGTGCTATTCCTGCCATACCTTTTAGCACTCTCACCAGATTTTGCATGGCTAAACAACTTTCTGAATTTCACAGATGGTTCATGTGGGACATAAAGAGAAATCCAATGTCCTGATCAGTCAGCTGTGGTCCTCCCCCTCCCCAATGTAACCTAAAATAAAGAAAACCATCCCTCTGTCCCTTCCACCCTTTCCCTCTTAATTTTCTGACACTGGGGTGCTCAATTCCCAGTGCCAGCTACAGTACTACCTCCCACCCTGACCATTTTCATTGTGCAACACCAGGAAGCCCAGCCCAGTGCTGCCAAGCAGACGAAAGCCATCCCTCAATTTCTCCAACCCCTTCCTTGCTAATTTTCTGACACCGTGGTACCCAATCCCTGGTGTCAGCTACTATCTCACTCCCTGCCTGTTTTTATTGTGCAACACTGGTGAGTCAACCCACAGTGCTGCCAAACATAACACTGACACTGGGTTGCACAATCATTAGTGTCAGTATCTGAAATAAAGAAAACTGTCCTTCATAAACTTTTTTATTTTTATACACCCTGTAAAAAAGAAACCCATCCATCAATGTTTGCAACTGCTGCTGTTACCTTCCCCCCACCAAACCCTCCCACTCAGCACACATTCTTTTCTGACACTGGGTGTCCAATTTCTGGTGCTGGCTACTACACTCTACCCTGCCCATTTTCATTCTGCAACACTGGGGAGCCCACCCCAGTACCGCCAAACATAACACCAACATTGGGTGCTCAATCCCCAGTGTTAGTGACTGAAATAAAGAAAACTGTCCCTCATAAACTTTTTTATTCTTATACACCCTATAAAAGAGAAAACTGTCAATTGATGTCTGTTGCTGCCGCTGTCATTAACCTTCCCAGACCACCCCCCACTCAAGATCCACCCCACACACATACTTACCTACTGGTGAGCTTCCTCCACTCCGTGCCACACTAGTTTGTGGCCTCACAGAGACTACATTTTGGGTGGACTGCATAGAAAGGCGTTTTTACAAAAAAATAAACCTCATGCGCTGTAGTTTGTTTTTGGCAGTATGTATACATTTTATATCAATAAAGCTTGCTCCCCACACCTTCTTTTGGGCTCTCTAAAATACAACTGAAAGACTGACAGTGTCCCTTTAAGTCACATAATTCGCTGCCTGTTAATCCAATACATATTTAATGTGCTAAGGAGCTGCAGGAAAGTGAATCACACTTCCTGTCCTGCAGAGGTTATGCTACAACCTGCAAAGCACACAACTGGGGATCTAATCCCAGTAGGCAATCTACTTTCATATGTTGTTGTTTTTAACTAAATTTACTTCTCACATAATTTACTATTCCACTCTACACCACCATGAATCAGTCAATTGCTTTTAAATGCTCTCTTATTCTCACTTTCAATGATCTTTTTGTACAGCCAGTGTAGAAGCTGTCACATGAGCAATTGAGAAGGTAGATCATACCCTCGCTATCACATTTAATATGACCTTTGACCTTCTCAAAGGCACCTGTTTTAGGGTTCCTAAAAGTATCTGCCTGTGTAATGGTAGGGCATACGTTACATTTTCCACAGGGATAGCAACCACATTTCTTTTCTGGTAGTGTTCATCTCACATTTTGATGGTTGGTAACTATGTACTGGCATATCTCACAGTTTGCTGCACCTCCTATATGAAGGTCACAGAGGTTTATTGAGGTGAAGGTCAGGCCTGGTATCACTCTTAGGATCTCCCAATTTTTTTATGACAATCTTGGCTATCTTGTGCACCCCTCTCCCCCCACCATAAGTGGTTACAAAACAGAGTCTGTTCTCAATTATTCCATTTGAGTGGTTGACAGTGAGCAGTATATCTTTATCCATAGTGCTCATATAACTGCATTTGCAGTCCTAAGTAGGTATGTTCCCTGTATTCTCTCTGCCTAAGGCATTCAGTAAGTTCTGAGGCTCTATGTATATAGAGATCCACTGTTCCTCAGTTTATGCAGATTCTCATGAACTGGTCTTTTAGTAGACATTTGTTTGTGTGTCATCGGTGGCAGCTGCTAGCCATAAGTGGGCTGTTGTAGTCTGTGGGGTTCTTATAAAGATCTGCTAGTAAACTGTCATCTTGTTTTCTGAATGACCAGAACTAGAAAGATTACTGCTTGTATATTTGCTATTACCTTAGATATGAAGTTCTCATTAGAATTTTCCAAAAACCTGACCAACTCATTCCACTACTATCTCAAATATTCTAAATGAGGAACACAATGTGAATAAACCTTTTCCACAAGTCCACTTTGTTTGAAAAATGGGTTTATTTCTTTAGAATAAATAAAGTTCTACTTCCACTTCCTCATGTACATATTGGCTAGACTAGGTGCTAAAGTAGCCTCCATGGCTGTTCCTTTTACTTATAACTAGATTCTGCCTTGAAACATAAGCACATTGTTTGTAATTTCTGTTAAATTATCCAACATATTAAACTTACTTTGGTTGAGAGTAGTGTCTCTTAACAAATAATGTTCAATGGCTTCAAAGCCCCCTTTATGGGGATGTTGGTGTACAAAGAATTAACATCCATGGTTACTAATAGCAAGTCACTTTCCACATGCATCTGTCTCAGAATATTTAGAATGTCTTTGGTATCTCCTACAAAACATCTGATATTATTTACAAGAGATCTGAGGCAGCTATCTAGGAACCTGAACAGAGGTTTGGTGTGCCAACCAATGTGCAATATAACAGGGCAGGCTGGCGGGTGGTAGGGATCCTTGTGAATCCTGAGTATGGTGTAAATAATCACTTTCCTGTGACACTGGCCTGAGAGGTGGAATAGCTCAGTCTCAGTGATTAGGCCTTCCTGCAAGAGGGTTAGTAGGTAATAGTCTATACCCCTCTTAATCCTAAATGTGTGGTCAAAGGTCAGTATAATGTAAAGGTCTCTATCACTGAGTTGTGAGAGTATCTCTCACATATTGAGTGGTGTTGTGTAGCACTATGCGTCCACCTTGTGTGGGTGTTTGATGATTATGGAAGTATCTTGTTTTAGTGATCTCAGGGCCTCCCTGTGAGTATGAGGCAGATTGCAGTAGCTCATTCTAGGTGGCTTCATATACAGGGCATTCAAATAATTCAGACAATCATTAAGAAGTATTTCAACAGGTGCACACAGGGAGGACAAAAAGTGGAAGTAGGCCTAAGTTATCTATCTAGGCCACCTGCGGTCCCCTGCTGTTCTGTATTTTCTTCAGGAGCAGTACTTTTGACAAAAAATGCCTTTAGATTGATGCTACATGCACATTTATCAATATCCACATATGCAGGAAACTCAGAGATATTATGAGAAGTTAAAAGGATAATCCCTCAGACAGCACCTTAATCTTAGTGTTACTGAGTGTTTTCCTGGAGATGTTGATGACAATAGTACAGGTTCCCTCCCTTCGAGGGCTGTGCCATTGTTGTTTTTTTTTTTTCTCTTCCCCCTCCTTATCATCATCTTCTTCCTTTTGGGGTGTTGACTTAGTTTCTAAGCCTTGTTTTTCTGGTGCTCCTCCTGGGCAGGTTCTCTCCAGGAGGACTAACCCCTAAAAAAGAAGTCCCTTCTGATTCTTGTTTTTCATTTTTGGAGTTACTTTGTCCACTGCTGAATTCCAAGGGAGTTTTAACTGCTCTCTTCAAAATGGATCTTGGAGTAGCAGCTTCAGGTTGGTCCTCTTTATCTCCTTTTTTCCAGCCAAAGGTGCAGTCATTGGCAAAGTCATTATTGTCATGAGTGAATTCTGGTAGTTTCTTTTTTTTTTTTGCATCATAGTAGCTCATGTAGCCCTTGGATTTTTTATTACATTTATCAGAGTCCTCATACTCTGAAAATGTGGCTACTACCTTCTCTTAGTTTATTGCTATATAGGGGGTGAAATTTGTTTAGCCAGAACTTGTTTCCATGTGTGATCTGGGAGCACAAGGAAGTTAAGTGACTTGCTCAGGGTCACACAGTATGCAAGAGGGGGATGATGAGATTCAAACCTAGATCTCCAGGTTTGTTGCTCAGTGCTCTTAACCACTATGCTATACTGCCTCCATATAAGCTTCCAGACTTTCTGTCAATGGAAACATCTCAGCCTGGTTGCCAGTTTCTCAAGATCACAAAAGGCATCTCTGATATCTGGATTAGCTGTTCCTTCTGGAGCTGCAGTTTCTCAGTTTTCTGTTAAAAAGGGATTAATTCCCTATTTATGATTTTTCATTTTTGAAATTACTTGCCTCTCTAGCCCTTAAATTATAATTGTGGTGCAGCCAATCAACATTTTTGCTAGTGCATTCATAACCAAATCTCACTCAAAAGTAACAAATCTGCAGATCTGTACCTCAAGAATAATTGTGCTGTAGTATTGATAGTTATCATCATAACAAGTATTCTATCTGCTATGGATGCCTCCACAGCTACATATTTAATAATTAGAAGATTATAAGTGATTTACAAGATGATGAAAATAGTTTTTGCACTGCTCAAGTTGCAGCATTACCATTTACATGCAAATCCTGATTGGAGCACTTGCCAAAATCTGGTACAATCTCTGCTATTTGATATATCCATGCCTATGCACTTAATAATTAATAGATTATAAGTGGATTACAAGAAGAAAAAGATTCTTGTATTACTGATACATACCATTTGCATTCAAATCTGATCTCGATTGGAGCACTTGTCAAACATTGGGCAAAATCTCTGCTATCTGATATATAATGAAAACTGAATATAACATGTGTTATTTACATTCATTATTTCTCAGAAGGTTCCATATGAATATAGACTGAGACTTGAAGCAAGGAACTTTGTGTACTACTGTTTAAGAATGAACTTTTCTTATGGACACTGCTTTCCATGGACATTGTCACTTGCTTTCACTCATTGAGACATACAAGATGATCAGCCAAAAGGAGCATTTATATTTCAATGTGCTAATTTGCTTTATTTAAATATCAGCACTGATGTTGGCTGTGTGACCTCTGACAAAGCCCCAAGTGGGAGGAAAAAAAACAGATCAAGAAAACCATTGCTAGTCTGTGCACCTAAGTTCACTCAGAATAAAATAAATGAATTGAGAGGCACCACTTCCTGAATCAGTGTTTTTTTATTTTGACTATGATTTAAAGTGGTGATTGCTGCCTGTACCTTTGTTCAGACTACTTCTTATTGGGACTGGACACCACAATCCATGTGCTCCCCTTTATCTGCCTGTCCTTACTACTGCTACAAATTACTATTCTAATGCCACAGCACCATGAAATCCCACTCAAGTGAGTTTCCATCTTACAAAAAAAGTTTGAGTTCCTCTCAGGATTTGAACCACAGATCTTTTACCTAATAAGCAAACATCCATTCAGTGTGCTTCTGAATTGCAGGTAAGGAAATTGCAGCTTTTATGGTGTAGAGGATAGGTCATGACCAACAAAACAGGTGAATGGGGATCTAATCCCAGCAGGTGATTTACTTTCACAAATTGTTGTTCTTGGCTAAATTTATTTCTCATACCATTCACTATTTCAACTCCACGCTACCATGAATCACGACTCAAGTGAGTTTCTATTTTACTAAAGAGGTGTTTGAGTCCCGGACAGGATCTGAACTAGTGATCCTTTGCCTGCTAAACAAACACAGCCATTCAGTTACAAGTAAGTGAGTAGCAGTTCCTATGGTGGAGACGTTATGTTGCAACTTGAAAACAGTTGACTTGTATTCAAACCTAGACAAGCCTCAGCTAGAAATAATGTAATTAACTACAACATACTATAGAACAAAGTTCACTTATCTGAAAGTCTGCTGTTTAGCTCTGCTGAAATGCTTCACTAGATCAGCAATGACATCTAACAATTTCTGTCATACAATAAAAGCAGTAGTGAGAAGGAAAAACATGCAATGCAGGGGATTGTGTAGGTCTGAAATCCATAAAGACATAAAAACCTTATCACTGACATCATCAGTGACATCATGGAGCCAAATCACTTGCACAGAATGTAACTATAAACTTGACTAAATGCACAGAAGAGTATGCATGCCCATGATATATGCTAACAGCTATATTGTTGGCATCTGAAAACAATTAAGTTTCCAGTCAGTATAAGTAACCTGGCCATAGACTGGGAAAATTAAGCAGGATCAGTTGCTGGAGTAAGGGGGGCCCAGGGTGAGGCAAGTTGCAAAAAAAATACTTAAGCAACATTACTGTCATAAATACTGTATCTCAAAGTGTTTTACAAGGCACAGAGTTCCATACAGGTATCACAGGGATGTAGAATGAATGGTCAATGTGGTGCAAAAGGGAATACAAAAAATCATTGCACATCTCCCAGCAACTCCATGGATCTGGTGAGCAGCCCAGTCCATCAGGGAATAAAAAAAATCTGTTCACCTCCCCCAACAACCTAACTGGTCCAGAGCACAACCAGCACATCAGGGAATAAAACAAGTCTGTCCCCTCCCCAAAACAACTTGACAGATTCACTACCCAAACTGACCCTCTTCCCTCCAACTACTTAACTGTCCCAATACCCAATCCAGACATTGGAGAATTAAAAAATATCACTCTCTACCAAACTACCTGATGAGTCTGGTATGCAATGCAGCCTGTTAAAAAATAAAAAGTACAACCCCTTCCTATCACAACTCTGACATATTTACTTCCCAATGTACATAATGTAGCCATCAAACAGTGTGGTTTAGTATGAGTACAGTGGCAGAGTAAAGCCACCCAAAAGCGAGGGTCCAGGATTTCAGGAGGGTGGATTTTACTAAGATGGGGATATGTTTCAAGAATGCACTGACAGGGATGGACAAATGGGGGGAGCTGAGGAGCAGTGGTCCCATCTGCCAGGAGCCATAGTGGAGGTGACAAACCTTTGCATTAGACAAGTAAATAATAGAAAGAGAAAACTGCTGTCATTCTCAAAGGAAGTGGCTGGGGTGGTAAGGGTGAAAAAGATGGTTTTCAGGAAATACAAAGAAGCACAGAAGGAGAACGACAAGATAGTGTATCTGGATAAAAAGAGGGAGGCAGGGAAAGCAGTCAGGAGCTCAAAGGTACAAACAGAGGAAAAAATAGCACAGGAGGTAAAAAAAGGGGACAAGACTTTTTATAGGCACATTAGTGAAAGGAGAAAAAGCTGGGGTGTGATGGTAAGGCTTAAAGGGGAAGAAGTGAAGTGTGTGGAAGAGGACCAGGAAAAAAACATCAGTACTGAAAAAAATATTTTTGTTCTGTATTCACAAAAGAAGGAGAAGGTGAGAGAGCACAGTTAGGCAACATGAGCAAATATGGAAGGGAGGTGGACACCAGTCCATTTACAGAAGACAGAGTCCTAAGGAACTCACAAAACTGAAAGCGGACAAGGTAATGGGACCAGATGGGATACATCCTAGAATAATAAGGGATCTATGGTAGGTACTGGAAGCACACTGGCAGCCCTGTTTAATGAGTCACTCAATATAACAGTGGTTCCAGAGGACTGGATGAGGGCAGATGTAGTCCCTCTTCACAAAGTGGGTGTAGAGAGGAGGATGGAAACTATTAACTAGTCAGCCTCACCACAATAGTGTGGAAAATTATGGAATCACTACTTAAAGAAAGGATTGTGGAACACTTTGAATACAGTGGAGCACAGAACCTGTGACAGCATGGATTCACATCGGGAAGGCCACGTCAAACAAATCTAATTGATTTCTTTGACTGGGTAACTACAGAAGAGGATTGGGAGAGGGGAGTGGTGGATGTGGCCTACCCAGATTTCAGTAAGGCTTTTGATACCATTCCACATAGAAGACTTGTGAACAAGCTGGGCAGCCTGGGAATGGGTCACAAGGTGGTAAACTGGGTTAGGAACTGGTTGATTGATAGAAGACAGAGGGTTATGGTAAATGGAACTAAATCTGAGGAAAGGAGGGTGACCAGTGAGGTGCCTTAGTGATCATTTCTGGGGCCAGTCCTGTTCAATGTCTTCTTTAGTAACATTGCAGAGGGGCTGGAAGGGAAGGTGTGCCTCTTTGCAGATAACACTAAGATCTGCAGCAGAATGGACAATCTGGGTTACATGGGAAAATTGAGGAGGAGCCTAGGTGAACTGGAGGAATGGTGTATAGTGTGACAGATGAGATTCAATGCAAAAAAGTGCAAAATCATGCATTTGGGGCCAAAGAACCCAGGGGAGAATTACATTATGGGTCGGGGGGGGAGAGATACTGATGGTCACCAAACAGGAAGGGGATTTGGGAGTAATCATATCTGATGACCTAAAGGTGGCCAAACAATGTTCCAAGGCTATGAGGTGAGCCAATGGGATACTGGGGTGCACAGTGAGAGGTATCACCAGCAGAACAAAAGAGGTGGTGATGCCACTGTACAGATCATTGGTGAGTGCTCCAACTTCTGTCCTCTTGTCTTCAACCACCTCAGCTCCTCACAGTATCATGGTGAACTGCAGCAGGAGGTCTTGGGAGAAGGAACAGACATGCAAAGGTGCTAGAGAATCCAAGGCAGCCACAAGAACTGTGTCATAGTGCTCCAGTACCATATAAAGTTTGCAATGCTCCAGATTATGTTTTGGGCAGTACCAAACCAGTTCCACAGGAGGAATATTAAAATGGGGGGTGCTCCTAAGTGGAACAACATGATATGGTGATCTGATCAAATGACCAGATCAACCTTGACTGCACTAACATTAAGGCTTAATGAGAAGAGCACATCCAGTGTGTGACCATGAATGTGAGCGCAGGTGAGTAACAGAGGCAATCACCTGTATAAGACCCAGTGATGACATCAACTGGAGGAGCTGCTAAGCAGAAGGTGAGGTTTTATTATTGACTCAATCATTGAAACATCCCAACACTATGTCTGGGGGCATCCAACACCTGGTCAACCATAAAATCTGCCAGCTCCTCTAAGGAAATCACCCCTACACCCCAGAGGCTGGTATATGAGGTTGATCCAATAGCCTACACCTGCTCCACCCCTAACAGCCACACACAATCAAAAGACCTGGAAGTTCCAGTGGGGTACATCATGAATCCCAAAGAGAATCTAAAGCAGATGGACACCTAATCCATTAATCCAGTAATGAAGAAGACAGGGCATATAAATACAGTAAATTCTCTATATAAAACATAAGCAGAATTGTGTCTAAATATGCTTTTTAAAATGTTCTAAAAAGTAACAAAGTCATTTTAAGCACCTTTGCCTCAGTAATTGTACCCATTTCCATATCTGTTCCCCATCCTACCTGGATGCTATACTCCGGCATTGGCCTTTCCCATACTGTGAAGACTAAGCAGAAGTATTGACCAAGAATATTAGCTTCCTGCCCTTGCTACTCCTACAATGTCTTACCCATTCTAAAACAGTCCATTCCACCCTTCTTTTCTTTCCTTTCCCTGACGTACTTTGAAAAGGCTGTGTCATTTTCCCTGAAACCTGCATTCTGTAGCTCTGCCTCTGCTTTAACCCTCCACACTGTCTTACTAGCTTCCTTTACTTTGACTAGATTGAGTTATCTGCTTGCCTTTCTCTGTTTGATAATGTACACTTTGAAGCCACCTTTTTTATTGTTTACTGCTACTCCAGCCTCCATTGAAACCCACATACCTTATACCTCTTCTCCTAGCTCACTTGTCCAGGCAACCCTTGTTACTCCTAGAACCCCTTTTTGATATGTTCCACTTGTTCTCTGACTCATCCTACACACCTCTCCCTTAGCTCCTCCTCCTCCTCCTCCTCCTCCTCCATCCTCCCTAAGTCAACAATTGTAAAGTATAGGACCAATGTCTAGGTCAACTGCTTATGTGATTTCAGGGTTATGTTGAAACACACAGTGTTATGGTAGCTGTACCATACCAGCTGTTCTACTGATAATGACTTGATGCTTCTCAGCTGGTGCAAACCTGGTCAAGAATGGTAACGGCCCCTTCCCTGGTCTGTTCCTCCATTTGCTTAGTCAAGAAGCAGTCCAGGAATCTCTGTACCAATTCCTAATTTCTGATCTTCCATGCCATTGTAATTCTCCAATTGGTATCTGTAACTGTATGTCAAAGTCTCCGAACATGATCACACCCCTCCAGCTGCTACTTTCCTGATCTCTGCTTCTGGAGCCCTCTCCATCTCTTCTGTCTGATTAGGGGCCAGTAGATTACTCCCCAGTGGACAACCCTCGCTCATTCATTGCAAATGTCACCCATATAGATTTTACCACAGCCCCAACCCTTATCATCTTATTCTCCATCACTATGATACCCTGCTTACTGTACAGTGCACCCCCTTCACTTTTCCCTGTCCCTGCAGAATATTAGGTAGCCTGGGAGATTAGAGTACAGCCATTGCTGAGTGATTCCCATGTTTCTGTCACATCTGTATTGTCAGGGGTGATATTGACTGCCATTACCTCAAGCTTTCTCATTTTATTTCCAAGGCTTTTGGCATGTAAGCAGAACACCTTTAATGAACCCTGTCATACTTTTTATACTGGTAAAATGACCAGAATGTTGAAACATAGGGTCAAGGAATACTTAAGTGATATTAGGTGTAGAAATGAAAAAAACGGTGTTATCTAAACATACAATGCAAAGTAGTTCAGATTCCAGACACAAGTTCCAATTCTGTGGTATACAGAAGGTTACTATTGGGCCAAGATGGGGTGATTTGGAAAACAAGATCTTATGCAGAGAAGCATATTGGATTTATCAGCTAAGTGCTTTGAGGTCTCCGGGCCTTAATGATTATTTTGATCTAGACTGATACAAGACAGTTTAACTTCTCCCCTTTTTTCCTCCCCCACCCTCCCCACCTAGGCCGAGAATAAGTATTACTTATAGTGCACTACAGTCTTTAAGTGGTCTCTCTAGACACTCCTCTTGTTATGTGATATTGAGTGGTTTTGCTTCTGTTTTGTTTAACTGCTCCAGTGAGCCTCATACTATTTCATTGTGATGCCTAGATGCAAGGTGGAAGGAATAGGCAAAGTCTGGGAGCAGTTGACAGTCACTGTTTGCTCTATGGACCATAGAAACACAGAAATATAGACTTTGATGGCAGATAAGGACTGTTTTGCCCACCTAATCTGCCCATTTCCCTACCTACAGGATAAGTTGCAGATCCTAGTTAACCAACAGCCTATTTCTTCCTAACCCCACAAAAATTGCCTTATGTCTGTCCCATTCATTCTTGAATTCTCTCACACTTTTAGACCCCACAACCTCCTCAGGAAGGCTGTTCCACATGTCAATCACCCTCTCTGTGAAAAAATACTTCCTCATATTGCCCCTGAATCACCTCCCCTCTATATTTAAATTGTGTCCCCTTGTTCTTGCACATCTCCTTTTCTGAAAGATGCTACCCTCTTGGACTTTGTCGATTCCACTGAGGTACTTAAAAGTTTCTATCACGTCCCCCCTCTCCCTCCTTTCCTCAAGGATATACATATTAAGCTCCTTTAGTCTCTCCTCATATGGCCTGTCTTGCAGACTGTGCACCATTTTGGTTGCCCTCCTCTGGACTGCCTCTATCCTGTCTATGTCCTTGCAGAGAAGGGGTCTCCAGAACTGGATGCAGTACTCCAGATGGGGTCTCACCAACTGTCTGTAAAGAGGGATGACAACTTCCTGTTTTCTGCTAGTGATGCCTCTTCCTATACATCCCAGTATCCCCCAGCCCTCCCTACTGCCTTCTCACATTGCTTGCTAACTTCAAGATCATCTGATATGATTACCCCAGGTCCCTTTCCATTTTTGTTGTTGTTACTACTCCCCCCCCACAATGTGTAATCTTCCCTTGGGTTTTGTTTCCCAGGTGCATTATTTTGCACTTCTTTGCATTGAAGCCAAGCTGTCATGCTTCTGACCATTCCTCCAACCTTGACAAGTCCCTTCTCATCCTTTCCATGCCTCCTTCTTTATCAAGCCTGTTGCAGATCTTTGTGTCATCTGCAAAGAGGCATACTTTTCCTTCCAGTCCCTCTGCAATGTCACTTATAAAGACATTAAAAAGGACTGGACCCAGTACTGAACCCTGTGGTACCCCACTAGTAGCCCTTCTTTCTTCAGAGTGGACTCCATTTACAATTACCTTCTGTGTCCTGTTGTCCAGCCAATGTTTTACCCAGGTTACCACCCTGGGACCCACTCCCAGGCTAGTTAATTTGACTATATATCTTTTGTGTGGGACTGTGTAAAATGCCTTGCTAAAGTCTAGGTAGACATTGTCTACATCCCCTCCCTGGTCTACTACTTTGGTCACCCAGTCAAAGAAATCAATTAGATTCATCTGACATGACCTTCCTACTGTGAACCCTTTTTACCTTGGGTCCTGTACCCCACTGGCCTCTAGGTACTCAACAATTCTTTCCTTCATACTAATAATTATTGTTGTCTTCTTGAACCTTGTTTTATCAATTTGAATATATTATAATATGGCAATGTTGTAATGGCACCAGAAGTAACTAAGCTGATTTTGTATATCTATGGAATATTTATTATTCTTTGATATTGCCAGCATTTTTTATGTGAAATTATCTATTTGAAATTCTGCTTTTTTAGGACTTTTTTTGTGTTTGCACTTTATATTGAGTGCACTGTCACTTTAAATAATAGCATTATTATATAAGTATGTATATATGGAACAGCCATCCCAGAGGAAGGATGCATATGCAAAACCAGTCAGGCCATTGTGTGAGTTGTGCTTGTTTGCCTTACACCTGTGTGTCATGTTGGATTTTGCGCTGCATTTTACCACAGTGAAATAAAATCAAAACTGTGAGTAAAATAAATCCATATTTCGTTGAACTGGTGGACAGTGCCATGCATTTTCTTGCCTCATTGGTGAGTGATTTCCATGTTTCTGTCACAGCCATAATGTCAGGGGTGACATTGACAGCCATTATCTCATGCTCACTCATTTTATTTTCAAGGCTTTTGGCATGTAAGCAGAACACCCTCAATGAACACTGCCATACTTTTTATATTGGTAAAATGACTAGAATGTGGAAACAGAGGGTCAGGGAATACGTAAGTGATATTAGATGTAGAAATGAAAAAAAAAATGCATTGTCTAAACATATAATACAAAGTAGTTCAGGCTCCAGACACAAGTTTCAGTCCTGTGATATGGAGAAGGTTACTATTGAGCCAAGAGGGGGTGATTTGGAAAACAAGATCTTATGTAAAGAAGCATATTGGATTTTTCAGCTTGGTGCTTTGAGGTCTCCAGGCTGTCATGATTATTTTAATATGCCTCCTTTCCTTAGGAAATAATGATCTTTAGCTCTAGATATAAGACAGATTAACTTCCCCTCCCCCCACACACACACCTGGGCCGAGGATAAGTATTACTTATAGTGCTCTGCAGTCTTTCAGTGGTCTTAGACACCCTCTTTTTATGTGATATTGAGTGTTTTTGCTTTTGCTTTGTTTTGCAGCTCCAGTAAGCCTCATAGTATTCCATTGTGATGCTAGATGCATGGTGGAAAGAATTGGCAAATTCTGGGAGCAGCTGACAGTCGCCATTTGCTCTATGAACCTTTATACTGATAATTATTGTTGGCTTGAACCATGTTTAATCAAATTGAATATATTATAATATGATCATGTTGTCAATGGCACCAGAAGTAACTAAGCAGATTTTGTATATCTAGCAAATATTTATTATTTCTTTATTTTTTCCGCATTTTTATGCAAAATTATTTATTTGAAATTCAGCTTTTTAAGCACTTTGCTTCATGTTTGCTTTTTATATTGGGTGCACTGTCACTTTAAATAATAGCACTAATTATGTAGGTATGTATACATGGAACGGCCATCTCAAGCTCACTTATTTTATTTCCAAGACTTTTGGCATATTTAAGCAGAACACCCTCAAGGAACCCTGCTTATCTTCCTTCCTCCTTCCCTTGGCTGGTGCTACTTTGTTATTGCTATTGATAGACTTCCAACCAATCTTCTCCTATTAGTTTTGTACTCGCTTTTACGTGTTTCTCCCTACCCTGCCACCCCCCCCCCATTTCACCAGTACCCTGGTTGACCCTTCTAGATGTGTGAAGTTTTTTTAGGTCATTCTCAGTTGGGTGTAACCCATGGATTACCCTACTGCCAGTGTTTACACATATCCCAACTACTTTAACTACACTATGATGAATGCCTCCAATATCAAACTTACTGCCATTGCTTCATTCCCTAGGTATTAAATATGCCTTTGTCTCACCAAATGCCATCCCAGTCACCCAGGAAACAAAGCCCATGTATGGTGCACCTCTCCTTAGACCAATCATTGAATTGGAAGATTCAATTTCCTTGCCTTCCTCGGCTGTGTACTGCATAAACCTTCAAGATGATCATAGTGCCAGCCAACTCATTCAGCCCAGCCTCCAGTGCCTTGAAATTAACCTAAACTCTCCTAAACACCTTCCCTGCCAGATCATGCATCCCAGCATGGACAATAACATCAATTATACCATGGACATAAGAGAACAGCCAATGAAATCGTCAACTGGCAGTTTACCACCAGTGTAAATCCTCTGATAACCAATGGTTGTTGATGAGTATCTACTCCTAATCCAACTCATCTGCAGCACAGGAATAAATACAATAAAAATAAAAAAAAGCAAAGCAACATCTTTAAAAGTTGCATTTTATCATAGTAAAAAAATGAACCTTGGTATAATCGCAATAATCCACTCAGAGGATGTGGGTTATCAGGGGATTTAAAATGGCTGGTGAGGATTTACCCACTCAGCTGCACCTCATGGGCAAACCACTTCAGCCATGGTAAATCCCCTGATAACCCACACCCCCTCATGGCTTATTGCTTAACTCTTCCCCACCTCCCTAATCAGTTATCTGTCCTAAAGAGCTCTGTATCCACAGTCATTCCTGGAAGACATCATACTACCTTCCTCCTCATGGCTGTGCTACAGACCATGGTGTATGTGCCCCTACAAATTGAATACCTCCCCAATATGAGCACCTTCTTCACAACTTTTACTCTATAAGCCCCCCCCATACACACACACATACAAACACATACACACACACACACACACAGTGGACTTGGCTGTTGTTTTGGGCAACAGGTACTCTCCTCTGACTGGTTGAGTAGCATACATTACTTCCCTCAGGAAGAGGGAATGGGTACTAGTTGTTATCTTTTTTACTCACAAGAGTGTGGTACACATATATTTGGAACCCAAACAAAAGAGAGAAAAAATGTTCCAAAAAAGGCACTTATTTCTTTTTTATTCTGTTTGCAGGCTGTTACCCCAGAGCCCCCATTCCTTACTCAGAGATTCTATGCCTACTGCCTGCCCACCACCTTTCATCTTCTGTTGGGAACCTTTGGCTGGTGCTGAGTGAGAAGAGCAGCAGTGGCCACCCTGGACACCACTCTAACCTACTCTGCAGTTGCCTCAATACAGTGCAAGCTGACAGCCTGTTTGGAGTGGAGTGCCATGTGCCTTGACAGACCAGGTAACATTCATACTTCCATAGTGTATTCCAGAGGAGTGAGGCTCCACAGGTTCTGCAATAAAACCACCTCCACCTTCCATGGTCTCTCCTTTTGCCTGCTGCCAATGTTTACTCTTGGTCCCCTCTGTGAGTCCTTAACAGTTTAGAGCTAGTTGCTGCTGTACCACAGATAAAGGTTATGTTATGCAATATATCTGAAAACTAACAATGATTCAGTGCACAAGCCTCTACTGCACTTTTCTGCAAATAGGTTTTAGCTGTGTCCTCCACTTCCGAGTCGTGCCTGAAAATAGACATCTCTGATGTCTAGTGCATTAACCCGGTTATCAAAAACAGATAAATACTGTAACTTTAACCTATTAATAGAACTGCCTGATTTAAAAGCTTTACAGGGTCTAATATCTAAGAGTTTAATTTCTTAAAGTTCCTGTTTATAGACGCAAGGTTAAGATCAGCAGATATTCGTTGTTTCCTTGTAATCTACTTTTTAAATTTATTAATAGTGCACTTGTTATTTAAAGCTTAACACACAAACACTGCACTTTAGTTAAGGACACCAAGTCACAATAAAGACGTCTGACAGCGGTGCACAACGACAAGACAGTGTGGCTTTGGAAATTATGATAAAAGATTCAAGAGGACTGAGTTGGTAAATCGTTCATTTCCTCCCTAATCATTGAATACCGGTGCATTCCCTTTTCATACAATATTAACCATAATGTTATAGCCTTACCAGTTAGGAGTATTTGAATTTCAGTTTGTTCATTGTGGTTACTGTGTCACTCAAAAGAACTGAACATTATTCGACGGATTCCCTCAGCTTGCCTCCTACTCTGAAAGGAGCTGTAAACCTAAAACAGGAAAGTCCAACCACCACCACCATTTACTTTCGGAACATACGTTTACTTACGTCCTCTTTCCAAACCTTCTGTACCTTTCATTTTCTCCTGTGTGCAATAAACCTCAATAAGGAATTAAAAGACTTTCAGGTTTTCAGGTAAAGTTGTACGAGGAAGGGTATAAAAGATATCAATCATGACAGAGGGAGAGCAAAGCGAACCACCTAAAGAGAACGTTCAGCAAGAGAAGAAAAAGGTACAGTATGTGTTTTCTTAACTTTGAGCAAAATGCCTTTCCCTGTAGAATACTAGGTGCTTGTACAAGACTTGTAATATAAAATGTTTAAATTGTTGTATAGTAGTTGCCGCCTAAAAAGCGAAGAGGTGTGTTGCACATTATTCAGAATATCATCAAATTAACTGGTGAATAAGCAGACACGTTCCTGTTTTGTTTAAAAGTGCAGAGATGAAGTTGCATACAGTACTGTTGATGGTAGCAGTAGCGCTGGTGACCGATGTGCAGATGTCCCTGTCCAAGAACACGTCACCAACTCCAGAGTGCCGCACCTTGATATCAAAGTACAGATCACTGCCTCCAGACCAAATGAGGGGATTTAAAAAGCTACGGGATCAGTATGTAAGTACAGCATATCAGCATATGGAACACAAGTCTCTCTCTTTTCTCCGTCTTGCACACACATACCAAACACAGGTATCTCTTTCTTATGTACGCACGCACACACACACACACACACACACACACACACACACACACACACACACACACACACACACACACACACACACACACGTTAAGTCGTGGTACCTCCTCTAAACTATGACACTCTGAAGTTTCGCTTTCTCAAGTCGGTGAAATAAATGTAAGTTATGTTGCCATCAGTTGAAATTCGTCATGATCAAGTACTTTCATACAATTTTTCCATCACAGGAGAGGACTCACTCAGAACAAATGTGCCGAGGAAATATTTTAGCACCAGTTCAGAGTTTAATAACACTTCAGGTAAGCACCGGAATTAAGGTGGGTATGCAAAAACTGATATCTGCAGATCGAGGTGCTGCCTGCCGTACTGTATAATCCAATCCCCCCTATAGATACACTGATTTGCATCTGGTTAAATTGGACTCATTTCGTGGGTTACAAAATATTATAGCACCTCGTCACATCCTTACGCACACGCTGTACAAAGCCTCTCGAAAGGAAACAATACGGGTTAGCATCCTTTCTTGAAATCTGCAAATAAACTTTTATAAACAATAAATGCAATTCAATGATAGGAGGCAGGCAGTGGTGTGGGAAGAGAATTTGAGACACTTGAATTGTACAAAACTCCGGGTTGATGTAAATGTAAGTTTATTAGACCTCTTATGGTTTACAATTCTGTTCCTAGGTTTATATTCAAAAATTTTAAAGCACATATTTTCCTGTTCACGACCGCCTCCTACAGCAGTCACAGCAGATATGCAGTTTGTCTAATGATTTCAGTTGTAAGAAGTTTAAATTATGGTTACATTTTTTTAAGTGTCTGTTTCAATGTAACTTATCATTTATTGCATGCAACAGTGTATTCAACTAATTAAGAAAAGAAACGCAGTAAAAACAAATTTCTATCTTGTTAGTTCTGAAGCAGAACT
The DNA here is from genome assembly GCA_016271365.2 of Neoceratodus forsteri. Lineage (NCBI taxonomy): Eukaryota > Metazoa > Chordata > Ceratodontiformes > Ceratodontidae > Neoceratodus > Neoceratodus forsteri. Next base: position 874,600,235 of record CM057450.1, read on the forward strand.
GCAAGAAAATAACTATTATTATCGTGCAGCGCAATGCTAAAGACAGCTGTAGCTTGTCCATATTATTTTCACTTGCCTTTCAACAACAGAAAAGTAGCTTTTCAAAAGTCAGCTCTGGTTGCAGTCCAGTGGTTTCAATGACACAGAACAATATCTGTATTTTTATTTATTTATTTATTTATTTTTATTGAAGGTTCGGAAATACCTTTGAGTCAGAGACTCCTTCACAAAGGTCCACATCACATGGTTTACATACAGAGACATAGAGATATATAGCAGTACATCAGTACATAGTCAGGTTGTTACAGTTACAGTAGCAGATTGTGGGGCTAACAGTGAGACAACTTGGTTAGATCACACCATCATATAGGACACAAACAAAGACTAGGCTAGTAGGACATAGTTTGGGGGGGGGTAGGGTTGGAGAGGCCCGCCAGCGACCTAGTCAGACCAAATAGCGGGGGTGATTCAAAGGCAGTCGCAGTGGTTTGAGGACTGTAACAGGTCCTTAAGAGAGGTTTTGAAGGGTCCAAGTCTTATCTCTTTAGCAAGTGGAGTGGGTAGGCTGTTTAACCAGACGTGGGCTCTATAGCTAAAGGATCTTTGAAATTGGGAGGTGCGACCATAGGGGACCGAGAGGAGTTGCTTTCCAGAGCCACCTGTTATCTTGTGTGTCAGCCGTGGAACTAGAGGGGCAAGTCCTGTGGGGGAGAGCCCTAGGGCAATTTTTTTTGCCATGAGACAGGTGTGGAACATTATCCTGTTGTCACGGTTCAGCCAGTTGGTGTCATTGTAACCCCTCACCCCTGCCTTTTTGCCAAACAACAGGTGGCATGCTGTTGAAGCTGACAGCAGTACCTGGTGGGGACCTGGGTTTGGGGAGGATGGGGTTACTCAGCACAGGGAGGCCTAGGTTTGGCTACTCTGCACAGGGGCACCCAAGTAAATCCGAACAAAGGAAGCAATAACTGTAATGTCCAGAACCAGGAATGGGATTCTTCAGTGTGGCTTTTATTCACATACTAGCTGAACAAACAAAGCATAGACAGACCCCCATGGGGCTACATTTCCTGGTAATGCAGATTAGAGACTACAGAACACTTTATCACCATTTCCAGCCCTCAGGCTCTGAACCCACAAGGCACACAGCCCAGACTTGCACATAGCTTTGGGTACACAGCCCGACTTGTACACACTTGGGTTTTCCCCACTGGTCTGGCTCCCCTGCCGGCCACTTGATCCGCGGTCCATTTGAGGAATGAACCAATTATCCTGTTCATGGTCCATTTGAGGAATGAACCAATTATCCTGTCATGGCTCCCCACACCACACTAGAGTCTGCGACTCCTAGAGAGAATTTTCCTTACAATCCCACATCTGGGTACTTCCCCCATCACTAGCCAAGTGCCTGAGGCAAAGTAGAAAACCACAGAAGAAATCCATAGAGGTGGACCTGGTCACTAAAGATGGGGGGCCACCCACCTCCAGCTCCCACAGCCCATACCCTCCATTTCTCTGGAAAACTGAACAATTCCTTTACTGTACTTTTAAATGTAGATTAAGAGTAGACATCTGTCACATCTCCTCTACATATTATTTGCATCCCAACAAACTCAGGAACTTGAAACTACTTTTACTTTGCTTGGCCCATTTCTCTAGGCTTCCCAATATTTAGTAGTTCAATCCTCACATTGTCACACAAGTCCCAGGGTGAAAACATTGGCCCTTTCAGCCAGAGTAGACACTCACCCATACGTTGCAGATGCCCCACAGGTGACTCACAAATCTTCTTTTCTCCCAAAATAAATACTGGAATGAACAGGCAGCTTTTCCTCCACAAGCAGAACTAAGGGGATTGCTCCAGAAATCTGCAGGGAATCCTTCTTATTCCCCACTGGAGGGAGGGGGCACTGAGACCCAAAAACAGCGGTCTCCACCACTTGAGTACTCTTCCTGTGTCTCTCTTTAAGGTGAAGACACACACCCTATTACTGAAAAGTAACCCTCTGTCAGGGCTGAGGCTCATAGAGCCTTTACTGAGCTGCTTAATAGCAAGCTCCCTACTTCCAACTTCACTTACTGAAGACAAACTGCAGACTCTCCTTTGAAAACTCCTAATGTTCTATCTAACTCCCTTTGCTGCAGATTCCAATGTGGTTTATGCAGCTGCGAAAGTTCTATTGGTGATGTCATCCCTTAGTCTCAGGTGAGACTGAGAACAGAGTGAGACAGTGTGAAACCCATTTAACTGGAGTTTCACAACATGCCTTCCCTACCTACCACTAGGTCTTACTGGGATTCTAGTAACCTTGGGTAACAAGGGGGGTTACATCATTATATAGGGAGCAAGTGTGAGTTAGGCGGTCACACCCCAGTGTGAGGTGACAGGCTTTATTTAGGGAGACACAAAGTCTTTGCAGTGCCGAGGTGTTTGCAGTCCCATAAATGATTAAGCCATAGTCAAGCAGGGGAGAGTACAGAGGAGGAGACAGCTAGTTGCATCGCATTAGGGGTAAAGCAGTGTTTGAGGTGATACAGAAGTCTGATCCATACACTAAGGGCATTAGACAGAAGGTGGATATGTTGGTGGAAGGTAAGGGCAGGGTCAAGGGTAATGCTCAGGTATTTGTAAGAGTCCACTTGCTCCAGAAGGGTCTGGTTGGCAGTACGTATTTGAAGGCAGAGATTCTTTCTAGTGCTGAGCGGGTGGGAAAAGAGCATAACCTTGGTCTTGCTATAGTTCAGGACAAGACGTTTTGAGATGAACCATTTTTCAGCTCCATTAAAGGAGGATTGCAGGGATAGGTGTAATTGCAAAGGGTCGGAGTTGGAGGTATACAGTACGGCATCATCTGCATAGAGGAGTAGGTTCCCTGGACAGGAACTGGGGAGGGAGTTAAGAAAGAGGCTGAACATTAATGGGCCAAGGACAGACCCCTCTGGGACACCGGAGAGGACAGGAAGCTTATTTGAGAGGGTGTTACTAATTTTTCCTGCTGAGAATGATTGGACAGGTAATCAGTGAACCAGCCAAGGGCATCCTGGGAGAATCTGGTGTTGATCAGCGTGGATCTGAGGAGCTGGTGGTTAACGGTGTCAAATGCTTTTGTGAGGTCTATGAAGACAGCCCCAGAGATTTGACCTTTATCTAATGCGGAGTGAATGTGCATGGTGAGTTCCAAGAGTGCAATTGTGGTGCTATGCCCCTTCCGGAAGCCTTGTTGCTGCTTGTTAAGCAGGTTGTATTTGTTGAGGTGGTCTGTGAGTTGATCAGCAATGATCCTCTCAAGGGCCTTAGATGGGGAGGGAGGATGGAGATAGGGCGCTAGTTGTTAGTAAGGGTGCGGTCCCCATTTTTAAATACTGGAGTGATGTGGGCAGCTTTCCAGTGGGAGGGGAATTTTCCATGGCATAGGGAGTGATTTAGTATATGAGTAAGAGGGTTGAGCACCTCAGGGAGTGAGATGCGAAAGAGTTTCAGGTCTAAGGTGTCACTACTGTATCGAGAGTGGCTTTGTGCCATTCTGAGATACGGTTCTGCACCTTTGGGTGAAATACAGTGGAGATGAAAGGGAGGGGCTAATGGGGGGAGGCAGGGGTGACGGGGTTGGGTCAAAGAAGTTAGAGGGGAGGACCCTGCTGAGGTTAGAGAAGGTGTCATTGAATGCAGTGGCCATTTGGGCTGCATCCGAGGACAGGCGCCCATCAACCATAATCTGGTTAGGGGTTGTTCTGGGAACATTGCCACATAGGTCCTTAATTTTAGCAGAAGGACCAGCAGTTAAACGAGAAAAAAAAAACGGGTGGGGGGCATGGATCTTAGGAACATGTTTTGAACAGTATTTCTACAACAGATTTGATGTACGTTCATCTTTTAGAGGCTATAGATTCCACAAAAACAACCTCCCTGCACCTTATGGGAAATTCATCTGAGTCACTTTAGTGAGTCTGGGCTGCTTAGGAAAGTAGGCTGGGTTCCAGCAGCCCACCCCAACATTATCTGGCATAAATGAGGATGAACTGCAAACACATAAACTAAGGTATTCCAAACAGGTTGGTTAAGTATTACTTTAGTTATTATATTTTAATACATATTTTAATTATTGTTAATTAAGATCTAGAACCAACTTAGAAACTCATTTGACTTCGTGTACACATTTATTTTTTTAATATATAGCCATATTTTAAAATCAGTATGCTGTTTAATAGTCCTTGACAAACCAGTCTTACTATCTGATCATTTCTGAACAAGACCATTATTCAATAAATCTCACTATAAAATGGGAACCAGAAACAGGCATGATTTTAAAAAAGGGACACTTTCCTCTCAGTGGGCTCACCCAGTCATCAGACTCCAATAAATAACAAATTAAGAGATCACATGACTGTGCCTCTATTCCAACACAACAGCAAGGGTCTGAACTATTAAATTTCTGAATTTCAGGAGTCAGCTTTAAAACTGAAAATCATAGGAACATGATGATTAGGTACTGTATGGTGTGTGGTGCTGTTGGATAATAATAAAATGTCTTGGTTGTGCTGGACAGTCAGCTACACCTGATCCTCACTTCCCTGAGGCCTGCCTTTGTCCTACAGTACAATCACACAGACCCAGCCATGCCATTTGGCTTAAATAGCAGATACAGGGCAAATGTTTGCATGGAAATAAATCATTACTGTTTTTATTTATGAAGATGAAACTGAATATTCATGAGGAACTTTACAAAACAAAGTATTGGCAAATTAAGATTTTCATTACAGAATGCTGTTTTTTGTTATACATACTGTTAGGTTTCAGAAAGGCTGATACTTGTGAAAGAAGAGTTTGAGCTTCTCTGCAACGTCACTGAAACCATCACGCAGTCAAAGAAATCCAGTTCTAGGGAAATGCATTTGGAAACATTGAAACAGATTCTAATGGATCTAAATACATGTGTAAGTGTTAATTAACATGATTAGTTAGACATTATGTTTTTTTTCTTTTTCCAGTCCTCTGTCCCCTATTGCCTGTTCAAAAAAGTTAAGCAAGATATGTTGCCTAAAAGTGATATTTTTCCATAGCAGAATAAGTATTCGTAAATATCTCATTCCCAAGGAAGAATTTGTGAGAATTAGGATAAAAGGATTGAAAGGGCTCATTTTCAAAAAGATGAATGTGGCTTAAAGAAGGCAAATCAGGGCAGAATTGGTATTCGGCTTTTTACATTCTTTAAAATGGTCCTGTTAAGATGTTTCCTAAGGTGACAGGCAAATAACATTGGCATTATTTATTCACCCATTTTCATTATGTAGTCCTCATTACCAATCTTACTTGATGAATGTTACTGCTATATTTCCATGTTGTTCTTCCTTGTTAGGTTTTTTGTTATGAAATATTAGCTTTAACAAGATATAATAACAGCATTTTGATTGGTCAAAAATAACTTTTTACATATGCCTGCGCTGTATAAATCATGGGAGCAATGTGCAACACTGCCACTTATGGTGGTACAGTATCAGAGTACTGGTTCAGCTTCATCCAGTGGTAAGGCACAAGGGGGGGAGGGGGTAACGAGCAAAACCACAATAAGGTTTGCATTGGGGTGAGATTTGTTTTATGTTTATTACTTTACTAAGTAGGTGCACTAGGCTAATGGATGTTTTGGGGGCATAGACTCAATATCTCAACAGCCACAGTACCTTACAGTGAATGTAAAATGCAGGAAGATATTCAAGGAATAACATTTTGTAAATCTTATGACTATCTTCATTGAGATCCTGCATCACACAACAAGTCTTGGACACAGTCCATGTGGATAATGTAGTATTTACAGGGGTCTCAACTCCCAGCCAATTATAAGGCTTGATTTCCTCAATAATTTAAAATTGATGTTATAACTCTGATACATTAAAGAGCTAGTGTAGTGCATAAAATTAATATTAGTTTTTAAAAGCAGTCAGCCATTACCTTTTATATATAAGGTACTTTTTCTTTTACCTTTAGTTAATTAGAAAATACTTTACCCCTTGTTAGTAGGTGTGATGTGTAGGACAGCACACTGTCACTCATCTGACATGTATATCCCTGTCTCCCCCCCAGCCCGCACTCACCCCAACGCACACACACATACACTACATCCTCAGCATGTGACCTCACTGACTGTGGCATTATTGATGCTTAAGAACAGCCACTCAGTAGCTGCCAGGTCAGTCAACTGTGATGTTGCTGTTGGTAGATCACAATGCTGATGATGTAGTAGGGAGATAGAGACAGATATGTCACCTGCATGCCTAAGGGCTCTTCTACACATCCATCATATTCTATCACATAGAATACTTCTTTATGAGCAAAAGGAAAGAGAAAAACACTTCAGAAATAAAACAGTAAAACTGACTACTTCTTAAAATTTGCATTATTTTCCTGTCTGCCTGTTTTGGATCCACTAGGTCTTTAACTTGGTAAAACATATTCATAAAATTGTAAATGTAAAAAAAGACAACTGCAGTAATTCAGCAAACATAATGTTGTTACTCTTCAATAAATAGTCTATCATGTAAGTGGTAATCTAACAATTTGCACCATTTTGCATGTAATCGGACTCATTGACCTCATCAACCTGTTTACTGAATGTATAACCTGTCACCCATTCTGATTTCTGGATACCAGTCAGTGGTACATTTTACAATGGCACCTTTTGTTGCCACTTTCAAGTAAGGACTCCTCACTGCACTTTCCTAGTGATAACCATTTCCTAGTGATGACCCTTTACTGCCCTTTACCACAGGCATAAATCAATGGTCCATTCCCTTTTGGAATGATAAATCTGCCTCAACAATTAAAACTGGATTTTATAGCTTTTATTTCATTGATTTAGCAAAACATATTCAAAACATTGTAAATGTAAAAAAAGACAACTAATTGAGCAATCATGATGTTTATCATAAATAATGCATACTGTAAGTGGTAATCTATTCAAAGAAGCATGCGCTTCAGTGCGTGAAATCTGAGTCTAGAACACAGAAAATCGGGCACACACCAGCCAATATTATGAAGACTCCGCAGTTTAGATGTATATCAATTACATTTATTAATAAAAAAAAAAGACCCACAGACAGCCTGTACATGCCTAATGCATTTCGGATTATAACAATCCTTTATCAAAGTAGTCTTATAATCAAAAACCCATTAGACATATAAAGACTGTGGGACTGTTTTTTTTACAATAAATGTTATTGATGTACATCTAAGCTGTGGAGTCTTCATAAGATTGGTTGGCGTGTGCCCAATTTTCTGTGTTCTGTAGCTGCTACTATATTGAGAGCACCACCATCCCAGTGCACACTTTCCTGCTCTGTGGATGTAGTCCGAGTCTGACTTACTTCATCACTGTACTTCTTTTTTGGGTTGTTCTTGCAACCCCCCCCCCCATGATCCTGGATTAATAATTAGTTCAACAACCTCTCCCCAGCCTGCTTCCCAGATACCAATCAGAGGCATTTTTACCATGACATACCGTTTGCTGCCACTTTCATGTAAGAACTCTTACCACTCTTTCCTAGTGATAACCCTTTCCTATAGAAAACATTTTACTGCTCCTTGCCACCAGGCATTATATCAATGGCCCATTCCTCTCGAGAACCATTTATCTGCCTCTTCATCTGCTATTTTCCTCCATGAACTCTTGCTGTCTCTTCACAAATTGAGTGCCGGTGATGAAGGCATTATAGTTTTGATAGTTCATTCAAATGACTGGTTACAATTAAAAAGGGACTATTAAATCAGCTATGTTTCTGGTTTTATCATCTATGCTGAAATCATACTCACCACCACAGATCAATGTACTAGTTATAATCAGATAATAAAACAACCTACCTAGCACTGCTTCCCAGATGTTTTCCTTAATTTATGAAGCTATATAGTGTTCCTTTGCATGGTATTTGGTAAAAAAATCAGACTTTTATATTTGAGCCCAGCCAGAGTAGTGTCACCTAGTGAATGTGTTGCATTCGCTACCCTAGATATGTTGTTACAAGAGATAGGAATTAAGTTTCAAATTACAGAGTGGCTTACTGGAATATGTATATTATCTGGAATCTGATTTAGTAATTGACTGACTTATAGTACCTCCTTACATAATTGAGATCACCCGTTGTTTATTACATTCACTGAGTATAATATTCATTTATGAATATCTAGCTGTTAGTTTAAAATTCCTGTCAGTAGCTATTAACATTAACAGAAATGTTCTCTATTTATTTCTCCTCCACTTTTGTGTACAGAAACATGTGTTAACAATTGCACCTATTCATTGCAATATAGTCCTTTTGATTTTTCTTACTTTAGCTACTTTTTGCCCATGTGCTGTGTGTTTGAAATTTTAAAAAAGAAATTAAGACTAAAGAATCAAATAAGGCTAATGTACTATTTAATTGTTGACTGGGTTGATTCTTCGGTCATATTGTTGGTTTACAATCATGAGCCAGATGCAGTTGCACATGCTGCAGTGAATATATACAAAGTAAAATTAACATAAATATAAAGTATTATTAAGCAGGACATATGTGCACAAAAAGTGTAGATAGAAACCAGGTGCAATTTTAAAAGATGCTTAAAATCTGATTTTTTTTAACTTGCCACATATATCAGTAAGAAATTTAAAAAAACTGTCAGAGTAATATGAGGATATGTTTTGTGCCTGCTTTGCTTTTCTAAAGGGGGTCTTTCTCCTTTACTTAGATAAAAACTTAGTACAGTGCTGGAAATTGTTTTCTAACAAGGCCTTAATTAATGTCCTCCCCCCATCAACATTCCAAGCTTTCCAAACCATAGTGTTTCAATAATAAAATACAAAGTATGATGTAAAAGAGGTATCCACACTAATGAGGAATATAAATGACAATGAAAATCTGTGACAGAAACACATTTACATACTTTCTTTTGCAATGCTAATATTTTTGTTTGATTCATTGCTCTGCAGATACAACCTCTGAACAGAAGACAATATTCAAGTCAACTAACAAAACTGCTCAGGAAAATTAAGATCAGCAGAATGGTTAGTCTATTTACTTTGTTGACTGAAAGTGATTAAGAATGTTGTAGTGACAGTGGTGGTAAGGAGATGTTAGAGATGTGAACATAGGTCTAGAGACAGGCAAGGCAGAGGGGATTTTAAAAAGATGGAGGCAGGAATATTTTAGACAATTTCAAATGGCAAAAGATTGCTTGAAATTGAAGTTTAATAGGGAGGAGAGGAGTTAGACAAGAAGCGTCCAACTCAAGTCATATGATCAAAGGTCAGGGGTGACTTTTGCCTAATTGTTTGAGGGCAAGACTGTTCTGAGTGGTACTACCATGTACTGAGGTATCTGAATAGTAAGCAATTTGTTCAAAATCTCAGCATTTAAATATTGCTACCAGTTATGCATGAAAATAATGTACTAAAAGATTAAATTGTATTCCTCCTGTTATTTTGTCATCTTTTTTTCGGTTATGCAATTAAATGGCATTTCACCACAGTATACCCAAAATCACATAAACAGCATAATCCCTGCATCATTCCATAATGTATTCTACTAAGAAGAAAAGGGAGTGTTTCTTATAATTATTCACATTTTAACACTTGAGCACTGTATAGCTGGACAGAATAATACAATATTATGGAACTTTTTCTGGTTAGAGAAAGAATGGTTTACTATATATATATCTATCTTCTCCATGCTGCTGAGAGCACACTTTAGCAAATGTATGCTTAATTACATGGCAAAACAAAAGGGTGTTGTTAAATGTCCAAAATTTCTCTCTCTCTCTCTCTCTCTCTCTCTATATCTATATCTATATATATATATATATATAGATATAGATATAGAGAGAGAGAGAGAGAGAGAGAGCTAGATAGATAGACCAATAGATAGATATAGGCATTTATTATGAAATTCCAATCAAGCTTCAAGAGAGAAGGATAGACTTGGGGTTGTACTGCCAAGCTATTGATGACTTTTTTTAACCTGGAGAAATCTAGAAAAAGCATGAAAAATGATTGTTTTTTAAATTCATAATTTAGAATTTTCTGGCTTTGCTGCCTTCAATGTTTGATATCAATATAAAATTCATCTTTTGCATGTTCATTTAGTGAATCTATATTTTATAGAGAATTAAATCTAACATGCTGTTTAAACAAATTAACATAACTATTGTGATGTAACTTTTGAATATTATGACAATCCATTGAACATGTGCAAGCAAAAAAAGGTCTGACAACTCAGAAAGGACCACATTCACTATAAGCTGAAGTGAAAAATTGCATTAATTTATTTTAATTCCATCATGTCGTAAATAGCAAAATAAATATTACCACAGTGCAAACACATGCTATGAAACCACCAACGTTTCACGTTTTGCCAATGTTTTATCATTGATGGATTTAAAATAAATTAATATATTTTTTCACTTCAGCTTATAGTGAATGTGGTCCTTTCTGAGTTGCCAGACTTTCCTTTGCTTGCACATGATAATAATTTTTGTCTGAGCTCCAGTTTCTCCAGTAGCCACCTGTCCATTTCTTCATATCCACTGAACATCTAAACAATGTGACATGTGTAATATGTTAAAACTGTCATATAAATTACTGTGCCCTAACTTGTTTCTGGTTTTCATGTATTTATTCTATATTTTTCTTATGTTACAGGACTCCCATGAGTGTGTGCGTGACAAAATATTTTCCAGTCTTCTTGAATTAATGAACGAGCATCTTAAATGTGCTGCAAAAATGGAACAATGTAACTGATCCACTGTGGTCCTTATTTTGATTATTTATTTTATAAAACATAATGTAATTGGTTCTTTGTGGTCCTTATTTATATTATTTATTTTGTAAAACATGGCCTTTATTTTTGATATTTATTTTATAAAACATCTTCCTTATTTTGATTAATTATTTCATAAAACATAATGTAATTGATTCACTGTGGTCCTTATTTATATTATTTATTTTATAAAACATAAGTTTATCAAGTACTGTTTGGTGGAAAGTTTTATTATAAGGTTTATTATTTTATTTAATATTATTTAACATAAAGTATACTGAATACAGTATTGTTTATTCTGATTGTTGTATGCAGAAAACTCTAAAGTAATACAAATGCTATGTTAAATGGTGACTAAATTCTAATAAAGTGTAACATTTTTTTCCATTGTTGAATTCTGTGTTCTATCTACCTTCCTGCTTTGCTAAGATTCATGGAAAGTTATCTTTAGTGAACATTATAATACTTCCTACATGACTCCCTTGTGGGAGCTGAAACTTTAAAAGATTGGCATTTTATCTATAGTTTTAGGGAAAGAAAGATATTGGTTAAGCAAAGTTTTTTGCACGTCCACATATTTTACTACACTTTAGTGGATGTCTATTTATTATCATGTACACTGTTATGGTACAGAAATGTAATAATCTCTAGAAGATATTTAAACATGGGTAAATGTATGTTTTAAATGAAAAACCTGGATGTTTATTAAAAGTGATGTGATTTATGAGGGTTATGGTGTGATATATGTTGAACCATAATCCTAGATAGCCAAAGGCTTACCAGTGTTATATTAAAGTAATTTTACTGTTCACATACAATGCTGAAAAAGAAAGGAAATTCAAGATTAGTGCTCAAACACTTGTAATTTACTCTGCCACTGTTGATTATAAACCTAACTCCACAAGTTATGCCCAACTACTTGTTTTGTAATAATTTTATTAGAGTATTCCATGTGAAAGCAAGGTAGGATACACATTATTATAAAATGAGTGGCACTGTCAGAATAATCAGTCAGGGCCTTAGCCATAATAAATCCTGCAATGAACCAACAGCAAATGAACCAGCCAACCACATCACTAGTATTGAAATTCTCACACTTAACACCCAGAAACTTCACATTTTAAAATGCCACCATGCCCCCAATATTCAAAGGTTAGAACTGCACAAACATGGTTAGTTCTGGTGCTGACCTGGGTCTGCATTTGCATGGAGCACCCACCAAATCCTGAAGTACGAAGGTGCTAACATAACCACTGCACCTAAACAAATAAGGAGGTGCTGTCATGCATACTGGTGCACCATCATTTTCAAAGGTTTTTAGTTCAGTAAACAGTCCCCAAATGATGCTGTTTACCACCACCAAAAAACACATCTTAACTGGCACTAAGCCAGCACCCCATCCCCAAAAGGCAGGCCAGCTGTACTGCAGCCACCTGCCCCAGTGACAAGCAGCCTCATATCCCCCCATTTAAAGCCATCATTGTGTCTCTGGTGGTGTCTCTGGTGGTTCAGTGGTTCCCCACCTCCAGTTGCCTATTGTCCTTACCAGTATTATACTCTGGTGCCATAGTGGTCCCCCTGGTAGCCTGTGATGAGTGTGACCACTACTGAGCACTTTCAAAAAGGGTGACTCAATAACAGCACCATCTGCACAGGGCCATTGGACAGAGTGGCAAATGGATAGGGGCTATGAATATAGAAATAGGATGTTGCTTTATGAACATGCACGTGGGGGGGACTGAGCACACCATGCGATGGGCAGAAGGGAAGGGAGAGTTTGTGAGGCATTCTGCAGTGGTGGGCTGCCAAGCTGGCCCTGTAGTGTGGTGGGTTGGTGGCACACTAGGGTTGTGAGGGTGCTGGGTTCAGTTCTGGGAGTGCATTTGTTTTGTAGCACCCAGCCGTTAATTTTTTTTTTCAACTTTTGCACTCCCCCACCGACATGCACCATCCCTGGAGTTGAGAATTCTTTGGTAGGGGGTGCGGGGGTGTAGCCACCTGGTAGGGGGATGTGGTGGGCACAGGCCCTCATAAAAAAAAACTGTCTTGCACCATTTTGCTGAGCGCCAATGGTGTTACATCACTGAAATTAATTTTCGGCAATGTACACCCGCCCTAATGGAGATCACCTTTCCATGATCACCATTATGACATAGAACCATTCTGCCCACTCACCCAATAGACCATTGTCCTTACCAATATTATACTCTGGTGGCACAGTAGTACCCCCACCTCTGATCACCTGTGGTCCTTATCAGTATTATACACTGTTGGTCAAGTGGTACCCCTCACCCCTGATAATTAACTGTCCTTACCAGTATCTTTGGCAGCACTGTTTCTGTGGGCCAAATATAGCCCTCGGGTCTGTGTCAGGGCAGTGCAGATCCACTTAGTGTTCCTCCGACACTGGCTGATATTCAGTTGGATAGCACCACACCATCCACAAGCACTATCCATCTGAATACCTCCAGAGCCAGGGGAGGTATAAGCACTGCACAAACAGCTGGACTGTGCCTGCTCCATTCTTGCAATATTGGGCTCATGTTTCTTTTCATTACATCCACCACTACCAAATCAACAAGCCCTCCCTTACTGTAGAATACAGTCAAATTTTTTCTCATGTCTGACTCTACCACTCTCCCCATGACTCAAAGCAATTTCTTGTTCTCATCACCCCAAAAAAGGGAATAATTATAAGCCCCTCCCCACACCCACATACATCCTGTTTCTATTAAATTGCCCAATGGAGATAAATAGACTTTGTGGACTGAGGCTTGTTAATAAGGTGCAATGCAGTGTAAACTGGGTAGTTTTTTATGACTGTGGGCAGAGCCTACAGCCATTTTGCTATCTGTAGCTTGAAAATGGAGTTTCATGGAACACGTTTTGGACATTTCAATGTATCCTTCCATGCCAACTGAAATAAAATATTCCCTTCTTTCTGTTAAGAATGTTGGAGACATAACTCTAAGCTTCTTATCAGATGCAATTAGGAAACTGAAACAGCTTGTTAAATATTTGTTAAATATCGGTTGCCTATGAAACTGGAGATTTGTACATTTAAATACTAAGCATTTAAACAGCTTCTTGATACTAGTTTAACTTAGGAATGTATTGTCTTTCAAGAATGATTCATATGTCATAAATGTCACCCTTTTCCCAGCAAATCTATGATTTACACTGTTTTTTAACCTCTACAGATGCATTCTGATGAGCAGTCTCAGACATATGCCAGTTCTTCAGTGAACTGCTTATACTAAATATGTATCAATAAGAAGCCACATTTTACTATCTTTTTGGGAAAACATATATTGAGCTTCAGCAACTCACACACACACACACACACACACACACACACACAAACACACTCTCTCTATATACACACTATCCTCATGGTCACAACATTTAAAATAAATATTGCATTCTAATATGTTATAAAAAAACCTGTTGTCAATGAACACAGTGAAGTTCAGTTTAGCGTAGATTTCTTTTAAATATTTCTTATCTTATATTTTGTACACACACACACACACACACACACAACCACACACACACACTACACACCATCCTTATGGCCACAATACTGCTAGGTGGCATGGGTTCAAGTCCCGGTTGTGGCATTTATTCTTTTTTGCCTGTTTGTATGTGTTCCATAAAATATGCATGCTACAGTCCTGTGTGATTGTTTCAAATAAATATTTGTGCTGCCATTGGGTTGTGCATTTGAGAAAGAGTAATGTATTCGGGGATGACCCAGGTTCCAGTTGTCTCAGTGGTGCAACTGGTTAGCGCAATAAGAATAGTATTCTGGGCAGCCTGGGATCATTTCCAAGCAGAGGCACGTATTCTTTCTTACCTCTGTTTGTATGTGTCCCATAAAATATGCACTCCAGACTCCTGTTTGACTGTTACAATAAGGAAACTGTTTGTTCATGTCAGTGACCACAGTGAAGTTCAATTTAGTGTAGATTTTCTTTAAATATTTCTTATCCTATATTTTGTGTCCTGGATAGCGCAGGGGAGCTGCTACATCTCATTGTCATAGCAATCTTCATTTACACATTTCTGCACTGTATTTACTCAGGCTGCCCCAGATTAGATGCAATATCTTGTTTTTAGTGGGGTCATGATTTTTCCATTTTGAAAATGTATTTCTTCAGGATGGCCTAGTCCAGGGCCCCCATATTCAAAGGAGACGCACCGTGCATCCCAGTGGAAATGTGAGATATGCTGCACAACTCTGACAATGCATCATAGCAAGATATTCAAATGTGCAGGATGCACCTGCCGCAAGGGAATGGTCCAGTGTGCACACAGATAGTATGCCATGCAAGTTGAGGGTGTGTTCCCATGCATATGCCATGCTGACGCATACTCAGTGGGAAATTCACCCCTCACAGCCCAGAGGAGTGGCCAAAAGCTAGGCCATGAATAGCTGGCCTAAGCCTGCCAGCCACCCACAGGTGAGCTGTGGAAATGCACCCAGGTGCACAGCAGACTGGCAGCCCTGGTGAACTAAAGGTACCCCCTCCAATCCCTGATCAATGCAACTCCATCCCTGAAGAGCTCCATAGTGTCAGGATACCCAGGGCCCAATCATGCCACAGGAAATCTTGGTCCATATCCATAGGATAGAGGACTCCCATCCACTGCCTTGGTACATAGACAACCCACTCCCCCATACCCGAGCTGTTGCAGAGACTGGCACCACCCACCACACCCTGCCACAGCCAGGCACTGACTGCACTGGACCCAGGCTGGGGACCTTCACTCCAGAATGACCCAAATGGTTATACCATACATTGGGGCACTACACAAGCTGTGGACCCACCAGTGTATGCAGCTGTCTGTATGTCCCTGGCAAACCATAAGAGGGAATTGACATATCTCCAATACATGCCTTGTTAATGCTGTATCTTTCTGCTCTCATACGCACTTCTCCATTCCCCTGTGTAACATACCACCATCCAGACTGCAGGGTTCTATGTGATAATGGCAAAAGCCTAAAGGCGATCGCTGTTATTGATCAGAGTGCTGAAAACATTTTTGGCACTCTGACACCTTGGGCACACAGGACAATAGCACTGGGACATGTATTTTAATGCTTTCTGTGGGGGGCTGCACCCCACCCACACCTCACAACCAGGGGGCTTCACCCATGCACCCCCTACTAAAGGATTCTCATCTCCAAGAGAGTGCATATAAGGGGGGGGAAGCATGGAAAAATAAAGGTTCAGGCCAGCCACAATAAAATCGCATCAGCGCCCGGACCTGAACCTGGTACCTCACCCACCCCAACCATAAGCCAACCCCTGATGCCACAAGGCAGCTTGGCAATCCACCAGAGTGCCAACCCCTACAGCTCCTCCACCTCCTCCCAGCCCACACTCACTGTGCTCGCTCCCCCTGTTTCATGTACATATAGTGACATCATGTCACCCAGTTTGCCCACCCCCTCATCGGGTCACCCTACCTTCCCATCACCTGAGGGATTTCAGTGGGAAGGAGTAACTGTTATGGATGGTGCCCTTCCCTATGCACCCACCTCATGGGATATCCTACTGCTGAGGTATCCTGGTGCCATGGGGTGCGGTATCCTGCAATGGCATTTGTAGTGTATGCTCCAGGCTATGGATAGTGCATTTGTGGTTCCCCAATTGTACAGACAAATGGGAGGTCAGCTGTAACATGCCTGTTCCAGTACCTGTGTGAGTGAGTACAGCATTGGCTTTCACCCACACTGAGTAGTGCAATGGCACTGGGACAATGGATCCCCATGCAAGTGCCTGAGGTGTATGGCCACTGGGCATTATTGCCCGCACACATCTTGTACCTATTTATGACATTCCAGCATCTTACTGCTAGTGCTTCATCACTGGAAAATAAGATGCCATTTCTTCTGTGAACTATTCAGGCTAAACATATAGCACTCGGGAAGCATATTCTGGAAAACTACACTGTAAAAATGTGTAAAAGGAAAACCACATTGAAACTGCCTCTCAGCAGATCTGCATTGTGCAAATTTATTAGAAATAATGGGTAAAAGCATGCCAAAAGCTCTCCACAGCCATATTGGCTCTGACCAGACTTCGTTTTGGTTGCCATGATCATCTGGGTGGTTGTTCTTAATTTTGAAGCCCTCTAGTGGTGTACCAAGAAAAGTATTTATTTTTAAAGCCTCAGAGTGTGAGCCACTTAATAACCAATCCAGAAAGCAACCTATTAGTGGGATGAAATAAGAGGGGGAGAGAGAGAGAGAGAGAGGTAAAACAGGCACAAAAATGTATGCTGGTGAATGTTTTCTTGCCAAACAGGAAGGGGCAGATATCTTGAGAGGTTTTGTTAACCGGGTAGTCTGGGAGAGTATTTAAAGAAAACATTCAACATTTTGTTGTCTTACATTGTTACCATCACCCTATGGCAAAAAGTAGGACTAATTGTTAAGACAGAATGAGGACACTTTTAAAAATGTAAGCTACTTTATTTTGAAATAATATTTTATACTTTGTTTTACAAATTTGCAAAGGTGCCCATTTTATAATCTCAGTGAGTCACACCAGATACTGTACGTTTCACTGTGGGAATGAGACATGTGCATTGCTTTGCAGCATCACAGATACTACTAGGCTTGCCTTGTGCAACATGATTAAAATGTTGGCTTTCACCCACTCTTCCCTTGACAAGAGCTACCACCCTCTTGGGGGGAGAAAAAACCCTCTAGAGGAGGGTCCCAACACTTGAGTTGTCACAGTGATGTGGACCCCTTGGCCAAAGGAACCTTAGGGAAGAAGACCCAAAAACCTATAAATAAAGAAGAGACATAGTCAGAAGAGAGATAAACAGGAAAGGAACTGTGCTAAAGAACAATCAGCAAAGAGGAAGTGGAATATAATAAAAGGCAGCAATCCAGCTCGGACTCAGTGGGACAATAGAGATCTTTAATTTCATTACTGTTGGAATACAGGAGAGCAGAAAAACCCTTTTGGAGGAAACTTCTAGGGGACCAAGTTCTAGGTTACCATCCATTCAGGCTAAGGATTACTTATATTCAGATGAGAACCTTAAAGATGCAGCTTCAAATACAAGGAGAAATGTCTCTCCTTCTCTCAAAAGTCTTATACACTCCCAGAAGTGTTGCAGAGCTTGTTGTAGGATTACAGGAGCTTTTCAAAGAAAAGCTTCTCCCCCTGGGGAGATACTATGGGCTAAAGCTAAGCTAAAGGAACAACGCGTTTACTAATAGAACCATAATCTCTTACTATTTCATTGCCACACTGAGACAGTTTGTGTAGCTAGAGAAGTAGATTTGTACACCATTTTGTTCACCATGACCTTGTTTGTTATCCTTACCCTTTGTCTTGTTACCAGTTGTACCTTGTTTGTTGCTTTTCAGTTGTAAACCCCAATGCTGTGAAAAGAACAGGAGAAAACTAATTGAGCTCTCAGTTGTATGCAATCAAATAGTGGCTTGATTTCACACAGCAAATAAAAATCATATTCTAACATGAGTCATGGGGGTAAATGGTACCCCTGTGGTAGATCAAATACATGCCTCAAAAAATAAGTTAGTACACCATGGCTTACATGGAGTATGCATTCCTGCACTCTTTAACTGGGCATGTAACAGCCAAAACTTACTGATGCATTGGAGGATTTTCTCATTTCATATTTTATACAGAAATAAGGTTGTATCAGTAAGGAACAGCAAACTACTGTCTTGAAATCCATTGATCAAAGGATTGCTGGATTATAGAAATCAATATACAAATACAGGGAAGATCCAAAATGGACAGACCGCCTAAGGGATCATTATTTTTGGTATTCTGATATAATTTAATCACATATGAATGGATAACAGAATTAAAACTACTGGTTCTGGGCATCCAGCTAAGAAGACAACTTATACATACTGTACTAGAATTTAAGTAGCAGATAAAGGCAAATAGCCCATGTAAACTGCCCACCACCCAACCCCCATATCAGTGGTAGTATCTAAGAGTTGGTTTTAACATCCTGTAGGCTTCTGTTTTTTAAACTCTTGTCTACTCATACTAGCCACAACTTCCAGCAGAAGGCTATTCCAAACCCATATTACTCTTTGAGTGGAGCAATACTTCCTACTCTCAGTTACCACTTTATTCCCTTTCAGTTGAAGCAGGCGTCCTGTTGTTTCCTTATGATCCTGTTTAAAGTCCATGTCTAATATAACCATGAGTTCTGTGTCCATCAATATGTCATACATAAATAATAAATTTCCTCTAATCCTTTGAAATTCCATCGTTACTAATTTAGTTTGTTCAAGGCATTCCTCGTAGTCTAGGTTACCAATCCCCTTGATGGATTTTGTAACATGCATCGGTATCCTACCAATATGGTTGATATCTTTCTTTTTATGAGGCACCCAGAGTTGGGAACCATAGGCAATATGTGGGTGCATATAAGCCCTATATAGGGGGTTGAATAACTTCTGTGTCCCTATTCCTAATGCAGCTTCTAATGTTCAATCAGCATTTGGTAGCTTTAATAATTACACTGTTACATTGCATGTCATTCTTTTTACCACCAATTTTACCAATTATTTTACCAGGTGAGACACACTAAGCTGAAAGCTTGTTTGCAGGTGCAACCTGGGAGCACAGGGAAGTTAAGTGACTTGCTCAGGGTCACACAGTATGCCCCTAGGGGGCTGTGGGATTCAAACCCAGGTCTCCAGATTTGCAGCTCAGAGCCTTAACCCACTGCGCCATACTGCCTCCTTCATTCGATTTCCTCCTCATCCTTCTTTTTCTCCTTCCATCCTGTATCCTCATCTGAAGATCTCAATGCTCTTCTGGCCCTTAATCCCACTAAGGGCAAGTGCCCCCCTGGTCTTCATTAAAGAATCCTTTACCTCTCAGCTCCTGCTATTGCTACCCTCATTGCTTCTCTACTAAGTCTATCTTCCACTCTTGCTTCGGTCCCATCTCTCAGGAAACATGCCTCTGTTATTCCACTTGCTGAAGGAGGTGATCCCTCCTGCCCTGGAAACTACCGACCTGTTTCTCTGCTCCTCATTCTTGACAAGCTCCAGGAATGCATTGCATTGTGCTATCCCAACTTTCTTCCTAACTTGAATCCTTCTCTTTCTTTACACCTTACCAGTCTGGTTTCCATAAACACCACTCCACCACCTCCTGTTTCCTGAGGCTCAGTGATTCCATACTCACTAGGATGGACCAGGGCCTCATCAATGCTGCCATTTTTATTGATCTAGCCAAGGCTTTCGATACTTACTCATACCCTCTTCTGCTTACTAAACTCACTGTCGCAGGGCTCTAAAATGCAGCTACCAGTTGGTTTCTTTCCTATCTAGGGGGTAGAACACAATCCATTCAGATTAGTGATACAAACTCCCTTCCCCTTACCATTAACACTGGTGTTACTCAGGGCTCTGTGCTGAGCCTTCTACTTTTTTCTATCTTTCTAAATGACCTTCCCTCTGCCTGCCCTCTCACATCCATCCACATGTATACTGAAGATGCTGTTCTATTAACATCTGTCAATTCACCTTCTGTTTTTGCTGCAAAGCTTCAGCATGATTTTGATAAAGTACAGCTCTGGTATCACTCTAACCAGTTATTTGCAAATGCCAGGAAGACAGTCTCCATTACCTTTGGCACAAGGCAGGACTGTCTAGGCTAAATTCCTTCCCTTTTTACCACACCCCTAGATGAGACACTACTTGAGGCCAACTCCTCTTTCAGGTACTATGGGGTATAGCTTGATCAGCACCTCACCTTTTCTGAACATATTGATGCCATTCACAGAAGCTGCACCCTATGCTGGGTGCATTATACAGAAATTGTGGTTGTATTCCTCTGCAAGCATGTCATGCCCTTGTCCAGAAAATTATCTTACCTATTTTTGATTATGGAGAGATCATCTACAGTGCTGCTCTCAGATCTTCCTTAACTAGACTGGACTCTTTTTTTCACTCTGTGCCATTTTGCTCAACTGTCTTCCCCATACCCATCACTGCACCCTATACCAATTTCTCTCTCTTCCTTCCCTAGTCTACTTGTGCAATATCCACTGTGCTAAATTTCTTGCCAAATTTTGGTTTCACTCCCTCCTTCCATATCTCTGCTCCTCTGTTTCCCTCAAACCATCTTCTTCTTCTCACTCACTCAGAAACCATGACCACAACACTTTAACTACCTAGCCCAAGTCCACCTGGGTTGGCCAGGTTGCTTTCTCACACCATTTCCCAAAAATTTGGAACACTCTCCCATCTCCCATCCATCTTTCTGCATCCCCGCATAACCTCAACTCCCTCCTCAAGGTCCATTTCCCCTTCTTGTAGTTGTATATAATTGTTTAATTTTTACCCTCACCATATTTTGCCTCTGTACTCATTTGCAATTAATTACCTACCCTATATCAATTAAGTAATCTGTTTGTATTGTTTTCTTATAATCCTAGCACCTTTCTTGTTTTATTGTTGTTTATAAATGTATGTATTATTACCTAGTTTTGTTCTTACTGTTGTATGTTTTTTTTATTTTAATTTTTAACTGTATTCAACTTTCGGTGCTGTAGTTGCTGTGTATTCTAACCTCCTCTCCCCCAGGACAGATCTGGAAATAAGCATGTTTGCTCAGTATGTCTTTCCTGGTGAAACTTTTAAATAAATAAATAATTGTCAAAGCTAAATTTATGGTCTACTGGTATACCGAGATCTCTTTGTATCTTGGTTTTCTGGTGCACAGATCCCATAAATCTATAATTGTGTTTAGAATTATTCGTTCCAAAATAAATAAGTACATATTTATTTCTGTTGAATGTTATGCCCGAAGTGTTTGCCCACATATTAATTTTATTCAAATCAGCTCGTATTGGTGCTCTTTCTTCTTCCAAACCACACACTCTACCTAATTTGGTGTTGTCTATGTATTAAAGCTAAATTAAAGCTCTGTGTATAAAGTTCCTGTAGCAGATGTAGTAACTAGGATTTTTTTTTTAATTTTACTATTTTCTTTTTAAAATATTTTTAATTCACTTGGTAAGTTAGGTTACAGTTTCTTTCATATCTGCTATCACTGTGAAAAAGTGGGTGTGGGTAGCAGAAGTCTTTTGATCTAAAAGGTTTTTGTGGGTAGCAAAAGTCTTTTGCTTGTGTTAAACTTCAAAGAACTGAGTCCTTTTCATAGAAAAAGGACATGTTTTGAATGTAAACAGTGGCCAGACTTTTCCAGCTGGGCAGATGATGCTGATAACAACAGGACCACCCTCTAATAAACAAATCCAGTTTGGAGCAGCCTTGCAAAATGGTGGTCCACAGAGATCAAAGGAAGATCCAGGATGTGATGCCAGAGAGGCATGTATGGTGATGCATGTGTAGTGGACCAGCTATCTGAAAGTATTTATTTTTATTTATTGATTGAAAAGTTTCACCAGAAAAGTACACTGAGCAATCAAAATTGCTCATCTCACAGTACGTCCAGGGGGAGGGGTAGGTACATGTGGGAAAAGGATACATACACAATTGCCATAACAGGTACAACATACATATATGAATGCTGAATACATAATATTGATAAAATAGGTTACAGAACTAATACAACAGTTAATCACACATACATCATACAGTTAAAATTAGGGTACAGTAAGTTGATACAACAGATTTGTCAGAGATACAGTCAAAGAGAGCAAGGGACTGTACAATTGGTTCATCATAAGAGCTAATACATAAGGAGATGTTAAATGCTTTGGAGTTGTTGGCTGGGTGGTGGTTAGGTAGAGAGTAGGGATGAAGGAGTTATGTACAGGGTGCACTTAGTGGAGTCAAAGTTAAGTAGGGTAGATGAAAAGGATGCAGAGGATGAGGAATGGTGAATTTGGGGGGGAGCACATTCCAGATTTTAGGGAGGTGATGTGAGAACCCTGATTGACCTATGGTTGTTCATCAGTGAGGGATCGATAGGGTGTGAGCATCTGTGAATCTGAGTGAGTGGTGGGATATTGGTAGTAGTGTTAAGGAGAAAGAAAGATAAGAAGGAAGAGAGTGGAACCAGAACTTAGAGATGAATTTAGCGCAGTAAGAGAGATGTCAGTTGCCCAGAGAAGGGAGGGTGAGCGATAGAGGTCACAGTGATGAGTGAGAGGGTGCTTAACCAGAGCAAAGTCACAGAAAGAGTTGAAGAGGGCATCCAGTTTGACTATGGAGGACTTGGGGAAGCACTGCCAACTTCATCACAGTTGTAAAAAATATGTAGGATCATCTTCTGGATCAGTTCATGCCTAGCCATAGGAGGAAGTCAATTATGGTTCCTGTATAGTGCGCCTAGCTTGGGGAACAGTTTTGACAGGATAGCATCAATGTTACCAGAAAAACTGAGGTGCTGGTCAAGACAGACCCCAAGATACCTAAAGAAGGATGTGTCCTCAAGAATAGTCCCTTCGATGGTGTGATAGGAAGGAGAGGAGGTAAGCCTAGAGAGTCTATGCCTTGCGCCAAAGGTCATGGAGACAGTCTTCTTGGTGTTAAGAAAGAGTTGGTGTGAGCAAAGCTAGAACTGAACTTTGCCAAAGTCCTGCTGTAGCCTGGCTTCTATGTCAGTGGAGCTGTGGCCAGAGATATACAGGACTGTGTCATCTGCATACTTATGAATGGACACAGATGAGCAGACTGCAGGAAGGTTTTTGAGAAAAATGAAGAAAAGTAGTGGGCCTAGAACAGAGCCTTGTGGCACACAAGTGTTCATTTGGAGGGGGGGAGAGAGAGCTTCAGCTAGCGTGACCGATTGTGTTCTACCTGTGAGGTAGACTCTGGATCAGTCAGTGGCAGAGATAGACAGGCCAGCTGAAGTCAGATTCAGGAGGAGTAGTGGATGACAGACTGTGTCAAAAATCTTGGCAAGGTTGACAAAAATGGTCAGGGTGATTTACCCACTGTCCATACCTGTGTTGATAGAGTCAGTGAGTCTAAGGATGGATGTAGTAGTGCAGTTTTTTGGTTTTTTTTTTGTTTGTTTAACCAGGAGAGACCCACCAAGCTGAAAGCTTGTTTATAGGTGTGACCTAGGAGCACAAGGAAGTTTAGTGACTTGCTTATGATCACACAGTATGCACCTAGGTGGCTGTGGGATTCAAACCCAGGTCTCCAGATCTGCAGGTCAGAGTCTTAACCCACTGTGCTATACTGCTTCCTTGAAGGTTATTCCTGAAGCCAGACTGAAAAGGAGTGAAGAAGGAGGATGCAAAGAGAAGGTAGAGAGTTGGGCAAGAACAAGTTGCTCCTGGAAATTGGCTAGGATTGGTAGTAGTGAGATAGGCCTGTAATTGTTTGGTGAGGAGGAGTCACTGCCCTTAGATAGTTAGATAGTCGTGTGTTTCCATTTTGAGAGAATTGCTGCAAGGGTAAAAGAGGAATTAAGAAGGGCAGCTATGGGTGAGGAGATTGCAGGTGCAGAGAGGTGGAGTAATTTTGGGTCCATGTGATCAGGAGACCATTTTTTGGCTGGGATGAGGGCAAGGAGGGCTTCCTGAACTTCTGCAGGAGATACTGGGAGGAAGGAAAACCTCCCTGCAGTTGGGTGAGTGGTTCGAGTAGGGGAGGTAGGTGCAGAGTTAGGTGGATTGTGGGGAGCAGGCGGGCAGCTAATGCCTGGTTGAGATTCAAACCTTGAGCAGTTTGATGTGGAGGATCTGGCCTGTTTAGGGCACAAGATTCCACTTAGGCTGTGGGGAGCAGGTGGGTGACTGAAGCCTGGAGGGGATCTGAACTGTGAGTGGTTCGATGTGGAGGAGATGGCCTGATCAGGGCACAAGATATTTCTGTTGTATGTTTGCAAATATAGTTCAGTTATGCTTTGGAACATTGCACTAGTTACATCATACATTCAGGTCTGCCACAACTCATCCCTTCCCAGTTTGGAGTAAGCTTTTTCAGCTCTACTTAGAAATTTAGAAAGGACAAAGTTTGTTTTTTCTGTGTGGTCTTCATCCTTTACGTATGTGTTTATTTTTATCTCTGTAGAAATACTGTATTTCCTCATAATCTTTACTGTTAATTATGCTGTAACATATGTAAATATCATGGAACATTGAATGTTATTTTAATATATGTCATGCTTTCTGTGTCCGAGTCATTTCAGGTACAGATTACCAGTGATAACATGGCAAGTCTGATCCATTTCCAAAGAGACAGATTACAAGATCACCATATCTAAAGCAAAGTGTTCTGAGCTGGGACAAAAGGGGTGGGTCATTTGTCTTTTGGGAAAGATCGCTATACTGTGTGAGCAGTGGCTTTAGTGGAATTCAGACCTAGAGATACCCTGAGAGAGAGTCATGGTGGCAAAACAAGGTAACCTGTTCAGTCATCAGCAGGGTCATAAAAACTGGTAACAGTGCAGATTTAGTTCTGGGAGAGAACCAATTCATGACAGTTCAATAAAACCTTATAAGCGCACAGTCATGGGAAAGACATGAAAATGAAGTGGCAATATTGGCAAACTGTTTCAAAGATACCTTTGGGTCAAATAATAAGCCTTCACCAGTGCAATATAATCACTCTAGAACAGATCAGACTCCTCTTGGAGCACATAGAAGACATAATCTCTCAGTAACTCATAAATGCAAGAATTGAAACTCAGTTTACATACATACATATATGTCAAGGGACTGAAAAATACCTGTGCTCCATCCAGCCTGCTAAGCTGCAACCTAGTCCCTCACCAGTACTTCACAGACTAGGCCTCTAGACTAAGTAAGTAAGCTTTACTTTCTAACGTGCCCAATTCCAGAGACTCTGGATGCGTTACAAAAAGGTATAAAACATACCCTCATACATTTACAGCAAGGGTCAGACAGAATAAATTAAACACAATAAAACAGTTAATAAATACAATCAATAAAAGTAGACTGGCTATCACTAAATTCCAAATGCTTTTTTAAACAGATGTGATTTCAGACACCTCTTGAAATCCTCCATGGATGTGGCCTCCCTCAAAGACTTTAGGAGCAAGTTCCAAAGAGCCAGGCTGGCTACCTCAAATGCACTGTCACCTGAGGTTTTCAGCCTGGACCTCAGAACTGCCAGGATGCCATTGGTGGAGGAATGGAGCACATGCCCTGGGCAGACAGGTGTTGGGAGGTCACTCACGTAGCCATGGCCTGATCCATATAGGGCCTTATAGGTGAGCAAGCCTAACGTGAAGATAATCCTCCATCTGACCAGCAGCCAGTGCAGATCACACAGGACAGGGGTCACATGGCAGGACCTAGGAAGGCCCATTAGCAACCTGGCTAGTGCATTCTGCACTAAAGGCATACACCAGTGATGGAAGGTCACCAGGCAGAATTAGGAATTTAATCCAGGTTACTTTCCTTAGATTATAAAACCCACTTTTGATGACACATGACACCTGAGCTTCAAGTGTCAGCCCAGCATCAAGGATGATGCCCAGATTTCTCACCCAAGTGGAAGCTACCAACAGAGTAGGGCCCAAGAACGAACCTGTTCCTGACCCAGCAGCAGCCACATCACAACGTTAACAAGGCTCAATCACTAGTACTCTTTCTTATCTGGGTTAAGCCTCAGCCAGTTTGAGGACATCCAGTTCTGGATATCATCCAGGCAGTTGTTAAGCACCTCCACAGTGCTAGTTGTCCCAGAAGCAAAGGACATATACAGCTGGGTTTCATCTGCATAACAGTGAAAACTCAGACTGTAACACTTAATGATTTCCCCCCAGCCGTAACATGTATATCATGAACATCGGCAACAAGATTGAACCCTGAGGAACTTCACAGGACAGGAGCTTCAGGCAGGAGGAGAAATTCTCCATCACCATCCATTGCATCCTGCCTGTGAGATGGGACTCAAACCAGTTGATGACAGTTCTGGTGAGTCCACAAAACTGTAAGGTGATCAAGTAGCACAATGTGGTTCATGGTTTCAAATGTTAAGGAGACATTGAGGAGAATGAAAATTGACCAGTCTCCTCTGTTTCACCCTGAGAAGGACATTTTTCACCCTGATTAATGCTATTTCAGTGCTATGCCTAAACCTAAACCCAGACTGGACAGGCTCATAGATGTTAAAGGCCAAGAGGTGTGCCTTGAGCTGCAGAGATACCACTTTCCAATAACACTCTCCAAAAATGGGAGGTTAGAGACAGGTCAATAATTCACCAGGACATCAAGGTCAAGTGATGGTTTCTTTAGAAAGGTCCTCACCAATGCCTCTTTCAAGAGATCAGGAAAGAACCCCTCTAAAAGCAAACACCGTACAATCTCGGTGAACACTGGAAGAATGGACTCCACACACCTCAGCAGGAGACAGATCAGGCCCGGGTCCAATTCACAAAAGGTGGGCTGCAGCCTCAACATCTCCTCCACTACCTCAGCCACCCACACCAGCTGAAATTCAGCCCAGAGAAAAACAATGCCTCTGTCCACCACAGGCCCATCACTGCGGGGCTGACCTATCCCACTTGTGAGATCCTCAATTGAATGCAGGACACACTGTCAGAGAAGAACTGAACACAAAGTGACTGAAAATGCTCTTTTTGGCTGCAGTCAGGCAGGATGAAGTAACCTGTCCACAGTCTGAAAGAGCAAATCCAGTCTGTTCCTCCTTGCAGCAAACTCTCTGGACAGGAACTCTGCCTTCTTACAGTGGATTGCCCTTTGATATTCACCACAGTGAACACCTCAACTATTCCATCTGTCTATCCCACCCTCTCTTCAAACAAGCCTCTAGAAGCATGCCACCTTAATAACACTGACCAGCTCCTGTGGCAGATAATTTCACTATTTTCCCATACTCTCTGAGAAAAAGTGTAGTATTTTATCAGGTCCCTCATAAATATCTACCTGCCAGCTTATAGTTGTGTTCATCTGTGAAGGACCACTTGCTAACCTGAAACAGTTGATGGCTGTCCACCTTGCTTTTACCGTTCAAATATTTGAAGGTTTCCGTCAGGTCTCCTCCCCCCCCCTTGTCTCATAGGACTACATATTGAGGTCTGCCAACTCTGCACTGCTAGTCATAAATCCATTTAATCAATTTCTTTTGAATTGCATCTATAGAGTCCTTGTCCTTCTTTGGGCAAGGGTCCCAGAATTATGCTGCTTATGTCAGATGTGGCCACTCCAATGACCTGTTCAGGGTCAAGATCAACTCTTTCTGCCTACATGACAAGACCCTACCTATAGATCCCAGCATCCTGAAAGCATTCCAAGGTTCCTTATTACACTGAGCTGTCACTGACAATAATTTCTAGAGTCTTCTATTCTGAGGACTTATCCCACCTAAAATTTAGCCCTCAGTAGTGGTGGGCGACGTGGGCTCAATCTGCTCCATGAAGTGATTCACAGAGCAAAGGTGGATTCATGGAGTGCTCTACAACATGAAGCAGAGTACTTTGTGTTATGATGAGTAATGTGAAGTCTATTGAAAGCAACAACTTCATGTTACTCCACCTTCCCAGACCACTACTCCACCAAATTTTAAGGCGAAGTGCATTCAGAACAAAGCACTTTGCCTTGTTTTTGAGCTCTGAAGGCAAATTTTGCAGTGATTCATGGGATTTCAGGTCACATGGGCTCTATGTTGATCTCCACAGCCTCAGTTTGGGGTAGTATGAGTAGGAAGGAGTAAGAGACAGTGTGCTCTGATAACTTTCTTTGATAGAAATCTTGTAAAAGCTGTTCAAAAAGCATTTTTGCATTTTTTTGGGGGGGCTCCAACTTTAGTTCATCGATTGTAGGAAACCCTCTTGTGCTCATATCATTGAGTGTTTTCATTTTTGTGTAGATTTTGAATGTTAATTTACAACATTGAGTGTGTGCGGTGAAAGACAGTGAAAGTGTGCTTTGGGAGAGGGGTGTATCTGTGGTGTAGGTAGATTTAAGTTGGAGAAATAGTGATTTCTGCATTTTTTGGTTATATTTTTGTTCTATAACTGACTGTAAATGTGCACACAGTAATATTGTCAGTAATAGTTGAAATTTTCTTGATGTTTGTTGTGTGGATGTGGTGCAGCAGTTCATAATTTCATGTTGTTTACATTACAAATTTACATTGCGTAACGTGGCATAGTACTGAAGTTTTGCATTTGCTATGCATTACTCGTTCAGCATTGTACACAAACTGCTCTGTGTGTGAGTGTGTGTGCAGTGTTGCATGTATCAAATAATACAACTATTATTATGCCACAGGCTAGTATAATTGCAGGCGCAGGAGTGTGAACCTGCTATCCACTGCAGGTGCCTGATTTTTTACTGCAATCGTGGCATCTGTTCTTAGTTTTGCTGCTTGTATTGCCATAAAAATCTGCACTGTCTGTATTCAGTGTCCCCCCCCCCCATGTTCAAAAGGAATTTTTTACCAGATTGGATTGTTTTTGTGACCTCATCGGCACCACTGGTTAGTGAAGTTGTTTTGTGTGACAGTCTCAGACTAGTCTCTTATCTGTTGCTGAAGCTACAGTTGTTTTTTTTGGCTTCACATCCAGCGTCTCCCCAATCAGAGAGTGAACATATCAAAATCTGAATTTGGTTATACGTAATATTGTGGTTGATCCTCCAAAATGCCTGCAAAGAGACTTGCAAGCAAAGCTGTTTCTGGCCATGGCAGTGTTGGCAGTAAGATCGTCTGTGGGTGTGGTAGTAGTACGCAGACACAGAAGTGCATTGCTGATGTGAGGAAAGGTATGTCTCCTGCAATGTTTTTACAGCCCAATCAGTAGCTTCACTCATAGTTGGAGGAGATGATGTTTTCCCAGTCGGTGGTGTGAGAGTTACTGGTGTTAGTGGTGGTGGAGTTAGTATTAGTATTGTTGCATCAAGTTCTAATTCCAATCAGTGTACCGTATCCAAAAATACTGAGTCTGAAGCAGTATATGTGAGTGGCAGCATAGATGATGTCATACTTCCCAGTAACATCCCAGTAACTGAACCTGAGAATTCTGATAATCATGTCAACGATAACATACAATGTGATATTCGATCTACCGTGGCACTTAACGTCACACATTTTCCATGCAGTGATTCACAGTGTGGTGAAAAAATATCAGGTGATGGTGGTGTAGATGCTGATGATGAATGTGATGATGATGATGATGTCGCTGTTGCTGCAACATGCAGTCCACATGCTAGCATCCAAGCAGAAGATGTGGATGTGTGTGACGTTGATGAATATGATGATGATGTAATTGACCCCAGTTGGGAACCAGTGAAAAAGAAATTCAAAGTGGTTGTGTCTGAGTCCGTCTGCAGGAAACCCTCTGTAAAAACTTGTGATCTACTGGTTTTAGTTGATGATGATGACCCAGTAATCAATATGATAGATAGTCGTGGTAGTCAGTTGCAGTCCAGGTGTGCAGTGTCCAAAACATCATGTGCCCCCCCACTTCAGTGCTTAAAATAATGGACTTAAATAAGCCACATCATGGACATGTTAAAAGCAAAGCATCACAATCCCTTTTTTTTTTGTTTAAGATGCAAATGATGAGTCAGTTGCAATCTGCCAGGTTTGCCATGTGCGTGTGAGTCGAGGAAAAAAGGGGAGCCATCTGGGCACAGAAGGACAGCATATGCATCATAAGAATAGGCAGTTGGCACTGTGGGCCCAGCACAAGTTGGCAACTAATACCACAGTGGGGTGTTCACCCTCGTCACCGGCAACCATAGCCAGCATGTTATCCCCTTCCATGACTGTTAAGTCCAGTAGTAAATTAAACATGAGCAATAGTTAGGTAATAAGAGCACAGGATTACTACAGGCATGATGAGGAGGAGGACCATAATGACTTTGAAATGTTGTCCAGTGCTGGTGAGAGTAGCAGTTTTTGTGGCGGTGGTGGTGGTGGTGGTGGTGAATGCAGTATGTCTAGTGCAAGTGGTACATCAACCCCACTTGGCAAATCTGGCAAAATAACAGCATTTCTGGGTTTGTCATCATCACCTGTGCAGCTGACTTCATCAAATGTCCACACTGCACCCCCTGCCAATGCCATTCATCACAGACCACAACCATTTGTGATGATCACACCCCATGTAAAACGTTTAAGTCAGCCCTTGTTACAGAGTGTTTTTGCGCATAAGCAGAAGTACCCCCCCAATCATACAGTGTCGAGTGAACTTAATGCTGCTGTAGCAGAAATGCTGGCAATTGATCTTTTGTCCTTCTCCTTTGTGAAGAATTCTGGGTTCTGGTGGTTTGCTGCACATGCCTGTCCAAAATGGAAAGTCCCATCCAGGACATACTTTTCTAACCATGCTGTCCCTGAGTTGTTCTGCACTGTGTCCGACTCAGTAAGACATGCCCTTCAACATTTCTCCTCTCCATTCATCCATTTTAATATGGATATGTGGACAAGTGGCAAAACAGCGGGGAGTTCATATTTGTGCATAACTGCACACTGGGCGCAGGTGCTGGAGGTTGTTTGTGATATTGGAAGTGTGAATAAATGGTGCAGTAAGGTAGATTGTCGTGGTAGCAATCTTCCAGGAATTCGACAGCATGCAACCATTGCTATGCACAATGTGACCCATTCACACACTGGTGAGAACATGTTGTACATGGTACTGACTGAAACTGACAGATGGCTAAAAACTCTGTCTCCGAGAGCTGGGTTCATAGCAAGTGACAATGTGTCACATGTGGTGAAATACATCACGAAAGGTGGTTTTTTCATGTTCCATGCATGGCCCACTGTTTAAATCTTGTGGTTCAGGAGTTTCTGCAGCACCCTGATATAAAGGAAATGCTGACCATTGCACGACATATCTAATCTCACTTTTCAAGATCTGGAAAGGCCTATCACCAACTACAGAAGTTGCAAATAGAAAACAGCCTGCCTCAGCACCATTTAAAGCTGGAAGTTGTCACCCGATGGAACTCCACTTTATGCATGGCAGAGAGGTTGTATGAAAAATACAATGCCATCTCAGAATATCTTGTTATGTACACTAGCCGTGACAGTTGCGGGCCTCCATGTCCATGACGACTGAACAGTGGTGCCTCATGGACTCCGTGATAACAATTTTGTGGCCTTTTGAACACAGGCAGTGAGTGGCAAATCTGCCTCCATTAGCCAATCAATTCCACTGCTGTAGGTGCTGAGGCAGACATTGGTGAATGTACAGCATAGCCTTGATAATGCCAGAGATGGTGGTAGCAGTATGTTGCTGCAACACATACTGACAGTATTCGACCAAAATCATCACATTATGAGCATTCAGCATAGTGACAACTTTGCCATAGCAACAATGCTGGACCCATGATACAAACATGGAATTGCAACAGTACTGAAGGGAGGGCCTAAACAGGTAAAAAATCAGTGGTCAACTGGTGCGCTTGGTTCATGGGGCACAGATGTCACTTGCCAAGGTCAGCAAACCTCAGCAGCATAATCCATCTGAAGATGTACCTGGAAGACCATCAGGAGAACAGGATGATGCATCAACAACTGGACTTAGTACAGCACAGAGAATGGTTGAGTCATATTTGTCTGAAAACAGGCATCTGACAGTAAGTGAAGATCCTCTTTTATACTGAAGTGGAAAGGTCAGTGAATAGCCAGAGCTGACTGCAGTGGCACTGAAGTACCTCACATGCCCACCTTCCAGTGTAAGTGTTGAGAGGGTATTCATCTCAGCAGGTGCAATAGTCAGGGATTGTCGGACAAACCTTTCTCCTGTAAATGTTAGTTTGCTAACATTCATTAAAATGAATGAGAAGCACATACCAGCACAGACTGCAACCTCTGTATTTGTACCCCGGCCTAGTCATGGTAGTCATGCTGATGTGGAAATGAAGCATCCTAGTGGCACTGGCAGTGGATGCCTGAAATGGCACACCACTGATGTAGATGACAACACAATGGAGAAAGAATTTCCAAGTGGTCAGACATCAGACATCGATGACTGTGAGGGCAGCTTTCTTTATGAGGACAATGAATTTCAGTTGCCAAATATTGGATCACCTTCCAATTTTGCCAGGTCCCTTCTCTATTCCCTCTTACCTTACTCACTGTCAACTCTGCCACGTCTTTGTGACATGCACAAATAGAAAAATCATACCCTGTATACTGTCTCCAGTGATGCAAATAAATACATTGAAAAGAAAGACTATGTTCTGTGTGACCCTGTGTCACAGACTTGCTCTCTCCCAGAACATAGCTTGCAGCTGTTATCAATCTCACAACCCCTCATATGCCTTAAAGGGTTACCTTGGTATGCTGCCACCACTCACTGCAGCCTCAATCAGGTTATTTTTAGATCCAAATTCCACCACAGTTACAGCTCATGCACAGCACAGTGCTCCTTTCCAAAGGGGAAATGACCCACCCCTTCTATTACAACTGAGAACATGTTTCCTTCAGATATTTTAACAGTAGACTTCCTCTTTTGAGATGGATCACAGACTTAACAATGTACCCCTAGTCATCTGTACATGAAATGACTCAGTCACAGAAAGCATGATGAATATAAAAATCATATTTAATACTCCAAGATATTTACATATGTTACAGGGTAATATACACTGAATACTGTATGGAACACAGTACATCTACAGAGGTAAAAATTTAAACGTTTTGAAAAAGACAAGAGGATGCACACAATAACCTAACTACACAACTATTTAGATTCTAAGTAGCATAGGAGACATGTACCCTGACTAGTGAGTAATGACACAGTCAAACCCCTGATTTTGTTAGTTCAGAATACCAGAAACACTAACCCTACTAGTGAGCTATGGCTCATTCAAACCCCTGATGTTGTTATTTCAGAATTCCAGAAGCATTATCCCAACTAGTGAATTATGGCACATTCAGCCCTCTGATGCTGCTATTTCAGAATACCAGAAACATTACCCCAACTAGTGAGTCATGGCACATTCAACCCCCTGATGTTATTAGTTCGGAATACCAGAAACATGATCCCAACAAGTGAATTATGACACATTCAACCCCCTGATGTTGTTAGTTCAGAATACCAGAAACATTACTCCAACTCGTGAGTTATGGCACATTCAACCCCTGATGTTGTTAGTTCAGAATACCAGAAACATTACCCCAGCTAGTGAGTCATGACACATTCAACCCCCTGATGTTGTTAGTTTAAAATACCAGAAACAGTATCCCAACTAGTGAGTTATGGCACATTCAACCCTTGATGTTTGTTAGTTCAGAGTACCAGAAACATAACTGATCTCTCAGGGCCAACATACATGAGAAATTCCTTCAGTTGGTCAGCCCACTACACCCACACCATCATTATACATGCTTCTTTGACATCACATCCTAAGTTGACCAGCTGCTCTTTTTTGATTATACTTTCATGGAGCTTTCCAACAATGGAAGTCAGGATAAACACTATAATTTCCTGGGTTTCCTAATCCCCTCTCTTGCGCAGAAGGATGAAGTCTGCTACCATCAAGTCTCTGGTGACTATATCTGTCATGACTGAGCTGTTGAATAGACCTGCTAGGGGTGCTGCCAAACCCTGCCCTGACTATGAGTGCCCTTCTCATCTTGTGGACTTACCCATCTGTAATCTTCTCAGCAAATTAAGCACATTTTCCTCTATGATATTACCCATTTCCATATTTGTTCCCCACCCTAGCTGGATGCTGCACTCTGACAGTTGCCTCCCATGAAGGAAAATCAGAGGTATTCATTTAGGAACACCAATTTTCTGTATACCTTCCTCCATCCATGCCTTAGCCTTTTTTAATCTCTCTCTTTCGCCCTTCTCTTTTTTCCTTTCCCTGACACACCAAGGAAGGTTTGGCATTTTCCCTTATCATTTCTGTAATTTTTGCTCAAGCTCTGCCTTGAAGTCCCTTAGTACTTTACTGGCTTCCTTGGTTTTGAAAATGTAGAGCTTCCTGCTTGCCTCCATTGGTTCTGCCATGTACATTTTGAATGTTGCTTTTTCCTCTTACTGCTACTCCAACTTCTTTAAAACCCACAGAGGCCTCTGATGCTTCTTTTCTAGCCCAGTGATCTGAGGCATCCTTTTGTTACTTTTTTTTTTTTTTTTTTACCAGGAGAGACACACTAAGCTGAAAGATTGTTTACAGGTGTGACCTGGGTGCACAAGGAAGTTAAGTGACTTGCTCAGGATCACACAGTATGCAAGTGGGAGTTGCGAGATTCATACCCAGGTTTGCAGCTCAGAGCCTTAAACCACCACGCTATACTACGCTATACTGTCTCTTCATTAATATGTTCCACTTGCTCTTTGACTCATCTATTTTTGATAACCCACAAGTATCTCCCTTAGCTCTTCCTTCATCCTCCATCCTCCCAAAGTTAGCCATTCTAAAGTCCAGGACCATAGTCTGGGTCAACTGCATCTGTGATTTCAGGGCTATATCAAACCAAACTAAGCACTGGTTGCTAGACTCAAGTGACTTTTCCACTGATAAATTTCCTGACACTATCTCAGTTGGTCAGAAGTAGGTAGATTATGGTGATAGTCAATGTATAGAAATGTAGAAACATAGACTTTGACAGCAGATAAGGACCGCTTGGCCCATCTAGTCTGTCCATTTCCCTACCTACAGGATAGGCTGCAGATCCTAGTTAGTCCATTCCCTAGCCTTTCTTCCACTTCTCAGTCAAGAAGCAGCTATTTATGAAAGCTGATGTCTACTAATGCCTGATTTCTGGTGCTCTGTGACACTGTGATGCTGTAGTCTACATCTGGTAACTTGTTGTCTCCTAACTTGATGACTTCCCCTCGACCTGCTGCCTTTCCTGTCTCTTCTTCTAGAGTCCAGGCCAACACGTCTATCTGACTAGAGGACTTATAGATCACTCCCAAGCAGAAACCCTGTATAATTCACTGTAAGCTGCACCCACAATGATTCTACCAAAATCACTCCTCTTGTCTCTTTATACTACATCACTCTGACACCCTCCCTGATGTATAGTGCTACCAGCTCCTCTTTCACTGTCCTTCCTGAATAAAGCATAGCCTGGGACCATGATTAATCTGTTTCTTTCACAGTAAATATGTCAGGCTTGCCATTGACTGCCATTGTCTGAAGCACACTCATTTTGTTTCCAAGACTTCTGGCATTTAAACAGACCATCCTTAGTGAACCCTGCTTGCCATCCTTCCTCCATCCATTGACTAGTCCTATTTTGCTTGTTCCCTTTGATAGACTTCTTTCTTATCCACCCCTTTCAGATTTGTTAATACCTTTTGGGTATGTGACTGTAGCTTGTACCCCAGTATGTATCCCACAGCACCCTGGTTGTCCCATCTAGACTGAGGAAACCTTTCTCAGTTTCCCTACATTTGATGTGCACCATGGATGACCCTATGCCCAGCCTCCCTCCACCAGTTTAAATGACCCAAGATGAAGGGCTCAGACTTCTCACCTACCGCTCTTTCACCTTTCCATGTGGGATAAAGGTAATTTGTTAATATATGGTAGGCATTTGCCCCTCAAAAGGCCCCCTAGTGCCCCCCCAGAATAAAACTCCTGTTCGGTGCCTACCCGCTAAATCAATCATTGAACTGGAATAGTTTCAGCTTTCTTGATTCTCCATCCTGTTATTTTTGTGAGAAACTCCAATGAGGACACATTGTCTACCAACCTTTTGAGCCTGTTCTCCAGTGACCTGAGATTGTCCTTAACTACCCACAATGCCTTCCTGCCAGATCGTTCTACCTAGCATGGACAATGATATCCAGCCTTCCCATTCCACCAACTAACCAGCCTATCTATCCTAGTGAATTTCCCATCAGAAATCATTCCTGGAAGACCTCATATTACCTTCTCCACATAGTCTGTGTTATAGACCACCATCTCAGTGAGTTCCTATTTTTTTTTTTTTTGGTAATTAAAGGTTTATTCATTTTCCAACAATAAAGAATGAGCAAGAAGGATACTTAGAACAAGTTTAATGACAACCTGGCTGGGACAAATGATCCCAATCAGATACAATCCTAGGAATATAAAAAATAAAGTCTGTAACAGTCAGAGTACAAAAAATAGCGTATATACATGGGCAAACATAACTAATGAGTCTGGGCAAGAACATGAAAAAACAGCATTCTGTAACAATCAATACCAACATCTAAGGCCTGTTGCAACAACTAATGAGTTACAGAAACATCAGCGACCAGGTAAAATTGCCAAGTGGTGTGGTTCAGTACATCTGAACACCAAATCAGCCATGTGGTGAGGGAAATGGGGGGGGGGGGGTTGATGGTGCAGGTATATTGAGCTGTTCCAAAGGAGACATGTGAGGTTGCCAGCCACTTCATCACATCTCCAGCATTGATCAGAGCTTGTAAAGTCCCACTTATGTAACTGCTGAGAGAGTCCTGTACCACCAGTGAGGAATCTTCAATTGAGTAAAGCTGCTCTGCATGTCTCTATTGGATTGCTGGAGACTTGTCCAGCACTGACTCCAGCTTCATGGAGTGATCTTTATATGCAACTCTCTGCCCTATTTAACTTGCACTTTATCCAAGTGGGGACTTCTGAAATGCAGTAACCTTTGGTAGAGCTCTGCAGCCCATAGTTGGTTTGCACCTGGGAGAGAAGAGTACCTTGTCCAGGGCATAGAGACATGGTGACTTATAAATGAGGCCAAAGAAAGGTTTGAATGCACGATGCAATTGTAGATATTACCAGTGTTGGGTGTTACCTAATGAGAAAGTGTCTTAGAGCTGAGCACAGTTCTTGAGGTGGCCCTATGATTCATCAATCAGCTGGAGAAGGCTGTGGAGGCCTTTGTCCATCCAGTTCTTCCAGGCAACCAGTGCCCTCTCTTTAGAAGGGGTTCCACTAAAGAGGGAAAATGGGGGAGCAAGTTGGTGACCAACTTGAAGCTCTGGTTAGGCTTAGCTAGGTTTTCCTAGAAACAGGGAGAGTTGGGTACAGGGCCACTGATACTGGAAGCTTCCCAAACACAATAGCCTGATAGGGAGCCTCTCCCAGGGCAAAGGTCTCACAATCTACCCACTTAGGTCTTGTCTCCGGACTAAGGGATGGGAAGGAATGGGCTAGCTGCCAGCCCTGAATGGGCACCAGCTCCAAGATCGGCTTCCTTCTACAGCTGCTGCTGCCCACCCTCCCACGAAACAACCTCTTCAACCCTGAATGGGCACTCAGCTCTAAGAGCAGCTTCCTTCTATAGCCGCTGATGCCCACCCTCCCACGGAATAGGTACGAGTGCTACTTAGTGAAGCTGTGCTTCTGTTTTGAAATCTGATGCCTTTTCTTTGCTAGACTTCATTGGCTCAGTGCTTTTCTTGTACTGAATTTGTAAAAGGCTGCCTTAATTGCAGGCTACTCCTAGTTAA
Organism: Neoceratodus forsteri; assembly: GCA_016271365.2. Classification (NCBI taxonomy): domain Eukaryota; kingdom Metazoa; phylum Chordata; order Ceratodontiformes; family Ceratodontidae; genus Neoceratodus; species Neoceratodus forsteri. The sequence goes on from CM057450.1 coordinate 874,638,340, forward strand.
GAAAGGCAGTCACAAAGTTGTTTTTTTTTCCCATTTGCTCCTTATAGAATTGGGCCACTAGGGGCAACATAAGCCTCACTGTCCCATTGTAGTCTGCTTACTTAATGTAGATTACTTACCTCCCTTTGGAGGTCAGCATTGACCTGCCCTGCCACCAGCTTTCTTCCTCCTCTCTACACCTGTGACCCAGCCCCTGTTTGAGCTCTTCTCTATCCAGGAAACATGATCTCTTTCTGTATCTCTTCCATGTGCCTCTTCCTCATACTTTTCACCCTGCTCTTTCTTCCATCCCTTCAATTGCTAAATACTTCCACTCCCCACCACATTTTACTTGCAAATCCTACTACCCTGCTAATCCCTTGCTTCAACCAAGTGGCAGCTCCAATGCCTTTTTATCATACCTGGACACACTTCTCTACATGGCCTTACACCCAACTCATGTCTTTACCTTACTCCTACACTTTACTGTGCACCCTTAACTTTCAGCTCTCCATTTTCATTTATTCACCTTGTTCCCCTAAACCAACTAACAAACTTTGTTTCAAGAGTACCAAGCTGCACTTTATAATTATCTCTCACTTACTCCTCTCGGCAGGAGACATAAATCCCAACCCAGGTCCAACACTCAGTAGAGCCCCTACCACATCCATGCCCCCCTCCTCAGCTTCTGCTCCAACCCCAATTTCACTTCCCTATGGCCAAAAAATCCTCCACCTTAACATTTGCAGTCTCCTTCTTAAACTTGACCTGCTACTCCTACTTGCAGGATCCCTAAATCCAGACATCCTCATTGTATCACAGACCTGGCTAACAAACAAAATCCCTGATGCTTCTATCACAATTCCTGGATATGCCATTACCCACCCGGACCACACTGGTAGGGGTGGGGTGTAGCTATCTACGCCTCCTCCTCCTTCTGTCTCCAAACCACTACTGTTCTATCAACCACAGACCCAATGCCTATGAAGGCCCTCATCATTAGACTATCTCTACCATTTTCCATATCAATATTTATCACAGGAGCTTATTGCCATCCTGGTCTATACCACTCTGTAGCCACTGATTTAATCACCACTATTGGGTCCCTTACCTCCTCAGGTGAGCTTTACCTGTTAGGGGATCTAAACCTTAACTGGTTGTCACCTGCCCTAGATAAGACTCGTACTAACATAGCTGCCCTTAACCTGTTCCAATTAATCATGGAATCTACTTGCCTAAACCACAAATCCCATAACCACACTCTAATAGACTGGGCCTTTACTACCCATCCTCACAGGGTTATCCAGTCAGGCCTACTGCCAGATGCTCTTAGTTATCATCATATGGTCTACATGTATAGGAAAGTACACAGACCTAAGGCACCCCATACACTACTGACAATTCACTCTTACAAAACATTAGACCTTGCCCTACTACATCATGACTTAACTAACACTGATTAGGCCCCTATATCCTCAACCAAAACTATCGATCACGTTCTGGCATATTTCAAAGATAATTTCATCACTGTCTGGAACAAACATGCTCCCTTGAAGCAAGCTAGAGTGCATGTTAGTCACCACCCCTACTCCCTAAACTCCTGGCCTGTCAACAAGCATGTCATAAAGCATGGAAAACCCACAAATCCTCCAAACTCCCTCGTGACTACTGGACACTCCAAAATGCCTGTACCAAAGCCATCCACCTGGCCAAAGCATAATATTTCAGGTCCTCCTTTAATACTAACATAAATAACCCATCAAAGTTGTGGAAACTAGTTCACTCACTTTTCTCTCCCTAAAGTAAACCCCCATCCTTGCTGCTCAAAACAAACAACCAACTCATTGCCGACCATCCTACAGTAGCAGCGAAATTCAATTCCTACTTTACTTCATGTGCCTTCACCCAGTTAACCTCCCTCCCACCCCACCCTACTACCTCATCCTCCCTCCTGATTCCTCCTAACACCACCACTTAGCAGAGATTTTAACTTTTCACCCATCTCGCCCAATGACACCATAAAGGCACTACTCTCTATCAACCCAATTAAGGGCAGCTCCCCTGATGGCCTGGACCCTAAGCTGCTGTACCTTTCTGCTCCTTCTATTTGCCTTCCCTTTCCTGATTTCCTTAACCTGTCTTTCCACACTGCAACTATCCCTGAAGCCTAGATGCATGCTACAGTTCTCCCCCTACAAAAGGGAGGTGATCTCTCATCTCTGAGGAATTTCCACCCCATCTCACTTCTACCCACCCTGGCTAAACTTTAGAAACACCTTATTCTCTTCCAACTCTCATCCTTTTTTGATGACAGCTGCTTCTTCACTTCCTTCCAGTCTGGTTTTCCAAAGAATGACTCCACATCACTTCCCTACTTAGACTCATCAGGCCCAGTTCCAAGATGGGTTACACATGTCACAACATGACTTGAGGCAAACCCAATGGTGTAAGTCACACCTTGCAGCATGCATTATGCTGTCTGCAATTCCAAAAGGTGGCCTGTGACATGGTGCAGGTTGCCTGCACCAAACATGGGCTATGCCACAGGCTAGGGCAGAAACCGCTTGTGACCTGGTGCAAGGGTGTTTCCAGCATTGGCTATGCCTGTATTCTAAGTGGCTGGCCAAAAGAATGGCAAGTTGCTATTGCAGGAGGGACCCCAGCAGACAATGGTCTAAGTACAGTTAGACCAGCTATTAGCTGGTTTAACTGTACCCTATTTCCACCAGGATCACACTTCCATGCCTTCTGCCCCTAAGGCCAACCCACCCCAGGGTCCCTCATAGGTCCTCACCCCACACCCAGTGGCAGGGCTGCCAGCCATGTGCAGCAAGCACCTCTGATCCCCCATCCCTGAGATGTGTCCCACAGAGCAGTACACAGCCCCCACCCACCATGCACCCCAGGGTCATTCAGCAGTCTCCCATAACCACCATAGCCCTGTGGGGCATTGTCGGGGTGTCTTGGTGTGGGTTTTTTGGGGGGCCATGCCATGCATGGCTTATGCCTTGTGAGTGGGCATCACTGTGGCTTGTGGCAACCAGGTCAGGTGCACCCTTCCTGTGGTGAAACCCTGGAGATGCCACAAGTTGCAGGGCGTAGATGACGGAGACTCTGCCAGTTCTGGAATCTAGCACAGGGTCCCCGGTGTAGCAGCATATGTCACAACTCACATCTTCCCGTGAGTTGCACCATATGTTCTGAAATCAGGCCCACTGACTCTATCCATTAAGCCATGGATATAGGTCACATCACTTCTGCTATCTTTGTTGACTTGCCACAGCTTTCGACAAAGACTCCCACTCTCTCCTCCTCAAAATTCTCTCATCAGCTGGCTTGTCTTGGTCTGCCAGCAACTGGTTCAGAGCCTACCTAGTAAGTAGAACTCAGTCTGTTAAAATAGCTGACTCTACATCCCCTCCACTACCCATCTGTACTGGTGTGCCTCAAGGCTCTGTACTTGACCCACTCTTATTCTCAGTTTTTCTAAACAACCCACCATCAGTGTGCTCCTCATCCTCTACCCATGAGTATGCTGACAACATGGTCTTGTTCACCTCTGGTCACTCTCCCTCCAATGTGACTTCCAGACTACAGTATGACTTCAATAATGTTCAACACTGGCTAAACTCTCATCAGTTCTTCAATGCCAAGAAGACAGTCTCCATGACCATTGGCACTAGGCAGAGACTCTCTAGGCTGCCCTCCTTTCCCTTCTTCCACAGCCTTGATGGGACAACACTAGGAGACACCACCTCTTTTAAATACCTGGGTGTCTGGCTTGACCAACACCTTAAATTTTCTGTATATATTGATGCCATCTTGAAAAAACTGTGCCTGAAGCTCATCACCCTTTACAAGGAACCATAGTTCCTTACCACTACTGGTTAGGTGTGAGCTTGTTCCAACAATGATACTCCCTATTTTTGACTATTGCAACATAGTCTACAGTGTTGCTCCTAAGTCTTCTCTTCCCAGTTTGAATACTCTCTTTAATGCTTTCTGTCGCTTTGCTTTTGACTTCCCCTCCAGCACACATCACTGCACCTTGTATCATTCTCTAGCTTTTCCCTCCCTTGAGTGCAGGCATCTCTCTCACTGTGCCAAGTTCTCTTCTAAATTCTGGTTTGAGACTCTCACCTTTTACCTTTCCTTCTTACTCTCTGCTCCACCTCCTTCCAGCCACCCGCTTAGATCCACTGACACACGCAATCTAGCTATTCCTCGTTGCTCTACCTCCATAGGCCAAGAAGCTATGTCCTACCGCTTCCAAAAGCTTTGGAACTTGCTGCCACCTCTTATCAGACTTTCCTCTTCCCCGTCTTCAATCTTCTTTGCCCTTCACAATTTCTATTCCTCTAAATGCATTTGTTTTTAGCCCCTATTCAACCCTCCCAACCCTGGCGCATTATCCTTTAGCCCTACTTTACTTCTGTTTGCCTAACTGTACTTGTTCCTAGCCCCCCATCACAACCCTCCCCACCCTTGTGCACTATCCCCAACTCCTCTATCCCTGACTTATCTCCTGTCTCCTAACTGAACCCTTCCTCTGATTACTACCTCAAATGCTACCACCTATTATACCCCCTCCTCCCACCCCTACCACAACCTACTGTGCCATTTCGACATGCTACTACCGTCCTCAACCTACTGTGTTATTTCAACACTCTACTGCTGTCCTTCCCCCACTACCCCTCTTCTACCCCACTGATGCCTTCCCTTTTTCCATTCTTAGTTTATCCCTATTTCATCCAGCATCCCTATTCCTTATCCCTCTTCTCCCCTTCAGTCACCCGCCTCACTCCACTCCTCCTCCCTGCCCTCCTTCTCTGCCCTCCTTTTCTGCCCAGTCTTGTCCCCCTTGCAGGGTTCTCTGTCATCCTGAAGAGTTGCAGATCTTGGCTCTCTCTCATCTATCCCTCTTCCTTCCCCCCACTTTCTAATCCTGACACCCTTGCAGGGTTATCTGCAACATGAAGGGTTAAAGATTGTCTCTCTCTCTCTCTTTCCCTCTCCCCTTCCCCCACTTTCAAATCCATTGCATGCCCACCTCCTTACTTCCTTATCCCCTTCCTCCACTCCTGTTCCCCTGCCTCTCTCTCTCTCTACCTCCCTGCTCCCTTTCTCTCCTCTCCTTTTCTGCCAGGTCCTGTCCCCATTGTAGGGTTCTCAGCATTCTGAGAGGGGACAGATCTTGGCCGTCCCTCTCTCTCTCTCTCTCTCTCTCTCCCTCTTCCATTCCCCCACCTTGTTCCCATCACCTGTCCACTTCCTCACTTGTCTTATAAATGCCCTCCCTTGAGTATACAATAGCACCTCAAATCTTGTGCTGAGCCTACTACCTCTAGCACTTCAAATTGTTCTTCCAATTATTGTAACTCCCCCCCTCAGACGCTTCTGGAAACAATCTGTTTACAGCTCATGTTGTCTTTCCTGGTGAAACATTTTCCACATAAATAAATAAATAAGCTAGAAGATCAATTTGGCCTTATGCTTGAGGTTCCAGTCAAGGAGTTTCAGACCTCCCTTCTCAAGGTACTGTATGAGCTTATAAATGCTTAGCTGCTGTGGGTCGGAGCATCAGAAAAAGGTTAGCATTAATGTTTAAGTGGTCAAAGGAAGTTTAGGTTTGAGGCTAATAGGTAGATTGTTCAGGATAAAGTGGAGCTTTGGGGCAGCCATCATTTTGAAAGCATGCACCCGTCCATAATGAGATAAGTTGAGTCAACCCCACCAGTCAAGGTCTCACCGTAACACCTCCAGAAGTGGTAAAATATTCAACTTGCCCAGACTCCTACGGTCCCAAGAGAATTGGGTGCCTGCATAATTTATGGTGGATTGGGTCATCTTCAGATCCAAAGGAATGCCCGGGATGGTTCAAACTTTGGGCAGGAGGGCAGAAGTATGGATTCAGAGACATTGGCTTATAGCCAGACAGCTAGCTGAACTGAGAAATTAGGTTCAATGGTGCTAGGAACAAAATTTCCAGTTTGGTAGGGTAAACATTACATCATTTGCATAGGCCAAGGACTTGTGGTCACCCCCCATTGATATGCAGTGAATATTTGGGTCCACTCTGATGGCTTGAAGCAAATGCTCCAGAAGCAGGACAAAGAGAAGAGATGACAAAGGGCAAACCTAGCAAGTGCCTCTGCCAAGTGGGAAGGGAGGAGAAGGATTTGCATCAGTGACTGCTGAGGCCTGAGCTTTGTGATACAATGTGCGGACACATCCAGTAAAGGTGTCCCCAATACCAAAAAGTTCAGCATTTGAAAGAGGTAGTCCTACCCTATCAAATGCTTTTTCTGCATCAAATGAAACAATCACTGATGGGGGACAGGGAGAAGACATGGCACAGACCAGGTTGAGGATTCTCTGGGTATTGTCATTTCCTCTCCTCTGTGGAATAAAGCCCAACAGGTTCCTGTCCACTAAGGTGGCTACCACATCCTTGAGCCTAGAGGCAGGCACCTTGGCATAGGCTTTACAGTCCATTCTTATAAGTGAAATCAGACAGTAACTACCACACACAAGGGGGTCATTTGTGGGCCTCAGCAGAAGGACAACGAAGGCTGTCCTCATAGAGGGTGGAGGGTGCCCAGTGTCCTGGGCTTCCTGCAGAGCATCTGCCAGTGGTGAGAAAAGGACTTCACAGAAGGCATAGAGGAATTCAGCCAGAAGATCACCCTCTTCTGGCAATTTACCATGGCACATGATGCAGAGGACCATTTGCAGTTCTGTGACAGTAAGGGACCAGTCAAGGGTTTGCCTGACACTTGGGCCAATCTGAGAAAGGCAAAATGGGGTAGTGAATTGCAGACAAGTCAGCATCCAAGGGGATCACCTCCTTGCTATAAAGCCACTTATGGAAATGAAGGAAGGCTTCATTGATACCTTGTGGGTCCCACCTCAGGGTGTCATCGAATAAGTTTACTGCCACAGCTCTGGCTTTCTCCTGGCACTTACACAGCTTGTAGGAAAACAAGCACCCTTGTTTCTCTCCCACTTCCTAGAAAGATTATTTGATGCAAAATAGCATGAATGCAGCCCTTTGGTGGAGGTGCAGATTCACCTTATATCTAGTGCCAATGATGTCTGCAAGCAGCCCTGCAGAGTTCTCAAAGTCAGCTTGATACTTGGCCTCCAGGACCCTAAAAGTTTGCAGCTGTAGCTCTAAGTCTTTCTGCCACACCTTCTTGAGATGAGATGCTTATCTAATGCATCTCCCCCCATGAAGGCCTTTGGGGCATCCCATCTGACTGCTGATGATGTGTCACGGGCATGGTTAATAGTAAGGAAATCTCAGATATCCCATGTCAGCAAATGGCAGAGGGCTGGATCCTTCAGAAGAGAGGCATTGAAGCACCAGTTCTGTCTGCTACTGTCATAGAGGAGGGAGGATAGCCAAGAAAAGGTGATCAGAGCATGATCTGAAATTATCACTGCACCAGTCTTAGCCTCCAGCATGTCTGGAACCCATTCCTGTGGCACTAGCCACAATCTGTCTGGAAAAGGGATTTTTGAGGGGGTGAATAAAAGGAGTAAACCCTACCTGTCAGGTGGATCAAGCGCCAAATATCAATGAGATCCAATTCAGATACAAACCTCTGGAGTGCCAGCAGAGCCTGTGATGGAGGATAAGTAGGTGGGGAATTCCTATCTAGGAAATCATCCATCATGGTGTTAGGGTCACCCCCTACAATGAGACATTCTCATTGCCGCATTGAAAGTGTTTGTACTAAGGAGTTAAAAAAGGTGGCATCTTGGGCATTAGGACTATACAAATTAAATAAAGTGACCTCCTAGCCACATAGTGTATCAGAGACAATGACATATCTGCCCTCAGGGTCAAATACTACTGACTCCACTGTGAAGGGGGGCTTATATGAATTAATATGGCTATGCCCCTGCTTCTTGTGTTATATTAGCTATTGTACACCTGCAAGACACATCCATTTCTAAGCTTTTCCCCTTCAGATGTGGAAAGGTGAGTAATAGTAGTAGTCAAATGTTTATTTTTATACAGGTAGCAGTGTTTAACATCATTGGGTCAAAGACCCTTTTTCAAGATGGACCTGTTGCATTTACATAGAAAATTTTACACATATTGCACGAGAGACAAACTATTACTACATACAACATAGCAGCAATACTTAAACTATTATTAAGATCAATTTATCATTCACTACATTATTACACTCACTCAGATCAAAGTCAAGACTAAAGACAAAGTACATGTATTATCTAAAATCTTTGAAGTTCACTATATTCCTAAGATTTAGGGAAGCTTCACTGCACTCATCATGCACATGTTAATCAGTCCATCCATGTATAAACACTTCAACCATTACACATGCATTTCATTGCTAAGTCATAGCCAATAACTTTCATAAAGTGCTTTGTTTGTTGGATTTGTTTTTTATGTTCATCAATTGGGGCCCACAGTTTGACAATTTTTGTTCCAAAGGTCAGGTCACCAAATATGTTATGTAATTTAGGTATAACAATTTTATTTTTCCCATTGTATCTAAGATTGTGGTCATGTCTGTATGTCAGATATGACATTTTATCTACAAGGTGCCTAGGGTTCTGATTATGTACCACTCTATGAATCTGTTTTAACCATTTTTGTTCTATTTTTTGCTCTAAATGAGGCCACTGTAGTAGCATAAACACATCACAATGATGAGTGTAATACTCACAGTTTAATATAAATCTGGCCAGATTATTACATAGAACTTGAATAGCTCTTAAATTTGTATCACTAGCCATGCCATAAACATGGATTCTGTACTTAGTACAAGGTATAATCAGTTGATTTGTGATGCCCCCTCTCATTTTCTGGTTTAAACAATATTTTGATCTCCGAAAAGCTCCTAATTTGTTATTAGTTTTACTTTCTAAATCTTTTATATGAATATCAGATTTTAAATTCTGGTCCTCAAAGACCCCCAAGTACCTGTAGAGCTCGACCTAATTTAATATTTCATTTTTTACTTTTTTTATAGAAATTTTAGAAAGAGTACTGGTGGCTTTCCCTTTACTCAGCAAGACCATAGAATATGATTTGTTACTGTTTAAAACCAGTTTTGACTGACACAACCATGTCTCCATCCTACTAAAGTCTTTTTGGAGACATTTCTCCATCTTCTGGATTGAATATCCATGGGCCAATAAAACTGTAACGTCTGTGTACATTCTCAGGACAGTATGTTCTACTACCTCTGTCAGCTCATGCACATACATTATAAATAGTAAGGGGCCCAAAATCAAGCCTTGGGAGACTCCTGTTTTAATGGAAATTGGTTTTGACAAGATTTCCCATATCTGCACTTGCTGGACTCTTTCAGTCAAATATGACTGAAAGTAGAGAAGAGTTTCATTATCTATCCCCAACCCCAGCATTCTACCAAACAGTATTCCATGATCTAAGGTGCTGAAGGCCTTGAAGAGATCCATGAACACTGCACCCACCAACCTGCCCTAATTTAAATGGGTAGTGATGTTATCTATCAGGTCTGTGAGCGTGGTGTCAGTGGAGTGGCCCTTTCAAAAGCCAGACTGGTAAAAGGACAGGAAAGAATTGTCTTCCAGATATCCACTCAGTGCCTCTGAACCAATCTCTCCAGGACCTTCAACATACCAGATAACAATGAAATCAACCTATAGTTTGTTGGTTCCACAGGGGAGCCTCCTTTGTGTATTGGTACGATTTTCACCTGTTTCCACAGAGTCGGGAATCTATTTTCAGTTAAACTCCAATTTAGAAGTCTAGCTAATATTGGAGCTATTATCTTGAGGGAATCTTTTAAAAACCTGTTTTCTATTTGGTCCAATCCTGAAGCTTATTTATTTGAAGTTTCCTAAGTTTGTCCTTAACCTCTCTACAAGTCATAGCTCTGAATATGAATGATATCTTATTTGGGGGCCATTGCTCCATCGAGCCAGTCACTATATAGTTTTATTGTGGAATATCTATATAAGGAAGTGAGACAAAATATTGATTCAGCCTCTCCACAGAATCTTGTGGTGAAAATAGGGTGTCCCCATCCCTGATCTGAATGGGCTGTTTATTCACCACTGGTTTTTCAAGAGATTTAATCAGATTCCAATACTTTAGTGGGTCTGCACTTTGTTCAGTCTTAATTTTATAATATTATAATACTGTTTTTTCAAAGTTCTAATTTTGGATTTAAGTTTATTTTGTTCATTTTTATATTTCTTCCAATCCTTTGTGTCCAAAGTTTTATTTGCTTTTTTCCGTAATTTGCCTGTATATCTTTAGTTATGGAACATTAGCTTTTTTGTTTACACTATTTTTGAAAGGAGATATTTCATCTCAAGGCTGAGCAAACAATTTAGTGAATTTCTCAACAGCCCAATCAAGTTCAGGGATTAGGAACAACCTGTCCCACTTAATATTTCTTAATTTATACAGAAAAGTGTCTTTACTGTATCTGTTAAAACTTTGATGCCTTACTATTCTATGTCCCACATTTGCTGACCATCCCCTATTAAAGAACACTTCAAATACACAAATAATAGAGCAATGGTCCCCAAATATGGGTGGCTTCACTACCATAGATGTTACTTGGATTCCCTCTGAGGTAAAATAAGATTCAGTATGTTCCCTTCATTAGAAATACAGGTTTTCCTTGTGGAAACTGAAACATTTTGATTCAGATTTAAAGAAGTTAAACTGGTCTTAAGGACATTTCCTCTTAATTTGTTCCATGCTGCATTAAAATCACCTACCAAAAATAGGTCAGATCCCATTGTGCGTTGTTGTAATAAATGTGGCAGTTTATCAAACTCTGTTACTCTAACATTTGGGGCAGAATAAATTAGCCCTAGAACCAGATTTAAATCCTTAATACACACCAGCAAACATTCTATCATCCCCACTTCTCCTGTGTAAACTACAGTGAATTGGGATAGTTCCCATTTTAAGTATAATAATAACCCTCCACCTCTCTTCCCAACCCTATCTCTTCTACAGTATACCAGGTATATCCTTATAACTCAATTTCTCTGCTATGATGTCCAGATTTTCTGAAGTCTTCCAGGCTGTCATCATACCTAACTTATTTTTCAGACTCCTTGCATTATCACAGACTAATTTAAATGAGCAGGGGAAGGGCCTGTATTTGTTACTAGATCCCCTCCCATTAATTTAACAAGACAAATATTAGTTTATATATCTAAACTCTTAAAGTTCATATGTGTTTTACATTGTCTCACACCTGGAATATAACCTCTAACTAGAGCAAAGGAGTTCCTTCTTTTAGGTCCCATATGAGGTATTTTTACCTCCTGTGTTCTCCTCCACTGCTGTGTTAAAAGGACTGTTGGGATTAAATCATCAGTGTCCTGCCTTGTTACTTTATTTTTAAAAATGGGGCACAGAACTATACACAACCCAACAAGGTAAAATCAGACATTTAACACCCCCATTTTACAGAACTACTAAAGTTCTCTTAAATAGCAAACTTTAGACTGTTTAGCCCCCTCACTGGAATTGCTCTGGTGAGAAGGAAAAGCTAAATAAACAAACTTCAGACACAATTTACCCTTTTTTCTCAACAGAAACAAGCCAGTCAAAGATCAAACTAGTCAGGAAGCACAGTACCAAACCTCTTGACTTCTCTACCCAGTGGCACTCACGTCACTCAGCGCTCGCACACCTCTCGCACTGGTGCACATGGCTCTGTGTTTTGAACAGGCTTGATCTGGCCTCCAACAACAGAATTGGTCACTAGCTCCCTTGAGCCCACTCACAGTAACCTGGTTAGCTGTTCACTGTACAGGGCAATTTTACAGAGTCCCACAGAAGTCCACAAAACACCGCAAATTAGATCTCCTGTATGAAGGTTATTCCAGCCCCCTCCCTGCGAAGCTGGTCAAATATTTTATGTTGTTTAATGAGGTGTGGATACTTTCACATTCCAGGATATCCATTTTATTAGGTGACTTGCCATAACATACAGTAGAAAAGGAAGAAATGGGCTATAAATAGATCCATGACTATCAGAGAAGAAGCAACAGAGGAGATTCCAGTCTCAAGGTGCAGGGATGGTATCAGACTTGGTTGGACAAGAGGAACCCACCTCCACATGGACCAGGTCGGGAAATCCTGCACAAAACAAGAAGCACAGAGTAGGCTATAAACATAACTAGAATAACATACACTTAATATCTGTAACAAACCATTTTGAAAATTAATTGAAAAGAACAACACCAAAGAGGTATAATAAAAAGGTTCTACAATGTACAGAAGGACCCAATTCAAATAGCATTCCAATGAGGTATGATGGGGTAGGGTAGTCCAGATCTTAACCCACATGGGAGTGGAGGCTCCCAAAGTGGAAGGGCTGGGACCCTATCACACCCTCTCAGAGAGTGGGTGTTGCATGGTGTCTGTTTCACAATGGCAGCCTGGTCACAGAAACACCATAGCTAGCTGAGTGCAAATGAGCCAGTATCCCCCAAAAAAGGAATACCTAAAGTGGGGGGGGAGACAGAATAGGGTGGTACCACCCCAGGTGAATATGCCCCATAGATGAAGAGAGGCAAACCATTAGAACACACACCAAGAACTACAGCAAAACAAAAAATTACCTGAGTGGTACAAAAATAGAGAAGCCCTAAGGCAGCACCTTAATAGAGGTAAATTAAGCACAAACAGACCTGTTAGATTGATCTCAGTGGTAGGGAAAATGATGGAATCAATTCTGAAAGAAAGAATTGTTGAGTACCTAAAGGCTAGCGGGGCCACAGGACCCAAGGCAGCTTAGATTCACAGTCATAAGGTCATGTCAGACAAATCTAATAGATTTCATTGACTGGGTGACCAAAGTAGTAGACCAGGTAGGGGCTATGTACATGGCCTACCTAGATTGTAGTAAGGCATTTGACACAGTCCCATATAAAAGATTAATATACAAATTAGCCAGCCTGGTAGTGGGTCCAAGGGTGGTAGCTTGGGTAAAACATTGGCTGGACAACAGGACACAGAGGGTAATAGTAAACGGAGTCCACTCTGAAGAAAGGGGAGTTACTAGTGGGGTACTGCAGGGTTCACTACTGGGTCTGGCCCTTTTAATGTCTTCATAAGTGACATTGTGGAGGGACTGTAAGGAAAAGTATGCATTTTTGCAGACAACACAAAGATCTGCAACAGGGTTAATATACAAGGGGGGTGGAAAGGATGAGAAGAGACTTGGCAAGGTTGGAGGAATGGTCAAAAGTATGGCCACTTAGATTCAATGCAAAGAAATGCAAAGTAATGCACTTGGGTAACAAAAACCCAGGGGAAGAGTACACAGTGGGGGTGGCGGGACTGTCAACAACAAAAATAGAAAGACACCTGTGGATAGTCATTTCAGATGACCTAAAAGAAAGCAAACAATGTGAGATGGCAATAAGGAGGGTTGGGGGGATATTGGGATGTATAAGAAGAGGTATCACCAGTAGAAAACTGGAAGTTGTTATCCCTCTGTACAGGCAGTTGGTGAGACCCTCATCTGGATTACTGTGTGCAGTTCTGGAGACCCCATCTCTGCAAGGACATAGACAGGATGGAAGCAGTCCAGAATAAGGCAACTAAAATGGTGCAGGGTCTGTACCAGAAGCCATATAAAGAGAGACTAAAGGAGCTTAATGTGTATACCCTAGAGGAAAGGAGGGAGAAGGGGGACATGAAAGAAACTTTCAAGTACCTCAAGGGAATCATCAAAGTCCAAGAGGGTAGCATCATTCAAAAAAAGAGATGTGCAAGAACAATGGGCACAACTTGAAGTTAGAGGGGGGAGGGGGACGGTTCACAGGCAACATGAGGAAGTATTTTTTCATGGAGAGGGTGGTGGATGCATGGAACAGCCTTCCTGAGGAGGTTGTGGGGTCAAAAATAGTGGGGGAATTCAAGAATGCAATGGACACACATACGGTAAGGCAATTCTGGTGGGGGTAGGAAGAAGTAGGCTGTTGGTTAACTAAGATCTGCAGCTTATCCAGTTGGTAGGGAAAAAGGCAGACTAGGTGAGCCACACAGACCTTATCTTCTGTCAAAGTCTATGTTTCTGTTTCTGTGTTGGTACATCATACCCCACATGGTTAGCTACCAGGGAAAACTGAAGCTGGCTTGGAGAGGTTATGGTCCAGCCACATGGATACTGACCTCTCCACCGGCATTTGTGCCTAAAGTAACACCAGGCCTGTTTCAAGCCTAGCCCTATCTCTGATCCTAAAGGAAATGCAGGTCTTGACCAGTTTGCCTGCCATCTTTGAGGTGGGATTGGCGTGGTTCATGATGAGTGGTAAGGCATTACTATCCAGAATGCAATGTGACCAGCCTGAGCCAGCAGGATTTAATGTAGAAGGTGAGTAGGGACCACTAGAGCTCTGACAGACTTAGTCATCAAACTTAAAAGCAGGTGGACTACTTGTTCCACACCACAGGAGTCAGAGCAGAACCACCCACCCTGAGCATCGAGGACAGAAGGGAGAAAGGGGAGGAGGGAACGTGGCAGACAAGTACTGCAACTGTCCACAATGGGGAAGGCCAGACACTGGTAGATGCATGGAGTGCAGCAATGAGAGAAAAAGGAATGGCTTTGGGAGTACCTCTGAGGCAGACAGATACAGAAGCAAGTCAAAGTAGCCCCAATTCCCTATATATACCACTCTGCCAAAGCATCCCTTTTGCACATGCAGGTAGCACAAATGTTTGCATCTTTGAGATGAGAAGAAGGGGTTGGCACATGCCATTGGTGGTTGGAGACTCTATTGGCAGAGTGAATCAATGAGGCTTGCTAGGTGAGGCAACCTGGGGAAGCAACCAATCGATGAGGAGGGTGGGGATCATCCACCATCATCATGGGGAATCAGGGCAAAGTAAGCTGAAGTTTCCAGGCTAGACATAAATAGGGGAAATTCTGCTGACACTGTTCCCATGACAGACCTGAAGTTTAGTCCACCACCTCTTGATGTACAGAGCACCTTAAAGGGGTATAGTCCAATCTAAAAGAAAAAAAGCAGAGTGCAAACTGCACATAGCAAAGTGGTAATCCGAATGCCAAGGAAGCTGCCTCAAACTCAGCAGGGCTGAAGAGACACAGAAAGAATAGATACAGCTAGAAAGAAGGGAGCAGATGCAGGAGCACCCCTGTAATGGACAGGAGGGGAAAAAGTACAGGCAGAGTGAGGCAGAAGGGAAAGGGAACTAAGGGAGAGAGAGAGAGGATAGACAAGGAGCAGCATGAAGGAGAAAAAGAAAACCATGAAAGCACAGGGAGAGCAGACACAGATGTAGAAAGGCAATGGCTAGAGCCACTTGCCACATAAGGAGCCCTGCAGCATGCCAGTACCACTCAATGCAGAAGGTTCAGTCAGTCAATCACAGCAGTCTGGACAGAAGATCAAGGTCTGAATGTTATTATCCCCACAGGTTTGACAGTTCGGTACTGAACCATAGCTTGGAAGGTGGGGCTGCCACCTGGCCACAGGTCCAGAGTCTCCATGTGTCACCTCTCAGTCAAGCCCAGGACAGGGTTTTGCCGCCTTGCTGTTGAGCCAAAAGAGGGGTGATGCAGGTAATCTTCAGTGGGTCCAGAACACACATCTCATGTGTCAAGCTGCTAGAAGTTCCTTGCTACTTAGGTGCAGGTTCACCTGTAGAACCCGTGCTGGCAGCAGAGTGACCAGAGTCCCTACTGTGCTCCTGTGTCCTAAAGTCTTGTGTGGATTTGCCCAGCCTTTGTTTGTCATGGCCTCAGCAACAAGATCTTTTAGCTTTTGCCATCTGCTAATCCATCAAGCATTGAGCAGTGGAGGAGTTGTTGGTAGGGGGATGCTGTAAACACCATTCTTGCTGGGAGAGACAGGATGCCTCTAAGTTCTGTTGGCTCCCTGGAACTGCAGTAGCACTTGGGCTCTATCCAGCCAGTGTCTGATGCACTTCATCCAGGGACTGAAAGGTATGAGAAATGCCATTATAGGCTATGTTAAACTTAGCTGGGTAAAAGTGGTAGTAGGGGATTTTCAGGTCATGCAGGATCCTTTTGGCATCTGTGTACCCCACACAGCATTGAGCTAGCTTGGAATAATAGCCTGCAAAAATATAAATTCTGTGACCCCTCCAGCTGAGCAGTTGCTGGTCTCTGGCTAATGTCAGAATTAGCTCTTTATCAGGATACTAGAAGAAGCAGGTTAAAATAGGATGAGGCCTGTTGCTGGGGTTGGGTACAGGTCTGAGAGCCCAGTGCCACTTCTCTATCTCCAACGGTGACTTCCAGGTGTACTGGAGAAGGTGTGGGAGCTCTTGCAGCAGGAATTCTTCCACATCTTTTTTTCAATGTCCTCTAGGAAATTTCAAATTGTTGTGCCAGTTTCTATTTTCTGCATGCTTGCCTTGTGCCTCGTGTCTTTATCATTAATATAGGAAAGGTACACTTCCACATCCCAGACTTTAGCCTAACGAGTATAAACTTTGTCTTCCAAGGTGGCAGCCACAGACTTGAAGAAGTGATTTCCTTAACTCATTCAGGCCTAGATAAGCCTGTAGGTGGCATCTGAAAGCATTGCCACTCAGGCCAATAACAACTGTAGACATACTCAGCTGACTTTCACTCAGGCCTGCAATCATCTGAGGAAGTCAGCAGTTTTTAACCTAAATATTAAACAAACAAAATTTCTTAAAATTGATTGCATAGCACTGTTTGATAGGTAATTTTGTGCTGAACAAGTTTGCTGCTGATACTTTGTGTCTATCACATATAATTTAGGAGTTATTCACATTTTTAAAGGTATGGTGTGCTTGGCTGACATTTGTCTCTCAAGCCTCACCTAGGCACCTTGAATAAATCTGAAAAAATTCAGAGTTTTGGTATTTCAGCTAGTGCAGGGGTTCTCAAATGGTGAGGCCAGCCTCCCTGGGGAGGCCCCAAGCTGTTCTAGGGGAGGCTCAAGCAAGTCTTAAAAAGTGTTATATTTCACTATTGAACCGTATAGATTTTGTGTGAAGGGATAAGGTAAACTGAAGGAGGATAATAGTAGGTGGATTTATGTATTTATAAAGAAGTCTTTGACCAGGGAAGGTACTGTACACTGAGCCATGGCTTATATCAGGTGTACCCAGGAAAAGATAGCAAGAGAATACAATTCAAAATGTAACTGCAAAACACTCAAGCAATACAAAATGAATAAAAGTGCAAACAAATTAAGAACAATCAACAGTGCAAGGAACAACTGATCAATTAGACTGGCAGCAGAACTGTTCAAATACAAGAGTCACCCATACAGGTGCTAGGAATAATAGCAGGAGGGAGCAAAATGATCCCTGAGAAGTAGCTTAAGAGCAGGGTGAGAGGGGAAGAGGCAGATGTCAGCAGGAAGATTATTCCAGTTAGAGAGGAAACAGAAAAGCAGTCTGCTCCATGAAGGTATAGCAGTAAGGGGTAACAATAGTTTAAGAGTCAAAATATTGGATCAAGTAGGTTGCCCTGTTTTTTTTTTTTTGTTTTTGGGGTACAATAAGCTTAATAACCTGAGAGCCAGCTATGCAAAGAGGCTTCAATTTATTCCTGGTGTACCTGTGAGAAGTAAGCTATTTTTCTATGGGGAGGCCCAAAACTATTTCAGTATTTTGGGGGAGGCTCAAGATCTTTTCCATGGCTTAGGGGAGGCTCACTATGACAAAGTTTGAGAACTGTTGAGCTAGTATAAAATGAAAACCAAACTGATTACAATTGATTGCATAGCACCGTTAGAAAGGCTACTTTGTGCTGAACAACTTTGTCACTGATACTTTGCGTCTGTCATGTATACTTTAGGAGTTATTCACATTTGTGTATGGTATTGTGTGTGAGGCTAACATTTGTCTCTCAAGCCTCACCTAAGCACCTTGAATAAATCCAGAAAAAAAACACAGTTGTTTGGTATTTCAGCTAGTATAAAATAAAAAATAAATTGATTACAATTGATTGCATGACACCATTGGAAAGGCAATTTTGTGTGGAACAACTTTGCCACTTGTGCATTGTGTGTAGCACTTACGGTTCAAGTGATAATAGCATTTGTTTGTGGCATGCTGATTATGACTTGATTTTGCTTAGAAAGGCCCAGGATGCAGTGTTAAGAGTATGCAGGACACAAGTGGTGGAACTATCAAAAAGCTCTTATGGTATGAATGAGTTAAGGGATAGCTGGATAAGCCCTTTGATCTCTATTGCATTGGTGGTTGTACCAGGGGTCCTGTATGCCTCAGCCATATCCCACCAATGGAGGACTGCAGCTGGAGGTAAAAAGAAAGAACGCTGCCACTGAGAGAAATTTTGAAGCCTCACATTAAACTTGGTACATTCCCAGTTGGTGCTATACTATAGGGTGCTAGGGATGAAAAACGGTGCAGACAAGCACAGATTTCAAAATGAGTAATTATCTTGGTGGCTCAGAGCAGTAGAACTAGGCATCCATAGTGGTCTACAGCTTGTACATGCGTCAGTGTCCCCAAAAGTTGAATCCTCCACTATGAACCCCTTCTTCATAGCTGTCACTCTTTGGCTACACCCCTCCCAACAGCAGACTTGGCCACTGGTGGGACCTTAACAGTAAGAGGGTGCTCTCCCCAGACTGTGGAATTTGCATGCCTCACTTCTCTCAAGAAAATGGTTCATAGTTGTTATCCCAAAGCCTCCTCTCCTGCAGCATGATTCTAAGGCTCCTCCTCCCATCACCTTTCACCCCTATTGCAAATCTGTGGGGCCAGCTGGGGAAGAGAAGCAGCTGTGGACAACCATGACCCCCACTCTAACCTGCTCACCTACTGCAGTATTAAGTCTGTGCTGCATCCAGTTCAGAGTGAAGTGCCACAAGCCTGAGACAGACTGGGCAACCTTTTCACTTCTACAATGTGTCCCAGAGGAATGAGGTTCCACAGGTCCTGCTGCTAACCACCATCCCATTCCATTACCTCTTTCTCTGCCTGCTGCCCATGTCTACTCTTTATCTCTTTTCTGAGATGTTCACAGTATGTTAGGATAGAACCAGTTACTGTAAAACAGGTAGGATTATGCCATTCTCTACCCAGCACATGAACCACAATCCAATGTACCAGTCCCTACCACACTGTCCCCCAAATAGGTTTTGGCTGGTTCCTGTAAAGTAATACTAGCCTGCTGACGCAGCTTTCTGTCTATCACGTTCTGGATTAAAAACCTTACAGAGTATAATGTCTACAGAGTTTGATGTCCCAGAGCTTCTGTTTATACATATAAGGTTTAGAAGATCAACAGGTACTCATGGGTTGCACTTAATCTACATATCTTTTGTAACTTATAAATAATACAAGAGTTACGTATAGCCCTTTCATACCTGAACATACAGATATTGCATATTAATTACAATAACCAATTCATAATAAAGACATCTGACAGTAGCTTGTCAGATAAATCTCCATAAATAGGACAAGGTGGCTTTAGAATTATGATACAACATAAGTGATTAAGTGTTACACATTATTCAGAATTGCATCACATTCAGCATACACTTTCAGGACTGAGATGAAAAAATGTTCTCTTCCTCTCTAAGCATTAACATCTGTGAATATTTTTATAAAATGGTAACCAGAGAAAGGTATATTCTTATCAGTTAACAGTGTTTGAATTTCAGGTTGCTCATAATGGTTGCTCTCTCTGACAAGTATTGCACAGGATTACCCTGATTTCACCAACCTGTCTGCCCATCTAAAAGGAGCTCTCTACCTAAAGCAGGAAAGTTCATCTACCTTTTACTTTCAGACCATGCTTTGTCTTGCTTGTATGCAAAAAATATCTGTAGTAAATTCACAGATTTTTAGGTTTTGGGGAGAAATTGTTATTAAAAAAGAGACATCAATCACGATGCAGGGAGAGCAAAGTGACAAACCTAAAGAGTAAATTTAACAGAAGAGCAGAATGGTATGTGACTCCGTAGACTTGGTATGGAGTACATTTAAATGGCTTGTAATGTAGATTGTGTAAATAGATGTAGCTGTTATTGAAAAAGAGAAGAGATTAAGTATTGCACATTATTCGGAATTACATCACATTTGTAACTAGTCGTGTTCTTTTATTAAAAATGCAGATGTGAAGTTGTGGACAATTTTGTTGATGGCTGTAGCAATGCAAGTGACTGAAGCACCAATGTCCAGGTCCCAGCATGTTTCACTGACCCTAAAATGTCACACCTTGTCATCAAACTACAGATCACTGTCTCCAGATGAAATGAAGGGATTTAATAAGCTCAGGGGTTCATATGTAAGTACAGCATATTGAGCAAAAGTCTCTGTCCTAGACACACACACACACACACACACACACACACACACACACACACCAGTCTAAAGCTACAATACCTTCTGATAACTTGGTAACTATGAATATATGACATTTTCTTTAGTGATGTCAGTGAAATAGAAATTTTACCGCCACCAGTTGACATTCATGATGAGCAAATACAAGTATTTTCCCATCATTGGAGAGAACTTGCTCAGAACCAACATGCAAAGGACACATTTTAGAATCAGCTCTGAATTCAAATGCAGTGGGTAGAGCCAGTGTGATGCTGGGATGCATTGGAAGAGATATCTCCAGCAGGAAGAGAGAGGTGATGTTACCACTGTTTTGCTCACTAGTGAAACCCCACCTGGAGTATGGTGTCCAGTTCTGGAGGTGGCACCTCAGAAAGGATATAGAGTGGAAGTAATCCACAGAAGGGCATTTAAAATGGGTCTGAGTTTGCACAAAAAACCTTATGAGAGAAGACTGAGGGATCTCAACATGTAAACCTTAGAGGACTGAGAGCAAAAGGGGACAAGAAAGAGAACTACAAGGATCTCACATGAGTGAACACGGTGTAGAAGGGGAGTCTCTGTTGAAGGAAGAGGAGCAACAGGACCAGAGAGCATGTGATGAAGTTGAAGGGGTGAAAGATTAAGATAATGTGAGAAAGTACTACTTCACTGAATGAGTGGTAGATGCTTGGAATACACTTCCAGTGGAAGTGATGGAGGGGAAAATAGTAGGGGGCTTCAAGTATGCATAGATTACACATCTGGGAATATTAGTAAATAGGCAGGGAGGAGGAAGAGTATCTGAAGACCAGTTAGGATCTGCAGAGGCAAGCTAGGCGCAGACCTTCTAGGCAGATTAGGTGGGCCAAGTGGTCATTTTGTGCTGGCAAATTCTATATTTCTATCTAACAAAAAAAAAAATTCCAGTAAGTGTATCCCCAGTGCCAATTCAGGGGGTTACTAACTGATGCCAATTTAGGCATCGGGAGGAGGTGTGTGCATGCTGCCAGGCTGGCCAGAGGGCAGGGTCTGAGCAATGTGAGGGTTTAATTGAGTGTCATCTGGAGCACGGCGGAGAGACCATTAGAGAGAGTGAGGCGAGAGAGTTGTTGAGAGGTTCATTCATGAGGGAGCATGTGGAGCCAACTTCTAGGTCCTGCAAGGAGGGCCTCCATTCAGGGCCAGGAAGGTCCAGGGCTGGTGTGGGGAGATTGCCCCAGCCTCCAGCAATCATCCTAGCCCCAAATTCCATCAGTGGGGTCATAGAGGACGGTTCCTTTGCAGCAGAAAGTTGGAGAGAAGCCTGTCAGGAACCCATAAGCTCCTCTTGGTAAAGTTATGAAGGGGTGGCTGCCATGAAGGGATGCAAGGCCAAGGCGGCAGTGAGATCTCTGGAGGGGCTGCATGGCAGAGCAGCCCTGTTCCCACCCATGTCCACCCAGGAGTGAAAGCACTGCTTTGGGGAAAGAAAAATAAGGACTGTGCCCAAATAACATCAGTGCCCTGAAGGAGATAAGAAACTGACTGAAGTATGAGTTTGGCCATGTTCTCACTGGCGGGGATAGATTAAAAAGTAAAAGTGCCTCCCTGTTAGAGCACCGCTGAGTGCTGACAGAATTTTGAAGCCATTTTGGGTCACAAAAGAGAAAAGCATGAATTGAGAGGATCCAGGTTCGGGATCCAGGTCCCCCAAGTGTAGGTGCCATGGCTGTCTGCTGTAGTCAGTGAGGAAATGTGCTAAAATAAATTGTAAATATTCTTGTCATCTCCATGGAGCTGATGTGTGGTTTGAGCCTTTGAATGCTGACTTTTAAATGAATAAATGGTACCTGTTGCAACCGAGTTACTGTTTGGGGCTGAATCACTGCTGCCAAGTTAAAAAAACTGTTGCTGTGTGTTTTTAAAAAATGTTTGCCTAGATTTCAAGTCAATCTGGAGTCCATGCAGTTGTGAAAAGGAGGAACAGATATCATCAGAGGCACTTTGACAGAGCTCACACTGTCATCGGTATGAATCCTAATTTCTACAGTTTTAGAAGGTACTATGGCTCACATCCTGCATCCAAGTTGTTTTACTGCCCTAATCTGTGTGCTTCCACCACCTTCTCAGAGTCAATGCAACATCCAATCCCCTAGACAAGGAGGAGAGGGGGGTAGCTGCTTGAAGTGTCACCTCTGAGACTGGGAGTAATTGTTGCCTGCCTGTAGATAGAATTATTCAGAAATGTAAACCCCCAGGGCAGGAGCAAAGAAACATTACAGTAAGCAAGCATGCGGGTTCCACTATATTATAGCACCTTAATACAGCTTCAACCACATGTAAAAACACAAGCTTCTGGAAGGATG
Organism: Neoceratodus forsteri; assembly: GCA_016271365.2. Classification (NCBI taxonomy): domain Eukaryota; kingdom Metazoa; phylum Chordata; order Ceratodontiformes; family Ceratodontidae; genus Neoceratodus; species Neoceratodus forsteri. The sequence goes on from CM057450.1 coordinate 874,660,990, forward strand.
CAGTGCAGATTAGAATCCTTCCTGGAGATCTGTGAATAAACCTTTAAAAATACTGACATATGTAGTGTATGCACAATGGCCTGACTCAAAATGTGCAATTTATCTCCAAGCATGGGGGGGGGACCATAACTCAGGAGTGGGGAAGCCACCAGTGCGTTATGAATATCTTATCCACTCATATGAGGAGATAACTTGTATATTTTGAGTCAAGCCATAGTGTACTGGTTTTATATAACATTAGTTTAACAGTTGTATTTTTTTTAATTACCATTTTCTGTGAAGATTTTACAGCTTTTCTGGGCTGGTAACTGTTGGCTTCATTGCAGCACAGGCCTATTATGATGGAATCAGCATTGTGACAGCTGTTCTCTGATTGGTTCTGTTCTGTGTAAAGGTCAAGGAAAGTAGTACTAGTAGTAGTAAAATTTTTATTCATAAAATAATGAATATGGATAACTACTGAGCCTAAGCTCCTTTACAGAGAGGTCCAAGGTCAAGGAAAGTGATTATAGTATATCTACCCTCTAAATAAATGTTTATCTGAAAGATAGATTGTGTGATAAAAAAATATATCTTGGAAAATGTATTTCACTTGTATAAGTAGGTATCAATCAAAGTAGGTATTATGTCTCTCAATCCAGTGTCTCAAACATGAGGGTCAAAATCAGGGATACAAGAAAAAATCGGGGACACATCTTGAAAATACGAAAATATCAGTTCATGAAGCTGTTCCAATCAGTGCTTTAGTAATGAAAGCATTTTCTGATGGAGAACTAGACTATAAAACTATTTTCTGGTATGATTTTATGTTTCAGATCTCTACTATTCAGTGGCACAAATGCCAAATTTAGGAGGGACAGAGGAAATCTGTAATGCAAAATCAGGGACACTTGAGAGGTATGACTAGGTAGTGACGAGGGAAGAAAGCTTTTGATTTCATTTTTATTTGAATATGGGTAAGCACTCTGGGATACAGTCCCTTTTACAGGTACGACCTGTGGTCAGGAAATATACACATATGATGCAAAAAACAGTTTTTACATTACATTCAACTTCATAAACAGGAATACAAATTCCACATCGTAATAAAGGCAAGTACTTAAAAACAATCACACTTTGATAAATCTTTAAGATGTAGTTTGAGTGCCTTTGCAAACAAATTGTAGTTTACTATTCTTCTGATTTGTACAGGAATGTTATTCCATACTGTTGGTGCAACAAAAGCAAAAGAACTGTGACCACTTAATGTGCCCTTAAATGGAAACTTACTTGGGACACTCTGGGTGGTACTGAACTCCTGGATGATATAAATCCATAATGATATAAACCTAAGGAATTTATATCAGCCTTTCTATGGTTTACAATTGCATTCTTAGTTATGCAATTGAAATTTAAAGCACACTATCTCCTATTCAATGCCATGCCATATAACAAGCAAAGCAGATAATACCAAATGTGACTAGTAGGTAGGTTCTAATAACAGATTTAAATATGCACATCTGTCTAATCATATAAATCTTTAAATGCTGACATTTTATTCAACTAATCAAAAACCAAACACTATAAAACAAATCTCCATCTGGCAAGTACTTAAACTTCCATCTTGCTAGTATTGAAGCAGGACTGCAGGAAAAGAATGTGTAATACAGAGGAGCCAGACATGATGCAATACAATAACTTGCAGTAAGTGACATGTCACAAAATACCAAATGACAAAAGGGCTTAATTGTCATGAATTACACTGTACCCTGCAGTATACTGCAGCATTTTGTGACATTCTGCAGCATTGTTGCATTGCATCTGGGCTAGTACCACTGTATACTGTATGAGTATTGGTACAGTATTTGTTTCATAATGGTCTCTCATGCTGGTTGGGTGAGAGGACTGCAAAGCAAAGCTAAGCAGTTCCATCTGCCCAGCCAGTGTGAAAGACCCTTGTGAAATGGTAAAAAACACACATTACTGTAACCATAATCATATTATATGGAAATAGATCACCATAATATGATTGTGAGTTGCATATAAATTGTTTTTAATTACTGGTCCTTGTTTTTTATGTCTGGACAACCAAACTTTTAAATCATGTTACAACTCCCCGGTTCATATTTTGCAGTACAACTGGGTGGTTGTAATTTGTGCATGTCAGTCAAGCTCTACTACAGAAAGCTCACTGGTGCTTAGTCTGTGTGTGGGCCGGCCAAACATTTCAGCCAACATGGTGGCTCTGCTGCTTCATTACTAAGGTATAAATATTATGCTTTTTAAATGTTCTAAAAAGTAACAAAGTCATTTTAAGCACATTTGCCTCAGTAATTGTACCCATTTCCATATCTGTTCCCAATCCTACCTGGATGTTATACTCCGGCATTGACCTTTCCTATACTGTGAAGACCAAGCAGAAGTATTGACTAAGAATATTAGCTTTCTGCCCTTGCTCCTCCTCCAATGTCTTACCCATTCTAAAACAGTCCATTCCACCCTTCTTTTCTTGCCTTTCCCTGACGTACTTTGAAAAGGCTGTGTCATTTTCCCTCAAACCTGCATTCTGTAGCTCTGCCTCTGCTTTTACCCTCCACACTGTCTTACTAGCTTCTTTGATTTGACTAGATTGAGTTACCTGCTTGCCTCTCTCTGTTTGAACATGTACACTTTGAAGCCATGTTTTTTATTGTTTATTGCTACTCCAGCCTCCATTGAAACCCACATACCTTATACCTCTTCTCCTAGCTCACTTGTCCAGGCAACCCTTGTTACTGCTAGAACCCCTTTTTGATATGCTTCACTTGTTCTCTGACTCATCCCACACACCTCCTCCTTAGCTCCTCCTCCTCCATCCTCCACAAGTCAACCCTTGTAAAGTCTAGGACCACTGTCTAGGTCAGCTGCTTATGTGATTTCAGGGTTATGTTGAAACACACAGTGTTATGGTAACTGGACCATACCAGCTCTTCTACTGATAATGACTTGATGCTTCTCAGCTGGTGCAAACCTGGTCAAGAATGGTAACGGTCCCTTCCCAGGTCTGTTCCTCCATTTGCTTAGTCAAGAAGCAGTCCAGGAATCTCTGTACCAGTTTCTAATTTCTGATCTTCCATGCCATTGTGATTCTCCAATTTGCATCTGTAACTGTATGTCAAAGTCTCTGAACATGATCACACCCCTCCAGCTGCTGCTTTCCTGATCCTGCTTCTGGAGCACTCTCCATCTCTTCTGTCTGATTAGGTGTCAGTAGATTACTCCCCAGTGGACAACCCTCTCTCATCCATTGCAAATGTCACCCATACAGAATTTACCACACCCCCAACCCTTATCACTTTATTCTTCATCACTATGATACCCTACTTACTGTACAGTGCACTCCCCTTCACTTTTCCCTGTCCCTGCAGAATATTAGGTAGCCTGGGATATTAGAGTCCAGCGATTGCTGAGTGATTCTCATGTTTCTGTCACATCTGTATTGTCAGCGGTGATACTGACAGCCATTATCTCAAGCTTACTCATTTTATTTCCAAGGCTTTTGGTATGTAAGCAGAACACCTTTAATGAACCCTGTCATACTTTTTATATTGGTAAAATGACTAGAATGTTGAAACAGAGGGTCAAGGAACAACTAAGTGATATTAGGTGTAGAAGTGAAAAAAACTGCATTGTCTAAACATACAATGCAAAGTAGTTCAGGCTCCAGACACAAGTTCCAATTCTGTGGTATACAGAAGGTTACTATTGGGCCAAGAGGGGGGTGATTTGGAAAACAAGATCTTATGCAGAGAAACATATTGGATTTATCAGCTAGGTGCTTTGAGGTCTCCGGGCCTTAATGATTATTTTGATCTAGACTGATATAAGACAGTTTAACTTCTCCCCTTTTTTCCTCCCCCTCCTTCCCCACCTGGGCTGAGGATAAGTATTACTTAGAGTGCACTACAGTCTTTAAGTGGTCTCTCTAGACACTCCTCTTGTTATGTGATATTGAGTGGTTTTGCTTTTGTTTTGTTTTGCTGCTCCAGTGAGCCTCATACTATTCCATTATGATGCCTACATGCAAGGTGGAAAGAATATGCAAATTCTGGGAGCAGTTGACAGTCACTGTTTGCTCTATGGACCTTAGAAACATAGAAACATATACTTTGATGTTAGATAAGGACGGTTTGGCCCACCTAATCTGCCCATTTCCCTACCTACAGGATAAGCTGCAGATCCTAGTTAACCAACAGCCTATGTCTTCCTACCCCCACAAAAATTGCCTTATGTCTGTCCAGTGCATTCTTGAATTGTCTCACAGTTTTAGACCTCACAACCTCCTCAGGAAGGCTATTCCATATGAAAAACACCCTGTCTGTGAAAAATACTTCCTCATATTGCCCCTGAATCACCTCCTCTCTATATTTAAATTGTGTCCCCTTGTTCTTGCACATCTCCTTTTCTGAAATTCAATTCTACTGACGTACTTAAAAGTTTCTATCATGTCCCCCCTCTCCCTCCTTTCCTCAAGAGTATACATATTAAGCTCCTTTAGTCTCTCCTCGTATGGCCCTCTTGCAAACCGTGCACCATTTTAGTTGTCCTCCTCTGGACTGCCTCTATTCTGTCTACGTCCTTGCAGAGATGGGGTCTCCAGAATTGGATGCAGTACTCCAGATGGGGTCTCACCAGCTGTCTGTAAAGAGGGATGACAACTTCCTGTTTTGTGCTGGTGATGCCTCTCTCTATACATCCCAGTATCCCCCAGCCCTCCCTACTGCCTTCTCACATTGCTTGCTCTCTTTAAGATCATCTGATATGATTATCTCCAGGTCCCTTTCCATTTTTGTTGTTGTTACTACCCCCCCCCCCAAATGTTTAATCTTCCCTTGGGTTTTTGTTTCCAAGGTGCATTATTTTGCACTTCTTTGCATTGAATAAAAGCTGTCATGCTTCTGACCATTCCTCCAACCTTGCCAAGTCCCTTCTCATCCTTTCCATGCCTCCTTGTGTATCAAGCCTGTTGCAGATCTTTGTGTCATCTGCAAAGAGGCATACTTTTCCTTCCAGTCCCTCTGCAATGTCACTTATAAAGACATTAAAAAGGACTGGACCCCATACTGAACCCTGCGGTACCCCACTAGTAACCCTTCCTTCTTCAGAGTGGACTCCATTTACAATTACCTTCTGTGTCCTGTTGTCCAGCCAACGTTTTACCCATGGGACCCACTCCCAGGCTGGTTAATTTGACTATCAATTTTTTGTGTGGGACTATGTCAAATGCCTTGCTAAAGTCCTGGTAGGCCATGTCCACAGCCCTTCCCTGGTCTACTACTTTGGTCACCCAGTCAAAGAAATCAATTAGATTCGTCTGACATGACCTTCCTTCTCTGAACCCTTGCTACCTTGTCCTGTACCCCACTGGCCTCTAGGTACTCAACAGTTCTTTCCTTCATACTAATAATTATTGTTGTCTTCTTGAACCATGTTTTATCAATTTGAATATATTATATTATGGCACTGTTGTCAATGGCACCAGAAGTAACTAAGCTGATTTTGTATATCTATGGAATATTTATTATTCTCTGATATTGCCAGCATTTCTTATGTGAAATTATCTATTCGAAATTCAGCTTTTGTAGCACTTTTTTTGTGTGTTTGCACTTTATATTGGGTGCACTGTCACTTTCAATAATAGCATTATTATATAAGTATGTATATATGGAACAGCCATCCCTGAGGAAGGATGCATGTGCGAAACCAGTCAGGCCATTGTGAGAGTTGTGCTTGTTTGCCTTACACCTGTGTGGCATGTTGGATTTTGCTCTGCATTTTACCACAGTGAAATAAAATCAAAACTGTGAGTAAAATAAATCCATATTTCGTTGAACTGGTGGACAATGCCGTACATTTTCTTGCCTCATTGCTGAGTGATTCCCATGTTTCTGTCACAGCCATAATGTCAGGTGTGACATTGACAGCCATTATCTCAAGCTCACTCATTTTATTTTCAAGGCTTTTGGCATGTAAGCAAAACACCCTCAATGAACACTGCCATACTTTTTATATTGGTAAAATGACTAGAATGTGGAAACAGAGGGTCAGGGAATACTTAAGTGATATTACGTGTAGAAATGAATAAAATGCATTGTCTAAACATATAATGCAAAGTAATGCAGACTCCAGACACAAGTTCCAGTCCTGTGATATAGAAAAGGTTACTATTGGGACAAGATGGGGTGATTTGGAAAACAACATCTCATGTAGAGAAGCATATTGGATTTTTCAGCTAGGTGCTTTGAGGTCTCCAGGATGTCATGATTATTTTAATATGCCTCATTTCCTTAGGAAATAATGATGTTTAGCTCTAGAATGATATAAGACAGTTTAACTTCTCCCCTCCTCCCCCCCCCCACACACACAACCTGGGCCTAGGATAAGTATTACTTATAGTGCTCTGCAGTCTTTCAGTGGTCTTAGACACCCTCTTTTTATGTGATATTGAGTGTTTTTGCTTTTGCTTGTTTTGCAGCTCTAGTAAGCCTCATAGTATTCCATCGTGATGCTAGATGCAAGGTGGAAAGGATTGGCAAATTCTGGGAGCAGCTGACAGTCATCATTTGCTCTATGGACCTTTATACTGATAATTATTGTTGTCCTGAACCATGTGTTATCAATTTGAATATATTGTAATACGATCATGTTGTCAATGGCACCAGAAGTAACTAAGTTGATTTTGTATATCTAACAAATATTTATTATTCTTTTATTTTTTCCGCATTTTAATGCAAAATTATTTATTTGAAATTCAGCCTTTTTTATCATTTTGCTTCATGTTTGCACTTTATATTGGGTGCACTGTCACTTTAAATAATAGCACTGTTTATGTAGGTATGTATACATGGAACGGCCATCTCAAGCTCACTTATTTTATTTCCAAGGTCTTGGGCATATTTAAGCAGAACACCCTCAATGAACCCTGCCTGTCTTCCTTCCTCCTTCCTTTGGCTGGTGCTACTTTGTTATTGCCATTTATAGACTTCCAACCAATCTTCTCCTATCAGTTTTGTACTCGCTTTCAGGTGTTTCTCCCAACCCTGCCACCCCCCCTCCCATTATACCAGTACCCTGGTTGACCCTTCTAGATGTGTGAAGTGTTTTTAGGTCACTCTCAGTTGGGTGTAACCCATGGATTACCCTACTGCCAGTGTTTACACATATCCCAACTAGTTTAACTACACTATGATGAATGCCTCCAATATCAAACTTACTGCCACTGCTTCATTCCCTAAGTATTAAATATGCCTTTGTCCCACCAAATGTCATCCCAGTCACCCAGGAAACAAAGCCTATGTATGGTGCACCTCTCGTTAGACCAATCATTGAATTGAAGAATCAATTTCCTTGCCTTCTTCTGCTGTGTACTGCATAAACCTCCAAGAAGATCATAGTGCCAGCCAACTCATTCAGCCCAGCCTCCAGTGCCCTGAAATTAACCTAAACTCTCCTAAACACCTTCCTTGTCAGAAAATGCATCCCAGCATGGACAATAACTTCAATTATACCATGGACATAAGTGAACAGCCAATGAAATTGTCAGACTGGTAGTTTACCACCAGTGTAAATCCTCTGGTAACCAATGGCTGTTGATGAGTATCTACTCCTAATCCCACTCATCTGCAGCACAGGAATAAATACAATAAAAATAAAGAAAAAGCAAAGCAACATCTTTAAAACTTGCATTTTATCATAGTAAAAAAATGAACCTTGGTATAATCACAATAATCCACTTCGAGGATGTGGGTTATCGGGGGATTTACCATGGCTGGCGAGGATTTACCCACTCAGCTGCACCTCATGGGCAAACCATTTCAGCCATGGTAAATCCCCTGATAACCCACACCCCCTCATGGCTTATTACTTAACTCTTCCCCACCTCCCTAATCAGTTATCTGTCCTAAAGAGCTCTGTATCCACAGCCATTCCTGGAAGACATCATACAAACATCCTCCTCATGGCTGTGCTACAGACCATGGTTTCTGTGTCCCTACAAATTTAATACCTCCCCAATATGAGCCCTTTCTTCACAACTGTTACTCTATAAGCCCCCCCCCCACACACACACACACACACTCACATACAGTGGACTTGGTTGTTGTTTTGGGCAACAAATACTCTCCTCTGACTGGTTGAGTAGCAAACATTCCTTCCCTCAGGAAAAGGTAACTGGTATTAGTTGTTATCATTTTTACTCACAAGAGTGTGGTAGGCATATATTTGGAACCCAAACAAAAGAGAGATAAAATGTTCCAAAAAAGGCACTTATTTCTTTTTTATTCTGCTTGCAGGCTGTTACCCCAGAGCCCCCATTCCTTACTCAGAGATTCTCTGCTTACTGCCTGCCCACCACCTTCCATCTTCTGTTATGAACCTTTGGCTGGTGCTGAGTGAGAAGAGCAGCAGTGGCCACCCTGGACACCACTCTAACCTACTCTGCAGTTGCCTTAATATAGTGCAAGCTGACAGCCTGTTTGGAGTGGAGTGCCATGTGCCTTGATAGACCAGGTAACATTCATACTTCCATAGTTTATTCAAGAGGAGTGAGGCTCCACAGGCTCTGCAATAAAACCACCTCCACCTTCCATGGTCTCTCCTTTTGCCCGCTGCCAATGTTTACTCTTAGTCCCCTCTATGAGTCCTTGACGGTTTAGAACTAGTTGCTGCTATACCACAGATAAAGGTTGTGTTATGCAATATACAGTATCTGAAAATTGACAATGATTCAGTGCACATTCCTCTACTGCACTTTTCTGCAAATAGGTTTTAGCTGTGTCCTCCACTTCCGGGTGGTGCCTGAAAATAGACATCTCTGATGTCTAGCGCATTTACCCGGTTATCAAAAACAGATAAATACTGTAACTTTAACCTATTAATATAACTGCCTGATTTAAAAGCTTTACAGTGTCTAATATCTAAGAGTTTAATTTCTTAAAGTTCCTGTTTATAGAAACAAGGTTAAGATCAGCAGGTACTGGTTGTTTCCGTTTCATCTACTTTTTTAAATTTATTAATAATGCACTTGTTATTTAAAGCTTAACACACAAACGCTGCACTTTAGTTAAGGAGACCAAATCACAATAAAGACGTCTGACAGCGGTGTACAACGACAAGACAATGTGGCGTTGGAAATTATGATACAAGTTTCAAGAGGTCAGAGTTGGTAAATCGTTCCTCTCCTCCCTAATCATTGATACCGGTGCATTCCCTTTTCATACAATAATAACCAGAATGTTATAACCTTACCAGTTCGGAGTATTTGAATTTCAGTTTGTTCATTGTGGTTGCTGTGTCACTCAAAAGAATTGAACATTATTCGACGGATTCCCACAGCTTGCCTGCTACTCTGAAAGGAACTGTGTACCTAAAACAGGAAAGTCCAACCACCACCACCATTTACTTCCGGAACATATGTTTACTTACGCTCTCTTTCCAAACCGTTCTGTACTTTTCATTTTCTCCTGTGTGCAATAAACCTCAATAAGGAATTTAAAGACTTTCAGGTTTACAGGTAGAGTTGTACGAGGAAGGGTATAGATATCAATCATGACAGAGGGAGAGCAAAGCGAACCACCTAAACAGAACGTTCAGCAAGAGAAGACAAAGGTACAGTATGTGTTTTCTTAACTTTGAGCAATATGCCTTTCCCTGTAGAGTACTAGGTGCTTGTACAAGACTTGTAATATAAAATGTTTAAATTGTTGCATAGTTGTTGCCGCCTAAAAAGCGAAGAGATGTGTAGCACATTATTCAGAATATCATCACATTAACTGGTGAATAAGCAGACACGTTCTTGTTTTGTTTAAAAGTGCAGAGATGAAGTTGCATACAGTACTGTTGATGGTAGTTGTAGCGCTGGTGACCGAAGTGCAGATGTTCCTGTCCCAGAACTCGTCACCAACTCCAGAGTGCCGCACCTTGATATCAAAGTACAGATCACTGCCTCCAGACCAAATGAGGGGATTTAAAAAGCTACGGGATCAGTATGTAAGTACAGCATATCAGCATATGGAACACAACTATCACTCTTTTCTCCGTCTTGCAGACACATACCAAACACAGATATCTCTTTCTTGTGCCACGCACGCACGCACGCACACACACACACACACACACACACACACACACACGCACGTTAAGTCGTGGTACCTCCTCTAAACTATGACACTCTGAAGTTTCCCTTTCTCAAGTCGGTGAAATAAATGTAAATTATGTTGCCATCAGTCGAAATTCGTCATGATCAAGTACTTTCATACAATTTTTCCATCACAGGAGAGAACTCACTCAGAACAAATGTGCCGAGGAAATATTTTAGCTCCGGTTCAGAGTTTAATAACACTCAGGTAAGCACCGGCCACCGGAATTAAGGTGGGTATACAAAAACTGATATCTGCAGATCGAGGTGCTTCCTGCTGTACTGTATAACCTAATCCTCCCTATGGATACACTGATTTGTATATGGTTAAATTGGACTGATTTCCTGGGTTCAAGAATATTATAGCACCTCGTCATATCCTTTCGCACACGCTGTACAAAGCCTCTCGAAAGGAAACAATGCGGGTTAGCATCCTTTCTTGAAATCTGCAACTAAACTTTTAAAAACAATACATGTAATTCAATGACAGGAGGCAGGCAGTGATGTGGGAAGAGAATTTGAGACACTTGAATTGTACAAAACTCCAGGATGATGTACATGTAAGCTTATTAGACTTCTTATGGTTTAAAATTCTGTTCCTAGGTTTATATTTAAAAATTTTAAAGCACGTTTTCCTGTTCTCGACCACCTCATACAGCAGTCACAGCAGATATGCAGTTTGTCTAATGATTTCAATCGTAAGACGTTTAAATTATGGTTACATTTTTAAGTGTCTGTTTCAATGTAACTTATCATTAATTGCATACAACAGTATATTCAACTAATTAAAAAACAAACGCAGTAAAAACACATTTCTATTTTGTTAGTTCTGAAGCAGAACTGCAAGAAAATAACTCTTACTATCGTGCAGCGCAATGCTTTCAGCTGTAGCTTGTCCATATTATTTTCCCTTGCCTTTCAAAAACAGAAAAGTAGCTTTTCAAAAGTCAGCTCTGGCTGCAGTCCAGTAGTTTGAATGAAACAGAGCAATATCTGTATTTTGAGCAGAAGGACCAGCAGTTGAAAGAGAAAAAACGGGTGGGGGTGTGGATCTTAGGAACATATTTTAAACAGTATTTCTACATTGGATTCAGTGTACTTTCGCCTTTTGGAGGCTATAGATTCCACAAAAACAACCTTCGCGCACTTTATGGGAAACTCATCTGGGTCACTCTAATTAATCTGGGCTGCTTAGGAAAGTAAACTGGGTTCCAGCAGCCCAAACCAATATTATCTGACATAAACGAGGATGAACAGCAAACATATAAACTAAGGTATTCCAAACATGTTGGTTAAGTATTACTTTAGTTATTATATTTTAATATAATATTTTAATTATTGTAAATTAAGATCTAGAACCAACCCAGAAACTCATTTGACTTGGTGTACACATTTATTTTTTAATATATAGCCATATTTTAAAATCAGTATGCTGTTCAATAGTCCTTGACAAACCAGTCTTACTATTTGATCAATTCTGAACAAGAGCATTAGTCAATAAATCTCACTATAAAATGGGAACAGGAAAAAGGCGTGATTTAAAAAAAGGGATATTTTCCTCAGTGGGCTCACCCGGTCATCAGACTCCAATAAATAACAAATTAAGTGTTCACATGACTGTGCGGTTACTCCAGCACAACAGCATGGGTCAGAACTATTAAATTTCTGAATTTCAGGAGTCAGCTTTAAAACTGAAAATCATAGGAACTTCATTGTGATGATGACTGGGTACTGTATGGTGTGTGGTGCTGATACTAATACGTCTTGGTTGTGCTGGACAGCCAGCTACACATGAGCCTCACTTCCTCGAGGCCTGCCTTTGTCCTACAGTACAATCACGCAAACCCAGCCATGACATTTGGCTTAAATAGCAGATATAGGGAAAATGTTTGAATGGAAATAAATCATTATTGTTTTTTATTTATGAAGATGAAACTGAATATTCATGAGGAACTTTACAAAACAAAGTATTGGCAAATTAAGATTTTCATTACAGAATGCTGTTTTTTGTTATACTTACTGTTAGGTTTCAGAAAGGCTGATACTTGTGAAAGAAGAGTTTGAGCTTCTCTGCAACGTCACTGAAACCATCACGCAGTCAAAGACATCCAGTTCCAGGGAAACCCATTTGGAAACCTTGAAACAAATTCTAATGGATCTAAATATATGTGTAAGTGTCAATTAACACGATTAGTTAGACATTTTTTTTCGTTTTCCAGTCCTCTTTCCCCTATTGCCTTTTCAAAAAAGTTAAGCAAGATATGTTGCCCAAAAGTGATATTTGTCCATAGCAGAATAAGTATTCATAAATATCTAATTCCCAAGGAAGAATTTTTGAGAATTAGGATAAAGGGATTGAAAGGGCTCATTTTCAAAAATATGTATGTGGCTTAAAGAAGGCAAATCACGGGAGAACTGGTATTCAGCTTTTTACATTCTTTAAAATTGTCCTTTTATGATGTTTCCTAAGGTGACAGGCAAACAACATTGGCATTATTTATTCACCCATTTTCATTATGTAGTCCTCATTACCAATCTTACTTGGTGAATGTTGCTGCTATATTTACATGTTATTCTTCCCTGTTAGGTTTTTTGTTATGAAATATTAGCTTTAACAAGATATAATAACATCATTTTGATTGGTCAAAATGACTTTTACATATGCCAGTACTGTATAAATCATGGGAGTTATGTGCAGCACTGCCACTTATGGTGGTACAGTATCAGATTATTTATTGGTTCAGCTTCATCTAGTGGTAGGCGGGGGGGGTGGGGGACAAGAGCCAAACCACAATAATGTTTGCATTGGGGTGAGATTTGTTTTATGTTTATTACCTTACTTAGTAGAGTGCACTGGGCTAATTGATGTTTTTTTTGGGGGGGGGGGCATAGACTCAATATCTCAACACCCACAGTACCTTACAGTGAATGTAAAATGCAGTAAGGTATTCAAGGAATAACATTTTGTAAACCTTATGACTATCTTCACTGAGCTCCTGCATCACACAACAAGGCTTGGACACAGTCCATGTGGATAATGTAGTATTTACAGGGGTCTCACTCCCAACCAATTATAAGGCTTGGTTTCCTCAATAATTTAAAATTGCTTTTATGACTCTAATTCATTAAAGAGCTAGTGTAGTGCATAAAATTAATGTTAGTTTTTAAAAGCAGTCAGCCATTACCTTTGATATATGAGGTACTTTTTCTTTTACCTTTGGTTAATTAGAAAATGCTTTACCCCATCTTAGTAGGAGTGATGTGTGGGACAGCACACTGTCACTTACCTGACATCTCTATCCCTGTCTCTCTCCCCCTCACACCCACCCCAACACACACACACACACACACACACACACACACACACACACACACTACATCCTCAGCATGTGACTTCACTGACTGTGGCATTATTGATGCTTAGGAACAGCCATTCGGTAGCTGCCAGGTCAGCCAACTATGATGTCACTGTTTGTGAGATCACAATGCTGATAATGTAGTAGGGGGATAGAGACAGATATGTCACCTGCCTGCCTAAGGGCTCTTCTGCACATCCAGTATATTCTATCACATAGAATACTTAACTTCCTTATGAGCAAAAGGAAAAAGAAAAACACTTCAGAAACAAAACAGTAAAACTGACTACTTCTTAAAATGTGTATTATTTTCTTGTCTGCCTGTTTGCATCCACTAGGTCTTCAACTTGGTAAAACATATTCATAAAATTGTAAATGTAAAAAAGCCAGCTGTAGTAATTCAGCAAACATAATGTTGTTACTCTTTTTTAATTAAATAGTCTATCATGTAAGTGGTAATCAAACAGTTACCATTTTACATGTAATCAGATTCATTGACTTCATCAACCTGTTGACTGAATTTATAACCTGTCACCCATTCTGATTTCTAGATACCAGTCAGTGGCACATTTTACAATGGCACCTTTTGCTGCCACTTTCACATAAGGACTCCTCACTGCACTTTCCTGGTGATAACCATTTCCTAGTGATGACCCTTTACTGCCCTTTACCACAGGCATATATCAATGGCCCATTCCCTTTTGGAATGATAAATCTGCCTCAACAATTAAAACTGGATTTTATAGCTTTTATTTCATTGATTTAGCAAAACATATTCAAAACACTGTAAATGTAAAAAGACAATGAATTGAGCAATCATAATGTTGTTTATTATAAATAATGCATCCTGTAAGTGGTAATCTATTCAAAGAAGCATGCACTTCAGTGCATGAAATCTGAGTCTAGAACATAGAAAATCGAGACACAGTTAATATTATGAAGATTCCACAGTTTAGATGTATATAAATTACATTTATTAATAAAAAAAAAGACCCACAGACAGTCTGTACATGCCAACTACATTTTGGATTATAACAATCTTTTATCAAAGGATTGTTATAATCAGAAATCCATTAGGCGTATAGAGACTGTGGGACTGTTTTTTTACAATAAATGTTCTTGATGTACATTTAAGCTGTGGAGTCTTCATAATATTGGTTGGCGTATGCCCAATTTTCTGTGTTCTGTAGTTGCTACTATATTTAATGCACCACCATGCCAGAGCACACATTTCTGCTCTGTGGATGTAGTCTGAGTCTGAATGACATCATCACTCTACTTTTTTGGGTTGTTCTTGCAACCCCCCACCCCCCATGATCCTGGATTAATAATTAGTTCAACAACTTCTCCCAAGCCTGCTTCCCAGATACCAATCAGAGGCATTTTTTACCATGACATATCTTTTGCTGCCACTTTCATGTAAGGACTCTTTACCACTCTTTCCGAGTGATAACCCTTTCCTATAGAAAACCTTTTACTGCTCCTTGCCACCAGGCATTAACTCAATGGCCTATTCCTCTTGAAAGCCATTTATTTGCCTCTTCATCTGCTATTTTCCTCCATGAACTCTTGGCTGTCTCTTCACAAATTGAGTGCCAGTGATGAAGTTTTATAGTTTTTGATAGTTCATTTAAATGAATGGGTTACAATTAAAAAGGGACTATTAAATCAGCTATGTTTCTGGTTTTATCATCTATGCTGAAATCATACTCACCACCACATATCAATGTATTAGTTATAATCAGATAATAAAACAACCTACCTAGCACTGCTTCCCAGACGTTTTCTTTAATTTCTTAAGCTATATAGTGTTCCTTTGCATGGTATTTGGTAAAAAAATCAGACTTTTATATTTGAGCCCAGCCAGAGTAGTGTCACCTAGTGAATGTTTTGCACTCGCCACTCTAGATATGTTGTTGCAAGAGACAGGAATTATGTTTCAAAGGACAGAGTGGCTTACTGGAATATGTATATTATCTGGAATCTGATTTAGTAATTGTCTGACTTATAGTACCTCATTACATAATTGAGATCACCCGTTGTTTATTAAATTCACTGAGAATAATATTCATTTATGACTATCTAGCTGTTAGTTTAAAATTCCTGTCAGTAGCTATTAACATCAACAGAAATGTTCTCTATTTATTTCTCTTCCACTTTTGTGTTCAGAAACATGTGTTAATAATTGTACCTATTCATTGTAATATAGTCCCTTTGATTTTTTTTACTTTAGCTATTTTTTGCCCATGTGCTGTGTGTTTCAAATTTTAAAAAAGAAATTAAGTTGAAAGAATCAAATAACACAGATGTATTATTTATTTGTTGACTGGGTTGATTCTTCGGTCATATTGCTGGTTTACAATCATGAGCCAGGTGCAGTTGCACATGGTGCACTGAACATATACAAAGTACAATTAACATAAATATAAATATAAAGTATTATTAAGCAGGTCATATTGTATGTGCACAAAAAAGGTAGATAGAAACCAGGTTCAATTTTAAAAGATGCTTAAAATCTAATATTTTTTTTGGAACTTGTCAGAGTAATAAGAGGATATGCTTTGTGTGTGCTTTGCTTTTCTAAATGGGTGCTTTCTTATTCACTTAGATAAAAACTTAGTACAGTGCTGGAAATTGTTTTTCTAACAAGGCCTTAATTACTGCCCCCCTCAACATTCCAAGCTTTCCAAACCATAGTGTTTCAATAATAAAATACAAAGTATGATGTACAAGAGGTATCCACACTAATAAGGAATATAAATGACAATAAAAATCTGTGACAGAAACACATGTACATACTTTTTTTTTTTGCAATGCTAATATTTTTGCTTGATTCATTGCTCTGCAGATACAACCTCTGAACAGAAGGCAATATTCAAGTCAACTAACAAAACTGCTCAGGAAAATTAAGATCAGCAGAATGGTTAGTCTATTGTCTATTTACTTTGCTGACTGAAAGTGATTAAGAATGTTGTAGTGACAGTGGTGGTAAGAAGATGTTAGATATGTGAACAGAGGTCTAGAGACAGGCAAGGCAGTGGGGATATTAAGAAGATGGAGGCAGGAATATTTTAGACAATTTCAAATGGCAAAAGATCACTTGAAATTGAAGTTTAATAGGGATGAGAGGAGTTAGACAAGAAAAGTCCAACTCAAGTCATATGCTCAAAGGTCAGGGGTGACGTTTACCTAATCGCCTGAGGGCAACACTGTTCTGAGTGGTACTACCATGTACTGAGGTATATGAATAGTAAGCAATTTGTTCAAAACCTCAGCATTTAAATATTACCACCAGTTTATGCATGAAAATAATGTACTACAAGATGAAATTGTATTCCTCCTGTTATTTTATTTTTCATCTTTTTTTTTATACAATTAAATGGCATTTCACCACTGTATACCCAAAATCATATAAACAGCATAATCCCAGCATCATTCCATAATGTATTCTACTAAGAAGAAAAGGGAGTGTTTTTATAACTATGCACATTTTAAGACTTGAGCACTGTATAGCTGGACAGAATAATACAATATTATGGAACTTTTTCTGGTTGGGAAAGAATGGTTTTACTATTTATATATATATATATATATATATATATATATATTTTCCATGCTGCTGAGAGCACACTTTAGTATTTGTATGCTTAATTACATGGCAAAACAAAAGGGTGTTGTTAAATGGCCAACATATCTCTCTCTCTATATATATATATATATATATATATATATATATATATATATATAGAGAGAGAGAGAGAGACAGCTAGATAGATAGATATATAGATAGATAGATAAATAAATAGATATAGGCATTTGTTATGAAATTCCTATCAAGCTTCAAGAGAGAAGGATAGACTTGGGGTTGTACTCCCAAGCTATTGATGATTTTTTTAACCTGGAGAAATCTAGAAAAAAACATGAAAAATTATTGTCTTTTAAATTCATAATTTAGAATTTTCTGACTTCACTGCCTACAATGTTCAATATTAATATAAAATTAATCTTTTGCATGTTCATTTAGTGACTCTGTATTTTATATAGAATTAAATCTAACACACTGTTTAAATAAATTAACATAATTATTGTGATGTAACTTTTGAATATCACGACAATCCATTGAACATGTGCAAGCAAAAAAAAGTCTGACAACTCAGACAGAACCACATTCACTATAAGCTGAAGTGAAAAAATACATTAATTTATTTTAATTCCATCATGTCGTAAATAGCAACAAAAATATTACCCCAGTGCAAACACACGCTATAAAACCACCAACATTTCACATTTTGTCAATGCTTTATCATTGATGGATTTAAAATAAATTAATATATTTTTTCACTTCAGCTTATAGTGAATGTGGTCCTTTCTGAGTTGCCAGACTTTTTTTGCTTGCACATGATAATAACTTTTGTCTGAGCACCAGTTTCTCTAGTAGCCACCTGCTCTTTTCTTCATATCCACTGAACACCTAAACCATGTGACATGTGCAATATGTTAAAAGTGCCCTATTAATTACTGTGCCCTAACTTGATTCTGGTTTTCATGTATTTATTCTATATTTTTCTTCTGTTACAGGACTCCCATAAGTGTGTGCGTGACAAAATATTTTCCAGTCTTCTTGAATTAATGAACGAGCATCTTAAATGTGTTGCAAAAATGGAACAATGTAACTGATCCACTGTGGTCCTTATTTTGATTATTTATTTTATAAAACATAATGTAATTGGTTCTTTGTGGTCCTTATTTATATTATTTATTTTGTAAAACATGGCCCTTATTTTTATTATTTATTTTATAAAACGTTGTCCTTATTTTGATTATTTATTTTATAAAACTTAATGTAATTGAGTCACTGTGGTCCTTATTTATATTATTTATTTTACAAACATAAGTTTATCAAGCACTGTTTGGTGGAAAGTTTTATTCTAAGGTTTATTATTTTATTTAATATTATTTAACATAAAGTATACTGAATACAGTACTGTTTATTCTGATTGTTTTATGCAGAAAACTCTAAAGTAATACAAATGCTATGTCAAATGATGACTAAATTCTAATAAAGTGTAATATTTTTTTCCATTGTTGAATTATGTGTTCTTTCTACCTTCCTGCTTTGCTAAGACTCATGGAAAGTTGTCTTTAGTGAACATTATAGTATTTTCTTATATGACTCCCTTGTGGGAGCTGAAACTTTAAAAGATTGGCATTTTATTTATAGTTTTAGGGAAAGAAATATATTGGTTAAGCAAAGTTTTTTGCAAGTCCACATATTTTACTACACTTTAGTAAATGTCTGTTATTATCCTGTAGACTACTATGGTGCAGAAATGTAATACTCTCTAGAAGATATTTAGATGTGGGTGAATGTATATTTTAAATGAAAAACCTGGATGTTTATTAAAGGTGATGTGATTTATGAGGGTTATGGTGTGAGATATGTTGAACCATAATCCTAGATATCGAAAGGCTTATCAGTGTTATATTAAAGTAATTTTAGTGTTCACATACAATGCTGAAAAAGTAAGGAAGTTCAAGATTAGTGCTCAAACACTTGTAATTTACTCTGCCACTGTTGATTATAAGCCTAACTCCACAAGTTATGCCCAACTACTTGTTTTGTAAGAATTTTATTAGAGTATTCCTTGTGAAAGTAAGGTATGATACACATTATTATAGAATGAGTGGCACTGTCAGAGTAATCAGTCAGGGCCTTAGCCATAATAAATCCTGCAATGAACCAACAGCAAATGAACCAGCCAACCGCATCACTAATATTGAAATTCTCACACTTAACACCCAGAAACTTCACATTTTAAAATGCCACCATGGCCCTAGTATTCAAAGGTTAGAACTGCACAAACATGGTTAGTTCTGGTGCTGTCCTGTGTCTGCATTTGCATGGAGCACCCACCAAACCCTGAAGCATGAAGGTGCTAACATTCCACTGCACCTAAACAAATAAGGAGGTGCTGTCATGCATACTGGTGCACCATCATTTTCAACTGTTTTTAGTGTCAGTAAACAGTCCCCAAATGGTGCTGTTTACCACCACCAAAAACCACATCTTAACTGGCACTAAGCCAGCACCCCATCCCCAAAAGACAGGCCAGCTGTTACGCAGCCACCTGCCCCTGTGCCAAGCAGCCCCTGATTCCTCCATTAAAAGCCAACATAATGTTTCTGGTTATATCTCTGGTGGTTCAGCAGTTCCCCACCCCCAGTTGCCTATTGTCCTTACCAGTATTATACTCTGGTGCCATAGTGGTTCCCTTGGTAGCCTGTGATGAGTGCAACCACTATTGAGCACTTTCAAAAAGGGTGACTCAATAACAGCACCATCTGCACAGGGCTACTGGACAGAGAGGGCAAATGGATAGGGGCAGTGAATATAGAAATAGGATGTTGCTATATGCACATGCACACCTCAATGTGACTGTCATTGATCACCCGCCTACCCCCCTCCTGACATGTGAGCTCCTGCACACTCTTCTCCTACTTGGACACACAAAAAAAATCCACCTGATCTGCTGCTACAACCCTCCTGGAAGTGGACTACCTGGACTGTCCTCACTTCTCCACAGCATCAGTGCGAGAGTGGGCACAAATGAAGTCCTTATCATAGGAGACCTCAACCTTGACTGGTTGGGCACTAACTCTAAATCTTATGAGCACCTGCTCTCGGGCCTTGCCCTGAGCCAAATTATATCTGAACCAACAAGGCCCTCCCCCAAGGGGGACAAGGGTTCGCTGATTGACTGGATCCTGACCAACAGATCTGACAGGATCACATCCTCGGGTATCCTACCTGATGCCATCTTGGACCACTCGCCTATCTTCTGCACTTGGGGCACCTCTCAGGCAAAGATTCCCAGTAAAGTAATACAAATGAGGGACTACTCAAAGTTCTACTTACCAGACTTCCTCGCTGACCTCGGTACAATTGACTGGTCAGGGGTTACCGCCTCCTTGGACCCGGCCAAGCACTGGATGAATTCTTAATCAAGTACATCTCAGTGCAGAACAAACATGCCCCCTTACAATGAGGAGGGTGCGGAGCACCATCACCAAATGGCTTCATGGGGGCCTATTCTCCCTAATGAAACTCAGGGGCAAATGCTGGGAAATCTACAAGGCCTCCCAAAGCATCAATGATCTCACTGCTTACAGGTGCCTCAGAAACTCCTGTAAAAAAACATCTGGGCAGCAAAAAGTGAGTTATGCCGATCCGCCCAACTCTCCTCAGCCAGCAATCCTAGGAGCTTCTGGCAGAACATTAGAAGTGCGGTTGGGGGCTCTGCAAGATCGCAAGTCACGGACTTGCTCATTGATGGGGCTAGCTGCAATAACCCACACACAATTGCTAATACCTCAACACTATGTTCTCAGAGCAGCCCCCCTTCCCAGCTTACTTCCCCCAAGTCCCCAAACTCTCAACCACTCAAGCCCAAGTCCCCTATCACCCCTCAACTTGGCCCTGAGACCCAACCCTCCTTCTTCCTACAACAGGTATCTACCACACAGACCCAGAGGCTGCTTGCTAGCCTCTCCCCTCATACTGGAGCAGGGCACAACAGCCTCGAGCCAAAGCTGCTCAAGCTAGGAGATCACCTTCTTGCCAGGCCCATAACACATATATTCAATTATTCTCTAACCACTGGTGTCATCCCAGATGTCTGGAAAGTGGCCAAGGTTACCCCTGTTCTTAAACAAGGAAACCCCAAAGACCCCCTGAACTACCGACCTATAGCTATCCTGTCGGCCGCCTCCAAAATTCTGGAGAAAGTTGTGGTCTCTCAGCTAACTGAGTACCTGCAGGAACACAACCTCCTCTCTCCGGCCCAACACAGGTTCAGGAAGGGACACAGCATGACTACCGCCCTTGCTGTACTCACCTCGCAGATCAGAACTGCAACTGACCAGGGCTACCTCACTGAAGTGATCTTCGTGGATCTGTCCAAAGCCTTCGACAGGGTAGATCACTCCCTCCTTAGCTCCACTCTTCTCTCCCTAGGACTCTCAAACTCTGCCCATCCCTGGTTCCTCAATTACCTTACTGGTAGGAAGCAATACACCAACTTTAACTGGACTCTGTCCGACCCCACCACCGTGCAATGTGGAGTCCCACAGGGATCCATCCTCGGTCTGATGCTCTTCTCCCTTTTCATCAATGAGCTACCCTCTGTCACCACCCATGGGCTTACCACTCTGTATGCCAATGACCTTGTCATTCTGGACAGCGCACGCGATATTGACACCATCAATTCCCAATTAAACTCTGACTTCAAGTGGATCCAATCATGGCTGGTGGAACACAAGCTTACCACCAATCTTAAGAAAATCCAGGCTATGCTCTTCGTCTCCCTGAACAAAACAAAATCCAGCTCTGCCCCCCTACTAATCTATGGGTCTGATGGCATGCCCCTGCAGATGGTGGCTGCTGTCAAATACCTGGGCATCACTCTGGACCCTCAGCTGGATCTCTCCTTGCACATCCATAATGTCTGCAAGTCTACAAGCATCAAACTTGGTCTCGCCTACAGAGCCAAAAACTGTCTGACCCCGGCTGCTCGGGTGACCCTAGCTAGGGGTGTTCTCCTGCTATGGGCTAGTGACCTTTGCCCCCTGCCAAAATCTAGCCTCTCAAAATGGGACATGGCCTACAACAGCATCTGCCACTTTGCACCATCTTTCCCACTCCAACTCACCACTGCAACCTCTACACACGCCTCGAGTGGCTCCCTCCTGAGAAACACCGCACCTTTGTAGTAGGGAACTTCATTGACAGCATTGTAAGATCAGCCACCCCTACTGCCCCCACCCTTCCCCTCAACCCTGACACCTCTTCCTACCACCTTAGGTCAAGCACGACACTCAACTGTCCAGTTCCTAGGACACGGACGCAAGCGAGTGATCGGGCCTTCGCCAACTATGCCCCTAAACTATGGAATTTGTTCCCAGCCCTTACTCGGTCCACCCCCTCCCATCCAAGCTTTAAAACTTCCCTTTGGAACTTCCTCAAGGGCTCCTCCACCTGTCTATGCACCTCATAGCCCCCTGCACTATGAAGGCATGAGGGGTCTCTGCACCCCCTGGGGTCTACCGCACTTATTCTCCTGTCCACTGATCAAGTAATGGCTGCCCTTCTGTCCTACCTCCCGAACAAGGTCACCAGGCCCTCCCCCCCTGTCAGCTCTTCCCTAGGTCCCCCCCTCCACATGCAGGCACTTATTCAGCTTAACATATGACTGAACCTGTGTGCACTTGTCCCAACCCCTTTTGAGGACTGTCAACCACCTACCCAAATCTTTCTAAAGCGTACCATCTTCTCCTTGAGTGCCATATTGGTTTAGCCTGCTCTCCTGTTATATGTAAATCTTGACTCACTCATTGTTTTGTGTATGCTCTAGCTTATAGCTCTCCCAGGTCACCTGTAACACCCCCCAGGTTCGTCACTTGTTACTGGTTGTCATTCTATTCCATCACCTGTTATCCCACTGTATGTAAGACTGATTTGTCAATGTACCTACCTACTTAAGTTTGTAACTCTCCTGGGTCACACCTGAAAATAGGCACTTGACTGTCTAGTGTGACTTACCCGATCAACAAAAGCAAATAAATAATAAATAAATACCCTGGTGGCATAGTGGTTCCCCTGGTAGCCTGTGATGAGTGCAACCGCTATTGAGCACTTTCAAAAAGGGTGACTCAATAACAGTGCCATCTGCACAGGGCTACTGGACAGGGAGGGCAAAAGGATAGGGGCAGTGAATACAGAAACAGGATGTCACTATATGTACATGCGTGTGGGGGGACTGAGTATGCCATGCGATGGGCAGAAGGGAAGGGAGGGTTTGTGAGGCATTTTGCAGTGGTGGGCTGCCGAGCTGGCCCTGTGGTGTGGTGGGTTGGTGGCACATTAGGGTTTCAAGGGTGCCAGGTCTGGTTCTGGGCATGCATTTGTTTTGTAGCACCCAACCATTAATTTTTTTTCCAGCTTTTGCACCCCCCCACCAACATGCACCACCCCTGGATTTGAGAATTCTTTGGTAGGGGGTGCGGGGGTGTAGACCACTGGTAGAGGGATGTGGCAGGCACAGCTCCCCCTAAAAAAACTGGCACCGTTTTGCTGAGCACCAAGGGTGTTACATCACTGAAATTAATTTTCGGCAATGTACACTCACCCTAATGGAGATCACCTTTCCACGATCACCGTTATGACATAGAACCATTCTGCCCACTCCCCCAATAAAGCATTGTCCTTACCAATATTATACCCTGGTGGCATAGTGGTACCCCCACCTCTGATCACCTGTTGTCCTTATCAGTATTATACCCTGTTGGTCAAGTGGTACCCCCCACCCCTGATAACTAACTGTCCTTACCAGTATCTTTGGCAGCACTGTTTCTGTGGGCCAGATGCAGCCCTCTGGTCTGTGTCAGGGCAGTGCAGATCCACTTAATGCTGCTCCGACACTGACAGATATTCAGTTGGATAGCACTACCCATCCACAAGCACTATCCATCTGAATACCTCCAGAGCCAGGGGAGGTATAAGCACTGCACAGCTGGACTGTGCCTGCTCCATTCTAGCAATATCGGGCTCATGTTTCTTCTCATTACATCCACCACTACCAAATCAACAAGCCCTCCCTTACTGTTGAATACAGTCAAATTTTTATCATGTCTGACTCTATCACTCTCCCCATGACTCACAGCAATTTCTTGTTCTCATCACCCCAGCAAGGCAGTAATCATAAGCCCCATCCCAAACCCACGTACATCCTGTTTCTATTAAATTGCCCAATGGAGATAAACAGTCATTGCGGACTGAGGTTTCTTAATAAGGTGCAATGCAGTGTAAACTAGGTAGTTGTTTGTGACTGTGGGCAGAGCCTACAGCCATTTTGCGGTCTGTAGCTTGAAAATGGAGTTTCATGGAACACATGTTTTGGCCATTTCAATGTATCCTTCCATGCCAACTGAAATAAAATATGCTCTTCTTTCTGTTAAGAATGTTGGAGACATAACTCTTAGCTGCTTATCAGATGCCATTAGGAAACTGAAACAGCTTGTTAAATATTGGTTGCCTATGAAACTGGACATTTGCACATTTAAATACTAAGCATTTAAACAGCTTCTTGATACTAGTTTGACTTGGGAATGTATTGCTTTTCAACAGAGCGTCATACCACATAAATGTCACCCTTTCCCCAGCAAATCTATGACTTACACTGTTTTTTTTAACCTCTGGAGCCTACAGCCCTCTTGGTATATGTAGCTAGAAAATGAAGTATCCTGGAACTCATGTGTTATACTTTTAAATTTATCCTTCTATGTCAACTGAAATAAAATATTCTCTTCTTTCTGTTCAGAATGTTGGAGACATAACTAAAGGCTGCTTATCAGATGCCATTAGAAAACTGAAACAGCTTGTTAAATATTTGTTAAATATTGCTTGCCTGTGAAACTGGAGATTTGCACATTTAAATGCTAAGCATTTAAACAGCTTCTTGATTCTAGTTTAACTGGGGAATGTATTGTCTTTCAAGAACAACTCATACCTCATAAATGTCACCCTTTTACCACCAAATCTATGATTTACACTGTTTTTTAACCTCTATGGACACTATCTGATGAGCAGTCTCAGACATATGCCAGTTCTTCAGTGAACTGTTTAGACTAAATACTGTATGTATCAATAAGAAGCCACTTTTTACTAACTTTTTGGGAAAACATATATTGAGCTACAGCCACACACACACACACTCTCTCTCTATATATATACACACTATCCTCATGTTCACAACATTTAAAATAAATATTGCATTATAATATGTTATAAAAAAATTGTTGTCAGTGAACACAGTGAAGTTCAGTTTAGAGTAGATTTCTTTTACTGTAAATATTTCTTATCTTATATTTTGTACACACACACACACACACACACACACACACACACAGACACAACCACACACACACTACATGCCATTCTTATGGTCACAATACTGCCAGGTGGCATGGGTTCAAGTCCCAGCTGTGGCATTTATTCTTTTTCACCTGTTTGTATGTATTCCATAAAATATGCACGCCACACTCCTGTGTCATTGTTTCAACTAAATATTTGTTTTGCAATTGGGTTGTGCATTTCAGAAAGAATAATGTATTCAGGGAAGCCCAGGTTCCAGTTGTCTCAGTGGTGCAACTGGTTAGCACAATCAGAATAGTATTCCAGGCAGCCTGGTTTCATTTCCCAGCTGAGGCAAGTATTCTTTCTCACCTCTGTTTGTATGTGTCCCATAAAATCTGCATACCAGACTCCTGTTTGACTGTTACAATAAGGAAACTGTTTGTTTATGTCAGTGACCACAGTGAAGTTCAGTTTAGTGTTGATTTTCTTGAAATATTTCTTATCCTATATTTTGTATCCTGGATAGCGCAGGGGAGCTGCTACATCTCATAGTCATAGTGATCTTCATTTACACATTTCTGCACTGTATTTACTCAGGCTGTCCCAGATTAGATGCAATATCTTGTTTTTAGTGGGGTCATGATTTTTTCATTTTGATAATGTATTTCTTCAGGTAGCCTAGTCCAGGGCCCCCATATTCAAAGGAGATGCACCGTGCATCCCAGTGGAAATGTGAGATGTGCTGCACAACTGTGACAATGCACCACAGCAAGATATTCGAATGTCCAGGATGCACCTGCCACAAGGGAATGACCCAGCGTGCACACAGATAGTATGCCATGCAAGTTGAGGTGTGTTCCCATGCATATGCCATGCTGTGGCATACTCAGTGGGAAATTCACCCCTCACAGCCCAGAGGAGTGATCAACAGCTAGGCCATGAATAGTTTACCTAAGCCCAT
This sequence comes from Neoceratodus forsteri, assembly GCA_016271365.2. Classification (NCBI taxonomy): domain Eukaryota; kingdom Metazoa; phylum Chordata; order Ceratodontiformes; family Ceratodontidae; genus Neoceratodus; species Neoceratodus forsteri. The sequence continues at coordinate 874,687,371 of CM057450.1, forward strand.
CAGCCACCCACAGGTGGGCTGTGGAAATGCACCCAGGTGCACAGCAGACTGGCAGCACTAGTGAACTAAAGGTACCCCCTCTAATCCCAGATCAATGCAACTCCATCCCTGTAGAGCTCCATAGATTAGGGCCCCCTGGACCCAATCACACCAGAGGAAACCATGGTCCACATCCATAGCATAGAGGACTCCCACCCACTGCCTTGGTAGATAGACAACCCCACTCCCCCCATACCCAAGCTGTTGCAGAGACTGGCACTGCCCTCCACACCCTGCCACAACCAGCCACTGACCACACTGGACCCTGGCTGGAGACCTTCACTCCAGAATGACACAAATGGATATACCATACATTTGGGCACTACACAAGCTGTGGACTCACCAGTGTACGCAGCTGTGTGTATGTCCCTGGCAAACCATAAGAGAGAATTGACATATCTCCAATACATGCCTTGTCAATGCTGTATATTTCTGCTGTCATACACTCTTCCCCATTCCCCTGTGTAACATGCCACCCTCCAGACTGCTGGGTTCTATGTGATAACAGTGAAGCCTAAAGGCGATCGCTGTTATCAAACAGTCAGAGTGCTGAAAACATTTTTGGCACTGTGACATCTTGGGCACACAGGACAATGGCACTGGGACATGTATTTTAATGCTTTCTGTGGGGGGGCTGCACCCCCAACACCCCATAACTGGGGGGCTTCACCCCTGCACCCCCTACTAAAGGATTCTCATCTGCAGGGGTGCATATAAGGGGGTGTGAAAGCATGGAAAAATAAAGATTCAGGCCGGCACAATAAAATCGCACCAGCGCAGGACCAGTACCTGGTACCTTACCCACCCCAACCATAAGCCAACCCCTGACACCATGAGGAAGCTTGGCAATCCACCAGAGTGCCAACCCCTGCAGCTCCTCCACCCCCTCCCAGCCCACACTCACTGTGCTCGCTCCCCCATGTGTGTACATATAGTGACATCCTGTCACCCAGTTTGCCCAACCCCTCATCTGGTCACCCTACACTCCCATCACCTTGAGGGATTTCACCAGGAAGGAGTCACCATTATGGATGGTGCCCTTCCCTTTGCTCCCACCTCATGGGATACTCTACTGCTGAGGTATGCTGTGTGCCATGGGGTGCGGTATCCTGCATTGGCATTTGTAGTCTATGCTCAAGGATATGGATAGTGCGTTTGTGGTTCCCCAATTGTACAAACAAATGGGAGGTTGGCTGTAACATGCCTGTTCCAGTACCTGTGTGAGTGAGTACAGCATCAGCTTTCACCCACACTGAGTAGTGCAATGGCACTGGGACGTTGGATCCCCCTGTGAGTGCCTGATGTACTGTATATGGCCACTGCACATTATTGCCCGCATACATCTTGTACCTATTCCTGACATATTCAAGCATCTTACTGCTAGTGCTTCACCACCTGAAAATAAGATGCCATTTCTTCTGTGAACTATTCAGTCTAAACATATAGCACTCGGGAGGCATATTCTGTAAAACTACACTGTAAAAATGTGTAAAAGGAAGACCACATTGAAACTGCCTCTCAGCAGATCTGCATTTTGCAAATTTATTAGAAATAATGGGTAAAAGCATCCCAAAAGCTCTCCACAGCCATATTGGCTCTGACAAGACTTTGTTTTGGTTGGCATGATCATCTGGGTGGTTGTTCTTAATTTTGAAGCCCTCTAGTGGTGTGATCTACTGGTTTTACTTGATGATGATGATCCAGTAGTCAATATGATAGATAGTCGTGGTAGTCAGTTGCAGTCCAGGTGTGCAGTGCCCAAAACATCACGTGCTCCCCACTTCAGTGCTTAAAATAACGGACTTAAATAAGCCACATCATGGACATGTTAAAAGCAGAGCATCACAATCCCTTGGTTTTTTTTTGTTGTTGTTCAAGATGCAAATGATGAGTCAGTTGCAATCTGCCAGGTTCGTGTGCATGTGAGTCGAGGAAAAAAGGGGAGCCATCTGGGCACAGGAGGACAGCATATGCATCTTAAGAATAGGCACTTGGCACTGTGGACCTAGCACAAGCTGGCAGCTAATACCACAGTGGAGTGTTCACCCTCGTCGCCGGCAACCATAGCCAGCATGTTATCCCCCTTCCATGACTAAGTCCAGTAGTAAATTAAACATGTGCAGTAGTTAGGTAATAAGAGCACATGATTACTACAGGTATGATGAGGTGGAGGACCATAATGACTTTGAAATGTTGTCCAGTGCTGGTGAGAGTAGCAGATTTTGTGGTGGTGGTGGTGGTGAATGCAGTATGTCTAGTGCAAGTGGTACATCAACCCCACTTGGCAAATCTGGCAAAATAACAGCATTTCTGGGTTTGTCGTCATCATCACCTGTGCAACCGTCTTCATCAAATGTCCACACTGCCAATGCCATTCATCACAGACCACAACCATTTGTTTTTGCGCATTAGCTGAAGTACCCCCCGAATCGTACAGTGTCATGTGAACTTAATGCTGCTGTAGCGGAAATGCTGTTAATTGATCTTTTGCACTTCTTCTTTGTGGATAATTCTGGGTTCTGGTTGTTTGCTGCACATGCCTGTCCAAAATGGAAAGTCCCATTAAGGACATACTTTTCTAACCATACTGTCCCCTCGAGTTGTTCCACACTGTGTCCGACTCAGTAAGACATGCCCTTCAACATTCCTCCTCTCCATTCATCCATTTAAATATGGATATGTGGACAAGTGGCAAAACAGCAGGGAGTTCATATTTGTGTATAACTGCACACTAGGTGTAGGTGCCGGGGGTTGTTTGTGATGTTGGATGTGTGAATAATTGGTGCAGTAAGGTAGATTGTCGCGGAAGCAGTCTTCCAGGAATTTGACAGCATGCAACCATTGCTATGCGCAAGGTGACCTGTTCACACACTGGTGAGAACATGTTGGAAGTGGTACTGATTGAAACTGACAGATAGCTAAACCCTCTGTCCCCGAGAGCTGGGTTCATAGCAAGTGACAATGTGTCAAATGTGGTGAAATGCATAACGAATGGTGGTTTTTTCAAGTTCCATGCATGGCCCGCTGTTTAAATCTTGTGGTTCAGGAGTTTCAGCAGCACCCTGATATAAAGGAAATGCTGACCATTGCACGATGTATCTGATCTCACTATTCAAGATCTGGAAAGGCCTATGACCAACTACAGCAGTTGCAGATACAAAACAGCCTGCCTCAGCACCACTTAAAGATGGAGGTTGTCACCCAATGGAACTCCACTTTATGCATGGCAGAGAGGTTGTATGAACAATACAATGCCATCTCAGAATATCTTGTTATGCACATTAGCCGTGACAGTTCTGGGCCTCCATGTCTATGACGACTGAACAGTGGCTCCTCATGGACTCTGTAATAACAATTTTGCTGCCTTTTGAGAATGCCACACAGGCAGTGACTGGCGAATCTGCCTCCATTAGCCAATCAATTCCACTACTGCGGGTGCTTAGGCAGACATTGGTGAATGTGCAGCATAGCCTTGATATTGCCGGAGATGGTGGTAGAAGTATGTTGCTGCAACATGTACTGACAGTATTTGACCAAAATCGTCACATTGTCAGCATTCAGCATAGTGACAACTTTGCCATAACAACAATGCTGGGCCCACGATACAAACATGGAATTGCACTAGTACTGAAGGAAGGGCCTGAACAGGTGAAAAAATCAGTGGTCAACTGGTGTGCTTGGTTCATGGGGCACAGAAGTCACGTGCCAAGGTCAGCAAACCTCAGCAGCATAATCCATCTGAAGGTGTATCTGGAGGACCATCGGGAGAACAGGATGATGCATCAACAGCTGAACTTAGAACGGCACACAGAATGGTTGAGTCATATTTGTCTGAAAACAGGCATCTGACAGTAAGTGAAGATCCTCTTTTATACTGGAGTGGAAAGGTCAGTGAATAGCCAGAGCTAGCTGCAGTGGCACTGAAGTAACTCACATGCCCATTCTCCAGAGTAAGTGTTGAGAGCGTATTCAGCTCAGCAGGTGCAATAGTCAGGGATTGACAGACAAACCTTTCTCCTGCAAATGTTAGTTTGCTAACATTCATTAAAATGAATGAGAAGCACATACCAGCACAGACTGCAACCTCGGTATTTGTACCCTGGCGAAGTCATGATAGTCTTGCTGATGTGGAAATGGAGCATCCTGATGGCACTGGCAGTGGCTGCCTGAAATGGCACACCACTGATGTAGATGATGACACAATGGAGAATGATTTCCCAGTGGTTAGACATCAGACATCGTTGGCTGTGAGGGCAGCTTTCTTTTCGAGCACAATGAATTTCAGTTGCCAAATATTGGATCGCCTTCCAATTTTGCCAGGTCCCTTTTCTATTCCCTCTTACCCTACTCACTGTCAACTCTGCCATGTCTTTGTGACATGCACAAATAGAACCATCATACCCTGTATACTGTCTCCAGTGATGCAAATAAATACACTGAAAAGAAAGACTATGTTCTGTGTGACCCTGTGTCACAGACCTGTTCTCTCCCAGAACTCAGCTTGCAGCTGTTATCAATCTCACAACCCCTCATATGCCTTAAAGGGTTACCTTGGTATGCTGCCACCACTCACTGCAGCCTCAATCTGGTTATTTTTAGATCCAAATTCCACCACAGTTACATCTCATACACAGCGCAGTGCTCCTTTCCTAAGGGGAAATGACCCACCCCTTCTATTACAACTGAGCACATATTTCCTTTAGATATTTTAACAGTAGACTTCCTCTTTTGAGTTGGATCACAGACTTAACAATTTACCCCTAGTCATCTGTACATGAAATGACTCAGTCACAGAAAGCATGACGTATATAAAAATAATATTTAATACTTCAAGATATTTACATATGTTACAGGGTAATATACACTAAATACTGTATGGAACATAGTTCATCTACAGAGGTAAAAATTAAAACGTTTTGAAAAAGACAGAGGACGCACACAATAACCTAACTACACAACTATTTAGATTCTAATTAGCATAGGAGATGTGTACCCTGACTAGTGAGTAATGACAGTCAAACCCCTGATTTTGTTAGTTCAGAATACCAGAAACATTATCCCTACTAGTGAGCTATGGCATTTTCAGCCCTCTGATGCTGTTATTTCAGAATACCAGAAACATTTCCCCAACTAGTGAGTCATGGCACATTCAACTCCCTGATGTTAGTTCAGAATACCAGAAACATTATCCCAGCTAGTGAGTTATGGCACATTCAACCCCCTGATGTTGTTTGTTCAGAATACCAGAAACATTACTCCAACTCGTGAGTTATGGCACATTCAACCCCTGATGTTGTTAGTTCAGAATACCAGAAACATTACCCCAACTAGTGAGTATTGGCACAGTCAACCCCTGATGTTGTTAGTTCAGAATACCAGAAACGTAACTGATCTCTCAGGGCCAACATATATGAGAAATTCCTTCAGTTGGCCAGCCCACTACTCCCACATCATCATTATACGTGCTTCTCTGACATCACATCCTAAGTTGACCAGCTGCTCTTTTTTGATTATACTTTCATGGAGCTTTCCAACAATGGAAGTCAGGATAAACACTATAATTTCCTGGGTTTCCTAAACCCCTCTCTTGTGCAGAAGGATGAAGTCTGCTACCATCAAGTCTCTGGTGACTATATCTGTCATGACTGAGCTGTTGAATAGACCTGCTAGGGGTGCTGCCAAACCCTGCCCTGACTCTGAGTGCCCTTCTCATCTTGTGGACTTACCCATCTGTAATCTTCTCAGCAAATTAAGCACACTTTCCTCTATGATATTACTCATTTCCATATTTGTTCCCCACCCTAGCAGGATGCTGCACTCTGACAGTTGCCCCCCATGAAGAAAAATCAGAGCTATTCATTTATAGGAAAACCAACTTTCTGTATACCTTTCTCCACTCATGCCTCAGCCTTTTTTAATCTCTCTCTCTTTCACCCTTCTTTTTTCTCCTTTCCCTGACACACCAAGGAAGGTTTGGCATTTCCCCTTATCATTTCTGTAATCTTTTGCTCAAGCTCCGCCTTGAAGTCCCTTAATACTTTACTGGCTTCCTTGGTTTTGAAAATGTAGAGCTTCCTGCTTGCCTCCATTGGTTCTGCCATGTACATTTTGAATGCTGCTTTTTCCTCTTACTGCTACTCCAACCTTCTTTAAAACCCACAGAGGCCTCTGATGCTTCTTTTCTAGCCCAGTGATCTGAGGCATCCTTTTGTTACTTCTTTTTTTTTTTTTTTTTTTGTTTTTTGTTTCTTTTTACCAGGAGAGACACACTAAGCTGAAAGATTGTTTACAGGTGTGACCTGGGAGCACAAGGAAGTTAAGTGACTTGCTCAGGATCACACACTATGCAAGTGAGAGGTTTGCAGCTCAGAGCCTTAAACCACCATGCTATACTGCGCTATACTGTCTCTTCATTAATATGTTCCAGTTGCTCTTTGACTCATCTGTTTTTGATAACCCATAAGTATCTCCTTTAGCTCTTCCTTCATCCTCCATCCTCCCAAAGTCAGCCATCCTAAAGTCCAGGACCATAGTCTGGGTCAACTGCATCTGTGACTTCAGAGCTATATCAAACCAAACTAAGCATTGGTAGCTAGACTCAAGTAGCTCTTCCACTGATCAGTTTCCTGACACTATCTCAGTTGGTCACAAGTAGGTAGATTATGGTGATAGTCCATTCATAGAAACATAGAAGCATAGACTTTGACAGCAGATAAGGACCGCTTGGCCCATCTAGTCTGTCCATTTCCCTACCTACAGGATAGGCTGCAGATCCTAGTTAACCAAAAACCTATTTCTTCCTACTCCCCCACAAGAATTGCCTTATGTCTGTCCCATGCATTCTTGAATTCTCCCACAGTTTTAGACCCCACAACCTCCTCAGGAAGGCTGTTCCATGCATCCACTATCCTCTCTGTGAAAAAATACTTCCTCACATTGCCCCTGAACTGCCCCTCTCTATCTTTAAATTGTGTCCCCTTCTTCTTGCACGTCTCTGAACCGTCCCTAGCCTTTCTTCCACTTCTTAGTCAAGAAGCAGTTATTTATGAAAGCTGATGTCTACTAATGTCTGATTTCTGGTGCTCTGTGCTACTGTGATGCTGTAGTCTACATCTGGCAACTTGCTGTCTCCTAACATAATGACTTCCCCTCAAGCTGCTGCCTTCTTCATCTCTTCTTCTAGAGTCCAGGCCAACACTTCTGTCTGACTAGAAGACTTGTAGATCACTCCCAAGCAGAAACCCTGTCTTATCCACTGTAAGCTGCACCCACAATGATTCTACCGAAATCACTCCTCTTGTCTCTTTATACTACATTACTCTGACACCCTCCCTGATGTATAGTGCTAGCAGCTCCTCTTTCACTGTCCTTCCTGAATAAGGCATAGCCTGGGACCATGATTACCCTGTTTCTGTCACAGTAAATATGTCAGGCTTGCCATTGACTGCCATTGTCTGAAGCACACTCATTTTGTTTCCAAGACTTCTGGCATTTAAACAGACCATCCTCAGTGAACCCTGCTTGCCATCCTTCCTCCATCCATTGACTAGTCCTATTTTGCTTGTTCCCTTTGATGGACTTCTTTCTTATCTGCCCCCCCTTTCAGATTTGTTGCTACCTTTTGGGTGTGTGACTGTAGCTTGTACCCCAGTATGTATCCCACAGCACCCTGGTTGTCCCATCTAGACTGAGGAAGCCTTTCTCAGTTTCCCTACATTTGGTGTGCACCATGGATGACCCTATGCCCAGCCTCCCTCCACCAGTTTAAATGACCCAAGATGAAGGGCTCAGACTTCTCACCTACTGCTCTTTCACCTTTCTGTGTGGGATAAAGGTAATTTGTTAATATATGGAAGACATTTGTCCCCCAAAAGGCCCCCTAGTCCCCCCAGAATAAAACTCCTCTTCAGTGCCTACCCTTTCAACCAATCATTGAACTGGAATAGTTTCAGCTTTCTTGTTTCTCCATCCTGTTATTTTTGTGAGAAACTCCAATGAGGACACATTGTCTGCCAACCTTTTGAGCCTGTTCTCCAGTGACCTGAGATTGTCCTTAACTACCCACAATGCCTTCCTGCCAGATCATTCTACCCAGCATGGACAATGATATCCAGCCTCCCCATTCCACCAACTAACCAGCCTATCTATCCGAGTGAGTTCCCCATCAGAAATCATCCCTGGAAGACCCTCATATTACCTTCTCCACGTAGTCTGTGTTATAGACCACCATCTCAGTGAGTTCCTATTTTTTATTTATTTTTTGGTAATTAAAGATTTATTCATTTTCCTACAACAAAGAATGAGCAAGAAGGATACTCAGAACAAGTTTAATGACAACCTGGCTGGGACAAATGATCCCAATGAGATACAATCCTAGGAATACAAAGAATAAAGTCTGTAACAGAGTACAAAAACTAGTGTATATACATGGGCAAACATAACTAATGAGTCTGGGCAAGAACATGAAAAAACAGCATTCTGTAACAATCAATACCGACATCTAAGGCCTGTTGCAACAACTAAGTAGTTACAGAAACACCAGTGACCAGGTAAAATTGCCAAGTGGTATGGTTCAGTACATCTGAACACCCAATCAGCCATGTGGTGAGGGAAATGGGGGTGGGGTTGACTATGCAGGTATATTGAGCTGTTCCAAAGGAGACATGTGAGGTTGCCCACCACTTCATCACATCTCCAGCATTGATCAGAGCTTGCAAAGTCCTACTTATGTAACTGTTGGGAGAGTCCTGTACCACTGGTGAGGAATCTTGAATTGAGTAAAGCGACTCTGCATGTCTGTTGTGGAATGTTGGAGACTTGTCCAGCACTGACTCCAGATACATGGAGTGATCTCCATATACAACTCTCTGCCTTATTTAACTTGCATTTTATCCAAGTGGGGACTTCTGAAATGCAATAACCTTTGGTAGACCTCTGTAGCCCATAGTTGGTTTGCACCTGGGAGAGAAGAGTACCTTGTCCAAGGCATAGAGACATGGTGACTTATAAATGAGGCCTAAGAAAGGGCTGAACGCATGATGCAATTGTAGATATTGCCAGTGTTGGGTCTTACCTAATGAGAAAGTGTCTTAGAGATGAGCATAGTCCTTGAGGTGGCCCTATGATTCATCAATCAGCTGGAGAAGACTGTTGAGGCCTTTGTCCATCCAGTTCTTCCAGGCAACCAGGGTGCCCTCTCTTTAGAAGGGGTTCCACTAAAGAGGGAAATTGGGGAGCAAGTTGGTGACCAACTTGAAGCCCTGGTTAGGCTTAGCTAGGTTTTCCTAGAAACGGGGAGAGTGGGGTACAGGGCCACTGATACTGGAAGCTTCCCAAACACAATAGCCTGATAGGGAGCCTCTCCCAGGGCAAAGGTCTCACAATCTATGCACTTAGGTCTTGTCTCTGGACTAAGGGATGGGAAGGAATGGGCTAGCAGCCAGCCCTGAATGGGCACCAACTCCAAGCATGGCTTCCTTCTCCAGCCGCTGCTGCCCGCCCTCCCTTGGAATAGGCTCTCCAGCCTGGACGGCACCTAGCTCCAAGACCGGCTTCCTTCTACAGCTGCTGCTGCTCACCCTCCCACAGAACAGGCTTTTCAACCCTGAATGGGCACTCAGCTCAAAGTGCGGCTTCCTTCTACAGCCACTGATGCCCACCCTCCCAAGGAATAGGTACAAGTACTACTCAGTGAAACCGTGCTTCTGTTTTGAAATCTGATGCCTTTTCTTTGCTAGACTTCATTGGCTCAATGCTTTTCTTGTACTGAATTTGTAAAAGGCTGCCTTAATTGCAGGCTACTCCTAGTTAAGAAAGACAGTCACAAAGTTGTTGTTTTTTTCCCATTTGCTCCTTATAGCATTGGGCCACTAGGGGCAGCATAAGCCTCACTGTCCCATTGTAGTCTGCTTATTTAGTGTAGATTACATACCTCTCTTTGGAGGTCAGCGTTGACCTGCTCTGCCACCAGCTTTCTTCCTCCTCTCTACACCTGTGACCCAGCCCCTGTTTGAGCTCTTCTCTATCCAGGAAACATGATCTCTTTCTTTATCTCTTCCATGTGCCTCTTCCTCATACTTTCACCCTGCTCTTTCTTCCATTCCTTCAATTGCTAAGTACTTCCACTCCCCACCACATTTCCCTTGCAAATCCTACACCCTGCTATTCCCCTGCTTCAACCAAGTGGCAGCTCCAGTGCCTTTTTATCATACCTGGACCCACTTCTCTACATTGCCTTCCACCTCACTCATGTTTTTACCTTACTCCTACACTTTACTGTGCATCCTTAAATTTCAGCTCTCCACTTTCATTTATTCACCTTGTTTCCCCTAAACCATCTAACAAAGTTTGGTTCAAGAGTACCAAGCTGCACTTCATCATTATCTCTCCCCTTACTCCTCTCAGCAGGAGACATAAATCCCAACCCAGGTCCAACACTCAGTAAAGCTCCTACCCCATCCATGCCTCACTCCTCAGCTTCTGCTCCAACCCCAATTTCACTTCCCCATGGCCAAAAAATCTTCCACCTTAACATTCGCAGTCTCCTTCTTAAACTTGACCTGCTACTCCTACTTGCAGGATCCCTAAATCCAGACATTCTCATTGTATCACAGACCTGGCTAACAAACAAAATCCCTGATGCTTCTATCACCATTCCTAGATATGCCATTTCCCACCAGGACCACACTGGTAGTTTTGGGGTGTAGTTATCTACGACTCCTCCTTCTTCTCTCTCCAAACAACTACTATTGTATCAACCACAAAGCCAAATGCCTATGAAGGCCCTCATCATTAGACTATCTCTACTGTTTTCCATACCAATATTTATCGCAGGAGCTTATTGCCATCCTGGTCTATACCACTCTGTAGCCACTGATCTAATCACCACTATTGGGTCCCTTACCTCCTCAGGTGAGCTCTACCTGTTAGGGGATCTAAACCTTAACTGGTTGTCACCGGCCCTAGATAAGACTCGTACTAACATAGCTGCCCTTAACCTGTTCCAATTAATCATGGAACCTACTTGCCTAAACCACAAATCCCATAACCACACTCTCATAGACTGGGCCCTTACCACCCATCCTCACAGGGTTATCCAATCAGGCCTACTGCCAGATGCTCTCAGTGATCATCATATGATCTACATGGATAGGAAAGTACACAGACCTAAGGCACACCATACACTACTAACAATTCACTCTTACAAAACATTAGACCTTGCCCTTCTACATCATGACTTAACTAACATTGACTGGGCCCCTATATCCTCAGCCAAAACTATCGATCATGCCCTGGCATATTTCAAGGATAATTTCATCACCGTCTGGAACAAACATGCTCCCCTGAAACAAGTTAGAGTGCATGTTAGTCACCACCCCTACTCCCTAAACTCCTGGCCTGTCAACAAGTGTGTCATAAAGCATGGAAAACCCACAGATCCTCCAAACTCCCTCGTGACTATTGGACACTCCAAAATGCCTGTACCAAAGCCATCCACCTGGCAAAGCATAATATTTCAGGTCCACCTTTAATACTAACATAAATAACCCATCAAAGTTGTGGAAAGTAGTTCACTCACTTTTCTCTCCCCAAATTAAACCCCCACCCCTGCTGCTCAAAATAAACAACCAACTAATTGCTGACCATCCTACAGTAGCAGCAAAATTCAATTCCTACTTCACTTCATGTGCCTTCACCCAGTTAGCCTCCCTCCCACCCCACCCTACTACCTCATCCCTCCCTCCCTCCCTCCTGATTCCTCCTAACACCACCACTTAGCAGAGAGTTTTAACTTTTCACCCATCTCTCCCAATGACACCTTAAAGGCACTACTCTCTATCAACCCAATTAAGGGCAGCTCCCCTGATGGCCTGGACCCTTTGCTGCTGTGCCTCTCTGTTCCTTCTATTTCCCTTCCTCTTCCTGATCTCCTCAACGTGTCTTTCCAAACTGCAACTGTCCCTGAAGCCAAGATACATGCTACAGTTCTCCCCCTACCAAAGGGAGGTGATCTCTCATCTCTGAGGAATTTGCACCCCATCTCACTTCTACCCACCCTGGCTAAACTTTAAAAACACCTTGTTCTCTCCCAACTCTCATCCTTTCTTGACGACCTCTCCTTCTGCACTTCCTTCCAGTCTGGTTTTCCAAAGAATGACTCCGCAATCACTTCTCTACTTAGACTTATCAGGTCCAGTTCCAAGATGGGTTACACATGTCACAACGTGACTTGAGCCAAACCCAATGGTGCAATTCACACCTTGCAGCATGCATTATACTGTCTGCAATTCCAAAAGGTGGCCTGTGACATGGTGCAGGCTGCCTGCACCAAACATGGGCTATGCCACAGGCTAGGGCAGAACCCCACTGTGACCTGGTGCAAGGGTGTTTCCAGCATTGGCTATGGCTGTATTCTAAGTGGCCAGCCAAAAGAATGGCAAGTTGCTATTCCAGGAGGGACCCCAGCAGACAATGGTCTAAGTACAGTTAGACCAGCTTTTAGCTGGTTTAACCGTACCCTATTTCCACCAGGATCACACTTCCATGCCTGCTGCCCCTAAAGCCAACCCACCCCAGGTTCCCTCATAGGTCCCCACCCCACACCCAGTGACAGGGCTGCCAGCCATGTGCAGCCAACCCCTCCAATCCCCGATCCCTGAAGTGTGTCCCACAGGGCAGTACACAACCCCCCCACCATGCACCCCAGAGTCATTCAGTGGCCACCCACCACCACCATAGCCCTGTGGGGCATTGTCATGGTGTCCTGTTGTGGGGTATTAGGGGGATGGTGCCATGCAAGGCTTATGCCCTGTGGGTGGGCATCACTGTGGTTTGTGGCAACCAGGTCAGGTGCACCCTTCCCATGGTGCAACCCTGGAGCTGCCACAAGTTGCAGGGCGTAGGTGATGGAGACTCTGCCTGTTCTGGAATCTGTCACAGGGTCCCCGGCGTAGCAGCATATGTCACAACTCACATCCTCACATGAGTTGTGCCATATGTTCTGAAATCAGGCCCACTGACTCTATCCATTCAGCCATGGATAGAGGTCACATCACTTCTGCTATCTTTGTTGACCTTGCCACAGCTTTTGACACAGTCTCCCACTCCCTACTCCTCAAAACTCTCTCATCAGCTGGTTTGTCTTGGTCTGCCAGCAACTGGTTCAGAGCCTACCTGGTAGGTAGAACTCAGTCTGTTAAAATAGCTGACTCTACATCCCCTCCACTACCCATCTGTACTGGTGTGCCTCAAGGCTCTGTACTTGGCCCACTCTTATTCTCAATTTTTCTAAACAATCTACCATCAGTATGCTCCTCATCCTCTATCCATGAGTATGCTGGCAACATGGTCTTGTTCACCTCTGGTCACTCTCCCTCCAATGTGACTTCCAGACTACAGTATGACTTCAATAATGTTCAACACTGGCTAAACTCTCATCAGTTCTTCAATGCCACGAAGACAGTCTCCATGACCATTGGCACTAGGCAGAGACTCTCTAGGCTGCCCTCCTTTCCCTCCTTCCACAGCCTTGATGGGACAACACTAGGGGACACCACCTCTCTTAAATACCTGGGTGTCTAGCTTGACCAACACCTTAAATTTTCTGTACATATTGATGCCATCCTGAAAAAACTGCACCCCAAGCTCATCACCCTTTTCAGGAACCATAATTCCTTACCACTACTGGTTAGATGTGAGCTTGTTCCAACAATGATACTCCCTATTTTTGACTATTGCAACATAGTCTACAGTGTTGCTCCTAAGTCTTCTCTTCCCAGTTTGAATACTGTCTTTAATGCTTTCTGTCACTTTGCTTTTGACTCCCCATCCAGCACACATCACTGTACCTTGTATCATTCTCTAGCTTTCCCCTCCCTTGAGTGCAGGCATCTCTCCCACTGTGCCAAGTTCACTTCTAAATTCTAATTTGGGACTCTCATCTTTTACCTTTCCTCCTTACTCTCTGCTCCACCTCACTCCTGTCACCCGCTCAGATTGACTGACACACGCACTCTAGCTATTCCTCGTTGCACTTCATCCACAGGCCAGGAAGCTTTCTCCTTCCACTTTTCAAAGCTTTGGAACTTGCTGCCACCTCTTATCAGACTTTCCTCTTCCCCATCTTCAATCTCCTTAGCCCTTCACAAATTCTATTCCTCTAAATGCATTTGTTTTTAGCCCCCATTCAACCCTCCCCACCCTGGTGCATTATCCTTTAGCCCTACTTTACTTCTGTTCACCTAACTGTACTTGTTCCTAGCCCCCCTTCACAACCCTCCCCACCCTTGTGCACTATCCCCTAGTCCTCTATCCCTGACTTACCTCCTGTCTCCTAACTGAACCCTTCCTCTGATTATTACCTCAAATGCTACCACCTGTTATACCCCCTCCTCCCACCCCCTACCACAACCTACTGTGCCATTTCGACATGCTACTACCATCCTCAACCTTCTGTGTTATTTCAACACTCAACTGCTATCCTTCCCCCACTACCTCTTCTCCCCCACTGATGACCTCCCTTTTTCCATTCTTAGTTTACCACTATTTCCTCCAGCCTCTCTATTCCTTATCCCTCTCCTCCCATCCAGTCACCCACCTCACTGAACTCCTCCTCCCTGCCCTCCTTCTATCTCCTCCTTTTCTGCCTGGTCCTGTCCCCCTTGCAAGGTTCTCTGTCATCCTGAAGAGGTGTAGATCTTGGCTTTCTCTCTTCTATCCCTCTTCCTTCCCCCCACTTTCTAATCCTGACCCCCTAGCAGGGTTATCTGCATCATGAAGGGGTATAGATTGTCTTTCTCTCTCTCTCTCTTTTCCCTGTCCCCTTACCCCACTTTCAAATCCATTGCAAGCCCACCTCCCTACTTCCTTATCCCCTTCCTCCACTCCTGTTCCCCTGCCTCTCTCTTCTCTACCTCCCTGCTGCGTTTCTCTCCTCTCCTTTTCTGCCACATCCTGTCCCCATTGTAGGGTTCTCAGCATTCTGAAGGGGATAGATCTTGGCCGTCCCTCTCTCTCTCCCTCTTCCATTCCCCCACCCTCTTCCCCTTGCCTGTCCACTTCCTCACTTGTCTTATAAATGCCCTCCCTTGGGTATACAATAACACCTCAAATCTTGTGCTCAGCCTACTACCTCTAGCACTTCAAATTGTTCTTCCAACTGTTGTAACCCTCCCCCCGGATGCTTCTGGAAATGAGCTGTTCAGCTCATGTTGTCTTTCCTGGTGAAACATTTTCCACATTAATAAATAAATAAGCCAGAAGATCAAGTTGGCCTTATGCTTGAGGTTCCAGTCAAGGAATTTCAAACCTCCCTTCTCAAGGTACTGTATGACCTTATGAATGCTTAGCTGCTGTGGGCCGGAGTATCAGATAAAGGTTAGCATTAATGTTTTAGTGGTAAAAGGAAGGTTGGGTTTGAAGCTAATAGGTAGATTATTCAGAATAAACTGGAGCTTTGGGGCAGCCATCATTTTAAAAGCATGCACCCGTTCATAATGAGATAAGTTGAGTCAACCCTACCAGTCAAGGTCTCACCGTAATACCTCCAGAAGTGGTAAAATATTCAACTTGCCCAGACTCCTAAGGTCACAAGAGAATTGGAAGCCTGCATAATTTATGGTGGATTGGGTCATCTGTAGATCCAAAGGAAAGCCCAAGATGGTCCAAACTTTGGAGCAGGGGGGCAGAAGTATGGATTTAGAGACATTGGTTTATAGCCAAACAGCTAGCTGAACTGAGAGATTAGGTTCAACAGTGCTGGGAACAAGATTTCCAGTTTGGTAGGTAAGCATTATATCATCTGCATAGGCCAAATACTTGTGGTCACCCCCCATTGATATGCAGTGAATATTTGGGTCCAGTCTGATGGCTTGAAGCAAAGGATCTAGAGTCAGGACAAAGAGAAGAGATGACAAAGGGCATACCTAACAAGTGCATCTGCCAAGTGGGAAGGGAGGAGAAGGATTTGCATCAGTGACTGCTGAGGCCTGAGCTTTGTGATACAATGTGCGGGCACATCCAGTAAAGGTGTCCCCAATACCAAAAAGTTCAGCATATGAAAGAGGTAGTCCTACTCCACCCTATCAAATGCTTTTTCTGCATCAAATGAAACAATCACTGATGGGGGACAGGGAGAAGACATGGCACAGACCAGGTTGAGGACCTTCTGGGTATTGCCATTTCTGCTGCTCTGTAGAATAAAGCCAACCAGGTCCCTGTTCACTAAGGTGGCTACCATCTCCTTGAGCCTAGAGACCAGCACCTTGGCATAGGCTTTACAGTCCTCTCTTATAAGTGAAATCAGACAGTAACTACCACACACAAGGAGGTCATTTGTGGGCCTCAGCAAAAGGGCAATGAGAGGTGCCCTCTAGGGGGTAGAGGGTGCCCAGTGTCCTGGGCTTCATGCAGAGCATCTGCCAGTGGTGAGAAAAGGACTTCACAAAAGGCATAGAGGAATTCAGACAGAAGATCATCCTCCTCTTCTGGCAATTTACCAGGGGACATGGTGCAGAGGACCATTTGCAGTTCTGTGACAGTAAGGGACCAGTCAAGGGCTTCCTTGACACGTGGGCCAATCTGAGAAAGGCAAAATGGGGAAGTGAATTGCACCAAGTCAGCATCCAAGGAGATCACCTCCTTGCTATAAAGCCACTTATGAAAATGAAGGAAGGCTTCATTGATACCTTGTGGGTCCCACCTCAGGGTGCCATCGAGTAAGTTTACTGCCACGGCTCTGGCTTTCTCCTGGCACTTACATAGCTGGTAGGAAAATATGCACCCTTGTTTTTTCTCCCACTTCCTAGAAAGATTATTTGAGGCAAAATAGCATGAATGCAGCCCTTTGGTGGAGGTGCAGATTCACCTTATATCTAGTGCCAATGATGTCTGCAAGCAGCCCTGCAGAGTTCTCAAGGTCAGCTTGATACTTGGCCTCCAGGTCCCTAAAATTTTGCAGCTGTAGCTCTAAGTCTTTCTGCCACACCTTCTTGAGATGAGATGCTTAACTAATGCATCTCTCACATCCCATGAAGGCCTATGGGGCATCCCATATGACTGCTAATGATGTGTCACGGGCATGGTTAATGGTAAGAAAATGTCAGATATCCCATGTGAGCAATTGGCAGAGTGCTGGATCCTTCAGCAGAGAGGCATTGAAGCATCAGTGCTGTCTGTTACTGTCATAGAGGAGGGAGGATACCCATGGAAAGGTGATCAGAGCATGATCTAAAATTATTACTGCACCAGTCTTAGCCTCCAGCATGGCTGAAACCCACTCCTGTGGCACTAGCCACAATCTGTCAGGAAAAAGGATTTTTGAGGGAGTGAATAAAATGAGTAAACCCTCCCTGTCGGGTGGATCAAGCGTCAAATATCAATGAGATCCAATTCAGACACAAACCTCTGGAGTGCCAGCAAAGCCTGTGATGGAGGGTAAGTAGGTGGGGAATTCCTATCCAGGAAATCATCCATCATGGTGTTAGTGTCACCCCCTACAATGAGACATTCCCATTGCAGCATTGAAAGTGTTTGTACTAAGGAGTGAAAAAAGGTAGCATCTTGGACATTAGTACTATACAAATTAAAGAAAGTGACCTCCTAGCCACATAGTGTACCAGAGACAATGACATATCTGCCCTCAGGGTCAGATACTACTGACTCCACTGTGAAGGGGGGCTTATATGAATTAATATGGCTAAGCCCCTGCTTCTTGTGTTATATTAGCTATTGTACTCCTGCAAGACACATCCATTTCTAAGCTTTTCCCCTTCAGATGTGGAAAGGTGAGTAATAGTAGTAGTCAAATGTTTATTTTCATACAGGTAGCAGTGTTTAACATCATTGGGTCAAAGACCCTTTTTCAAGATGGACCTGTTGCATTTACATAGAAAATGTTACACATAAGCTATTATTAAGATCAATTTATCATTCACCACATTATTACACTCGCTCAGATCAAAGTCAAGACTGCAGACAAAGTACATGTAATATCTAAAAACTTTGAAGTTCACTGTATTCCTAAGATTTAGGGAAGCTTCACTGCACTCATCATGCACATGTTAATCAGTCCATCCGTGTATAAACACTTCAACCATTACACATGAATTTCATTGCTAAGTCATAACCAATAACTTTCATAAAGTGCTTTGTTTATTGGATTTGTTTTTTCTGTTCATCAATTGGGGCCCACAGTTTGACAACTTTTGTTCCAAAGGTCAGGTCACCAAATATGTTATGTAATTTAGGTATAACAAATTTATTTTCCCCATTATCTCTAAGATTGTGGTCATGTCTGTATGTCAAATATGACATTTTATATACAAGGCGCCTAGAGTTCTGATTATGTACCACCCTATGAATCTGTTTTAACCATTTTTGTTCTATTTTTTGCTCTAAATGAGGCCACTGTAGTAGCATAAACATATCACAATGATGAGTGTAATACTCACAGTTTGATATAAATATGGCCAGATTATTACATAGAACTTGAACAGCTCTTAAATTTGTATTACTATGCATGCCATAAACATGGATTCTATACTCAATACAAGGTATAATCAGTTGATTTGTGATGTCCCCCTCTCTTTTTCTGGTTTAAACAATATTTTGACCTCAGAAAAGCTCCTAATTTGTTATTAGTTTTACTTACTAAATCTTTTATATGAATATCAGATTTTAAATTTTGGTCCACAAAGACCCCCAAGTACCTGTAGAGCTCGACCTAATTTAAGATTTCATTTTTTACTGTTTTTATAGAACTTTTAGAAAGAGTGCTGTGGCTTTCCCTTTACTCAGAAAGACCATAGAATTAGTTTTATTACTGTTTAAAACCAATTTTGACTGACACAACCATGTCTCCATCCTACTGAAGTCTTTTTGGAGATATTTCTCCATCTCCTGGATTGAATATCCATGGGTCAGTAAAACTGTATTGTCTGTGTACATTCCCATGACAGTATGTTCTACTACCTCTGGCAGCTCATTCACATACATTATAAATAATAAGGGGACCGAAATTGAGCCTTGGGGGACTCCTGTTTTAGTGGGAATTGGTTTTGACAAGATTTCCCCAATCTGCACTTGCTGGACTCTTTTAGTTAAATATGACTGAAAGCAGAGAAGAGTTTCATTATCTATCCCCAACCCCAGCATTCTGTCAAACGGTATTCCATGATCTATGGTGCTGAAGGCCTTGAAGAGATCCAGGAACACTGCACCCACCAACCTGCCCCAATTTAAATGGGTAGTAATGTCATCTATCAGGTCTGTGAGCACGGTGTCAGTGGAGTGGCCCTTTCGAAAGCCAGACTGGTAATAGGACAGGAGAGAATTGTCTTCCAGATATCCACTCAACTGTCTCTGAACCAGTCTCCCCAGGACCTTCAACACACCAGACAACAATGAAATCAGGCTATAGTTTGTTGGTTCCACAAGGGAACCTCCTTTGTCTATTGGTACGATTTTCACCTGTTTCCACAGAGTCGGGAACCTATTTTCAGTTAAACTCCAGTTTAGAAGTCTAGCTAATATTGAAGCTATTATCTCGAGGGAATCTTTTAAAAACCTGTTTTCTATTTGGTCTAATCCTGAAGCTTTATTTATTTGAAGTTTCCTAAGTTTGTCCTTAACATCTCTACAAGTCATAGCTCTGAATCTGAATGATATCTTATTTGGGGGCTATTGCTCCTTCGAGCCAGCCTCTATATAGTTTTGTTGTGGAATATCTATATCAGGAAGTGAGACAAAATATTGATACAGCCTCTCCACAAAATCTTGTGGTGACAATAGGGTGTCCCCATCCCTGATTTGAATGGGCTGTTTATTCACCACTGGTTTTTCAAAAGATTTAATCAGATTTCAATACTTTTGTGGGTCTACACTTTGTTCAGTCTTAATTTTATAATATTATAATACTGTTTTTTCAAAGTCCTAATTTTGGATTTAAATTTATTTCATTCATTTTTACATTCGCTAGGACACTTTGGAGGTGTGACTGTCCTGTGCAATCCACTGCTCCGTTGAGCAGGCATGGCGGTCCTGCACCAATGGATGCAGGTGCTGTGTATGACAGCAGTGGCCTTCACTTCAAAGAAAACCACCACTGCGATCAGTGCTGGAATCGCCTGTGTATGAGCTGCCGAAACTGTTATAGCTGACGGGGGTGCCCAATCCTCCGTCGGCTTCAAGTCTGCAGGCCCCCCCCAAAGCTTTTGTGCCACACTGGGAGCCCACCCCAGTGTGGCAAATCTTGTTTTGGCCGATGAGGGTGCCCAATCCCCATTGGCTCCACATCCCCAAACAGCTTTCCCTGCTGGGGGGCTCCAGCTGGCAAACGTCCCCGTCATCTGAATTAAAAAAACCTGTAAATAAGAAAACATTCCATCGCTGTCTCCCACCCTCCCACAACCCACACCCACCCACTGCGCACCCTGCCTCCCCACACCCCCCACCCCATACTGACCTCCGGAGCTCGGCGCGACGATCATCGTGGACCGAACACGCCTGCACCTTTCAGCCAACTGCAAACTGAGGAAATGCCAGTAAGCTGTATAATGGGATAGATAGGGGGTTTTCAACTTTATTGCATATCTCAGGCATTTTTTGGAATTTTTCCACCATATTTTCAACATGGGGTTTTTGCGACCCCTTCTCATGAATGCTGTCACTGTCATGGTGTTATTCGGGCCTGAAGGGTGATTTTGCATTCACTGTGTGAAATCACCTATCTGGAATGATTAACAAAATGACACTGCCAGTGTTCGTAAGGTGGGCTCTCAAAAAGCCTATTTTGAAAATTTGGTGGAAAAATTCCTAAAAATGACCGTTTTACGAGCGTGCATTGCGCAGTTCCTACGCACGCTCGTTAGTTCATGAATTTTCAATATTTTCACTCCAGATTTTCAACATTGCCATTTTACCATACCTCCTTATGAGCAGTACAGCTGTCATTTTTCACTTCCTGCCCAACGCGTTTCCACCCATGTAGCCTATTAATGGCGCAGTGGGCTGTGAAATCAATGTATGGGACACATTAAGAAAATCACAGTGACACTGTTCATGAGCAGAGGTCTTAAAATGGCTGTGTTGAAAATTTGGTGAAAAATTCTAAAATGACTGTTTTCGAATGTAGTGCGCTGCAGTTCCGCGCACACTGTAGTTTGTGAATTTTCAATATTTTTACTCAGATTTTCAACATTGCTATTTTACCACACCTCCTTATGAGCAGTGCAGCTGTCATTTTTCACATCCTGCCCAAAATGTGTTTCCACCCATGTAGCGCACAATGGCGCAGTCGGTGTGTGAAATCAATGTATGGGACACATTAAGAAAATCACAGTGACACTGTTCATTAGCAGAGGTCTTAAAATGGCTATGTTGAAAATTTGGTGAAAAAATTCCTAAAAATGACTGTTTTACTAGCGTGCGTTGCGCAGTTCCTACATACGCTCGTAGGTTTGTAAATTTTCAATATTTCCACTCACAGATTTTCAACATTGCCATTTTACCACACCTCCTTATGAGCAGTACAGCTGTCATTTTCTCATCCTGCCCAAAACGTGTTTCCTCCCATGTAGTGCACAATGGCGCAGTCGGTGTGCGAAATCAATGTATGGGACACATTAAGAAAATAACAGTGATACTGTTCATGAGCAGAGGTCTTAAAATGGCTATGTTGAAAATTTGGTGAAAAAATTCCTAAAAATGACTGTTTTATGAGCGTGTGTTGCACAGTTCCTACACATGCTCATAAGTTCGCGAATTTTCAATATTTGCACTCCAATGACTTCCAAATACCTAAACAGCACATAGAAGCAAGCAACATTCGGCATTGACAAATGATTGTTTTTACTTATATTTTTAATACTCCTCTCTGGTGCAGCCAATATCCTCCATGTCTTGCCCACTCCCCCCCAAACGCCTAATGCACTTACCCCTCTGCCTTTCAACTCTGAGCTTTCCTGTGACAGAGTACGGCCAAGCCTGAAAAGCACCTGTAGAAGAGGGGGTTTGGTGGGGTGGGAGGGAGAGAGGGAGGGAGAGAAGGGGAGAGGGGGAGATATATATATGTATATTCAGGGATGTCCAAGACTTTGCCTTAGCATGTTTCTGTCCCTCCTACAATTTGTTTCTGTGACTGAACAGTGGGTAACAGAGTTACAGACTTGCTCTTCTGCAGACAAAGTATTTTACACCAATACTGTTATGCTGCCTGCTTCAGGCAATAGAACCACTTGTGAAACTGTCTCCCTCATTTTACTTCTTTGTCACTGATTTTTTTAAGCCATGTCCAAGTGCCAAATACCACTGCAAATACCTGCAAGCGAACGTTTGGCATTGACAAATGCTTGTTATATTTCTTCCAATCCTTTGCGTCCAAAGTTTAATTTGCTTTTTTCCGTAATTTGCCTGTATATCTTATGCTATGGAACATTAGCTTTTTTGTTTACACTGTTTTTGAAAGGAGATATTTCATCACAAGGCTGAGTAAACAATTTAGTGAATTTCTCAACAGCCCAGTCAAGTTCAGGGATTAGGAACAACCTGTCCCACTTAATATTTCTTAATTTATATAGAAAAGTTTCTTTGCTGTATGTGTTAAAACTTTGATGCCTTACTATTCTACGCCCCACATTTGCTGACCATCCCCTACTGATGAGCACTTCAAATACACAAATAATAGAGCAATGGTCCCCAAATATGGGTTGCTTCACTACCGTAGATGTTACTTGGATTCCCTCTGAAGTAAAAATAAAATCCAGTATGTTCCCTTCATTAGAAATACAGGCTTTCCTTGTGGAAACTGAAAATTTTGATTCAGATTTAAAGAAGTTAAACTAGTCTTGAGGGGATTCCTTCTTAATTTGTTCCATGCTGCATTAAAATCACCTACCAAAAATAGGTCAGCTCCCATTGTGCCTTGTTGTAATAAATGTGGCAGTTTATCAAACTCTGTTACTCTAACATTTGGGGCAGAATAAATTAGCCCTAGAACCAGATTTAAATCCTTAATACACACCAACAAACATTCATCTCCACTTCTCCTGTGTAAACTACAGTGACTTGCTATAGTTCCCATTTTTATGTTGCTTGCACACATGTGCAAGAAACATAGTGCCATCATCGGAGATTTCGGAGGTGTGTCACCTCCTCCTCCAATTCAGTCAGTGTGCTGGCAGGCACGGCCCCTGTAAGCCAATGCATTTTGGAGCTGTGTATGACACGCTCCAAAATGCAGTGGCATACAGTTGAAAGGGGGAGCTATGCTTGAGTGAGCACTGATAAGATATCGGCTGCTCACGCGCAGCTCCCCCCCAACACACGCAGCCATGCGCGCCCCCGCACGCACTGTATAGCTGACAGGGTGCCCAATGCCCGTTGGCTGAGCTGCGTCCCCCCTCCCCAGTAGTAGGCTTTGCCGATGGGGGTGCCCAATTCCCCGTCAGCTGAATGCCCCCCCAACGTCCTTGTGCCATGCTGGGAGCCCACCCCAGCGTGGCAAACGGTCCCACAACGCCTTTTTTTAACCTGAAAATGAAAACGGTCCCGCGGCACATCTCCTGACCCCCCACAACCCGCACTCCACCCACTGCACACCCAGCTTCCCACACCCCCCCATACTTACCTCCGATCGTGCCATGATCTTCAGTGGACCGGGAACACGCCTGCATTCTTCAAAGCCGACCACTAACTGAGGAAATGCCGGTAAGCTGTATAATGGGCTAGATAGGGGGTTCAACTTTGTTGCATATCTCAGGCATTTTAGGAATTTTGCACCAAATTTTCAACATGGGTTTTTGAGACCCCTTCTCATGAATGATGTCACTGTCATGGTTCATTCGAAGGGTGATTTCATGCAGTGACTGTGAAATCACCCTTCAGGCCTGAATACCACCATGACAGTGACATCATTCATGAGAAGGGGTCACAAAACCCATGTTGAAAATTTGCGCCAAAATTCCAAAATGACTGTTTTATTTAGCGCATTGCACAGTTCTACGAGGCTCAGAATTCATGAAATTACAATATTTTCACCCAGATTATCAACATTGCCATTTTACCACACCTTCTTATGAGTAGTACAGCTGTCATTTTTCACATCTCACCCAAAATGTGTTTCCACCATGTAGCGAGAATGGTGCAGTCGGTGTGTGAAATCAATGCACGGACAAATTAAGAAAATAACAGTGACACTGTTCATGAGCAGAGGTCTTAAAATGGCTATGTTGAAAATTTGGTGAAAAATTCCTAAAATGACTGTTTTTAGCGTCGTGTTGCGCAGTTCCACTGCGCTCATAGGTTAGCAATTTTCAATATTTCCACTACAGATTTTCAACATTGCCATTTTACCACACCTCCTTATGAGCAGTACAGCTGTCATTTTTCACATCCTGCCCAAAACGTGTTTCCGCCCATGTAGCGCACAATGGCGCAGTCGGTGTGCGAACTCAATGTATGGGACACATTAACAAAATCACAGTGACACTGTTCATGAGCAGAGGTCTTAAAATGGCTATGTTGAAAATTTGGTGAAACAATTCCTAAAAAATGACTGTTTTACGAGCGTGCGTTGCTCAGTTCCTATGCACGCTCGTAAGTTCGCAAATTTTCAATATTTGCACTCTAATGACTTCCAAATACCTAAACAGCACATAGAAACAAGCAACATTCGGCATTGACAAATACTTGTTAGTATAACAATAACCCTCCACCTCTCTTCCCAACCCTATCTCTTCTATACCAGGTATATCTTTGTAACTCAATTTCCCCGTCACTTATTCTAGGTGTCAACCAAGTCTTTGCTATGATGTCCAGATTTTCTGAAGTCTTCCAGGCTTTCCTCATGCCTAACTTATTTTTCAGACTCCTTGCATTATCATAGACTAATTTAAATGAGTGGGGGGGAAGGGCCTGGATTTGTTACTATAGCCCCTCCCATTAATAGAACAAGACAAATAATAGTTTGTATATCTAAACTCTTAAAGTACATATGTGTTTTACATTGTCTCACACCTGGAATAGAACCTCTAACTAGAGCAAAGGAGTTCCTTCTTTTAGGTCCCATATGAGGTATTTTTACCTCCTGTGTTCCCCTCCACTGCTGTGTTAAAAGGACTGTTGGGATTAAATCATCAGCGTCCTGCCTTGTTACTTTATTTTTAAAAATGGGGCACAGAACTATACTCAACCCAACAAGGTAAAACCAGACATTTAACACCCACATTTTACAGAACTATTAATGTTCTCTTAAATAGCAAACTTTAGACTGTTTAGCCCCCTCACTGAAATTACTCTGGTGAGAAGGAAAAGCTAAATAAACAAACTTCAAACACAATTTATCATTTTTTCTCACCAGAAACAAGCCAGTCAAGGATCAAACTAGTCAGGGAGCACATTACCAAACCTCTTGACTTCTCTACCAAGTGGCACTCGCGCCACTCAGCGCTCACACATCGCTCACACTGGTGCACATGGCTCTGTGTTTTGAACAGTGCTTGCTCCAGCCTCCAACAACAGAATTAGTCACTAGCTCCCTTCAGCCCCCTTGCACTAACCTGGTTAGCTGTTCACTGTACAAGGCAGTTTTAAAGAGTCCCACAGAAGTCCACAAAACACCACAAATTAGATCTCCTGTAGGAAGGTTATTCCAGCCCCCTCCCTGTGAAGGTGGTAAAATATTTTATGTTGTTTAATGAGGTGTGGATACTTCCACATTCCAGGATATCCATTTTATTAGGTTACTTGCCATAACACAGAGTAGAAAAGGAAGAAATGGGTTATGAATATATCCATGACTATCAGAGAAGAAGCAACAGAGGAGATTGCAGTCTCCAGGTGCAGGGATGGTATGAGACTTGGTTGGACAAGAGGAACCCACCACCACATGAACCAGGTCTGGAAATCCTGTACAATACAAGAAGTACAGAGTAGGCTATACACATAATTAGAATAACATACACTGAATATCTGTAACAAACCATGTTGTAAATTGAGTGAAAAGAACAACACCAAAGAGGTGTAATAAAAAGGTTCTACAATGTACAGAAGGACCCAATTCAAATAGCATTCCAATGAGGTATGATGGGGTAGGGTAGTCCAGGTCTTATCCCACATGGGAGTGGAGGCTCCCAAAGTGGAAGGGGTGGGACCCTATCATACCCTCTCAGAGAGTAGGTGTTGCATGGTGGCTTTGCCACCATGACAGCCTGGTCACAGAAACACCATAGCTAGCTGAGTGAAAATGAGCCAGTATCCCCCAAAAAAGGAATACCTAAAGTGGTGGTGGGAGCCAGAATAGGGTGGGGACCACCCCAGGTGAATATGCCTCATAGGTGAAGAGAGGCAAACCATTAAAACACACAACAAGAACCACAGCAAAACAACAATTTACCTGAGTGGTACAAAAAAAGAGAAGCCCTAAGACAGCACCTTGATAGAGGTAAATTAAGCACAAACAGACCTGTTAGTTTGATCTCAGTGGTATGGAAAATGATGGAATCAATTCTGAAAGAAAGAATTGTTGAGTACCTAAAGGCCAGTGGGGCACAGGACCCAAGGCAGCATAGATTCACAGTCAGATGGTCATGTCAGACAAATCTAATAGATTTCTTTGACTGGGTGATCAAAGTAGTAGACCAGGTAGGGTCTATGGACATAGCCTACCTAGATTTTAGTAAAGCATTTGACACAGTCCCATACAAAAGATTAATATACAAATTAGCCAGTCTGGCAGTGGGTCCACGGGTGGTAGCCTAGGTAAAAAATTGGCTGGACAACAGGACACAGAGGGTTATAGTAAACAGAGTCCACTCTGAAGAAAGGGGAGTTACTAGTGGGGTACCGCAGTGTTGAGTACTTGGTCTGGCTCTTTTAATGTCATTATAAGTGACATTGTGGAGGGACTGTAAGGAAAAGTATGCCTTTTTGCAGACAACACAAAGATCTGTAACAGGGTTGATATACAAGGGGGGTGGAAACGATGAGAAGGGACTTGGCAAGGTTGGAGTAATGGTCAAAAGTATGGCCACTTAGATTCAATGCAAAGAAGTGCAAAGTAATGCAGCTGGGTAACAAAAACCCAGGGGAAGAGTACACAGTGGGCGGGGAATAACAACAACAAAAATAGAAAGGGACCTGTGGATAGTCATATCAGATGAACTAAAAGTAAGCAAACAATGTGAGATGGCAGTAAGGAGGGCTGGGGGGATATTGTAGAGAAAGAGGCATCACCAGTAGAAAACAGGAAGTTGTTATCTCTCTGTACAGACAGTTGGTGAGACCCCCATCTGGATTACTG
The DNA here is from genome assembly GCA_016271365.2 of Neoceratodus forsteri. Lineage (NCBI taxonomy): Eukaryota > Metazoa > Chordata > Ceratodontiformes > Ceratodontidae > Neoceratodus > Neoceratodus forsteri. The sequence goes on from CM057450.1 coordinate 874,714,705, forward strand.
TGTGCAATTCTGGAGACCCCATCTCTGCAAAGGACATAGACAGGATGTAAGTAGTCCAGAGGAAGGCAACTAAAATGGTGCAGAGTCTGTACCAGAAGCCATATGAAGAGAGACTAAAGTACCCTTGAGGAAAGGAGGGAGAAGGGGGACATGAAAGAAAATCTTAAGTACCTCAAGGGAATCATCAAAGTCCAAGAGGGTAGTATCATTCAGAAAAAGAGATGTGCAAGAACAAGGGACACAATTTGAAGAAAGGGGAAGGGGCGACGGTTCACGGGCAACGTGAGAAAATATTTTTTCATGGAGAGGGTGGTGGATGCATGGAAGATCCTTCCTGAGGAGGTTGTGGGGTCAAAAACAGTGGGGAAATTCAAGAATGCATGAGACACACATAAGGCAATTCTGGTCGGGGTAGGAAGAAGTAGGCTGTTGGTTAACTAAGATCTGCAGCTTATCCAATTGGTAGGGAAAAAGGCAGACTTGGTGTGCCACACAGACCTTATCTGCTGCCAAAGTCTATGTTTCTATGTTTCTGTGTTTGCATATCATACCCTTCATGGTTAGCTACTAGGGAAAACTGAAGCTGGTTTGGAGCAGTTATGGTCCAGCCACATGGATACTGACCTCTCCACCGGCATTTGTGCCTAAAGTAACACCAGGCCTGTTACAAGCACAGCCCTATCTTTGATCCTAAAGGAAATGCAGGTCTTGACCAGGTTGCCTGCCATCTTTGAGGTGGGATTGGCATGGTTCATGATGAGTGATAAGGCATTACTATCCAGAGTGCAGTGTGACCAGCCTGAGCCAGCAGGATTTAATGCAGAAGGTGAGTAGGGACCACTAGAGCTCTGACAGGCTTAGTCAGCAGACTTATATTCAGGTGGGCTACTTGTTCCACACCACAGGAGTCAGAGCATTGAGGACAGAAGGGAGAAAGGGGGGAGGAGGGAACATGGCAGACAAGTACTGCAACTGTCCACAATGGGGAAGGCCAGTCACTGGTGGATGCATGGAGTGCAGCAATGAGAGAAAAAGGAATGGCTCTGGGAGCACCTCTGAGGCAGACACATACAGAAGCAAGTCAAAGTAGCCCCCAATTCCCTATATGCACCACTCTGCCAAAGCATCCCCTTTTGCACGTGCAGGTTGCACAAATGTTTGCATCTTCGAGATGAGAAGAGGGGGTTGGCCTATGCCATTGGTGGTTGGAGACTCTATTGGCAGAGTGAATCAATGAGGCTTGCTAGGTGAGGCAACCTGGGGAAGCAACCAATCGATGAGGAGGGTGGAGCTCATCCATCACCATCATGGGGAATCAGGGCAAGGAAAGCTGAAGTTGCAAGGCTAGACATAAATAGGGGGCATTCTGCTGACACTGTTCCCATGACAGACCTGAAGTTTAGTCCACCACCTCTTGATGTGCAGAGCACCTTAAAGGGGTATAGTCCAATCTAAAAGAAAAAAAAGAGTGCAAACTGCACACAGCAAAGTGGTAATCAGAATGCCAAGGAAGCTGCTTCAGATGCAGCAGGGCTGAAGAGACACAGAAAGAATAGATACAGCTAGAAAGAAGGGAGCAGATGCAGAAGCACCCCTGTAGTGGACAGGAAAGGAAAAAGTACAGGCAAAGTGAGGCAGAATGGAAAGGGAGATGGAAATAAGGGAGACAGAGCAAGAGAGGATAGACAAGAAGCAGCATGAAGGAGAAAAAGAAAGCTGTGAAAGCACAGGGAGAGCAGACACAGATGTAGAAAGGCAATGGCTAGAGCCACTTACCCCATAAGGAGCCCTTGCAGCAAGCCAATACCAGTCAATGTAGAAGGTTCAGTCAGTCAATCATAGTAGTCCAGACAGAAGAGCAAGGTCTGAATGTTATTATCCCCACAGGTTTGACAGTTCGGTACTGAACCACAGCTTGAAAGGTGGGGCTGCCACCTGGCCACAGGTCCAGATTCTCCATGTGTCACCTCTCAGTCAAGCCCAGGACAGGGTTTTGCTGCCTTGCTGTTAAGCCAAAAGAGAGGTGATGCAGGTAATTTTCAGTGGGTCCAGAAGACACATCTCATGTGTTGAGCTGCTGGAAGTTCCTTGCTGCTTAGGTTCAGGCTCACCTCTAGAACCCGTGCAGGCAGCAGAGTGACCAGAGTCCCTACTGTGCTCCTGTGTCCTAAAGTCTTCAGTGAGTTTGCCCAACATTTGCTTGTCATGGACTCAGCAACAAGATACTTTAGCTTTTTCCATCTGCTAATCCATCAGTCATTGAGCAATGGAGGAGTTGTTGGTAGGGGGATGCTGTAAACACCATCCTTGCTGGGAGGGGCAGGATACCTCTAAGTTCTGTTGGCTCCCTGGAGCTGCAGTAGCACTTGGGCTCTATCCAGCCAGTGTCTGATGCACCTCGTTCAGGGACTGAAAGGTATGAGAAATGCCATTATAGGCTATGTTAAGCTTAGCTGGGTAGAAGTGGTAGTAGGGGATCTTCAGGTCATGCAGGACCCTTTTGTCATCTGTGTACCCCACACAGCATTGAGCTAGCTTGGAATAATAGCCTGCAAAAATATAAATTCTGTGACCCCTCCAGCTGAGCAGTTGCTGGTCTCTGGCTAATATCAGAATTAGCTCTTTATCAGGATACCAGAGGAAGCAGGTTAAAATAGGATGATGCCTGTCGCTGGGGTTGGGTACAGGTCTGAGAGCCCAGTGTCCCCTCTCTATCACCAATGGTGACTTACAGGTGTGCTGGAAATTGTGTGGGAGCTCTTGCAGCAGGAATCCTTCTACATCTTTGTTTTCAATGTCCTCCAGGAAATTTCAAATTGTTGTGCCAACTTCTATTTTCTGCATCTTTGCCTTGTGCCTGGTGTCTTTATCATTAATATAGGAAAGGTACACTTCCACATCCCAGGCTTTAGCCTGAAGAATATAAACTTTGTTTTCCAAGGTGGCAGCCACAGACTTGAAGAAGTGATTTCCTTAACTCATTCAGGCCTAGATAAGCCAGTAGGTGGCATCTGAAAGCATAGCCAATCAGGCTAATAACTGTAGATGTACTCAGCTGACTTTTACTCAGGCCTGGAAACTTCTAAGGAAGTCAGCAGTTTTTACCTAAATGTTAAACAAACCAAATTTCTTAGAATTGATTGCATAGCACTGTTTGAAAGGTAATGTTGTGCTGAACAACTTTGCTGCTGATACTTTGTGTCTATCACGTATAATTTAGGAGTTATTCACATTTTTTAAAGATATGGTGTGCTTGACTGACATTTGTCTCTCAAGCCTTACCTAAGCACCTTGAATAAGTCGGAAAAAACTCAGTGTTTTGATATTTCAGTTAGTATAAAATAAAAACCAAACTGATTACAACTGATTGCATAGCACTGTTAGAAAGGCAACTTTGTGCTGAACAACTTTGCCACTGATACTTTGTGTCTGTCATATAAACTTTAGGAGTTATTCACATTTGTGTATGGTATGGTGTGCGAGGCTAACATTTGTCTCTCAAGCCTCACCTAAGCACCATGAATAAATCCAGAAAAAAAACACAGTTGTTTGGTATTTCAGCTAGTATAAAATAAAAAATAAATTGATTACAATTGATTGCATGACACCATTGGAAAGGCAATTTTGTGTGGAACAACTTAGCCACTTGTGCTTTGTGTGTAGCACTTATGGTTCAAAAGATAATAGCATTTGTTTGTGGCATGCTGATTATGACTTGATTTTGCTTAGAAAGGCCCAGGATGCAGTGTTAAGAGTATGCAGGACACAAGTGGTGGAACTATCAAAAAGCTCTTATGGTATGAATGAGTTAAGGGCTAGCTGGATAAGCCCTTTGATCTCCATTGCATTGGTGGTTGTACTAGGGGTCCTGTATGCCTCAGCCATATTCCACCAATGAAGGACTGCCACTGGAAGTACAAAGATAGACCGCTGCCACTGAGAGAAATTTTGAAGCCTCACATTAAACTTGGTACATTCCCAGTTGGTGCTACACTATAGGGTGCTAGGGATGAAAATCAGTGCAGACAAGAACAGATTTCAAAAAGAGTAATTATCTTGGTGGCTCAGAGCAGTAAAACTAGGCATCCATAGTGGTGTACAGCTTGTGCATGCGCCAGTGTCCACAAAAGTTGAATCCCCCACTATGAGCCCCTTCTTCACAGCTGTCACTCTTTGGCTACACCCCTCCCCATAGCAGACTTGGCCACTGGAGGGACCTTGACAGTAAGAGGGTGCTCTCCCCAGACTGGGGAATTCACATGCCTCACATCTCTCAAGAAAATGGTTCATAGTTGTTATCCCAAAGCCTCCTCTCCTGGAGCATGATTCTATGGCTCCTCCTCCTCCCATCACCTTTCACCCCTATTGCAAATCTGTGGGGCCTGCTGAGGAAGAGAAGCAGCTGTGGACAACCATGACCCCTACTCTAACCTGCTGTCCTACTGCAGTGTTAAGTCTATGCTGCATCCAGTTCAGATTGGAGTGCCACAAGCCTGTGAAAGACTGGGCAACCTTTTCACTTCTACAATGTATCCCAGAGGAATGAGGCTCCACAGGTCCTGCTGCTAACCACCATCCCATTCCATTACCTCTTTCTCTGCCTGCTGCCCATGTCTACTCTTTATCTCTTTTCTGAGATGTTCACAGTATGTTAGGATAGAACCAGTTACTGTAAAACAGGTAGGATTATGCCATTCTCTATCCAACATATGAACTACAATCCAATGTACCAGTCCCTACCACACTGTACCCCACATAGGTTTTGGCTGGTTCCTGTAAAGTAATACTAGCCTGCTGACACAGCATTCTGTCAATCATGTTCTGGATTAAAAGCCTAACAGAGTATGTCTACAGAGTTTGATGTCCAAGAGTCTCTGTTTATACTTGTAAGGTTTAGAAGATCAGCAGGTACTCATGGGTTGCACTTCATCTACATATTTTTTTAACTTATAAATAATACAAGAGTTACGTATAGCCCTTTCATACCTGAACATACAGATATTGCATATTAATTACAATAACCAATTCACAATAAAGACATCTGGCAGTAACTTGTCAGATAAATCTCCATAGATAGGACAAGGTGGCTTTAGAATTATGATACAACATAAGTGATTAAGTGTTACACATTATTCAGAATTGCATCACATTCAGCATACACTTTCAGGACTGAGTTGAAAAAATGTTTTCTTCCTCTCTAAACATTAACATCTGTGAATGTTTTTATAATATGATAACCAGAAAAAGGTATAGTCTTATCATTTAACAGTGTTTGAATTTCAGGTTGTTCATAATGGTTGCTATTTCTGACAAGTATTGTACAGGATTTCCCTGATTTCACCAACCTGTCTGCCCATCTTAAAGGAGCTCTCTATCTAAAGCAGGAAAGTTCATCTACCTTTTACTTTCAGACCGTGATTTGTCTTGCTTGTATGCAAAAAATCTCAGTACTAAATTCACAGATTTTTAGGTTTTGGGGAGAAATTGTTATTAAAAAAGAGACATCAAACACAATGGAGGGAGAGCAAAGTGACAAACCTAAAGAGCAAATTTAGCAGAACAGCAGAATGGCATGTGACTCCACAGACTTGGTATGGAGTACATTTAAATGGCTTATAATGTAGATTGTGTAAATAGATGTAGCTGTTATTGAAAAAGAGAAGAGATTAAGTATTGCACATTATTCGGAATTGCATCACATTTGTAACTAGTCATGTTCTTTTATTAAAAATGCAGATGTGAAGTTGTGGACAATTTTGTTGATGGCTGTAGCAATGCAAGTTACTGAAGCACCAATGTCCAGGTCCCAGAATGTTTCACTGACCTTAAAATGTCACACCTTGTCATCAAAGTACAGATCACTGTCTCCAGATGAAATGAAGGAATTTAATGAGCTCAGGGGTTCATATGTAAGTACAGCATATTGAGCAAAAGTCTCTCTCTTAGACACACACACACACCAGTCTAAAGCTACAATACCTTCTGATAACTTGGTAACTATGACTATATGACATTTTCATTAGTGATGTCAGTGAAATAGAAATTTTGCTGCCACCAGTTGACATTCATGATGAGCAAATACAAGTATTTTTCCATCATTGGAGAGAACTTGCTCAGAACGAACATGCAAAGGACACATTTTAGAATCAGTTCTTAATTCAAATGCGGTGGGTAGGGCCAGTACGATGCTGGGATGCATTGGAAGAGATATCTCCAGCAGGAAGAGAGAGGTGGTGTTGCCACTGTATTGCTCACTAGTGAAACCCTACCTGGAGTGTGGTATCCAGTTCTGGAGGCTGCACCTCAGAAGGGACATAGAGTTGAGGTAATCCACAGTAGGGCAGCTAAAATGGGTCTGAGTTTGCACAAAAAAACCTTATGAGATAAAACTGAGAGATCTCAACATGTAAACCTTAGAGGACTGAGAGCAAGAGGGAACAAGAAGGAGACCTACAAGGATCTCACATGAGTGAACACGGTGTAGAAGGGTAGTCTCTATTGAAGGAAGAGGAGCAGCGGGACCAGAGGCCATGAATTGAAGTTGGAGGGGGGAAAGATTAAGATGATGTGAGAAAGTACTACTTCACTAAAAGAGTGTTAGATGCTTGGAATACACTTCCAGTGGAAGTGTTGGAGGGGAAAATAGTAGGGGGCTTCAAGAATGCATAGATTACACATCTGGGAATATTAGTAAATAGGCAGGGAGGAGGGACAGTCTCTGAAGACCAGTTAGGATCTGCAGAGAAGAGCTAGGCACAGACCTTCTAGGGAGATTAGGTAGGCCAACTGGTCATTTTGTGCTGGTAAATTCTATATTTCTATCTAACAAAAAAAAAATTCCTGTAAGTGTATCCACAGTGCCGATTCAGGGGGTTACTAACTGATGCCAATTTAGGCATCGGGAGGAGGTGTGTGCATGCTGCCAGGCTGGCCAGATGGCAGAGTCTAAGCAGTGTGAGGGTTTAATTGAGTGTCAACTGGAGCATGGAGGAGAGACCATGAGAGAGAGTGAGGCGAGAGAGTTGATGAGAGGTTCATTCATGAGGGAGCATGTGGAGCCAACTCCTAGGTCTTGCAAGGAGGGCCTCCAGTCAGGGCCAGGAAGACCCGGGGCTGGTGTGGGGAGATTTTCCCCCAGCCTCCAGCAATCATCCTTGCACCACATTCTGTCAGTGGGGTCATAGAGGATGGTTTCTTTGCAGCAGAAAGTTGGAGAGAAGCCTGTCAGGAACCCATAAGCTCCGCTTGCTAAAGTTACGAAGGGGTGGTAGCCATGAAGGGATGCAAGTCCAAAGTGGCAGTGAGATCTCTGGAGGGGCTGCATAGCAGAGCAGCCCTGTCCCCACCCATGTCCACCCAGGAGTGAAAGCGCTGCTTTGGGGAAAGAAAACAAGGACTGTGCCCAGATAACATCAGTGCCCTGAAGGAGATAAGAAACTGACTGAAGTATGAGTTTGGCCATGTTCTCACTGGCAGGGATAGACTGAAAAGTAAAAGTGCCTCCCTGTAAGAGCACTGCTGAGTGCTGACAGAAATTGGAACCCATTTTGGCTCATAAAAGAGAAAAGCATGAATTGAGAGGATCCAGGTTCGGGACCCAGGTCCCCCAAGTGTAGGTGCCATGGCTGTCTGCTGTAGTCAGTGAGGAAATGTGCTAAAATAAATTGTAAATCTTCTTGTCTTCTCCATGGAGCTGATGTGTGGTTTGAGCCTTTGAATGCTGACTTTTAAATGAATAAATGGTGCCTGTTGCAACTGAGTTACTGTTTGGGGCTGAATCACTGCTGCCAAGTTAAAAAAACTGTTGTTGTGTGTTTCTAAAAAATGTTAGCCTAGATTTCAAGTCAATCTGGAGTCCATCCAGTTGTGAAAAGGAGGAACAGATATCATCAGAGGCACCTTGACAGAGCTCACGCTGTCATCGGTATGAATCCTAATTTCTACAGTTTTAGAAGGTGCTATGGCTCACATCCTGCATCCAAGTTGTTTTACTGTCCTAGTCTGTGTGCTTCTCCTCCCTTCTCAGAGTCAATGCAACATCCAAACCCCTAGACAGAGAGGTGAGGGGGGTAGCTGCTGGAAGTGTCACCTCTGAGACCTGGAGTAATTGCTTCCTGCCTGTAGATTGAATTGTTCAGAAACATAAACCCCCAGGGCAGAAGTGAAAAAAAGTTACAGAAAGTTAAAGGTTTAGCTCTGTTGGGCACCAAGTAGTAAGCAGGAGTTTGGAGCCCAAGAAGGGGTTACAAAAATGGGGGCTGTCATCTGGGATTCTTTTTAAAGGCTCAATCAGCTACCTTGCATAACTGGAGGGCATTGTTATGAGGTGATGGAAAGTTGCAAGGCTGAAGCATTGATTCAAAGTTTGGAGTACAGCCTGAGGTAAAATGCTTCATGAGGAAACAAAATGGTGCCTGAAGCATATGTGAAACTATAATGACTGTATGCTTAGAGACTACTGTGATCTGATTGGTGGATGGGACTAATGAGATGCTAGTACATACAAGAGAGACTATGTTACTGTCTGTCATTCAGCAACAGGAACTGCATGGAAATCAGAGAGAAAGAAGCATCTTTTAGCCCACTGGAGCTGTTACAATAAAATCTAAGGAAAAGAAGTTTTGCTATTAAGGAAAACTGCCTGAAAAGAACAAATAGAGTTTTGTGGACTGCAAACATTGTGGATTACAATTCTGTGAATTACATGTTTGTGGGCTATCAAGTGTGGCTGCACAAGAGAGTAAGCAAAGAAAAAGAACTGCTTCAACCAGCAAAATGACATCTGCCTCAGAATTGCCTAAAAAAAGCTGTGACTGTTCTTGAGTCTTTAGTTAGTGGGGGTAGGGTACAGCCATCTGCCCAGCCCTTCCCTCATTGCTGAGTGCCCAAGAACTTCCCATGACAGAGGGAGGGGCTGAGGGTGGGCTTCTAAAGGAAAAAGCTGCTGGAGTTGGTGTTGCGGGTGACAAGCCAGGCCAGCTGAGGCCCCGCAAGGCTGTAGTGCCCAGTTCTGTGACTTCAGCAAATGATCCCCCACCGCAGAAGGGGGCAGTAAAGTGAGTGACCCTGTCTGCTACACCCCCCTCAAAGAAACAGGAGGGACCAGCTACTACTAAAAAGACACCCCATTCTCCATTTGGAGTCAGGACAGACACTGGATAAGGAGGTATCTGAAACTGGGGTGCCCAGGAGAGAATTATCTACACATCAGTGAGTGGATCTGGGACTTAACTGAATGCAGAAGGTCAGATTGGGGGTTTAATGGCATTATGGAGAAGGAACATTTGAGGAATAGGGTGGACCTAATTGATTTTGCCTATGACCATACCTGAGTAGTGTCCCTGGTCAGGTCTATGTGTGTCCATGGCATGGGAAGAAACCACCCTCTTCAAGAGCTTTGCCATGGTTCAGGACAAGATTGGACATCAGCTTAACAGGGAGGAAAAGAGGAACTGTGGGTCACCCTGGAGACTGGAAATGGCTCCACAATCCACATGGGTTGTATACAGACCCCCATCTCAGGGGGAGGAAATGGACAAGGAAATGATAGAAGGCATCCTTGGGATGGCAGAGAAAGGGGAGATATTGCTGATGGGGGACCTGAATATGCCAGATGTTAACTGGAGCACCTTTGCTGCAGCCACAACCAAGAGCAGGGCCATTCTCGATGCCCTACAGGGGGCATGAATCAGACAGCTACTTTTGAAACCCACTCGGGAGGATGCAGTCTTAGACCTGGTACTCTCAAATCGGGACAGAGAGAGGATCTCTGATCTTGAAGTGGGTAGCCATCTGGGAACAAGTGACCACCAAATGGTGTGGTTCACGATAAACTTAGCTGTAGACTCAAGCCACACAAAAGTGAAGGTACTGGACTTCAGGAGGGTTGATTTTGTCAAAATGGGAGGGTGCCTCAGAAAAGCACTAGCAAACAGGCAAGAAGGTGGGGCGGAGCAACAATGGGGAAACATCAAAACCGTCATCACAGAGGCAACAAGCCTTTGTGTGAAGCAAATAAACAAATCAAAATGAAAGAAAAAAAACACTATGCTTCTCAAAAAAAGTGGCAGGGAAGCTACGGGAGAAAAAGAAAGCATTCAGAAAGTATAAGGAAACACAGAAGGAGCAGGACAGAGAACTGTACCATTTAAAGCAGAAGGAAGTGGGGGAAGGAAGTCAGAATAGCAAAGGCCCAAACCAAGGAAAAGGTAGCCTACTTGGTTAAGAAGGGGGATACAAGCTTTTATAGGTACCTTAGGGAGAAAAGAAAGACAAAGGCAGGGATACAGAGGCTGAATAATGAGGAATGTGGTTGGGCAGAGAGTGACAGTGAAAAAGCAGGGATACTGAACAAATACTTCTGCTCAGTATTCACAATGGAAAAGCAGGGAGAGATACCCAATCCAGTCAATAGAAGCACTCTGGATAGGGGGATGATATTAGTCCTTTCACAGAAGAAAGGGTTCTGAAAGAACACTTAAAACTGAAAGTGGATAAAGCAATGGGGCCTGATGGGATTCACCCCAGAATTCTAAAAGAACTAAGGGAAGAACTAGTAACACCACTGACTTCCCTTTTTAATAAATCAAGGGAGGATGGTGTGGTATCTGAGGACTGGAGGAGGGCAAATGTGATTCTCCTTCACAAAAGTGGGAGCAAGACAGAGGAATGAAACTACAGATCTGTCAGTTTGACCTCAGTGGTAGGGAAAATGATGGAATCACTTCTGAAGGAAAGAATTGTTGAGTACCTAGAGGTCAGTGGGGCAGAGGACCCAAGGCAGCATGGATTCACAGCAGGAAGGTCATATCAGACAAATCTTATTGATTTATTTGACTGGGTGACCAAAGTAGTAGACCAGGAAGGGGTTATGGACATGGCCTACCTAGACTTTAACAAGGCATTTGACACAAACCACAACAAAAGATTAATAAACAAAGTACCCAGCCTGGTAGTGGGTCCCAGGGTGGTAGCCTGGGTAAAACACTGGCTGGACAGCATAACACAGCAGATAATAGTAAATGGAGTCCACGGTGAAAAAAAGGGGGTTACTAATGGGGTACCGCAGGGTTCAGTACCTGGGCCAGTCCTTTTTAATGTCTTCATAAGTGACATTGCAGAGGGACTGGAAGGGAAAGTATGTCTCTTTGCAGATGACACAAAGATCTGCAATAGGGTTGATATGCAAAGTGGGGTGGAAAGGATGAAAACGGACTTGGCAAGGTTGGAGGAATGGTCAAATGTATGGCAGCTTAGATTCAATGCAAAGAAGTGCAAAGTAATGCAGCTGAGAAACAAAAACTTAGGGGAAGAGTACACAATGGGGGCGAGATACTGACAACAACAAAAATGGAAAGGGACCTGGTGGTAGTCATATCGGATGACCTAAAGGTGGGCCAGCAATGTGAGAAGGCAGTAAGGAAGGCTGGGGGGATACTGGGATGCATAGGGAGAGGCATCACCAGTAGAAAACAGAAAGTTCTTGGCACTCTGTACAGACAGTTGGTAAGACCACATCTGGAATACTGTTTACAGTTCTGGAGACCCAATCTCCGTAAAGACATGGAGGCTGTCCAGAGGAGGTCAACTAAAATGGTGCAGGGTCTGCACCAGAAGACATATAAAGAAAGACTAAAGGAGCTTAAGATGTATAGCCTCGAGGAAAGGAGGGGGGGGGACATGATAGAAACTATCAAATACCTTAAGGGAATCAACAAAGTCCAAGAGGGTAGCATCTTTCAGAAAAAGAGATGTGCAAGAACAAGAGGGCACAATTTGAAGATGGGGGGACTGCTCAGCGGTAATGTGAGGAAGTATTTCTTCATGGAGAGGGTTGTAGATGCATGGAATGTCCTTCCTGAGGAGGTTGTAGAGTCAAAAACTGTGGGGGAATTCAAGAATGCATTGGACAGAAATAAGGCAATTCTAGTGGGGGGTAGGAGGAAGTAGGCTGTTGGTTAATTAGGATGTGCAGCTTATCTGTTAGGTAGGGAAATGGGCAGACTAGGTGGGCCAAGTGGTCTTTATCTGCCATCGAATTCTGTATTTTTATGTTTCTATGTCTAAGTACTACGTGGTCAGCCATGATTGCCGTGGACTGGAGTGTACCAATCCAGACCTTGTTATATGTTCTTGAAGACTCCTATGCAAGTTACAAGGTGCAGATGAGGAGAAGGACTTAATGCTCTAGCACTCCCTGGCACTGCTGTGGACTTTACCATGTGTGTACTCAGAAGGACTACCTGGTGAGATTGTTTGAATTTGTTTTTGAAAAAAAAAACATTTAACCTTTAGTATAGACAGCAGCCATAGAAATGGACATTGCTTTATGGTTTAAAAAAAAAAGTGTTTTAAATATGGTAAGTTGTGGCCCAGTGGTGCTGAGGGTTGAGGCGCTGGATGCCACACCTCATACCACACCAGCGACCCGGGTACAGGAGTGAGCTCGGGCCACTGGGGGTCTGCAGAGAAGAGGGAGGATTGAGCATCCAGAGGACTGCTCTCCTCTCTCGGGGAGGGTTTCGGGGACTGCCCTGGCACTGCAGTGGCCCCCGGTGGAGACCAGAGGCACTGCCATGCTAATGGATTGAATGAAGGGGGTGATGTGGGTGACTGCCTTCTGGACATGGGTGGCAGCATCCACATCATGGGCTGGGTCGCACTGCACATCCTACATCTGGGATGTAACAAAGGAGTGCTCCCTCCCATCCCCAACACCGGACAGTGACACCGACGATCCATGGCTGACTTCCAGAGGGGGGTGGACCCTTTAATTTAAGATAGGTGCCACCAGCAGGAGTGGCAGGCCCTGCCCCTTGGGGGGGTGATCTGGGGTGCTGGGAAGTCCCTCGATGGAAGGGAGAGTAGGTTGTTGTCTGTCACGGTGGGGAGCAGTAGGGATCGTCGAGTAGGCACCTGCAAGAGATGCTTCTGATCACCGGAGCAAGAAAAAGAGTTTGAAAAAAAATAGTAAGTTGCATTCATAGAAGTGTGTGGTTAATAAATTAATCAGATAGTTGTAGTTAGGAATTAGTCATTATAGACCCTGTAATTGACATTTAGAACAGAACTGTGAAGTAGGATTGCTATGCAGGGTAAATGGTTAAAGTTGTGCTCATCCTTAAAAGACTGATGGAGCTGGGTATATGGACTCCACATTCACAGACTGCCACATATGGACTCCTTGAACTCTGAAAATGTGAGCATTTATAGAAAAAATAGAAATGTGTTTTCTTATGCCTTTAAAAAAGTATTTTACACTGCTAAATAGCCTAGAAAGTAGGGTGCTGAGCCAGTGTGATACTGTAGCTTTAATTTACAATTATTAGTGGTTAAGAAGGACTATAGATTGTACAGTGCGCTAGGTAGTTATGCGGGGGGAACATCAGCCACAACTCACAGCTTAAGAGTGTAAAGTATCCGTAACAGTAGTCAACCCTGGTGGAGAGTTCTGCCTACTTTAGTAGTTAGAAGATAGCTAGATAGATGGATAGATAGATAGATAGATAGATAGATAGATAGATAGATAGATAGATAGATAGATAGATAGATAGATAGGAATATGTTTGGATAAAGAGTAATGTGTTTGGATATAGAGAATGTTTTGGAAAATGTTGGATGCACCGAATATGGCCCCCAGACATAGTTTGGGTCCTGCATAGAAGAGGTTTTGGATTTTGGGGTCCCTATGGGGGAAAGACAGGTGGGACACTGGCCCTGATAGTACCAGTGATTTATCTTAGGGAACTCAGGCTGGGTAGCCATGCCCTATAGTGGTACTGAGAAACTACAGGTAGGTGGGTATCTTCACCTACTTCAAATGAGGTTGCTGCCAAGCAGCCAGACTGGTGGAGCCTGACTGTGGTGGCCTGTAGGAGAGTGTAGTTTACCCCATGGAGCTTCCCCAGGAGGTGAAGCATTTCTATGGGGGGAAGTGTAACCCCTGTGCCAATTCGAGGTGGTTACTAATTGATGGCAGTTTGGGCATCAGGAGGAGGTATGCGCATGCTGCCAAGCTGGCCAGAGGGCAGGGTCTGAGCACTGTGAGAGCTTGAGTGAGTGCCAATTAGCATTCAGGGGAGAGACCATGAGAGAGAGAGAGAGAGTGAGGAGAGAGAGTTATTGAGAGTTTCATTCATGAGGGAGTGTGTGGAGCCAGCTCCTAGGCCCTCCGGGGAGAGCCTCCAGTCAGGACTGGGTAGGGCTGAGATGGGGAGATTGCCCCAAGCCTCCAGCAGTCATCCTAGTCCCACACTCTGTTGTTTAACATTTTATTGGTATTATTCGGACAGTACACACACACATAGAGACAGAGTGTCACAGTTCCATATCTGAATCATATCACATCATTTGGCACAAATATCATGTACAATCGCCACATATACTTCATAGATTACAAAATATAAAAAGCATATATCTTAGCATAACAATTATGTTACAATCCTAGACTCCATGAATTAATAAATCAATGTTGGTTCATTCTTCTCGAAAAGAAAGGAGCCACAAGAAGGGTAAGGAAAGGGATATGTGGCAGAAAAAGTAAGGATAAGCAAGCTAGGCTTAGTCACAGTCCAGCTTCTCTGCCTCAAGCATGTCTAGCTTCACTTCGCATTGCAATATCAACTATGTACAAAAGGCAATCTTACCTAAATATATATGAATAAGCAAGTTAAGAAAGGGGGAAGGGAATTTCTGATGCACAACCAGACCTATTGTGAGGGGGGGGGATCTAAGAAGCAGCATTAGGGAGAGTACTGTGGAAATACTCGGACCTTAAATATGGCTGCCAGCATTTGTCATACCGGGTTAAGAAACCTTGGGCAAAATTGGAGATCTTCTCAAATGTGGCCTCTTGAGCCAGGGCCAGGAGGAACTCCTGCACAGTTGGGATCTCCGGGGTTCTCCACCTCCTTAATATGAGGCTCTTAGCCAAAGCCCCAGCTGCTGTGATCCATTGTGCCACTGGGCTGAATTGGGGCACGGTCGAGCTACTGCAGCCCAAAAGGAGCAGAAGAGGATACAACAATGTGTTAGGGAAAATCTTGTGACAAATGTCCTGGATTCCTGTCCAAAAGGACTGAAGGTTTGGGCAATCCCAGAGTATATGGGAAAGATGGGCACCGGGATTACCACATCTCCAGCATATGTCTATCGGTAAGAATCCCATCTTGACCAATTTGGCCGGGTCTGTATACCATCTATGGAGGGTCTTATTCATGATAAGTTGTGTGCACCCACCCCGGCAGGCTAGATGGATTTGGACCCATCCTCGTTCCCATTGTTGCTCCGAGATGGGAATCTGTAGTTCCTTATCCCACTGCAATCTGGCTTTTTGAGAGGGGTCTGTGGTACAGTCTCGGAGCTCACTATATATATGACTAGCTCTGTTCCTGGTAAATCTACCCCATATATCTACTGGGTGAGGGCTTTCTGCTGTTCTATTGTGGGATGAGAAATTTGGAAGGTGACATATGGCATCCCTTATCTGTAAGTATCTAGAAAAGTGAGATGTAGGGAGATGATATCGTGCCTTCAAAGAGAGTCAAAGGAGTCTATAATCGATATGGCAGGAATTAGGAGGTCCTGTATTGAGGAGATACCTAGTCCCATCCAATTTTTCCAATTCAGGGGGGATTTCCCTATTGTCAGGGCAGGGTTATTCCATATAGGCATATGAACCCAAGGAGCCTTATCATGGCCCAGTAGAGCCATTGCTTGCCTCCAGTATTGTATCGATAATGACATAGCAGGGGAAAGGTGCGAGGGTATATTTTTCTTGCCATAATGGGTAACCACTGGGGAGGGAGAGTGGGTTATGGAGGCTTCTAGATGGAGCCAGTTAGGAGAGGCTTGTCCAATTTTAGAGAACCATCTAAGGGTCTGGGATAGAACAAAAGCCACATGATACCGCTGCAATCAGGGGAGTCCCCAACCACCCCTTTTCCAGTGTTGTCGTAGCTTAAGCTTACTATATCGTGGGGGGGTGCCCTCCCCACAAGAAGTTACCCATCAGGGCCTCCAACTTCTGGAACCATTTTTGAGGTATGGACATGGGCAAGTGGGCCAGTAGGTATAACATCTTGGGAGAAGCCATAATTTTGATCAAGTCAATTTTACTGGCAAATGAAAGCTTCAATATTTTCCATCTTTTGAATTCAAGCCTCAGGGTATCAATTAAAGGGTTGAAGTTAGCTGCAATCATTTTAGATGGATCTGGATATAAGACAATGCCAAGGTATTTTATACCTTGGGGGACCATTTAAGCCCCATGGCCATAAATTCTTCTCCAGAGGCAGCCGAATTCAATGGAAGAATGTCAGTTTTGGACTGATTTAGCTTTAGGCCAGATATTTTTCCAAAATCAGTCAGAAAGTCAAAGACAGTCTGAACCCCTAATGGGGTATGTTCAGTAGTGATAAGGAGGTCATCTGCATATAAACAGGTTTTATAATTTGTATTACCCACTTGGATTCCAGGGATAAGATTGGAGGATCTGAGTGCAATGGCCAGGGGTTCTATCACTAGAATGAAAAGGAGGGGGGGAGAGTAGGCAGCCTTGTCTCGTGCCCTTCTGTAATTGGAAGGGCTGGGACAGGGAGCCATTGGTCAGGAAATATACATATATGTTGCAAAAAACAGTTTTTACATTACATACAACTTCATAAATAGGAATACAGATTCCACATCGTAATAAAGGCAAGTACTTAAAAACAATCACACTTTGATAAATCTTTAAGATGTAGTTTGAGTGCCTTTGCAAACAAATTGTGGTTTACTATTCTTCTGATTTGTACAGGAATGTTATTCCATACTGTTGGTGCAGCAAAAGCAAAAGAACGTTGACCACTTAATGTGCCCTTAAACGGAAACTTGCTTGGCACACTCTGGGTGGTACCGGACTCCTGGATGATATAAATCCATAATGATATAAACCTAAGGAATTTATATCAGCCTTTCTATGGTTTACAATTGCATTCTTAGTTATGCAATTGAAATTTATAGCACACTATCTCCTATTCAATGCCATGCCATATAACTAGCAAAGCAGATAATACCAAATGTGACTAGTAGGTAGGTTCTAATAACAGATTTAAATATGCACATCTGTCTAATCCTATAAATCCTTAAATGCTGAAATTTGATTCAACTAATCAAAAACCAAACACTATAAAACAAACCTCCATCTGGCAAGTACTTAAACTTCCATCTGGCTAGTATTGAAGCAGGACTGCAGGAAAAGAATGTGTAATACAGAGGAGCCAGACATGATGCAAAACAGTAACTTGCAGTAAGTGACATCACAAAATACCAAATTACAAAAGGGTTTAATTGTCATGAATTACACTGTTCCCTGCAGTAAACTGCAGCATTTTGTGACATTCTGCAGCATTGTTGCATTGCATCTGGGCTAGTACCACTGTA
This sequence comes from Neoceratodus forsteri, assembly GCA_016271365.2. Lineage (NCBI taxonomy): Eukaryota > Metazoa > Chordata > Ceratodontiformes > Ceratodontidae > Neoceratodus > Neoceratodus forsteri. The sequence continues at coordinate 874,732,126 of CM057450.1, forward strand.
TACTGTATGAGTATTGGTACAGTACTTGTTTCATAATGGTCTCTCATGCTGGTTGGGCGAGAGGACTGCAAAGCAAAGCTGAGCAGTTCTGTCTGCTGAGCCACTGTGAAAGACCCTTGTGAAATAGTAAGGAACACACATTACTGTAACCATAATCATATTATATGGAAATAGATCACCATAATATGATTGTGAGTTGCATATAAATTGTTTTTAATTACTGGTCCTTGTTTTTTATGTCTGGACAACCAAACTTTTAAATCACGTTACAACTCCCCGGTTGATATTTTGCAGTACAACTGGGTGGTTGTAATTGGTGCATGTCAGTCAAGCTCCACTACAGAAAGCTCACTGGTGCTTAGTCTGTGTGTGGGCCGGCCAAACATTTCAGCCAACATGGTGGCTCTGCTGCTCCATTACTAAGGTATAAATATTATGCTTTTTAAAATGTTCTGAAAAGTAATAAAGTCATTTTAAGCACCTTTGCCTCAGTAATTGTACCCATTTCCATATCTGTTCTCCATCCTACCTGGATGCTATACTCCGGCATTGGCCTTTCCTATACTGTGAAGACCAAGCAGAAGTATTGACTAAAAATATTTGCTTTCTGCCCTTGCTCCTCCTCTAGTGTCTTACCAATTCTAAAACAGTCCATTCCACCCTTCTTTTCTTGCCTTTCCCTGACGTACTTTGAAAAGGCTGTGTCATTTTCCCTCACACCTGCATTCTGTAGCTCTGTCTCTGCTTTTACCCTCCACACTGTCTTACTAGCTTCCTTTGCTTTGACTAGATTGAGTTACCTGCTTGCCTCTCTCTGTTTGATCATGAACACTTTGAAGTCACCTTTTTTATTGTTTATTGCTACTCCAGCCTCCATTGAAACCCACATACCGTATACCTCTTCTCCTAGCTCACTTGTCCAGGCAACCCTTGTTACTGCTAGAACCCCTTTTTGATATGCTCCACTTGCTCTCTTACTCATCCTACACACCTCCCCCTTAGCTCCTCCTCCTCCATCCTCCCAAAGTCAACCCTTGTAAAGCCTAGGACCACTGTCAAGGTCAACTGCTTATGTGATTTCAGGGTTATGTTGAAACACACAGTGTTAAGGTAGCTGGACCATACCAGCTCTCCTACTGATAACGACTTGATGCTTCTCAGCTGGTGCAAACCTGGTCAAGAATGGTAACAGTCCCTTTCCTGGTCTGTTCCTCCACTTGCTTAGTCAAGAAGCAGTCCAGGAATCTCTGTACCAGTTTCTAATTTCTGATCTTCCATGCCATTGTGATTCTCCAATTGGTATCTGTAACTGTATGTCAAAGTCTCTGAACATGATCACACCCTTCCAGCTGCTGCTTTTTTGATTTCTGCTTCTGGAGCCCTCTCCATCTCTTCTGTCTGATTAGGGGTCAGTAGATTAATCCCCAGAGGATAACCCTCTCTCATCCATTGCAAATGTCACCTATATAGAATTTACCACACCCCCAACCCTTATCACTTTATTCTTCATCACTATGATACCCTACTTACTGTACAGTGCACCCCCTTCACTTTTCCCTGTCCCTGCAGAATATTAGGTAGCCTGGGACATTAGAGTCCAGCCATTGCTGAGTGATTAACATGTTTCTGTCACATCTGTATTGTCAGGGGTGATATTGACAGCCATTACCTCAGGCTCACTCATTTTATTTCCAAGGCTTTTGGCATGTAAGCAGAACACCTTTAATGAACCCTGTCATAATTTTTATATTGGTAAAATGACTAGAATGTTGAAACAGAGGGTCAAGGAACACCTAAGTGATATTAGGTGTAGAAGTGAAAAAAACTGCATTGTCTAAACATACAATGCAAAGTAGTTCAGGCTCCAGACACAAGTTCCAATTCTGTGGTATACAGAAGGTTACTATTGGGCCATGAGGGGGTGATTTGGAAAACAAGGTCTTATGCAGAGAAGCATATTGGATTTATCAGCTAGGTGCTTTGAGGTCTCCGGGCCTTAATGATTATTTTGATCTAGACTGATATAAGACAGTTTAACTTATCCCTTTTTTTCCTCCCCCTCCCTCCCCAGTTGGGCCGAGGATAAGTATTACTTATAGTGCACTACAGTCTTTAAGTGGTCTCTCTAGACACTCCTCTTGTTATGTGATATTGAGTGGTTTTGCTTTTGTTTTGTTTTGCTGCTCCAGTGAGCCTCATACTATTCCATTGTGATGCCTAGATGCAAGGTGGAAAGAATAGGCAAATTCTGGGGGCAGTTGACAGTCACCGTTTGCTCTATGGACCTTAGAAACATAGAAACATATACCCTGATGGCAGATAAGGACTGTTTGGCCCACCTAATCTGCCCATTTCCCTACCTACAGGATAAGCTGCAGATCCTAGTTAACCAACAGCCTATTACTTCCTACCCCCCACAAAAATTGCCTTATGTCTGTCCCATGCATTCTTGAATTCTCTCACAGTTTTAGACCCCACAACCACCTCAGGAAGGCTGTTCCATATGTCAAACACCCTATCTGTGAAAAAATGCTTCCTCATATTGCCCCTGAATCACCTCTCCTCTATATTTAAATTGTGTCCCCTTGTTCTTGCACATCTCCTTTTCTGAAAGATGCTACCCTCTTGGACTTTGTCAATTCCACTGATGTACTTAAAAGTTTCTATTATGTCCCCCCTCTCCCTCCTTTCCTCAAGAGTATACATATTAAGCTCCTTTAGTCTCTCCTCGTATGGCCCTCTTGCAAACCGTGCACCATTTTAGTTGCTCTCCTCTGGACTGCCTCTATCCTGTCTATGTCCTAGCAGAGATGGGGTCTGCAGCACTGGATGCAGTACTCCAGATGGGGTCTTGCCAACTGTCTGTAAAGAGGGACGACAACTTCCTGTTTTATGCTGGTGATGCCTCTCTCTATACATCCCAGTATCTCCCAGCCCTCCCTACTGCTTTCTCACATTGCTTGCTCTCTTTAAAATCATCTGATATGATTGTCCCCAGGTCCCTTTCCATTTTTGTTGTTGTTACTACTTCCCCCCAAATGTTTAATCTTCTCTTGGGTTTTTGTTTCCCAGGTGCATTATTTTGCACTTCTTTGCATTGAATAAAAGCTGTCATGCTTCTGACCATTCCTCCAACCTTGCCCAGTCCCTTCTCATCCTTTCCACACCTCCTTGTGTATCAAGCCTGTTGCAGATCTTTGTGTCATCTGCAAATAGGCATCCTTTTCCTTCCAGTCCCTCTGCAATGTCACTTATAAAGACATTAAAAAGGACTGGACCCCATACTGAACCCTGCGGTACCCCACTAGTAACTCTTCTTTCTTCAGAGTGGACTCCATTTACAATTACATTCTGTGTCCTGTTGACCAGCCAATGTTTTACCCAGGCTACCACCATGGGACCCACTCCCAGGCTGGTTAATTTGACTATTAATCTTTCGTGTGGGACTATGTCAAATGCCTTGCTAAAGTCTAGGTAGGCCGTGTCCACAGCCCCTGCCTGGTCTACTACTTTGGTCACCCAGTCAAAGAAATCAATTAGATTCATCTGACATGACCTTCCTTCTCTGAATCCTTGCTACCTTGGGTCCTGTACCCCACTGGCCTCTAGGTACTCAACAGTTATTTCCTTCATACTAATAATTATTGTTGTCTTCTTGAACCATGTTTTATCAATTTGAATATATTATAATATGGCACTGTTGTCAATGGCACCAGAAGTAACTAAGCTGATGTTGTATATCTATGGAATATTTATTATTCTTTGATATTGCCAGCATTTCTTATGTGAAATTATTTATTCGAAATTCAGCTTTTGTAACACTTTGTTTGTGTGTTTGCACTTTATATTGGGTGCACTGTCACTTTGAATAATAGCATTATTACATAGGTATGTATATATGGAACAGCCATCCCTGAGGAAGGATGCATGTGCGAAACCAGTCAGGCCATTGTGAGAGTTGTGCTTGTTTGCTTTACACCTGTGTGGCATGTTGGATTTTGCTCTGCATTTAACCACAGTGAGATAAAATCAAAACTGTTAGTAAAATAAATCCATATTTCGTTGAACTGGTGGATAGTGCCATGCATTTTCTTGCCTCATTGCTGAGTGATTTCCATGTTTCTGTCACAGCCATAATGTCAGGGGTGACATTGACAGCCATTATCTCAAGCTCACTCATTTTATTTTCAAGGCTTTTGGCATGTAAGCAAAACACCCTCAATGAACACTGCCATACTTTTTATATTGGTAAAATGACTAGAATGTGGAAAAAGAGGGTTAGGGAATACTTAAGTGATATTAGGTGTAGAAATGAATAAAATGCATTGTCTAAACATATAATGCAAAGTAGTACAGACTCCAGACACAAGTTCGACTCCTGTGATATAGAAAAGGTTACTATTGGGCCAAGATGGGGTGATTTGGAAAACAAGATCTTATGTAGAGAAGCATATTGGATTTTTCAGCAAGGTGCTTTGAGGTCTACAGGATGTCATGATTATTTTAAAATGCCTCCTTTCCTTAGGAAATAATGATGTTTAGCTCTAGAATGATATAAGACAGTTTAACTTCTCCCCTCCTCCCCCCACACAACCCCAGGCCGAGGATAAGTATTACTTATAGTGCTCTGCAGTCTTTCAGTGGTCTTAGACACCCTCTTTTTATGTGATATTGAGTGTTTTTGCTTTTGCTTTGTTTTGCAGCTCCAGTAAGCCTCATAGTATTCCATCGTGATGCTAGATGCATGGTGGAAAGAATTGGCAAATTCTGGGAGCAACTGACAGTCACCATTTGCTCTATGGACCTTTATACTGATAATTATTGTTGTCCTGAACCATGTTTTATCAATTTGAATATATTATAATACAATCACATTGTCAATGGCACCAGAAGTAACTAAGTTGATTTTGTATATCTAACAAATATGTATTATTCTTTAATTTTTTCCACATTTTAATGCAAAATTATTTATTTGAAATTCAGCCTTTTTTAGCATTTTGCTTCATGTTTTCACTTTATACTGGGTGCACTGTCACTTTAAATAATAGCACTATTTATGTAGGTAGGTATGTATACATGGAACGGCCATCTCAAGCTCACTTATTTTATTTCCAAGGTTTTTGCCATATTTAAGCAGAACACCCTCAATGAACCCTGCCTGTCTTCCTTCCTCCTTCCTTTGGCTGGTGCTACTTTGTTATTGCCATTTATAGACTTCCAACCAATCTTCTCCTATCAGTTTTTTACTCACTTTTATGTGTTTCTCCCAACCCTGCCACCTCCCCCCATTTTACCAGTACCCTGGTTGACCCTTCTAGATGTGTGAAGTGTTTTTAGGTCACTCTCAGTTGGGTGTAACCCATGGATTACCCTACTGCCAGTGTTTACACATATCCCAACTAGTTTAACTACACTATGATGAATGCCTCCAATATCAAACTTACTGCTATTGCTTCATTCCCTAAATATTAAATATGCCTTTGTCCCACCAAATGTCACCCCAGTCACCCAGGAAACAAAGCCCATGTATGGTGCACCTCTCGTTAGACCAATCATTGAATTGGAAGAATCAATTTCCTTGCCTTCCTCTGCTGTGTACTGCATAAACCTCCAAGAAGATCATAGTGCCAGCCAAGTCATTCAGCCCAGCCTCCAGTGCCCTGAAATTAACCTAAACTCTCCTAAACACCTTCCTTGTCAGATAATGCATCGCAGCATGGACAATAACATCAATTATGCCATGGACATAAGTGACCAGCCAATGAAATCGTCAGACTGGCAGTTTACCACCAGTGTAAATCCTCTGATAATCAATGGCTATTGATGAGTATCTACTCCTAATCCTACTAATCTGCAGCACAGGAATAAATACAATAAAAATAAAAAAAAAAAACAAAGCAACATCTTTAAAAGTTGCATTTTATCATAGTAAAAAAATGAACCTTGATATAATCTCAATAATCCACTCGGAGGATGTGGGTTATCGGGGGATTTACCATGGCTGGCGAGGATTTCCCTACTCAGCTGCACCTCATGGGCAAACCACTTCAGCCATGGTTAATCCCCTGATAACCCACACCCCCTCGTGGCTTATTGCTTAACTCTTCCCCACATCCCTAATCAGTTATCTGTCCTAAAGAGCTCTGTATCCACAGCCATTCCTGGAAGACATAATACTACCTTCCTCCTCATGGCTGTGCTACAGACCATGGTTTCTGTGCCCCTTCAAATTTAATACCTCCCCAATATGAGCACCTTCTTCACAACTTTTACTCTATAAGCCCCCCACACACACACACACACACACAGTGGACTTGGCTGTTGTTTTGGGCAACAAATACTCTCCTCTGACTGGTTGAGTAGTATACATTCCTTCCCTCAGGAAAAGGTAACTGGTATTAGTTGTTATCATTTTTACTCACAAGAGTGTGGTACGCATATATTTGGAACCCAAACAAAAGAGAGAAAAAATGTTCCAAAAAAGGCACTTATTTCTTTTTTATTCTGTTTGCAGGCTGTTACCCCAGAGCCCCCATTCCTTAGTCAGAGATTCTCTGCTTACTGCCTGCCCACCACCTTCCATCTTCTGTTGGGAACCTTTGGCTGGTGCTGAGTGAGAAGAGCAGCAGTGGCCACCCTGGACACCACTCTAACCTACTCTGCAGTTGCCTTAATATAGTGCAAGCTAACAGCCTGTTTGGAGTGGAGTGCCATGTGCCTTGACAGACCAGGTAACATTCATACTTCCATAGTGTATTCAAGAGGAGTGAGGCTCCACAGGTTCTGCAATAAACCACCTCCACCTTCCATGGTCTCTCCTTGTGTCTGCGACCAAAGTCTACTCTTAGTACCCTCTATGAGTCCTTAACAGTTTAGAACTAGTGGCTGCTATACCACAGATAAAGGTTATGTTATGCAATATATCTGAAAACTAACAACGATTCAGTGCACACGCCTCTACTGCACTTTTCTGCAAATAGGTTTTAGCTGTGTCCTCTACTTCCGGGTCGTGCCTGAAAATAGACATCTCTGATGTCTAGTGCATTAACCCGGTTATCAAAAACAGATAAATACTGTAACTTTAACCTATTAATAGAACTGCCTGATTTAAAAGCTTTACAGGGTCTAATATCTAAGAGTTTAATTTCTTAAAGTTCCTGTTTATAGACACAAGGATAAGATCAGCAGGTACTCGTTGTTTCCGTTTCATCTACTTTTTTTAATTTATTAATAATGCACTTGTTATTTAAAGCTTAACACACAAACGCTGCACTTTAGTTAAGGAGACCAAATCACAATAAAGACGTCTGACAGCGGTGTACAACGACAAGACAATGTGGCTTTGGAAATTATGATACAAGTTTCAAGAGGACAGGGTTGGTCAATCGTTCCTCTCCTCCCTAATCATTGATACCGGTGCATTCCCTTTTCATACAATATTAACCAGAATGTTATAGCCTTACAAGTTAGGAGTATTTGAATTTCAGTTTGTTCATTGTGGTTGCTGTGTCACTCAAAAGAATTGAACATTATTCGACGGATTCCCACAGCTTGCCTGCGACTCTGACAGGAAGTGTGTACCTAAAACAGGAAAGTCCAACCACCACCACCATTTACTTTCGGAACATATGTTTACTTACGTTCTCTTTCCAAACCTTCTGTACCTTTCATTTTCTCCTGTGTGCAATAAACCTCAATAAGGAATTAAAAGACTTTCAGGTTTACAGGTAGAGTTGTACGAGGAAGGGTATAAAAGATATCAATCATGACAGAGGGAGAGCAAAGCGAACCACCTAAACAGAACGTTCAGCAAGAGAAGACAAAGGTACAGTATGTGTTTTCTTAACTTTGAGCAATATGCCTTTCCCTGTAGAGTACTAGGTGCCTGTACAAGACTTGTAATATAAAATGTTTAAATTGCCGCATACTAGTTGCCGCCTAAAAAGCGAAGAGATGTGTTGCACATTATTCAGAATATCATCAAATTAACTGGTGAATAAGCAGACACGTTCTTGTTTTGTTTAAAAGCGCAGAGATGAAGTTGCATGCAGTACTGTTGATGGTAGTAGTAGCGCTGGTGACCGAAGTGCAGATGTTCCTGTCCCAGAACTCGTCACCAACTCCAGAGTGCCGCACCTTGATATCAAAGTACAGATCACTGCCTCCAGACCAAATGAGGGGATTTAAAAAGCTACGGGATCAGTATGTAAGTACGGCATATCAACATATGGAACACAAGTATCACTCTTTTCTCCTTCTTGCACACACACATACCAAACACAGGTATCTCTTTCTTGTGTACGCACGCCCGCACGCACGCGCACGCACACACACATACATACACGCATGTTAAGTTGTGGTACCTCCTCTAAACTATGGCACTCTGAAGTTTCTCTTTCTCAAGTCGGTGGAATAAATGTAAATTATGTTGCCATCACTCGAAATTCGTCATGATCAAGTACTTTCAAACATTTTTTCCATCACAGGAGAGGACTCACTCAGAACAAATGTGCCGAGGAAATATTTTAGCACCAGTTCAGAGTTTAATAACACTTCAGGTAAGCACCGGAATTAAGGTGGGTATACAAAAACTGATATCATAATCTGCAGATCAAGGTGCTTCCTGCTGTACTGTATAACCTAATCCCCCTATAGATACACTGATTTGTATCTGGTTAAATTGGACTCATTTCGTGGGTTCAAGAATATTATAGCACCTCGTCATATCCTTACGCACACGCTGTACAAAGCTTCTCGAGAGGAAACAATACGGGTTAGCATCCTTTCTTGAAATCTGCAAATAAACTTTTAAAAACAATAAATGTAAATCAATGACAGGAGGCAGGCAGTGATGTGGGAAGAGAATTTGAGACACTTGAATTGTACAAAACTCCGGGTTGATGTACATGTAAGCTTATTAGACTTCTTATGGTTTAAAATTCTGTTCCTAGGTTCATACCTCTGAACCTTTTGTCCCCCAACTGTGGAACATTGCTTCTCAAAACGTGGAACATTGCTTCTCAAAATGTGGAACAAATGAGCAAAATGTGGAACACTTAATCAAATATTTACTTAGGAGGTTCAGAACACTTGTAAAATGTTTGCATTTATGTTCAGAAAGTCTGTTATTAATTCAATAATATATTTTTTGCATCATTTACTATACATTTTTGCTTTAAAATGTTAATACTGAATGTGGAACAAGTCCTCACAATGTGGAACAGGGAGTTTTTGTGAAGTAAAATGAGGAACGTTCCTCATAATGTGGTACAGTTGAGGGGTATGCCTAGGTTTACATTTAAAATTTGTAAAGCACGTTTTCCTGTTATCGACCGCCTCATACAGCAGTCACAGCAGATATGCAGTTTGTCTAATGATTTCAATCGTAAGAAGTTTAAATTATGGTTACATTTTTTAAGTGTCTGTTTCAATGTAACTTATCATTAATTGCATGCAACAGTGTATTCAACTAATTAAAAAACAAACGCACTAAAAACACATTTCTATCTTGTTAGTTCTGAAGCAGAACTGCAAGAATATAACTCTTGCTATCGTGCAGCGCAATGCTTTCAGCTGTAGCTTGTCCATATTATTTTCACTTGCCTTTCAACAACAGAAAAGTAGCTTTTCAAAAGTCAGCTCTGGCTGCAGTCCAGGGGTTTCAATGAAACAGAGCAATATCTGTATTTTGAGCAGAAGGACCAGCAGTTGAAAGAGAAAAAACGGTTGGGGGGCGTGGATTTTAGGAACATATTTTAAACAGTATTTCTACAATGGATTTAATGTACTTTCTCCTTTTAGAGGCTATAGATTCCACAAAAACAACCTCCCCGCACCTTATGGGAAATTCATCTGGGTCACTTTAATGAATCTGGGCTGCTTAGGAAAGTAAGCTGGGTTCCAGCAGCCCAAACCAACATTGTCTGGCATAAATGAGGATGAACAGCAAACATATATACTAAGGTATTCCAAACATGTTGGTTAAGTATTACTTTAGTTATTATATTTTAATACATATTTTAATTATAGTAAATTAAGATCTAGAACCAACTCAGAAACTCAATTGACTTGGTGTACACATTAATTTTTTTAATATATAGCCATATTTTAAAATCAGTATGCTGTTCAATAGTCCTTGACAAACCAGTCTTACTATTTGATCAATTCTGAACAAGAGCATTAGTCAATAAATCTCACTATAAAATGGGAACCGGAAACAGGCGTGACTTAAAAAAAGGGACATTTTCCTCTCAGTGGGCTCACCCGGTCATCAGACTCCAATAAATAACAAATTAAGTGATCACATGACTGTGCCGTTATTCCGGCACAACAGCATGGGTCAGAACTCTTAAATTTCTGAATTTAGGCGTCAGCTTTAAAACTGAAAACCATAGGAACTTCATTGTGATGATGATTGGGTACTGTATGGTGTGTGGTGCTGATAATAATACGTCTTGGTTGTGCTGGACAGTCAGCTACACATGAGCCTCACTTCCCCGAGGCCTGCCTTTGTCCTACAGTACAATCACGCAAACCCAGCCATGACATTTGGCTTAAATAGCAGATATAGGGAAAATGTTTGCATGGAAATAAATCATTACTGTTTTTTATTTATGAAGATGAAACTGAATATTCAAGAGGAACTTTACAAAACAAAGTATTGGTAAATTAAGATTTTCATTACAGAATACTGTTTTTTGTTATACTTACTGTTAGGTTTCAGAAAGGCTGATACTTGTGAAAGAAGAGTTTGAGCTTCTCTGCAACGTCACTGAAACCATCAGGCAGTCAAAGACATCCAGTTCCAGGGAAACCCATTTGGAAACCTTGAAACAAATTCTAATGGATCTAAATACATGTGTAAGTGTCAATTAACACCATTAGTTAGACATTGTGTTTTCTTTTTCCAGTCCTCTGTCCCCTATTGCCTTTTCAAAAAAGTTAAGCAAGATATGTTGCCCAAAAATGATATTTGTCCATAGCAGAATAAGTATTCATAAATGTCTAATTCCCAAGGAAGAATTTTTGAGAATTAGGATAAAGGGATTGAAATGGCTCATTTTCAAAAAGATGTATGTGGCTTAAAGAAGGCAAATCAGGGGAGAATTGGTATTCAGCTTTTTACATTCTTTAAAATTGTCCTTTTGTGATGTTTCCTAAGGTGACAGGCAAACAACATTGGCATTATTTATTCACCCATTTTCATTATGTAGTCCTCATTACCAATCTTACTTGGTGAAAGTTACTGCTAAATTTACATGTTATTCTTCCCTGTTAGGTTTTTTGTTATGAAATATTAGCTTTAACAAGATACAATAACAGCATTCTGATTGGTCAAAAATGACTTTTTACATATGCCAGTACTGTATAAATCATGGGAGCAATGTGCAGCACTGCCACTTATGGTGGTACAGTATCAGAGTATTGGTTTAGCTTCATCCAGTGGTAAGGCATGGGGGGGGGGGTGGCAAGACGCAAACCACAATAAGGTTTACATTGGGGTGAGATTTGTTTTATGTTTATTACTTTACTTAGTAGGTGCACTGGGCTAATGGATGTTTGGGGAGGCATAGACTCAATATCTCAACACCCACAGCATCTTACAGTGAATGTAAAATGCAGTAAGGTATTCAAGGAATAACATTTTGTAAACCTTATGACTATCTTCACTGAGCTCCTGCATCACATAACAAGGCTTGGACACCGTCCATGTGGATAATGTAGTATTTACAGGGGTCTCAACTCCCAACCAATTATAAGGCTTGATTTCCTCAATAATTTAAAATTGATTTTATAACTCTAATTCATTAAAGAGCTAGTGTAGTCCATACAATTAATGTTAGTTTTTAAAAGCAGTCAGCCATTACCTTCAATATATGAGGTACTTTTTCTTTTACCTTTGGTTAATTAGAAAATGCTTTACCCCATCTTAGTAGGTGTGATGTGTGGGACAGCACACTGTCACTCATCTGACATGTCTATCCCTGCCCCCACACCACCCCAACACACACACACTACATCCTCAGCATGTGACCTCACTGACTGTGGCATTATTGATGCTTAGGAACAGCCACTCAGAAGCTGCCAGGTCAGCCAACTATGATGTCACTGTTGGTAAGATCACAATGCTGATAATGTAATAGGGGGATAGATACAGATATGTCACCTGCCTGCCCAAGGGCTCTTCTACAAATCCAGCATATTCTATCACATAGAATACTTCCGTATGAGCAAAAGGAAAAAGAAAAACACTTCAGAAATAAAACAGTAAAACTGACTACTTCTTAAAATGTGTATTATTTTCTTGTCTGCCTGTTTTGGATCCACTAGGTCTTTAACTTGGTAAAACGTATTCATAAATTTGTAAATGTAAAAAAGCCAACTGCAGTAATTCAGCAAACATAATGTTGTTACTCTTTTTTAATTAAATAGTCTATCATGTAAGTGGTAATCTAACAGTTTGCACCATTTTACATGTAATCAGACTCATTGACTTCATCAACCTGTTGACTGAATGTGTAACCTGTCACCCATTCTGCTTTCTGGATACCAGTCAGTGGTATATTTTACAATGGCACCTTTTGCTGCCACTTTCACGTAAGGACTCCTCACTGCACTTTCCTGGTGATAACCATTTCCTAGTGATGACCCTTTACTGCCCTTTAATACAGGCATATATCAATGGCCCTTTCCCTCTTGGAATGATAAATCTGCCTAAACAATTAAAACTGGATTTTATAGCTTTTATTTCATTGATTTAGCAAAACATATTCAAAACATTGTAAATGTAAAAAGACAACGAATTGAGCAATCATGATGTTGTTTATCATAAATAATGCATCCTGTAAGTGGTAATCAGTGCATGAAATCTGAGTCTAGAACACTGAAAATCAGGCACACACCAGCCAATATTATGAAGACCCCACAGTTTAGATGTATATCAATTACATTTATTAATAAAAAAAAAAGACCCACAGACAGTCTATACATGCCTAATACATTTCGGATTATAACAATCTTTTATCAAAGGATTGTTATAATCAGAAACCCATTAGGCATATAAAGACTGTGGGACTGTTTTTTTTACAATAAATGTTATTGATGTACATCTAAGCTGTGGAGTCTTCATAATATTGGTTGGTGTGTGCCCAATTTTCCGTGTTCTGTAGTTGCTACTATATTGAGAGCATCACCATCCCAGAGCACACATTTCTGCTCTGTGGATGTAGTCTGAGTCTGAATGACATCATCACTCTACTTCTTTTTTTGGGTTGTTCTTGCAACCCCCCACCCCCATGATCCTGGATTAATAATTAGTTCAACAACCTCTCCCCAGCCTGCTTCCCAGATACCAATCAGAGGCATTTTTTACCATGACATACCTTTTGCTGTCAGTTTCATGTAAGAACTCTTTACCACTCTTTCTGAGTGATAACCCTTTCCTATAGGAAACCTTTTACTGCTCCTTGCCACCAGGCATTAATTTGGCCCATTCCTCTTGAAAGCCATTTATCTGCCTCTTCATCTGCTATTTTCCTTCATGAGCTCTTGGCTGTCTCTTCACAAATTGAGTGCCGGTGATGAAGTTTTATAGTTTTTGATAGTTCATTCAAATGAATAGGTTACAATTAAAAAGGGACTATTAAATCAGCTATGTTTCTGGTTTTATCATCTATGCTGAAATCATACTCACCACCACATATCAATGTATTAGTTATCATCAGATAATAAAACAACCTACCTAGCACTGCTTCCCAGATGTTTTCCTTAATTTCTTAAGCTATATAGAGTTCCTTTGCATGGTATTTGGTAAAAAATCAGACTTTTATATTTGAGCCCAGCCAGAGTAGTGTTACCTAGTGAATGTGTTGCATTCGCCAGCCTAGATATGTTGTTACAAGAGACAGGAATTATGTTTCAAAGGACAGAGTGGCTTACTGGAATATAATTGATTGACTTATATAACCACCTTACATAATTGAGATCACCCGTTGTTTATTAAATTCACTGAGAATAATATTCATTTATGAATATCTACCTGTTAGTTTAAAATTCCTGTCAGTAGCTATTAACATCAACAGAAATGTTCTCTATTTATTTCTCTTCCACTTTTGTGTTCAGAAACATGTGTTAATAATTGTACCTATTCACTGCAATATAGTCCCTTCGATTTTTTTTACTTTAGCTACATTTTGCCCATGTGCTGTGTGTTTGAAATTTTAAAAAAGAAATTATGTTGAAAGAATCAAATAACGCTGATGTATTATTAATTTGTTGAGTGGGTTGATTCTTCGGTCATATTGCTGGTTTACAATCATGAGCCAGGTGCAGCTGCACATGGTACAGTGAACATATACAAAGTACAATTAACATAAATATAAATATAAATATAAAGTGTTATTAAGCAGGTCATATGTGCACAAAAAATGCAGATAGAAACCAGGTGCAATTTTAAAAGATGCTTAAAATCTGATATTTTTTTGGAACTTGTCAGAGTAATAAGAGGATATGTTTTGTGTGTGCCTTGCTTTTCTAAATGGGTGTTTTCTTTTTCACTTGGATAAAAAACTTAGTACAGTGCTGGAAACTGTTTTTCTAACAAGGCCTTAATTATTGCCCCCCATCAACATTCCAAGCTTTCCAAACCATAGTGTTCCAATAATAAAATACAAAGTATGATGTACAAGAGGTATCCATACTAATGAGGAATATAAATGACAATGAAAATCTGTGACAGAAACACATTTACATACTTTTTTTTGCAATGCTAATATTTTTGTTTGATTCATTGCTCTGCAGATACAACCTCTGAACAGAAGGCAATATTCAAGTCAACTAACAAAACTGCTCAGGAAAATTAAGATCAGCAGAATGGTTAGTCTATTGTCTATTTACTTTGCTGACTGAAAGTGATTAAGAATGTTGTAGTGAAAGTGGTGGTAAGAAGATGTTAGATATGTGAACATAAGTCTAGAGACAAGCAAGGCAGAGGGGATATTAAGAAGATGGTGGCAGGACTATTTTAGACAATTTCAAATGGCAAAAGATCACTTGAAATTGAAGTTTAATAGGGAGGAGAGGAGTTAGACAAGAAAAGTCCAACTCAAGTCATATGATCAAAGGTCAGGGGTGACGTTTACCTAATCGACCGAGGGCAACACTGTTCTGAGTGGTACTACCATGTACTGAGGTATATGAATAGTAAGCAATTTGTTCAAAACCTCAGCATTTAAATATTACCACCAGTTATGCATGAAAATAATGTACTACGAGATGAAATTGTATTCCTCCTGTTATTTTATTTTTCATCTTTTTTTTGTTATACAATTAAATGGCATTTCACCACTGTATACCTAAAATCATATAAACAGCATAATCCCAGCATCATTCCATAAAGTATTCTACTAAGAAAAAAAGGGAGTGTTTCTTATAATTATGCACATTTTAAGACTTTAGCACTATATAGCTGGACAGAATAATACAATATTATGGATCATTTTCTGGTTGAGGAAAGAATGGTTTACTATATATATATATATATATATATATGTGTTTTATATATATATATATGTGTGTGTGTGTGTGTATATATATATATATATATATATATATATATATATATATATATCTTTTCCATGCTGCTGGGAGCACACTTTAGTATTTGTATGCTTAATTACATGGCAAAACAAAAGGGTGTTGTTAAATGGCCAACATTTCTTTCTCTCTCTGTCTCTCTCTCTCTATATATATATATATATATATATATATATATATATTGAGAGAGAGAGAGAGCACTAGATAGATAGATAGATAGATAGATAGATAGATAGATAGATAGATAGATATAGGCATTTATTATGAAATTCCTATCAAGCTTCAAGAGAGAAGGATAGACTTGGGGTTGCACTCCTAAGCTATTGATGAATTTTTTTAACCTGGAGAAATCTAGAAAAAACATGAAAAATGATTGTCTTTTAAATTCATAATTTAGAATTTTCTGACTTCACTGCCTACAATGTCTAATATTAATATAAAATTAATCTGTTGCATGTTCATTTAGTGAATCTATATTTTATATAGAATTAAATCTAACATGCTGTTTAAACAAATTAATGTAATTATTGTGATGTAACTTTTGAATATCATGGCAATCCATTGAACATGTGCAAGCAAAAAAAAGTCTGACAACTCAGACAGGACCTCATTCACTATAAGCTGAAGTGAGAAAATGCATTAATTTATTTTAATTCCATCATGTCGTAAATAGCAACAAAAATATTACCACAGTGCAAACACACGCTATAAAACCACCAACATTTCACATTTTGCCAACGCTTTATCATTGATGGATTTAAAATAAATTAATATATTTTTTTCACTTCAGGTTATAGTGAATGTGGTCCTTTCTGAGTTGCCAGACTTTTTTTGCTTGCACATGATAATATTTTTTGTCTGAGCACCAGTTTCTCTAGTAGCCACCTGCCCTTTTCTTCATATCCACTGAACATCTAAACAATGTGACATGTGTAATATGTTTAAAGTGTCCTATAAATTACTGTGCCCTAACTTGTTTCTGGTTTTCATGTATTTATTCTATATTTTTCTTCTGTTATAGGACTCCCATAAGTGTGTGCGTGACAAAATATTTTCCAGTCTTCTTGAATTAATGAACGAGCATCTTAAATGTGCTGCAAAAATGGAACAATGTAACTGATCCACTGTGGTCCTTATTTTGATTATTTATTTTATAAAACATAATGTAATTGGTTCTTTGTGGTACTTATTTATATTATTTATTTTGTAAAACATGGCCCTTATTTTTATTATTTATTTTATAAAATGTTGTCCTTATTTTGATTATTTATTTTATAAAACTTAA
Source organism: Neoceratodus forsteri (assembly GCA_016271365.2). Classification (NCBI taxonomy): domain Eukaryota; kingdom Metazoa; phylum Chordata; order Ceratodontiformes; family Ceratodontidae; genus Neoceratodus; species Neoceratodus forsteri. Next base: position 874,749,005 of record CM057450.1, read on the forward strand.
TGTAATTGAGTCACTGTGGTCCTTATTTATATTATTTATTTTACAAACATAAGTTTATTAAGCACTATTTGGTGGAAAGTTTTATTCTAAGGTTTATTATTTTATTTAATATTATTTAACATAAAGTATACTGAATACAGTATTGTTTATTCTGATTGTTTTATGCAGAAAACTCTAAAGTAATACAAATGTTATATTAAATGGTGACTAAATTCTAATAAAGTGTAATATTTTTTTTCCATTATTGAATTATGTGTTCTTTCTACCTTCCTGCTTTGCTAAGACTCATGGAAAGTTGTCTTTAGTGAACATTATAGTATTTCCTTATATGACTCCCTTGTGGGAGCTGAAACTTTAAAAGAATGGCATTTTATTAATAGTTTTAGGAAAAGAAATATATTGGTTAAGCAAAGTTTTTTGCAAGTCCACATATTTTACTACACTTTAGTAGATGTCTGTTATTATCCTGTAGACCACTACGGTGCAGAAACGTAATAATCTCTAGAAGATATTTAGATGTGGGTGAATGTATATTTTAAATGAAAAACCTGGATGTTTATTAAAGGTGATGTGATTTATGAGGGTTATGGTGTGATATATGTTGAACCATAATCCTAGATATCGAAAAGCTTATCAGTGTTATATTAAAGTAATTTTAGTGTTCACATACAATGCTGAAAAAGTAAGGAAGTTCAAGATTAGTGCTCAAACACTTGTAATTTACTCTGCCACTGTTGATTATAAGCCTAACTCCACTAGTTATGCCCGACTACTTGTTTTGTAAGAATTTTATTAGAGTATTCCATGTGAAAGCAAGGTAGGATATACATTATTATAAAATGAGTGGCACTGTCAGAGTAATCAGTCAGGGCCTTAGCCATAATAAATCCTGCAATGAACCAACAGCAAATGAACCAGCCAACCACATCACTAATATTGAAATTCTCACACTTAACACCCAGAAACTTCACATTTTAAAATTCCACCATGGCCCTAGTATTCAAAGGTTAGAACTGCACAAACATGGTTAGCTCTGGTGCTGACCTGTGTATGCATTTGCATGGAGCACCCACCAAACCCTGAAGCATGAAGGTGTTAACATACCACTGCACCTAAACAAATAAGGAGGTGCTGTCATGCATACTGGTGCACCATAATTTTCAACTGTTTTTAGTGTCAGTAAACAGTCCCCAAATGGTGCTGTTTACCACCACCAAAAACCACATCTTAACTGGCACTAAGCAAGCACCTCATCCCCAAAAGACAGGCCAGCTGTTACGCAGCCACCTGCCCCTGTGCCAAGCAGCCCCTGATCCCCCCATTAAAAGCCATCATAACATCTCTGGTGGTATCTCTGGTGGTCCAGCGGTTCCCCACCCCCAGTTGCCTATTGTCCTTACCAGTATTATACCCTGGTGGCATAGTGGTTCCCCTGGTAGCCTGTGATGAGTGCAACCACTATTGAGCACTTTCAAAAAGGGTGACTCAATAACAATGCCATCTGCACAGGGCTACTGGACAGGGAGGGCAAAAGGATAGGGGCACCGAATATAGAAACAGGATGTCACTATATGTACATGCGTGTGGGGGGACTGAGCATGCCGTGCGATGGGCAGAAGGGAAGGGAGGGTTTGTGAGGTGTTTTTCGGTGGTGGGCTGCCGAGTTGGCCCTGTGGTGTGGTGGGTTGGTGGCACACTAGGGCTTCAAGGGTGCCGGGTCTGGTTCTGGGCATGCATTTGTTTTTTGTAGCACCCAGCCATTAATTTTTTTTTCCAGATTTTCCATCCCCCCACCAACATGCACCACCGCTGGAGTTGAGAATTCTTTGGTAGGGGGTGCAGGGGTGTAGCCCCCTGGTAGAGGGATGTGGCAGGCACAGCTCTCCATAAAAAAACTGGCACAGTTTTGCTGAGCACCAATGGTGTTACATCACTGAAATTAATTTTCAGCAATGTACGCTCTCCCTAATGGAGATCATCTTTCCACGATCACCATTATGACATAGAACCATTCTGCCCACTCCCCCAATAGACTGTTGTCCTTACCAATATTATACCCTGGTGGCATAGTGGTACCCCCACCTCTGATCACCTGTTGTCCTTATCAGTATTATACCCTGTTGGTCAAGTGGTACCCCCCCACCCTTGATAAATAACTGTCCTTACCAGTATCTTTGGCAGCACTGTTTCTGTGGGCCAAATGCAGCCCTCTGGTCTGTGTCAGGGCAGTGCAGATCCACTTAATGCTGCTCTGACACTGGCTGATATTCAGTTGGATAGCACTACTCCATCCACAAGCACTATCCATCTGAATACCTCCAGAGCCAGGGGAGGTATAAGCACTGCACAGCTGGACTGTGCTTGCTCCATTCTTGCAATATCGGGCTCATGTTTCTTCTCATTACATCCACCACTACCAAATCAACAAGCCCTCCCTTACTGTTGAATACAGTTAAATTTTTATCATGTCTGACTCTATCACTCTCCCCATGACTCACAGCAATTTCTTGTTCTCATCACCCCAGCAAGGCAGTAATCATAAGCCCCATCCCAAACCCACATACATCCTGTTTCTATTAAATTGCCCAGTGGAGATAAATAGACATTGTGGACTGAGGCTTCTTAATAAGGTGCAATGCAGTGTAAACTGGGTAGTTGTTTATGACTGTGGGCAGAGCCTACAACCATTTTGCTGTCTGTAGCTTGAAAATGGAGTTTCATGGAACACATGTTTTGGACATTTCAATGTATCCTTCCATGCCAACTGAAATAAAATATGCCCTTCTTTCTGTTAAGAATGTTGGAGACATAACTCTAAGCTGCTTATCAGATGCCATTAGGAAACTGAAACAGCTTGTTAAATATTTGTTAAATATTGGTTGCCTATGAAACTGAAGATTTTCACATTTAAATACTAAGCATTTAAACAGCTTCTTGATACTAGTTTAACTTGGGAATGTATTGCTTTTCATGAAAGAGTCATACCACATAAATGTCACCCTTTCCCCAACAAATCTATGACTTGCACTGTTTTTTTTAAACCTCTGGAGCCTACAGCCCTCTTGCTAAATGTAGCTAGAAAATGGAGTATCCTGGAATTCATGTGTTATACTTTTAAATGTATCCTTCTATGTCAACTGAAATAAAATATTCTCTTCTTTCTGTTCAGAATGTTGGAGACATAACTCCAGGCTGCTTATCAGATGCCATTAGAAAACTGAAACAGCTTGTTAAATATTTGTTAAATATTGGTTGCCTATGAAACTGGAGATTGCACATTTAAATGCTAAGCATTTAAACAGCTTCTTGATACTAGTTTAACTGAGGAATGTATTGTCTTTCAAGAACAACTCATACCTCATAAATGTCACCCTTTTCCCACCAAATCTATGATTTACACTGTTTTTTAACCTCTACAGACACTATCTGATGAGCAGTCTCAGACATATGCCAGTTCTTTAGTGAACTGTTTAGACTAAATACTGTATGTATCAATAAGAAGCCACTTTTTACTATCTTTTTGGGAAAACATATATTGAGCTACAGCAACACACACACACACACACACACTCTCTCTCTCTTTCTCTCTCTCTCTCTATATATATATATACACACTATACTCATGTTCACAACATTTAAAATAAATATTGCATTATAACATGTTATAAAAAAACTGTTGTCAGTGAACACAGTGAAGTTCAGTTTAGAGTAGATTTATTTTACTGTAAATATTTCTTATATTATATTTTGCACACACACACACACACACACACACACACACACACACACCATTCTTATGGCCACAATACTGCCAGGTGGCATGGGTTCAAGTCCCAGCTGTGGCATTTATTCTTTTTCACCTGTTTGTATGTATTCCATAAAATATGCACGCCACACTCCTGTGTCATTGTTTCAACTAAATATTTGTGTTGCCATTGGGTTGTGCATTTGAGAAAGAGTAATGTATTCAGGGATGGCCCAGGTTCCAGTTGTCTCAGTGGTGCAACTGGTTAGCACAATCAGAATAGTATTCCAGGCAGCCTGGGTTCATTTCCCAGCTGAGGCATGTATTCTTTCTCACCCCTGTTTGTATGTGTCCCATAAAATCTGCATACCAGACTCCTGTTTGACTGTTACAATAAGGAAACTGTTTGTTTATGTCAGTGACCACAGTGATGTTCAGTTTAGTGTAGATTTTCTTTAAATATTTCTTATCCTACATTTTGCATCCTGGATAGCGTAGGGGAGCTGCTACATCTCATTGTAATAGCGATCTTCATTTACACATTTCTGCACTGTATTTACTCAGGCTGTCCCAGATTAGATGCAATATCTTGTTTTTAGTGGGGTCATGATTTTTTCATTTTAATAAGGTATTTCTTCAGGTAGCCTAGTCCAGTGCCCCCATATTCAAAGGAGATGCACTGTGCATCCCAGTGGAAATGTGAGATGTGCTGCACAACTGTGACAATGCACCACAGCAAGATATTCATATTTCTGGGATGCACCTGCCACAAGGGAATGGCCCAGCGTGCACACAGATAGTATGCCATGCAAGTTGAGGTGTGTTCCCATGCATATGCCATGCTGTGGCATACTCAGTGGGAAATTCACCCCTTGCAGCCCGGAGGAGTTGTCAATAGCTAGGCCATGAATAGTTAACCTAAGCCCACCAGCCACCCACAGGTTGGCTGTGGAAATGCACCCAGGTACACAGCAGACTGGCAGCACTAGTGAACTAAAGGTACCCCTTCCAATCCCAGATCAATGCAACTCCATCCCTGTAGAGCTCCATAGATTAGGGACCCCCTGGACCCAATCAAACCAGAGGAAACCATGGTTCATATCCATAGCATAGAAGACTCCCACCCACTGCCTTGGTAGATAGACAACCCCACTCCTCCCATGCCCAAGCTGTTGCAGATACTGGCACTGCCCTCCAAACCCTGCCACAACCAGCCACTGTCTGCACTGGACCCTGGCTGGGGACCTTCACTCCAGAATGACACAAATGATTATACCACACATTTGGGCACTACACAAGCTGTGGACCCACCAGTGTATGCAGCTATGTGTATGTCCCTGGCAAACCATAAGAGGGAATTGACATATCTCCAATACATGCCTTGTCAATGCTGTATATTTCTGCTGTCATACACTCTTCCCCATTCCTCTGTGTAACATGCCACCCTCCAGACTGCTGGGTTCTATGTGATAACAGTGAAGCCTAAAGGCGATCGCTGTTATCAATCAGTCAGAGTGCTGAAAACATTTTTGGCACTGTGACACCTTGGGCATACAGGACAATGGCACCGGGACATGTATTTTAATGCTTTCTGTGGGGGCTGCACCCCAACACCCACAACTGGGGGTTTCACCCTGCTCCCCTACTAAAGGATTCTCATCTCCAGGGGGGTGCATATAAGGGGGGGTGAAAGCATTGAAAAATAAAGGTTCAGGCCGGGCACAATAAAATCTCACCAGCGCTGGACCAGAACCTGGTACCTTATGCACCCCAACCATAAGCCAACCCCTGACACCATTAGAAAGCTTGGCAATCCACCAAAGTGCCAACCTCTATAGCTCCTCCACCCCCTCCCAGCCCACACTCGCTGTGCTTGCTCCCCCTGTGTGTGTACATATAGTGACATCCTGTCACCCAGTTTGCCAACCCCCTCATCTGGTCACCCTACCCTCCCATCATCTTGAGGGTTTTCACCAGGAAAGAGTCACCTTTATGGATGGGGCCCTTCCCTTTGCTCCCACCTCATGGGATACCCTACTGCTGAGGTATCCTGGGTGCCATGGGGTGCAGTATCCTGCAATGGAATTTGTAGCGTATGCTCCAGGCTATGGATAGTGCATTTGTGGTGACCCAATTGTACAGACAAATAGGAGGTTGGCTGTAGCATGCCTGTTCCAGTACCAGTGTGAGTGAGTACAGCATCGGCTTTCACCCACATTGAGTAGTGCAATGGCACTGGGACGATGGATCCCCATGCGAGTGCCTGAGGTATTGTATATGGCCACTGCGCATTATTGCCTGTATACATCTTGTACCTCTTTATGACATATTCCAGCATCTTACTGCTAGTGCTTCACCACCCGAAAATAAAATGCCATTTCTTCTGTGAACTATTCAGACTAAACATATAGCACTCAGGAGGCACATTCTGGAAAACTACACTGTAAAAATGTGTAAAAGGAAGACCACATTGAAACTGCCTCTCAGCAGATCTGCATTGTGCAAATTTATTAGAAATAATGGGTAAAAGCATCCCAAAAGCTCTTCACAGCCATATTGGCTCTGACAAGACTTTATTTTGCTTGGCATGATCATCTGGGTGGTTGTTCATAATTTTAAAGCCCTCTAGTGGTGTACCAAGAAAAGTATTTATTTTCAAAGTCTCAGAATATGAGCCACTTAATAACCAATCCAGAAAGCAACCTATTAGTGGGATGAAATAAGAGGGAGAGAGAGAGAGAGAGAGGTAAAACAGGCACAAAAATGTATGCTGGTGAATGTTTTCTTGCCAAACAGGAAGGGGCAGATATCTTGAGAGGTTTTGTTAACCGGGTAGTCTGGGAGAGTATTTAAAGAAAACATTCAACATTTTGTTGTCTTACATTGTTACCATCACCCTATGGCAAAAAGTAGGACTAATTGTTAAGACAGAATGAGGACACTTTTGAAATGTAAGCTACTTTATTTTGAAATAATATTTTATACTTTGTTTTACAAATTTGCAAAGGTGCCCATTTTATAATCTCAGTGAGTCACACCAGATACTGTAAGTTTCATTGTGGGAATGAGACATGTGCATTGCTTTGTAGCATCACAGGTATTACTAGGCTTGCCTTGTGCAACATGATTGAAATGTTGGCTTTCACCCACTCTTCTCTAGATAAGAGCTACCACCCTCTTGGGGGGAGAAAAAACACTCAAGGAGAGTCCCAACACTTGAATTGTCACAGTGATGTGAACCCCTTGGTGAAAGGAACCTTAGGGAAGAAGACCCAAAAACCTATAAATAGAGAAGACACATAGTCAGAAGAGAGATAAACAGGAAAGGAACTGTGCTAAAGAACAATCAACAAAGAGGAAGTGGAATATAATAAAAGGTAGCAATCCAGCTCAGACTCAGTGGGACAACAGAGATCTTTAATTTCATTACTGTTGGAATGTAGGAGAGCAGAAAAACCCTTTTGGAGGAAACTTCTAGGGGACCAAATTCTAGGTTACCATCCATTCAGGCTAAGGATTACTTATAGTCAGATGAGAACCTTAAAGATGCTGCTTCAAATACAAGGAGAAATGTCTTTCCTTCTCTCAAAAGTCTTATACCCTCCCCAAAGTGGAGCAGAGCTTGTTGTAGGATTACAGGAGCTTTTCAAAGAAAAGCTTCTCCCTCTGGGGAGATACTATGGGCTAAAGCTAAGCTAAAGGAACAACATGTTTACCAATAGAACCCTAATCTCTTACTATTTCATTGCCACACTGAGACAGTTTGTGTAGCTAGAGAAGTAGACTTGTACACTATTTTGTTCACCATGACCTTGTTTGTTGTCCTTACTCTTTGTCTTGTGACCAGTTTTACCTTGTTTGTTACTCTTCAGTTGTAAACCCCAATGCTGTGATAAGTATAGGAGAAAACTAATTGAGCACTAGGTTGTATGCAATCAAATAGCGGCTTGATTTCACACAGCAAAAAAAATCATATTCTAACATGAGTCATGGGGGAAAATGGTACCCCTATGGTAGATCAAAGACATGCCTCAAAAAATAAGTTAGTACACCATGGCTTACATGGTTTATGCATTCCTTCACTCTTTAACTGAGCATGTAACAACCAAAACTTACTGATGCATTGGAGGATTCTCTCATGTCATATTTTATACAGAAATAAGGTTGTATCAGTAAGGAACAGCAAACTACTGTCTTGAAATCCATTGACCAAAGGATTGCTGGATTATAGAAATCAATATACAAATACAGGGAATATTCAAAACTGATAGACAGCCTAAGGGGTCATTGTTTTTGGTATGCTGATATAATTTAATCACACATGAATGGATAACGGAATTAAAACTACTGGTTCTGGGCATCCAGCTAAGAAGACAACTAATACATATTGTACTAGAATTTAAGGAGCAGATAAAGGCAAATAGCCCATGTAAACTGCCCACCAGCCAACCCCAACATCAGTGGTAGTATCTAAGAGTTGGTTTCAAAGTCCTGTAGGCTTCTGTTTTTTAAACTCTTTTCTCCTCATACTAGCCATAACTTCCAGCAGAAGGCTATTCCAAACTCATATTACTCTTATTCTTATACTTCCAACTTTCAGTTCTCACTTTATTCCCTTTCAGTTTAAGCAGGTGTCTCGTTGTTTCCTTATGATCCAGTTTAAAGTCCATGTCTAATATAACCATGAGTTCTGTGTCCATCAATATGTCATACATAAATAATACATTTCCTTTAATCCTTTGAGATTCCATTGTTACTAATTTAGTTTGTTCAAGGCGTTCGTCGTAGTCTAAGTTGCGCATCCCCTTGATGGATTTTGTAACGTGGATCTGTATCCTATCAATATTGTTGATATGTTTCCTTTTATGAGGCAGCCAGAGTTGGGAACTATAGGCAATATGTGGGTGCACATAAGCCCTATATAGGGGGTCAAATCACTTCCGTGTCGCTATTCCTAATACAGCTTCTAATGTTCCATCAGCATTTGGTAGCTTTAATAATTATACTGTTACATTACATGTCATTCGATTTCCTCCTCATCCTTCTTTTTCTCCTTCCATCCTATATCCCCATCTGAAGATCTCAATGCTCTTCTGGCCCTTTATCCCACTAAGGGCAAGTGCCCCTCGGTCTTCACTCCAGAATCCTTTACCTCTCAGCTCCTGCTATTGCTACACTCATTGCTTCTCTACTAAGTCTATATTTCACTCTTGCTTCTGTCCCATCTCTCTGGAAACATGCATCTGTTATTCCACTTGCTAAAGGAGGCGATCCCTCCTCCCCTGGAAACTACCATCCTGTTTCTCTGCTCCCCATTCTTGACAAGCTCCAGGAATGCATTGTGCTGTCACAACTCTCTTCCTACCTTGATTCCTACTCTTTCTTTATGCCTTACCAGTCTGGTTTCCATAAACACCACTCCACCACCTCCTGTTTCCTGAGGCTCAGTGATTCCATACTCACTAGGATGGACCAGGGCCTCATCAGCTCTGCCATTTTTATTGATCTAGCCAAGGCTTTCGATACTTACTCACACCATCTTCTGCAACTCACTGCCGCAGAGCTCTAAAATGCAGCCACCAATTGGTTTCTTTCCTATTTAGTGGGTAGAACACAATCCATTCAGATTAGTGATGCAAACTCCCTTCCCCTTACCATTAATACTGGTGTTCCTCAGGATCCTGTGCCGGGTCCTCTACTTTTTTCTATCTTCCTAAAGGACCTTCTCTCTGCCTGCTCTCTCACATCCATCCACATGTAAGCTGATGATACTATTCTATTAACAACTGTCAATTCACCTTCTGTTTTTTCCCACAAAGCTTCAGCATAATTTTGATAAAGTACAGCTCTGGTATCACTCTAACCAGTTATTTTTAAATGCCAGGATGACAGTCTCCATTACCTTTGGCACAAGGTAGGGACTGTCTAGGCTAAATTCCCTCCCTTTTTACCACACTCCTAGATGAGACACTACTTGAGACCAACTCCTCTTTCAGGTACTGTGGAATATGGCTTGATCAGCACCTCACCTTTTATGAACATATTGATGCCATTCACAGAAAGCTGCAACCTATGCTGAGTGCATTATGCAGAAATTGTGGTTATATTCCTCTGCAAGCATGCCATGCCCTTGTCCAGAAAATTATCTTACCTGTTTTTGATTATGGTGATATCATCTACAGTGCTGCTCTCAGATCTTCCTTAACTAGACTGGACTCTCTTTTTCACTCTGTGCCATTTTGCTCGACTGTCTTCCCCATATCCATCACTGCACCCTCTACCAATCGCTCTCTCTTCCTTCCCTAGCCTACAGGCGCAATATCCATTGTGCTAAATTTCCTGCCAAATGTTGGTTTCACTCCCTTCTTCCATATCTCTATTCCTCTATTTCCCTCAAACCATCTTCTTCTTCTCACTCACTTAGAAACCATGACCACTACACTTTAACTACCCAGCCCAGATCCACCTCGGCTGGCCAGGTTGCTTTCTCACACCATTTCCCAAAAATTTACAACACCCTCCCATCTCCCATCCATCATGCTGCATCCCCGCATAACCTCAACTCCCTCCTCAAGGTCCATTTCCTCCTTCTTGTAGTTGTATATAATTGTTTAATTTTTGCCCTCACCATATTTTGCCTCTGCACTCATTTGCAATTAATTACCTATCCTATATCAATTAAGTAATCTGATTGTGTTGTTTTCTTATTATCCTAGCACCTTTCTTGTTTTATTGTTGTTTATAAATGTATGTATTATTACCTAGTTTTGTTCTTACTGTTGTATGTTTTTTTTATTTTCATTATTAACTGTATTCGACTTTTGGTGCTGTAGTTGCTGTGTATCCTAACCTTCTCTCCCCCAGGACAGATCTGGAAATGAGCATGTCTGCTCAGCATGTCCTTCCTGGTGAAACTTTTAAATAAATAAATAAATGTCAAAGCTAAATTTATGGTCTACTGGTATACTGAGATCTCTTTGTGTGTTGGTTTTCTGGTGTATAAATCCCATAAATCTATAATTGTATTTAGGACTATTCTTTCCAAAATAAATAAGTACACATTTATTTTTGTTGAATGTTATGCCTGAAGTGTTTGCCCACATGTTCATTTTATTCAAATCAGCTCATATTGGTGCTCTTTCTTCTTCCAAACCACACAATCCACCTAATTTGCAGTAAAGCTAAAATAAAGCTCTGTGTATAAAGTTCCTGTAGCAGATGTAGTAACTAGGATTTTTTTTATTTTACTATTTTCTTTTTAAAATATTTTTAATTCACTTGGTAAATTAGATTACAGTTTCTTTCGTATCTGCTGTCGCTGTGAAAAAGTGGGTGTGGGTAGCAGAAGTCTTTTGATCTAAAAGGCTTTTGTGGGTAGCAGAAGTCTTTTGATCTAAAAGGCTTTTGCTTGGGTTAAACTTCAGTGAACTGAGTCCTTTTCATAGAAAAAAGACATGTTTTGAATGTAAACAGTGGCCAGATTTTTCCAGCTGGGGAGATGATGCTGATATCAACAGGAACACCCTCTAATAAACAAATCCAGTTTGGAGCAACCTTGCAAAAAGGTCGTCAGCAGAGATCAAAGGAAAATCCAGGATGTGATGCCAGAGAGGCATGTATGGTGATGCATGTGTAGTGGACCAACTATCTGAAAGTATTTATTTTTATTTATTGATTGAAAAGTTTCACCAGAAAAGTACACTGAGCAATCAAAATTGCTCATCTCACAGTACGTCCTGGGAAGGGGGTTACATGTGGGAAAAGAATACATACACAATTGCCATAACAGCTACAACATACTTATATGAATGGTGGATACATAATATTGATAAAATATGTTACAGAACTAATACAACAGTTAATCACACATATATCATACAGTTAAAATTAGGGTACAGTAAGTTGATACAACAGATTTGTCACAGATACAGTCAAAGAGAGCAAGGGACTGTACAATTGATTCATAATAAGAGCTAATACATGAGGAGATGTTAAATGCTTTGGAGTTGTTGACTGGGTGGTGGTTAGATAGAGAGTAGGGATGAAGGAGTTATGTACAGGTGCACTTAGTGGAGTCAAAGGTAAGTAGGGTGGATCAAAAGGATGCAGAGGATGAGGAATGGTGAATTTGGGGGGAAGCACATTCCAGATTTTAGGGAGCTGATGTGAGAATTGACCTATGGTTGTTGATCAGTGAGGGATTGGTAGGGTGTAAGCATCTGTGAATCTGAGTGAGTGGTGAGATGTTGGTGGTAGTGTTAAGGAGGAAGAAAGATAAGAAGGAAGAGAGTGGAACCAGTATTTAGAGATGAATTTAGCACAGTGAGAGAGATGTCAGTTGCACAGAGAAGGGAGGGCGAGCGATAGAGGTCACAGTGATGAGTGAGAGGGTGGGTATCCAGAACAAAGTGACAGAAAGAGTTGAAGAGGGCATTCAGTTTGTCTATGGAGGACTTGGGGAAGCACTGCAGACTTCATCACAGTTGTAAAAAATATGTGGGATCATCTTCTGGATCAGTTCATGCCTAGCCATAGGAGGAAGTCAGTTATGATTCCTGTATAGTGCGTCTAGCTTGGGAAACAGTTTTGACAGGATGGTGTCAATGTTGCCAGAAAAACTGAGGTGCTGGTCAAGACAGACCCCAAGATACCTAAAGGAGGATGTGTCCTTGAGAAGAGTCCCTTCGATGGTGTGATAGGAAGGAGATTAGGTAAGCCTAGAGAGTCTATGCCTTGCGGCAAAGGTCATGAGGTCATGGAGACAGTCTTCTTGGTGTTAAGGAAGAGACTGAACTTTATCAAAGTCCTGCTGTAGCCTGGCTTCTACATCAGTGGAGCTGTGGCCAGAGATACACATGACTATGTCATCTGCATACATATGAATGGACAGAGATGAGCAGACTGCAGGAAGGTTATTGAGAAAAATGAAGAAAAGTAGTGGGCCTAGAACAGAGCCTTGTGGAACACCAGTGTGGATTTGGAGACGGGGAGACAGAGCTTCAACTAGCATGACCGATTGTGTTCTACCTGTGAGGTAGGCTCTGGACCAGTCAGTGGCAGAGATAGACAGGCCAGCTGAAGGCAGATTCAGGAGGAGTAGTGGATGACAGACCGTGTCAAAAGCCTTGGCAAGGTTGTCAAAAATGGTCAAGGTGATTTGCCCACTGTCCATACCTGTGATGATAGAGTCAGTGAGTCTAAGGATGGATGTACCAGTGCAGTTTTTTTTTTGTTTATTTAACCAGGAGAGACATGCCAAGCTGAAAGCTTGTTTACAGGTGCAACCTGGGAGCACAAGGAAGATAAGTGACTGGTTTACGATCACACAGTATTCACCTAGGTGGTTGTGGGATTCAAACCCAGGTCTCCAGATCTGCAGCTCAGAGTCTTAACCCATTGTGCTATACTGCTTCCTTGCAGGTTATTCCTGAAGCCAGACTGAAAAGAAGTGAAGGAGGAGGATGCGGAGAGAAGGTAGAGAGTTGGGCAAGAACAAGGTGCTCCTGGAGTTTGGCTAGGATTGGTAGTAGTGAGATAAGCCTGTAATTGTTTGGTGAGGAGGAGTCACTGCCCTTAGATAGTTAGATAGTCGTGTGTTTCCATTTTGAAAAAATTGCTGCAAGGGTGAAAGTGGAGTTAAGAAGGGCAGCTATGGGTGAAGAGATTGCAGGTGCAGAGAGGTGGATTAATTTTGGGTCTATGTGATCAGGGGACTCTCTTTTGCCTGGGTTCAGGGCAAGGAGGGCTTCCTGAACTTCTGCTGGAGATACTGGGAGGAAGGAGAAACTCCCTGCAGTTGGGTGAGTGGTTTGAGATGGGGAGGTAGGTGCAGAGTTAGGTGGCTTGTGGGGAGCAGGTGGGCAGCTGATGCCTGGTTGAGATTCAGACCTTGAGCAGTTCGATGTGGAGGAGCTGGTCTGTTTAGGCCACAAGATTCCACTTAGGCTGTGGGGAGCAGGTGGGTGGCTGATGCCTGGAGGGGATTTGAACTGTGAGTGGTTTGATGTGGAGGAGCTGGCCTGTTCAGGGCACAAGGTATTTCTGTTGTATGTTTGCAAATAGAGTTCAGTTATGCTTTGGGGCATTGCACTAATTACAGCATGCATTCAGGTCTGCCACAACTCATCCCTTCCCAGTGTGGAGTAAGCTTCTTCAGCTCTACTTAGAAATTTAGATAGGACTAAGTTTGTTTTTTCTGTGTGATCTCTATCCTTTATGTATGTGTTTATTTTTATCTCTGTAGAAATACTGTATTTCTTCATAATCTTTACTGTTAATTACGCTGTAACATATGTAAATATCATGGAGCATTGAATGTAATTTTTATATACATCATGCTTTCTGTGACCGAGTAATTTCAGGAGCAGATTACCAGTGATAACATGGCAAGTCTGATCCATTTCCAAAGAGACAGATTAAAAGATCACCATTTCTAAAAGTCTGTACTGAAATCTGTATATAATTACCTGTTCCGTCTGTCATCATTGTATTTTGTCTACCCTCCACCCCCTGTAACCTGACGTCGAGCCTTTGCAAAAGAGTCTGTGACTCAAAGGATTGTAATTCCGATTGTACTCAATAAATAAATAAATAAACAAAGCAAAGTGTTCTGAGCTGGGACAAAAGGGGTGGGTCATCTGCCTTTTGGGAAAGATCGCTATACTGTGTGAGCAGTGGCTTTAGTGGAATTCAGACCTAGAGATACCCTGAGAGAGAGCTGTGGTGGCATAACAAGGTAACCTTTTCAGTCATCTGCAGGGTCATAAAAACTGGTAACAGTGCAGATTTAGTTCTGGGAGAGAATCAATTCATGACAGTTCAATAAAACCTTATAAGCTCACAATCATGGGAAAGACATGAAAATGAAATGGCAATATTGGCAAGCTGTTTCAAAGATACCATTGGGTCAAATAATAAGCCTTCACCAGTGCAATATAATCACTCTAGAACAGATCAGACTCTTGTTGGAGCACATAGAAGACATAATTTCTCAGTAACTCATAAATGCAAGAATTGAAACTCAGTTTACATACATACATATATGTCAATGGACTGAAAAATACCTGTGCTCCATCCAGCCTGCTAAGTTGCAACCTAGTCCCTTACCAGTACTGCACAGACTAGGCCTCTAGACTAAGTAAGTAAGCTTTACTTTCTTAAGTGCCCAATTCCAGAGACTCTGGGTGCGTCACAAAAAGGTGTAAAACATACCATCATACATTTACAGCAAGGGTCAGACAGAATAAATTAAATACAATAAAACAGTTAATAAATACAGTCAATAAAAGTAGATTGGCTATCACTAAATTCCAAATGCTTTTTTAAACAGATGTGATTTCAGACCCCTCTTGAAATCCTCCACTGACGTGGCCTCCCTCAAAAATTTTAAGAGCAAGTTCCAAAGGGCCAGGCTGGCTACCTCAAATGCATGGTCACCTGAGGTTTTCAGCCTGGCCTTCAGAAGTGCCAGGAGGCCATTGGTGGAGGAATGGTGCACATGTCCTGGGCAGAGACGTGTCGGGAGGTCACTCAGATAGCCATGGCCTGGTCCATATAGGGCCTTACAGGTGAGCAAGCCTAACTTGAAGGTAATCCTCCATCTGACCAGCAGCCAGTGCAGATCACACAGGACAGGTGTCACATGGCAGGACCTAGGAAGGCCCATTAGCAACCTGGCTAGTGCATTCTGCACTAAAGGCATACACCAGTGATGGCAGGTCACCAGGCAGAATTAGGAATTTAATCCAGGTTACATTCCTTAGATTATAAAACCCACTTTTGATGACACATGACTCCTGAGCTTCAAGTGTCAGCCAGTCATCAAGGATGATGCCCAGATTTCTCACCCAAGTGGAAGCTACCAACAGAGTAGGGCCCAAGAACGAACCTGTTCCTGACCCAGCAGCAGCCACATCACAACGTTAACAAGGCTCAATCACTAGTACTCTTTCTTATCTGGGTTAAGCCTCAGCCAGTTTGAGGACATCCAGTTCTGGATATCAGCCAGGAAGTTGTTAAGCACCTCCACAGTGTTACTTGTCCCAGGAGCAAAGGACATATACAGCTGGGTGTCATCTGCATAACAGTGAAATCTCAGACTGTAACACTTAATGATTTCCCCCAGGCGTAACATGTATAACATGAACATCGGCAACAAGATTGAACCCTGAGGAACTTCACAGGACAGGTGCTTCAGGCACGTGGAGAAATTCTCCATCACCATCCATTGCATCCTGCCTGTGAGATAGGACCCAAACCAGTTGATGACAGTACTGGTGAGTCCACAAAACTCTAAGGTGATCAAGTAGCACAATGTGGTTCATGGTTTCAAATGTTGAGGAGAAATTGAGGAGAATGAAAATTGACCAGTCTCCTCTGTTTCACCCTGAGAAGGTCATTTTGCACCCTAATTAATGCCATTCCAGTGCTATGCCTAGGCCTAAACCCAGACTGGAGAGGCTCATAGATGTTAAAGGCCTAGAGGTGTGCCTTGAGCTGCAGAGACACCACTTTCTCAAACATTCTCCAAAAATGGGAGGTTAGAGACAGGTCAATAATTCACCAGTACATCAGGGTCAAGTGATGGTTTCTTCAGAAAGGGCCTCACCAATGCCTCTTTCAAGAGATCAGGAAAGAACTCTTCTAAGAGCAAACACCGTACAATCTCAGCGAACACTAGAAGAATGGACTCCACAATCCTCACTAGGAGACAGGTCGGCCCGGGTCCAATTCACAAAAGGTGGGCTGCAGGCTCAACATCCCCTCCATGACCTCATCCACCCACACCAATTGAAACTCAGCCCAGAGAAAAACAATGCCTCTGTCCACCACAGGCCCATTACAGCAGGGCTGACCTAGCCCACTTGTGAGATCCTGGATTGAATGCAGGACACACTGTCAGAGAAGAATTGAGCACAAAGTAACTGAAAATGCTCTTTTTGGCTGCAGTCAGGCAGGATGAAGTAACCTGTCCACAGTCTGAAAGAGCAAATCCAGTCTGTTTCTCCCTGCAGCAACCTCCCTGGAGAGGAACTCTGCCTTCTTACAGTGGATTGCCCTTTGATATTTACCACAGTGAATCTCAAAGTCAGTATATCCTCCTTGGACTGAGTCCTCTGCCAGCAACATTCCAGCTGCTGATGCTCGGTCTTCATCTCCTTAAGAGCCCCATCAAACCATGGGGATCTCAAGCGAGAAGACTTGAATTGTATATGGATCAGTGCAATGGCGTCAAGCACCTTGGAGACAGCATTATTATAGCCCATCACCACTTCGTCCATGCCCACCAGTCAGGTAACACTCACACCAGGAAAAGGAGGATCAATGACCCCACAGTGCTGCTTAAACAAAACCCCTCCCTTGTAAACTCTAGTCTTTCCCCATAAACTATTCCATGTGTCTATCCCACCCCCTCTAGAAACATGCCTCTAGAAGCATGCCACCTTAATAACACTGACCAGCCCCTTTGGCAGATAATTTCACTATTTTCTCATACTCTCTGAGAAAAAGTGCATTATTTTATCAGGTCCCTCATAAATTTCTACCTGCCAGCTTATAGTTGTGTTCATCTGTGAAGGACCACTTGCTAACCTGAAACAGTTGATGGCTGTCCACCTTGCTTTTACCATTCAAATATTTGAAGGTTTCAGTCAGGTCTCCTCCCCTCCTTGTCTCATAGGACTACATATTGAGGTCTGCCAACTCTGCACTGCTGGTCATAAATCCATTTAATCAATTTCTTTTGGATTGCATCTAGAGGGTCCTTGTCCTTCTTTGGGCAAGGGTCCCAGAATTATGCTGCTTATGTCAGATGTGGCCTCTCCAATTACCTGTTCAGGGTCAAGAGCGACTCTATCTGTATACATGACAAGACCCTACCTATACATCCCAGCTTCCTGAAAGCTTTCCAAGGTTCCTTGTTACACTGAGCTGTCACTGACAATAATTTCTAAAGTCTTCTATTCTGATGACTTAACCCACCTAAAATTTAGTCTTCAGTAGTGGTGGGCGAAGTGGGCTCAATCTGCTCCACGAAGTGATTCACGGAGCAAAGGTGGATTTGCGAAGTGTTCTGCAATATGAAGCAGAGTACTTTGCATTATGCTGAGTAACGGAAGTCCATTGAAAGCAATGACTTCATGTTACTCTGCCTTCCCAGACCACTACTCCACCAAATTTTAAGGCGAAGTGCATTCAGAAAAATGCACTTTGCCTCTCTTTGCCTTGTTTTTGAGCTCTGAAGGCGAATTTTGCAGTGATTCGTGGGATTTCAGGTCACATGGGCTCTATATTGATCTGCACAGCCTCAGTTCGGGGTAGTATGAGTAGGAAGGAGTAGGAGACAGTGTGCTCTGATAACTTTCTTTGATAGAAATCTTGTAAAGGCTGTTCAAAAAGCATTTTGGGGGGGGGCTCCAACTTTAGTTCATCGATTGTAGGAAACCCGCCTGTGCTCATATCATCGAGTGTTTTTGTTTTTGTGTGGATTTTGAATGTTAATTTACAACATTGTGTGTGTGGTGAAAGACAGTGAAAGTGTGCTTTGGGGAAGGGGCGTATCTGTGGTGTAGGTAGATTTAAGTTGGAGAAATAGTGATTTCTGCATTTTTTAGTTATATTTTTGTTATATAACTGACTGTGTTAATGTACCCACAGTAATATTGTCAGTAATAGTTGACATTTTCTTGCTGTTTGTTGTGTGGATGCGGTGCAGCAGTTCATAATTTCAGGTTGTTTACATTACAAATTTACATTATGTAACATGGCATAGTACTGAAGTTTTGCATTTGCTATGCATTACTTGTTCAGCATTGTACACAAACTGTTCTGTGTGTGAGTGTGTGTGCGGTGTTGCATGCATCAAAAAATACACCTATTATTATGCCACACACTAGTGTAATTGCAGGCGCAGCAGTGTGAACCTGCTATCCACTTCAGCTGCCTGATTTTGTATTGCGATCATGGCACCTGTTCTTAGTTTTGCTGCTTGCAGTGCCATAAAAATCTGCACTGTCTGCATTCAGTGCCCCCCCCCATGTTCAAAAGGAATTTTTTACCAGATTGGATTGTTTTTGTGACCTCATCAGCACCACTGGATACAGAAGTTGTTTTGTGTGATAGTCTCAGACTAGTCTCTCATCTGTTGCTGAAGCTACAGTTGTTTTTTTTGGCTTCACATCCAGCGTCCCCCAATCAGAGAGTGAACATATCAAAATCTGAATTTGGTTATAATATTGTGGTTGATCCCCCAAAATGCCTGCAAAGAGACTTGTAAACAAAGCTGTTTCTCGCCATGGCAGTGTTGGCAGTAAGATAGTCTGTGGGCGTGGTAGTATTACGCAGATGCAGAAGTGCATTGCTAATGTGAGGAAAGGTATTTTTCCTGCAATGTTTTTTACAGCCCAATCAGTAGCTTCACTCATAGTTGGAGGAGATGATGATTTCCCAGTCGGTGGTGTTAGTGTTACTGGTGTTAGTGGTGGTGGAGGTAGTATTAGTATTGTTGCATCAAGTTCTAATTCCAATCAGTGCACTGTATCCAAAAATATTGAGTCTGAAACAATACAAGTGAGTGGCAGTGTAGATCATGTCATACTTCCCAGTAACATCCCAGTAACTTAACCTGAGGATTCTGATAATCATGTCAATGATAGCATACAATGTGATATTCCGTCTACCGTGACACTTAACATCACACATTTTCCATGCAGTGATTCACAGTGTGGTGAAAAAATATCAGGTGATGGTGGTGTAGATGCTGATGATGAATGTGATGATGATGATGATGATGATGTTGCTAGCATCCAAGCAGAAGATGTGGATGTGTGTGACGTTGATGAATATAATGATGATGTAATTGACCCCAGTTGGGAACCAGGTAAAAAGAAATTCAAAGTGGTTGTGTCTGAGTCCGTCTGCAGGAAACCCTCTGTAAAAACTTGTGATCTACCAGTTTTAATTGATGATGATGACCCAGTAAGCAATATGATAGATAGTCGTGGTAGTCAGTTGCAGTCCAGGTGTGCAGTGCCCAAAACATCATGTGCCCCCCACTTCAGTGCTTAAAATAACTGACTTAAATAAGCCACATCATGGACATGTTAAAAGCAGAGCATCACAATCCCTTGTTTTTTTTTTTTTGTTCAAGATGCAAATGATGAGTCAGTTGCAATCTGCCAGGTTTGCCATGTGCGTGTGAGTCGAGAAAAAAAGGGGAGCCATTTGGGCACAGGAGGACAGCATATGCATCTTAAGAATAGGCACTTGGCACTGTGGACCCAGCACAAGCTGGCAGCTAATACCTCAGTGGGGTGTTCACCCTCGTCACCGGCAACCATAGCCAGCATGTTATCCCCTTCCATGACTGTTAAGTCCAGTAGCAAATTAAACATGTGCAATAGTTAGGTAATAAGAGCACAGGATTACTACAGGCATGATGAGGTGGAGGACCATAATGACTTTGAAATGTTGTCCAGTGCTGGTGAGGGTAGCAGTTTTTTTGGTGGTGGTGGTGGTGGTGGTGAATGCAGTATGTCTAATGCAAGTGGTACATCAACCCCACTTGGCAAATCTGGCAAAATAACAGCATTTCTGGGTTTGTCATCATCACCTGTGCAACCATCTTCATCAAATGTCCACACTGCACCCCCTGCCAATGCCATTCATCACAGACCACAACCATTTGTGATCAACACACCCCACGTAAAACGTTTAAGTCAGCCCACGTTACAGAATGTTTTTTCGCATTAGCTGAAGTACCCCCAAATCATACAGTGTCACGTGAACTTAATGCTGCTGTAGCTGAAATGCTGGCAATTGATCTTTTGCCCTTCTACATTGTGGAGAATTCTGGGTTCTGGTGGTCTGCTGCATGTGCCTGTCCAAAATGGAAAGTCCCATCCAGGACACACTTTTCTAACCATACTGTCCCCGAGTTGTTCTGCACTGTGTCCGACTCAGCAAGATATGCCCTTCAACATTCCTCCTCTCCATTCATTCATTTAAATATGGATATGTGGACAAGTGGCAAAACTGGGTAGTTCACATTTGTGTATAACTGCACACTGGGCGCAGGAGCGGGGGGTTGTTTGTGATGTTGGTAGTGTGAATAATCGGTGAAGTAAGCTGGATTGTCGTGGTAGCAATCTTCCAGGAATTCGACAGCATGCAACCATTGCTATGTGTAAGGTGACCTGTCCACACACTGGTGAGAACATGTTGGACGTGTTACTGACTGAAACTGATAGATGGCTAAACCCTCTGTCCCTGAGAGCTGGGTTCATAGCAAGTGACAAAGTGTCAAATGTGGTGAAATGCATAACGAATGGTGGTTTTTTTCAAGTTCCATGCATGGCCCACTGTTTAAATCGTGTGGTTCAGGAGTTTCTGAAGCACCCTGATATAAAGGAAATGCTGACCATTACATGATGTATCTGATCTCACTTTTCAAGATCTGGAAAGGCCTATGACCAACTACAGCAGTTGCAGATACAAAACAGCCTGCCTCAGCACCACTTAAAGCTGGAAGTTGTCACCTGATGGAACTCCACTTTATGCATGGCAGAGAGGTTGTGTGAACAATACAATGCCATCTCAGAATATCTTGTTATGCACACTAGCCATGACAGTTCTGGTCCTCCATGTCTATGACAACTGAACACTGGCGCCTCATGGACTCTGTAATAACAATTTTGCAGCCTTTTGAACATGCCACACAGTGAGTGGCGTGTCTGCCTCCATTAGCCAATCAATTCCATTGCTGCGGGTGCTTAGGCAGACATTGGTGAATGTACAGCATAGCCTTGATATTGCCGGAGCTGGTGGTAGCAGTATGTTGCTGCACATGTACTAACAGTATTTAACCAAAATTGTCACATTGTGAGCATTCAGCTTAGTGAAAACTTTGCCATAGCAACAATGCTGGACCCACGATACAAACATGGAATTGCACCAGTACTGAAGGGAGGGCCTGAACAGGTATAAAAATCAGTGGTCAACTGGTGTGCTTGGTTCATGGGGCACAGAAGTCACATGCCAAGGTCAGCAAACCTCAGCAGCATAATCCTTCTGAAGGTGTACCTGGAGGACCATCGGGAGAACAGGATGATGCATCAACAACTGGACTTAGTACAGCACAGGGAATGGTTGAGATATATTTGTCTGAAAACAAGCATCTGACAGTAAGTGAAGATCCTCTTTTATACTGGAGTGGAAAGGTCAATGAATAGCCAGAGCTAACTGCAGTGGCGCTGAAGTACCTCACATGCCCACCCTCCAGTGTAAATTTTGAGAGCGTATTCAGCTCAGCAGGTGCAATAGTCAGGGATCGTCAGACAAACCTTTCTCCTGCAAATGTTAGTTTGTTAACATTCATTAAAATGAATGAGAAGCACATACCAGCACAGACTGCAACCTCAGTATTTGTACCCTGGCTAAGTCATGGTCAGGGCCCCGATTTTTCTGCGGCACATCGGAGCAAAGTTCTGCGGCAGGGTTCTCATTTGCCGCAGAACTTCTGCGGCACTCAATACCAATTTCTGCGGCAATTCTGCGGCACGTTTTAACCCTTAATTTTTTTCCTTTTTTTGTTTTTTTTGCCAAATCTGACACAATCTACGCTGAACACAGTCATTTTATGCGTTGTCACCAAATTTTCAACATAGCCAGTTTAAGACCTCTGCTCATGAACAGTATCACTATGATTTTATTAATCTGTCCGGAACATTGATTTCGTACACCGACCGCGCCATTGTGCACTACATGTGCGAAAACACATTTCGGGTGAGATGTGAAAAATGACAGTTGTACTGTTCATAAGGAGGTGTGGTAAAATGGCAATACTGAAAATCTGGAGTGAAAATATTAAAAATGCTCGAAGTTACGAGCATGCATAGGAACTGCGCAACACACGCTCATAACATAGTCATTTTATGGGCGTTTGTCACCAAATTTTCAACATAGCCAGTTTAAGACCTCTGTTCATGAACAGTATCACTGTGATTTTATTAATCTGTCCAGAACATTGATTTCGCACACCGACCGCGCCATCATGCGCTACATGTGCGAAAACACATTCCGGGTGAGATGTGAAAAATGACAGTTATACTGTTCATAAGGAGGTGTGGTAAAATGGCAATACTGAAAATCTGGAGTGAAAATATTAAAAATGCTCGAAGTTACGAGCGTGCGTAAGAACTGCACAACGCACGCTCATAAAACAGTCGTTTTGGGGAATATTTTCACCAAATTTTCAACATAGGGTTTTTAGGTGCCTACCTCATGAACTGTGACACTGTCATTTCATTAATCATTCCAGAAAGGTGGCTCCGCTCAGTGACTGCGGAAACACCTTTCGGAACCGATTAACAAAATAACAGTGTCACAGTTCATGAGGTGGGGTCCTAAAAACCCCATGTTGAAAATTTGGTGAAAAAATTCCCAGAAATGGCTGAGATATGCACTAAAGTTGAAAAAAATCCATTTATGCCATTATACAGCTCACCGGCATTTCTTCAGTTCAGGTCGGCTTTGAAGGGTGCAGACGTGTTCCCGGTCCACAGAAGATCATCGCGCTGGGCTCCGGAGGTAAGTATGGGTTGAGGTGGGGTGAGGTGGGGGTGTGGGAGGTGGGTACGCAGAGGGTGGGTGCGGGTTGGGGAGGGCAAAAGAATCAACGATGGAAGGTTTTTGTTTCAGGTTTTGTTTTGTTTTGTTGGATTCCCACACAAGGAGGGACTTTGCCACGCTGGGGTGGGCTCCCAGCGTGGCACCAGGCAGCAGGGGGCCAGTGAAGCCGGCGGGGATTGGGCCCCTGGCCGGCAAGGAGGTTTTGCCAGCTGGGTGGGCTCCCAGCATGGCATAGAGACATTTGAGGGCCAGTGAAACCGACGGGGATTGGGCACCCTGTCAGCAAATTAGCTTTTGCCATGCTGGGGTGGGCTCCAGCGTGGCACCAGGCAGCTGGGGAGGGACAGTGAAGCCGACGGAGTTAGGCACCCCGTCGGCAAGTAAGCTTTGCCACGCTGGGGTGGGCTCCAGGTGGCATACTAACATTCTGCGAGGGGCACGTTTGTTCCGTGGGCAGCCGTGAATTCCATGGGCGACGGCAAATTCCACGGATATTTCCGCGGTTTGCCGCACGTGCGGAATCGCGGAAAACTCGGGGCCCTGGTCATGGTAGTCTTGCTGATGTGGAAATGGAGCATCCTGGTGGTACTGGCAGTGGCTGCCTGAAATGGCACACCACTGATGTAGATGATGACACAATGGAGAAAGATTTCCCAGTGGTTAGACATCAGACATCGTTGACTGTGAGGGCAGCTTTCTTTATGAGGACAATGAATTTCAGTTGCCAAATATTGGATCGCCTTCCAATTTTGCCAGGTCCCTTTTCTATTTCCTCTTACCCTACTCACTGTCAACTCTGCCATGTCTTTGTGACATGCACAAATAGAACCATCATACCCTGTATACTGTCTCCAGTGATGCAAATAAATACATTGAAAAGAAAGATTGTTCTGTGTGACCCTGTGTCACAGACTTGTTCTCTCCCAGAACTCAGCTTGCAGCTGTTATCAGCCTCACAACCCCTCATATGCCTTAAAGGGTTGCCTTGGTATGTTGCCACCACTCACTGCAGCCTCAATCAGGTTATTTTTTGATCCAAATTCCACCACAGTTACAGCTCATACACAGCGCAGTACTCCTTTCCAAAGGGGAAATGACCCACCCCTTCTATTACAACTGAGCACATATTTCCTTTAGATATTTTAACAGTAGACTTCCTCTTTTGAGATGGATCACAGACTTAACAATTTCCCCTAGTCATCTGTACATTACATGACTCAGTCACAGAAGGCATGACGTATATAAAAATAATATTTAATACACCAAGATATTTACATGTGTTACAGGGTAATATACACTAAATACTGTATGGAACATAGTTCATCTATAGAGGTAAAAATTTAAATGCTTTGAAAAAGACAGAAGATGCACACAATAACCTAACTACACAACTATTTAGATTCTTTTTTTTTTTTTTTTTAATTTGCATTTTTTCCACCTCCTCCTAGCTGCCGGCCACCCAATGTTCAGCCCGGTCACGGGCCAACGGCTTCCACCCCCCCACATCGGCCTCGGGTCCTCCGATACCCAGTGGCTTGCCCCCCATGGCGGGGCTGCGGGATGGGGAGAGCGAGGCATCCCGCAGAGACCGTAATTGGTCGGAGGACTGGCCTGGGGGGGCTAATCAAAGCCGCGGCGGGCTTCATGGAGGGTGGCCGGCAGCCGTCCATTTTCCTCTTTTCCGGGAGGCGGGGTCGTGCAATGACGTCCAGCGTCCGCCCCGCCTCCTACAATCTTTGGTAGCGACGGCGTGGTGCTCTAGCCTCCGTCAGGAGTCCCCATCGCCCGGATGCTACCCCATCCCTCCCCGAGAAGGAGAGCAGTCCAACGGATGCTCAATCTTTCCCCGCCCTTCCAACCACTCGGGTCCGCTCCTCAACCCGCGTCGCCGGCGTCGCAAGCGGAAATCCAACCGCTGCGCCGACGAGCCGGCCAACTATTTAGATTCTAATTAGCATAGGAGATGTGTACCCTGAGTAGTGAGTAATGACACAGTCAAACCCCTGATTTTGTTAGTTCAGAATACCAGAAACATTATCCCTACTAGTGAGCTATGGCTCATTCAAACCCCTGATGTTGTTATTTCAGAATACTAGAAGCATTATCCCAACTAGTGAGTTATGGCACATTCAGCCCTCTGATGCTGTTATTTCAGAATACCAGAAACATTACTCCAAGTAGTGAGTCATGGCACATTCAACTTCCTGATGTTGTTAGTTCAGAATACCAGAAACATTATCCCAACTAGTGAGTTATGGCACATTCAACCCCCTGATGTTGTTAGTTCAGAATATCAGAAACATTACTCCAACTCGCGAGTTATGGCACATTCATCCCCTGATGTTGTTAGTTCAGATTACCAGAAACATTACCCCAACTAGTGAGTCATGGCACATTCAACCCCCTGATGTTGTTGGTTCAGAATACCAGAAACAGTATCCCAACTAGTGAGTTATGGCACATTCAGCCCCCTGATGTTCTTAGTTCGGAGTGCCAGAAACATAACTGATCTCTCAAGGCCAACATACATGAGAAATTCCTTCAGTTGGCCAGCCACTACACCCACATCATCATTATACATGCTTCTCTGACATCACATCCTAAGTTGACCAGCTGCTCTTTTTTGATTATACTTTCATGCAGCTTTCCAACAATGGAAGTCAGGATAAACACTATAATTTTCTGGGTTTCCTAATCCCCTCTCTTGTGCAGAAGGATGAAGTCTGCTACCATCAAGTCTCTGATGACTATATCTGTCATGACTGAGCTGTTGAACAGACCTGCTAGGGGTGCTGCCAAACCTTGCCCTGACTCTAAGTGCCCTTCTCATCTTGTGGACTTACCCATCTGTAATCTTCTCAGCAAATTAAGCACACTTTCCTCTATGATATTACCCATTTCTATATTTGTTCCCCACCCTAGCTGGATGCTGCACTCTGACAGTTGGCCCCCCCATGGAAAAAAATCAGAGGTATTCATTTAGGAATACCAATTTTCTGTATATCCTCCTCCACTCATGCCTCAGCCTTTTTTAATCTCTCTCTTTCACCCTTCTCTTTTCTCCTTTCCCTGACACACCAAGGAAGGTTTGGCATTTCCCCTTATCCTTTCTGTAATCTTTTGCTCAAGCTCCGCATTGAAGTCCCTTAATACTTTAATGGCTTCCTTGGTTTTGAAAATGTAGAGCTTCCTGCTTGCCTCCATTGGTTCTGCCATGTATATTTTGAATGCTGCTTTTTCCTCTTACTGCTACTCCAATCTTCTTTAAAACCCACAGAGGCCTCTGATGCTTCTTTTCTAGCCCAGTGATCTGAGGCATGCTTTTGTTACTTCTTTTGTTTTGTTTTGTTTTTTGTTTTTTTTACCAGGAGAGAGACACACTAAGTTGAAAGATTGTTTACAGGTGTGACCTGGGAGCACAAGGAAGTTAAGTGACTTGCTCAGGATCACACAGTATGCAAGTGGGAGGTTTGCAGCTCACAGCCTTAAACCACCACGCTATACTGTCTCTTCATTATTGTGTTCCACTTGCTCTTTGACTCATCTATTTTTGATAACCCATAGGTATCTCCCTTAGCTATTCCTTCATCCTCCATCCTCCCAAAGTCAGCCATCCTAAAGTCCAGGACCATAGACTGGGTCAACTGCATCTGTGACTTCAGGGCTATATCAAACCAAACTAAGCACTGGTAGCTAGACTCAAGTGGCTCTTCCACTGATCAATTTCCTGACACTATCTCAGTTGATCACAAGTAGGTAGATTATGGTGATAGTCCATTCATAGAAACATAGAAACATAGACTTTGATGGCAGATAAGGACCACTTGGCCCATCTAGTCTGCCCATTTCCCTACCTACAGGATAGGCCGCAGATCCTAGTTAACCAACAACCTATTTCTTCCTACCCCCTACAAGAATTGCCTTATGTCTGTCCCATGCATTCTTGAATTCTCCCACAGTTTTAGACCCCACAACCTCCACAGGAAGGCTGTTCCATACATCCACTACCCTCTCTGTGAAAAAATACTTCCTCACATTGCCCCTGAACCGCCCCCCTCTATCTTTAAATTGTGTCCCTTTGTTCTTGCACATCTCTGAACCATCCCTAGCCTTTCTTCCACTTCTCAGTCAAGAAGCAGTTATTTATGAAAGCTGATGTCTACTAATGCCTGATTTCTGGTGCTCTGTGCTATTGTGATGCTCTAGTCTACATCTGGTAACTTGTTGTCTCCTAACTTGATGACTTCCCCTCGAGCTGCTGCCTTCTTCATCTCTTCTTCTAGAGTACAGGTCAACACTTCTGTCTAACTAGAGGACTTGTAGCTCACTCCCAAGCAGAAACCCTGTCTTATCCACTGTAAGCTGCACTCACAATGATTGTACCCAAATCACTCCTCTTGTCTCTTTATACTACATCACTCTGACATCCTCCCTGATGTACAGTGCTACCAGCTCCTCTTTCACTGTCCTTCCTGAATAAAGCATTTCCTGGGACCAGGATTACCCTGTTTCTGTCACAGTAAATATGTCAAGCTTGCCATTGACTGCCATTGTCTGAAGCACACTCATTTTGTTTCCAAGACTTCTGGCATTTAAACAGACCATCCTTAGTGAACCCTGCTTGCCATCCTTCCTCCATCCATTGACTAGTCCTATTTTGCTTGTTCCCTTTGATGGACTTCTTTCTTATCCACCCCCCTTTCAGATTTGTTACTACCTCTTGGCTGTGTGACTGTATCTTGTACCCCAGTATGTATCCCACAGCACAATGGTTGTCCCATCTAGACTAAGGAAACCTTTCTCAGTTTCCCTACATTTGATGTGCACCATGGATGGCCCTATGCCCAGCCTCCCTCCACCAGTTTAAATGACCCAAGATGAAGGGCTCAGACTTCTCACCTACTGCTCTTTCACCTTTCCATGTGGGATAAAGGTAATTTGTTAATATATGGGAGGCATTTGCCCCCCAAAAGGCCCCCTAGCCCCCCCATAATGAAACTCCTCTTCAGTGCCTACCCTTTCAACCAATCATTGAACTGGAATAGTTTCAGCTTTCTTGTTTCTCCATCCTGTTATTTTTGTGAGAAACTCCAATGAGGACACATTGTCTACCAACCTTTTGAGCCTGTTCTCCAGTGACCTGAGATTGTCCTTAACTACCCACAATGCCTTCCTGCCAGATCATTCTACCCAGCATGGACAATGATATCCAGCCTCCCCATTCCACCAACTAACCAGCCTATCTATCCGAGTGAGTTCCCCATCAGAAATCATCCCTGGAAGACCTCATATTATCTTCCCCACATAGTCTGTGTTATAGACCACCATCTCAGTGAGTTCCATTTTTTTTTTTTTGGTAGTTAAAGGTTTATTCATTTTCCTACAACAAAGAATGAGCAAGTAGGATACTTAGAACAAGTTTAATGACAACCTGGCTGGGACATATGATCCCAGTGAGATACAATCCTAGGAATACAAAGAATAAAGTCTGTAACAGTTAAAGTACAAAAACTAGTGTATAAACATGGGCAAACATAACTAATGAGTCTGGGCAAGAACATGAAAAAACAGCATTCTGTAACAATCAATACCAACATCTAAGGCCTGTTGCAACAACTAAGGAGTTACAGAAACACCAGCGACCAGGTAAAATTCCCAAGTGGTATGGTTCAATACATCTGAACACCCAATCAGCCATGTGGTGAGGGAAATGGGGGGGGGGGTGTTGACTGTGCAGGTATATTGAGCTGTTCTAAAGGAGACATGTGAGGTTGCCCGCCACTTCATCACATCTCCAGCATTGATCAGAGCTTGCAAAGTCCCACTTATGTACCTGTTGGAAGAGTCCTGCACCACTGGTGAGGAATCTTGAATTGAGTAAAGTGACTCTGCATGTCTCTCATGGAATGTTGGAGACTTGTCCAGCACTGACTCCAGCTACAAGGAGTGATCTCCATATGCAACTCTCTGCCCTATTTAACTTGCACTTTATAAAAGTGGGGACTTCTGAAATGCAGTAACCTTTGGTAGACCTCTGCAGCCCATAGTTGGTTTGCACCTGGGAGAGAAGAGTACCTTGTCCAGGGCATAGAGACATGGTGACTTATAAATGAGGCCTAAGAAAGGGTTGAACATATGATGCAATTGTAGATATTGCCAGTGTTGGGTCTTACCTAATGAGAAAGTGTCTTAGAGCTGAGCACAGTCCTTGAGTTGGCCCTATGATTCATCAATCAGCTGGAGAAGGCTGTGGAGGCCTTTGTCCATCCAGTTCTTCCAGGCAACCAGGGTGTCCTCTCTTTAGAAGGGGTTCCACTAAAGAGGAGAAATGGGAGAGCAGGTTGGTGACCAACTTGAAGCCCTGGTTAGGCTTAGCTAGGTTTTCCTAGAAAGGGGGAGAGTGGGGTACAGGGCCACTGATACTGGGAGCTTTCCAAACACAATAGCCTGATAAGGAGCCTCTCCCAGGGCAAAGGGCTCTCAATCTACGCACTTAGGTCTTGTCTCCGGACTAAGGGATGGGAAGGAATGGGGTAGCTGCCAGCCCTGAATGGGCACCAGCTCCAAGCACGGCTTTCTACTACAGCTGCTGCTGCCCACCCTCCCATGGAATAGGCTCTCCAGCCTGGAAGGGTACCCAGCTCCAAGATCGGCTTCCTTCTACAGCTGCTGCTGCTGCCCACCCTCCCATGGAACAGGTTCTTCAACCCTGAATGGGGACTCAGGTCTAAGAGTGGCTTCCTTCTATAGCCACTAATGCCCACCCTCCCACGGAATAGGTATGAGTGCTACTCAGTGAAGCCGTGCTTCTGTTTTGAAATCTGATGCCTTTTCTTTGCTAGACTACATTGGCTCAATGCTTTTCTTGTATTGAATTTATAAAAGGCTGCCTTAATTGCAGGCTACTCCTAGTTAAGAAAGACAGTCACAAAGTTGTTGTTTTTTTTCCCATTTGCTCCTTATAGCATTGGGCCACTAGGGGCAACATAAGCCTCACTGTCGCATTAGTCTGCTTACTTAGTGTAGATTACATACCTCTCTTTGGAGGTCAGCGTTCACCTGCCCTGCCACCAGCTTTCTTCCTCCTTTCTACACCTGTGACCCAGCCCCTGTTTAAGCTCTTCTCTAACCAGGAAGCAAGATCTCTTTCTGTATCTCTTCCCTGTGCTTCTTCCTCATACTTTTCACCCTGCCCTTTCTTCCATCCCTTCAATTGCTAAATACTTCCACTCCCCACCACATTTCCCTTGCAAATCCTACTACCCTGCTAATCACCTGCTTCAACCAAATGGCAGCTCCAATGCCTTTTTAT
This sequence comes from Neoceratodus forsteri, assembly GCA_016271365.2. Taxonomy (NCBI): domain Eukaryota; kingdom Metazoa; phylum Chordata; order Ceratodontiformes; family Ceratodontidae; genus Neoceratodus; species Neoceratodus forsteri. The sequence goes on from CM057450.1 coordinate 874,779,688, forward strand.
CATACCTGGACCCACTTCTCTACATGGCCTTCCACCTCATTCATGTTTTTATCTTACTCCTACTCTTTACTGTGCATCCGTAAATTTCAGCTTTCCACTTTCATTTATTCATCTTGTTTCCCCTAAACATCTAACAAAGTTTGGTTCAAGAGTGCCAAGCTGCACTTCATCATTATCTCTCTCGTACTTCTCTCAGCAGGAGACATAAATCCCAACCCAGGTCCAACACTCAGTAAAGCCCCCCTACCCCATCCATGCCCCCCTCCTCAGCTTCTGCTCCAACCCCAATTTCACTTCCCCATGGCCAAAAAATCTTCCACGTTAACATTCGCAGTCTCCTTCTCAAACTTGACCTGCTCCTCCTACTTGCAGGATCCCTAAATCCAGACATCCTCATTGTATCACTGACCTGGCTAACAAACAAAATCCCTAATGCTTCTATCACCATTCCTAGATATGCCATTACCCACCAGGACCACACTGGTAGGGGTGGGGTGTAGCTATCTATGTCTCCTCCTCCTTCTCTCTCCAAACAACTACTGTTCTATCAACCACAGACCCCAATGCCTATGAAGCCCTCGTCATTAGACTATCTCTACTGTTTTCCATACCGATATTTATCGCAGGAGCTTATTGCCATCCTGGTCTATACCATTCTGTAGCCACTGATCTAATCACCACTATTGTGTCCCTTACCTCCTCAGATGAGCTCTACCTGTTAGGGAATCTAAACCTTAACTGGTTGTCACCCGCCCTAGATAAGACTCGTACTAACATAGCTGCCCTTAACCTGTCCCAATTAATCATGGAACCTACTTGCCTAAACCACAAATCCCATAACCACACTCTCATAGACTGGACCCTTACTACCCATCCTCACAGGGTAATCCAATTGGGCCTACTGCCAGATGCTCTTAGCGATCATCATATGATCTACATAGATAGGAAAGTACACCGACTTAAGGCACCCCACAATTCACTCTTACAAAACATTAGACCTTACCCCTCTACATCATGACTTAACTAACATTGACTGGGCCCCTATATCCTCAGCCAAAACTATCAATCACGCCCTGGCATATTTCAAAGATAATTTCATCACCGTCTGGAACAAACATGCTCCCCTGAAGCAAGTTAGAGTGTATGTTAGTCACCACCCCTACTCCCTAAACTCTTGCCCTGTCAACAAGTGTGTCATAAAGCATGGAAAACCTACAAATCCTCCAAACTCCCTCGTGACTACTGGACACTCCAAAATGCCTGTACCAAAGCCATCCACCTGGCCAAAGCATAATATTTCAGGTACACCTTTAATAGAAATATAGAAACATAGAATTTGACAGCAGATAAGGACCGCTTGGCCCACCTAGTCTGCCCATTTTCCTACCTAACAGATAAGCTGCAGATCCTAGTTAACCAACAGCTTACTTCCTCCTACCCCCCACTAGGACTGCCTTATGTCTGTCCCATGCATTCTTGAATTCCCCCACTGTTCTTGACTCCATGACCTCCTCAGGAGGCTGTTCCATGCATCCACAACCCTCTCCGTGAAAAATACTTCCTCACATTACCTCCGAGCCGTCCCCTCTGTCTTCAAATTTTGCCCCTTGTTCTTGCACATCTCTTTTCTGAAAGATGCTACCTCTTGGACTTTGTTGATTCCTTGAGGTACTTGAAGTTTCTATCATGTCCCGTCTCTCCTTCTTTCCTCAAGGGTATACATATTAAGCTCCTTTAGTCTTTCTTCGTATGTCTTCTGGTGCAGACCCTGCACTATTTTGGTTGCCCTCCTCTGGACAGCCTCCACTCTGTCTATGTCTTTGCAGAGGTGGGATCTCCAGAACTGCACACAGTACTCCAGATGGGGTCTCACCAACTGTCTGTACAGAGGGATAACAACTTCTTGTTTTCTACTATTGATGCCTCTTCCTATGCATCCCAGTATACCCCCAACCTTCCTTACTGCCTTCTCACATTGCTTGCCCACCTTTAGGTCATCTGATATAATTACCCACAGGTCCCTTTCCATTTTTATTGTTGTCAGTATCTCACCCCCCATTGTGTACTAACATAAATAACCCATCAAAGCTGTTTAAAGTAGTTCACTCACTTTTCTCTCCCCAAATTAAACCCCCATCCCTGCTGCTCAAAATAAACAACCAACTCATTGCCGACCATCCTACAGTAGCAGCAAAATTCAATTCCTACTTTACTTCATGTGCCTTCACCCAGTTAGCCTCCCTCCTACCCCACCCTACTACCTCATCCCTCCATCCCTCCTGATTCCTCCTAACACCACCACTTAGCAGAGAGTTTTAACTTTTCACCCATCTCTCCCAATGATACCTTAAAGGCACTACTCTCTATCAACCCAATTAAGGGCAGCTCCCCTGATGGCCTGGACCCTAAGCTGCTGTACCTCTCTGCTCCTTCTATTTCCCTTCCTCTTCCTGATCTCCTCAACCTGTCTTTCCACACTGCAACTATCCCTGAAGCCTAAATACATGCTACAGTTCTCCCTCTACCAAAGGGAGGTGATCTCTCATCTCTGAGGAATTTCCACCCCATCTCACTTCCACCCACCCTGGCTAAACTTTAAAAACACCTTGTTCTCTCCCAACTCTCATCCTTTCTTGACGACCGCTCCTTCTGCACTTCCTTCCAGTCTGGTTTTCCAAAGAATGACTCCACAATCACTTCCCTACTTAGACTCATCAGGCCCAGTTCCAAGATGGGTTACACATGTCACAACGTGACTTGAGCCAAACTCAATGGTGCAAGTCACACCTTGCAGCATGCATTATGCTGTCTGCAATTCCAAAAGGTAGCCTGTGACATGGTGCAGGTTGCCTGAACCAAACATGGGCTATGCCACGGGCTAGGGCAGAACCCCCCTGTGACCTGGTGCAAGGGTGTTTCCAGCATTGGCTATGGCTGTATTTTAAGTGGCCGGCCAAAAGAATGGCAAGTTGCTATTCCAGGAGGTACCCCAGCAGACAATGATCTAAGTACAGTTAGACCAGCTGTTAGCTGGTTTAACCATACCCTATGTCCACCAGGATCACACTTCCATGCCTGCTGCCCCTAAAGCCAACACACCCCAGGGTCCCTCATAGGTACCCACCCTACACCCAGTGGCAGGGCTGCCAGCCATGTGCAGCCAGCAGCTCCGATCCTCCGTCCCTGAAATGTGTCCCACAGGGCAGTACACAACCCCCCCCACCATGCACCCCAGGGTCATTCAGCGGCCTCCCACCACCACCATAGCCCTGTGGGGCATTGTCATGGTGTCCTGTTGTGGGGTTTTGGGGGGACCGTGCCATGCAAGGCTTATGCCCTGTGGGTCGGCATCGCTGTGGTTTGCAGCAACCAGGTCAGGTGCGCCCTTCCCTTGGTGCAACTCTGGAGCTGCCACAAGTTGCAGGGCTTAGGTGATGGAGACTCTGCCTGTTCTGGAATCTGTCACAGGGTCCCCGGTGTAGCAGCATATGTCACAACTCACATCCTCCCATGAGTTGTGCCATATGTTCTGAAATCAGGCCCAGTGACTCTATCCATTCAGCCATGGATAGAGGTCACATCACTTCTGCTATCTTTGTTGACCTTGCCATGGCTTTCGACACAGACTTCCACTCCCTCCTCCTCAAAACTCTCTCATCAGCTGGCTTGTCTTGGTCTGCCAACAACTGGTTCAGAGCCTACCTTGCAGGTAGAACTCAATCTGTTAAAATAGCTGACTCTACACCCCCTCCACTACCCATCTGTACTAGTGTGCCTCAAGGTTCTCTACTTGGCCCACTCTTATTCTCAATTTTTCTAAACACTCTACCATCATTATGCTCCTCATCCTCTATCCATGAGTATGCTGACAACATGGTCTTGTTCACCTCTGGTCACTCCCTCCAATGTGACTTCCAGACTACAGTATGACTTCAATAATGTTCAACACCGGCTAAACTCACATCAGTTCTTCAATGCCAAGAACAGTCTCCATGACCATTGGCACTAGGCAGAGACTCTCTCGGCTGCCCTCCTTTCCCTCCTTCCACAACCTTGATGGGACAAAACTAGGGGACACCACCTCTTTTAAATACCTGGGTGTCTGGCTTGACCGACACCTTAAATTTTCTGTACATATTGATGCCATCCTGAAAATACTGCACCCCAAGCTCATCACCCTTTACAGGAACCATAGTTCCTTACCACTACCGGTTAGGTGTGAGCTTGTTCCAACAATGATACTACCTATTTTTGACTATTGCAACATAGTCTACAGTGTTGCTCCTAAGTCTTCTCTTCCCAGTTTGAATACTCTCTTTAATGCTTTCTGTCACTTTGCTTTTGACTTCCTCTCCAGCACACATCACTGTACCTTGTATCATTCGTTAGCTTTCCCCTCCCTTGAGTGCAGGCATCTCTCTCACTGCACCAAGTTCACTTCTTAATTCTGGTTTGGGACTCTCATCTTTTACTTTTCCTCCTTACTCTCTGCTCCACCTCCCTCCTGCCACCCGCTCAGATCCACTGACACATGCACTCTAGCTATTCCTCATTGTTCTACCTCCATAGGCCAGGAAGCTTTCTCCTACCACTTCCCAAAGCTTTGGAACATGCTGCCACCTCTTATCAGACTTTCCTCTTCCCCATCTTCCATCTCCTTAGCCCTTTACAATTTCTATTCCTCTAAATGCATTTGTTTTTAGCCCCCATTCAACCCTCCCCACCCTGGCTCATTTTCCTTTAGCCCTACTTTACTTCTGTTCACCTAACTGTACTTGTTCCTAGCCCCTCCTTCACAACCCTCCCAACACTTATGCACTATCCCCTACTCCTCTATCCCTGACTTACCTCCTGTCTCCTAACTGAACCCTTCCTCTGATTACTACCTCAAATGCTACCACCTATTATACCCCCTCCTCCCACCCTCTACCACAACCTACTGTGCCGTTTCGACATGCTACTACCGTCCTCAACCTATTGTGTTATATCAACACTCTACTGCTGTCCTTCCCCCACTTCCCTCTTCTCCCTCACTGATGCCCTCCCTTTTCCATTCTTAGTTTACCCCTATTTCCTCCAGCCTCTCTATTCAGTATCCCTCTCCTCCCCTCCAGTCACCTGCCTCATTTCACTCCTCCTCCTTGCCCTCCTTCTATCCCCTCCTTTTCTACCCAGTCCTGTCCCGCTTGCAGGGTTCTCTGTCATCCTGAAGAGATGCAGATCTTGGCTTTCTCTCTTCTATCCCTCTTCCTTCCCCCCACTTTCTAATCCTGACCTCCTTGCAGGGTTATCTGCATCATGAAGGGGTATAGATTGTCTTTCTCTCTCTCTCTCTCTTTTCCCTCTCCCCTTCCCCCACTTTCAAATCCATTGCATGCCCACCTCCATACTTCCTTTTCCCCTTCCTCAACTCCTGTTCCCTTGCCTCTCTCTTCTCTACCTCCCTGCTCCCTTTCTCTCCTCTTCTTTTCTGCCACATCCTGTCCCCATTGTAGGGTTCTCAGCATTCTGAAGGAGGATAGATCTTGGCCGTCCCTCTCTCTCTCTCTCTCCCTCTTCCATTCCCCCACCCTCTTCCCCTCGCCTGTCCACTTCCTCACTTGTTATATAAATGCCCTCCCTTGGGTATACAATAGCACCTCAAATCTTGTGCTCAGCCTACTACCTCTAGCACTTCAAATTGTTCTTCCAACTGTTGTAACCCCCCCCCCGGACGCTTCTGGAAATAAGCTGTTTACAGTTCATGTTGTCTTTCCTGGTGAAACATTTTCCACATAAATAAATAAACAAGTCAGAAGATCAAGTTGACCTTATGCTTGAGGTTCCAGTCAAGGAATTTTAGGCCTCCCTTCTCAAGGTACTGTATGACCTTATGAATGCTTAGCTGCTGTGGGCCAGAGCATCAGAAAAAGGTTAGCATTAATGTTTTAGTGGTCAAAGGAAGGTTGGGTTTGAAGCTAATAGGTAGATTATTCAGGATAAACTGGAGCTTTGGGGTAGCTATCATTTTAAAAGCATGCACCCATCCATAATGAGATAAGATCAGTCAACCCCACCAGTCAAGGTCTCACCGTAACACCTCCAGAAGTGGTAAAATATTCAACTTGCCCAGACTCCTAAGGTCCCAAGAGAATTGGATGCCTGCATAATTTATGGTGGATTGGGTCATCTGTAGATCCAAAGGAAAGCCCAGGATGGTCCAAACTTTGGGGCAGGAGGGCAGAAGTATGGATTTAGAGACATTGGCTTATAGCCAGACAGCTAGCTTAACTGAGAGATTAGGTTCAACAGTGCTGGGAACAAGATTTCCAGTTTGGTAGGGTAAGCATTATATCATCTGCATAGGCCAAATAATTGTGGTCACCCCCCCCCCCCACTGATATGCAGTGAATATCTGGGTCCAGTCTGATGGCTTGAAGCAAAGGCTCTAGAGTCAGAACAAAGAGAAGAGATGACAAAGGGCAAGCCTAATAAGTGCCTCTACCAAGTGGGAAGGGAGGAGAAGGATTTGCATAGGTGACTGCCGAGGCCTGAACTTTGTGATACAATGTGCGGGCACATCCAGTAAAGGTGTCCCCAGTACCAAACAGTTCAGCATATGAAAGAAGTAGTCCTAATCCACCCTATCAAATGTTTTTCTGCATCAAATAAAACAATCACTGATGGGTGACACGGAGAAGACATGGCACAGACCAGGTTGGGGACCCTCTGGGTATTGTCATTTCTGCTCCTCTGTAGAATAAAGCCCACCAGGTCCCTGTTCACTAAGGTGGCTACCATGTCCTTGAGCTTAGAGGCAGGCACCTTGGCATAGGCTTTACAGTCCACTCTTCTAAGTAAAATCAGACAGTAACTACCACACACACGGGGGTCATTTGTGGGTTTCAGCAGAAGCGCAATGAAGGCTGTCCTCATAGAGGGTGGAGGGTGCCCAGTGTCCTAGGCTTCCTGCAGAGCATCTGCCAGTGGTGAGAAAAGGACTTCACAGAAGGCATAGAGGAATTCAGCCAGAAGATCATCCTCTTCTGGCAATTTACCAGGGGACATGGTGCAGAGGACTATTTGCAGTTCTGTGACAGTAAGGGACCAGTCAAGGGCTTCCCTGACACTTGGGCCAATCTGAGAAAGACAAACTGGGGTAGAGAATTGCACCAAGTCAGCATCCGAGGGGATCACCTCCTTGCTATAATGCCACTTATGGAAATGAAGGAAGGCTCATTGATACTTTGTGGGTCCCACCTCAGGGTGCCATTGAGTAAATTTAGTGCCCCAGCTCTGGCTTTCTCCTGGCACTTACATAGCTGGTAGGAAAATAAGCACCTTGTTTTTCTCCCACTTCCTAGAAAGATTATTTGAGGCAAAATAGCATGAATGCAGCCCTTTGGTGGAGGTGCAGATTCACCTTATATCTAGTGCCAATGATGTCTGCAAGCAGCCCTGCAGAGTTCTCAGGGTCAGCTCGATACCTGGCCCCCAGGTCCCTAAAAGTTTGCAGCTGTAGCTCTAAGTCTTTCTGCCACACCTTCTTGAGATGAGATGCTTAACTAATGCATCTCTCACCCCCTATGAAGGCCTTTGGGGCATCCCACATGACTGCTGATGATGTGTCACGGGCATGGTTAATGGTAAGAAAATCTCAGATATCCCATGTCAGCAATTGGCAGAGTGCTGGATCCATCAGCAGAGAGGCATTGAAGCAACAGTGCTGTCTGTTACTGTCATAGAGGAGGGAGGATACCCATGAAAAGGTGATCAGAGCATGATCTGAAATTATTACTGCACCAGTCTTAGCCTCCAGCATGGCTGGAACCCATTCCTGTGGCACTAGCCACAATCTGTCTGGAAAAAGGATTTTTGAGGGGGTGAATAAAAGGAGTAAACCCTCCCTGTCAGGTGGATCAAGTGCCAAATATCAATGAGATCCAATTCAGATACAAACCTCTGGATTGCCAGCAGAGCCTGTGATGGAGGATAAGTAGGTGGGGAATTCCTATCCAGAAAATCATCCATCATGGTGTTAGTGTCACCCCCTACAATGAGACATTTCCATTGCAGCATTGAAAGTGTTTGTACTAAGGAGTGAAAAAAGGTAGCATCTTGGACATTAGGACTATACAAATTAAAGAAAGTGACCTCCTAGCCACATAGTGTACCAGAGACAATGACATATCTGCCCTCAGGGTGAAATACTACTGACTCCACTGTGAAGGGGGGACTTATATGAATTAATATGGCTATGCCCCTGCTACTTATGTTATATTAGCTAGTCTACACCTGCAAGACACATCCATTTCTAAGCATTTCCCCTTCAGATGTGGAAAGGTGAGTAATAGCAGTAGTAAGACGTTTATTTTTTTACAGGTAGCAGTGTTTAACATCATTGGGTCAAAGACCCTTTTTCATGATGGACCTGTTGCATTTACATAGAAAATTTTACACATATTGTGCAAGAGACAAACTATTACTACATACATCATAGCAGCAATACTTAAACTATTATTAAGATCAATTTATCATTCACCACATTATTACACTCACTCAGATCAAAGTCAAGACTAGAGACAAAGTACATGTATATCTAAAAACTTTGAAGTTCACTGTATTCCTAAGATTCAGGGAAGCTTCACTGCACTCATCAAGCACATGTTAATCAGTCCATCCGTGTATAAACACTTCAACCATTACACATGCATTTCATTGCTAAGTCATAACCAATAACTTTCATAAAGTGCTTTGTTTGTTGGATTTGTTTTTTATGTTCACCAATTGGGGCCCACAGTTTGACAACTTTTGTTCCAAAGGTCAGGTCACCAAATATGTTATGTAATTTAGGTATAGCAAATTTATTTTCCCCATTAACTCTAAGATTGTGGTCATGTCTGTATGTCAGATATGACATTTTATCTACAAGGTACCTAGGGTTCTGATTATGTACCACCCTATTAATCTGTTTTAACCATTTTTGTTCTATTTTTTGCTTTATTTGAGGCCACTGTAGTAGCATAAACATATCACAATGATGAGTATAATACTCACAGTTTAATATAAATCTGGCCAGATTATTACATAAAACTTGAATAGCTCTTAAATTTGTATTACTAGCCATGCCATAAACATGGATTCTATACTCAATACAAGGTATAATCAGTTGATTTGTGATGTCCCCTCTCTTTTTCTGGTTTAAGCAATATTTTGACCTCCGAAAAGCTCCTAATTTGTTATTAGTTTTACTTGCTAAATCTTTTATATGAATATCAGATTTTAAATTCTGGTCCACAAAGACCCCCAAGTACCTGTAGAGCTTGACCTAATTTAATATTTCATTTTTTACTGTTTTTATAGAAATTTTAGAAAGAGTGCTGGTGGCTTTCCCTTTTCTCAGAAAGACCATAGAATTAGTTTTTTTTACTGTTTAAAACCAATTTTGACTGACACGACCATGTCTCCATCCTACTAAAGTCTTTTTGGAGATATTTCTCCATCTCCTGGATTGAATATCCATGGGCCAATAAAACTGTATCGTCGGTGTACATTCTCAGGACAGTATGTTCTACTACTGCTGGCAGCTCATTCACATACATTATAAATAATAAGGGGCCCACAATTGAGCCTTGGGGGACTCCTGTTTTAATGGGAATTGGTTTTGACAAGATTTCCTTAATCTGCACTTGCTGGACTCTTTCAGTTAAATATGACTGAAAGCAGAGAAGAGTTTCATTATCTATCCCCAACCCCAGCATTCTGTAAAACAGTATTCCATGATCTATGGTGCTGAAGGCCTTGGAGAGATCCATGAACACAGCACCCACCAACCTGCCCCGATTTAAATGGGTAGTGATGTTATCTATCAGGTCTGTGAGCGCGGTGTCAGTGGAGTGGCCCTTTCGAAACTCAGACTGGTAATAGGACAGGAGAGAATTGTCTTCCAGATATCCACTCAACTGCCTCTGAACCAGACTCCCCAGGACCTTCAACACACCAGATAACAATGAAATCAGGCTATAGTTTGTTGGTTCTGCAGGGGAGCCTCCTTTGTCTATTGGTACAATTTTCACCTGTTTCCACAGAGTCGGGAACCTATTTTCAGTTAAACTCCAATTTAGAAGTCTAGCTAATATTGGAGCTATTACCTCGAGGGAATCTTTTAAAAACCTATTTTCTATTTGGTCTAATCCTGAAGCTTTATTTATTTGAAGTTTCCTAAATTTTTCCTTAACCTCTCTACAAGTCATAGCTCTGAATCTGAATGATATCTTATTTGGGGGCCATTGCTTCCTCGAGCCAGTCTCTATATAATTTTGTAGTGGAATATCTATATCAGGAAGTGAGACAAAATATTGATTCAGCTTTTCCACAGAATCTTGTGGTGAAAATAGGGTGTCCCCATCCATGATCTAAATGGGCTGTTCATTCACCACTTGTTTTTCAAAAGATTTAATCAGATTCCAATACTTTAGTGGGTCTGCACTTTTTTCAGTCTTAATTTTATAATATTATAATACAGTTTTTTCAAAGTTCTAATTTTGGATTTAAGTTTATTTCATTCATTTTTATATTTCTTCCAATCCGTTGTGTACAAAGTTTTATTTGCTTTTTTCCATAATTTGCCTGTATATCTTATGTTATGAACATTAGCTTTTTTGTTTACACTATTTTTGAAAGGAGATATTTCATCACAAGGCTGAGTAAACAATTTAGTGAATTTCTCAACAGCCCAGTCAAGTTCAGGGATTAGGAACAACCTGTTCCACTTAATATTTAATTTTTATAGAAAAGTTTCTTTACTGTATCTGTTAAAACTTTGATGCCTTACTATTCTACGCCCCACATTTGCTGACCATCCCCTATTGATGAACTCTTCAAATACACAAATAATAGATCAATGGTTCCCAAATATGGGTTGCTTCACTACTGTAGATGTTACTTGGATTCCCTCTGAGGTAAAAATAAGATCCAGTATGTTCCCTTCATTAGAAATACAGGCTTTCCTTGTGGAAACTGAAACATTTTGATTCAGATTTAAAGAAGTTAAACTTCTCTTGAGGGGATTTCCTCTTAATTTGTTCCATGCTGCATTAAAATCTCCTACCAAAAATAGGTCAGATCCCATTGTGCGTTGTTGTAATAAATGTGGCAGTTTATCAAACTTTGTTACTCCAACATTTGGGGCAGAATAAATTAGCCCTAGAACCAGATTTAGATCCTTAATATACACCAACAAACATTCTATCATCCCCACTTCTCCTGTGTAAACTACAGTGACTTGCTATAGTTCCCATTTTTAGTATAATAATAACCCTCCACCTCTCTTCCCAACCCTATATCTTCTATACCAGGTATATCCTTGTAACTCAATTTCCCCCTCACTTATTCTAGGTGTCAACCAAGTCTTTGCTATGATGTCCAGATTTTTTGAAGTCTCCCAGGCTCTCCTCATGCCTAACTTATTTTTCAGACTCCTTGCATTATCATAGACTGATTTAAATGAGTGGGGGGAAGGGCCTGGATTTGTTACTACATCCCCTCCCATTAATAGAACAAGACAAATATTAGTTTGTATATCTAAACTCTTAAAGTACATATGTGTTTTACATTGTCTTCACAACTGGAATAGAACCTCTAACTAGAGCAAAGAAGTTCCTTCTTATAGGTCCTATATGAGGTATTTTTACCTCCTGTGTTCCCCTCCACTGCTGTGCTAAAAGGACTGTTGGGATTAAATCATCAGCGTCCTGCCTTGTTACTTTATTTTTAAAAATGGGGCACAGAACTATACACAACCCAACAAGGTAAAACCAGCCATTTAACACCCACATTTTACAGAACTATTAATGTTCTCTTAAATAGCAAACTTTAGAGTGTTTAGCCCCCTCACTGGAATTGCTCTGGTGAGAAGGAAAAGCTAAATAAACAAACTTTAAACACAATTTTCCATTTTTTCTCACCAGAAACAAGCCAGTCAAGGATCAAACTAGTCAGGGAGCACAGTACCAAACCTCTTGACTTCTCTACCAAGTGGCACTCGCGCCACTCAGCGCTCATACACCGCTCACACCGGTGCATGTGGCTCTGTTGTTTGAACAGTGCTTGCTCCAGCCTCCAACAACAGAATTGGTCACTAGCTCCCTTGAGCCCCCTCACACTAACCTGGTTAGCTGTTCACTGTACAGGGCAGTTTTACAGGGTCCCACAGATGTCCACAAAACACCACAAATTAGATCTCCTGTAGGAAGGTTATTCTACCCCCCCTCCCTGCGAAGGTGGTCAAATATTTTATGTTGTTTAATGAGGTGTGGATACTTTCACATTCCAGGATATCCATTTTATTAGGTGACTTGCCATAACACAGAGTAGAAAAGGGAGAAATGGGCTATGAATAGATCCATGACTATCAGAGAAGAAGCAACAGAGGAGATTGCAGTCTCCAGGTGCAGGGATGGTATCAGACTTGGTTGGACAAAAGGAACCCACCGCCACATGGACCAGGTCTGGAAATCATGTACAAAACAAGAAGCACAGAGTAGGCTATAAACATAACTAGAATAACATACACTGAATATCTGTAACAAACCATGTTGAAAATTCAGTGAAAAGAACAACACCAAAGAGATGTATTAAAAAGGTTCTACAATGTACAGAAGGACCCAATTCAAATAGCATTCCAATGAGGTATGATGGGGTAGGGTAGTCTAGGTCTTAACCCACATGGGAGTGGAGGCTCCCAAAGTGGAAGGGCTGGGACCCTATCACACCCTCTCAGAGAGTGGGTGTTGCATGGTGGCTTTGCCACCATGGCAGCCTGGACACAGAAACACCATAGCTAGCTGAGTCCAAATGAGCCAGTATCCCCCAAAAAAGGAATACCTAAAGGTGGGGCCAGAATAGGGTGGGAACCGCCCCAGGTGAATATGCCACATAGGTGAAGAGAGGCAAACCATTAGAACACACGACAAGAACCACAGTGAAACAAAAATTTACCTGAGTGGTACAAAAATAGAGAAGCCCTAAGGCAGCACCTTGATAGAGGTAAATTAAGCACAAACAGACCTGTTAGTTTGATCTCAGTGGTAGGGAAAATGATGGAATCAATTCTGAAAGAAAGAATTGTTGAGTACCTAAAGGCCAGTGGGGCACAGGACCCAAGGCAGCATAGATTCACAGTCAGAAGGTCATGTCAGACAGATCTAATAGATTTCTTTGACTGGGTGACCAAAGTAGTAGACCAGGTAGGGGCTATGGACAAGGCCTACCTAGATTTTAATAAAGCATTTGACACAGTCCCATACAAAATATTAATATACAAATTAGCCAGCCTGGCAGTGGGTCCACAGGTGGTAGCCTGGGTAAAAAATTGGCTGGACAACAGGACACAGATTAGTAAACAGAGTCCACTCTGAAGAAAAGGGAGTTACTAGTGGGGTACTGCAGGGTTCAGTACTGGGTCTGGCCCTTTGAATGTCTTTATAAGTGACATTGTGGAGGGACTATAAGGAAAAGTATGCCTTTTTGAAGACAACACAAAGATCTGCTACAGAGTTGATATACAAGGGGGGTGGAAAGGATGAGAAGGGACTTGGCAAGGTTGAAGGAATGGTCAAAAGTATGGCCACTTAGATTAAATGCAAAGAAGTGGGAAGTAGTGCACCTGGGTAACAAAAATCCAGGGCAATAGTACACAGTGGGGGGGCAGGACTAACAACAACAAAAATAGAAAGGGACCTGTGGATAGTCATATCAGATTACCTAAAAGTAAGCAAACAATGTGAGATGGCAGTAAGGAGGGCTGGGGCAATATTGGGATGTATAGGAAGAGGCATGACCAGTAGAAAACAGGAAGTTGTTATCCCTCTGTACAGACAGTTGGTGAGACCCCCATCTGGATTACTGTGTGCAGTTCTGGAGACCTCATCTCTGCAAAGGATACAGACAGAATGGAAGCAGTCCAGAGGAAGGCAACTAAAATGGTGCAGGGTCTGTACCAGAAGCCATATGAAGAGAGACTAAAGTAGCTTAATATGTATACCCTTGAGGAAAGGAGGGAGAAGGGGGGACCTGAAAGAAACTTTCAAGTACCTCAAGGGAATCATCAAAGTCCAAGAGGGTAGCATCTTTCAGAAAAAGAGATGTGCAAGAACAAGGGGCACAATTTGAAGATGGGGACAGGGGGGGATGGTTCACGGGCAACGTGAGGAAATATTTTTTCATGGAGAGGGTGGTGGACATATGGAAGAGCCTTCCTGAGGAGGCTGTGGGGTCAAAAACAGTGGGGGAATTCAAGAATGCATGAGACACACATAAGGCAATTCTGGTGGGGGTAGGAAGAAGTAGGCTGTTGGTTAACTAGGATCTGCAGCTTATGTAATTGGTAGGGAACAGGGCAGACTTGGTGAGTTACACAGACCATATCTGCTGCCAAAGTCTATGTTTCTATGTTTCTGTGTTTGCACATCATACCCCGCATTGTTAGCTACTAGGGAAAACTGAAGCTGGCTTGGAGAGGTTATGGTCCAGCCACATGGATACTGACCTCTCCACCGGCATTTTTGCCTAAAGTAACACCAGGCCTTTTTCAAGCCCAGCCCTATCTCTGATCCTAAAGGAAATGCAGGTCTTGACCAGGTTGCCTGCCATCTTTGAGGTGGGATTGGCATGGTCCATGATGAGTGATAAGGCATTACTATCCAGAGTGCAGCGTGATCAGCCTGAGCCAGCAGGATTTAATGCAGAAGGTGAGTAGGGACCACTAGAGCTCTGACAGCCTTAGTCAGCAGACTGCTAAGCAGATGGGCTACTTGTTCCACACCACAGGAGTCAGAGCAGAACCACCCACCCTGAGCATCGAGGACAGAAGGGAGAAAGGGGAGGAGGGATCATGGCAGACAAGTACTGCAACTGTCCAAAATGGGGAAGACCAGTCACTGGTGGATGCATGGAGTGCAGCAATGAGAGAAAAAGGAATGGCTCTGGGAGCACCTCTGAGGCAGACACATACAGAAGCAAGTCAAAGTAGCCCCCAATTCCCTATATGCACCACTCTGCCAAAGCATCCCTTTTGCACGTGCAGGTTGCACAAATGTTTGCATCTTCGAGATGAGAAGAGGGGGTTGGCCCATGCCATTGGTGGTTGGAGACTCTATTGGCAGAGTGAATCAATGAGGCTTGCTAGGTGAGGCAACCTGGGGAAGCAACCAATCGATGAGGAGGGTGGGGCTCATCCACCATCATCATGGGGAATCAGGGCAAGGAAAGCTGAAGTTGCAAGGCTAGACATAAATAGAGGGCAGTCTGCTGACACTGTTCCCATGACAGACCTGAAGTTAAAGGGGTATAGTCCAATCTAAAAAAAAAAAACAGAGTGCAAACTGCACACAGCAAAGTGGTGATCAGAATGACAAGGAAGCTGCCTCAGACTTAGTAGGGCTGAAGAGACACAGAAAGAATAGATGCAGCTAGAAAGAAGGGAGCAGATGTAGAAGCACCCCTATAGTGGACAGGAAAGGAAAAAGTACAAGCAGAGTGAGGCAGAAGAGAAAGGGAAAGGGAAATAAGTGGGAGAGAGAGAGAGAGAGGATAGACAAGGAGCAGCATGAAGGAGAAAAAGAAAGCCATGAAAGCATGGGGAGAGCAGACACAGATGTAGAAAGGCAATGGCTAGAGCCACTTGCCACATAAGAAGCCCTTGCAGCAAGCCAGTACCACTCAATGCAGAAGGTTCAGTCAGTCAATCACGGTAGTCTAGACAGAAGAGCAAGGTCTGAATGTTATTACCCCCACAGGTTTGACAGTTCAGTACTGAACTACAGCTTGAAAGGTGGGGCTGCTACCTGGCCACAGGTCCAGATTCTCCATGTGTCACCTCTCAGTCAAGCCCAGGACAGGGTTTTTCTGCCTTGCTGTTAAGCCAAAAGAGCGGTGATGCAGGTAATCTTCAGTGGGTCCAGAAGACACATCTCTAGTGTCGAGCTGCTGGAAGTTGCTTGCTGCTTAGGTGCAGGCTCACTTGTAGAACACGTGCTGGCAGCAGAGTGACCAGAGTCCCTACTGTGCTCCTGTGTCCTAAAGTCTTGTGTGAGTTTGCCCAATGTTGTTTGTCATGGCCTCAGCAACAAGATCCTTTAGCTTTTGCCATCTGCTAATCCATCAGTCATTGAGCAATGGAGGAGTTGTCGGTAGGGGGATGCTGTAAACACCATCCTTGCTGGGAGGGGCAGGATGCCTCTAAGTTCTGTTGGCTCCCTGGAGCTGCAGTAGCACTTGGACTCTATCCAGCCAGTGTCTGATGCACCTCGTCCAGGGACTGAAAGGTATGAGAAATGCCACTGTAGGCTATGTTAAGCTTAGCTGGGTAGAAGTGGTAGTAGGGGATCTTCAGGTCATGCAGGATCCTTTTGGCATCTGTGTACCCCATGCAGCATTGAGCTAGCTTGGAATAATAGCCTGCAAAAATATAAATTCTGTGACCCCTCCAGCTGAGCAGTTGCTGGTCTCTGGCTAATGTCAGAATTAGCTCTTTATCAGGATACCAGAGGAAGCAGGTTAAAATAGGATGATGCCTGTCGCTGGGGTTGGGTACAGGTCTGAGAGCTCAATGCCCCCTCTCTATCTCCAACGGTGACTTCCAGGTGTACTGGAGAAGGTGTGGGAGCTCTTGCAGCAAGAATCCTTCCACATCTTTGTTTTCAATGTCCTCCAGGAAATTTCAAATTGTTGTGCCAACTTCTATTTTCTGCATCCTTGTCTTGTGCCTGGTGTCTTTATCATTAATATAGGAAAGGTACACTTCCACATCCCAGACTTTAGCCTGAAGAATATAAACTTTGTCTTCCAAGGTGGCAGCCACAGACTTGAAGAAGTGAGTTCCTTAACTCATTCAGGCCTAGATAAGCCTGTAGGTGGCATCTGAAAGCATAGCCACTCAGGCTAATAACAACTGTAGTCGTACTCAGCTGACTTTCACTCAGGTCTGGAAACATCTGAGGAAGTCAGCAGTTTTTACCTAAATATTAAACAAACCAAATTTCTTGGAAATGATTGCATAGCACTGTTTGAAAGGTAATGTTGTGCTAAACAACTTTGCTGCTGATACTGTGTGTCTATCACATATAATTTAGGAGCTATTCACATTTTTTAAAGGTACGGTGTGCTTGACTGACATTTGTCTCTCAAGCCTCACCTAAGCACCTTGAATAAGTCCGAAAAAACTCAGTGTTTTGGTATTTCAGCTAGTATAAAATAAAAACCAAACTGATTACAATTGATTGCATAGCACCATTAGAAAGACAACTTTGTGCTGAACAACTTTGCCACTGATACTATGTGTCTGTCATATATACTTTAGGAGTTATTCA
Source organism: Neoceratodus forsteri (assembly GCA_016271365.2). Lineage (NCBI taxonomy): Eukaryota > Metazoa > Chordata > Ceratodontiformes > Ceratodontidae > Neoceratodus > Neoceratodus forsteri. The sequence goes on from CM057450.1 coordinate 874,797,036, forward strand.
CATTTGTGTATGGTATGGTATGCAAGGCTAACGTTTGTCTCTCAAGCTTCACCTAAGCACCATGAATAAATCCAGAAAAAAAACACAGTAGTTTGGTATTTCAGCTAGTATAAAATAAAAAATAAATTGATTACAATTGATTGCATGACACCATTGGAAAGGCAATTTTGTGTGGAACAACTTTGCCACTTGTGCTTTGTGTGTAGCACTTACAGTTCAAGAGATAATAGCATTTGTCTGTGGCATGCTGATTATGACTTGATTTGCATAGACAGGCCCAGGATGCAGTGTTAAGAGTATGCAGGACGCAAGGGGTGGAACTACCAAAGAGCTCTTATGGTATGAATGAGTTAAGGACTAGCTGGATAAGCCCTTTGATCTCTATTGCATTGGTGGTTGTACCAGGGGTCCTGGATGCCTCAGCCATATCCCATCAATGGAGGACTGCGGCTGGAGGTACAAAGAAAGAACGCTGCCACTGAGAGAAATTTTGAAGCCTCACATTAAACTTGGTACATTCCCAATTGGTGCTACACTATAGGGTGCTAGGGCTGAAAAATGGTGCAGACAAGAACAGATTTCAAAATGAGTAATTATCTTGGTGGTTCAGAGCAGTAAAACTAGGCATACATAGTGGTCTACAGCTTGCGCATGCACCAGTGTCCCCAAAAGTTGAATCCCCCACTATGAGCCCCTTCTTCACAGCTGTCACTCTTTGGCTACACCCCTCCCCATAGCAGATTTGGCCACTGGAGGGACCTTGACAGTAAGAGGGTGCTCTCCCCAGACTGGGGAATTCACATGCCTCACATCTCTCAAGAAAATGGTTCATAGTTGTTATCCCAAAGCCTCCTCTCCTGGAGCATGATTCTATGGCTCCTCCTCCTCCCATCACCTTTCACCCCTATTGCAAATCTGTGGGGCCTGCTGAGGAAGAGAAGCAGCTGTGGACAACCATGACCCCTACTCTAACCTGCTGTCCTACTGCAGTGTTAAGTCTATGCTGCATCCAGTTCAGAGTGGAGTGCCACAAGCCTGTGACAGACTGGACAACCTTTTCATTTCTACAATGTATCCCAGAGGAATGAGGCTCCACAGGTCCTGCTGCTAACCACCATCCCATTCCATTACCTCTTTCTCTTCCTGCTGCCCATGTCTACTCTTTATCTCTTTTCTGAGATGTTCACAGTATGTTAGGATAGAACCAGTTACTGTAAAACAGGTAGGATTATGCCATTCTCTATCCAACATATGAACTACAATCCAATGTACCAGTCTCTACCACACTGTACCCCAAATAGGTTTTGACTGGTTCCTGTAAAGTAATACTAGCCTGCTGACACAGCTTTCTGTCTATCATGTTCTGGATTAAAAGCCTAACAGAGTTTAATGTCTAGAGAGTTTGATGTCCAAGAGTTTCTTTTTATACATGTAAGGTATAGAAGATCAACAGGTACTCATGGGTTGCACTTAATCTACATATGTTTTTTAACTTATAAATAATACAAGAGTTACGTATAGCCCTTTCACACCTGACCATACTGATACTGCATATTAATTACAATAACCAATTCATAATAAAGACATCTGACAGAAACTTGTCAGATAAATCTCCATAGACAGGACAAGGTGGCTTTAGAATTGTGATACAACATAAGTGATTAAGTGTTACATGTTATTCAGAATTGCATCACATTCAGCATACACTTTCAGGACTGAGTTGAAAAAATGTTCTCTTCCTCTCTAAACATTAACATCTGTGAATGTTTTTATAAAATGATAACCAGAGAAAGGTATATTCTTATCAGCTAACAGTGTTTGAATTTCAGGTTGTTCATAATGGTTGCTCTCTCTGACAAGTATTGTACAGGATTTCCCTGATTTCACCAACCTGTCTTCCCATCTAAAAGGAGCTCTCTACCTAAAGCAGGAAAGTTCATCTACCTTATACTTTCAGACCATGCTTTGTCTTGCTTGTATGCAAAAAATCTCAGTACTAAATTCACAGATTTTTAGGTTTTGGGGAGAAATTGTTATTAAAAAAGAGACATCAATCATGATGGAGGGAGAGCAAAGTGACAAACCTAAACAGCAAATTTAGCAGAAGAGCAGAATGGCATGTGGCTCCGCAGATTTGGTATGGAGTACATTTAAATGGCTTGTAATGTAAATTGTGTAAACAGATGTAGCTGTTATTGAAAAAGAGAAGAGAGTAAATATTTCACATTATTCGGAATTGCATCACATTTGTAAACAGTCGTGTTCTTTTATTAAAAATGCAGATATGAAGTTTCGGACAATTTTGTTGATGGCTGTAGCAATGCAAGTGACTGAAGCACCAATGTCCAGGTCCCAGAAAGTTTCACTGACCCTAAAATGTCACACCTTGTCATCAAACTACAGATCACTGTCTCCAAATGAAATGAATGAATTTAATGAGCTCAGGGGTTCATATGTATGTACAGCATATTGAGCAAAAGTCTTTCTCTTAGACACACACACACACACTCCAGTCTAAAGCTACAATACCTTCTGATAACTTAGTAACTATGACTGTATGACATTTTCTTTAGTGATGTCAGTGAAATAGAAATTATGCTGCCACCAGTTGACATTCATTATGAGCAAATACAAGTATTTTTCCATCATTGGAGAGAACTTGCTCAGAACTAACATGCAAAGGACACATTTTAGAATCAGCTCTGAATTCAAATGTCGTGCGTAGGGCCAGTGTGATGCTGGGATGCATTGGAAGAGATATCTCCAGCAGGAAGAGAGAGGTGGTGTTGCCACTGTGTTGCTCACTAGTGAAACCCTACCTGGAGTGCGGTGTCCAGTTTTGGAGGCTGCACCTCAGAAAGGACATAGAGTGGAGGTAACCCACAGTAAGGCATCTAAAATGGGTCAGGGTTTGCACAAAAAGCCTTATGAGATAAGACTGAGGGATCTCAACATGTAAACCTCAGAGGACTGAGAGCAAGAGGGGACAAGAAAGAGACCTACAAGGATCTCACATGAGTGAACACGGTGTAGAAGGGGAGTCTCTGTTGAAGGAAGAGGAGCAGTGGGACCAGAGGGCATTTGATGAATTTGGAGGTGGGAAAGATTAAGATGATGTGAGACAGTACTACTTCACTGAAAGAGTGTTAGATGCTTGGAATACACTTCCAGTAGAAGTGTTGGAGGGGAAAATAGTAGGGGACTTCAAGTATGCATAGATTACACATCTGGGAATATTAGTAAATAGGCAGGGAGGAGGGAGAGTCTCTGAAGACCAGTTAGGATCTGCAGAGGAAAGCTAGGCACAAACCTTCTAGGCAGATTAGGTGGGCCAAGTGGTCATTTTGTGCTGGCAAATTCTATATTTCTATCTAACAAAAAAAATTCCGGTAAGTGTATCCCCAGTGCCGATTCAGGGGATTACTAACTGATGCCAATTTAGGCATCAGGAGGAGGTGTGTTCATCCTGCCAGGCTGGCCAAAGGGTAGGGTCTGAGCAGCGTGAGGGTTTAATTGAGTGTCAACTGGAGCACAGAGGAGAGACCATTAGAGAGAGTGAGAAGAGAGAATTGTTGAGAGGTTCATTCATGAGGGAGCATGTGGAGCCAACTCCTGGATCCTGCAAGGAGGGCCTCCAGTCAGGGCCAGGAAGGCCCGGGGCTGGTGTGGGGAGATTGCCCCCAGCCTCCAGCAATCATCCTAGCCCCACATTCCATCAGTGGGGCCATAGAGGATAGTTCCTTTGCATCAGAAAGCTGGAGAGAAGTCTGTCAGGAACCCATAAGCTCCACTTGATAAAGTTATGAAGGGGTGGCTGCCATGAAGGGATGCGAGTCCAAGGTGGCAGTGAGATCTCTGGAGGGGCTGCATGGCAGAGCAGCCCTGTTACCACCCATGTCCACCCAGGAGTGAAAGTGCTGCTTTGGGGAAAGAAAAACTAGGAATATGCCCAGATAACATCAGTGTCCTGAAGGAGATAAGAAACTGACTGAAGTATGAGTTTGGCCATGTTCTCACTGGTGGGGATAGATTAAAAAGTAAAAGTGCCTCCCTGTAAGAGCACCGCTGAGTGCTGACAGAATTTGGAACCCATTTTGGCTCACAAAAGAGAAAAGCATGAATTGAGAGGATCCAGGCTCGGGACCCAGGTCCCCCAAGTGTAGGTGCCATGGCTGTCTGCTGTAGTCAGTGAGGAAATGTACTAAAATAAATTGTAAATATTCTTGTCATCTCCATGGAGCTGATGTGTGGTTTGAGCCTTTGAATGCTGACTTTTAAATGAATAAATGGTGCCTGTTGCAACCGAGATACTGTTTGGGGCTGAATCACTGCTGCCAAGTTAAAAAAAACTGTTGCTGTGTGTTACTAAAAAAATGTTTGCCTACATTTCAAGCCAATCTGGAGTCCATCCAGTTGTGAAAGGGAGTAACAGATATCATCAGAGGTGCCTCGACAGAGCTCAAGCCTTTATCAGTATGAATCCTAATTTCTACAGTTTTAGAAGGTACTATGGCTCACATCAAGCATCCAAGTTGTTTTACTGCCCTAGTCTGTGTGCTTCTCCCCTCCTTCTCAGAGTCAATGCAACATCCAAACCCCTAGACAGGGAGGAGAGAGGGGTAGCTGCTGGAAGTGTCACCTCTGAGACCGGGAGTAATTGCTGCCTGCCTGTAGATAGAATTGGTCTGAAATGTAAACCCCGGGCAGGAGTGAAGAAAAGTTACAGAAAGTTAAAGGTTTAGCTCTGTTAGGCACCAATTAGTAAGCAGGAGTGTGGAACCCAAGGAGGGGTTACAAAAATGGGGACTGTCATCTGGGATTTTTTTTAAAGGCTCAATCACCTACCTTGCATAACTGGAGGGCATTGTTCTGAGGTGATGGAAAGTTGCAAGGCTGAAGCATTGATTCAAAGTTTGGAGTACAGCCTGAGGTAAAATGCTTCGTGAGGAAACAAAATGGCGCCTGAAACATATGTGAAACTATAACGACTGTATGATTAGAGACTACTGTGATCTGATTGGTGGATGGGACTAATGAGATGCTAGTACAGTACATACAAGAGAGACTATGTTACTGTCTGTCATTCAGCAACAGGAACTGCGTGGAAATCAGAGAGAGAGAAGCATCTTTTAGCCCACTGGAGCTGTTACAATAAAATCTAAGGAAAAGAAGTTTTACTATTAAGGAAAACTGCTTGAAAAGAACAAATAGAGCTTTGTGGACTGCAAACATTGTGGATTACAATTCTGTGAATTACAAGTTTGTGGGCTATCAAGTGTGGCTGCACAAGAGAGTAAGCAAAGAAAAAGAACTGCTTCAACCAGCAAAATGGCATCTGCCCCAGAATTGCCTAAAAAAAGCTGTGACTGTTCCTGAGTCTTTAGTTAGTGGGGTCAGGGCACAGCCATCTGCCCAGCCCTTCCCTCACTGCTGAGTGCCCAAGAACTTCCCATGACAGAGGGAGGGGCTGAGGGTGGGCTTCTAAAGGAAAAAGCTGCTGGAGTTGGTGTTGCGGGTGACAAACCAGGCCAGCTGAGGCCCCACAAGGCTGTAGTGCCCAGTTCTGTGACTTCAGCAACTGATCCCCCACTGCAGAAGGGGGCAGTAAAGTGAGTGATCCTGTCTGCTACACCCCCCTCAAAGAAACAGGAGGGACCAGCTACTACTAAAAAGACACCCCATTCTCCATTTGGAGTCAGGCCAGACACAGGGTAAGGAGGTATCTGAAACTGGGGTGCCCAGGAGAGAATTATCTATACATCAGTGGGTGGATCTGGGACTTAACTGAATGCAGGAGGTCAGATTGGGAGTTTAATGGCATTGTGGAGAAGGAACATTTGAGGAATAGGGTGGACCTAAATGATTTTGCCTATGACCATACCTGAGTAGAGTCCCTGGTCAGGTCTATGTGTGTCCATGGCATGGGAAGAAACCACCCTATTCAAGTGCTTTGCCATGGTTCATGACAATAGTGGACATTGGTTTAACAGGGAGGAGAGGAGGCACTGTGGGTCACTCTGGAGTCTGGAAATGGCTCCACAATCCACATGGGTTGTATACAGACCCCCATCTCAGGGGGAGGAAACGGACAAGGAAATGATAGAAGGCATCCTTGGGATGGCAGAGAAAGGGGAGATATTGCTGATGGGGGACCTGAATATGCCAGATGTTAACTGGAGCACCTTTGCTGCAGCCACAACCAAGAGCAGGGCCATTCTCGATGACCTACAGGGGGCATGCCTCAGACAGCTAGTTTTGGAACCCACTCGGAAGGGAGCAGTCTTAGACCTGGTACTCTCAAATGGGGATGGAAAGAGGGTCTCTGATCTTGAAGTGGGTAGCCATCTGGGAACAAGCGACCACCAAATGGTGTTGTTCACGATAAACTTAGCTGTAGACTCAAGCCACACAAAAATGAAGGTACTGGACTTCAGGAGGGCTGATTTTGTCAAAATGGGAGAGTGCCTCAGAAAAGCACTAGCAAACAGGCAAGAAGATGGGGTGGAGCAAAAATGGGGAAACATCAAAACCGTTATCACAGAGGCAGCAAGCCTTTGAGTGAAGCAAATAAACAAATCAAAATAAAAGAAAAAAAAACTATGTTTCTCAAAAGAAGTGGCAGAGAAGGTACAGGAGAAAAAGATAGCATTCAAGAAGTATAAGGAAACACAGAAGGAGCAGGACAGAGAACTGTACCAGTTAAAGCAGAAGGATGTGGGGAAGGAAGTCAGAATAGCAAAGGCCCAAACCAAGGAAAAGATAGCCAACTCGGTTAAGAAGGGGGATAAAAGCTTTTATAGGTACATTAGGGAGAAAAGAAAGACAAAGGCAGGGATACAGAGGCTGAATAAAGAGGAATGTGGTTGGGCAGAGAGTACAGTGAAAGCAGGATACTGAAACACGCCCGATACTGCAGAAGGACTGGAATGAAAGTATGTCTTTGCAGATGGACATAAAGATCTGCAATAGGTTGAAACGCAAGGTGGGTGGAGGATGGAAAGGGACTTGGCAAGGTTGGAGGAATGGTCAAATGTATGGCAGCTTAGATTCAACCCAAAGAAGTGCAAAGTAATGCAGCTGGGAAACAAAAACCCAGGGGAAGAGTACACAATGGGGGGTGAGATACTGACAACAACAAAAATGGAAAGGGACCTGATGGTAGTCATATCAGATGACCTGAAGGTGGGCCAGCAATGTGAGAAGGCAGTAAGGAGGGCTGGGGGGATACTGGGATGTATAGGGAGAGGCATCACCAGTAGAAAACAGAAAGTTGTTGGCACTCTGTACAGACAGTTGGTAAGACCACATCTGGAATACTGTTTACAGTTCCGAAAACCCCATCTCCGTAAACACATGGAGGCTGTCCAGAGGAGGGCAACGAAAATGGTGCAGGGTCTGCACCAGAAGACATATAAAGAAAGACTAAAGGAGCATAAGATGTATAGCCTCGAGGAAAGGAGGGAGAGGGGGGACATGATAGAAACGTTCAAATACCTCAAGGGAATCAACAAAGTCCAATAGGGTAGTATCTTTCAGAAAAAGAGATGTGCAAGAACAAGGGGGCACAATTTGAAGATGGGGACTGTCAGAAGTAATGAGGAAGTATTTCTTCATGGAGAGGGTTGTAGATGCATGGAATGGCCTTCCTGAGGAGGTTGTAAAGTCAAAAACTGGGGGGGAATTCAAGAATGTATGGGACAGACATAAGGTAATTCTAGTGCGGGGGGTTGGAGGAAGTAGGCTGTTGGTTAACTAGGATCTGCAGCTTATCTGTTAGGTAGGGAAATGGGCAGACTGGGTGGGCCAAGTGGTCTTTATCTGCCATCGAATTCTATATTTTTATGTTTCTATGTCTAAGTACTACGTGGTCAGCCATGATTGCCGTGGACTGGAGTGTACCAATCCAGACCTTGTTATATGCTCTTGAAGACTCCTCTGCAAGTTACAAGGTGCAGATGAGGAGAAGGACTTAATTGTCTAGTGCTCCCTGGCACTGCTGTGGACTTTACCACGTGCATACTCAGAAGGACTACCTGGTGAAACATAGAAACATAGAAGCTGACAGCAGATAAGGACCACAAGGCCCATCCAGTCTGCCCATTTCTTTTTCTGCCTTATAAATGTGCCATCGGCCTTTGCTCTGTCAGTGGCCTTAGTTGTTTGTTTTTTTTTAACCAGGCATAGCACACTAAGCTGAAAGCTTTTTTACAGGAGCGACCTGGAAGCACAAGGAGGTTTAGTGACTTGCTCAGGGTCACACAGTATGCAAGTGGAAGCTGTGGGATTCAAACCCAGGTCTGGTCTGCTGGATGTCACCAAATTTGCAGCTCAGAGCCTTAGACCACTGCGCTATACTGCCTATCTATTCATAGTCATTTGTATTGCTCCCTTATGCCTATCCCATGCCTGTTTGAAGCCCTGCACTGTATTCACAGCCACCACTTCTTGTGCTAAGCCATTCCATGCATCCACCACCCTTTCTGTGAAAAATAATTTCCTCACATTCCCCCTTAATCGGCCCCCCTCTAATCTCATGCTGTGTCCTCTTGTCCTGCTATTTTTCTTATATTTAAACATGTTAGACTCTTTCACCTTGTTAATGCCCTTAAGGTGTTTGAATGCCTCGATCATATCACCTCTCTCCTCCTTTGCTCAAGGGTACATATTGAGCTCTGTTAATCTGTCCTCATATGTCTTCTGATGCAGTCCCTGCACCATTCTGGTTGCCCTTCTCTGGACTGCCTCAATTTAGATTAATGTCCTTGTGAAGGTGTGGCCTCCAATACTGCGCAGTGCTCAGATGGGGCCTAACCAGTGTCTTGTAAAGAGGGATTATTACCCTCTTACGACTTGTGATACCCTACTAATACACCCTAACACCCCTAGCCTTACCTACTGCTTTAGAGGTCTGCTTGGATGATTTCAGGTCATCAGTGATGATGATGCCCAAGTCCCTTTCTTCCTTGTGACTGCTAGCAACTCCTCCCAGCTCATAGGTGGCTTCAGGGTTTCTCTCTTCCTCTGTGCATGATTTTGCACTTCTTGCATTAAATCCCAGTTGCCACTCTTCTGACCATTTTGCTAGTTTATCCAGATCTCTTCTCATTCTGCCCACTCCATCTGGATCATCTACTCTGTTGCAGATCTTGGTGTCATCTGCAAACAGACAAGCCTACCCTCTGAGTCCATCTGCAAGGTCACTAATGAAGATGTTGAAGAGGACTGGCCCCAGAACTGATCCCTGAGGTACCCACTAGTGACTTGCATCTCTTCTGATTGTATACCATTTACCACCACTCTCTGTTTTCTGCCCGTCAACCAGTTTGCCACCCAGTTGACCAACTTCTGACCCACCCCGAGCCTACCCAGCTTATTTATCAATCTTCTGTGTGGAACAGTGTCAAAATCTTTGCTGAAGTCAAGGTAGGCGACATCAACTGCTCCCCCTTGGTCCAGCATTCTGGTTACCCAGTCAAAGAAATCTATGAGATTAGTTTGACAGGACCTTCCTTTTGTAAACCCATGCTGTCTTGGATCCTGTGCCCCTATGGAGTCCAGGTGTTGCACTATCCTTTCCTTAAGGAGTGCCTCCATAATCTTGCCCACTACTGAGGTAAGACTGACTGGTCTGTAGCTCCCCACCTCCTCCCTGCTACCACTTTTGTGGAGCGGGATCACATGAGCCCTTCTCCAGTCTTCTGGGGCCTTTCCTGTGCTCAGAGACTCACTAAACAGTTCTGCTAATGGCTCTGCTAGTTCCACCTTTAGCTCCTTAAGTACCCTGGGTTGTATGCCATCAGGTCCCATTGCCTTATCCACCCTGAGCTTAGCAAGCTCTTGTAGGACCCTTTCTTTTGTGAAGGGAGTAGTGCTCACCTCCCTCCCTGTGTCCATGATGCTGAGCTGTGGGCCCTGCCCTACCTTCTCTTCAGTAAATACTGAGAAAAGTATCTATTTAGGATAGATGCCTTTACAGGGTCCTCCTCCTCACATGCTCCTTTTCTCCATTAAGCTTAGCAATACCCCTCTGGACTTTCTCCTTTCACTAATGTATCTATAGAAAGTCTTGTCACCTTCTTTTACTGTTCGTGTAGTGTTTCCTCAGTTTGGGACTTTGCCTGCCTTACTGCCTTCCCTGCTTCCCTTAGGGCAGTTTGGTATGCCTCCCTATCTTCATCCCGCTGTGTTCCTTATATTTCCTGGAAGGCCAGCCTTTTGGCTCTGACCTTTTCTGCTACTGTATTTGAGAACCAAAGTGGTTTCCTTCTTCTTTTGCACTTCCTTTTCTGTCTAACACAATGGGATGTTGCTTCAAGTATTGCATCCTTAATGCTTGCCACTTTGCCTGTACCCTCACCTGTGTTTCTTTTGCCAGTGCTAGCTTAACTTGTTGGCCATTCTTATCAAAGTCAGCTCCTCTAAAGTCCCATATTTTTGCCTTGGAATGGGATGATTTAGATGTAGTAGCCAAATTGAACCATACCATGTGATGGTCCCTGGCCCCAGGTGACCTTCTACCTGGAGATCTGTGATCCCTTCCTTGTTAGTCAGTACTAGATCTAGGATAGCCCTGTCTCTTGTGGGTTGCTGTACCAGTTGTTTGAGGCCCTCCCCCTGCAGGGAATCCACTATGTGTCTAGTTCTGGCAGATGTTCCTGCTGGTATTGACCAATTTGTATCCGGCATGTTGAAGTCTCCCATTATCAGAACCTCCCCTTTAGCTGTCATGTTTTGTATATCTTCTAACAGTAATGTGTCTATGTCCTCCCCCTGGTCTGGGGGCCTGTAGACAACCCCAGTTCTTATGGCTGTCCCATTTCCTGTTTCCAGGGTGACCCACAGTTCTTCTGGCTCCTTATGTGTATTCTGAATTTCTGTAGCTTTGATATTTTCATTGACATACAGGGCCACTCCTCCCCCCCTTTTTGCACCTCGGTCTCTTCTGAACAATACATAGCCAGGTACTGAAGTCTCCCAAGTATGGTTACTGGTAAACCACATCTCACTAATTGTTACTGTGTCCAGTTTAGCCTCTGACATTATTGCCTGCAGGTCTGGGATCTTATTTCCCAGGCTGTGAGCATTTGTGTACATGATTTTCCATTGGTCAGATTTTGGTGTGTTGGTTGTTGGGTGAGGTTTGGCATTACCCCTGTGCGTCGTATGGGGAGACAAACCTTTTTTCTTACCTGGTGATGCAAATGAACTGCAAACATGCTGAATCCCTGTTTGACCACTAGCTGAGGGAGGAGGGGTGTTCTTCCCATTCGACGTATGGGGTGCTGCAGATTGTTTGAATTTGTTTTGAAAAAAAAACATTTAACCTTTAGTATAGACAGCAGCCATAGAAATGGACATTGCTTTATGGTTTGAAAAAAAAAAACATGTTTTAAAAATGATAAATTGTGGCCCAGTGGCACTGAGGGTTGAGACGCTGGATGCCACACCTCACACCATGCCAGCGACCTGGATTCAGGAGTGAGCTCGGGCCTCTGGGGGTCAGCAGGGGTGAGGGAGGATTGAGCATGCGGAGGACTGCTCTCCTCTCTCAGGGAGGGTTTCGAGGACTGCCCTAGCACTGCAGTGGCCCCCGGTGGAGACCAGAGGCACTGCCATGCTAAGGGCTTGAATGAAGGAGGTGATGTGGGTGGCTGCCTTCTGGACATGGGTGGCAGCATCCACATCATGGGCTGGGTGACACTGCACATCCCACATCTGGGATGTAACAAGGAAAAACACCCCAGTGATCCGGGGAAGTAACAAGGGCCTCAGGGTGCTCCCTCCCATCTCCAGCACCAGACAGTGACACCGACCATCCACGGCTGACTTCCAGAGGGAGACAGACCCTCTAATTGAAGATAGACGCCACCAGCAGGAGTGGCATGCCCTGCTCCGGGGGTGGGTGATTTGGCATGCTGGGAAGTGCCTCGATGGAAGGGAGAGTAGGTTGTGGTCTGTCATGGTGGGAAGCAGTAGGGATCATCGAGCAGGCACCTCCAAGAGATGCCTCGGATCACTGGAGCAAGAAAAATAGTTTGAAAAAAAAATAGTAAGTTGCATTCATAGAAGTGTGTGGTTAATAAATTAATCAGATAGTTGTAGTTAGGAATTAGTCATTATAGACCCTGTAATTGACATTTAGAACAGAACTGTTAAGTAGGATTGCTGTTCAAGGTGAATGGTTAAAGTTGTGCTCATCCTTAAAAGACTGATGGAGCTGGTATATGGACTCCACATTCAGAGACTGCCACCATATGGACTCCTTGAACTCTGAAAATGTGAGCACTTGTAGAAAAAATAGAAATGTGTTTTCTTATGCCTTAAAAAAGTATTTTACAGTGCTAAATAGCCTACAGAGTAGGGTGCTGAGCCAGTGTGATAATGTAGCTTTAATTTACAATTATTAGTGGTTAAGAAGGACTATAGATTGTACAGTGCGCTAGGTAGTTATGTGGGGGGAACAGCAGCCACAACTCACAGCTTAAGAGTTTAAAGTATATGTAACAGTAGTCCACCTTGGTGGAGAGTTCTGCCTACTTTAGTAGTTAGAAGATAGAAAGACAGACAGACAGACAGATAGATCGATCGATTGATAGATAGATAGATAGATAGATAGATAGATAGATAGATAGATAGATAGATAGATAGATAGATAGATAGATAGATAGATAGGAATATGTTTGGATAAAGAGTAATGTGTTTGGATATAGAGAATGTTTTGGAAAATGTTGGATGCACCGAATATGGCCCCCAGACATAGTTTGGGTCCTGCATAGAAGAGGTTTAGGATTTTGGGGTCCATATGGGAGAAAGACAGGAGGGACTCTGGCCCTGATAGTACCAGTGATTTATCTTAGGGAACTCAGGCTGGGTAGCCATGCTCTATAGTGGTACTGAGAAACTACAGGTAGGTAGATATCTTCACCTACTTTAATTGAGGTTGCTACCAAGCAGCCAGACTGGTGGAGCCTGACTGTGGTGGCCTGTGGGAGAGTGTACTTTACCCCCTGGAGCTTCCCCAGGAGGTGAAGCATTTCTGTGGGGGGAAGTGTAACCCCTGTGCCAATTCGAGGTGGTTACTAATTGATGGCCATTTGGGCATCAGGAGGAGGTATGTGCATGCTGCCATGCTGGCCAGAGGGCAGGGTCTGAGCACTGTGAGGGCTTAAGTGAGTGCCAATTAGCATTCAGGGGAGAGACCATGAGAGAGAGTGAGGAGAGAGAGTTATTGAGAGGTTCATTCAGGAGGGAGTGTGTGGAGCCAGCTCCTAGGCCCTTTGGGGAGGGCCTTCAGTCAGGGCTGGGTAGGGCCAAGATGGGGAGATTGCCCCCAGCCTCCAGCAGTCATCCTAGCCCCGCATTCAATTAGTGTGCTCATAAAGGTTGGTTCCTTTGCAGCATGAAGTTGGAGAGAAGCCTGGCAGGAGCCCATAGGCTCAGTTTGGTAAAGTGAAGAAGGGGTGGCTGCCACAGAAGGATGAAAGGCCAAAGTGGCAGTGAGGTCTCCAGAGGGGCTACATGACAGAGCAGCCCTTTTCCCACCCATGTCCACCCAGGAGTGAAAGTGCTGCTTTGGGGAAAGAAAAACAAGGACTGTGCCAAGGTAAAATCAGTGCCCCGAGGGTGATAATAAACTGACTGAGGTATGAGTTTGGCCATGCTCTCACTAGTGGGTATAGACTGAAAAGTAAAAGTGTCTGCCTGTAAGAGCACTGCTGAGTGCTGACAGAATTTGGAGCTCCTTTTCGCTTACAAAAGAGAAAAGCATGAATTGAGACAATCCATGTTCGGGACCCAGGTTCCCCAAGTGTAGGTACCATGGCTGTCTGTTGTAGTCAGTGAGGAAATGTGCTAAAATAAATTGTAAATATTTTTGTCATCTCCATGGAGCTGATGTGTGGTTTGAGCCTTTGAATGCTGACTTTTAAATGAATAAATGGTGCCTGTTGCAACTGAGTTAGTGTTTGGGGCTGAATCACTGCTGCCAAGTTAAAAAAAACTGTTGCTGTGTGTTTCTAAAAAATGTTTGCCTAGATTTCAAATCAATCTGTAGTCCATCCAGTTGTGAAAAGGAGGAACAGATATCATCAGAGGCACCTCGACAGAGCTCACATCGTCATCAGTATGAATCCTAATTTCTACAGTTTTAGAAGGTACTATGGCTCACATCAAGCATCCAAGTTGTTTTACTGCCCTAGTCTGTGTGCTTCCTCCCTTCTCAGAGTCAATGCAACATCCAAACCCCTAGACAGGGAGGGGAGGAGGGTAGCTGCTGGAAGTGTCACCTCTGATACTGGGAGTAATTGCTGCCTGCCTGTAGATAGAACTGTTCAGAAACGTAAACTCCCGGGGCAGAAGCAAAGAAACATTACAGTAAGCAGGCATGGGGGACCCAAGGAGGGGTTACATAAGGATGGTGGTGAGTGGAAAGGTACAGTACAATAACTTTCTAAACTGAACTGGAGGAAATTGATGTCTGCATGGAGAGGGATGTCTTGATATAACCCAAAGTCTTGATACGCTGATTTGTTTCTGGGCAAATTCCCTTATTATGTGGGTTCCACTATGTTATAGCACCTCAATACAGCTTCAACCACATGTAAAGCACAAGCTTCTGGAAGGATGCAGTGCAGATTAGAATCCTTCCTTGAGATCTGTGAATAAACCTTTAAAAATACTGACATATGTAGGGTATGCACAATGGCCTGACTCAAAATGTACAGTTTATCTACAAGCATGAGGGGGAAACCATAACTCTGGAGTGGGGAAGCCACCAGTGCGTTATGAATGTCTTATCCCCTCATATGTGAAGGTAAATTGTATATTTTGAGTCAAGCCATAGTGTACTGGTTTTATACAACATCAGTTTAGCACAGTGGTTTAAGGCTCTGAGCTGCAAACCTGGTAATATCCAGCAGACCAGACCTGGGTTTGAATCCCACAGCTTCCACTTGCATACTGTATGACCCTGAGCAAGTCACTTAACTTCCCTGTGCTCCCAGGTCGCTCCTGTAAAAAAGCTTTCAGCTTAGTGTGCTACTCCTGATTAAACAACTAAAAAAAAAAGTTATATTTTTTTAAATCAGCTTTTTCTGTGAAGATTTTACAGCTTTTCTGGGATGGTAACTGTTGGCTTCATTGCAGCGCAGGCCTATTATCATGGAATAAGCATTGTGATAGCTATTCTTTGATTGGTTCTGTTCTGTGTAAATGACAAGGAAAGTGATTATGGTATATCTAACCTCTAAATAAATGTTTATCTGAAAGTTAGATTGTGTGATAAAAAATGTATCTTGGAAAATGTATTTCACTTGTATAAGCAGGTTTCAATCACAGTAGGTATTATGCCTCTTAATCCCATGTCTCAAATATGAGGGTCAAAATCAGGGACACAAGAAAAAATCAGGGACACATCTGGAAAATACGATAATATCAGTTCATGAAGCTGTTCCAATCAGTGCTTTAGTGATAAAGGCATTTTCTGATGGAGAACTAGACTATAAAACTATTTTCTGGTATGATTTTATGTTTCAGATCTTTAATATTCAGTGGCACAAATGCCAAATTTAGCAGGGACAGAGAAAATCTGTAATGCAAAATCAGAGACACTTGAGAGGTATGACTAAGAAGTGATGAGGGAAGAGAGCTTTTGATTTCATTTTTATTTGTATGTGGGTAAGCACTCTGGGATACAATCCCTTTTAGGGGTACAACCTGTGATCAGGAAATATACACATATGATGCAAGAAACAGTTTTTACATTACATACAACTTCATAAATAGGAATACAAATTCCACATCGTAATAAAGGCAAGTACTTAAACACAATCACACTTTGATAAATCTTTAAGATGTAGTTTGAGTGCCTTTGCAAACAAATTGTGGTTTACTATTCTTCTGATTTGTACATGAATGTTATTCCATACTGTTGGTGCAGCAAAAGCAAAAGAACGTTGACCACTTAATGTGCCCTTAAACGGAAACTTGCTTGGGACACTCTGGGTGGTACCGAACTCCTGGATGATATAAATCCATAATGACATAAACCTAATGAATTTGTATCAGCCTTTCTATGGTTTACAATTGCATTCTTAGTTATGCAATTGAAATTTATAGCACACTATCTCCTATTCAGTGCCATGCCATATAACTAGCAAAGCAGATAATACCAAATGTGACTAGTAGGTAGGTTCTAATAACAGATTTAAATATGCACATCTGTCTAATCATATAAATCTTTAAATGCTGACATTTAATTCAACTAATCAAAAACCAAACACTATAAAACAAACCTCCATCTGGCAAGTACTTAAACTTCCATCTGGCTAGTATTGAAGCAGGACTGCAGGAAAAGAATGTGTAATACAGAGGAGCCAGACATGATGCAATACAGTAACTTGCAGTAAGTGACATGTCACAAAATACCAAATGACAAAAGGGCTTAATTGTCACGAATTACACTGTTCCCTGCAGTATACTGCAGCATTTTGTGACATACTGCAGCATTGCTGCATTGCATCTGGGTTACTACCACTGTATACTGTGTGATTATTGGTACAGTACTGTGTGTTTCTTACTGTTTCATAATGGTCTCTCGTGCTGGTTGGGTGAGAGGACTGCAAAGCAAAGCTGAGCAGTTCTGTCTGCCCAGCCAGTGTGAAAGACCCTTGTGAAATGGTAAGAAACACACATTACTGTAACCATAATCATATTATATGGAAATAGATCACCATAATATGATTGTGAGTTGCATATAAATTGTTTTTAATTACTGGTCCTTGTTTTTTATGTCTGGACAACCAAACTTTTAAATCACGTTACAACTCCCCGGTTGAAATTTTGCAGTACAACTGGGTGGTTGTAATTGGTGAATGTCAGTCAAGCTCTACTACAGAAAGCTCACTGGTGCTTAGTCTGTGTGTGGGCCGGCCAAACATTTCAGCCAACATGGCTGCTCTGCTGCTCCATTACTAAGCATGCGCACTTATCCTTTGCCTCATGATGTCATGACAGGTAACTCTTTTAATATTTTTAAATATGTCTCATTGATCCTGCCTTCATAACATGAAAAATCTATCTGATTGATCCTGCCATTCAAACACACAGTGACTGCATCGCCAACAGACCATGGCTGACTAGCTAGCTTAACTTATTGCAGTTTGCACTGTAATTTAAAAAAAAATTAAAGAAAAAACAAATAAATGCCTGTACTGGAAAGGGACAGACAGAGTGTGTGTGTGTCTGTCTGTCTGTCTGTCCATCTCTGATAGAAGTGCTGCACTAACTTACTCAAGTGTGTTGAAAGGAAAAAAAATGAGGACCAGTAATTAAATGAAATAAAACATGGGTGAGTGTGTGTAACTAGAACTGTACACACACCATCAGTGTGGGATGCTTTTATAAAAACCCTTGAGCTTCACTCTCAGGGTTTATGTAGCATCCCATACCTCAGGTGTGTATACAATGATGGTCTCTCACACACACACACACACACACACACATATTGTTATATATTTTTTCCAAGATTGTAAATATTTTATTTCCTTGCTCCCTGTGTTCCCATGGCTTGGCTGACATCAGATGCTATGTATGTGCATGATCCTGTAGAATCCATTACAGTTTGGTGCAGTGGTGTGAAGGTCATAGGATTAACTTGGTGGCATTGTAGGAAAGTTAGTAAGTAAGTACACCGTAAGTACGGTGCTCCATCTCTATAAGGAACTCCTCTAATACAAACATCCTCTTACAGTGAACACCTCAGCTGGCTGCAGAGGTGTTCTCCACTAGAAAGGGAGCACTGTAAATATTTATTTGCTTAGTGCCCATTCCCAGAGGCTCAGAGTGCAATACAGTAAAATAACATCTGAAAATAAAAATCAAAGAAACGCATAATAAATAAAACAATCCAATAGAAATATGTGCAAAAGGCACAGTTTGATAAGCCAATTACAGCATCATGCCCGGCAGCATCTGCTCAGGAGCTATTATAATAAAGCTAAAAGCTTCCTGAAACAGGAAGGACTTAGGCAGTTCTTCAAGGCCTCCCCTGAGAGGACCTCCTGAAGAGATCAAGGGAGTCTGTTCCTCAGTGCAGGTCCCATGATCACAAATGCTTAGTCACCATACATTTTAAGCCTAGCTGTGGGAAGGGCTAGAAGGCCTACCTTGGAGGAGTGTAGGGGCAGGAGATCCGATAACGGGTAAGAAGGGCATTCAAGTAACTAGGACACAGTCCATATATGGGCTTGTAAGTCAGCAAACTGACCTTGAAGGTGATCTGCCACTTCAATGGCAGCTAGTACAGTTCACACAAAACCATGGTTATATGAAAAGACCTAGGTAGGCCAGTCAACAAAATGGCAGTAGTGTTCTGCACCAGCTGTAAGCATTGTAGCACACCTCTAAGAACCCTGTGGTATAAAGCAT
Organism: Neoceratodus forsteri; assembly: GCA_016271365.2. Taxonomy (NCBI): domain Eukaryota; kingdom Metazoa; phylum Chordata; order Ceratodontiformes; family Ceratodontidae; genus Neoceratodus; species Neoceratodus forsteri. The sequence goes on from CM057450.1 coordinate 874,815,462, forward strand.
TACAACAGTTGAATCTGGATGTAACAAAAGCATATTCCAGTGAGGGCAAGTCTTCCTGGGGAATCAAGGCTATAATCCGAGAGATGTTTCTGAGATGATAAAAGCCATTCCAAACAACAGCTGACACCTGAGCCTCAAATGTCAGACTCTCATACAAAATGATCCACAGATTCTTCACCATGGCAGAGGCCACTAAACTAAAGGAGCCAAGCACTATGTTCATCGACTGCTCAGTGACTCTGCACCCCACTGATGACCTGGCTCAATCACCAATACCGCTGCTTTATCTGGGTTACGTCTAAGTCAGCTAGATGACATCCAGTCCTGAATCTCAGCCACACACAAATTTAGCACCTTAACTACACCTGACATTCCAGGTGCAAAAAACAGGTACAACTAGGTATCAACGGCATACCAATGAAAACCCAAGTTGTACCTTCTAATGATACCTCCTTGGAGTAGCAAGTACACCGTGAACAATATGGCTGAGAGACTCAGTCCCTAAGACACACCACAGAGCAGGGGCTTTTGGACTGAGGATAAATACCCCATCACCACCCTCTGCATCCTATCTCTGAGGAAGGACTCAGACCAACTGATGACCATGCTAGTGAGTTCACAGTGCTTCCTTAGATAATCCAACAGAAATCCATGCTCTATAGTGTCAAACACTGGGGAGAGTTTAAAGAGGATGAGCACTGACTGCTCTCCTCTATTTTCACCCTAAGAAGGTCACTGTGCACCCTATCCAATGCAGTGTCAGTGCTGTACCTTAACCTAAACCCAGGCTGGAGAGGTTCATACAAGTCAAAAACCATGAGGTATTCCTCAAGCTTTAGCAGCACGATCTTCTCAATAACCTTTCCCAAAAAGGGAAGGTTAGAGACTGTTCTAAAATTTGCCAAGCAGTCAGGGTCCAAAGATGGTTTCTTAAGGAGTGGCCTAATCAGCATATTTTTCAGTACACTTGAAAAGACCCCCTCAGAAAGGGAACACTGGACTAACTCAGTGAACACTGGGTCCAGAAACCCCACACATCCCACTACAAGGAGTGCTGGGTCCAGATCCAGTTCACAAAATGTGGACCACAGTCTGCGACCACCACACAGACCTAACGCACCAAAAGCAGCCAATAAGAGCACCTTACTTTGAAAGTTGCTAAATCTAACTTGGGGGGGGTTGGGGGTAGGTCTATTTCTGGTTTTGGTAACTTTTGACAGCAGCACTGGTGTGGAGCCTATAGGATTGCATGAAATGAAAATATCAGGGTGATCATGTCACATATGCAGTGTGAGGAGATGGCTGCATGTGTTATAAGAGGTAAAGGCATTCTCCTCACTGATTGGTTAATGGGGATCCATTGCCATATAATATTTTCACTTGCCTTTCAACAGTGGAAGGTTAGTTTTTCAAGATTCATCACTGGTTCCTACACAGTGGTTTCAAAGAGACAGAGCAATAACTATATTTTTATCAGAGGGCCAGCAGCTGAAAGGGAAAATAACGCTGTGGAGATTGGAGCGCATAGTTCATTGAAGATAAGGAATCATGGGCATGGCTCTTAGTAGCATGTTTCCAACTGGATTTCTACTAATTATATGGTATACTTTCATTTATTTAGGGGCTATATGTTTCTCATCAACATTATTCCCCACAAACTTAATCAGGAATGCAAACATTAAAAATCTATTGCAGCATAAACACTATATTGCAAACCCCCATCTGGATCACATTACTGCACTGAGCTGCCTAGAAAAACCTGTTGAGTTACAGCAGCCCACCCCAGCAATTTCTGATAATGAGGATGAACTTCTGACACTTCAGTTAATGTTATAAAAAACAATTTGGTTAATTATTATTTTAGTTTTTACAGTTTAATAACTATTTTAATTATTGTAAATTGAGATACAACACCATTTTTTTGGGTTTCATGTACACATTTATTTATGCTATTTCCAACTATTTTTTTAAAAGTCTGTATACTGTTTAACAGGCCTTGACAAACCACTAAAAGAAACATTTGCCATTTTATGGTTAGATAATTTCAAAGACATGCATTCTTCAGTAAAATCATTATAAATGGGTAAGAGAAACACATACAGTACCAGGTTTATAAATGTCATCATAGGGTTGCATTAGTCAGCAGAACAGCATAGGTCAGAACTTCTTAAATTACATATTTTAATAGTAATCTTTACAACCAAAAATCATGGGAGCCATTTCATTTCATTTTTATTTATTAACTGGGTAAGGGCAACTGGCCAAAAACCCTTTTTCAGGTCTGACCCGGACATAAGAACAAAAATGACAAAAACATGATTATACAAACACAACAGATTAAATAACATTGAAACACAAAACAATATACATGACAATATCAAAAACAAGTACAATTTAACAAAGACATCAAATACTTTTAAAAATATATTTAAAAGTGGAATATGATCTATGTGTATGTTTGTGTTGTGGTCGCTGTTTCTCAACCTTATTTCAGAGCACATAATTTTGCTTGTGGCATTGTTTTCTGTGCTGTTTCATCTGCAAAATTATGACCCTGTACAAAACTCAGCAGGCATTTCAGCTCTATTTGTAAATTTAAGAAAATAATTTTGTAAAACATATTGCACCCTTGCATCACACAACAGAGGGGCATGGGTGCTGCCGATGTGGAGAATGCTATTTCATAATTTAAATATGGTACTCCAGGCTACCCAGTGTTGTTGGATAATAGCACTTTTTGGGGTCCTTTTTCCGGGCACAAAAACATTATCTCAACATTAAGAGCACCTTACTTTGCATAAAAAACTCAGGCAACCATTTGGTACTGTGTCAATATAGCACTACCTGAGCAGCACGTCAATAACCACACATCAGACAGCACTAAACCTTGAAGAGCAGTGTTTGGGAATAACCGTTACCCCTGTCACTGTACACTTATAGTGGTGAATGTCAAAGAGGCTGTTGGTGCAGGGCCTGGTCAAATCACTACTGTGGTGGAGTGACTAAGGCACCAGCACCTGGCAGCCTAGGAGGCTGTGGTTCAGTTCCCCCAAGTCTTATAGTGTTGCTACATTTTTTTATAAAAAAAAAAGATTTCGCCCCCCTCCAGAGTTTCGCCCCATCCCCGTAGTCCACAACCCCTTAGTGTTAGCTATTTTTAGTCCGGGGGTGTGGAGGTAAACCCCCATGTTGTGGGGTGCAGGGGAAGCCCCCCACAAAAAAAAAGACAGTGCCATTGCTTTCAATGGTGTGTGCTGTTTGTGTTGTGGTCGCTGTTTCCCAACCTTATTTCAGAGCACACCATCTTGCCTGTGGCATTGTTTCCTGCACTGTTTCATCTGTGACATTATGACCCCATACAAAACTCAGTAGGCATTTCAGCTGTATTTGTAAATTTAAGAAAACAATTTTGTAAAACATATTGCACCCTTGCATCACACAACAGAGGGGCATGGGTGCTGCCCATGTGGAGAATGCTATATTTATAGAGGTCCCAACCATTTAGAAGGCTGGATTTCCCCAACAATTTAAAAGTAGATTTGATACTTGAAATTTAATTAACTTGGTGAATATATTAATGTCATTGAAAATGTCAAAAATGACAAAACTAATCGAGCTAAATTACTGATGTAAATCTTTAATACATAATTTGACATATAAGTTGATATCTATTTTAAAGAAACTTTGCACAGGCTTGCATGTCAACTCACTGATTGACTTCATCACTTCTTTTCTTATTTTGACTGTTTCCATGTCCCCCGGTCCTGGATTATTCATTCTATGACCTTTCTCCCATCCTGCTTCCCAAATACCCTTCAGTATATTTTTTCCCCAGGCACCTTTTTCTGCCACTTTCATGTAAGAACCCTTTAGAACCTCTTTCTAGTGATTACCCTTTACTGCTCATCACCCCAGACATGACAGCCTATTATTTTTTTTTTTTTAGTTGTTTAATCAAGAGTAGCACACTAATCTGAAAGCTTTTTTACAGGTGCAACCTGGGAGCACAGGAAAGCTAAGTGACTCGCTCTGGGGCACATGGTATGCAAGTGGAAGCTGTGGGATTCAAACCCAGATCTGGTCTGCTGGATGTCACCAGATTTGCAGCTCAGAGCTTTAAACCACTGTGCTATACTGCCTCAGTTTAGCTTTTGTTGACCAGGTAAGTACACTAGACAAAACATTTGCCTATTTTCAGATACAACCCGGGAGAGTACAATAAAAGAGAAATTCATGCAGAGGACAACATGATACAGGTTAAGCATTATGCAGTGCCCCATGGGTGCAGTTCATTTGCTCCTTCATTTAATGCCATGTGTCTCCATGAACTCTAGGCTGTCCATTCAAAAAAATTAGTGCAGGTTAAGAAACATCATAGTTTTTGACAGCTCAGTCATCAAATGAGTTCAAATTAAATAGGGAATACTATGTTGGCTATTTTTTTTTTATCCAAGCTGAAATCATATCCATAGCCTCAGAATGTTGCATTTGTGACCAGTAGATAATAAATAAAACTAACTACTGTATGGGGTGAGGGTATGACAAATTATTGGTTCACCATTTTTATGTCTGCATGCACATGTGTACATAGCAAACAGTTTGTTACAAAGAACCACATTTCAGAGGTGTGTCACTGTCGGGTTCAATGCAGCTCAAGCTTCAGTGGGCCCAACAGTGACAGACCAATGATCAACCAGGCTGATCATGGCATTGGTCAGTGCTTGTGGTGCAGAAACTTCTTGCAGTTAAAATTGAAGTGCTCCTATGAGAGTGTGCCTCAATCCTTTCATTTGCATGAAGGTGCCCAGCACACAGCTTAGCAGCCTCATGATCAGCTCCCAGCTCCCTCCAGATGGAGGCACACAGAAACGGTATCCTGCGAGTTCAGTGACGGCGATTGGGCACCTACCGTAATGGTGACTCAATTGCGGCACCTCACATCACAGCAATGAGGGAGGACGACTGGATGGGGGTGCATGAATATAGCGACAGCCTGTCGCTACATGTATACACACATGGGGGGGAGTGAGCATGCTGAGTGTGGAGTGGGGGAGAGGGATTGAGAGGGGTGGCACCTCAGTGAGCTGACAAGCTACTCCTCTGGCATGGTGGGTTGGCTCAGGGTTGGGTTCTGAATGGTGCTGGGTTTGGGTCCAGCTCAGGTGCCTTTTGTTGCACCTGGCCTGAATATTTTTTTTTGGGGGGTTGCATCCCCCCTGACATGCACCCCCCAAGGAGTTGAGAATCCTTAAGTAGGGGGTGTTGGGGTTCAGCCCCTCACATTTACAATTGAAATCTAAATCCCCAGCACCCTTTTACTGTGTGCTGGGGACTGCATTGCCCAAACATTTTTTGGTGAATTCCATTTGCCCTAATGGCAATCACTATTCTACGATCACCGTTATCACATAGATCCCACAGAAAAAACTCCTTCCCACTGCCACATGTCCTGCTCACCTCCTGATCCTTCCCTGTGCCCTGTATATGAAAAGAAAATAAACCCTCCTACTGCCATTTATTCCTCCCACCTCTGATCTTTCCTCATGCCCTGTCTGTGAAAAGAAATACCCTCCCACTGTCAAGTATTCCACCCACTTCACGGTCCTTCCCTGTGCCCCATTAGTAAACCATTAAGGAAAATAATAGTCCAGCAATAATTCTGCCCCCACCCCAACCCCCCTATTGCCACCCACTACCCCCACACTCCATACTTACATATCCAGCACTGCTCCATCTCATTTGATTTGTTTATGTTCAGTCAGCCAGCCCAGAGCCCCAGCCTCAGCTTGATCATCCCACCTAACCTGCTGCCAATGTCCCCCCCCCCAGCATGGTTCTGACCCAGAGGAACTCCTAGCCGCAGAAATCATTTCCATCCATTCTCCAAATTTAATGAATTAGGAGAGGGGAGAGTCATTGGGTCTCACACAGGAGAGTGAGAATGGAATGAGTGCAATCACATGGAAATAGAGCATTCAGCAAAGCACGCTTTCAAAACAGAAGTGATCCCTTTAAACACAAAATGCCAAGCCACAGAATTCACTAGACTGAATCTTCGGTGGACCCAAACATATAACACCTACCTCGGAATAAAAATAAGCCCACGGGTAAACAAGATAGTGGATTTAAACATCAAACCTCTGTAAGATAAGATTGCTACAGAAGCTCGATAGATGTAAGCCACTTCAACTATCACTTCTAGGGAAAATAGAAGCAATCAAAATGGTGACCACACCAAAACTATTCCACTTATCTCTTACTTTCCACTGGCAATGCCAAACAAATGGTTCACAAGACTAGATAAGTGAAAAGGACATTTCCTATGGGAAGGTAAAATGCCAAGATATAGTAGAAACTAATTAAGAACACACTGGTGTAAAAGGGGAGGGGGCTAGGCCTACCACGGCTTAAAGGGTACTACTGGGCATTTAGAGTGGCACAAACCCTATGATGGTTCCCAGAATCAGGCCTAACCCACCCGGATATGGACTGAAATTAAACACACTTGTCAGGAAATTGGCCACCTCATGTTAATCCATTTGAAAAGACATATAGTTCATGCCTGGCAGCACCACCCATCTACGCCTCCCAGGACACATGGAAACAAATGGGCTGCTGGCTGAAAATAGACCTCTCACAATCAGGGATTACCCCACTATGGGGAAACACATCCCTAAAGGTAGGGAGAACACCAATAAACTGGGCCACATGGAAAGAAGAGAATATCCACAGGATAGCAGATGTCCTAATGTCCTAAAAATCCACCTCTGGCACTTGCCCTTTTTTTCTAGCACTTGTGGTATTGTTAATCCACCTAGGCTAGTTTTCAAATTTCATAGGTTTCATAGGTGTATACTGAGCTGGTTAGACTTCCGTCCATAGTGCTCGCTAGATTATTTACCATTTGCCCAATTTATATATCCAATCTAGGTTTAACTTGAAACTATCCATTGATGGGCTGCCTACCAATTCCTCTGGGAGGCCATTCCACCTTGTCACTACTCGCTGATTAAACAACATTTTCCTTTTCCATATTTTTCAGTTTCCCCCCGCAAGTGCAGCATATGGGCGCTTGTGCTGTAGGTTTGCTCTCTAAATTCCAAACCTAATCTTTCTCATAAATCAAAATCCTTCAATAATTTATATAATAGACACAGGTCTCTACATCTTCTATACTCCAAGGGGAATAGATCAAGTTCTTCCACTCTATTACAATAGTCTTTGTTTTCCATACCCATTATGGAGCATGTAGCTCTTTTTTGCACCCTTTCAAGTTTCTGTATGTCCTTTTGATGGTATGGAGACAACAGCTGGGCTCCATATTCCAAAATAGGCCTTACCAGTGAGCTGTAATGGAGAACTATCACCTCCCTGCTTCTACTTGCAATGTGGCACAGAATGCAGTTTAGCACTCCATTAGCTTTTCAGCATATAGTATTGCAGTGTTCCTTAAATGTAAGGTCTTCTGTAATTATTATCCCCAGGTCCTTCTCCTTTGTTACTTTTTTTAGGACAATGTTTCCTAACGTATAATCCTGTAATGCATTTTTTTATCTCTAGATGCATTACTGTGCATTTCCAGGGATTGAGGGGGAGGGCATACATACTGCACCAATCATGTATGTAATGTAGAGTTTTCTGCAGGGCTTCATGGTCTTCCTGGTTTTTAGTTTCAATTCCTAATCTGCAGTCATTGGCAAACTTGATGATCCAAACCCTTTTATCAACAACTTGTAGTGATGTCACATACTGTAGATGTTAAACAGACAAGGCCCCAGTACAGAATCCTGTGGCACCCCACTAGTCACCATGGACCAATCTGATACTGCCCCTCTGATGTTAACCCTTTGTTTTCTGTTGTAGAGCCAGGAACGAATCCATGCTACTAACTAGATTGCACTTCAATTTTTTTGTTTCCCACTGTTTTATTATATTATTGTTAAATCTTCACTGAATGCTTAATGTCACATTGTATTTGTTAATTCACCAAGACTAGTTCATGGTTTGTCCTTTAATCTATATTATCCTGATTTTATATACCATTGTATTAACCCTCGCTGTTAGTTAAATGTTTAGCCTATGTCATGTCTCATGATTATTGTATGCAACTGGACACTTGTGTAAATGGGTAGCAATGCTCACATGCCTTTCCAGTATAACCAATGAAATAATGATAAAATCAAAATGCTTAGACTCATTCCACGGCCTCCAAACTAGATGTGGGTTACACAAAAATGAATTTTGGAAATACCAAAAACTGAGAAAGGCACTAACGCCTCTCTTGAAACAAATACAAGAGTCTGGTACCCATGCACAGGCATACCCAACCATGATATGGCTTAGCCAATGCAAACAAATAGTCAGTAAAATCTACTCCAGTATCAGAGATGGTATACCAGACCAAACAGGAAAGGCAAAAAGGTATTGGGAGAAAGCCCTAAACATAACTGTAGATGACATAGTCTGGGCCACATGCTGGAAATCCACACACTCCCCAGTCCTAATCTCTGGCTGTAGATTAATACAAAACAAAATTATACACTCTTAGTACTGCATAACACAGGTACTTCATGCTTCACATATTACCACAGACAACAACTTTTGGAGATGCTCACAGCCAGGGGGAGACCTACATCACATCCTATGGACTTGCCCCAAAATCAAAGGATACTGGCAACAAATACAACTCACCCTTCAAGCCATTATTCAATCTCCAGTTCTTTTAGCACCTAAACTCCTCTCACTAGGACTAAAACCTGATCTACCACACTTAGGGAAGTATCAGTACACTCTAATGATCCTGGCCAGCATAGAAGCCAAGTGATTACCTTTACACAAATGGAGCATGAAGGAGATTCCCTCAGTACAAGAATTCCTCCACAATATGGTATGAAAGACTATTCCATCAGGCAGCAAACTCCATAGCAACGTACAACAAAACTTGGGACAAATTCCACCAATTTCTAAACCAAACTCCCACCACTAAGCACAACATCAACTACAACCATAATCTTAGCCTCAACTACACCAACAACAGCAGGCAACACCCCCAGACTGGGACAGGGTAATATTACTGGAAAATAGGACACCAATGCCCACTGCAAAACATACATCTTTTGCACACCTACATGCCCTCTCACCACAGACTCTGAACCAGGACATGCTTAGACACATCTCTACACACTTACCCCACCCACCACAAAATATCTACACAGGCACCACTGACTCCTTACCAGACCTAACCATATCCAGATATTACTGGAAGATATCTGTCCATGCAGACCAAGGGGATACATACATACACACATACATACATACATGCATACATACACATAGACTGCATTTATATATGCACACACTTAGATGCACACAACGTACATATGGAAGTAGACGCACCAAAAACTATTCAATGCAGAGCTAGTCCACCCCATGACAAATTTATGACAAACAAATGACAAGCACATAACGATAATCAGACAAACATTAGTGGATGAGCAGATTATTGTGTGGCACTGTCATGGTTTAACTATTAGGTTTACATATTAGTTTAGTACTAGTAGATAGGTAATGTAGATAATTAAAATTCTAGTATATGAAGCCAGAACACATTTAATGACCCCGTGATAGAAATCACTTCAAACTCAAGGATTTTAAGTAACAGCTAGGAAACAAAGGAGTACAATCTGAAGGCAATACAGCTAACCATACAAGAATGAAATGTGTACAATAACCTTGCAGTACAATCTTGAAAGGTGATCAGCTAAGATCTGACACACTATGTATGCAATACCCACAAGGCACCTTTTGTTCACAGCATGATACAATGTCAAATATGTGAAGCAGAAAGAGTTACTGAACATGTTTAATGCATGTAGAACAAAATGTTAACTAAATTTATTTATGAAGTTCTGTTATGACCTCATACTTTTATGATGTCAGTCTGATGAACCTGTTTAAAACTCATTATAATGTTACACCTATATATGTATGTAATTACCCTAATCTGTAGCAATCCTAAAAATGCATTGTTGTGATGTAAACTTGAAAACTTAATAAAAACTATTAACTGCAAATGAATGTCTTGGTTTTTCTGCTGTTCTTTTGTTTTTGTATTTTTTTTAATAACAAGAATAGTCTATTTTGAAAGAATGGGCACATTCCCAAAGGAGACCTAAATTTAACTATAAATACATATGAGTGGAAATTACTTCAGTTATGCAATAAGTTATCATTATGGGTTTTAAATGAAAAATAGTATGGGGACTATCAGGGGCAAATCATGCATACAGTATATCAGGTACATGTGCATCTGTAATACACTATACCATTGTATCTGCAGTAGACTTGGGAAAATATCATGAAATGACAATATTCACCAGACTTGGAAGTGACCACCTACCCCTCTGCCTCCAAAGTAAATTTAAAGACACCTGCCCAGTTACAAATAATTAGATACATACTGTAAATTTCCAAAACAAAAAGAGAATAATGTTGGATCCAATTCAAAATAAGAAAATCATTGAGCTATTATCAAGTGAGGAATGTCTACACCTACAACAGGAAACTCTGACCTTGAATGACACAGATAAGCAAGTAAAGTGCATGTGCAGTGCATGTGCAAATACTAATTTTTTTTTTAATCTTATGATAAACCCAATATAGAGAAACAAAATGGCAGGATTGGTATAACTCTGATTATAAAGTAGCAAAACATGTTTTACTAGACTCATAAGGGAAGTATGGAGAAACTGTACCAATTCCCCTATTGCATATCTAAACTCTGCTAAAAGAAAGTACAAAGCCTTTTTAGACATGAAAAAAAGATAAGTTATCAAAACCAACAATGCAAAAAGATATTGGAAGAAGTTAACAATTCTGACTCGCACACTTCTTGGAAACTTGTGGCAGAGGGAATTGATAATCTGCAAAGTATCATTGATGCCCATATCCATCCAAATGTCTGGACTCAATATTTTTCTTCAGCCTTCTTTGATAATATCACATTGACTCTATGGACCTTGACCACAGCAAATAATCTGACTTTCAGTAAATTAGATTAGTGAAGCAATTAATGCAACAAGTAAAAGCAACGCTCCTGGCCCAGGTGAGATTCTTGCACACCTTTTTTTTAAATCAAATGTCTCCCTTTAGGCCCTGATATTAACAAATGTTTTTAATATTTTTATTAAAACTAATACATTCACTTCAACATGCAATGGAGCAGTAGCAATGTGTTTAAAGTGGGGGGCATCACAGATACATCAATGTATAGAACTGTAAGCTTACGAGATTATCCAAAATCCTTACAAGTGTTTTATGTGCAAGGTTCATCATCTGTATCATTATAACCTATGGTCTGATTTGCAGGCAGGATTCATAAAAGTGGGCTTCACTTTCCACCAATGCTTCCTTCTTCACCTTATCTTGGAAAAGTATGTAATATTAAGAGGCCCTAAGTCTTGACTATTGTAGATCTGAGTCTTACCTTTGAGTCTTTGAATCAGAATATACTTGGGAAGAGGTTAAACAAAATGGCATTAGTTGAAGACTTGTTACAAATTACTAGAGAACTGTATAACAAAAATTGACATAAAGTGAGGTATAACAGAGTACATAAATTATAAAAATAAAACAAAATTCAGGAGGTAAACAGGGTTTTGTCCTAGTACCAACCCTGTTCCTCACATTAATTATTGATGATAGCTCTAAACAATGTCCAGGCTATCCAAAAGTAGGAACCCGCACGTGCCACATATTGTCACATGTGAATGCTCTTGTACTTATCACATTAATCCAAAAAACACTCCAAAATCAACTGCATTTACTGTATGGAAAATGCTTTGATCACAAACTAGTTATTTAATTTGGATAAGAGGAAGATCATGGTTGTCAATAAAGAGCAAAACTATACAAAACTATACTTCTGGGAGGTAACTTATTAATGGCAAAAAAAAAAATAGAAGTAGCAGAATAGTATACTTATTTGGGCCTAACATTTAATAAACATTTAAAATGGAACCACCAAGTTAATATTACACTAAAGAAAAATAAAGCAAATATGGGCATTTTATGTTTTAATAGCAGATATGGAAACACAACTGCTGAGGCACCAAATTAAGGTTTGCAATGCCAAAATGATCACCCAGACATTATGCTGAACACACATATGACCCTGTGAGGTGACATACAAACTTGAAAAGTTAATGGATCCCTTCTACTAGAGGCTTCTGAAACTATGTATAACTATATGATGGAACAGTGTGAGTGCTGTGTTGGGACAACCTTCCTCTAAAAGCCTTAGCACCTTAGAGACATTTTGTTTTGTTTGTTTGTTTTTTTTTGCCTGCCCTACAACAGCACTAAGACTCACATAGCTGATTATGTGAAAAAAATCAATATTTACTTGGGAAAAAAAAGATTGCCATGTGCTTTGGATTGCCTTTGTCAATAAAAATGTATTAGGAATTGGAATGGGATACTCAAAATATTGTGATCTCTAAATCATACAATTAAATTATAAAATCTAATTGACATACATAAGCAATTTGCCATGTAACGTTGGGGCAGAACAGATTCAGCTGATATTGTCATTTTTGAAGGATGAAATTACATTAGAAACAAACACAAAAGCTGTGTGCTCTGCTCTGAGGTGCTGGGTGCAAGCAAATATTATCTAAGACACAAATACACAAAAAATTTAGCGCTCCAACCAGAAGAAAAAAATGCTGTACAAATTACATTAGCACAACTTAAGTCTCCTGTTTTCTATTTCGGCACTTGACAAGAAAAGGGGGGAGGGGCCACAAAACCCTGGTGCTTCAGGTCTGAATGTGACCCTTCCTCAAGAGGTGAGTCAGGTACAGTACAAGGAAAACTTTCATAGTCCCAATTTAAAGATGGATGCTATTTACAGGAAGTAATTTAGCTCTTCTGAAAAACACCACCCAAACCATCAAATAGTGAAACAAAATTACTAACAGTAGTAATAAATGTGAACCCCACAATATGGAATGTGAAACACAAATAAAAAACAAAAAACAAAATAAATAAAAAGCTAGTAACAAATTTCATAATTCGTAAAAAAAAAACCCCGTGTTGTTGACAACTAACAAGCTTCCTGTTGGGCATAGTTATTTAGTCTGTTCCTGTATGTATCTGACTGTGTTTACTTATTCCAGTTTTAGTTTTAGCTGTATTTTTTGCATTCCTTTGTTTAAAGACCAAATGTACCTAAATGTTCTCATTCTAATTATATTGTCTTGTTTGCCTCAATCCTCTGTATAATCACCCACTTGTTCTAAATGTACTAATGTGGAACCTACATAAAGAGCTCTAAGCTCAAATGGTTAATCCAAAATATGAAATAAATAAATTAATTAAATAAAAAAAGAGCATTCCACATTGGGCTAAATAGGGAACATCATTCATGGAAAAAGTATATAGACTGTGCTGCCAAAACAGCACAACAGGTATATTGACACAGTCCCACACAAAAGATTAATAAGCATGTTAGCCAGCCTGGGAGTGTGTCCCAGGGTGGTAACCTGGGTAAAAAATGGCTGGACAACAGGATGCAGAGGGTAATAGTAAAGGGAGTCCTGTACTCCTAGAAGAAAGGGGGGTTACTAGCGGTGTACCACAGGTTTCAGTATTGGGGCCAGTCTTGCTTAATGTCTTTATAGGTGACATTGCAGAGGGGCTAGAAGGAAAAGTATGCCTTTTTGCAGATGACACAAAGATTTGCAACAAGGTTGGTGAGACAGAAGGAGGGATGGAAAGGATGAGGAGAAACTTGGCAAGGTTGGAGGAATGGTCAGAAGTATGGCAGCTTGGATTCAATGCAAAGAAGTGCAAAGTAATGCACCTGGGAAACAAAAACCATGGGGAAAAGTACACAATGAGGGGGGAGGTACAAACAACAACAAAAATGGAACAGGACCTGAGGGTAGTCATAGCAGATGACCTAAGGGTAGGCAAGCAATGTGAGAAGGCAGTAAGGGGTGCTGTGTGGATACTGGGATGCATAGGAAGAGGCATCACCTGTAGAAAACAGGAAGTTTTCATCCCTCTGTACAGACAGTTGGTAAGACCCCATCTGGAGTACTGCATGCCATTCTGGGAACCTCATTTCTCAAGGACAGGAAGGAGACAGTCCAGAGGAGGGCAACTAAAATGGTGCAGGGTCTGCACCAGAAGCTATATGAAGAGAGACTAAAGGAGCTTAATATGTATACCCTAGAGGAAAGGACGGAGAGAGGGACATGATAGAAACATTCAAGTATCTCATGGAAGTCATCAAAGTCCAAGAGGGTAGCATCTTTCAGAAAAAGATATGTACAAGAACAAGGGGGCACAATTTGAAACTAAAGGGGGAATGGCTCAGGGGGCAACCTGAGGAAGTCTTTTTTTCACAGAGAGGGTGGTGGATGCATGGAACAGCCTTCCAGAGGAGATAGTGGGGTCAAAAACAGTGGAGGAATTCAAGAATGCAAGGGATGTACATAAGGCAGTTCTAATGGGGGGGTAGAAGGAAGTGGGCTGTTGATTAACCAGGATCTGCAGCTTATCCAAAAGGTAAGAAAATGGGCAGACTAGGTGGTCCAAGTGGTCCTTATCTGCCATCAAAGTCTATGTTTCTATGTTTCTATGAAAGCTCAAGTAGCCAACACATAAATGCCAAAAACTTAGATGCCAAGGGACACACCGATGATGGAAAAATAATAATGGAAGGAAAAAACATGTCAAGTAAAAGTATAATCAAAATTTTAAGTATGCTTGATAAAAGCCCAGAGAACAAATAGATGGTATTTGGTGAAAGATGCTAAACGTCTTTGGAGGCAAACACGGAGAAAGAATGTGAGGAATGGTCCCATATTCCATTGCATGCTATTTAATCCTGGTGAAGCCACTTAAGGGGTCTGTATGGAAGGGAAAAATACAGAGTTAGCCATATTCCATAAACACTGGAAATGTTAAAATAATCAATTCTGATAAATTCTTACCATTTAGTCCAGTGGGGGTGGAGCCCATAGGATGCAAATGCAGCTGAATTATTTTTACAGCAAAATGTGCACTCATGTTCCCCCTTGAAGTCCCATAAATTGAAAACATTGTGTACTTTTGTGATGATCTCTGTCTTAGGATGTTCAGATTGTTCCCTGTAATTGAGCGAATGTGATCTTGTGTTCGCTTTTTCAGTGAACATGTGGTTCGAGCAACATAATTCCTGAGACTTGAACACTGAATAAGGTAAACATCAAATTCAATTGAGCAGTAAATGAACTCAGTAATGTTTACTGTTTGTGCAGTATTTGGTTCTGTAATTACCTGTCCAGCATTACTGACATACTGTATACTGCGTCTCCCAGAGTAATGACAACCAGTGGGAGGAAGGGATAGCAGATTTATGTGACTCAAAGTAGTTAAACCTTTGTAAAATGATGATGCAACCAGTTTTCCAATATTTTGTCCCCTATGGTAGGTTACCAGGGGATCATTCACCTACTGTTACAAACGAAGAAGTGCCACCTTTTCATATATCCTCAAATATGTTTATGATTAAGGAGGCATTGCCACTAAATGTAGCTTGATCCCTGCTAGTGACTATAAAAGGAATATTCTGTTGAGGCGACATGCCCTGTTTCTTGTATACCCTAGCATGCCCCTGTTTTAACCTCTCTCCAGGATCCTCTCCAGGAGTTCCTGTGACCAAGTCAAAAGAGTGGATAATTGGAGAGATTGTGAGGAGTAGGGAGAAATATTCCATATGATAACCTTTGTATGGTTTCAGGGAGGGGATCAGTAGTGAAATGAGTCTCTTTGCAGACAACTCAAAGCTGGGTGCAGTGGTGGATGATGAGGAGGAGGAGGAGGGGAGGGTGGCCTTGCAGGAGGATCTGGAGACTCCAGAAAGGTGGTCAGGAAAATGGAAACTAAAATTCAATGCAGGAAAGTGTAAGGTTCTGCACCTGGGAGTCAGAAATCCAGGCCAGGGGTATACCTTGGGAGGAGACATGATTCAAGTCACGGAGAGTGAGAGGGACTACTGGTGGTAGTGGTAGATGTCAAAATGAACAACTCAGAGACCTGTAGGAGAGCAAGGGCATGGACAAATAGAATGCTGGGATGAATCGCCAGGGGGATTACTTCCAGAAAGGCAGAAGTGATCTTACTCCTGTACAACTGCTTGGTTAGGCCACACCTCGAGTATTGTGTGAAGTTTTGGAGACCATATTTAATGGGGAATGTTACAATACTAGAGAGGGTCCAAAGGAGAGCAACCAAAATAATCTGGGGCCTGGGAGAGAGGACCTATGAGGAGAAGCTCAGGGAGCTTGACATGTACACCCTGGAGGAGAGGAGGGACAGGGGGGACTTGATAGAGGTCTTTAAGTACATAAAAGGGATCAATAAGGGGAGCCCAGTCAGCGTGCTTCAAAGGGAGGAGGAGGGGGACAATGAGAGGAAACGGGTGTGAGCTGAAAGGGGGCAGGCTCAAAAGGGGAGAGAATGAGGTGTTTTTTTTTCACTGAAAGGGTGGTGGAACCATGGAATGCGCTACCAAGAGAGCTGGTAGAGGTGTAGACTTTGGCCAAGTTTAAGAGGGGATGGGGCAGGTACAGGGGAGGGTAAATCTGATCAGTTCCAATGAAGCTGGTACATCTGCGACAGGGGAAAGTATAACCTAAGGGAGAGGGGAGGACACCAAAATCGGCCCTCATTGAGGGGGCCATAGTGAAGATTATCAGACCAGCACTATGCTACTAGCCTAAAACTTTCCTGAATACACCGGGTGTTTGCCTTACTGTTGATGTTTGTTGTGTCAGTTTGTTTGAGTTGGGGAGCTTTGCCCCCCCCCCACACCCCTCTTGTTTTTTTTTTTTATATGGGGGGTGTTGGGGGTGAAGCTCACCAATTCAAATAAACTACTAAAAATAACTCAAAAACTGATTTAGAACAGTAATGTAACTTGATCCATGCTAATAGTGTACATCCGTTGATGGTCTGATAATCTCCACTATCTCCAGTGCGGGTGCTAAAAAGCGAGCAGACTGGAAAGACCGTTAGGCCTATTCTGCTGGCATTTTAGTATGTAAGCATAGTATAGCTTGTATGTGCACTATGTGCCTTTAATAGGGTATTCTCTGTTGCAAGTTTTGTGAATGTTTTAGTGAGAATGCAGCCATCAGCCAATGAGATGGGGCAGTCCAGAAAGATGGCCTGTATTGCATGCATCCTATCAGTAAACTTCAAATTCAGTGTCTTGTCATTGAGAAATTTTACAAAATTAGGAGATGATGTAAAATTACATCCCTGAAGGACAAAAATACCTTCCATATCTTTGGATTGCCATAGGCTAAGAAAATGGCATCCTCCCATCAACCCAGAAAAAGGCTGGCATAGCAGGATGCCACTGTCATGACCATGGCATTCCCAAACCTTTGAACGTAAAACTTGCAATCGAAAATAAAATAGTGTAATTTTAAAATCAATTCAGCAACTTCAAATAGAAATTCTGATGGAAAATTACCAGCAAGCGGATTTGTATATAAATGATATTCCAAAACTGCAGTACCTATTGATGCGTAATCAACATATACAGGGAAGTCTGGTGGATAGTGATCGACAAGAAATCCTGGGACCAAACACATCCCTCTTATTTGTATAAAATAGCCATTGTATCCTTAATATATGAAGGGATGATGGGTACCAATTTCTGTAGAAAATATCCACAACTAACCAATTGTTCCCTGTTAAAGATCCCTGGCCTGAGACAACATACCAAGTAGCATTTTACAGTTGGTGCGCATTATATAGTCCCTACTCTCTGCTGTGATCCACTTCAAACTCCATGACATATAAAAAACTCATGTATTCTTTTTCTCAGTATCCCACCAAGACCGCTGATCCAAAACACAGTGGTGAAAAACCGCGATGTGACAACTGCTCATGAAGAAACAGCTAAAGTGCCGCTACACAACCTAGCACATTTCATTTAGTTTATTATCGAAATACATACATTGGACTTATGGGATGCCAACAATATATTTTGATAATAAGGTTAAGGAAGTGTGCTAGGTTGCATGTTTATGACAGCATGGTCTTCCTTTTTTCTCAGAGCTGCAGTTGTTTTCCTTCATTCATGGTATGTATCAGATGCTGTATAAATCCCCCAGTCAGGGTTTGTCCAGTTTCAAACATGACAACAGAAGCAGATGACGATAATGAGATGTTAAATGGGACACATGGAAATGAAAACACTAATGCACAAATAAGGGGCCTGATTCTAGAAAAGTTATGCCTGGCGTAACAGCACTTGCGCCAAGTAGAATGGTGCGTGTAGCAACTTATGCCAGCATTTGTGACATGCACGATTCTACAAAGTGACCTGTGATATGTCGCAGCACAGCAGTTATGCCAGCAGTTGCATCATAGACGCCCTGCGACATGATGCTAGGTGGTTTACGGCAGCAGTTGTGCCCCATTCCAGTAGGGCAGCAACAAAGTCCCCAGTGTCGGGATTTTACAAGAACCCCCGGAGGAGAACCAGCAACTTAAGTTACACCAGCTTTTAGCTGGTGTAACTTATGGATGCCCCCTGTGGGTCCTGTAGACCCACCTGCAGACATGCCTCAGTTGTCCTGCCCCCCATGCCCAGCATACCCTAGTGGGTGCCCCACAGGGCTACCCACGGCAACTGCCCTGAAGTGTACAAGTACATACCCCCAAACCCATTGATAAGTGCCCCCACAGGGCTGCCAACACACCCTGCCCCTGAATCCATCAATAAGTGCCCCCACAAGGCTTCCCACACCCCCAGCCCCCTAAATCCCCCACTGAGATATGCCCACAGGGCAGCACTGTCATTCACCCTCCCCATGCCTGACCCCGAGTTGCCAGCTGCAATGTGGCTATTGCCTGCCCTGGCAGCCTAGTGGTCCCCACCCTGCTATGCCAGCACAGCACCCCCACCTGCCTCAGCTGGTGACTGGCACAGCCACCTCTCAGCTACATGGCCAGCCACCAACTGAGTTCACTATGAGCACATACTGAAAAAATTTCTGATTGTGTCTTTCAGTATGTGCTCATACTGAACTCAGTGGTCAGCTGACCGTGGAGGTGAGAGGTGGGCTGTGCCAGTCACCAGCTGGGGATGGGTGGGTGAGGGGATCCTAGGTGGGCTGCAGCTGGCTTGGGGGGGTGGGGACACTAGGCTGCCAGGGCATGGTGTTTTCTGCATTTGTGGCTGGCAACTGGCAGGGTATGTTGGCAGCCCTGCAGGGCACTTATTGACGGGTTTGGGGGCAGGGTGGTGTTGGCAGTTCTGCGGGACACCTACCGCGACATGCTGGGCAGGGGGTTACGTGCATCCTGCATTTCGGCATGCTCACCAGGTCTGCCCTCTGTTTGGCGTACCTGGCTGCATGTCGCAAATCACAGGTCTTAGGTGTAGTGACCTTGCCCCTTCAAGAATAGGGTGCAGGGTCATTGTCACAGTTGAGGGTGGCACAAGTTGAGTTTGGCGGGACTTGCACCACCCTTCTAGAATCAGGCCCAAGGCCTTTAATGGAAACAAAAAATCACTTTAAATACATCTCTACCTTCATTCCACCTGCATGTGGCACTTCAGCACTACACATTTACCAGATGCTTTTGCTTAATGAAACTGAGACATTAATGTGATCAAGATGGCCAAACAAACTGCAAAACTTAACATCAGAGGAACAAAGTACCCTGATACAATGTAGTAACAATATCACTATTGAAATTGAGCCAGAAGATAAGGGCGGACTAGTCGTTGTAATGGAGAAGGACAAGTACTGCGTGATCCAACTGCAGTTCTGGAAAAAAGAATAGATGTGTTTTTATATATGTTATGCAGTTTAAACTAGGTCACAGCATCAGAGAGACACTATGTAAGCATTAATCCTGGACAGAGGAGAGCTCTACTAGGGATTAATGCCTGGTTGGGGGGGTTGGTGCATAAGGCCGCAGGTCGAGTGCTTCCAACTATCAACCAGGCATTAATCCCTAGTAGAGTCTGACTCTGAAGGGGATTAATGCTCTTGTAACAAGGCCAATGTGCAAATGGGTAATATTGCATTATTATGTGTAATATATTATACAAACTGGTAGATGCACTATTTCAGAAAATATTGCTTGTTATACAAAATATAGAGTACTTTTGATTTGTCGATACCACATTTGTTCATAAAGTAGTGTTTTTTTTTATTACACATTAATAGGTTTGTGATTGGAGACCAAGAAAATCATTAGTGCAATTGTTGTCTTTTTTTTAATTTCTATACATACAAACTCTTTTTCTTTCACTCGTTTCTCTTGTCTGACCGATATCCATTGCTTGTGGTTGATGGCATGGTAATTTGCATATTTTGTTTACATGGCTACTATCAATTTCAAACTCATTTTATGACTGACTCCTGACTTCACTCCAGATGCACTGCTCTCCTGATACTGTGACACAGTTTTGCCATGTTCCTGATCGATAGAATGAGTAATGCACATGTGCATGTAAGATTTTCAATTTTGTGTGTCATTCACTTCTACTATCTGTGATCCACGTGCATATCACAGTGTGCGTCGGGTGGGTTGCTGGAGAACACATATTTGTTAATGCAGTGGAAAGGTGGGTTGTCCTACTGGTTTCAATCTAGTACGGCACGAGCTGGGATTATTGTATGTGACTTGGGTCTTTGGTGGCTGTGAGTGGGATAGCAATATCGGGCATTACAAAAGCATTAATACACGCTTCATTTTCATCAGGTGATCTTTTTAATGAATTCACATGTTCTGTTTCTGCTACACCATCCAAAAAAATTACTACTGTGTATGTTTTTTTTTTCAGTTAATCTTTTTATTTTTTGTTTATGGTTTTGTTCCAACATTACATTCAGAACATGTAATAAATAGACACAATGGACAGGCTAACAGAGCAGCACTTCATACAGTACTCAATTCAGTGTCATATATGCAAAGAGGTTAGAATAACCTTCCTTGACATTGGTAATTCCTTGTACAAATAGGATGGTACTGGTGAAAGTGATTAGCATAAAATAAGCAACTAGTAAAGAGAAAAAACAGTATGATAAAATGAGCTAATACCGCAGACCCCCCGATGATAATAGCCCTACAATGTCTACCCATCTGTCTATCAGCTATTTTGTATGTTTTTTTGAACAGTACATAAGAACCAAACAAACTCTCCAGAATACCCCAATGTTTCAAGCCAAAATTATTTGAATTGTTTAATACTGGTTACCATTTTTTTCACAGTGTTGAAAATTCAATAAAGTTTATGCAATTTGAAAAAAATAAATCTTTTTTGTTTGTTTGTTGTTTGCATTTGACAATAAGTCCCTGGGATAAATAGGAAACAGAATAGATGGACCTTGATCTTTTTCTGCAATCATTTTTTACATTTCTATAAAATCGGTACCCACCATCCCGTCTTATATTAAGAATACAGTGGATATTTTATTCAAATTAGAGGGGTTTGGTCCCAGATTACTTGTGGATGACTATAAGTGTGACATCCTTGTACACACAGATTAAATACCAAATGGGTATAGCAGCTATGGAATATCATTTAAATACAAATCTATTCCTGTTAACTTTCTATTTGAATCACTATTTAAAGCTACTGAATTGATTTTAACAACAATTTTCTTTTTGATTGCTAGTTTTTCATTCAAACATATGGAACTGCCATAGGCATGACCATGGCACCCTGCTACATCAAACTTCATTTGTGTTGGTGTGAGGATGTGTTGGTCTTTGCCAATGGTGACCTATATTTCTCCCAGATAAAATTCTGGGGCAAATATTGTGGACATAGAGAATAATGTATGGGCAACCATACACAACAAGGCTGTGTTTCCATCGAGGGGTTCAGATGACAGCATATGAACCTCAAGAGCGAGGCTCGAGAGGTCCATGCTGTCATCTCAATCCCAAGATGGAAATGCATGCCGAGTTGTGTGTAGTTGACCACATTTTATTTTTTATAGCATATTGTTTTTTTACATTAGAGTGACAGGCCCCCAATGAAGTGAAAGCAAAAAAATCTTGCCATTTCTTTGTTCTACTCACATAACAAAATCAAATTTCCAGACTTTTGAAAGGTAAAAGGTATGACTTTGAGCACTGGGTGGTTGGTAAGTAACTATGTGTAGAATAAATGAGAACTTTAAAATTGTATGACCTCTGAACTGTGCATAACAACTGTTCGGAATGTGCATAACAGCACTTTGGAATGTGCATAACAGTTTAGAATGTGCTTAACAAGGATTTTGAGCAGGCTGATTTTTATCCATAACAAAGGGTAACCATAACTGTAATACTGTTATTTGGGAAGGCACATGTACGTCAGCTCTTGATTTTGTAAAATGTCTCAATGACAACACTTTGAATTTGGAGTTTACTGTTTGCATACACCCAACCCAGACTAGCTTCTGGATGTGTCCATTACCTCACTGGCCAATGGCAGCACTACTACTAAAACATATACAAAGTCATCAACAAGGAACACCCTATTAGAGGAGCATAGTGCACATCCATGCCATACCATACATGTGGTAAAATACAGACAATAAGTCCATAGCTGTCACATTTGCTCAAATCTGTATTCTTTCAAGTTATAGTCACAGCAACTACTGGATAAATGCTGGAGAGAGATTACAATAGGGGCATGCTAGAAGAAACAAGAAATAGGGCACCTTGCCTCAATAGAACATCCCCCTTACAGCAACACAGCAGGGATCAAGATACATTTAGTGGTGTAACTTTTATAGCAGAATATAATCATTTGTCTATGAGGAGCTTTTTGATCAGAAACAAATGTTGGGCTGTGCTAAAAGGTGAGACTGCATTATTTGCAGCAGTAGGTAAACTACCTTAGGTAACTTATCCTATGGGAGAGACGAGCCAGTGTGGTTCCAGGTACCAGCAAGAATAAAAGGTCAAAGGAAGGAGCCTGTTCCAACAGCAATGCATATACAAAAAAGCAGGTTATAATGAAGGCCCACTCACCACATATATATATATATATGTTTTGAAATTATGTTTATTCTTTATATGCTTTTACTGTCACATCTTGCCTCTCAAACTTTTGTCACTGAAATGAGGGACACGGACACTCAAAATGAGGGACAGTGAGGGTCACTGGCTCTCATAACGGAGGACACATCATCAAACATGGAGATACTGTAGAAGCTCAGGACACTGTGGAAACATTGCCTTTAATTGTACAAAGTTTATTTTTCATTTAGCATCTTAGAGTATTATTAATTTCTGCATTAAAGTCTAAATTTATGGCGCATTCTCTGTGTGTGCAGCACCTCTTTCACAAGGGACAGATGAGGGACAGGGCAATTTTGAGGGGTGAAATGAGGGATGTCCCTCATAATGAGGGACACTTGAGAGATATGATTAACTGCTATTACCAACATTTGGACTAACTGTATTGCATTCTTCTTCAGGGTTACTGTGCATAAATGTCTAAAAAACAAATATAAAATAAAATATTGTTCACCACCATGCTTCTAATAAATCACGATATTTTGTAATTAAATTTCATTTGAGTGCTGTACAAACCCACCATTCCTGTTTATTACAATCGTATGGTCAGTTCCTGATCAAAGAAGATGAATTCTCACCAGACATAGTACCCATAAATGGATATACTTATTCTTTAAATTAGCTACTTTATATAGTATCTGTAAAAGGTTATACTTATTCTTCAAATTTGTTCTTATTTATTATTTAAATTATTTATTATGCAATAATACGTGCATACTAATTTATTTAGCTTTTTTCAAAGTCTGTACTCTGTCAATGCTTTGTCATTTACTTCTACTTGCTACATATCTAGTATGCCACTCTATGTTAGTGAGAAACAAAATACAAAGTCTGTAAAATGTGATTACTAAGGGGAACTTACACCAGTATTATGATATGTGCCCCTCCCACACACACACTTTCACTCATCACTCTGTAAAATAGACCCCAGTTGGCACCATACCTACATCATGACTCCACTTCTTATCCAAAGAAAAGTGTGCTAGCAATGTCCCAAATTAAATGGATACTGCCTTACAATGTGTAAAATCCTGATAGTCTGATTGAATGATACTGTATTTTGTGATATACTCTGAACAGATTCATAGCATACTGTACTATACCAGTCTCATGTCTTTTCTTCAATAAAAGGAATTAACATTAAAAAAATAGATTACACATGTATACAAAGGAAAACCTTTAAAATAACCTGATATATATTCTTCACTGTAATAAATGTTATGGAATGAGAGAAAAATATAACAACCTACTTGGATTAAGTGGTATAAAAGTATTGTTTCAAAAACGTGATTCAAAATTTATCTATATAGTGTTGTAGTGTTAGCCCTGTTAAAACTGAAAAGAGACACATATTAGGTATTATTTTCAAGTTTAAATTAAAAGTTATAACTTCTCACTTCAGTGCAAAGTACACTCACCAATTACAGACAGGCTACTGTATGTTTTCCTTTTCACTTTTAAGAGCTCTGAGACACTGTGACAAACAAGGGGATTTGAAAGGCACTGCACTGTTTGGTGAGCACCAATATTAAATGACTGAATACATATGAAATACTTGCTAGTTTAAGCTTATCAGTATCTAGCAGTATTACAGCCTAGTAGCATCAACACATAGTAGGGACATTAAAATATAGAACAGTTGTGATTTGATATAGGAGCACAGATACTGATATTACAGCAGTGCTATTGAGATTAAAATAACACTGTACCTTTTGAATCGAAGTTTTGAAATAGCATGTGTAAACCAGTTAATCCAACTGCTTTGTTATATTTTTTCTACTTAGGGTTACATATGCATCGCTCACAGTGGCTGTAGTAACAGACCCCTTCGATAATATTTATTATAGAAGTATATTGAAAAGGGGTATAGTAAGTTTGTGTACATTTTCATTATTTAAAAAAAGGATGGATATTTAAAACCCATTAAACCAACATTGTATTTTATTTCTCACCAGTAGAGTGAGGCAGAATAGATTTCTAGTGTGCAGAGATAAATAATGGAAGGAGCAGATACTAAAAAAAATGACTAAGGTAATTAGTGTGCATGTATTGTTGCCTAATAAATAATGAATTTAAAATAATAAGTAATGGATTTAAAGAATAAATATATCCTTTTATATATATTATGACTGGTGATAATTTGTCTTCTTTGATCAAGAAGTGGCAAGATTGTAATATACGGGGGTGGTGGGTTTGTGCAGCACCATAATGAAATTGAATTATGAAACATTGTGCTTTATTAGAAACATGGTGATTATTCATATTTTATTTTATACTTGCTTTTTTACATGAAAAATTATTTTTTTTTCTTTCTTTAGTTCACAAACATACAAGTCCAGTTGCAGTATAAAAGCGAGCAGTACATAAGCATACAAAAGTAGAGAAATTTAGTGTACATATAAAATAACTTTATGCAGGTATTCAGGTAAGAAAATGATCTGGTGAGCAGAGAACTAAGGGTGGAATTGTTAGATCTACTCCCAGGTATTGTATACTTAATGATGTGTATCTCCTTTTTAGACATTTGTGTACAGTAGCCCTGAAGAAGAGTGTAATACATTCGATCAAAACATTGGCAATGCCAATACTGACAATAAAAAGATATAAAGAATAACAAAGCATTTCAAAACATATATATCTTTAGTGAGTGGGCATTCATTCCAATGTAATCTTTGGTAACTTACCATAGGGGACAGAATTGGGGTGTCGTGGTTATATTGTCATTTTACAAAGGTCTAAGTACTCCTTGCCACATAAATTGGCTACCTCCACCTCCCAGGTTGCTATTGTTTGTGGGAGATGCAATATCTGTTGCTATTGAAATACTGGAAATATATTCACAGATCCAGATACTGCACAAACAGTAAACATTGTTGAACTCATCAATAGCTCAGCCAAATTTATTGTTTACCTTACTCAATGTACATGTCCTTGGATTTATGTTGGTCAAACTCACCTTCACTGAAAAAATGAATAGCACCAACACCAAATAGCTATCTAGTGAGCAGACATAAATAATGGAAGGAGCAGATATTTAAAAAAAACACTAAGGTAATTAGTGTGCATGTATTGTTGCCTAATGAATAATGAATTTAAAACAATAAGTAAAGGATTTAAAGAATAAATATATCCAAATCAATATAACACCAAATCGGTGCCCGACATAGGCACTGACCATCGAGCAGACTTTATAGATCATAGGGCCTCTTCTGCTGGCTTCATAGTATGTTAATATGCTAGTAACACATTTGCTCAATTACAGCTCATGGTGTGTGTGTGTGTGGGGGGGGGCACTAGATTTACACCCTGTGCCCTGGACTAAATGACAACATTGATATTATGCCTTTTTTTTACAAATTTATCGGAACTGATTTTTACATGTCCAGTGTTTATGGAATATTACTAACTCTTCAGTTTGTCTTTTTTTTCTTCCATATAGGTCCCCTGTGCCAGGATTAAATGGCATGCGACAGAATATGGGACCTTCCCCTCCTCATCTTTTTTCTGTGTGTGTGTGTCTGATAACTTTATGTAGTTTTCCCTAAATACCCTCTATTTCCTTCACATTTACCCTATATATTTTCAATTTTGATTATACTTTTACTTTGCATGTTTTTTTTCTTTGATTACTATTTTTCCATCATCTGTGTGATCGCTGATATCTGAGCTTTTTGCCATTTATGTATTAGCTACTTGATCTTTCATTTACAGGAAAACAAATTCTAAAAACCTACATGGTAACCAAACTAATGCACTATATAAATATATATGAGGGGTAGTGTGCCATAGGGAAATCTACTATGGGGGTGTAATTAGCTCAGTAACCCCCCCTCCTTGGGACTTGGGACTTATTGGCCACTTAAACCCCTCCATGATATACAGTATTTAGAAAATAGGAGATAAAATCCCAGGGATCTGATTGACTGAGAGCATAACCTGACTGTCCAGTTATCAGAGCATTTCTGGGACATATAGAAAAACATTTATTTTATCTATTTATTTGGCATTACTCCAACCAGAATAACACCATAAGATGAAGCATCTCATTTTCATGGAGGTCCTAGGGAGGGAAGCAGCAGACAACCAGCTAAACATAGTCCAGCAGAACCCCTTACATACAGATGAAAATACCCAAAGCAAAAACAAACTGTAAAGGTAAGATGACTGTTTAAGTAAATGACTGTTCACACTTTACAAATCAATTTAGGACCCATTTACAAGTGGAATAACACCATTACATGTGTCCAGTGGTGCTCTGATACACTGTGTAGACTTCTCTGATGGTTCAAGACACTGGATATTTAGTTCTTGTCACACATCCAAGGCATCCAAGTTGTCGATGTAGCAGGGTATGCCTGGAGTCCTGTGTGTGTGTGTGTGTGTGAGAGAGATGCAGAAGGGTCACTATATTTAAGGCTGAGTAAACAGTTTAATGTTAAACCCCAATTTTTGCACTTTAGTAACTTCATAATCATTCAACAGATTTGCAAGAAATTTTGCATGCTTGGTCTCCTGGGGTAGATCTCTGGACTTTGGAGGTGCCAACTTTCATTGTGGTCAGATGTGTGGATTCCAAAATCCAGATAGTGCAAAAAGTGATTTTTTGTGGATTTCTTTGCTGTTTTTTTCTGACACCTGTAGTACTCTGACTATTAAGAATTTTGGTCTGAAAATTTCAGGGTAGAAAGGGACTGACCCACAGATGTGTCTTGTGCTGGTTAGGTGAAAAAATATTAATCTGTTCCAAGGTTACTAACTTTTAAAATTTCAGTTTCTGAGCATGCTCAGTAAGCACTTCAAAATAGCTGTATGAAGCAGACAAAAAAGAATCCTTTTCCATATGGGCCCAATTTTTTTTCATGAGAAGAAAATATTTTTTTATTCATTTGTACCGTCACATTTTGTAATAAAAAAATTCAGCTCATGTGGGAACCGGTTGGTAAAGCAGTGTGCAAGGGAAAACGCCTGGCCGGGATATAAGGCAGCACTTGCACAAAAACAATCCAAATTTACAAAGGACTAAAAGGGAAAGTGCAACAGTGAAACCATTAACTGGCAAGTACTTCTTTTATTTTTTACATTTATTACTGCTCCCTCAGCATTGACAGCTCCCCTCCATGTTAACCTTCATCCCCCCAACACTGGCCTTATTTGCATATATTATTTTCTCTCCAGCCCACCAATAATTAATTCAGGACAGACTAGGGCCCTGTTGTGCCTCTTTAATAGCAAACCCTGAACAGTCTCCATTATGTAAAGTGAGCATGAATTTTCCAGCTGTCCTGAGGGTGCTCTTGTCCAGTCTTTTAGAGGTGATCTGGGAGCAGCTGAATCAGCAACCCTATAGCCATACCAGTTCTCATTTTCTGAACTGGATTCCACGTCAGGCAGGTTGCCCACCACCACCACCACCACCACTTCTTAGCCTTCATTTTCCACTTTCAATTCAAAAATTAAAAATAACTCCTAGATACATAACGTTCAGAAAATTTACTAAAGTAAAAACAGATAATGTGATGAAAGACCTTGCTTTAATCGATTAGTCATTTATAGAGGCCATTCCAGATGTAGATTCAGCTGTTGCTTATTTAAGAAATTCCCTGATGGGGATCCAGGATAAATATTTTCCAATGGCAACTAGAAGGGTGAGAGGGATTACTAATAAATGGATAACCTCACAACTGTTCCCATTACTGAAACAAGGAATGATGCATGGAAACTTTTCAAATCTTCTAAAAGCTCATCTGATTTGAATTTATATAATAAATTGAGAATGAATGTAAAATTAAAATTCAGCATTGTAAACTTGTTTATTTTCAAAATAACCAAAAAGAGAATTAAGGAAATCCTAAAAAATCAAGGCCTCTGTAAAATCCCAGATAGAACCAACTAGAAAGCTACCAATTGACATTATGTATAATAATGGTCTAAAGTTAAACTAAAGTTCAGAAATTAGCAAATCATGTTTGGACAAATTTCTTGATTTGTCTAAATATATGACAGATTATGAAAATGTTGAATCTAAAGATCAAAATGTTTCAGACTCTGTGATTAAATCGACTCTTGCTTTTTATTTTAAAATTATTAAACCTGGTGCAGATTTTGTGGACCTGTCCAAGGCTTTTGATTTAGTAGATCATTCACTGCTGTTCGAGGGACTGAGGAACATGGGACTGGTAGATTTTCCATGTGCTTGGTTTCATAGTTATATGACTAAATATCCCCTTAGGGTAAATTACAATGGTGGATACTCTGGCACTTGAATACTGGAACAGGGAGTGCCCCAGGGTGTGATCATGGAACCTTTACTTTTTTCTATGTTTGTTGATACTATATGCTCTGTATTAACATATTTTAATACTATCCTACAGTATATACAGATATTATCATATATTCCAGTTCTTCTTATGTAGATGAAATAAACCAGATACTTAACACTGATTTTCAACTTTAAATCATTGGCTTATAAAACATCATCTGTTGTTAAACAGTGAAAAAACTAAAAGTACTGTATGTTATTTGGATCCAAACCAAGATTGTCAAAATATATAACACTGTGGATTGTGGATGTAACAGGTATTACACTTAATCAGGTCACAGAATTTAAATACAAATATACTAACATACTAAGAAGCCAGCAGATCAGGCCCTATGGTCTAGCGAGTCTGCTCGATGATCAGTGCCCTACCAGGGCACTGTCTTTAGCCCCCCTCCATACAAGGTTCCCCATTCCCCTGTGGGGCTCTGGGATGCACTCTCCCCCATACCTATCCCAGTCTTTCTTGAAACCTTCTACAGTTATAGCAGTCACCAACTCCCCAGGCAGTGCACTCTAGGGCTCCAGCACCCTCTCAGTGAAGTAGTGTCTCCGTGTTTCCCCCCTCAGCCTCCCCAATTCAGCTTCATTGAGTGTCTCCTGGTGGCCCCTACCTCCCTCAGCTAAAGCACCCCCTCGAGGCTTACCTTATTCATTCCTTTGAGAAACTTGAAGACCTCTATCATATCCCCTGTTCCTTCTCTTCTCCAGCGAGCACAGGTTGAGTTCCTCCAGTCTCTTCTCATAGGGCCTTTCCCCTAGTCCCAGTATCATCCTGGTCACCCTCCTCTGTATCATCTCCAGTAAAGCAATGTCCCTCTTCAAGTAGGGATGCCAAAACTGCACACAGTATTCAAAGTGCAATACCTTGGATTACTTTGGATCCAAATTTAACCATTTCATTGCACACAAGGGCAATAAATAGACAAGCTAACCAAAATTTGTGTGCTTTGTTTAAAATACAAAACTGTTTAACTTTTAAGGTCAGACATACTTTTGCAAACAGTATACTGTTACCTGCTTTAAATTACAAGTCATATATTTTCTCAAACTTAGCTGCTGTTGATTTATCAATGCTAACTATTACATTTCATGGGATTTGTAAATTCACACTAAAGATGCCTTTTAGAACTCACCATTGTGCATTATACGCACAGTCTGGTTGGTTACCTCCAAAGTCTAGCAGCCTGTATAGCTTGTGTTGTATTGTAGATAACACCTTAAGGACACAAGCCAATTCCCCTCTTTATGCCTTGCTTGACTTGAAAACTGAAAGTAGACAATTGAGAACCATGGGAAAACATATTTTATCAATTCCAGCTATTTCAACTGCTATGGGCGAACATGCCTTCTCTGTTTGCACTGCTAAAGGTTGGAATAACTTGCCAGCTTCCTTTCATGGAGTAAAAAGTCACACAGTTTTCAAGCAGCAATTAAAAATGGACTTTTTAAAACAATTGCAATGTAAATGTTTTTGTAATCATATATGTTTATTGGGACCAAGATTATCCTGCATATTGCATGTATGTACATCACACTTTATTAACATATTGGCTGTTTGTAAATGGCCCTGGGTCATTCAAAAAAGGGCATTTGACCCATTGAATTTACCTGGTGAACGGAAATTTAAAACAAATAAAAATAAAAGAGGTGATTTTCACTGGTTAAGTTGCAGAGCTGCAATAGCTAGCCATTTGCCAACAGTTGACTGACAACTTACTTTGCTCCAATGGTTAATGCAGCTCCCCCTCTTTTAATTTAAGATAAGGATTCTTGTATTTTGATATATCCTGCACTGGTTCCACTGCATTTAGTGGTGACTGACTGAATGCTTTGGTATTGCTACTGTCTCAATTGCAGTCCCGGCGGCTGCAGGGACATTTTGACTCTTGATCACTGGAGCTCAGACACAGTTTGAACTGTGGTGCAGTCTGTACAACCAGATATGGCAGACATACCTCAGTAATGGCTCCACCAATGCATTACATTATCAGGAGGAGGGGTTCAGCCTGACCTTCTGCTGTGTAGCATAGTATGGCAAATATCTGCACTATTTGTGACTTGATTATTGACTTGGGGGGTTGTTTTGTTTTATTCTCTCTCTCATTTTGTTTGATAACTATTGCAGAAGAGGGGTGGTGATACATATTGAATACTAAATGGTCACTGATTACCAAAGTTACAACTTTCACTTGCAGACTGCAGATATAAGCTGGATGTAGACCAAAGACTGTGGGAAGCTCGTTGAGCAGGGTCACAGGTTTTCATCATTGTAAAATCTCTCCATGTATACTCTCGGTGGGGGAGAGAAATCTGCTGTTTGGAGATACAGTTATGCATTTTGGTATGACCTAGCAGAGGGTCAACATGACTGATTAATATGTTTTAGAATGTAACATGGAAGGTTTATCTGGAGAAGCATATCTCCATCAACCTTCTCCCCTTATACCATCTTGTGCTTTCATAAGAATGCACACTGCTGCTGACAGTGAGCTTGACATGCTGTCTGGCAGTTTGGTGTGTTGGGCAAATTGGAGCTGATCTGACCTCCTCTTTATCTCCCACTGAACACCCACCACCCCACACCACCTATACACCCTTCCCCATCTGAACAGGTCCCAAGGTGAAGATCCACTGTCTGATCCAAAACACTTCTTGCTAGTGGAACCACTGACTGCAATCTGAGAAACTAAGGTAAGTGCAGTTCAGTGTAATACGTATTATGTAATATGTATATATATATATATATATATATATATATATATATATGCATCTATGGAGGGATGGGAGTGCAGGGCCCTAAGGGTCTGCACTCCACAGGCAAATAAGGATATAATAATAATCTTTATTTATTGTAAGCTCAATTCAATAAATATCAAAGCTCTTTTATAAAAGAACTAAAACAATAAATATTTTAAAACCATTAAAATGGCAGGACTCCAAAATTAATTGTCAGGAAAAGCAAGAGAGAATAAAAATGTTTTGAAAGCAGATTTAAAGCCCTCCACAGTCAGGCACCCCTTACTCGATGAAGTAGAGAATTCCACAGGGTCAGAGCCACAAAAGCAAATGCACAGGCTCCAGAGGTCTTCAAGTGGACCCTGGGAATCTCCAGCAATCCCTCATTGGCAGAGCGGAGTGGTTGGAGGGGGTGGTAGGTACAAAGGAGCTCTTGCAGGTAGCCCAATCCCTGTCCATGTAGGGCCTTGTGGGTCAGCAAGCCAGTCTTGAAGGTGATCCATCACTGAACCAGCAGCCAGTGCAGTCCACGTAGCACAGGTGTGACATGGTTAGACCAAGACAGCCCAGTCAATAACCTGGTTGTAGTGTTCTGCACCTGCTGCAAACATTGGATATCACCCCCCAGAAGTCCTAGCTACAGGGAGTTGCAATAATCAAAGTGGGAGGTCACAAAGACATGGGCCAATATCGGAAGATCACCGGGTGGAACCAGATGTTTAATCCAGATGATATTCCTCAGATGGTAGAATGAGGTCTTGACAACAGATGACACCTGAGATTTCAGGGTCAACCCCTCATCAAAAATAATGACCAGACTCCACACCCACTCAGAGGCCATTAAGTGGTGACCACCAGAACCTCAGTTTTGTCAGGATTCAGTTTCAGCCAGTTGGCACTCATCCAGTCCGTGACCTCAGCAGTTGTTAAACACTGAAACTGCTCTGCTTGCGTTGACATCATTGTGATGTTTTTTGAAATGCTTGTATTTAACAGCCACATCCATATGTGAATTTTTAGCATTTGAGAAAGGATGTGTGGACATCTGAAACATGTCAGGCTGTCTGTTGCCTCCTTTATGTTGTGTAATTAAATATTTTTTATTCTATGAGACTTGTGCCCTTGTATATGTTGGTTTGTGTGTGCACTGCTCTTTTTGTTTATTACAGTTTACTTTTTTAGCATAGCAGCACCACTTTCCTTGTGCCTACTCCCATCCATGCTGTTTGTTTGCTCTTTTGGGGAGTTTTAGAGCACAGGTTGTGGTCAGAGAGCGTGCCTTAGCCTCCAAGCATAAAACCATTTTAGGAGCACACTACTAGTCTCGTATTAAGATGTCACTAGAGAACTATCCAAATCTGGTCTTCATAGAAAACAACTCAAGACCATTGGGGTACATGCTGGAGTTGCTAGAGGCAGCTGTGAGAAGCAACCAATTTTTTAGCAGAAAGCACAGAAACTTTATACCGTACACCAGGTGAACAATTACTGCTAATGGCTTTCCTTGAACTTGAGACGGTTACACACCAGTGGAGATTGACTTATTGGAACATAGCTAATATGGAGGCATATATGGCTGTTTAAAGAATACCCAGGGGTCTACAATTCATCAAAAACCCAGCCTGTAGACAAGAAAACAAGACATTTATGAAAGCCTGGGAAGAAATCTTGATTGAGGTGAGTTTTAAACTTATTGACTTAATTATTAAATATAGTAAAGAAAGGGAAGATATCCTGAAAGTGGAAATTAAAGCAAAAGAAAAAAGTTTTAATATTTCAAAATCATACAGACTTTGATATGCTTAATCAAAAATTAAAGGAATCTATAAGTAAGCTGGACAATGAATTAAAAGCAACAAAGCAAATCAAATTTATACGGGATAAAAATGACTGTGAACTGGATTGTGTTTTTAACTGGAAGAAGAATCCACGTAGTATTCTAAAAAACAGAAACAGACATATCTCTTTCAAATTTATCAGCACCAGTGAGTCAGAAACTGATGAAGTGATTGCACAGAACCATTTTCACAGGGAGAAGCAGGAAGCAGCACCCCCGAACATATTATGCCAAAGCCCCAGACTTCAGGAAACAGGAAGAGAAAGCAGCAATGGAGATCGAGAAGGATGAGGAGGGGGAAGAGAAGACAGATGATGAGGGAGAGGTGAATGCAGAATCATTGAAATTTCAAGAATCACAGTGGCAGATGGTGGTAGAGACTCATACTACAGAATCACAAGTAATTAACTTTACTAATTATGAACTATTGGACTCAGAGATTTCAGTTTTGAGTGAAGGCTTCAACTTCACCTCTACAGTGCCAGAAAATAAATTTCAGACTATGGTGGATATTAATCTTGCTATTAGAAACCTAAGCCTGAAGCGTTTTTTTCAAATAAAGATCCCTAGAGTGAAAATACTAACTGCGATGATGGGTTAGAAAAAATTGGGACATTTAGGCTGGTCTTGACTTTCAATCCACCACCGAGCGTGGCATTGAAAGTGTTCAAACAGCTTGTCAAGACTGATTTAAATGTGTTATTTGAAAATCCACTGCAGTTAGTGTATAACAATTTGACAAGACAAGAAAGACTGGCACTAACTTCTCTTCAGGAAAATACTGAAATTGTGATCAAAAAGGCAGACAAGGGTGGCTGTGTAGTGATTTTGAATAAACACGATTACATAGCAGAAGCAGAAAGACAACTGAGGGACAGTGAATACTGTGTAAAACTGAGAGCTGATCCCACCAATGATTTCAAATATAGCATTGATGAATGTATAAGGGAAGCATTTAACAATGGGGAAATATGTAAAAAATGAAAGGGATTTTTTAATAACTGAGTCTCCAGTTAGAGCTACCTTTTATCTTCTACTGAAAATAGATAAATTGCTGGTCAACCCTCCTGGTCGACCAGTTATGAGTGGTATTGGCTCCATTACCAAGAGTTTGTCATAGTTTGTTGATTCTCATCTGTGTCCTTTTCTGGCCTCATTGCAATCATACGTACAAGGCACCAATGATGTATTAAGGCTTTTGCACAATTCTGAACTTGGGAATGATTGCTATTTGGTCCATATGGATGTAGAAGTCCTATACTCGAATATTCCCCATGATGGGGCACTAGAGGCTGCTGCTAGTTTTTTGAACTACAGGGAGGAAGGTGACAATCCCAGTATGTGCTTTCTATTAAAAAGGCTGAAATTTGTTTTGAAATATAATGTATTTCTTTTTAATCATGAGATGTATTTACAAATCAAGGGAACTGCAATGGGGGCTATGTGTGCCCCATCCATAGCAAACATATACATGGGTGTATGGGAGAATGAATTTGTACTGGAGCACATTCAAAACCCTTTTTTTTTTTTTTCAAAAAATCTCAATGTGGAAATGCTACATTGATGATTTGTTTTTTATTTGGGAAGGGGACATTAGTGAATTGCAGGATTTTATAAAGTATTTGGAAGGAACTAATACAAATTTAAAATTCACTTTTGAAGCATCTAAAGATAAGATTTGCTTCCTTGAATTGTTACTATTAAAAGAGAATGAAACTTAAATTTCAACATGCATATACAGAAAACCTACGTATCGCAACATACTTCTGCGTGCTGATAGTTGCCATCTGAGGCATGTGATTAGAAACATACCTAAGGGGCAGTTCCTAAGGGTGCAATGGAATTGCAGCAAAAATTGAGGCCTTTGAAGAAGGGACTATAGCCCTAAGCACTAGGCTAGAACAGAGAAGCTATAGTTAAAATCATATCTTAGAAGGGTAACATTAGCAGTCAGTCAAGATAGGGACACCTTGCTGAGGGGGAAAGACCAGGGCACTGAGAGACAAGAAAAAATAACATTCAATTTTGTCATTCCATATTTTGCCCATGCTGGAGAAATTAACAGAATTATAGGAAAACATTGGAACATGCTGGCTAGTGACCCAGGTCTACAAAGTATAGCCTCACTACCACCATGAATGGCATAAAAAAGGGAACCAACTCTGAGTGACAAAATAGTACATAGCCATATCATACATCATAAACCAACAGGCACATGGCAAGATAAAGCTGCAGTAGGATGCTTCCCATGTAAAAGATGTAACACACGTGTTAACATCAGACAAGGCAAAGAATTTGTGAACCATAACACAGGGTGTCTATGTGAGATTAGACAGCTCATTATATGTGATTCTGAGGGCATCATTTATATGGTTGTATGTAGCTGTGATGCATTTTATATTGGCAGGACTAAAAGGTCCTTGAAAGTTTGGGTTAAAGAACATGTGAGAGTCACAGAAAAAGATCTTACCTATGCGACTGCTGCACGTATAGCCAAATGCCCTAATAAGAATGAACACATTTTTACCTTTATGGGGATTCAGAAGGTCTGTCCAAAACCATGGGGAGGTAATTTCAGTGATTTGCTGCTTATGCGAGAGGCATTCTGGATTATTAATTTAAATGCAACAAAAAATAAGGGCCTCAGTTCTGGCTTCAAACTGAAACCCTTTTTGAGAAAGAAAAAGTAGTGATATATATGCTTTCAGTACTGGATTGTGATTTTCAAGAAACTTTATGTATTTTTGAGACTGCATTATTTAAAATCAACTGAATATGAGTGATTTTTTTATTGTTTTTCCTTTCCCACTCCTTTATCCCTGCCCCTTCCCTTCTCCCCCTCCTCTTTCTCCATTCCCATTTTTCTTTTGTCCCCTTTTTTCTTTTCTTTTCTTTCCCATTCCCTTCTCCTTCCTCTCCTTCCTTCCTTCCTTCCCTTAATTCTTCCCCCCTTCATTTTCTGTCTTTTTCTGTCGATGTTTTTATGTTTATACTGTATTGATTAGTGGTCTCTGTACACATTTTACTTAATGATATGTTGCTGCTATGTATGAGAAACTTTACAGTTGATTATTTTGTACCATTGTGGTTGGATACCTATTGTTGCATGTTTTATCTATGATGTACTAGCACCTTAATTAAGATAGTGGGATAGATGGTGATTTATTAAATTAATGTTTTTGTATTGGCCAACCAGATGCTCTGCTGACTTTGACATCATTATGACATTTTTTTAAATGCTTGTATTTAACAGCCACATCCAAATGTGAGTTTGTAGCCTTTGAGAAAGGATGTGTGGACATCCAAAATGCGTCAGGCTGTCTGTTGCCTCCTTTATGTTTTGTAATTTATTATGTTTTATTCTATGAGACTGGTGCCCTTGTATATGTTGGTCTGTGTGTGCTCTGCTTTTTTGTTTATTACAGTTTAGTTTTTTAGCATAGTAGCACTACTTTCCTTGTGCCTACTCCCATCCACACTGTTTTTATCACCTGCATAGCAGTGAAAACTGAAACTATACCACATTACAATGTCTCCTAATGGCAGCATGTACACCACAAATAACATAGGTGAAAGCACAGAGCCCTAGGTACCCCACATGGTAGAGGGAATACATCAGAAGAATAAATTCCTGATGCAACTCTCTGAAATCTACCAGTGAGGAATGAATGGAACCATCTGAGGACTGTCCCTAACAATCCACAGATAACCTGCAGGCACTTCAGCAATACACCATCATCCATGGTGTCAAATGCTGCAGAGAGATTGAGAAGGACTAAGATGGAATGAGTCCTTCAATCTCTCACTATCAGGAGATCATTGAGCACACAGACTATGGTGGTCTTGGTGCTATGTCTTTTCCTAAATCCTGACTGAAGAGGATCATAGATGTCATGGATGGTAAGGTGGTCATCCAGCTGCAGTGCAACCACCTTCTCAATAACCTTGCTGGTTCCAGGCAGGTCTGTAGTTGGCGAGACAGCCCAGGTTAAGTGCAGATTTCTTAAGGAGGGGTTTCACCACCACCTCCTTCAGGGAGTTAGGGAACTCATCTGCCTCCAGTGCACTCTGGACTATCTCAGCCAGGACTGAGATGATGACATCTATGCACCCATAAGTTGGGCCCAGGTCCAAACTACAGAAGGTCAGATGCATATTCTGAATGATCCTTATGACATCCACATTCACCTGCTAGCTAAAAACTGATCAACCATATGATATGATTACCCTATCTCAAAAACTATGAATGTATAGGAGCACAGTGTCTGGAGGCCCCTGTGATCTCACCAGCAAATAAGAATGCAATTATACTATCTCAAAAAGGAAGGAAATTATTTGCACAAAACAGCAGTACTACAACATTTAGGGTTTAGGCTAGGGCACAAAATGTAGGGAAACGTGGTTTTAGGGTTTCCACCCTAAAATGCCACTCCAACCCCTAAAACAAATAAGGGGTGCAGTCTTCCTGGGAGTCGTCATCCCTAAAGCTCACCACATTAGGTGGACATATTTGTGGAGTATATAGAATGGTGTGAGCTTTAAGGTTAACAATCCCAAGCAAGACTGCACCCCTAATTTGTTTAAGTGGTGTGGATGGTGTTTTAGGTTTGGAAACCCTAAAACCACATTTCCCTAGTTTTTTCACTCTAGCCCAAACCCTGCATGTTGTATTAATGCAGTTTTTGCAAAGCATATGCAAACAACTGCATTAATACACTAGTTATGGTTCAGGTTAAAGTGACAAAAGCAGGGAAATGTGGTGTTAGGGTTTCCAATCCTAATTCCACTTCCCACCCTCCAATTAGTAGGAAGAAAGAATATTAGAGCTTTTGGTCCCCAGAGTCTTATTGAATCAGTGGTGGGGTCTTCCATGGGATTGTCAACCCTAGTGCTCACCAATCCCTCCAACCCATAATCTCTTGTCTGAAGCAGACAGTACAGCTCCAAGATAAGACCCCATGGTGATTCAGTCTTCAAAGGCAGAGAACTATCTGTCACCACATGTTGTCAACACAATCTATTTGATCTTCTTTGTTCGGGTAACAGGGTAAGCATTAGGCTGACAGCCCAAAAGAAGACCACTTCCCCTTGCCTCTAGCCCCCTATGTGAAGCAGAAGGCACAGCTGCAACCCGGTGCCTCCTAGTGATACAGTCTACAAAAGTAGGAAACTATCTGTTGCCTCATCTTGCCAATGAAATCTGTTTTAGCTTTCTTCACACCGGGCCCTACAGACCTTGTGTGAAGAAAGGAGATAATGTCTGATCTTGTTTGCTCAGGTAAGAGGGGCAGAACTAGGCTGACACCCCAAGGAAGACCCCACCACTGATTTGTGAAGACTCCGGAGACGCAAAACTCTAATGTTCTTTCCTTTTGCTGCTTGGGAAGTGGGGGTGGGAAGTTAGGGTTGGAAACCCTAACACCACATTTCTCTACTTTCGTCATGTAACCTGAATCCTAACTGGTGCATTAAAACAGTTTTTTTGCAATGAATTCAATGTATTTTTTAGATAGTAGAATTGTATCCTCCTTTAGCAGGTCACTTCAAGAACTGTGTGAATACATCCATCTGGCCACATAAATGCAGGGCTCAGAGGGCCCTGAGCTTCCGTGCCTCCATAGATGCAGACATGCAGGGCCCTTTGAGCCCTGTGGCACATGTAGAGTGTATCAGGCTGCACAAATTGACTGAGGCAGCAGTCTTATTTTGTGAGGACTCACAAAAGGAGATTGCTGTGAAAGAAAAGAATATTCTGTAAAAAAAAGTCCAAAATGTAATTTCATGAGGCCATTGAAATCCAGACAAAAACAGCTCAGACTGTCATGAGGGTGCTCAAATAACGAATATATAGAGAAACAACAAACTTGGCACTCCTCGAATTGGTGTCAGACAGGCATATTTATTAAAACAAAAGAAACAGACACCACAATCAGCCACAGGTTCAAAACAGCAAGTGATCCCGACCGGTTTCGTGCTATCTGCACGTCATCGGGGGTGGTACACAGTAAAGACTCACTAGTACATATATGGAAAGAATTTAAAGCCACAGTAACCAGAACATTTAAAATCAAATCAAAATAATACTAGTATTAGTATAGCACAAAACCTGTCGGGATCACTTGCTGTTTTGAACCTGTGGCTGATTGTGTCGTCTGTTTCTTTTGTTTTAATAAATATGCCTGTTTGATGCCAATTTGAGGAATGCCAAGTTTGTTGTTTCTCTATATATATTCATTATTTGAGAACCCTCATGACAGTTTGAGCTGTTTTTGTCTGGATTTCCATAGTGTCGTTTTGAACGAGCTCACTGTGTTTTGGCGTTCAGGTGCTTCTGATAACAGACCATGCCTTTTCTTTGGAGTTACCATACCCATCTTTACATGATCCTTACAGCCTGAAGATACAGTAACAGTGGAAGTTCTCCTTCGTTGTGAGATTATATTGTTTATTCACTGTTTGTATCTGATTGAAGGTTTGTTGTGGAGTTTAAATCTTCTTCTCTGGAATGAGTTCAGGTGTACTCGGGGACATTTCATTGGGTAACTCCATGGTTTCGTATGCAGCATTTGCTTTTACAGCAGTGAGAGAAGCAGATTTACTCTGCAATTCAGAAACGGGACAATGCCATGAAAATGCAATTACCGATACAAGTGATGCGATACCAGTAATAGTAAATATTAAAAAAGCATTCATTGACCTAGAGCGAGCCATTTTAAGAGGTCATAGACACCATTGTGGTAAAACTACTCTAGAGGCATATCTTAAAGTTGGTAGATCACCCCAGAGACTAAGAGTCTTAAATAAGCCAGGCTATGGTTGGAACAGGGTCGATTTTATTTCTGACTGGAAAGCATCACTGCAGCTTGGGACGAACGCATTAATGCAAAGTGTCATAAGAGATTATGAGGCACAAAGGGAAGAGGTAATTATGGATATTAAGAACAAGGAGGAAAGTATCTTACAATTTAAAGACAATCCTGATTTCAGTGATTTTGAAAATAAACTACAAATTAACATACAAAGGGAAGAAAACAAAATTTGGAAGATCAAACTACATAAATTTGAACAGGACAGGCTTGACTATCTGCATGATAGAGTCTGGGACTGGAATAGGAATAGGAATAAAAATAGACCCCAATAGTCCAAATGACAAGGAAGAAATACAGACCAGATACAAGGAGATTATTCTGAATTACAGCCAAAATCCATATTACGGAATAGGAGTGATTCTCCCAATTATAACACCTCTGCAAGTGAATCTGAATATGAGGACTTTTTAGAAGGGGACTTGGAACACCTTGGTACATGGCGGACTGTACAATTCCAAGAACCAGCTCTAGAACAGAGGAATTTATGGGGCAAGCCTTTAGCCCAGCTATCAACTTCAACAGGAAACCCACAAGGAGGGGTGGAAGGAAACACCAGAGCCAGAACAAGGGGCAGAAGGGGCAAATAACATCTAAATACCATTGTCATCAATATCTCTGATGTCATAATTAATAAGGATCAACTTTCGGTTTTGCAAAAGGGTTTATCATTTGTACCAGCAGAGGACTCAAAACAGTTTGAACTTTATTTGGATCTGCATCATTTTACTAGAAATGTAAACCTCAAAGCTTTTTTTGCAAGGAAAAATATGTGCTTGGTACCAGCATATGTTGATGGTGGTATTTGCGATACATCACAAGTAACAGCAGAAGTAAGAAAATTTGAACCCTCCTCTACTTTTATGCCACCATATTGTGATGCAGTCAAAGTTTTTGAGTCTGTTTGTGAGAGGCAATTTAGAACACTTTTGGATAAAGACATTCCACCTGACTTTGTTAATATCTCTAAAGCAGAGACAGAAGCTCTCAAAAGTTTGGAATCAAATGTTGATTTAACTATTAAACCAGCAGATAAAGGTGGTTCAGTGGTGGTAATGAATACATCAAAGTACAATGCTGAAATAAAAAAAACAACTTAGTGATGTGACTTTTTACCAACCACTGACCTTGGACCCCACAGAAATATTTAAAAGAGAAATTGATGTTTTCCTTTTTTAATCTGAATGTGAGGGTCTAATTGACCACGGGGAAATGCCATTTTTGTCTGTCACTAATCCCATTAGAGCTAGTATCTTCACATTGCCCAAAATCCATAAGAATCTGTGGGACCCCCTGGGTGTCCTATTGTAGCTGGTATTGGCTCACTGGTTGAGCCATTGTCCAAATATGTGGATTTTCACATTAAGTACTATGTAACAGCTTTGTCCTCTTATATTAGGGACACAGGTCAATTCCTAGAGATTTTGGATAATATGCAAGTTGAACCAGAATGGTATCTTGTGTCCATGGACATTAACTCATTGTACACCAATATACCCCATGAGGGTGGCCTACAGGCATTAGATTATTGGTGGTCCCTGGATCCAACATTAGAACATGGTAAGAAAAACTTCCTTTTGGAATGTGCTGAACATGTTCTTACCAAGAACTATTTTATTTTTCAAGATTCTTACCATTTACAGATTAAAGAAACGGCGATGGGTGCAACTGTTGCACCTAATTATGCCAATCTGTATTTAGGTAAATGGGAAAAGTGTACCATCTATGACAGTCAGTATAATCCATTTTATGGCATGATAGACATTTGGCACCGCTGTATTGATGATATTTTTATGGTGTGGCGTGGCACACTTGAGGAATTAAATACATTTGTTCAATATCTAGAAAATAGTGATGAGAATTTAACATTCTCATTACAACATGATCTCCAGTCTGTCTCTTTTTTGGATGTTAATGTTTTCAAGGAAAAAGATGGTTGCATTGGCACAAAACTCTATAGAAAGGAGACAGATAGGAATTCTTTATTGTTAGCCTCAAGTTGCCACCCACACCATAAGGTAGCGAATATACCTAAAGCACAAATGTTGAGA
The DNA here is from genome assembly GCA_016271365.2 of Neoceratodus forsteri. Lineage (NCBI taxonomy): Eukaryota > Metazoa > Chordata > Ceratodontiformes > Ceratodontidae > Neoceratodus > Neoceratodus forsteri. The sequence goes on from CM057450.1 coordinate 874,858,368, forward strand.
GTTAGGCGAAATTGTAGTAGTGATGTTGATTTCTTAGCCTTTGGTATGGATATGTGTGACAGGTTTTTGGAGAGGGGTTACTCCTATCATATTACACAGGAAGCATTTAGAGAGGTAGGTTGCATTAACAGATCAGATCTTTTAAAACCAAAAGTAGAACAACAGAAAGAAAACAGAATTAATTTTATTACAACATACACTAGACATTCAAACTTAATTGGCAGTATTATAAACGCTAACTGGAATATTTTACAAGTAGAACCACTGTTGTCAGAAGTCACCCAGAACAAACCAAGAATGGTGTAAAAATGAGGCCCAAATTTACAGGATAGGTTAGTCTATAGTTACACTGGACCATCAATTATGAAAAATCACCCTAGTAGACCTCCCCTTACTAGGGGTATGCATAGTTGTGGTAATTGCAAATTTTGTAAACACATGCTTAAGTGCAGTACCTTTACTAGCTGTAATGGGACTAAGACCTATGATATTAGGGATTTCATTACATGCAGTACACAAAATGTAGTCTACTTGGCCACTTGTAATTGTGGGGCCTTTTATGTCGGTAAAACAACCAGAGCGTTGAAAGTACGTATGGGTGAACATTTTTGTTCAATTGCCAATAATGACACCAGGAGTGCACTCTCGAATCATTGTAATATGAATAGAAAGGATGTTCAGAAACACCTATTCAAATTCTGTGGACTTGAAGTTGTTCAACTTGGCCCTAGAGGGGGCGATCTGAATGCAAAATTGAAATACAGGGAATCTTACTGGATTTATACCTTGGGAGCCCTTATGGCCAAAGGTTTGAATGACAACATTGATATATAACCCTGTTTACGTAGGAAGTAACTACTTTCCTAGACCTAATGATATAATGTTGTATTTATATTAAATATCTTTCCTTCCTTCACTTTCTCCCCTTCCCCTTCCCCCTTTCCTACCTCCCTTTTTCCCTTTACCTCTTCCCTTCCCTAATTTTTGAGAAATAATTGCTAACTAGATATTATCTGTATTTTCATTTACAATATAATTTTGTTTCTTTTATAGGTTAACTTGATCTCTAATAACCTTATGACATGGAGCATCAACATTCATTTCCCAGAGGCTGGGAGCAGATCTCCTGTCTAGTATAGTATAGCATTTTCATGACATTACTAGATTGTAGCTGCTGTAGCATATGTTTTTAATACAGTGCATTTGTAGGGTAATTTAGGAATTTTTTTACTGTAATATTAGTGGCTAGTCACCTGGACCATTAAAGTGCTAATTAATTAGGTTTTGGTTGTTATAGCAATACACCTACATAGAAGCATACATAGTGTGGTATCTATTAAATCCCTGTATTATTATTATTGTTTTGATTTGATTTTAAATGTTCTGGTTACTGTGGCTTTAAATTCTTTCCCTATATGTACCAGTGAGTCTTTACTGTGTACCACCCCCTGATGATGTGCAGATAGCAAAAAACCTCAGGATCATTTGCTGTTTTGAACCTGTGGCTGATTGTGGCATCTGTTTCTTTTGTTTTAATAAATATGCCAGTTTGACGCCAATTTGAGGAGTGCCAAGTTTGTTGTTTCTCTTCATTTCATGAGGCCACCTTCTTGCTTCTTGACATTTGTGTGACCTGAATATGGAAAAAACTAAGTCCAAAATCTTGTTTCATGAGAAAGCATCCTCTTTCATGAGATTTTCATGATTTCACGAAAGAAGATTCTCTGTCACAAATGAAAACTGGAAAAAACTAAACCCCAAATTCTCTTTCATGAGAAGGCACCACCTTTCGTGAGATTTTTGTGAGCCTACAAAAGAAGATGTCTTTGAATGAAGTATGACAGACAGGGGGATCAAAGAGGACAGGGTACTGGAGAGAATGAGGGCACTGAGGGTAGACAAGGCACCAGCGCCGGATGGCATTCATCCCAGGGTGCTGAAGGAACTTGCAGAGATACGAGTGAGGCCTTTGGCAGACCTATTCAATACCTCACTAGATTTGGGGAGCATACCTCAGGATTAGAGGATGGCTCACATGGTACCTCTCCATAAGAGGGGCCACAAAGATGATCCAGGGAACTATAGACCAGTGAGCTTCACATCTATCATGGGAAAGCTGATGGAGACAATCCTGAAGGAGAGGCTGGTGTCAATTCTTGAGGCCAATGGACTACAGGACAGTAAGCAGCATGGCTTTGTCACTGGCAGATCTTGCCAGATCAACCTACTAGCGTACTACAATCGAGTAACTAGGCAGCTGGATAGGGGCCATGCTGTGGATGTCCTGTATCTAGATTTCACTAAGGCATTCGAATCGGTGCCACATGGGAGACTGGGAAGTAAGCTACTAGATACAGGAGCAAGAGCAAAGTTGGTGGGCTGGGTGGTGGACTGGCTACAGGGGAGGCAGCAGAGAGTGGTGGTGGGGGGGAGCTATCATCCCCAAGTGTGGCGATGAGTGGAGTTCCACAGGGCTCAGTGCTGGGACCAGTGCTATTTGGGATATTCATTGCAGACATTTTGGTGGGCATCAAGAGCAAAATCAGTCTGTTTGCTGACAGCACCAAGATGGGAGCAGAGGTCTATGACCTAGGGGGGTTGTCAAGGGCTGCAGGAGGATCTGGCTAAGCTGGAGTCCTGGTTGGACACTTGGCAGCTGTGATTCAACATCAAAAAATGCAAGGTGCTGCACTTTGGGGTTAAAAACAAGAGGAGGAGCTACCATCTGGGAGGTGAACAGTTGGCGGTGATGGAGGAAGAGAAGGATCTGGGGTGCTCATTACAGGGGCAATGAGCAACTCAGCACAATGTAGAAAGGTGGCTGCAAAGGCCAAAAGGATGCTGGGTTGTATTGCTAGGGGAATATCCTCAAGGAGGGGGGGTGGTGATTCTGCCTTTGTTTAGAGCACTGGTTAGGCCACACCTGGAGTACTGCGTGTGCAGTTCTGGTGCCCGTACCTGAAGATGGACGTTAAGCTACTGGACAGAGTGCAATGCAGGGCAACAAAGATGATTGAAGGGCTGGGGAACTTATCATATGAGAGTAGGCTGAAGGAACTGAACATGAACTTGCTGGAGGAGAGGAGGGAGAGGGGAGATATGATAGAAACCTTCAAGTACATGACAGGTATAAACAAGACTTGTATGGAGCAGCTTTTCAAATTGAGGGAGAGGAGGGACATCTGAGGCCATATGAGGTTTGAGGGGGAGAAGGATCAGGAGGAAAATGAGAAGACACTTTTTTACTGAAAGGGTGGTGGCCAGGTGGAACACATTGCTGGCGGAGGTGGTATCCAGTAGAACAGTGGGGGGCTTCGAGAGGGGATGGGACAGAGTAAGAGAGAGGGTCAAGGAAGGGGGGCAAGGGAGGGAGGGGCAGCTGCAAAATATGGGCTGCACATATGAGCAGACATGATAGACTGTAAAGCCTTTTTCTGCTGATGAATTTCATACATTCATATGTTCATAACTTTGCACCGTAATGGCTTTAGCACCATTTAACAAACATTAGTTGAAATTTTGCATGCATTATCTAGTAGGCAAGGTCTAAATATGTGGAAGGTTTGTGATGGCAGCTTGCACAGTTTCTGAGATCTGCATATGTCATTTTCCTGAATATGTCTAATTTATTTCCTGTACTTAACATGGGGTTTGGTTTTTGCTTTCACATACAGTCTAGATGGTATGGAATTTTTTCTGAACCTTTCAGGGTAGAAGTGGGCTGTGCCAAGGTAGTGCCATTTGAAGGTTTTGTGAAGAAATATTGAATGGTTCCAGAGCTGTAAGGATTTAAAAGTTTGCTTTTAGCTGTTCTGAGCATGCTCAGTAGGTTTTTTTGGATAACATTCTGATATGACATGAAAAATGTGTCAAGAGACCATTTTTGATTTCTCACCATTTGCCTCACAACACATAACATTTTTTTCATGTCATGATGGCTGCTGCCTTGTTTTGTTTTTCCCCAGAACTAATAAACATGGAAAATACATTAAAAATGGCGCATTTAACAAAAAATGCACCTGAACTTAACTATATGGGATCCATTTAACTAGATTCTGGTGTTTGTTTTCTAAAACCAAAAAAAATCTCCAGAAATATCTCTCCTGGGCACCCCAAAACCCAGGGTGTCCAGCTTAGAGAGAGGAGCCATTCACCCACATTCTCTGTATGAGAACAGTGTGACTTTCTTGACTTTAGAAGCTGCAGTTGGAGTTGAACTGCTAGCTTCAGTTTGAGCAGTGAGCCAGCAATCTAGCTCTCTCTCTCTCTCTCTCTCTCTCTCTCTCTCTCTCTCTCTCTTCTCTCACTCTCACTCCTCTTATCTATCTATCAGAAGGATAATTCAAGATGTGGCAACTGAGGTTCAATGCAAAGAAGTGCAAAATAATGCACCTGGGTAGAGGGAACCCTGGAGAGAGCTACAGGTTGAGGGGGAGCTGACTGTCACCAAGGAGGAAAGGAACCTAGGGGTTATCATCTCTGATGGCCTTAAGGTGTCATTAAGGTATCAAAGCAGTGCACAAAGGCAGCAGAGAGGGCCAGTGGCATGCTGGGGTGCATAGACAGGGGTACCACTAGCGAGAGGCGGGAGGTGGTGATGCCATTGTATAAAACATTGGTAAGGCCTCACCTGGAATACTGCATGCAGTTCTGAAGGACACACCTGTGCAAGGACATAGATAAGGTGGAGACTATCCAGAGAAGGGCAACAAAGATGGTGCAGGGCTTGCACCACAAAACGTATGCGAAACTAAGGGACCTCATTATGTACTCACTGGAGGAGAGGAGACAGTGGGGGTTGGGGGGGCATAATTGAAACTTTCAAGTACCTCAAGGGCATAAACAAGTTGCATGTGGGGGGACCTTTTCCAATGTGGAAAATTACTAGAACAAGGAGGAAAAATATGAAATTGGAAGCGGATAGATTAAGAGGTATCTATCTATCTATCTATCTACAGTATCTATCTATCTGTCTATCTATCAATCTATCTGTCCATCCATCCATCTATCCTTTTTTCTTGGAATGGAGATTATCATATAAAAACCTGAAGACTGACTTTTGTAGAGCATCAGAGACCAGCAGTGTAACAGTGACGTAGTCTTGATGCACTAGATAAAACAAATCTCGAGACTGAGTCGATATTAAACTGTTTCTGAAATTGTCTCTGAATGTGAACATACATATGAGCTTAAATATGATGAAATTCAGCCCTTAATTTGGGTTATTTCACACTAGTAATGCTATCAGTTGAGAAACTGAGAATACGTCATAGAGCCAGAAGAAAACAAACTGAGCATACACATCCATGGACACTAATATTGAAATTTAGTCATTTGTCTGATAAGGATGCTTTCTCAAGCAGTGTACAAAACAAATTATTATCTTAAGGGGAACAACCATTATGGTCTACCTAGATTTACCTCAGAGACTTCAGAGATCTATCTATCTGGCAGCAAGTTGCCACATGGCTGCTCTGCCCAGCTGCTAAACTCTGCTTTCCTCATTTATGCTGTTTATGCAATCAAAATACTTTTGTTTTAGAGTTTCTCTAAGTTTAAATCAGTGAATAAATGGAAACATCTATGCCATTTAAAGCTTATCTAAGGTAAAGAGACAGACTGAAAACAGATATGTCCTTGTCTGTTTGTGTAGCCAGACTGTAACAGTTGTTAATGAACCTGATTAATGAAATTACAGTTGGTTTTGTCAGCAGAGCTCCGGGTGTGCAGCAATTTGTGTGTTCCCACTACAGACATAATCTGTGGCTCAGGCTTTCTGTTTCCTGCAAAATGACTCCAGATTAACCAGGAATTGCTCTTTCACTGGATTTTGATAAGGGGGTCAGCAACCCTCAGCAGAGCATAAGGCTTCGTATATCCACTGTGCAACCTGTTTCTTCTTCCGTGTAACCAGGAAATGTGACTGGGGTTATGCTCACTGACTGTAATTTAGGAACACTTTATGTTTTAGCATGTTGGTCAATGCTCTGGATATTCTGACTATTCAGGGGGTTTCTCAATTTTAGGCTCCAAGGAGAGAAAGGGGACACTTAAAAAAAAAACTTTGGAAGCTCAAAGTATGGTAGTTAAGCCCTCTTTGCAAACTTTATATGGAGCTCTGTGTTTGCTTGGGAAAACCTGCTAACATTGTATTGTTTGCATGCTAAATCCTGACCACGAGGGTTCAGGGTTATAGGACCGGATTGCGTTTTGTCGTACTGCTGGCCATTGGTTTGGTGGCTGTTGGCTAACTGCAGTCTTAGTGGCTCAGCAGGTAGCACACTCACTTCTGAGGCTGGGAAATCAGAAAGCTGTGAGTTCTATCCCCACATCAGGCACTTCAGTTAAATCCCAATACTGACACTGTAGTGTAGCATGAGGAGAGTGCTACACTCCTGAGGTGCCATCTTTTGGATGAGACGTTAAACTGAGGTCCTATCTGCCTGTTCTGGCGGTAGCTCGAGTGGATGTTAAAGATCCCATGGCACCTCTGAAAAAGAGTAGGGGAATTTTTATTATAACTTGAAAGAAAAATAGTTACACAGTAGTGTTACTTCACACTAAATCATAATACAAAAGAGAAGTAAACATAAATATTTCATCATACATTAATATATCAAAACAAAATAGCATTTATATAACCCAAAAACATATTAGCTAGAACTCCCCCTCCCCACTAAAAGAGTAGGGGAATTTTTATTATAACTTCCGTCAACAAAAGAATAGCAAACAATGTTGGTTTCACACAAAATAATAAGAACATCAATAACAGGACAAACTGAAATAAGTATTTTCTTCATATACTCTCAAATTGACTTTCAATCTAAATAGCCCATAACTTAGAGCACATCCAACCCAATCAGTATTAATTCATACTAAATCATATATATATAAATAAAACATAAACATAAAAAAGTATTACATCATACTTTAAACTCAAAACATAACTTAAATTACTGTAAGCCTACCCTTCCCCCTTCCTACTTGAAGAGCAGGGGAAATGTCCCTTAACTTAAGGGAGATACACACAAAACGGTCTTACTTCATTCTAAATCATAAGAATGGATGAAAATTATAAACACAAAAGAGTATTACTTTATACTTTAAACTCAAACTTAACTAAAATAATTGTAAGCATACCCCCTCCCCGTCTCTACTAAATTAGAAGGTGGGGGGGGAATTTCTCTCTTCACTTAAGGAGCATTCAAACCAATTAGTATTACCTCATACTAAATCATAATAACCTTAACACGAACAGACATTATCTCATACTTTAAACTCAAAACTTTACTAGAAATACTGTAAATATACCCTCTCCCCTTCCCTATTAAAAGTGTAGGGGGATTCTTATTCATAGCTTAAATTCATACGATAATCTGTATTACTGCATACCAAATCATAAGAATGTGTGGAGCATGATTTACAAAAAGAAAATTTTACCTCCTATTTTAAATTCAGAAATCGACTATGAATACAGTAAGCTACCCCTACCATCCCTACTAGTAAAGTAGGGGAATATCCCCAAAAACTAATATTTAATTCACTTTAGTGATACATCTAACCAGTTCATAATGGGGAAATACAAACCTGTAAATCTGCCAGTCATCTTATTGTCACCCCAGGATTATCCAAAAACCCCCACTTAAAAGGATGAAGATTCTCCCCCTTTTCTCCCATATCCTGAGAATTATACAGACAGAACCTTATTTACTACACACTAAACCACGTGTTGATCATATCCAGTCTATCGACCCCCATTTTGACCGCATTAAAGAAGCCGAGGCCACATGACCTTCTTGCTGTCTCAGCCTTTTCACTGATGCTTCCACCATAAAAAACAATTCCTCTGAAGGGAATCTTAATTGCTGAATTGTCAGCCGGCATTGTACATACCATATATGGAATTTAAAACATACCAAGAATAACCACATTGTGGTTCTGTCGTGTTTTGTCATAGATGGAGTAAAATGCTTAAACACAATATCTCTAGGTTCATGGGATAAAATGGTGAAGTAGGCCACTATTTTTTTAAAGTCTGCCAGAAGCTCTGGACAAAGGGACAATCTAAGAATGAATGTGTCATTGTTTCTACGGTAGCGCAACAAGGGTTTTGAGGACAGTATCTTTCTGAGAGCTCTCTATGCTTCAGATTTCCCCTTACTTTGAGTTTACCGTGGAGGGAGAGTTATAACACATCCCACATATAATGTGGGATGGGGATTCTAACATATGACATAAGGCTACCTTATCCTGAAGAGGAAGAATGTCAAAATAAGCTGTGTTCTGGAAATATTTTTGAAGAATAAATTTATATAATTCCTTCCTAGAGTACTTTATAATATGTTCTTTTGCTAGTGCCCAAAGCTTAATCTTCCCAAAACACACCTTAACGGAATCGTGAAGCTGTTGTAATGATTCTCTCCTTGGTACGTTCATGTGGACCAGCCAATTGGTATAGATCTGCCCTAAAGAATCGGTTACCCAGGGTATCCAAACCTTAATACTAGAGCATACTGAAGGGTGCAAATTGGAATAGACGAACATCGTAAAGAAAAACACTATTGGGTGGATCATTTTTAACCCACCATGTTTCTTTTCTCTAAATAATAGGCACCTTTTAATAGCGTTTCGCCTACTCCCCCAAATACAGGAGAAGAAACACCCATACATTTTTGTTTCTAATTAAGGAGGAAGGCAAAAAAACATACTTAAATACAGAAAGGTAGGTAGCAAAAAAGTTTTCACCATGAGGATTTGGATAACCTCCATTTGTTCCATGTATTTATGTTGTTCTGGGCCATCAGTAATTTAGCAGTCAAATTTAGTGAAGCCAAATCTCCCACCCCAAATTGCAGACCTAGGATAGTGCAAGTATCCTTACAGGCATACCGATTATCTGTGTGACTGCCACATCCTCCTGCCATGTGGGAACACAGTTGCATTTCGTATAATTTATTTGTGCCCCTGTATGGCTCAGAAAACCACTTGAAACCTTTTCTAATTCATGGGCAGAAGCTAATATCGCTGACTATAAAACAAAGATTGTCTGCATAGGCAATACATTTGATCTCTGGGTCTATGCTAGAAAAAAAGACCCCTCGAATATTCAGTGTACCATAAACCCAGCGGATTAATTGGTCTATTGTAAATATAATATATATATAGAAGGGGGCTCAAAGGACAACCCTGATGCACCCCCTGTGTGACTCTACTTTTTTGTCCCAACCAACCATTACAATATGATTGCGCTGAAGCAATGGCATAACAGGTTTTTACCCACTGTACAAAAGATCCGGGCAGCCCATAGCTATCTAAGCAATCCCACAAGTATGCATGATGGACGTTATTGAAGGCTTTTGCCTGATCCAGGCTAAAAGCAAGCCTGTGAGCTCCCTCGTGACCCCTCTTTGGAATATTTCCCTTAATAGAATAAGGCCGTCTGATATTCTCCTAACTGGTATGGAATATGTTTGTGCTGGATGGATGAGAAAATCTGCATGAAGTAATTACCCATTATTCAATAGTTTAGTTAGAAGTTTAATATCCGAGTTCAGCAGCGTTATGGGCTGCCAGTTTGTCAGAAGTGCTCTATCTCCTTTTTTAAACATAAAAAGGAATAAACCTTTTGACATACTATTTGACAGAACTCCTGAGTCTAGAATTTCTTGTAATACTGCAGCGAATTCATGTAGTAATACCCTAAATATGAATCTATACAGTTCATAAGGAATCCCATCGTTCCTTGGGGCTGTTCCCTCTTTTGTTTGTGAAAGGATTGCAGAAACCTCCAAAGGAGAGAGTGGGGCTATTAGCATCTGTGTTTGTGAGACAGGGAATTTTGGCAATGGGGTCTCTGTTAGCCATGTATTATGGGGGACTGGTGGTACCTCTAATGGATTAAATTATTGAGAAATATGCCTATCTACTTCTTGTAGAATCTCAGCTTTTGCTGTGCACAGTTTCCCATATGGGTCACGCAGATGAGCCATATGTTTCTGTTGTCTTTGTTGTGCAGAGAAGTGAAATGGGTTCATGAAGGCTTTGCTCCTTTGTGACCCAAAACACCTTTCTTGATCTAGGGATGTCAATTGATCATATTGTACCGTGTTTAAATGCTTTCTAATTTTGTCCAACTCTGGAATGACAGAGTGATTGCCTTGGGCAGCAAGAAAAAGTAATTCCTGGGATTTTGCCCTGTATGCCTGGTAGGAATCAGTTCTATGTTTACTGTTAATCCTTCCTATGGTTTGAAAATATTTTTTGGTATCTATTTTGGTATCTTCCAACCACTTCCTGTGTGAATCATATAAACAGAAAACTGATTAATGTACCTGGGAAACAAAAACCCAGGGGAAGAGTACACAATGCAGGGTGAGATGCTGACAACAACAAAAATGGAAAGGGACTTGGGGGTAGTCATATCAGATGACCTAAAGGTGGGCCAGCAATGTGAGAAGGCAGTAAGGAGGGCTGGGGGGATACTGGGATGCATAGGGAGAGACATCGCCAGTAGAAAACAGGAAGCTGTTATCCCTCTGTATAGACAGTTGGTAATACCACATCTGGAGTACTGTGTACAGTTCTGGAGACCACATCTCCACAAAGACATAGACAGGGTGGAGGCTGTCCAGAGGAGGGCAACCAAAATGGTGCAGGGTCAGCACCAGAAGACATATGAAGAAAGACCAAAGGAGCTTAAAATGAATAGCCTCGAGGAAAGGAGGGAGAGGGGGGACATGATAGAAATGTTCAAATACCTCAAGGGAATCAACAAAGTCCAAGAGGGTAGCATGTTTCAGAAAAAGAGATGTGCAAGAACAAGAGGGCACAATTTGAAGATAGAGGAGGGACAGCTCAGAGGTAATGTGATGAAGTATTTCTTCACAGAGAGGGTTGTAGATGCATGGAACAGCCTTCCTAAGGAGGTTGTAGAGTCAAAAACAGTGGGGGAATTCAAGAATGCATTGGACAGACATAAGGTAATTCTAATAGGGGGTAGGAGGAAGTAGGCTGTTGGTTAACTAGGATCTGCAGCTTATCTGTTAGGTAGGAAAATGGGCAGACTAGGTGGGCCAAGCGGTCTTTATCCGCCATCAGATTCTATGTTTCTATGTTTCTATGATCGCTGTGCTTCCAAGAGATATCAAACTAGTCTTCACTGTTGGAAGGGCTAGGAGGGCCATATTTAACCTCCAGTATCCTGGGCCATGGTGCAAAATTTCATGACTTGAGACTGTTACTTTGACAATGGCATGGTCAGATGGAGCTACTAGTTTAGTTTTTGGGTTTACTACCCCAAGGGAATCTGAAAAAAACCAAAAGTCAATCCTGGTGGCTTGTGTACCGTGGAAGAAAGTTTTCTGTGGGGTCCCTGAAAATGCCACTGCATCTATGAGACCGGTCTGTACCAAAACATAATTTAAACAGTTGGCATCACAAAACATTTTACTCGTTTTACTCCCTCTATCAGTTAAGTATCTACTACAATTAAAATCCCCCCCCCAAGAACACATGCTTCGCAGTGAACAAGTATGGCTGTATAACGCTAAACATGTCTACCCTAGAAGACTTTAACTGCGGTGCATAAACATTTACCATATGGCACTGGAGGCCACATAAGACCATGTCCAATAATAACACTCTCCCTGGTACTGTCTCAATTAATTGGATTAAACAAACTGAAGGATGGTTAACTTCTATTCCTACCCCACTACACATGTCCTCCCCTACAGACCAGTGCATAACTCCCCATTTCCAATCTCTGGAAGCTTGTTCCATCTCCATCTTGGTGTGTAAGTGGGTATCTTGTAAAAAGACAATATTGTGTTTCCCTTAATCAAATAATGAATAGATTAACAATCTCTTCCCTTCAGATTGTATGCTGTGGGATTTAATTGAAGCAGCATTGATTGTGTAGATCGCAGTCATAAGCAGAAGAAAGGGCACGCACCAAAGGGTAGAGCTCATATTTCTAATACATTAAGACATAACTCCCAGCCTTACATTATTTCTTTCTTGTCCATTTCTGTGTACCCAAACATTTTTCTTTTCTCTTTGACAGTTTCAGACTCCCAAGTTTTGTTCCACATCGGACACCCCTCTGGCTGAGAAGGCTGCACAGATATGGAATCTGATTCGGTGCCACCATCCTCCTGGAGCACCATATAGGTGTTGTATAAGGGAAGCCACTGCTCCACCGGGGGTTTAACCAAGGACCTGGACTACAAACTCTGCTGCTTGACACCATTTGGAAAGCCTCCTCTGGAGGTAAAGGTGGAAGCATAGAGATAGATGGAAGTGGTGCAACCTCAGATGATGTGGCTGCCACATCCTCAGCTGGGTCCTGTACAATATCCTTGGCCACATGACTGTCTGTCTCTGATCCTCTTGCAGGGGGATCTGCTTGTGCTGGAGGAGCTTGGATCTGTGTCCTCCCAAGGGAGGGGGGGTGGAGGTCTCAGACGCTGGGCTGCATGAATTGCCGAATTTATAAAGAAATCTTGTATGCAAAAGTCTCCATTAGCTTTGTTCTGGGAAGGCCAAGGGCATTCCGAGTATGCATGGTTTTCCTCACATAAGGAGCATTTTGTGGGCTGGTGACAATCGGACATTAAGTGCCCCAATTCTCCACATTGCACACATTTCACAGTGTCGCAGGTTCTACTCAGGTGCCTGCCTGAGCTACGCTCGTAGCAGTGGCGGGGTTGCCCCGGGTAAAATATAAATCCCTTGTCTCAACCCAGATAAAAACAGCTGGAGAGATGTTGTAACCCCTAATCTGTCTGTGCCAAATTGATTTTGTACCCCCAACCCCCATTCCAAAACCCCTCGGAGTCGAGAATGGGTTCTGGGTTGCCTTGTAATTTACATCTGCATTCCAACCTATATGAAATGTCCTCCATAGGTACCCCTTCATTTTGGAATAAGACCGTGATTACCTTAGAGGATTGTTTGGTAAGTGGTATGTCCTGGAAATGTGACCAAGCTGGATTAGTCTTTAATAAGGCATATTTCATCCAAAACCAATTGAGTAAGTCAGGCGTTCTGAAACTAATGTCAAATGTATTATCTCCAGGGGTATATATTAACACATACACTTCACTGGGTGAAAAACCCAGCATTTGTTTAATTAGGACTTTGCCGACATAAAGCCTGTCTGGCATAGTATCACTGGGCCCCGAAAACCGCAGCCTTACTGCGTTTCTTCTTTTAGCTAAGCCCACTGTTTTTTTAAATAGGCTTGCATATGTAGGTACAGGTTCCTGTAAAGCAGGGACTTCCACCGCTGTGTCTAAAATCGGAACCTGAGCTGGATCCATTTCAGGAATCATGGGGTACCTTGTCACAGGGTCATCAGGAAGGTCCATTTGAGAGAGGTTTTCACATGGTGAAAAGGAAACTGGACTATTCTCCTCTTCATGAGGTTGTTCATGGTCTAATGTGGGACTGTGTACCCCATCCTGTTGTGAATCCACAATGTCACCTAAAGGGGCTCCTGGGTGTTGGAGGATCATCCCTGTTTGTGGGGGAGCCAGTAACTGTAGGCCCTTGGCCAACTGCATATTACATTCTCTGACCCCTTGTCTACCCACCCCAGATATCCCTGGTATTAATATTGCAGGATCTGTGATCCACTGCCCTGTCTCTAGTTGGACCCAGCCCACTCCTTCTAGGGCTAGTTTTTAGGGGCCCATTGCAACTTAACATTGTCATCGTGAGGATGAGGGGTCTGGGGTAGGGATCTGTGTTTCCTAGTCTCAGGAGACACAGTGCTGATAAAAATTTTAATGCCACTACCTGGAGTTGCTGAGGGGGAGTCCACCTCAGGAAGTTTCCGTTTCTTAAGCTCTTCTTCCGCTAATAGTTGAGCTAGTTTGAAATCTGCAGCTGCCACTTCCAAAATGTGGTGTTTCTCCTCCAGAAGAGTGCTTGGTTCATTTTCCACCTGTTGTGAGGCACCCAAAGCCTCATCTCGAGAAGCGTCTATTCCCCATCTGGTGTCAACTGCTGCATTGTGGTCTGGGCTCATAAGGCCATCTGTTGATGTACAACTACCAGTGTGAGCTACACCGTCCGACACCGGGTCCCGATGCAAGAGTGTAGGTATGACTGCTGGTCACCTCCTGGTGCTTCCCAGCCATACCTTCCCCTTCACAAGAGCTTCACTGCAGCAATTAAGTGCTCGCTCTCGCCCGTCCTCCTCCACTGTCTCTTTCAATCTGGGACTCCCATCTTTTGGCTCCACAGTGCCACCTGCCGAAAGAGTAGGGGGGATTTTGTTTTATTGAAAGAATAAGTACATTACAACCATAATGCCATATAAACATCAAAGTCATTTTTTTCCACAATAAATTCCACTTATGTACATATATACAATATTTCAAGTAACTGGTACATCTGAATTGGTTACCCACAAAAGGTTCCTCCACATTCTCTGAACATATATTTCATTTTGCCAACTTTTTTCTGAAAAATAATATTATTTATCTGCTTAGTAATATTATTTAATAACTCAATATGGGAGACCTGTTTTTGTTGTAATGTATATAAACATCTCGCATTCCGTATGTACCACTTATTACAGCAAAAATAACATTAAGAGTACTACATTCCCATTTCCCCTGCATTCTACCATATACCCCATAAATTAAATTTTCATGTGAGATACCTTTCAAAACCTCCATTCCCCATTGTATTGCCACAAACTCCCAAAAACCCTTTATGTATGAACAAGTAAACAAGCATTTGTCAATGCCGAACGTTCGCTTGCAGGTATTTGCAGTGGTGTTTGGCATGTATGGTGCTTTACCCTAATGCCCTGTGCGATTGCTGGTATTTGCACAATAAATTGTCAGCATGACCTTTTTGTTACCCCCATTGTGCGCTACACAGGCGGAAACACGTTTTGGGCAGGATGTGGAAAATGACAGCTGTACTGCTCATAAGGAAGTGTGGTAAAATGGCAATGTTGAAAATCTGGAGTGAAAATATTGAAAATTCGCAAACCTAGGAGCGTGCGTGGGAACTGTGCAATGCACACTCGTAAAACAGTCATTGTTAGGAATTTTTTCACCAAATTGTCAACATTGGCATTTTAAAACCTCTGATAATGAACAGTGTCACTGTGATTGTCTTACTGCGTGCCATACATTGATTTTGCACACCGACTGCGCCATTGTGCACTACATGGGGGGAAAGATGTTTTGGGCAGGATGTGAAAAATGACAGCTGTACTGCTCATAAGGAGGTGTGGTAAAATGGCAATGTTGAAAATCTGGAGTGAAAATATTGGAAATTTGCAAACTTACGAGCTTACAAGAGGAACCGTAATGTATGCACGCCAGAAATAGTTATTTTAGGAATTTGTTCACCAAACTTTCAATATAGCCATTTTAAGATCTCTGCTCATGAACAGTGACACTGTGATTTTCTTAATGTGTCCCATACACTGAGTTCACACAGCGACTGTGCCATTGTGCGCTACATGGTGGAAACATGTTTTGGGCAAGATGTGAAAAATGACAGCTGCAGTGCTCATAAGGAGGTGTGGTAAAATGGCAATGTTGAAAATGTGGAGTGAAAATATTGAAAATTTGCAAACTTACGAGTGTGCATAGGAACTGCACAATGAACACTCGTAAAACAGTCATCTCTAGGAATTTTGTCACCAAATTTTCAACACAGCCATTTTAAGACCTCTGCTCATGAACAGTGTCACTGTGATTTTCTTAATGTGTCCCATACATTGATTTCGCACACCGACTGCGCCATTGTGTGCTACATGGGCGGAAACACGTTTTGGGCAGGATGTGAAAAATGACAGCAGTACTGCTCATGAGGAGGTGTGGTAAAATGCCAATGTTGAAAATCTGGAGTGGAAATATTGCAAATTTGCAAACCTATGAGCGTGTGTGGGAACTGTGCAATGCACGCTCGTAAAACAGTCATTTTTAGGAATTTTTTCACCAGATTTTCAACATTGCCATTTTAAAACCTCTGCTAATGAACAGTGTCACTGTGATTTTCTTTCTGTGTCCCATACATTGATTTCGCACACCAACTGAGCCATTGTGCACTACATGGGCAGAAAGATGTTTTGGGCAGGATGTGAAAAATGACAGCTGTACTGCTCATAAGGAGGTGTGGTAAAATGGCAATGTTGAAAATCTGGAGTAAAATATTGAATTCTGAAACTTACGAGAGCGCAGGTAGAAACTGCACAATGCACACTCGTAAAACAGTTATTTGTAGGATTTTTTCTGCAAATTTTCAACATAGCCATTTTAAGATCTCTGCTCATGAACAGTGACACTGTGATTTTCTTAATGTGTCCCATACACTGAGTTTGCATACCGACTGTGCCATTGTAAGCGCTACATGTGGTAAACTCGTTTTGGGCAAGATGTGAAAAATGACAGCTGCAGTGCTCATAAGGAGGTGTGGTAAAATGGCAATGTTGAAAATCTGGAGTAAAAATATTGAAAATTTAAACTTATTTTGCCGCATGAGGAACCGCCGCGCGAATGCAGACCTCGTAGAAACAGTCATTTTTAGGAATTTTTTCACCAAATTTTCAGCACAGCCATTTTAAGACTCTGCTCATGATCAGTGTCACTGTGATTTTCTTAATGTCCTATACATTGATTTCACAAGCCGATTGTGCCATTAAGCAGCTACATGGTAGGAACACGTTTTGGGTGAGATATGAAAAATGACAGCTATACAACCCATAAGAAGGTGTGATAAAATGGCAATGTTGAAAATCTGGAGTGAAAATATTGAAAATTAAGTGAACTTACGAGCCTGCGTGAGGAACTCGCATAATGCCACTATTAAATGTTAGATTTTTTCAAATTTTCAACATGGGTTTTAGGACCCTTCTCTTGAATGATGTCACTGTCATGGCATTATTTGAGCCCAAAGGGTGATTTCCATGCAGTGACTGTGCAGTGCCTGTGAAATCACCCTTCGAGCCCGAATAATGCCATGACGGTGACATCATTCATGAGAAGGGTCCCAAAAACCCCATGTTGAAAATTTGGTGCAAAAATTCCAAAAAATGACTGAGATATGCAATAAAGTTGAAACCCCCCTATCTAGCCCATTATACAGCTTACCGGCATTTCCTCAGTTCGTGGTCGCCTTTGAAGAGTGCGGACCTGTTCCCGGTCCACCGAAGATCATCGCGCTGGAGTCCGGTAAGTATGGGATGGGGGTGTGGGGAGGCTGGGTGCGCAGTGTGTCAGTGCGGGTTGTGGGAGGGGGCTGTGAGACGCGCCGTGGGACCGTTTTTATTTTACTGGTGTTAAAAACAAAAAACAACAGCATGGGACATTTGCCACACTGGGGTGGGCTCCCAGCGTGGCACAAGATGGCTGGGGGTGAGGAGCGAGGGGTTGGGTGCCCCATCGGCCAAACTGAGGGGGCGAGGAGCCGGCGAGGGATTGGGCACCCCGTCCCGAACAAAGGCGATTTGCCACGCTGGGGTGGGCTCCAGCGTGGCAGCAGAAATGGTTGGGGGGCCATGGAGCCGACGGGGATTGGACACCCCGTCGGCAACACGCTTGCCATGCTGAGGTGGGTTCCCAGCATGGCACCAAAGCTTTGGGGAGCGCGTGACGGCGCGGGGGGAGCGCGTGATGCAAGGGGGAGACAGCGTGATGGCGGTGCTCAGTATGGCAGTGATGCTTTCCTTTGAAGCAGAGGAACACCGCTGTCATACAGATCTCCTGCACCCATTGGTGCAGGACTGCCACGCCTGCTCAAGGGAGCAGTGCATTGGATGGGAGAGGCACACCTACAAAGTACATTTTCAAAACGTTCCTGCGCATGAGCGCAAGTGAACGTAAAAATAAGTGGTGCATTGTCTCTTCTTGTGAGATACAATGAGGTCTTGTACAAATTCTTTCTGCCACTGCCTTATGTTTTTGATTTGCTTTAACGTTTAGTCTCTCGTGGCAACACAACCACAAAACATCTCTATATTTCCCAGGAATTCTCATATTTGCATTTACTTTTAATATGGATGCCACATAAGGTATTGGACATTTAAAAAATGTAACAAGATCAGTAAAGTGAAATTCAATAACCCTTGAATATATTTGCTTTTTGTTTTTTTCTATTATCTCTATATGTGATTTTCCATTGACTCAGATGCACAAAAATCTCCCTATAATATTGTGGAGCATGTGAAACAGTTTTAAAACATTTCTGTACCCCTGTTTCCCAATCTGAATACCATGTTCTTACTTTTTCCCAGAACAAACCCTTCCACCTTTTAACTGTATTAAGACATACAGGTCAAAGGTTCATATAAACAAACGGAATAAACAGTAAGGAATTAATCATGTTCAGTTCCCCTTTTTCTACTTTTAAATGTACAGTATTCCTTTTTATGGGGTTCAACCAGCTTCCCCAGATAGCTTGAAAGCATACATTCATAATACTTACCTCCCTATCTTTTGGCGGGGGAAAGAATGTTGATATATATAAAAATATGGGAAGTAAATAGGTTTTAATCAAATATACCCTTTTAAGTTTGCACATTGTGGTTTTATTCCATTGCTCTACCATTCTTTTTCCCTGCTGAATCTTTTCATCCCAATTTGTCTAGTCCTGTCTCCTATCCCCATATTTTATCCCTAATATTTCTATAGGGTCCTCAGTCAAAGTAATTCCTGCTATACTATCCATATTTACTGGTGCATTACCTAACTTCTTACCCTTGCTTTTAGCTGTGTTTAGCCTTACCCCCGATGCCTCCCCATAAACTTTACAGAATTCTATAGCCCTTTCTATTGAAGCACTATCTTTCATAATAAGACACAAATCATCCACATATGCTAATGTAGTAGGAAGCCTGTGATCTACACCTAAAATAAGCATAAAGAATCTTATGTCATTAAGTAATCATAATAAGAGGGTCTATACTAAAGACATACAGTAAGGGACTTAGGGTGCACCCCTGTCTCACCCCCTTCCTTACCAGTATCATTGGTCCCAAATGTCCATTCACTAATGGTCTAGCTACCATTGTTTTATAAGTAATTTTCAACCATTCAATAAATATTTCTGGGATCCCATACCTTCTTAAAATATGCCACAGAAATTCATGTTGGACTGAGTCGAACTCTTTCTTCTGGTCCAACGTAAAGATAAAGCCTGTTAACTCAGAATAAGTTCCCGCCTCCATTATCTCCCTAATATGTATCAACTGGTCTGTTATTGTTTTCCCAGGAACAGAACAGGATTGTACCTCTGAAATAACATATTTAGCCATCTCCAATAATCGGTTATTTAAAATTTTCATTAAAATGTTAAATTCCACATTTAATAACAGATTGATCTCCAGTTATCTAAACATCTCTTATCCCCCTTTTATATAACAAAATTATTACACCGGTAGACATATCCAGTGATAGATGTTCACTACTGAGCATATAGTTAAAAACCTCTGCCATTTCCACAGAAATAGCTGGGATTATAAGATGGTAGATTTCCACTGGAATCCCATCTTTACCAGGTGCTTTCCCTTTGTGCATTCCTTTTACTACATTTATAACTTCCTGTGGATAAATTTTCTTTGTTAAATCTTTTAAATACTCATCTGGACATGTTGGAATATTATGTAGTTGAAATAATGGAGCAAATTCCTCCATAGATCCCTGGT
The DNA here is from genome assembly GCA_016271365.2 of Neoceratodus forsteri. Lineage (NCBI taxonomy): Eukaryota > Metazoa > Chordata > Ceratodontiformes > Ceratodontidae > Neoceratodus > Neoceratodus forsteri. Next base: position 874,878,037 of record CM057450.1, read on the forward strand.
AGACCTGATACTGCATAGTCATATACTCTGATACAGTGTCTAAGATTTTTTTTGTGTTGTTTGAACCGTGTTATTTTTTATCAAAGATTCCTGTAAATTGTTTATTTTTAATTCTCTCCTGACAACTTAAGTAGGGGCAAATGATTTCAGATGCCCCTTGAGTACCATATTTCTGCTGTAGTTTTAAGGAATTTGCCTGCTTGTTATGAAATTCCCTCATTTTTTTGCTGGATTGCAGCAATCTGATCTGTAAAGTTATGTTTGACTGTTTGAGCAAGACTCATGAGGTTTTGTAGCTGCCTCCTGTATTGTTGATATTTCATCTTGTCCATATCACTGTTTTGCTTACTTAACTTATGTAGCAGTACTTGCAATTCCGTTTTTAGACTTTCCCACCAAAGTAAAGGATTATCATAAATATCAAACTGTGTCTTTTTCCCCTTAATTGAACATAGGATTTGAGTCCTAATATGATCAGTTTTTAGTAAGGACATATTAAACTTCCATAACCCCGAGCCCTGATTTTCTTCTGGTGGCCCTATTGAAATATATAATTCCTTGTGGTCTGTATATTCAACCCCTCCACCTTAGCCTCTTGTATGGGTATGTTTTTATTAAAAAAAATAAAATCGATCCTTGTTGCAAAATTACCCTTCTGAAAGGTTGGAGCACTTCTTAATTTTTTTTTTTTAAAAGCATCTACCAAATTAGCTAATTTAATCAAATTATTCAAAAATATCATATTGATAAAGATTTTGGTGGTAGCTGCCCCTTCCCCCTATCCTGTTTTGTGAGACCACAATTAAAATCCCCCCCATTATATTTTGGGATGTAAATAAATAAGGACAAATTTGCATGAAGACTTCTACCCTTTCAGCTTTAGATTGGAGACCGTATGTATTAATGATTCTAAAATATTTGTCCTGTATTTTTAAATCTAAAATTAACACTCTCCCAGGATTTAAGTCAATGATTTTTATTACTTGAATAGGAAGCAAGAATAAAATTCCTACCACAGTACGGGGCCCTAGGCCCAGAGACCAGTATGAGACCCCCTTGTACCATTCTCTACTTGCATTAGCCACTTCTTGGTTTGTATGAAGTCTCGTATCCTGAATAAGAATTCTATCTACATTGTTAGAAAATAAATGTGAAAAAACAGACCCTCTTTTTGTTTTATTCTTTATACTATTCTCATTTACCGTTATGATTCAAAGCTGTTGCTGCATCATGAAGCATGTGCTCAGAGAGGTTTATTCTTTTTGCTTTTACTCAACTTTGCTTTTTTCTTACTCCCTTTTGATCCCTTCATGTTCTCTTCTCCCAGCTCACTCCTATCCAAATCTGACAACCCCTCTGCATGACTTAGGTCCCCTGAGGAAAGTTCAGACTCATTCCCCATCAGGTCCCCACTTGTGAATAGATGCTGAACTCTGTTAGATGTTTTGTTTTCGAGATTTTATGAACCTTAGAGGCTGGTTGCCTCCAACTTCTTCTCGTCACCCTTTTTTCTAATTGAACCTCAGACACAAAAGAGAAAGGGAGCATAGCTGCTTTCTCTGTGACCTCCTTATCTTCTGTGCTACACTCCACCTGACCATCCTGACCCTGCTGCTCTACAATTTCAAGGGAGCATTTGGCACATTTTCCTCCAAACTTATATCTGAGAGGGCAGTCACTGAATGTGTAGCCTCTTTGTTTTCCTGGGTTGCTTGTCCACCTGCCCTTACAGGAAACCTAGTTTTTTTCCCTTTGTGCAATAGCAACTAACAACCATTGTTCCTTGCTATCCCCAGTACCTGATTTTGTGTGTGCAGCTTGTGTACAGTCTCCATATAAATGCCCCTTTTCGCCACATACATTGTAAGTGGCTTCATTTGTACGTTATGAAAAAGTGTGCCCCATTGACCTGCATAAAGATCATTTTCTTTTGTCACATGCATTGCTAATAGGTCCCGGGGCTCCACATTTGTAGCAGGTTTTTGGTTGCCCTGGGTAAAATAGCACTCCTCGTCACCCCCCAGGCAAAAGGAGTTTGACAAGTGTTGGAACTTACCATTAAGCATTTTCAAGATTATCCTTACCCTCCAACCCCCTGTCCAAATGTTTTCACTGTCAAAAATTGCCTCAGTGTGTCCTAAAACTGTGCTTCTCTGTCTAAGCCAAAATACCAGATCAGTAACACTAACCCCTTAATTTCAAAATAAGATTGTTATGGTTTTTTGGGCAGGTTTCGTCAGGGGGATAACCTCAAAGGGGGACCATTTAGGTGCCTTCTTTACCTTGTTGTATCACACACAAAATTGTTCCAAACCACTTTGTGCTTTAAAACTAACATCGAAAGAATTTTCTCCTGATACATGAATTAGAGTGTATAATTCAGCAGCATTAAAATTCAAACTATTTTTAAGCGGGTCCCTACCTACATACACTCTATCAGGGAATATTTCTAAGCCCCCCTTTGTATAATAGTCTTACAGCGTTATGCCATTTAGCAGGGAAAACTTTATTTTGAAAGAATGAGGCATATGTTCTGGATGACTGCTCTCCTTCATTCCTTCCAGACCCCCCCCCCTCCAGGTTCCTCTCTTCCAGCTGGCATTCTAGATTCTCTTCACTTGTTTCTTCAGGACCAACAGGTTCCTCATTAGACTTAGAGGCATGCACTTCATTCAAAAGAAGAATTGGGTTTTGTGTTAATTCAAGTTCTTTTCAGAAGGTCTAAACTTTGCTTCTCAGTTGTTTTTCCTTTAGTTAATTGTTCTCTCATTTTAACACCCAGTATGAAAATAGGTGAAAAACCTGAAGCCCAGTTCTGTGTTGTGGGTGACCACATGCAACCTGCAGCTGCTAGAGATTTTTCCACTGACCAGGGTTCTCCTGGATACATTTCAGAGCCCCCCCCCCAGGATTTAGAAGAGGGGGCTGCCTTTTTTTTTTTATCTCGTTCTGCTGTTGATTTTGCAGTAAAAGAAAACACAGTCACTCTGTCTTGATTACCAAAGTCTATTTGAAACACAGTCTTCTTGGTAGAACATACTGGCTTAGAACTTCCATTAGATAATTTCTTTATTAGCCCATCTCCCTGGCAACTCCTGCCTGCTGCCGTTCCACTTTTAGGGAACCTTGTATTCTCCATTGAATCTAGAACATTAGTCTCAGAGTTCATTGACTCACCAGTGTGTCCAGGAATTTTTGTTTACTGCACAGCACTCTCACCAGATAGCCTGCAATTTTTCCCTCCTTCTTTCCCCTCGAACTGAACCTTTTCTGATGATGAAATTGGCGTTTTCTCCATTTCTGATTGTGATGCATCTCATGCTAGTAAACACTCAGGATTCTGAAAATTCAGCTCCAGTCCTACCGTTGCATCGTAAAAGGTCTCAGATTCAACATACTCCATTTTTGGGAGAGAAACGTTCTCTCCAAGCACAACGTCAGACATCTTGGTCCACACCACTGCCACATCATCACTTCCTCCTCTTCTGCTGTCCAGCTCCAAACTGAGCTCCTCCACTCTGCAGGAAGTCAAGCCCCTGCTGGCAGAGTAGGGAAATTTCCCCGGTGTCCTGGACAAATTTCCCCCATTCACTAAAAATACCACAGCTTAATCTGGTTCAAGGTCAGTTGCATTCATCTGTATCCCCCTCCCCTGTGTCGTGCCTGAAAATAGGCAGAATTTGTCTAGTGCACCTATCCAGTCAACAAAAACTAAATAAAATAATTGAATAAACTGCTCAGACTTTCTCAACAGAATACATTGCATGGCCAGAAGAAAACAAACTGAGCATACACCCTCATTGCCAATAATACTGAAATGTATGTGTTCATCTGATAAGGATTCTTTCATGTAAGTGGTTTACAAAAAAAAAGATTCTATTAAAGCAGTGTACAGTCAACATTTGCAAAAACATATGTTGTGCGGAGTGTTTTGATTTGTGTGCCTAGTCCTGGTGTGTCCTTCTCTTTCTCTGCCATTAGGAGTTTTTCCTAAATTTACCTACTAGTTTTATGGTCTCTGAAGATCTCCATGTTAGAATGGAGTATTGCTCTTCTTTGTCCTACAATGCATCCTGTCTCATGTGCAAGTGATGCAACTGGGACCTCAGATTCAATGAGCGAAAGTACTGTAACTATTTTTGTTTTCTACATGTTTGTCTAGGTCTAACCAGCAGGAGCAAATGTTTTGCTTTCAAATCTTTTAATTTCTTCCAACTACATCCAGCTATACAAAGCATAAAAATTACCCCAGGTCATCAATGTTAAAAGGTAGCTTGCTAGCTTGGAAAGGCAAGCCCTACTGTCAGGGGTCTCCTTGCCAAATAGCAGGGGTGTTCAGGAGTAGGTATCAGGGAATGGAGAGGGGGATGGGACTGGGTGGTAGTGAAGGAAAGCTAGGGAAAGGATTATGGGAAGCAGGTCAGCAGGATTCCTGGGAAGAAGGGTAGAAAAAATAGAACAAGATTGGAAGGAGCAATAGTACAAAGGCAGGGATTGGTTGAATGGGAAGGGGGGTCTGGCCAGGGAGGGGCACTTAATTGGCTGCAAGGCTGGGAGCTTCCTTCTTCTTCATTTTGCTTGGGATCTTGCTGCCCACCTGCCCACCCTCTAATTCAGGAGGTAATGGGTGGCTAGGTTTAGGAAATGGGGATCAGCTGGTAAAGGTTGACAGCAGGCTAAGCAGATTGAAGGATTTACATACAAACGAATACATGAAAATGCCAGCAAATACAGGACATATGGTGTATTGAGCTTGCTTGAGTGCAAAGCACCCTGTCTATGAAACTGCAGCTGCCCCACACCCCTTGCCCATCCTTCTGATTTACTGCCCCCTTCTGCCATCACCCCCTCCTGATCTTCCCCTCAGTTTTGACCTTCCCTTTGACCCTGCCCCATCTCCTCTTAAAGCTGCCACCAAATTCACTGATATCACCTCCTCTGGCAGCACATTCCACCTTGCCACCACCCAGTCTGTGAAATAATGCCTCCTCATTTCCCTCCTGAATCTTCTGCCTTCAATTTCAGACTGCGTACTCTGGTGTCCCTCCCCCCCTTTTAATCTAAACATACCCTCAGTATTAACTCTGTTCATGCCCTTTAAGTATTTGAAGGTCTCAATCATATCCTCTCTCTCCCTTCTATCCTCCAGGGAATACATGTTGAGCTCCCTCAGTCTCTAATCATATGGTTTGTCCCCTAGTCCAAGGATCAACTTTGTTGCCCTGCGATGAACCCCCTCCAGTAGTTTGACATCCCTTTTTAAATAGGGGCACCAGAACTGCATACAATACTCTAAGTGCAGTCTCACCAGGGAGCTTTACAGGGACCGAATGACTTCCTGTCCCTAGAGGTGATTCCCCTGGCAACACACCCCAGCATCTTATTTGCCTTTGCAGCTGCCATCCTACACTTCTCTGAGTGATTCATGTCCCCTGTTACTAGTACCCCCAGATTCTTCTCCTCCACTGAAGTGGATAACTGCACTCCCCAACCAGTAGCTAGTCCCAGGGTTTCTGGCACCCACATGCAAGACTTTGCACTTCTTAGCATTGAACTCCAGCTGCCATGTGTCTGACCAGCGCTCAAGTCTTACCAAATCTTCTTGGAGTACTTGACCCCCTACCATACTATTCACCTCCACACAGATCTTTGTATCATCTGTGAAGAGGCTGATCTTACTCTTAATCCCATCTGATATCTCAGCAATGAAGATGTTAAATAGCACTGGTTCTAGCACCAATCCTAGTGGGACTCCACCAGTTACAGTTCTGAGAGTTGAGAGCTCTCCACCAATGACTACCCTCTGCTGCCTGTCCTGTAACCAGATCCTAATCCACCCAACCAGTTTTTCCCCTTCTCCTAGGCTTCTCAACTTGCTGGTCAACCTTTCATGTGGCACTGAGTTGAAGGCCTTGCTAAAGTCCCAGTACAGGACATCCACTGCATGGCCCCATCCAGTGCCTTCATCACCCAATCAAAAAAGACAGCCAGGTTCGTCTGACAGGATCTGCCTGAGACAAACCCATGTTGCCTGTCATCTTGGATACACATAGATGCTGTTGGCAGATAAGGACTGCTAGGCCCATCCAGTCTGCCCGTTTAAGCTGCCTTACAAAGCATCCAGTGATCCTATCTAGTCACTGGTGTTAGCTTTGTCTTCCTATGTCTATTATTTTTTTGTTTCTTTCCCATGCATGTATGAAGCCTACCAATATATGGGCCGCCACCACCTCCTGTGGAAGGCTATTCCATGCATCCACCACCATTTCCATAAAAAAGAACTTCCTAACATTTCCCCTTATGTGGCCACCCCTCAGTCTCATGTTGTGTCCTCGTGTCCTGGCATTACTATTAATCTGGAATATGTTGTCCCCTTCAATCTTGTTAATACCCTTGAGGTACGTTAATGTTTCTATCATGCCATGTCTCCCTCCTTTGTTCCAGTGTGTGCAAAGTGAGGTCCCTCACTCTCTCCTCATAAGGCTTGTGATGTAATCTCATCACCATTTTGGTCACCCTCCTCTGCACCATCTCTATCTTGTCAATGTCCATTCGAAGGTGTGGTCTCCAGAACTGTACACAGTATTCAAGGTGAGGTCTCACCAGGGTCTTGTACAGTGGAACTATTACCTCCCTTCTTTAGCTTGTGAGTCGCCTTCCAGAACACCCCAACATCACACTGGCCTCTCCCATCACCTTTGCTGTCTGCCTAGTGGCCTTCAAGTCATCTGTGATTATGACCCCCAAGTCCCTCTCCTCCTTAGCTACTGCCAGCAGCTCTCCCCCAACCTGTAGCTTGCCCCAGGGTTCCTGCTCCCCATATGCATGATTTTGCACTTCTTTGCATCAAACCTTAGCTGCCATGCCCCTGACCATCTCTCCAGCGGTCCTAAGTCTTTTCTCATCCTTTCCACCCCCTCTGGAGTATCCACCCTGTTGCAGATCTTAGTGTCATCTGCAAACAGGCAAACAATTCCCTCCAGCTCATCTGCAATGTCTCTGATGAAGACATTGAAGAGGACTGGTCAAAGAACTGATCCCTGAGGTACCCACTGGTCACCTCCTTTTCATTTGATCGGGTTCCATTCACCACTACACTCTGTTTTCTGTCCCTTAACCAGTTTCCAATCCAGTTCACCACCTTGTGTCCCAACCTCAGGCTGCCTAGCTTGTTGACCAGTTTCCTATGTGAGACTGTATCAAAGATTTTGCTGAAATCAAGGTAGGCAATATCTAACCCCCCCAGTCCACTGTCTTTGTCACCCAGTCAAAGAAATCTATCAGATTAGTTTGGCAGGATCATCTTGCAGAGAATCCATGTTGCCTGGGATCCACCAGTCCATTTGCTTCCAGGTGTTCTACTATTCTATTCTTAAGGAGTGCCTCCATTATCTTTCCAACTACAGAGGTTAGACTAACTAGCCTGTAGTTCCCCGCTTCTTCTTTGCTACCGCTCTTGTGAAGAGGGACATTTGCCCTTCTCCAGTCCTCTGGGACCACTCCAGTGTCTAAGGACTCACTGAGCAGGTCTGCCAGAGGGGCTTCCAGTTCAGTCTTCAGTTCCTTTAGGACCCTGATATGTATGCCATCTGGACCCACGGCTTTTTCCACCTTTAGCTTTGCCAGTTCTTCAAGCACCCTCTGCTCTGTGAATAGACTGGTGTTTTCCTCCTTATCCTTAGCTCCTTTTAAGTCTAGCTGTGGGCACTGCCCACCCCCTTCCACAAAAAAGACTGAACAGAAATATTCATTCAGGATCATTGCTGTTTCCCCGTCTCCCTCCACTCTCTCCCCTCTTGCCCCTCTAAGCTTTGCTACTCCCCCCGTTGTCTTCCTTCTCTCGCTAATGAACCTGAAGAATGTCTTCTCTCCTTTTTTAACTGATTGAGCGCTTCTCTCCTCTGTTTGCACTTTAGCTCTCCTCACTGCCTTTCCAGCCTGTCTCAGGCACTTCTGGTAAATTTCCTTGTCCTCATCCCTTTGTGTCTCCTTATACATCCTAAAAGCTAGACTCTTGGCCTTTACTTTTTCTGCCACCCCCCCCCCAAGAACCAAAGTGGTTTTCTTTTCCTTTTACTATTGACTATTCACCTAATGCATTGTTTTGTTATCTCCACTATAGCCTCCTTGATGTGTGCCCATTTCTCCTCAACATCCCCTCCTATCCCTCTCTTTTTCAGGGTTTCTTTTAGCTGTTGTCCTATACTGGTGAAATATACCCTTCCCATTCCCCTCCAGAAAGCTCAGAAACCTCGCCTTAAAGAGCAGCTCTCGATTAGCCCCCCGCTGACACATATCCTGCAACTGACCTGGCCAGGAGTCATTTTCCATCAATGATTCCTTTGTGGGCTACCGTTTAAAAGTTTTATTTTACTCGTAACTTTATTCTGCTGAAAACAGAATCCTAGAGCCACGCCCCCACGCCAGACACACAGCCCGTTTTGTGATGTCAGTAAACAAAGACTACGTGTGACACACCGATTGACTTGAAGGATTTTCCAAAGGATTTTATGTATCTTTCATGTTGGGATTTTAAGCAGTGCGACCGTCGAGTATGAGGACCCTCTTAATCGGGCGGTCACTTGATTCTTGAAATCCCAACACTAAAAGATACATACAGCTTTGGGAAAATCACCCCAATTCAAGTAAATGGGCGGCCATGTAGTCTTCGCTACTGACATCACAAAACGGGCTAATGTGCTGTGTGGCTGGTCGAGGATGCGGAACTGGCTCAGAGTTTTGTCACGGGTCAGGGAATGAAGCTACGAGTGAATTAAATTTTTAAATGGTAGCCTACAATGGAATCATTTAGAGAAAATGACTCTGGCCAGGTGGGTTGCGGATGTGTGTCAGTGGGGGGGGGGCTAGTCAAGATCATAGATGCTGCTCTTTATGGATAGTCTCCATTAGCTTCCCCACAATGAATTTAAGGCTCACCAGTCTGTAGTTCCCTGGTTTGTCCCTGGGCACCACGTGTGCCATCCTCCAGCCCCTGGGCATTCACCTAGTACTCAGGGAGGTGTTGAAAAAGTCCACCAGTGGTCCTGCCAGGACCTCCACCAACTCTTTCAGGACCCTTGGATGCACTCTGTCAGGCCCTGGTGCCTTATCTACCCACAGGGACCTAAGGCTCTCCAACACCCTGCCCACTATGATCACCCCATCCATTACCCCCTCTTACCCTGTTCCCACCCCACCTTTCCCCTGGGCCATTGGCCCATCCTTCTCCCTGGTAAACACTGAATGGAAGTACTCATTGAGTGTTTCTGCCTGTTCTGTCTCCTTTTCTGTCCACCCTCCATCTTTCTTAATCCTTACAATCTGATCCTTACAGTTTCTCTGCTCCCTTCTGTAGAAGAAGAAATCCTTTTCCCCTTCTCTGATCTCCTGTCCCAGCCTTAGTTCCCTTGAAGCCCTTGCTGCCCTTTCTATTCTACACACCTCTCTGGATTTCTTCCCATATTCCTCCCTCTCCTCCTGTCAGTTGGATCTCTTATAACTTTCAAAGGCAGCCCTCTTTTCCTTCACCCTCTCCAGAACCTCCCTGCTCAACCAGCTCATTATTTTGGTCCTGACTTTCTTGCTTTGGTTCTTTGTACATGAGTTAGTGGTCTCTGCCAGCCCCAGCTTGATGAATATTACTCAGTATTACTCTGTATGGGAAAAGTGGAAGTAGGCACTGGACCCATCAAGACTACTTTCCCCACATTTGTGGAGTGAATTAGATATTTTTTCCCAAGAGGAATCTGTCACGTTCAGTTTTATACTTCTGAAAGGATATTAATTCCACAATATGTTGAGGAAGGGAATTCCATAATTTAATTGTCCTAACAGTAAAAAGTATTTTCGTTTATTTATAAATACTCTTGGAGTTTGAATTTGCTTGTTATGACACCTTAAGCTATATGGTATATCAGCAAATTTCAAGTAACAGTTGTTCATTAACATGCTGTCACTTAAAATATTAAATAACAATAATAGGTCTCTCCTTAATTGCAAATCATACAGTCCCAAGAAAGTTAACCTATCTTGATATGATAAATCTCTAACTCTTGGTATTAGTTTTGTAGCCATTCTCTGCATACTTCCTATGATTCTCTTGTCTTTATCCAGATAGGGGGCCCAGAAGGAGACTGCATAGTCAGTGTGTGGTCTGATAAAAGATTTGTACAGTTGGATGATACGATCTTCATTTTTAGTTATGAATGATCTTTCGATGGCAGATAAAATACGGTTCCCCACCTTGGCTACTTTACTGCACTAATTACTCCATGTAAAATGATTGTTTACAATGACTCCTAGATCTTTTTCAGAGTTGGCAGTTTTAATAATCGAGTCATATAATGGATAATTAGTGTTTGGGTTTGATGGCCCATTTCTGCTCAGCATTAATGTCTGGTGGATGTTGGTGAGGTGCCCTTCCAGTATGCCTCCCATCCTGCCAAAGTCTGCTCTTTTGAAGTCCCCTACCTTTGTCTTGGTTCTGGCTACCTCATTTCCTAGATTGAGGGAGAACCACACTGTATGGTAGTCACTTCTTGCTGGGGGTCTTCCACCCCAATGTCATAGACATGCTTGCCATCTGTCAGTACCAAGTCCAGAATGTTCCCCTGCCTAGTTGGTTCTGTTACCCTCTGCATCAGGAAGCCATCCTGGAAGGCCTCCAGGAAGACCTATTACCTGGCACTCGAGGTAGCTGGGATGTTCCAGTCTACTCCTGGCAGATTGAAGTCCCCTACTACCACAGTATTGCCTTCACCATTAAGCCTCTTTATCTGCTCCCCAAACTCCCTGTCAATATCATCATTTTGAGAAGGTGGCCTGTACACAACCCCCAACCTAACCTTCCTGCTTTTTGAGTTCCGGAGTTGTGACTGTAAGACTTCAGCCCTGCTTTCCTCACTTCCTCCCTGTTGTGCAACATCCCATCCCTTACATAAATAGCCACCCCTCCACCTTTCCATTTTTCTCTGTCCCTAAAGTGCAGTCTATATCAAGGGATCACTAGGTCCCAGTCCTGGTATTGGGTGACCCATGTCTCAGTGATGGTGGCTATGTCCACTTTCCCTTCTAACATCAGTGTCTTCAATTCTACTGCCTTGTTACCCAGGCTTCTTGCATTCAAGGAGACCACCCTCCAGTGTGATCCCTACCCCTCCTTGCCCTTCCCTACCCTCTATTCCCTCTCCTTTTTGAATTATCCTGCTTCCCCTCCTGCCTCCTGCCTAGTTATGAGGGAAGGCCTAATGGACTCCCTCACCTGGTGGCACTAATTGCTGCCCAACCCATTGACCCCCCCTTAGTTAGTTTAAATTATATCTATCTGCTATGCACTCCCTCAGCTTTTGCTTTAGGATCCCTGAGCCTTCCTAACTCAAGTGCAGCCTATCTGTTGCATACAGGTCCTTGTCCTCCCACATCCTACCCCACCCCCCACCACACCATATCCCACAGACTCACACCATTCCCCCAGCCATTTGTTGAACTCTGCAATTTTTTGCTTCTGGGATGTACTTGCTCTGGTTACTGGGAGAATCTCAAAGAAAGTGACTGACTGCCCTTCTTTAGTGCATAACCTTCCTACTTCCCTGAATCTCTCCTACACCTCTTTGACCCTACTCCCCATCAAGTCATTTGTACTCAGGTGCACCCCAATATGAAGTTTCTCCCATCCCCTCCCCACATACCAGCTCCATGTGAAAACGGTGGTTCAGGAACGGCGGTTGCAATAAGGGCAATGGCAATTCAGCAACTGTTAAAAAGGCAATGGTAAATTATAGCTACAATTACATTTATGTGGCAGGCTTCACCACCTGCACCCTCCCTTACTAATATTACCAACTCTGAGGGCATAGCACCTGGGGGGCAGAGCCATTATAGCCATCAACACAGTAGCCGAAATTTACCATTGCCATTTTACCTGTCACCGATTTGCCATCTCCCTTATTGTAGTCACTATTCTTGAGCGCCATTATCACATGCTACCCACACACCTAGTAATACACTGTCCCACTCTCCCTTCTGTTATGCCTGGCATACATTCCACCCATATGTGGCTTTTCCTGATGCCTTTGCCACCCCATTTTGCACCCTTCATTATCATGTTCTCCAGAATGATGACCCTCCCTCCCTTTTCCTGCTCTCCTCCCTGATACTTTCCATGCCTTTGGTCCCCCATGTCTCATTTGATCCCTGCTTTTTCCCTACCTTCTTCCCTTCCCCCACTCCCTACTACTCCTGCCCCGGCTAACTCCATCCCCCCCTTACCATTCCCTACCTGCTCCTCTACACCCCTTCCTGAATCTGCTACCCCTCCTACCTTAACACCCCCCCGTCACTGCTACCTTCTGGTATACTGACCTTGCTTCCTGCCACTCTGCTAACCCCCCCTGCCTCAACTACTCCCCTCCTCTCTCACCTACTCTGTGACTTCCTCCCTGATCCTCCAGGCTAATCAGCACTGAGAACCTGTTCCAATACCCCCTCCCTTTGTCCTGAGCTTCTCCTGCTGCCCCGCTCTGTGACCTCATTCCATGCTCTGCCACTGTTCCCATTTTTTCCCTGTTCTTGACCACCTTCCACTCATTGGTCTCCAGTCTCATCTGCTCTTGAGTGGTTGATGAATTAGGCCCTTTTATCCTCTCTGCTTGTTTTCCCCTTTGCTCACTGGCTGCAACATCCATGGGAGCCCTCCTCTGGTCCCATGGCCCCAGATGTTCTCCCAAACCCACCCACCCCCCTTTACTCAGCTCCCTTCTTAACCTTACAACCTCCTCTATAAGTTGCCTCATATGTCTACACATCAAATATCCCTCTGCTCTCCAAATAATACCAACGAAGATGGCCACTCCACAACCACTGCAGCTTACCACCCTTCCCGCCTCCCCTCCTGAATTGCTGCCACCAAATATCCCCCACCTCCATGCCCCTCCCCATGACTACTGTCTTCTCCCTCTTAACATTTTGCCACTGAAATGTTTGGCAATGATACTCAAAATGTCTGCTAAAAGGTCAGTGAGTTCACAATCTCCAAACCAATTTTATCCTGCTAAGGACCTGATACAATCTCCAAACCAATTTTAGCCTGATAAAGACAGGTACTTATCTAATGCATGGCCCCTGGACTCATGTTGCTGTCAGAGCTCCCAAGAGAATGATCCACTGTTGCCAACTCCCCTGCCTCTCCCAGGTGCTGACAACCAAACGATCAGCAGTGTCTTCTGACTGCTGTCCCTGGAACTCAACTCTCTACTCAACTGTAGATTACATTGGCTGCACTGTGTGTTTATTCCTATCCCTTTCTGTTTGTAAACAGGAAGTTGCAACCAGCCCTCCCTTTACAACCAACCCTCAGGTCATATGCTTATAAAGGTAGATGATCCTGGGGTGGGAGGGATGTGGAAGGGCGGTGGGATCCTCCAGTACTTGGCTAGAAACAATCAGCTACCTGAAATGTGATGCCTGATAGAAACATAGAAACATAGACTCTGATGGCAGATAAGGACTGCTTGGCCCACACAGTCTGCCGATTTCCCTACCTATTGGATATGCTGCAGATCCTAGTTAACCAACAGCCTTCTTCTTCCTACCCTCCACCAGATTTGCCTCATGTCTGTCCCATGCATTCTTGAATTCCCCCACTGCTTTTGACCCCATGACCTCCTAAGGAAGGTGATTTCATGCATCCACCACCCTCCTCATGAAAAAATACTTCTTCGCATTGCCCTTGAGCTGTCCCCCTCTATCTTCAAATTGTGCCCCCTTGTTCTTGCACATCTCTTTTTGTGAAATATGCTACCCTCCTGGACGTTGTTGATTCCCTTGAGGTACTGGAAAGTTTCTATCATGTCCCTCCTATCCCTCCTTTCCTCGAGGGTATACATATTACGCTCCTTTAGTCTATCTTCGTATGGCTTCTGGTGCAGACTCTGCACCACTTTAGTTGTCCTCCTCCTCTGGAATGCCTCCATCCTGTCTATGTCCTTGTGGAAATGGAGTCTCCAGAACTGCATGCAGTATTCTAGATGGAGTCTCACCAACTGTCTGTACTGAGGGATAACAACTTCCTGTTTTCCTACTGGTGATGCCTCTTCCTATTCATCCCATTATCCCCCCAGCCCTCCTTACTGCCTTCTCACATTGCTTGCTTATCTTTAGGTCATCTGTTTTGACTACCCCAGGTCCCTTTCCATTTTTGTTGTTGTTACTACCCCCCCTTGTGTACTCTTCTCCTGGGTTTTTGTTTCCCAGGTGCATTACTTTGCACTTCTTTGCATTGAATCTAAACTGCACACTTTTGACCATGCCTCCAACCTTGCCAAGTCCCTTCTCATCCTTTCCACCCCCGTGTATATCAACCCTGCTACATATCTTTGTGTCATCTGTAAAGAGGCATACTCTTTCTTCCAGTCCCTCAGCAATGCCACTTATAAAGACATTAAAAAGGGATGGACCCAGTACTGAACCCTGCAATGCCCCACTAGTAACCTCCCTTTCTTTAGTGTGGACTCTGTTTACTATTACCCTCTGTGTTCTGTTGTCCAGCAAATTTTTTACCCAGGCTACAACCTTGGGACCCATTCCCAGGCTGGATAATTAGTTTATTAATCTGTTTGTGTGGGACTGTGTCAAATGCCTTGCTAAAGTCTATGTAGGCCATGTCCAAAGCCCCTCCCTAGGCCACTATTTTGGTCACCCAGTCAAGGAAATCTATTAGATTCATCTGACATGACCTTCCCAATGTGAATCCATGCTGCCTTGGGTCCTGTGCCCTGCTGGCCTCTAGGTACTCAACAATTCTTTCTTTCAGAACTGAGCCCATCATCTTCCCTACCACTGAGGTCAAACTAACAGGTCTGTAATTTTCGGTCTCTGCTTTGCTCCCACTTTTGTGAAGGGGGATCACATCCACCCTCATCCAGTCCTTAGGTACCACACCATCCACCCATGATTTGTTAAAAAGGTTAGTCAGTAGGTGTCACTAGTTCTCCTCTTAATTCTTTAAGAATTCTGGGGTGAATCCCATCAGGGCCAATTGCTTTGTTCACCTTCAATTTTAGGCTTTCTTTCAGAACCCTTTCTTCTGTGAATGGACTAGTATCAACCCCCTTATCCAGAGTGCTTCTATTGATTGGATTAGGTACCTCCCTACCTCTTCTTTTGTGAATACTAAGCAGGAGTATTCATTCACTATCCCAGCTTTTTCAATGTCACCCTCTGCCCACCCATCCTTCCCTTTTTTAAGCCCCACTATCCCTCCCTTGGTCTTTCTTTGCTCCTTAATGTACCTATAAAAGGTTTTATCCCCCTTCTTAACTGAGTTGGCCATCTTTTCCATGGTTTGGGCCTTTGCTATTCTGATTGCCTTCCCTGCTTCCTTCTGCTTTAGGTTACTGGTGCAGTTCTGCTTCTGGTATAGTTCTCTGTCCTGTTCCTTCTGTTTTTCCTTATACTTCCTGAATGCTATCTTTTTCTCCCTAACCTTCCCCGCCACCTCTTTTGAGAACCATGGTGTTTTTTCCTTCATTTTGATTTGTATATTTGCTGCACACAAAGGCTTGTTGCCTCTGTGATAGCAGTTTTGATGTTTCCCCATTGTTCCTCAACCTCTCCTTCTTGTCCGCTTGCTAGTGCTTTTTTGAGACACTCTCCCATTTTGGCAACATCAGCCCTTCTAAAGTCCAGTACCCTCACTTTTGTATGGCTTGACTCTATGGCTCTGTTTATGATGAACCACACTGTTTGGTGGTCTCTTATTCCCAGATGGTTACTCACGTCTAAATTTGAGATCCTCTCTCCGTCCCCATTTGAGAGTACCAGATTTAAGATTGCTCTCTCCCTAGTTGGTTCCAACACTAGCTGTCTGAGGCATGCCCCCTGTAGGGCATCGAGAATGACCTGCTCTTGGATATGACTGCAGCAAAAGTGCTCCTGTTAACATTTGGCATATTGAGGTCTCCCATCAACAACAGATCCCCTTTTTCTGCCATTCTAAGGATGCCTTCTATCATTTCCTCATCCATTTTCTCCCCCTGAGACAGGGGTCTGTATACAACACCCATGCAGATTATGGTACCATTTCCTGTGTCCAAGATGACCCACAGTGCCTCCTTTCCTCCCTTTTTACCCTTTAGTCCCATTGATTTGATCCCTTCCATTAGGTAGAGAGCTACTCCTCCTCCTCTTCTTCTACCCTCCCAGTCCCTCCTGTAGACTGTGTAACATGGTATGTTGACATAATAGTCCTGGTTCTCTGTGTACCATGTTTCTATAACTGTCACAATATCCAGTCGTCCCTCTTCCATCAAGACCGCTAGTTTTGGGTGCTTGTTACCCAGAACACAGGTGTTGGTACTCAATGCCATCCAATTTTTGATAGCCTTACCCCTTTTAGCCCTATCTCTGTCCGTACTGCTTTTAGCTATTTCTCCATTTACCCCTGCCCTTCTCCCTATTGACTTCTCTATCTTGGTGTTTACCTCACTAACTGCTGAAGGGACAGCCCAAGCCAGAAAGTACCAGAAAGCCCTAGAAGTTTAGCAGCAAAAGCAGACCTCTGTGCAGACAGAGCAAAGGAACTCAGCAAACTAAATCAAGGTGAACTAACATAAAGCAAATTAAAACCAAAGTTAATCACCCAAAATGTGATACCTGCTCAATGCCATCCAATTTTTGATAGCCTTACCCCTTTTAGCCCTATCTCTGTCCTTACTGCTTTTACCTTTTTCTCCATTAACCCCTGCCCTTCTCCCTATTGACTTCTCTATCTTGGTGTTTACCTCACTAACTGCTGAAGGGACAGCCCAAGCCAGAAAGTATCAGAAAGCCCTAGATGTTTAGCAGCAAAAAGCAGGCCTCTGTGCAGTCAGAGCAAAGGAGCTTAGCAAACTTCAGGGACTGACTGAAGGTGGACAGCAGTTGGTGGGCCAATACTGCCAAAGGTGGATGGCAGGGGGATAAAGAATGTGGGATGACAGGGACTGTCTGAAGATGAACAGCAGTTGGTTGGCTGGGACTGCCAAAGGTGAACAGTGGAGGGATAAAGAATGTGGGGCCTCAGGGACTGCCCTAAGGTGGACAGCAGTCAGTTGACAGGGACTGTCAAAAGTGGATGGCAGTTGAGGAAAATGAATTGGAAGATCATAGGGGAGAGTGGGGGGAAGAGAAAAAAGGAGGAAATAGGGGACACAAGAGAAGGATACTAGGGGCCTGGGGGTATAGGTCTTTGAAATCAGGACACGGGCTGGTTATGCACCCAGCCATAGTCAATGGGGGCCCTTGTGTGGTTTGCAGCCCACAGGGAAAATAGGGTGTGTTGGGTTTGCACCTGAGCCCACAAATAGGAGTGTCAGGTTTCTACCTGATCCCAGAAGAAGGTGTATGAAGAAAGGACAAAGAATGGACTGGATGTATGTATAGAATTATTGTACATAACAGATGGAAATGTGCTATATGTTTGACGTGAATACAAAATGATGACCTATTTGTAATATGATAAAGTGGGTTGAGCATTGGGTTATTAATGAAATCAAGGCCAATTGAGCACCCAAGAAAATAAGTGGAGTCATTTATTTTGGGGAGGTGATCCCCGGACAGTTAGTAAAGACTGTAGTTGTTTTCTTACAGAGCACCCACTCAGTTAGACCTCAACTAATTGATAAGTTATAAATGTAGTCTTCAGGTCCTACTGGATAAATACTTGCTGAATCTATGATCACAGATGCATCACTGTCACATGGGACAGGAGGTGTTGTAGGAAACAGAAAATCACTAAATCATGGTAATATGGAGATCCCTAGAGGCCATAAAACTAGTAGGAGAGGCAATAAAACTAGTACACAAACTGAGAAAAAAACTTAGTAGCAAACAATGGGAAGGAAACACCAGAACTAAACACATAAATCAAAACACTCTGCACAATCTGTGTTTTTGCAGATTTTGACTGTAATGTCACAGCTGTCATTTTTCAAATCCTGGCCAAAATGTGTTTCACACCTGTGGCATGGAATGATGTTTCAGCAGGGATTTCAAAATGTTTAGCTACTGGGTTCATGCGATGGGGTAATGAGAAAGCAATGGTGTAAATTTGGTGTACGAATATGGTAAAATGTCTAAGTTATGAGTGAACACTGCAGTAGTTCAACATTCACTCACAACTTCACTAATTTTCAATATTTTAACTCCAAACTTTAAACATAGCCATTTTAACACACCACCTCAAAAATGTGACAGATTTCATTTTTTAAACCCTGGAAGATACTTGTTTTGCACTTGTGGTGTTAAATAACATTTTGTAAAATATTCCATAAATGCCACATGTCATGATACAAGGGTAGTCATAAACAACTATCTTGAAAATGTGGGGTCGGATATCCTGCAAGAATGTGCAGACCTTTCTGGTTTGATAGCCAACCAAAAGAAGACTATCCTTGCCCCTCTTAATAAGGCATCCTCTAAGGACTGTCTGAAAGACATCGACATTACTTGGGCTCCCCAGAACTTTTCATACCTTGGGGTGATCATCCTCAGCAGTTGGAAAGACCTGGAGAAAGTCAACTTCTCCCACTTCTGGCTTCCCTAATGGCAGAAGTAGATAGGTGGCACAAGCTTAATCTGTCCCTTTGGAGTAAAATGGAAGCTGTTCATATAAATGCCCTCCCCAGACTCTCGTACCTGTTTAACAATCTCCCCATCTGGTTATCCCTGAACTTATTCCACTCGATTGACAAGATAATTGCCCTGCTGTTATGGGATGGGAAATCCTCTTGGTGGGGGAAGATTAAGTTATGTGCCCACTGGTCCTCAGGAGGGTTTGGGCTGCCATGGTTTCAGGGGTACCAGTTAGCTTACCTGGTCGGCCAAGCAACCAAGTGGTTTGTGCCATCTTCCACCCCCCCCTTGGTTTAGTTTGGAGCAGCTTTTGGTTCAAGGCACCCATTTTGGGTCTCTGTTGTCCTCCTCCTCTCCTCCCATCCCACAGGCCACCCCAATTATGACTGAAACTGGATGTGTATGGAAGAAGTGCATGACTCTCTCCCATACAGCTCAGAGAGCATGGGATCCCCCATTGCGTTATACCCCCCCTTTGGCACAACAGGCAGCTAGCTGTTGACAGCCATCTGCTCTCCTGGCCCAGCTGTGCTACTAGCAGTATAAAAACCCTCCAAGACCTTTTTGTCTCAGACACTTACGAATTGATGTCTATTGAAAAGTTGTGAGAACGCTATGATATCCCAACTCAAGACTTCTGGCGCTACCTGCAACTGTGTAGTGTGGTTTGGGTATACCAAGCCCAGTCTATGACTGATCTGCAGTGGCTTTGGCTCAGTACCCTGCATAAAACAGACAACCAACATGGACTTGCAGGAAGTTTTTATAAGATCCTATGAGATGCGTAGCCGAATCCCACTACATCCTGCAGGGAAAAGTGGGTGGTCAATCTAGGGAACCCCACATGGACTATAGACATGCTAAAAGTCAAACCATACAGCTAAGGATACTTCTCAGATGGTATCGTACTTCTGCTGTTCTGAAGGCCATGGGCATCCTTAGTCACTCCTGTTGTTGAAGGTGCCAACAACTCTCCACCAACTTATTGCATATACTTTGGCACTGTCCAGTAATTATTTCTTTTTGGTGGGTAGTGTTGTCGGAGTGTACCATGGTGGTGGGTTGACCCATCAGACACTCAAATGTGATGCTTCTTTTGGGAGACCTCTCCTCCTTGGATCCTCTTGTGCCATCTCTACAGAGATGGGTCCTTGTAGCAGAGATGAAAGCCACTTGTTTGATTTTGATGAGTTGGAAGAAACCTCACCCCCCACTCATTTCCGCTTGGAAAGCTGCTCAAGCACAAGCGGCTAGTCTTGAGAGACTCTCATACTCGCTTCTGGAGCAATTACCCAGATATCAGAACAAGCGGGGCACCTATCTGTGATCCCACCAGTGTACGACTCCCCCACCCCCGCCGGCCAATCCACCAGCTTGAATTTGCCTCACCAGTAATTGTTTTCACCCCTGGTATCACACCCTCTGGGGTGTGGCAGAAGCTGTAGCAAGTGTTTTCTGCTCTTGTCTTTGCACAACTACTTGTTACTATAAAATGTGTTGCTATTTTGCCTTTCATGGCCTTGTCTAATTCCTCTAGTAGGTGGACTCCCTGCTTTTGCTGGAAATCAATGCAGGTATGCTAGGCCACTTATGTTGATACACCCTGTTTAATGTTAATATGTTCTTGACCTACACCTGTCCAGTATTCTGCTATGCATACTGAGATATGTATATGCTGGTCTGTATCTGTTGTGATGCTCACCTTAGTATCGTAAGACTTTGTATCACAAAACTTCAAAAACATCTTATATGTTAAAAAAAAGAAAATGTGGAGTCAAAATAAAACAAATGATGAAGAAACTTTCTGTGTAGTGCTAGTCTTCACTGTAACAGGTATGTAGTAGAAGTAAAAATGGTATTCCTTGTTAAATGAATAGGATACTCTATTGAGACAATCTCATTTCCAATGAGGTGCTTTTGTACAAAATTCTTATATAACAAAGTTTCATAAAAATACTACATAATTCACAAGGAGAAAATGAGTAATATGCAAATACAAGTACAAGTTACAAGTACAAATATAAAAGTCTGTGTTGTTCAGCAGAAGCTATTACAATATACTAAATTTAGTGGCAATCTAATTTATACAATAAAACAAATATAAAAATACATTCCAAAATCAAAATGCCTGCCTGTTTACAAACTCATTCTCGAAATAAAATAATATCAGGATATTGCACAAAACCTTAAGCCTACACATTTGTTTAACTTATTTCTTATAGAAATATATTTAACAGGAACTTAGCTACATTCTCCAGAGTAATTTTCTCATTACAAGTAAAAAGGAATTCTATAATCCTGTCTGGGGGGACGCTAAGACCACTTAGCAGTCCACCCAACCATTTTCTTCTACTTCGACCAAAAAGAGGACACAGTAAGACCACATGTTTTAAGTCATCTTCAAGTGATTTACCACACTTACAATATATGGACAAGACATTATTTCTTTTTTGTCTATATAGAATAAACTGAGCATAATAGCTTTCTGTTCTAAATCTAGAGTATGCTCTTCTAGATTTGGGGCAAGTTAAATGTAGTAAATAGAGCTCAAGACCCCAAGTAGTTTTGAAGTGCTTGTACTCACTGTGTAGTTTTAACTGAGTCAACTTGAAGAATGTTTGGTTTATATCTAAGTCCCATAATCTGTGTTTGACTGTAAAAACAATCTCATCCCAAGGTCTTATGTAAATGTCATGTAAAATATGTCCCAGACCCAAGTGAAAAATAGTTTTCTTAACTAGCTGCATAAATAGATGTATATAACTCAATTCCACCCTGATTTCTTCCTCAAGACACTTTCTGGGAAACTGGTAGTCTTGAAATAAAAAGATTTTAAGAAGAAATATGATTTGTCTCTCCTTTATTAATGAGATCAGAGAATACTGACCAAGTTCTAATCAAAGGATACAATTTGGGGTGCAAGAAGTAACATAAGGATAAAATGATATAGTTTATTAAGTAAGGTTTCTAATGGATTAATGTTAGTAAAACCCCACACTTCTCCTGCATATAGTATGCTAGTTTTTATTTTAGCATTTAGAGCCTTCAGAATCCCTTTAATCGAGGTCTTCCCCATTTTGGCAAGGAATATTTTAAATGCATTTACTACCGAAATCATTTCATTTTTAATATATTCTATATGCTTATTCCAATTCAGATTATAAGAAAAATGAACACCCAAATAATCTTAAGTGTTTACTACCTCTGTTTTGTTACCATTCTGTTTTCAAAGCTGGGGACAAGACACTAATGTCCAACTACAGGCCTATATCCATCCTGCCCCCACTTTCTAAAGTACTAGAAAGAATGGTCTCTGAGCAGCTAACAGAGTATCTTGATAAATATAATCTACTCCGCCGCAGCAACATGGCTTCTGAAAAAAACATTCCACACTTACTGCCCTTGTTGACTACTCCTCCAAGTTACACAATGCCTTAGATAGTGGGCAGACCATGGGTTCAGTTTTCATTGATCTTACAAAGACCTTGGACTCAGTAAATCTCAATCTTCTCTTGAGCTGCCTTCGTTCAACAGGCCTGTCCCCCGATTCAGTATCATGGTTTGACAGTTACCTCTTAAACAGATCGCAATGTGTCAAAATCAGAGATACTCTGTCAGCATCTAAAGGTGTGTCCCTTGGGGTCCCACAGGGATCCATTCTTGGACCTCTCCTCTTCAGTCTCTTCATTAACCGAGCCCCATCGGATTGCTGAGTATGGACTGTACTGTATGCTGATGATGCAGTTATATCGGTTGCTGGTAAAGATTATCATTCCATTACATCTGAACTTTAGCGCTGTTTCCTCCAACTTGAATCCTGGTTCTCACAAAACAAACTACTCCTAAACCACAAAAAAACAAGGAGCATGATTTTCTCTACATCCCAAAGCAAAAAGAAATATCAACCACTGCTCATACACAATCACAAGGGTGAGGTTCTAGACCAAGTAACAAAGTTCAAGTACCTCGGCATCACCTTTGATGACACACTCACTTTTTCAAGCCACATAGACTCTGTAGTCAAGACAGCAAACATAAAGCTTGGGGTCCTCTTCGTACATAGGCACTCGATGACTCCTGAGGCACTCAAACTTGCTACCAGTAGTTCAGTACTGTCATCCATTGACTACGGGCTACCTATCTATGGGGCCGGCACAAAGACTGTACTCAACAGGGTTAGTACACTGCTCAACAAAGCATGCCACCTAACACTGGGGTCCTCTCTTGACACACACACCTGCTTCCTCTACACTGAAACTGGGTGGTTCACTATCCAGCTTAGAGTACAATACCAAACCTGTCTTCTCCTAAAAAAAATGCTTCTTGGGCTTACGTCCCTCACCCGGGACAGCCTCTTTAAATTGGCAGCACCAACTAAATACACTAGAAGTGCATCCTCCAACAGATTGACAATCCCTTTCAAATGTACGTAACTTGCACAGAATTCTATCTTGTTCAATGGACCGAAATGGTGCAATGAACTACCAGCTGACCTCACTGATACTAACAAGATTGGAATTTTCAGATCTGGGCTCAGGTCCTATCTGGACACATCCAAAACCTGTACCTGCCTGCATAGTTGAGTGTGCACCTTAGCCACCATACTTTCCCTTTATCCCACCCCTTCCCCCACCACCTCTACCTCCCCTAATTTTTCCACCTGTGCACTTCTCCCAGACAATGCCTTCCTCGACTGATCACCTTCTCTTCCCCCCCTCCTCTGGTTGACGAGGCCTCATCAAGGCTGACCACCTTACCTTCTCTGTCTTTTTGGTTTACTGACCATCCAATTAACAACTAGGAAAGTGTACCCCCTCCCATCCAAAGCCCTACTCTGGCACCAGTGTAATTAAGATGTATAAAATTGCTATGTACTTGACTGTGTAATTTGATTCACTGTTTCTCTGTATTTTTTATGTTCTATCTATAATGTATTTGTCCCCTACTGACTTGGAGCCTTTGAAAACGAGTCCTAGACTACAAGGTATTAATCCTAAACTGAAATAAATAAATAAAAATCCATTTCAAATTTCAATTCGTATCTGGATTTATTTCAAAAAATTAGAATTTTTGTTTTGTTCAGATTTATCTTTAGTTTTCTGTCAATACAAAGGGTCTCAAAAAGTTTCAGTTTCCTCCGCAGGCCCAGTGCAGAAGTAGACAACAAAACCAAGTCGTCTGCATATGCTAAGCTATCAATTCTGAACTCATTAATTTTGTATATGCAAATACAAAAAAATAAAATATAATGCTATTAGAGTATAATAAATACTGTATACAGTATGCCCACTGAATGCTGACTGTGAAACTATTCAGCACTGACATTCAAGAATGCATCAATTAATATGGAGAATAAGATAGACAAAGTGGCTTCTGAGATACTGTCATTTGGAACCATTTCTTGATCCCTCCCAGGTGGATTTTACCCTGATGAGGTCATATGTAATGTGGAATAGAATTACACAGACAAGGGCCCATACTAAAAATAAATGTGACCTTCCTATCTCCAAGTATTTTTAGGTGGTTGAAATTCTACCCCTCTAGCTGAACTGAGGCAGTTTTTCATGCTCCCTAAGTGCAAATGATCCACAATATAGTTAGGTACGTTAGTCTTATAACACTTATACAGGTATGTGATTATGTGGAAATTCCTTCTATTTCTCAAGCACAACCAATCCAGGGAGTTATACAAGTCACACCTGTGGGTCCTTCAGGGTTCGTCAAGGATGAACCTGGCAAACTGATTGTACATAGTATCTAGTTTCACTCTGTCACCAGGGCCCCTGCAAATACCAGGTCACCATAACTAAAAAGCAGCAAAACCATTGGAATTCACTACATGTTTTCTAACCTCCTTAGTCATATAGGGCTCTATGCACAAAGCCTACATGCTGCATATGTGCAGCGTGTAGGCTAATCTATGTTGGAATGCCATGCAGTGGGGGTCCAATGGAGACCCTGCAGTATTCTCAACAGGTGCTCAAGCCACCTGAGCACA
This sequence comes from Neoceratodus forsteri, assembly GCA_016271365.2. Classification (NCBI taxonomy): domain Eukaryota; kingdom Metazoa; phylum Chordata; order Ceratodontiformes; family Ceratodontidae; genus Neoceratodus; species Neoceratodus forsteri. The sequence continues at coordinate 874,902,644 of CM057450.1, forward strand.
CGATCCCTGGTCGATCATGCTGCTCAGAACCAGGGGTGGTCAGGGGCCATGCCCACACTCCACCCAATTCACCAAAGTGTGGAGTGCCGGGCCGGGGCAGAAAATGTTACACCCTGGGGACCTTGCCATAACCCCTTGTGTGCCCACATGGATGTCACTGCCAGCCACAGTGGGACTGGGATTTGCCCCCATGATGCCCCTGCCCACTGGGAAGCCAGGAAGGGTTGGGGGTGGCCACTTGGGTGGGTACCTGTACATTTCACTCATTCAGACCAGCACCTACCCACTGTCCACTGCTCCCATGGAGCAGAGGATCCACTCTGGGACCCAGGGCAGGCATCAGATTGGATGTTGTCCTGTGTCCACTGCTCCACACCCAACCACCCACCATGGTCCTGCATGCCGGGGGGGGGGGTTTGGATGGGTGCCCTGTGGGTGCATGCAGTAATGAATCCAAGAACCCTGTGCCTGTCAGGGGCCATGTAGGTGCACTGGTGAGTTACATGCAAATCATATGTAATTTGCATCTGTACGTAAATAACCCACATTGTATTTAAATTTATAAAAAGCTCCTAGTCACTTTCCCACATTCTTTATTAAATGAGTTATGTGTACATTCCACTTCATTTTGTTGTCTAGCCAAAGACCCAGATATTTATAGCTTTGTACCTCATGCAGAACCACCTGTTCAAAAGTTTGAATAAGAAGAATAGTTTTTAAAGGAACTTTAACACTATCACTACTAAATAACATAACCTGCATATTTTGGAGATTTAGAACAAGCCTGGACTGAATAAAGTAATTTTGCAACTTGTTAAATGCTTCTTGTAACATATATTCAGTTTGTGTAACCGAAGCGCCTTCTACAGATTTAACTGTATTATCCACATACAAATTATATTTTATCCAGGGGCATGCTTTGGGATCCCATGCCAGTGAGCTGAGCTGGAGGCAAGCTCAGTGACCCTGCTACATAGGGTGAGGTTGGGAGAATGGCACTGTTATGCAACATCACCCCCAGCCATGGAATGAAAGCTGCAAGGTTACCTGCATGGCTCTGGATACCATATAGTGAAGATAACTCTTCTCCTGGCATGGAGCCCAGCACTTCTGCACCAGTCAGTGGCAGAGGGCCCTTTGCACTGGCTGACAGGTGGACTCTTTGCCCTGTGTGTCTGTATCTTCTTCCACATGGAAACACAGGAACCAGAGGGACCAGAGCTTGCACAGTCCACCAGACAGCCAAATGAGTACTTGACATCAGTCGCTGCATGGAAGTGTAGGGTCCACATGGGTCCTGCAATTCCATAAGCTGACAGATTCTGCAATTGGTGCAGAGCCGAAAGAGCCCTGAACATCTGCATCTGTTTGCACAGGTCCCAAAGGGACCAGCGGGAATAGGGCTATGATTCCACTATCTCAACAAGAAATGAAATTCTTTGCAAAAAAACTTTGTCAATGTACCTGCTAAGGTTCAAGTTAATGACACCAAAGTAGGGAAATGTGGTGTTAGTGTTTCTAACTCTAACTCCCTACCCCACCCCACCCCAAAGCAGTAAAAGGAAAATACATTAGGGTTTGGGGTCTCCAGAGTCTTGGTGAATCAGTGATGGGGTCTTCCTTGCAGTTATCAACCCTAATGCCCACTTCATTCCCTGAACAAACAATGTCAGACATGAACTCCTTTCTTCATGCAGGGTTCTTCATGCAAAGCTCACAGGGCAAGAAAGCTACAACAAACTGTGTTGGCAACATGAGGTGAGACATATGTCTCTACCTTTGAAGAGTGTATCACTATAAGGCACTGGCTTGGAGCTGTACCTTCTACTTCAGACAGGAGGATAGGGGCCAGGGGAGGGAACATTACTGTTGACAAACCCAAGGAAGACCCCACCACTGATTCGCCAAGATTCCAGAGACCCAAAACCCTAATGTTTTTTTACTTTTGCTGTTCGGAGAGGGTGGAGGTGGAAGTTAGGGTTCAAAACCCTAGTGCCACATTACACTATTTTTGTGGTGTTAACTTAAGCCCTAACTGAAATATCACACTATGCACTCCTGCTTATTGCAGACCAGTCTAATTTTTCTTTTTGATTTGCATAGGCATCCTATAATGTTCTGCAATATTGAGGTAGGTGTGATTTTGTATTTCTTTGAAACCTAGCTTTGTTGCAAATGCTCTAGTCTGGCAACCCCTGCCTCAGTGCTTTGTGCTGAGAGAGTATAAGTATATATATATATATATATATATATATATTATAGTGGCGTGGTCATGCCACTATATTTAGAGTTGAGATGTCACTTCTATGTTAAAGTCAAAATTTTGCACGTTAATAACTTTGGACCCATTCAACGGATATGCCTGAAATTTGGAATGCTTAGTGGGGCATGGTAGATATCTTGATCTGCCAAATTTTGTTTCAGTCGGGCTTACGGTCTTTGTGCACCAAAACGCTGAAAAATGTAAAATTATCCATTTTTGGAGGCAGCTTTTGGGATTTTATATGTGGTCCTGCACAGCTGTCATGCAGCATGCTGCTCTGCAAAATGGTTTGTTTGAAAGAGCTTTAGTGGATGAACATGCCGCTTTTCCTTTGGTGAAAAACTATTCAGGCATTCAAAAGTTATGCCACTTTTAAATTCCTAATATAAGTTAATGGGAAAATTTATATGTATGTTTTGTGAACAAAGAATGGGGTTCTGGCCTTCTTGTCCCACCTGGCGGTCAAAGAATTTGCAGCCTCACAGTTCAAGAATATTTGTCCCTTAGAATTCTTTGATTGTGAGGTCCGCCATCTTGTTTTTAGATTTCCAATCGTAAAAAGACAAAAATCTAATTTCAGGGGTCACGCCTGAAGTAAAACTTGGATGGGTTTTACTCAGGGGACTCCAATCTATCGAGCCATGCCTTTAGTTTCATCCAAAATGGTCAAAAAATAGAGTTATAAGCTTTTAAATTCTTTGATCGTGAGATTCTTTGATCGCGATCTTGCATCACGACCTAAAAATACAATTTTCTCAGCTCGGGTGGCCTTGGAAGACAAATGAGGGTGGGTTTTGATCAAGGGGCTCCGTTCTATTGCGGTATGGTGGTGGTTTCATCTAAATCATCCAAAAACTCTCTTTTCACCTTTTTCTTATTCTTTGATCATAAGCGTGCAATTTCTTTGATCGTGAGCCTGCAAATTCTTAAATCGAGAGATTCTTTGATCGCGATCTTGCATCATGAGCGAGGGACAAGATGGCCCTTTGAAAAATGCAATTTTCTCAGCTCAGGGGTGGTCTAAGAAGACAAATGAGGGTGGGTTCTGCTCAGGGGACTTTGTTCTGTTGAACCATGGTTTGCCGCATTTGTGTCAACATTTTGATTTTCAGAATGTTTTATTCTTTGATTGTGAGCCTGCAAATTCTTTGATCATGAGATTCTTTTGATCACAGTCTTTGATCATGAGATAGGGACAAGATGGCCAGTTTTTATATTGCATTAGATATGCCAATTTTATTAATCTTTAACATATATATCTCAGAAATGGTTTGGTCTTTTTACTTGAAATTTGGAGGGTGTTTACGGCATGCCCTGCAGATGTCAATTACCATGTTTATGTTTTGGACAATGTATTTTGTGTGGAGATATTGCGTGGTGCACTTTACACTTTGCGGACAGTGTTTTGCATTGTCATGGTGGCTTGAAGTTGATAGGGTACCTAGCCTTAGTGTCATGGATGCACTTTTCAATTGTTGTGTCTGTAAAATGTCAACAGGTGTGGAATTGTGCAACTCCTATAAATGAAAATCTCAAATTTTAACATGTTATATCTCAGAAATGGTTTTGACTTTTTATTTGAAATTTGGAGGGTGTTCTTGGCATGTCCTGTAGATGTGAATTTTGGTGTTTACGTGTTGGATAAAAAATAATTTGTGCAGATATTGCATGACACAATTTATGTGTTGCAGACAGTGTTTTGCATTGTGGTGGTGGCTTGAAATTGATAGGTCACCTAATCTTAGTGTCATGGATGTAGTTTTCAGTTATTGTGCCTGTTAAATGTTAACAGGTGCAGAGTTCTGCATCTCTGATGAAGGAAAATCTCAAACTTTTACATGTTATATCTCGGACATGGTTTGGTATTTTACACTGAAATTTGGAGGGTGTTGATGGTACACACACATTTACAAGTTGGTTGGAGTACAGGGCCTGAAGGGCCTGTGCTCCCACCAAGTTCTGTAGGTTGATAGGTCCCACACTCCCATCAACTTCCACAGGGCCCGTGCACTCACCAACTTGTGCAAGTATTTAGTTTTGTATTCTTTCTCAAAAAGTAAGGAAATTTTATGTAAAAACCTTAAATGATGCATTAATGCAGTTTTTGCATAGTGTATATATATATATATATATATATATATATATATATATATATATATATAGATAGATAGATAGATAGATAGATAGATAGATAGATAGATAGATAGATAGATAGATAGACAGATATATCTATATATAGTGAGAGAGAGAGAGAGAGAGAGAGAGAGATCCTATCTGGCCAACTTCTTCATAATACATATCAGGCAATCATGCTCCACTCCATTGCATTTTTTTCTCATTTTCTTTTTCTCATTGGCTCAAGTGCTTACATGTAGTGTTTCAATTCCCAGTCCTATGACTGCTTTTAGGCCATATAAAAATTAATGGAATCCAAGTTACATTATCCCTTAACTGTTCTTGTTTCAGGTGGTACAGATCATGAGATTGTCTGTTTATGTTTGATGTTCTGTTCTGTTCTGTGAAGGTATTCTCATAGATTGGTGTTAAACTCACTATTAGCATATATATTTGTTGGTTTCCAATATATTGATTCCTTCATCAGAAATGGTAACCTACACCATTTATTCATGATATTTCTACTCCAGTTTATTTAAAGAATTTGTGGGTAATTGATTTAAATAAAGTACTGTAAAATAGGATGAAATGAAGCACACAAATTAACCTTGGTGCTGAAGGTGTGAATGTACTTGAAACCAAGAAAGTTAAAAAAGCTATAAGAATACCTTTACAAAACAGAGTGATAATAGCCTACAGCCCCCACCCCACTGAGCTCAGTTTAGGAATAATGTAACTTTGGATGCTCTAGATTTTAATCAGAGCTAAACACAGTCATGGTATGCAACAAATAAATAACAATATATGCCTTATAGTTCTATGTCGCTTTTCAAGTTAATATATCTCCAGCCTTGTGCCCTGACCAGGATGTGTTTAAGAAGTGGTGGGAACTGAGTTTCTGTCAAGATTTGAAAATTGATAATTGTAACATTCATGAGGTGGTGTAAAAATATGTCTATGTTGAAAATTTGATGTCTAAATATTGAAAATTACAATAGTTATGAGCAAGTGTAGCAAAATTTCAGCACGTGCCTATAACTTTCCATTTTCACATATTTTGACCCCAAAGTTTCAACTTAGCCTTCTTATGACCATATCTCATGAACAAGGGCCTTGAAATGCTTCACATCCTGCCCAAAAACTGATTTTGCCCAGTGACCACAAAATTGCCTTTTGGGCATGATTTGTGGAATTCCACTGACACTGTCCATGAGGTAGTGTTCCAAAAAGGCCATGTAACAAATGTGTTGCTAAAATATGCAAAAATGCCCCAAGTTATGAATCAAAGTTGAAAACCCCACTGAAATAAATTGAACCACATTTTCCTTAGTTTCTCATATTGCAGTCAGTGGTCCCAGTGTCTTTAATTGGATAGTGAATCTTCTGCCAGCAAGCTGTTCAGGTGAGTGAGTGTGTGTGGGTAGTGTGAGAGGGGTGTAGGGTGGTGATTGCTCAGTGGGAGGTCAGGGTTTGGAGAGTCTGATCGGCAAGGGACCATTTTATTTTTTGCAAGTTCCAGAAAAGAGATATTGAGGGACCATTTTCTTTATTACAGGTCTAATAAGAGATGGGGGGGGTCAGAGGGTTGGGGTACCACTGGACACCAATGAGAAAAGTAAATATTACAGGGATGGTAATTGGAGTGTGGGGGGGTGCCACTGGACACCAATGACCATAAAGAAACTTATTAGAGGGACAAGGATGGCAGGGTGGGGGCATCACTAGACACCAGGAAAACAAATAATTATGGGGGCAGTGATCAGAGGGTGGGGGAGCCACTAGAAACCAGGAGAAGAATCAATAAATATAGGGGTGGCAAATGGACAGTTGAGGATCCACTAGGCGCATGGAATAATAAAGAAAACAAATACGTGAAGAACAACTGGAATGTGTGGGGTGCCACTAGATACTAGTGAAATATAGTGGTATTACAGGGATGTTGATTGAAGGGTGGGGGTGCCACTAGACACCATGAAACAAATGACAGCAAAAGAAAAATGAAGCTTCCCTCATGAAAAAGGATCTTTCTTTGTGAGCCTTGATATGAAAAAGAATCCTTTTTCATATTATAAGTAATGAAAACACATTTATAACCTTAAAAAAACAATATGTATAGGGCATTTCTTCTACAGTTAAGTATATAATCCAGCATAGCGGCTCCAGATAAGTAAGCTATATGTGTTAGTCACTCTGTAGAATATTACTTTTGGGGTTTTCTGAATTAGAATATTTAGGGGAAAACAGAAAACAAGATGGTGGCCATACAAAAAAAAGAAAAGAAAAAACATACAAAAATGGTTCCCATACAAAAATGTCATACAGCTATTTTGAAGTGCTGACTAAACATGCTCAGTACCTTATTTTTTTTATTTTAATAACTTTAGAACAGACTCATATTTTTTTCATCAAACCAGTGAAAGGCACATTTGTGGGCCAAGCCCTTTCTACCCTAAAAACTTCAGATCAACATTCCAAACCATCTGGACAAATGCAGATGACAAAATAACAGCAAAATATGGCAATTTCTTTTTACATTTTTGCTATCTGCATCTCGGAATCTGCAAGTCTGACCAGAATGAAACTTAGTACATCAAGAGATCTATACCACAAGACTGCACATGCAAGATTTCATGAAAATCCATTCAACAGTCATAAAGATATTAAAGTGCAAAATTTGAAGTTTAACATAGAACACTGTTCAACCGTAACTATAGTATTGCTACCATGCCACTATAATTAATAGCGTTGCCCTCCCAACAGAATTTCATTAAATTTTGTATGCACAGTCTGGGGGCGCAAGGTGTCTTGATCTGCCAAGCTTTGCTCCAGTCAGATGTGAGCATTCCAAGATCCAGATCTTGCATTTGTAGGAAACATTGTGTTTTTTTTGCTTCTTTTGTTATCACCTACAGCCCATGCGGTTTGGAATTTTGGACTGAAGTTTTTAAGGTAGAAAGGGTATGCCACAGAATGGTGCCTTTCATTGGTTTGGTGAAAAAAATATGAATCCGTTCCCCAGTTATAAGAATCTAAAATTTTTGTTCTTAGCATGGTCAGTAGGATATCAAACATCTATCCAAAAGACCCTACTGAGCATGCTCAGAACCAGAATTTCAAATCCTTATAATGTGGCAACAGATTAATATTTCTTCATTAAACAAGTGGAAGGCACATCTGTGTGCCAAGCCATTTCTGTCCCGAAAATTGCAGACCAAATTCCAAACCATTGGAGCTCTAGATGATAACAAAACACAGCAAAAAATGTCAATAGTTGCAACTTTTTTCACCATCAGAAGGAACCTTGGCAAGTCAAAAGATCTGCCCTCTGAGACCATACATGCAACATTTTTTGCAAATCTGTTCAATGGTAGCAAAGATATTAAAGTGCAAAGATGGCATCACACAAAAAAGGATTGACCCCTCAAAACAAAGAATTTTTTTTGTGAGACCAAATTCTTTTGTCATTCCAGAAGGCTGTCCAATAGACTGAACTGAGCATGCTCAAAATGTAAAATTTAAAAATGAAATGACTTTGGAATTAATTAATATTTTTTCACTAAACCAGGGAAAGGCACTTCCATGAGGCAAGCCCTTTTTACTCTGAAAATGACAGACCAAAATTCCAAACCTTCTGGGAGTGGTGAGATGGCAAGAAAGTAGAAAGAAACAGCAAATTTTAATGTTTTAGCACTATGCGCACCTCAGAGTCTGCAAATACGAACAAAATGAAACTTGACACACCAAGAGATCTACCACACAAGACTTTGCATTTGCATGTGAACTTTCCTGCAAATCCGTAGAACAGTTATTAAAGTTCAAAGTTTGAGGTTTAACATAGAAATCCCAGCTCAAGCCTAACAAAGTGGTGCTACCATACCACTAATACTGTATATAGGTATACAGTGTTTATAAATATAGTAATACTGTAGCTTCTCCCCCATTCAGCAGAATTGTACTACATTTTGCATACTCAGTCTGGGGGGGCAAGGCATCTTGATTTGCCAAAATTTGTGTATTTGTCATCACCTACAGCCCAGATGGTTTGGAATTTTAGTCTGAAATGTTTAGGGTAGAAAGTGTATGCTGCAACATGGTGATTTTCATTGGCTTGGTGAAAAAGTATTTCTCCATTCCCAAGTTATAATCATTTGAAATTTTGGTTCTGAGCATACTCAGTAGGGTATCAAACGTCTATTCAAAAGACCCAACTGAACGTCCTCAGGACAAAAATTTCAAAGCCTTGTAACTTAACAATGGATTAATATTTATTCATCAAACTGGTGAAAGACATATCTGTGTGCCAAGTCTTCTCCACCCTGAAAATTGCAGACTGAATTTCAAACTATCTGGGTGCTAGATGATGAGAGAAAACAGCAAAACATTTGATTTTTGTAACGTTTTTCGCTATCCGGTTCTTGGAATCCACACATGTGGCTAGAGGAACATTTGGTAAGTCAAGAGAAGCATGCTTTGAGACTCTGCATGCAACACTTCATGCAAATACATTAAATGGTTATGAAGATATTAACGTGCAAAGATGGCATTTCATCAAAAAGGATTTTTTTCTTACAAAAAAGGATTGGATGTTCACAACAATGAATCCTTTTTTGTGAGACCAGATTCTTTTGGAATTCCAGAAAGCTATCCAAAAGACAGAACTGAGCATGCTCAGAACTAAAAACTTTAAAATTATACAACTTTGCAATGGATTAATATTTTTTCACTCAACCAGAGAAAGGCACTTCTGCCAGGCAAGCCCTTTCTACCTTGAATATGTCAGACCAAAATTCCAATCCACCTGGGCACAGTGAGATGACAAAAAAGCACAAAAAAACAGCAATTTTTAATGTTTTAGCACTATGTGCAGCACAGATTCTGCAAATCTGGCTGAAACAAAACTTTGCATGTAAAGAGATCTTCAGCACAAGACTACACATGCAAAATTTCTTTCAAATCCTTTGAACAGTTATAAAGTTATTAAAGTGCAAACTTTGAGGTTTAACACAGAAACACCTGCTCAACCCTCACTATAGTGGTGCTATAATACTATACTACTGTATATAGATATGTACTGTATATAAATATATTAATCATTTTGCCCCCATGTAACAGAATTGTACTAAATTTTGCTTGCACAGTCCGGGGGGCAAGGTGTCTTGATTTGCCAAGTTTTGTTTCAGTTGGATGTGCGAATTCTGAAATTTGGATGATGCATTTTTACAAAAAAAATGGTTTTTATTTCAGTTTTTTTTTTTTTTGTCATTATGTACAGCCCAGATAATTTGTAATTTGGGTCTAATATTTTCAGGGTAGAAAGGGTGCCTTTCATTGGTTTGGTGAAAAAAATAATAATCCGTTCTCAAGTTATAAGCATTTGAAATTTTGGTTCTGAGCATGCTCAGTAGGATATCAAATGTCTATACAAAAGATCCCACTGAGCATGCTCAGAACTGAAATTTCAAATCCTTACAATTTTGGAACGGATAAATATTTTTTCACCAAATCAGTGAAAGGCACATCTGTAGGATGAGCCCTTCCTTTCCTGAGCATTTCACACCAAAATTCCAAAGTTTCTGGGTGCAAGATAATGACAAAAAGTAGAAAACATTTTTTTTTAAACTTTTTTCACTATCCAGTTCTTGGAATCCCCCACATCTGACTAGAACAAAATTTGGCAAGTTAAGAGAACCATCCTCTGATACCATGCATGAAACATTCTGGGCAAATCCATTGAATTGTTTGTGAATGTTTAACATAGAAACTGCTGCTCAACCCTAACTATAGTGGTGGTACTGCACCAATATGATATATTTATTTATTTGCTTTTGGTAACCAGGTGGGTACACTAGGCATGGGAATGCCTATTTTCAGGCAAGACCCGGGACAAAACAAGCTGACAATATAAAAGCACTCCTTGTGACGCAGCACATGAAATAGATAATACAGTGGGAGGGGGTCAGAACAATCAGCATTAGGGGTTGGGAGACATACAATTTAGGACAAGGTCAGGGTACAAGCAATACAACATTAGACCAGGTTAATACAGTGTGGACAAGTGCAAAACAAATGAATACAGAGTATAAAAAAATGGATGAAATGGACATGATGTATACAGTATACAATAAGTGCCTTAGCGGTAAAGCTTTGAGAGAGTCGAGACAGAGAGGAGGGAGTGGTAGAAGCAGGGGAGAAATGGGTGAATGGTGGTAGAGAGTGTACAAGGGGATGGACATTAGAGAATGTTGATGAAGCAGATAGGAGGGGAGTAGATGCCGGGGGGGGGTAAAGAGGAAAGGGAAAGAATGATCTCCAGTGGGTAGAAGCAAATGCAGGGGTTAGAAGCATGTAGATTATCTCGGTGGAGTTACTTGAAACTAGCATGGGTGGGAACTTGGCAGACAGCTTGAGGTATGGAATTCCAATACTTAGGAGCTGTGTGAGAGAAAGCTTGTGCACCCATAGAGGTTTTACATCTGGGGATATAGGAAGGGGCTAGGTCAGTAGAGGGGACTGGGAGTGAAGCATGGAGGCAAGGGATTGTGGGAGACCTGATCTAACTATCCCTTTAATTAGAGAGCCATACGACTGAAGTCGATGGGCAGTGGGAGAGAGCCAGTTTAAATCAGCATAGAGCTGACAGTGGTGTTTATACCTTTGTGATGCAGAGGTGCAGCAGCAGATGTTATTATAGATGGTGTCCCATTTATGGAGGGAGGACTTTGTGGCACCTAGGTAGGTGACCGTGCCATAGGCTAGGGCCAGGAGTAGAAGGTCTTGTACAACAGCAAGTCTAGCAGATGGGGTAGGGGCATAGCTAGTACAGTAGGCCCCTCTGATTTTCACATTGACAGATTTACAGGTGGTGGTAATATGTTGATCATAATCTAGGGATTCGTTCAGAAGAATGCCCAGGTATTTGAAGGAGCTGTAAGTGACAAGTGGGGAGCCATCTGCACACAAGATTTTGAGGGAGTTTCGATTTCCTTTGAGTCTGACAGAAGAGCAAAAGAGCATAGAGTGTATTTTGTTGACACTGAGCACTAGTTTGTTTTCTGTCAGCAAGGATTGTATACTTAGGAAATCAGAGGCAAGAGAGTGGTTTATATCTGAGATATTTTTAGCTCTATAGTAGATGACAAGGTCATCCGCATAGAGAAGAGATGAGTAGGTTGTTGCGAGCTGCGGAAGGTCATTAACGAAGATAGAAAAAAGCAGAGGGCCCAGTATAGAGCCCTGAGGAACATCAACTTGAATAGAGGAGAGATCCAACATGGAAGAATTGAAAACTACGGCTTGTTTCCTATTGAAGAGGTAGCTCTTAAACCATGCCACCACATCAGCAGAGAAACCAAGGGAACAAAGCTTTGAAAGGAGAAGGCTGTGGTTGACCAGGTCAAAAGCCTTGGTAAGGTCAATGAAAACCACACCTGTCAAGAGGCCAGCATCCATGGCAGCACGGATGCCATTTGTTAGTTTTAGGAGGGCAGTGGAGGTGCTGTAGCCTTTGTGGAAGCCATGCTGGGCACCAGAAAGGAGGTTATATTTCTGAAGATACGCTATGGCTTGGATAGCCACTAATTTTTCCAGGATTTTGCTGAGCACTGAAAGAATGGCAATGGGTCAATAATTGGCAATTTCTTTGGGATCATCTTTTTTAGGAACTGGTGTTAATTTAGCTATTTTCCAGATATAAGAAAATGGGCCATGTCACGGTGACAAGTTGAAGACTGGTTAGGGGGGAGGCAATGATAGGGACAGTGACTTTCAGAAGCCTGGGTTCAAGCCCATCGGACCTAGAGCTAGTGCTGTCTATAGACATACACTGTATATAAATATACTAATAGCTTTGGCTTCATTCAACAGAATTGCACTAAATTTTGCATGCACAGTCTGGAGACAAGGTGTCTTGATCTACCACATTTCGTTCCACTCAGATGTGAGGATTCTAAGATCCAGACAGTGCATTTTAGGAATTTTGTTGTTGTTGTTTTTTTGTTTTGTCTTTTTTTTTGTCATCACCTACAGCCCCAGATGGTTTGGAATTTTGGCCTTAAATTTTCAGGGTAAAAATGGTATGCCACAGAAAGGGTTTACCTATAGCACTTCGACAGCGCTAGCGTCGACATCCCCTACCATGACAGCTACAATGCCAACTGTCAGCATTGTAGCTATGGGATATTGATTTTCACAACCAGGGGGCTGTGTCCTCAACCCCCCCTTGTGGAGGGCTCTGCCCCCACACACTCTGGTCACTAGGATTCTAACTCTGAGTTGGAGTTGAACCGGGGGAGGCAAACACCGAGCGAGGAAGTCCCGATCGCTGCATGGACCACCACAGTGGTGGGTGGATTTTGCCAGATTTCTGGTGCTGTGGTGGCCTTTGCAGTTGAGGATTTTCTGCAGTGATGGTATATGCACAGAATGATGCCTTTAATTGTCTTTATGAAAAAATATTAATCCATTCCCCAGTTATAAGCATTTGCAATTTTGGTTCTGAGCATGCTCAGTAAGGTATCAAATGTCTATCAACACAAAACTTTTTAATGCCTATAACTTGCCAATTAATTAATATTTCTTCACCAAACCAGTGAAAAACACAACTGTAGGCCAAGGTCTTTCTACCCTGACAATGGCAGATCAAATTCCAAACCATCTGGGCACTAGATGATGACAAGAAACAGCGAAAAACTGTGATTTTTTATTTTTACTTTTTTCACCATCTGGGTCTCGGAATCCACACATGTGACTGGAAGAAAACTTGGCAAGTCAGGAGATATACCCTCTGAGACCATGCATGCAACACTTACTACAAATCCATTCAACGGTTATGAAGATATTAAAGTGCAAAGATGTCTCATGAAAAAGGATTTTTTTTTCTTAGACAAAAGGATTGCCCCTTCACAACAAAGAATCCTTTTTTTCTGTGAGACCAAATTCTTTTGCCATTCCAGGAAGCTATCCAAAAAGACTGAACTGAGCATGCTCAGAACTAAAAATGTTAACATTAAATAACTTTGGACAGATTTATATTTTTTCTCCAAACCAGCAAAATGCACGTCTGTCAGGCAAGCTCTTTCTACCCTGAAAATGTCAGACCAAAATTCCAAACCATATGGACACTGTGAGATGACAGAAAAAGCACAAAAAATCAGTACTGTTTAATGTTTAGCACTATGCCCAGCTGGGAATCTGCAAAGCCAACTGAAAAGTAACTTGACACAGCAACAGATCTACCGTACAAAACTGCTCATGCAAAATTTTGTGCAAATCCTTTGAACAGTTGCAAAGTTATTAAATAGCAAACTGTGAGTTTTAACATAGAAACCCCTTCTCAACCCTAATTATAGTTACCCTACTGCACCACTATAATACATACATTATAGGAGACAGTCATGCCTCTATAGTTTCTGTTGAGTAGGCATTGCAATGTTAAACCCAAATTTTTGCACTTTAATATGTTTGCAACCATTAGATGGATTTGTATGTAATTTTGCATGTGTGGTCTCCTGGGGTTGATCTCTGGATGTGCCAAGTTTTGTTTTGGTTGGCTGGGCAGATTCTGATGCTACTTTTCTCCCAGTGGTTTTGCTGGGTTTTCATCTGACACCTGATTGGTGTCTAGATGTTTGGAATCTTGGCCTGACATTTTCTGGGTAGAAAGGGTCTGGCTCACAGATGTGCCTTTTGCTGGTTTGGTGAAAAAATATTAATCAGTTCCAAAGTTTTTTAATTTTAAAATGTTCATAAATTGTTTCTGAGCATGCTCAGTAAGCACCTCAGAATAGCTGACCTCATTCTTTTTCATGATTGAAAATCATTTTTGGTTTGGTCATCTTGTTTTCCCTTATGCTAACATTTCAAATTGAAAAAAACACATAAACAACACTCTGGAGAGCCACCAAGAGATGTAGCTTGGTTATCGGGACCCTCTTAGCTGGATTATGCTCTTAGGTGTTTGAGAAATGACCATGAAATGTATTTTTTAAAACATTATAAATCTTTTTTGGTATCTCATGATACAAAAAAAAAAGATTCTTTTTTCCTATCATAAGTGATGAAAAATTATCCTTTGTCCTTAGGGGAAAATCATTTTTTTTGTTTTGTTTGTTGCTGGCATCTTTTCTCTGGTGTCACGTGGCACCCATACCCTCTGATTGCCCTCCTCCTTATAACACTATTTCTCCCAGGTGGCTAGTCTGCAAGAACCGACTGGGCAACTCTGGAATATAAGTCCACAGTTTTGAGTTTGTCTGTGTGCTATGCTTTTGTAGAAGCAGTTTTGCTGTGTACCATATCTGCTCTTAAATATAAATCAGTAAACTGAATAGCTCTGATAGCAAGGTCAACAAAGCAGCCTTCCTGAAAAATAGATTTCCTGCTTGAATCATTTACTTCTCAAAATAAATGAATGCAAGGGTCTTGCAGATTTTTCACATGGTATTGTAATTTAAGCCTTACTTGGTAATTGTGTATTTCTCAGAATAATTTATGATCATCTAAGGGTGTTTCAGAAGGCAATGCATTGCCATTGACTCTGACAACATATTTGTGAGATTGATGCATGCAAAATGAGAATGTCATTCAGCATGATAATACTATTAATAACAATTCTCAGCCCAGCTAAGAAAGAGAGGGTATTTCTCAGCATAAGAATAATACTCGGAGACTATCTCAAGAAATTATGTTGTACATTCTAGGGGGATGGTGTAGACAGTGGAGGTATCAGTTAGTGGGGGATTGGGGGACAACATGGAACGATGAAAGCTTATATGCCCAGGACAGGCTGCACCTAAACGGGGAGGGAATCGCAGTCCTGAGAATCAAACTGAAGGAATTCAATGAGCAAATCTATGGTTTTAAACTGAATGGGGGGTGATGGCTTACCAAATGATGTGCCAAAAGACAGGAGTGTCAGGGTCATTCAGCCCCCACCCAGGACGGAGAGGGAAGGTTAAGCAAAAACATGGTTGGGGTAGGGAGGATGGGGAGGGAAACTGGTGGAAGGGGCTCTCCACAAATGCCAGAAGGCTGGGGAATAAGATGGTGGATTTGGAAGCATTAATGGAGGAGGAGAGATTAGATATTATAGCTGTAACTGAGACCTGGTGGTCTGAACATCCTGGCTGGGAAGTGGGAATCCCAGGGTACAGATTGTTCAGGAGGGATAGGACTGGTTGGAAGGGGGAGGGGTGATGTTATACATAAGGGAGGGAATCAAGATTACAGAAGGAATGGAAGAGCAAGGAGAGGTGGAAAGCTTTTGGGTCATGCTGGAGAAGAAGCCTGGGGTACCATTAAGACTAGGGGTGGTATACAGACTCACTATGCAGAGTGAAGAAATAGACATGCAGATGCTGCAGGAGGTTCAAAGAATGGTTCAGAAGGGTAAGATTCTGCTGGTGGTGAACCTAAACCTCCCAGATATAGACTGGGATATCCCATAGGCAAGGTTGGCTAGAAGTGGGGAGATTCTAGGGTTGCTATAGGGTGCCTTCCTGCAACAGCTGATCAGAGAGCCCACAAGGGAGGGAAACTTACTTGACATGGTCCTAACTAATGGAGATAGCATGGAGAGAGTGAAGGTGGGGGCTAGCCTGGGAGACAGCGACCACAGCACAGTGGGCTTCAAGGTCAAAGCAGGCTGTGAGGCTAGTCAAACCACTATGAAGGCCCTAGAATTCAGGGGGCAGATTTCCCAAGGATGAGGGAGATATTCTGGGAGAAAGTCGGGGTGTGGGAGGGAATGGAGGGAGGGGTGGAGGAACTTTGGAAGAAAATCAAGGGGAGGCTCCTTAAAGTGACAGAGGAATGTGTAAGGTGGGTGAGGAAGAACAAAAGAAGGCAGAGTCACTGTGGTTCAGTAGGGAGGTGAGGGAGGCAATTGAGGAGAAGAAAAGGGCTTTCAGAAAATTCAAGAGGATGCAGGGGGAGGATAGGGAAACTTACAAAGAGGAGTGGAGGGTGGCACGGCAGAAGATTAGGAACGCTAAAGCAGATGCAGAGGACAGAATTGCTAGGCAGGCCAAATGGGGGGACACGAAGTTTTTCCGGTACATAGGGGAAAGAAAGAAGGTAAGGCAGGGGATAGTAAGGATTAAAGGGAAGGGGGACAGCAGGTGAAAGGAGATTTCAAGAAAGCAGAGTTGTTGAACAGATGCTTTAGCTCAGTTTTTACAACAGAGGGGGAGGGAACGGGACCAGCACTGATGGAAAAGGGAACAGAGGGTAGATCCTAGCCCAGTCAGTGCAGAAGAGGTAAGGGAGGAATTAGGTAAGGTGAGGGTGAACAAGGCCATGGTCCTGGATGACCAACACCCTAGGGTGCTCAGGGAGTTAAGGGAGGTACTGGCAGAACCATTGACAGGGCTATTTAACTGGTCCCTGGATACAGAGTACATACCAGAGGACTGGAAGAAGGCAGGCATGGTGCCAATCCATAAGGGAGGCAGCAGGGAAGAGGTGGGCAATTATCGACCAGTCACTTTCACATCAGTGGTGGGTAAAATAATGGAGACATTGTTGAAGCAAAGGGTGGGCAGCTATCTGGAGGAAGAGAGGCTACAAGATGTCCAGCAGTACGGCTTCACTCAGGGTCGGTCATGTCAGACAAACCTGATCAAATTCTTTGATGAGGTAACAAGGGTGGTTGATCAGACTGGGGCAGGTGATGTGGCCTACCTGGACTCCAGGAATGTCTTTGATACAGTGTCCTACAAAAGACTGGTCAATAAATTGGGGAGTTGGGGTGGGGCAGAAAATAACAAGATGGGTGGAGAGCTGGCTGACGGGTAGAAGCCAAAGGGTGGTAGTCAGTGGGGTGCACTCTAGGGAGACAAGGGTTTCCAGTGGAGTCTCCCAGAAGTTGGTGTGGGGGCCCATTCTGTTAAATGTCTATGTCAGCGACATAGGACAGGGGCTTCAGGGGAAGGTCTGCTTTTTTGCAGATGATACGAAACTCAGCAACAGGGTGGACACCCCAGGGAAGGAGGTGGAGGAAATGAAGAAGGTTCTAACATTGCTGGAAGAGTGGTCAGAAACGTAGCAGATAAAGTTCAATTCCAGGATATGCACAGTGATGCACTTGGGGAGGAGGAGGAATCCAAATGCCATGTACACACTGGGGGGGGGAATAATGGCTGCAACCAGGCAGGAGAAGGATCTAGGAGTTATCTAAGGGCACTTATTGTATACTGTATATAACATGTCCATTTATCATTTTGCTTATTATATTCATTTGTTTTGCACATGTCAGTGCTTTTGACCTTGTCTAATACTGTATTGCCTGAATCCTGACTTTGTTCTAACTGTATTTCTCCCTATGTTGATTGTATTTGACCCCTTCCACTGTTATCTCTTTCATGTGCTGTGTCACATGGTATGATTATGTATTTCAACTTGTTTTCTCCGGAGTCATGCCTGAAAATAGAAACATAGAAACATAGACTTTGACGGCAGATAAGGACCACTTGGCCACCCAGTCTGCCCATTTCCCTACCTACTGGATAAGCTGCAGATTTTAGTTAACCAACAGCCTACTTCCTGCCATGCAAAATGAGAATGTCATTCAGCGTGATAATACTAGTAATAACAATTCTCAGCCCAGCTAAGAAAGAGAGGGTATTTCTCAGCACAAGAATAATACTCGGAGACTCAATTGGCATTTCTATGCCTAGTGCACCCACCTGGTTACCAAAAGCAAATAAATAATTAAATAATCATGGATGACCTTAGGGTGGGGATTCAGTGCAGCAAGGCAGTGGGCAAAGCTAAAAGGATGCTGACATGCATAGGGAGGGGGATAACCAGCAGAAGGAGGGAGGTGCTGATGCCACTCTACAGCTTCATGGTTAGGCCACACTGAGAGTATGGGATGCAGTTCTGGAGGCCTCATCTATGAAAAGACATAGCTGGCATAGACAGGGTGCAGAGAAGGGCCACTAAAATGGTGCATGAGCTAAGGGGGAAGTCATACGAGGAGATGTTGAAGGAACTGTATTTGTATCCTCTGGAGACAAGAAGGGAGAGAGGGGACATGATTTAAACATTCAAGTATGTGAAGTGGATCAATAAAGTGAGGGAGAGCCTGTTTACAGGGAAGATAGATTCAAGAACTAGGGAGCATGGATCTAGATTCGAGGGGGAAGGTTTAATGGAAACATTAAGGATGTATTACTTCACAGAGAGGGTGACTGAGCCCTGGAACAGACTGCCAGAGGAGGTGGTGGGAGCTAGTACAGTAGAGGGTTTCAAGAAGGCCAGGGACAAACACAAGGGATTGTCAGGAGGAGGGGTCTTGGAGGGGGGACAAGAGGGGGTAATGGGCAGACTTGATGGGCCAGGAGGGTCCTTTTCTGTGACACGTCTATGAGTTTATATTCGGGAAGCACACATGGAAAATAGCAGGGCAACATTCTTTAGGCATCTCTATTTAAATTTAGAAAAATCGTAGGAAATAGGTTGCAATTAAACATTTGATTTAAGACTCAGGCATTAGTGGTTTGCCACCCCCACCGTCCACCCTACCCCAGACTTTAAATTCTGTTCTAGGTTTATGCTTGTAGCAGATGTTTTCTTATATGTGACAGGCAAACATGATCTTTTCACATTCAAAACAGTACCAGTAAAATACAGACCCAAAGCTTGTCTTTGAATTTGGACTTGTGAAATCTCAGGAAAATAAGAATGCAACCTGTTTTATTTAAAACAATACATGTGTAACTAACAACATTATAATAACTGGTGTGCTTTTTTTCCCATAGGAAACCCTGGTAAATCACCCTTATATCCTGTTTGTTATAACAGCCAACAGGCTCTGGGTTTCCTTGGGACAACCTATCGCAAGGGAGGGGGATTTACCACCTCAATCTAAAAGAACCGACTGAGCACTCCTTTTACAACCTACTAAAGCAGACTTGCAGTAAGTCCTTGAAACAGCCACAGAGTGAAAACTTTACAAATACCCTGCTCATCTTGATTCCCCACAGCTGCTGGCATAAAAGCTTTTCAGCTGCTCCCTGTGGCTGCTGAGGATGATAAGTAATTTAGGCCATGTCCACACTACACTGAAAACTCCCCTCTGTAACACTACAGAGGGTCCAAACCGTTACCACAATGGTTTGTGTTTACACCTGTAACGTTACAGGAGGCGTTTTCGTAACCATTGTTGAAACCACTTATGAGGTTGTTTCAACAATGGTTATGAAACTAGTTCTGCCTCTGTAACATTACCAGCTGTAGTGTGGACGCACGAGTGTGTAGCCCCAGCACTGCCCTCAGTGCAGCATGAACTGCATTGTGGGATAGGGTGCCGACCGTAACGGTCACCAGTCACCCACAATGTGGACCGGCTGTAACGGTTCTGAACTGTTATCATGACGGTTCACTGGCAGTGTGGCCAACCATAACATTTACCATCTTTAACAGTTTGAAACCGTTACAGGGTTTTAGTGGTGTAGTGTGGATAGGGCCTTAGAGTACACCAGTAATATACACAGCAGGAGGTAGACCGAGATGAAGCAAATAACGCAAAAACCCAAACAGAGACTGCGATCGGGGGGGGAGAGCAACCAGCTGTATTTAATCATGTGCAACTAACAGCACTTATTTTAAACTTAATACATCTTGCTCCGTGCAACCACATTACAAGTGGGGGATGGGGGGCGGGTTTACCACCTCAGTCTGAAAGAACCAGCTGAGCAAGTCTGATAGTTCTCCTAAGTACCCAATTTACAGATTGTCTGTGTGTGCTATGCCTTTGTGGGAGCAGTTTTGCTGTCTACGGTGTCTGCTGTTTAATCTAAATCAGCAAACTTAATAGCCCTGATAGTTAGGTCAAGGAAGCAGCCATTGCTGAAAGATAGATTTACTGCTTAAATCATTCATTTCTGAAAATAAATGAATGATAGGGTCTCGTAAACTTCTCACATGTTTAAGCATTATGTGGCAATTGTGTATTTATCAAAATAATTTATGATCAGTTTAGGGTGTTTTAGAAGGCAATGTATTCCATTGACCTTGACAGCATATTTGTGTCCTCCTTGCATTCAAAATGAGAGTGTCATTCAGCATAATAATACTAGTAATAATAATTCTCAGCCCAGTTGAGAAAGAGAGGGTATTTCTCAGCAAGGGAATAATACTCAGAGACTCTCAAGAAATCGTGCTGTACAGATTCAGGGAAGCACACATGGAAAATGGCATGGTGACATTATTTAGGCATCTCTGTTTAAATTGAGAAAAATCACAGGAAATAGGTAGCAATTCAATATTTTAATTTAATACTCAGGCATTCGTGGTTTGTCTCTCCCCCAACCCCCATGGCTTTTAATCTTTAAATTATGTTGCTGGTTTATGTATATAGCAGATGTTTTCTTATACATGATAGGCATAAATAATAATTTCCCATTGAAGATTATATCAGTAAAGTACAGACCCAAAGCTTGTCTTTGAATTTGGACTTGTGAGATCTCACAAAAATATGAATGCATCCAGCTTTACTTAAAACGACACACTTGTGACTAACCTTATTATAATACCAAACAGCACACTTTAAAATATTTAATGCATCTTGCTCCCTGCAACCACATCACAAGTGTGTGTATATGTGTGTGTGGGGAAGGGGGATTTACCATCTTATGTGAATCAGCTGAGCAAAACACTATAGCTGTGCTGCTTAAATCATCAACTTCTCAAAGTAAATGAATGAAAGGGTCTTGTAGACTTTTCACATGTTATTGTAATTTCAGCATTACTTGGCAATTGTGCATTTCTCAAAATTATTTATGATCAGCTAAGGGTATTTTAGAAGGCAGTGCAGTGCATTGCCATTGGTTCTGACAAAATATTTTTGTCCTCCATGCATCCAAAATTAAGCAATAAACCACGACAAGGTGTTGGTGATGCTGGTTTAACCCACGCCTGGCGTGGTTCGGTCACGAGGCCGCGGCCCGAGTGGAGTAAACCTCGCCAGGCGTAAACCAGCATCACCAACACCCTGGAGTGGGTTATTGCTATTATACAATGTCCCTATTAATTTTTGTCAGAAAAATGAGAGAAAAATCATAATTTTTCATTTTTGAGTTTTATTTAATTTGTTGTTACGCTACAAAAATAGTCCAGTATATTTGGGTTAAAAACAGTGTAGGTTAGAGCCATTTCATTTGTGCTGGCTTCTAAGATCGTGCATGCTGCAGGCGAGAGAGAGAGAGAGAGACTACGAAGGTTTGTTTTAAAAATAGCTGTGTTCTGCGATGGAGAGAGTAATTTGTACATGAGACTGAAGAGAGGGCTGTAATGGACAGGAAATGAGATGTCAGTGGGGTGGAGCTCAGAAAGCGAGAGAGACTGTGAAGCTTTGTTTCTTTTCCCTGAATGAAGGGAGAGAGCGAAGTGTGGAAATTAAATGTCAGTTGCTGCTTAGTTAAACACAGAAGGCAAGGTTTCAGGCTTCAGGGTTTGTTTTTTTTAAAGTTTGTGTCTGTCAGCTTTGTGAACGTGTTGCGAACAGGTGGCAGGCTGAAACAGGCAGAGAGCGGGGTGTCTTCAGCGCTGTGAGTGGGGCGTCCAAGATCGTGGTTTTCCGTTTAGCTTCTGGGTTTTTAGCTAGAAAGATGTAGAGGGAAATATATTGTAACGTTTTTTTATTTCTGGCAAAATTGGAATTTTTTGGTTTTTTATTATGAATTATGGGGTAGCGGAGTGGCACAGCAGGTAGCGTTTACCGAAGAAAACAAGATGGCGGCTCGGAACGATTAAAATTTTTTTTTTTGCAGTTACTGAGATACGGCTGGCTGGCACCTTTTGCGTTGGTAATGCTAGATTTTACAATGCTTGAAAGGTGCCAGTTAGCCAATCAGAGTGCTGGTATATAAGACCCCATTGTATAATGAGAGTTATTCCACATGATAATACTAGTAATAATAATAATTCTCAGCCCAGTTGAAAAAGAGAGGGTATTTCTCAGCATAAGAATAATCCCTGGAGACTTTCTCAAGAAATCCTATTGTACATATTCAGGGAACTACACATGGGGAAATGGCATGGCAGCATTCTTTAGGCATCTCAGTATAAACTCAGAAAAATCATAGGAAAATAGGTCACAGTTAAATATTTGATTTAAGACTTGGGCATTCCTGCGATTTTGGAGTAAAGACAGAACTGCTTGATTTAAAGAGAATGTGGGCTCTGTCCACACTACACCACTAAAGCCCTGTAATAGTTTCAAACCATTACAGATGGTATATGTTGTAGTGTCCACACTGCCAGTGAACAGTCATGATAACAGTTCAGAACCGTTACAGTCAGTCCACATTGTAGGTGACGGGTGACCGTTATGGTCGGCACCCTATCACACAATGCAGTTCGTGCTGCACTGAGGGCAATGCTGGGGCTACATGCTCACATGTCCACACTACAGCTGGTAACATTACAGAGGCAGAACCATTTTCATACCATTGTTGAAACAACCTCATAAGTGGTTTCAACAACGGTTCCGAAAATGTCTCCTGTAACGTTACAGGTGTAAATGAAAACTGCTGTGGTAATGATTTGGAACCTCTGTAATGTTACAGAGGGGAGTTTTAAGTGTAGTGGGGACAGGTCCTCAGAGAATCAGGCCTGCCATCACCCCCAGAGGGATGTGGACTGCATTGTTGCTACTGCCACCACACCTGAGGGCCGGGGGCCATAGTGCTTCTGTCATCATCACTGGTGGATGAGGAATGTTGTACTGCTGCCATCCCACCTGAGAGATGAGGTCCATAGTGCTGATATTGCCATCACAAATGGGGGGTAGGCAATGCAGTACTGCTGCCATCATGCCTGAGGTGCGGGGGGCATAATGCCTCTGTCATCATCACTGGTGGATGAGGAATGTTGTAATGCTGCCATCCCACCTGAGAGATGGGGCCCATAGTGCTGATACTGCCATCACAAATGGGGGATAGGCAATGTAGTACTGCTGCCATCATGCCTGAGGGATGGGGGCCATAGTGCTGATACTGCCATCACCATCACACCTTAGGGATAGGTGTTGCAGTGCTCCTGCTTCTGTCATACCTGAGGGTGGGGTGGGTGTAGTGCTGTTGCCATCACACCAGAGGGATGGGGTCTGTAGTGCTGATGACGCTGCCATCACACCTGAGGAAGGGGAGCAACAGTACTGTTACTGTTGCCATCACACTAGAGGGATGGGGTCTGCAGAGCTGTTGGTGCTGCCCTCGCACCTGAGGGATGGGAGTCATAGTGCGCTGCTGCTGCTGCCATCACATCTTGTACCCAAAATAACTTTAAATTGGTTCAAGGATGGATGGATGTACAATAGTGGAGGTCAAAATTGCTAAAATGCATGTTAGCAGAGTTAAAAATTGTTAAATAAAGTACACAAAATCAAACATCGGTAAAACCGGATTTTGGCTTAGCAGACACAGGTGCCAATACCACTTTTTACATTGTGCAAAACGGAATTTGCTCTTCTCAGTCCCAGTAAACCAGTGCCCCTGATGTACAGAAGGGAGAGGAAACCAAGTGTAAAAGTACTGTACAGGATGGTGGGAGAAATGCTAGAAACTACCACAGAGGAAAGAGATTTGATGAGAGTGACAAGAACATGAAACCAGATTTGGGGGGGGGGGAGGAGCAATGAGTGGGAACATGAGGATGTTTTTCTTCATTGCAATGGTTGTGTATGCTGATAATCTCATGCCACAATAACAAGAGGACCACCTATGTGAAGAGCTCCATCTCACTGGTGTTAATCCTACATCTCAACAGCTAAAAATAAATAAATAAATGAATAAATGAAAGAGGAAACCATACCAGATGGGGGGGGTGAGGATGAACACGAGGAAGTGTTTGTTTATTGAAAGGGTTGTGTATGCCAGGAATAGACTATCACATGACATTGTGGGGCCAGTCACATTTGGGGGTTTTAAATGGGTAATGGATGGGCATGAGGGAACACCAGATGTGGGGGGGGGTGCATGGACCACTTATGGTCAACAGCAGCAAATACAGTTTGGGAAAATGGGAAGACTACAGTAGATGTCCCAAGCGTAGCTTATCTGCCAGGAAGTTTCTATAGTACTACAGTATTTGTTTCTATGTTTCTTTTTTTTTTATTATTCTTATTTGTCTGCCTGCTGTAGCAACTACCGTCGGGGGCATCCAGTCACCGGCCCTGGCTGCCGGGAGAGTACGAGGCTCACTCACATGATGGGGGATCCGGCACTGCTGTTGCTGATCCGCTGGAGGGTCTCCCCATACCATATCCAGCCAGACCAGCTCCAGACCCCCCCCAGTATGATTCCATGTGAGTCCTCCAGGGTGCGGCCATCAGGCTGCATGGTCACACCAGCCATTTCCACTTTTTCTCCCATTGGGAGTGCAGACATGAAATGAAGTCTGCGCAATTGCGTGCCGACGTCTGCCGTGCTCCCCCCCCAGTCACACCAGCACAAGCAGTACCCCTGAGCATCCCCAGGGGTTGCCGCAGCGCGGTGTAGTTTCCCCAGCCCTCCCCAGGTCTAGGAGAGCTGTCTTCTGACACTCAATCCTAGTCCTCCCCTACTGACCCCAGATGACCCAGGCTCATTCCCGAAACTAGGCCCCCGGTGTAGCGCGAGGTGTGGCGTTCAGCGCCTCAACCCTCAGCGCCACCAGGCTGGCGTTTCTATGTTTCTTTGAAGGAAAAGCAAGGCGAGTACTGTCACTAATCACTGTATGGTAAATATGCATGGCATAATTTCCTGAATTACCTTGCCCTGCCAAACTTCCACCCAAGCTGTCATCTGAGGCTGCATACTGATGCCTCAAAAATCTGTACAGAATGTTGTTGGAGCAAAATGTCCTTTATTTCACATGACAATCTCTCATCAACCTCAGACATTAGCTTGTCAATGGCCTCTAACACATTTCTGGAGAAAGAATAATATACACACCACTTGTTACTATTCAGGCTAGTTTTTGTTAAATGTTTTATCATGTTTAGTAACAAGATAAACAGTTGTTCAGTACATTACCTTCCAAATTTTACTGGTTTCTTGGCTCTGATTTTTTCTTCGCACTTCAAGCATTTTGCTATGGTAAGTCTTGTGAAATGTATTCCTGCTTCCTGCAGTAATGCCACATGTTGTTTGTAAGTCTTCCCAGATAGAGGATAGTTTAGCAGGCCTTATCTTAGTTCCTTGCTGATTTTAGTCATTTTTCAGTATATTCTGAATGGCAAAACACTGGAAGTATTCAAAATTTAAAAACTGTTTGTCACAGTGAAGCAATTACTTTCTTTTGAATGAGTTCCAGTACAAAGAAGTGATTCTGATAGGCTCATACAGTGACAAAAGTCAATGAATGATGTCTTCCAATCAGACCCTGCATTCTCAGATTGCAATACTTTGACTGGACTGACACATTCGCATTTCTAAACAGCCAATTAGGTGGCAATTGAGCATACCTTCATGGTGTTTCAGCACACAATAAATTGAGGCCATACAAGTCCAAGACTGTACACTGCAATTCATTGCCAACCAAGCTTTATTCTTATTGATGTACAAATGTTCACTGAGATCTTTAAAGATGAATGCTACACAGTTCTATTCTGTGCCAAAGTTCACACCTGTTGTGTTTAATGAGGGTGGATTGACAGAAACAGACACTGTGGAAACATCTCTTCTGGAAGGAGACACAAAAGAGGGCTCATATTGTACTCTCCACAATACTTACCCAGACAGCCACAAGAAGTACAAAGTTCGGATTGCACATCTACATGGTTAGCACTCTTATTAATGAAATTGTTTTTGTTATGCAGTATTTAATGTGTGTAGTGCTGTTTTTTGCAATATGAGCCTTAGACAGAATATGGCACTGTGCTGTGCATGATTGCTGGAGACCCTTGTTTTTCCAAAATACAAAATAGCAAGAAAATAAAAAGTATAACAAAAAAATAAAATGAAATCAAGCACTTGAAACAAATAAAAAATTGCATGCTTGTTGACAATAAAACAAATAGATGCTTGCTGCAATTATGATGTGGGATCTATTGTGAACACTAAGATGGTCCACAAGGAAGCTGAAATGGCATTGTCTGATTTAAAAACGCTTTCAATAACATAGCACAATGCTGCTTAATACAGTTTAATATACTCTGGATAGGATATCTAGTTTGTACAGTACAGTATATGGCCTCATACTGTGGTGTCCATGACTTTAGAAAAGATTTTTGGGACAGCAAACAATCGGTAAACATTGTTGATGTGACTGGTGCTTTGATTCCAATTCTCTTTTACAATGTACTACAGTATAAGAGTGCAATACTGACTTGCAATCATGTTAGTGTTACCACACCAAAATGTGTATGGCTACACTCCTAAACCAACTTTCACTGAATCATTCCTGGACTAGGAAACATCCCGATGATGTGATCTAGACAATCATTATGCAGTGAGCATTTTATGGGGCTTTTGCACCTTGTGTGACTGCACTGTTTAGAAATGTTTCTAATGATTAG
Source organism: Neoceratodus forsteri (assembly GCA_016271365.2). NCBI lineage: Eukaryota > Metazoa > Chordata > Ceratodontiformes > Ceratodontidae > Neoceratodus > Neoceratodus forsteri. Next base: position 874,929,523 of record CM057450.1, read on the forward strand.
AAAGAATTCAGTAATAATACTTAGGTGATTGTAAATAAAAACAATGTTGTTTATAGATATACATTCACAGTACAGGATAGTACCCCAGATTTCAGCAATTTGAACACACACTGCACTGTCCAATGCTGTGGAACTGTATCCTTTCCCTAATGATGCTGTTAAATTACAGTAATATAGTAATGTGTGCAGCAGGGATGGTGGGCAACTGGAGAATTTGTGACATGATGCACAGTACTGTAAGTGATAAAACATCACCAGGTATATTACAGTATGTAGCTGTACTAAATTACAGCACTACACACCACAGGTGGGATGTGAGGAGTGAGGCAGAGCTGAATGCCTTCTTCTACCTCCATTGGGAAGGACTTTGTTCCTGTAACCACCTGACATGTGCAGTAGTCCATATATTTAGTATACAATCATAAAAGTTTGTGTGCACAGCATCACACTTCTGTTTATGTGGTACTACTGAATACTATAGCTGAATACCCACAATGACTTGTGAGACACAATGCACAGCCCAGTATCTTCATGCACATGGGAAGTGTAAAGTACTTGAACATTCAATGAAAGAAATATTGTGATAGTGTGTGATTAAAAAAGAAGAGAGAAAGAGAGAAAAAGAGATGAATCTATGCAATCAGATGGTGCAGTCTTGCAACTATGCAATCTGGCAATTGCTGTGGCTAATGTGAGGTATTGTTGATTGTCTGTTTATACAGAAAGCAAGGCCATGCTTGGGGTGAGGAGGACGGCTCTGGAAAGGACTACTGCACCCAAGAAGTGTATTTTAACGGAGACGCAAGGAGCACAGAAATCTAGTGCTAAAAGACCAGCAGTCATTGAAGATAAAGGCAAGAAACCACAGAAGGAGAATGCAGCTGCACGGAAGAAGCCAGAAAACAAGGTAATGAAAAGTATTGTTGCTGACCCCACAACCTCCTCAGAAAGACTGTACCATGTGGCCACCACCCTCTCAGTGAAATACTAGTTGCTCAAAGTTTCCCCCATCCCTCCTCACTGCCTTCTCACATTGGTCAATTTCCAATTCTGTTGTTGTTAGTAACCCCCCCCCCAATTGTGTACTCTTCCACTGGGTTTTTCTTTAACATGTGCATTACCTGCACTGCTCTGCATTCAATTTAAGCTGCCATACTTTAGACAACAACCTTGCCATGTCCCTTTTCATCCTTTCCATCACCTGTTGCGTATCCATCATGTTGCAGATCATCGTGTCATCTGGAAAGTGGCATACTTTTTCTTCCAGATGCTCCACAATGTTACTTATAAAGACATTAAAAAGGACAGCTCACAGCACTGAAACCTGTTGCACACTGCTAGTAACCTCCCTTTCTTCAGAATGGACTGTGTGTACAGCTACCCTCAGTGTCCTGTTGTCCAGCCAATTTTTTGGTAAGGCTACCACACTGGGACCCACTCCCATGCAGGATAACATGTTTAATAATCTTTTGTGTTGGACTGATCAGCCTCCCCACTAAGGTCTAGGTAGGCCATGTCCACAGCCCCTCCCTGGTCTACTACTTTGGTCACACAGTCAAATAAATGCATTAGATTAATCTGAAATGACCTTCCAGCTGTGAATCCATACTGCCTTGAGTCCTATACACAGTATTTGTTCAGTATCCATGTTTTTTCACTGTCACCCTCTACCCATCCCCCCACCCGTGGTGCATGCATAACTACTGGCTGCCTTGTAGTAGGACTGATGCAATGATTGTGTGATGTGGTTTAGCATCAGAAAGCATGAGCATTACACATATGTCATGCATGGTTACATGATATACATTATTTTGACCTATGCAACGTCTGTATTCTTCATGTCCATTGTATGATACTGTATGCAGTATGTGGTGTGTGAGATTCAATTTAATCTGTGTAGTTTTTTTTATAGTTGCTTCATGGCTAGGGTCCTAAACTGTGAAGCTGTGTGGAGCATGCTGTATTGTATCTCAGTGTACTGCAAAGTGCTTAGAAACATAGACACATAGAAATTGTTGGCAGATGAGGACTGCCTGGCCCATAAACCCTTGTACTGGATTACTGCTTGCGATGCACCCACTGTGATACCTCATTGGTTCCCCTATGTTTGTCCCAAGAATGGTTTACAGCATTTGCTGGGGTCCTGGTGGGTGCTTGCCATACTGGGATGCATGTTTTGTGTTGTGCTGGTAAAACATATTAACCCTTCTTTTATTTTTTATTTTTGGCAGTGTTCAGTTGTTGGCAGTCTATCTGTCATGGAAATTGATTCCAAGCATACCCAAACTGAAGAGGTACCACCAGGAATGGACCAGCAGACACAAACTGATGGAAAACATCTAACTGTAGACAGGGGGAACCAATGTGATGAGGTAGTGCACATTGACAGTGAGAACAACTATCATGGCATGACCAGAAAACAAGGGTATTCTGAATTAAAAGACATGATGAACAACATGTTAAAACTACAAGAGGAACAGTGAGCAAATATCTTGCAAATTCAAAAGAAAAACTGGTCAAAGATAAACACTCGTCTGTCAAACATAGAGAGAGTCTCTTGCTGCCAGTGAGCAACTGGCACCGCTACTGTTGACTGATGTGGTGGAACAGGATATTTCAAGAGTACAGCAGCACAGCACCAGCATAGTAGAACTTGAACTATTTCATGAAAATGAAAATTATAGTGTGGAGAGTGACAAAATAATAATTTCCCCTTCCCAGCTTACATCCTCACCATACAGGGCTGCAAAGCTGCCAAACTGTGCTTTGATGCCATTTATCCCACAGAAAGAAAAAGAGCTATATATCAAAAGCAATGGGTCTGCTGACAGATATGCTACCCTTTTTTTTTAGGCACTCGATTACAAAAGAAAAATATGAGGAATGGGCTAAATGTGCTAATTACAATGGTTCATGTGGCAAGATGGCATTGCCAGACAATGCGATAAATTGTATTCAGTGGAATACATACTACGTTTTAGTAATATTGGTCCACAGGAATGGTGTGAGATACAGAACCCTATAAATGAACTGCTACATACACCACGCAAGTGTGGCATTAAGTGCCTGAAATAATGGCAAAAGATATGGACTGCGCAATGTAGGAAACATTAGTAGACAATACTATTGCAATGTGTTATCTGTTATCTGTTATGTGTGCATTTGTTTTGTATTAAATAAACACATGGTGATTGATAAATTCACACTATACAGTGCATTCTTTGGATGGGTGGACATGATGTGTGAAATTATCAAAAAGTAACATTTGACAATATTGGCAGCAAACAGCCAAAAACAGGCAGGGAACCATGAACAGTTAATGTGATAGTGAAAGAGAAATGTTATAAAGAAGGAAAGAAGGGTTATGTGGGAATGGTGCAATGTGTGGTGGGGTGATGGGAAACATGGCCATGGCAGATTGGACTGAGACTGGCATCTGTGCACAAAGGCACAGTGATTGAGGTCAAAGGAAACAAAAACAGTAGGTCTGTATCTGTTATTTTGCCTACATCAGGGATACTAGGTCAGGAGCTATATCAAGTGCAACCCTCCCCCCCGGACTAAATCGCTGCTCTTGGCCAAAGAATTACACTCATATAACAAGATCTCAACAACACACTGTGTGCAGTAGGTGTTGTCATGTTCCTTATAACACCATCTAGTAACCAACCTGGGACTATGTAACAGTTTGAGAGGGTGTATGGTGTCAACAGCTTCAGTTTACTGCAACTAAATGTTTTACTGATATGAGCTAATTCATATACTAAGTATTTCACAGTTCCAATGCAAGCCTGAATGGTGAGTTAGCTCTGAACTTGCATTGAGAAAATATATTGGATAGGGTGGGGATTAAGGCCTTGAAACTGTCCTGTAGCTTCAAAGACACTACAGTCAACATGATGTAATTTTATTTATCTTATGTAGCTTATGTGTTTTTCTAGAAGATGTAATGCACATATTTTAGGGTACATAGTACAGCAGAACAGACTGAGTATTACATTAAATCAAATAAACAAGAACATTGAACACAATCACCTTGGTGGTGAGGTTTAATGTAATTAAAGAAGTGAGATAAGGAGAAATTACTCTGCATGATCACATTTAATAAACATAATAATAATAACAATTCTACAAAGTGCAAGGTAGTGCACCTGGGTCACAGGAATCCAAGTCAGGACTATAGTTTTGGGGGTGGGGGCAATGTTTACCACTAAACAGGAGAGAGACCTGTGACCTGCAGTTGACTAAACAGTGAGCAAAGGCAGCGAGAAGAGGAAACATAAGTCTTGTATGCACAGGAAAGGAAAAGAAAAGCAGACATAAAGAGGTATTGCTGTCCAGAGTTGTGATTGCTGGTGTGTCTTCGATGACCATGAACAATCCCCATTCCACCCCCACCTGTTTGACGGAGGACTCCACAGTCATCGCCTGGCAACAGATAAAACTGAAGTTCTGCCTGAACTTGAAGCCTGTGTGTGTCTGAGAGCGTGTAAGCAGCATGTAATAAAAATACTAATAATAGTACCAGTTCTACAAAGTGCAAGGTAATGCACCTGGGTCACGGGAATCAAAGTCAGGACCTCAGTGTCAGGAGTGGGGGGGGGTGTACACAACAAAACAGTGAGAGACATGAGGTGGTTGTGATATCCTATGAACTGAAGATAACCGAACAGTGAGAAAAGGCAGTGGGGAGGGCAAACATACTTCTTATGAGTATAAGAAAGGAATAAATGGAAATACTACTGCACGAGACATGACATGAGGCTGGAGTGGTGAAAGCTCTTGGCTCTTAGAAGATGCCAGTTGAAGTGCTAGCTGCACAATCGCGCAGACTCGATGGACTGTGAGGTCTGTTTCTGCTGGCATTTTTATGTTCATATGTAAGACTAAACATTTTGCCAAATTGTAACCAAATCACAAAAAATAACACAGACATGTCCCTGCAAATAATGACAGAAACATTGCATCATTCTATCAATGAGGAGCTTGAGGTGCTTTACAATGATTAATTTGTTTATGCAGCACATTATCATTCCATATCAATCATAGTGCAACTAAGCATGTAATGCATATATTTTCCAGATGCTTTGTACAGACTGCTGCTATTTTTTGATGCACTTTCTATGTGTTAAGTAGAAATGCATTTGAATACATTTTGCTAACTTTCTTGACAGGGAACAGTCTATTCTTGGCATAATGAATGATCTGGGCATTTTTTTAAATTTGATGATGATTTCTATGTGATCATCAGTCTTTGGTGATGGTTTATGCAGAAACATGCAAGGTGCATTTACAACTACAACATTCAAGAGAACTTCATAAGTGCAGCGATCCCTCTTTTTCTGTGGCCTGAAGTGGTTCAACAATCTCCCTAAGGTCCTGACTGATTGTAATAAAATTGGTCATTTCAAGTCTGGACTACGGGCATACTTGGACAGGGAAAATATTTGTAACTGCCTTTAATTACCATTACCGTCTCCTGCTCCTACCTCTACTCCTTCCCTGGCCCACTATACCCCACTACACATCCATACTATCCCACATCTCTCACTCACCTGCTGTCCCTGCTCCCGCCTCAATTTCTTCTCCCTTCCTCACACAGACCTCCCCTATCTTTAAACCCTCCCTCTCACCCTGCACCAGTCCCCTCCCACCCCCACCCTTCTCCCTTGTTCTACTACCTCCCCATCATCTTGGTCTCTTGCTAGCCCCCTAACACCTCCTCCCATGCCTTAGCTGACAACGCCTGGCTCTGGCTGCTCCTCTACACCCAATCTAGTCCGCTACTTGTTATTACCTGTGAACTCTGCTCTTCCCCTCTTCTCGCTTTACATTCCTACTCCCTGTTCTCACAAATTGCACTCTCCCAGAATCAATATTTCACCCCTCCTAATTGCACTTATGTATATACAAAATCTGTGGCTTCCTGTATGACTAGTTTTACTGACTGCCGTTTGCAACAGTTTGCACCTACAATAACTCATGTTGCTACTGATTTGTATACACTCCTTCCATTGTGTGCCAATCTGTAACTGTTTTGTCTGTCTGTCCTCATGCCTGTATTGACCTGGAACCTTTGTAAATGAGTCCCAGACTCAAATGTATTAATCCCAATCTGAAATAAAAAAAAAATTAAAAAGGCAAATTTCATGGAAGAGATGTTTATTTTAAAGACTGTCTGGAACTGTACTCCGATTTTTTGGACTGAATTCATGTTAACTCCCGATAAATGTTTATAAAATAAAAGCCTGTAGATAGTATAAATACTTTTATTTATTCATTTTGGGGTGTAGTTTTTTAAGTGCAAACATTGGCCAAGGTTAGTCAATGGAAACTCAGGGTCAACCACAGTATCAATGGTATGGCTATAGGGATAACGACAACAGTCTTCCTGTAACTCCAAACTTACAGTTTTGCATTTTATGACCTTGCCTGGTAAAAACACCAATAAGGGAAAATATCTGCATGCATGCAAACAGTGTACTGTATGTGTGTGAAAGCCATTGGGCAATAGCTGGCATGAAGTGTCCTTCCCTAAAAACAATTAATATAAAAAGTAACGCAGTAGAGTAACACAGATTTTATGTTACACTGCTTCTGAATGTGTGGGCACCTTTTATTCATACAGTTAACTTTATAGGAGCAGAACTTTAGGAAAGGATGGTAATAGAAAACATAGGATATAAATAAATCTTAGGGGAATGTAAAAAAAGGAACAGTGCAGATATCCCTTTCCAAGCAAGCAAGTGCATTTAGTACAAGTGATTTATGCCTTAGATTAAGAAACTTGCATTTCTGTGGTTTCCATGGATGATGAAAACCTAAAAAAAAGAAAATTTATTCATGAATGAACCCAACCTGTGTGTGTGTGTGTGTGTGTGTGTGTGTGTGTGTGTGTGTGTGTGTGTGTGTGTGTGTGTGTGTCTGTGTAAGCAATAATACCCAACAGGGTGGGCGGTATTGTGCTATACCGGACTGCCCAGGGGCGTAATGAGGCCCGACGCTGCAGGCGGAGGGCCTTATAGCCCCTGGAAGGTCCGGTATAGCACAATACCGCCCACCCTGGAGGGTATTATTGCGCTTAGAAAATGGGCTTGTGTGTAAATGTTAATTAAATAAAAAAATTAGAGGAAATTCGTTTTTGAATAAAAAGATTAGAAAAAGAAAATTTTTATAAGGTTAAATAGTCCCTGCCTTTTTGTGCTGTTCTAGCTCCCTCCCCCCTCACACACAGAGCCATTCCATTCTCTTACTCCCCCACACACACTATTAGATTGAGACATGTTTTGTGAAACTTGCTATTTTCTTGGTGCTGTTCGTTTCCTGCAAGCTTTTTTCTTTCAAAAGATGCTGCTGTTCAGCACGCGACCTTATAACCCCGTTTGTGAAAAAACAGGAAGTGAAGAATTATGTGGTGACACAGCCAGTAGTATTGCTTGGTTGTGTGGTACGAAAGTGTACGGCTATTTTTTTCTGTAACGGAAAGAGTCGGGTGCGAGGGCGGGGGGGCGGCAGTAGATCTGGCGAACTGCGAGATGCTGCTCGTTTTATGTATGAGGCAAGTGCCGTTGCGTTACCGTCTTTCCGTGGCACTGTACCTGCGACTTAGTGAGAGAGAGAGTCAGATTACAGGACACAGGAAGCAGCAGGGCAGGTATCTGGCTGCAGCCTGCTATCATCTAGGAACAGTCATTCATGCCAGGTACTAGGGGGTACTCAGAGGGGAAAGATTTTCTGTGTCGGTCTGGGAGGGTGCACTGAAAGGACTCTAGCTGATGCATGATGTTTACCGGCGCACAATGTCAGACGTCTCGTTAGTGCACTGCAGTTATTTCTAATCATGCGGTCTGCTGTGCTGAGCGGATTAGTTTACTTTCTAATTTTCAACTTGTGTGTGGATTTCTTTGCGTTTGGACCACTCGTTAAACTGCTAGATTTTGATTTAATTATAGCGAGTGTTGCGTGTACTGTATTGTGTGAAATCACTCGCTAACTTGTATGGAAAAATGGCGCCGAGTTTGAAATTTTTTTTTACATATTGGCCAATTGGGAAACAGAGTGGGTGCTGGGATACTACAGTGGGTAAAGGGGCACTGTTGGCTGGCTCTCGTTTTTAGGTGGGCATCTATTGTCTGATAGATGCCCACCTAAAAACATGTCTCAGCCAATCAGGGGGAGATGATTTACTTTACCCATTTTCTAAGTTTGTTTAAGGCTGGAGTAGATAGAACATCCACCCCAACTCCTTATCCTCCATCAGGAGAAAATATAGCTGGGTGGTTTAGGGCTAAAGGTCTGAAACTCTGTTGAGCAGTGTTTGAATCCCACCACTCCCACTTGCATACTGTGTGACCCTGAGCAAGTCATTTACCATCACTGAGCTTGCAGGTCACACCTGGAGCCATGCTTCTGCTTAGTTTGCCTTTCCTGCTTCAATAATGTCCCATTCCCCTATTCCTGCATGCCGCACATGAGTGTAGGAGGTGTGCTACTGTACATTTCAGTTTCACTGTCATTGCAAATTTTTTTTGTTTTCATTCATCATGGAAAATGAAAAACTAGCAGTTTATTAAACAAAGGCCTGTTGCATTGTAATAAATGTACTGCATGCATGGGTTGTGAAGGGATCTCTGCCTGTCACTTTTATCATGCTTGGCCACAGTATCATTTCATTTCAGAGGCAACCTGCAGTAAACAAGTTTCTTAATGTTGCAACTGGTGGCAATGGGTAATGGCTTTCGGGAAATAGATTATCAAATATAAAAATACAAATCAATTGAATCAAATCATTGGCGAACATGAAAACAGTGAGGGGTTAGGGATCCCTGCCTAGTCACTTTTACCACATTCGTTTAAGGCTGGAGTAGATGGAATGTCTCTACTCTCCATCCTTTGTCAGGGGGCAGAATATAGCTCAGTGGTTTAGGGCATAAAGGCTGAAACTATGAGCAGGGTTTGAATTCCCCCCAATTGCATAATGTGTGACCCTGAGCAAGTCATTTAACTTCACTGTGCTTGCAGGTCACACCTGGAGCTTGATGATAATGAGTATATGTGTGTGTGTGTGTGTGTGTGTGTTTGTTTAAGGCTTGAGTAGATGCCCCCCCCCCACAACTCCTCATCCTCCATCGTGAGGAAATATAGCTGGGTGGTATAGGGCTAAATGGCTGAAACCCTGTTCAGTAGGGTTTGAATCCTACCACCCCCAATTGCATACTGTGTGACCCTGAGCAAGTCATTTACCATCACTGTGCTTGCAAGTCAGACCGTGCACCATGCTTCTGTTTGGTTTGTCTTTCCTGCGTCAATAATGTCCCCCTTCCCCTTTTCCTTCACCTAACACAGCAACCAGTAAGGATGTCTTAAAAATCCTGCCTCATTCCTGCCCATCAATGTAGGAGGTGTGTGTGTGTGTGTGTGTGTGTGTGTGTGTATGGGTGTGTGTGTGTGCGCTAACACTGCCAGACTCCATTCACTCCATATCTCTAAAACACCACAGATTAAGGATTTAATTTTCGCTCGTTTGTGAATACCTAAAGAAAGCATTGGTGTTATCACCTTCGGCAGTTTGAAGAAGACCAAAACTGGGATATAATTCTCTAATGGAGGAGAAGGTGGACCATGTAGGTATCATGACTCACACACACACACACACACACACACACACTCATGTCTCATGTTTTATTCAAAATAAATATTCATAAAAAAATTAGTTTCAGTGTTTATTTTTACTGATGTGCAATTTGTTGAGTGAACTATGAACTGTGCATTACAAAAGTAAATTAGCAATTATACAACGGGCAAAAAAAAGAGAATCCTGCATTTTGATTGGCTGGCTGGCACCTTTCCAGCATTGTAAATCCTCCAGAGTACCCACTGGAAAAGGTGCCAGCCATCACTCAGCCACATCAGGAACTCCCTGGCAAATCCCTCCATTCCTTGCAAACACACCACTACCAAACACACAGATGACAACAAGATTACCTTGTCCTTACCCCACATCCGATAGTCTGTCAGTAGGCTGAAAAGTTCAGAAAAACTGCCAAACCATTCGGAAAAAACGAAGCACAGGAAAGAAAAAAAGAAATAAAATGCAGTTCATTCTCTCCAAAGCAAAGAAGCTGAAAAAAATTCAGAACAGTGGCGGTTGAAATCTGCGATCCTCCGGCACGTGGGCAGAACCTGCAAAAAAATCTGAGCAGTACCGCTGCAGTGAAAAACAAACAAGCAGCAACTTTTAAAACAAAAAGATCTTTTAAATTTTTTTTGTGTGTGAAAAAAACAAGCGGGGCCTTTGTATAATCGCAATATACCCCTCCAGGGAGTGGGTATACTGGAGGATTTACCACTACTGGTGTGGTTAAGTCCCTCGGCTGCGCCTTGGGACTGAACCACACCAGCCGTGGTAAATCCTCTAGTATACCCACACCCTGTTGGGGTATATTGCTTAAATAACAGATTCCTTTATGTCTAAATGACTATAACTCTGTTGAGCAGGGTTCGAGTCCCACCACCCCCACTTGCATACTGTGTGACCCTGAGCAAGTCATTTAACTTCCCTATGCTTGCAGGTCGCACCTTGCACCATGCTTCTGCTTAGGTTACCTTTTCCTGTGTAAATAATGCCCCCTTTCCCCCTTTTCCTTTCCCTAAATAGCAACCACTCAGGATGTCTTAAAACTCTGGCCCCACTTCTGCATGCCTCACATGAGTGTAGGAGGTGTGCTACTGTACTGTACATTACCGAAGTAAGAAAAAAAAACAGAATATGTCCCGTTTTTGTAGCCACAAGTCTACCAGTCTCCAGAATTTAATGATAAGCAGCATATTGCTGGTGCAATAGTTTAGGGCTAGCAGGTGGCCCCTGGAAACAAACTTCTGCTTAGTTTGCCTTTCCTTGTTAAATAACGACCAATTTCCCCCCCCCTATCTATTTCTCTACTCTCCAACCACTGAGGATGTCTTCAAAAATAATTAGCTTCCCTGTTTCCTTTCACTGATGTGCGAAGGGACCGTGAGATCTTCTAACAAAATCTACAGTACAGTACATAATTCTCAACACATGACCTTAGATATCATTACATATCCTTCAATTAAGTATGTTTGCTTCCTGCTTTTTCTGCACCGATGTAAAATACGTTTTTTCCCCCAGTACATGATGGCCATCCAGAAATTTCAGATCGACTGTACAAAATAAGGAGTCACACTGTAAGTAAAAAAAAGTAAAAATCAATGCAATAAATTCCGTGGTGAGCCAAAGTATGCAGTGAATTCATTCAGTCATTTTACTTTTTTTTTTTTTTTTAAATCAATGTAATAAAATCCTTGGCAAAGGTGGTAAATAGTGAGACGTTAGGGATCTCTTCACAACCAAGTGCCTCACTCAGTGCATTTAATATGAGCACCGTTTTCAGTTATTTCAATTTTTTTTGTTTTCATTCATCGCAGAAAATGAAAAACTGGCAGTTTACTAATCAAAGGACTATTGCATTGTAGTAAATGTACTGCATGCATGGGTTGTGAAGGGATCTCTGCCTGTCACTTTCATCATGTTCGGCCACAGTATCATTTCATTTCAGAGGCAACCTGCAATAAGCAAGTTTCATAACGTTGCAACTGGAGGCAATGAGCAATGGCTTTTGGTAAATAAATTATTAAATATAGAAATATAAATCAATTGAATCAAATCATTGGCAAACGTGATAACAGTGAGGGGTTAGGGATCCCTGCCTAGTCATTCTTATCACATTTGTTTAAGGCTGAAGTAGATGGAACGTCCCCCCTCTCCCTATTCCTCATCCTCCATTGGGGGGTATAGCTCAGTGGTTTAGGGCTTAAGGGCTGAAACTATGAGCAGGGTTTGTATTCCTCCCACTTGCATACTGTGTGATCCTGAGCAAGTCATTTACCTTCACTGTGGTTGCAGGTCACACCTGCAACTTGATGATAATGAGTGAGTTTGTGTTTGTATGTGTGTGTGTGTGTGTGTGTGTGTTTGTTTAAGGCTGGGATAGTGGAAACACCGGCCCCCAACTCCCCATCTTCCATTGAGGGGTTAGGGATCCCTGCTTACTCACTTTTACTACATTTGTTTAAGGCTGGAGTAGATGAAATGTCTCTACTATCCATCCTTTGTCAGGGGGCAGAATATAGCTCAGTGGTTTAAGGCAGAAAGGCTGAAACTATGAGCAGGGTTTGAATTCCCTCCACTTGCATACTGTGTGACCCTGAGCAAGTCATTTAACTTCACTGTGCTTGCAGGTCACACTTGGAGCTTGATGACAATGAGTGTGTGTGTGTGTCTGTCTGTCTGTGTGTCTGTGTTTATTTGTTTAAGGCTTGAGTAGATGGAACACTCCCCCCAACCACAACTCCTCATGCTCCATCAAGAGGAAATATAGCTGGGTGTATTAGGGTTAAAGTGCTGAAACTCTGTCGAGCAGGGTTTGAATCCCACCACCCCCACTTGCATACTGTGTGACTCTAAGCAAATCATTTACCATCATTGTACTTGCTGGTAGCACCTTGTACCATGCCACTGCTTAGTTTGCCTATCCTGTGCCAATAATTTTTCCATCACATACAGCAGCCAGTCAGGATGTCTTCAAAGTCCTGCTCCATTCCTGCATGCCGCCCTTGAGTGTAGCAGGTGTGTGTGTGTGTGTGTGTGTGTGTGTGTGTGTGTGTGTGTGTGTGCACGCGTGCTCTAGCACTGCCAGACTCCATTCATTTCAAATCTCAAAAACACCACAGATTTAGGAACAGAGCAAGTCTTGCATTGAGGGTGTCGATTTTGGATAATGCCAACACTGTGTTAGATGATCTTGAAAGCCCAAGATTAAAGACTGTAGGGCCTCTTAACCCTAATTTTTCATTTCATGCTTTTTGCACTTTGTGCTTCAACCAAAATAGATTCATTAACTTAGTTTAGCAATGCAGTACTGCTGCAGAATATCACAAATTGCTGCAGTATGCTGAAGGGAACAGTGTCATTCAAAGGCAATTAAGTCATTTTTTACTGCAGTATTTTTGGAGATATAATTTATTTTAAGTTATTGTGTCACATTGTGGATGGTTTCTGTGTGTGTGTGTGTGTGTGTATATTGTGTATATGTGTGTGTGTGTATATATATATATATATATATATATATATATATATATATATATGTGAGATACATAATCCAGAAAGGACTTGCCTGCTTCTGCCTGAGGCTGAGAAGCTTGCTATACTCAGGAGAACAAATCAGAACGCATTTGAGAAACTGGGAACCTGGTAAGACATAATATTGTTGGGGACTTGTTACAAAGGTAAGCTACGTTTTCTACAGAAAGTTTCATTTTTTCTTATTGGCATTAAGAAGAGAATTGCAGGATTCCATTAATGTGTAGTAATTTTATAACCAGAGGGTGTGAATTACAACTGAAGTTGCTTGATTCCTGTGCTTGAGACCTAGGATTTGGAAAGATATTTGTGCAACATTTTAGAAGTGTCCTGCTGGCTGAGAAGTGAGATTTTATCCCTGGTTTCAGAGAAGGGTTTGTGTATTAGAATCAGACATAGCAAAGTGTCTACACTGAAAGGCCTGCTTACATCACAGGTGTCACTAGTCAATTAATTGAGTCTGGGTGGGGCTTTTATCACTAAGCTGTCTTAGGCAAACTACACAGTGAGAAGCCAGTCAGAAAAGGCGTGCCTGCTTCTGTTTGAGGCTGAGAAACTTGCTATACTGCAGAGAACAAACTAGAATGCATTTGAGGAACTGGGAACCTGGTAAGACATAATATTGTTGGGACTTGTTAGGAAGACAAGCTACACTTTCTACAGAAAGTTTCATTTTTTCTTATTGGCCTTAAGAAGAGAATTGCAGGATTCCATTAAAGTGTAGTAATTTTATAACCAGAGGGGGTGAATTACAACTGAAGTTGCTTGATTCCTGTGCTTGAGGCCCAGGATTTGGAAAGATACTTGTGCAACATTTTAGAAGTGTCCTGCTGGCTGAGGAGTGAGTTCATTTTTATCCCTGGACTCAGTAGAGTGGTTTGTGTAGGAGCAGTGGTCTAGTAAATTGTGGTGTTGGTTGAATTACTGTAAAGGGCAGTACTCACCAGGGTGATGGAGCAGTGGTGTATTTTATTTTGATCTAACAGTCACCAGTGGTTGTGGCCTACCAACCCACCCTTCCTCTCACCCCACCCACCCCAGGGGTGGCATTTCCTTTATAGCCAAAGTTCTGACATCATTTTCTCAACAGGTCTTGGGACAGAACTGTCATATTCTTAAAAACCCAGCATAGTGCATAAAGGGTAAGTACACACCAAAAAAAAAAGATATTTTATTTTATATATTGTTCATTGTATATTATAAGGGAGAGGGACATGTGGGGAGTGGTGCAATGCACTGGCTGTGGGGCAGCAGTTTTCTGGGAGACATTCTGGAACCTGCATTGCTGCCCTATTTCCAGGCAACTGTCAGCTCTGAGGGAGGAGGTTGCCCACCGCCAGGCTGAACTGGCAAGGACTAAGGAGGCCTCCCCCACCCAAAGAGCACCAGTTCCACAACAACTGCCTCAGAGGTTTTCAAGTGTGAAGAGCAGTTGGACCACAGTGGGTTCTGAGAGGGTGAGGGTGGTGGAACAGAGGCATAGTCCCCTAGTTGTACCTCTACACAAATCATATGTCAGTCTGGCAAATCAAGTTTCCTCTATGATGACACCCTCAGTGGAGACCAAGAAGAATGCTGTGGACATCCAAAAGGGAGACCCACAAATGGGTGGAAAGGGACACCACAGGGGAAGGAAACAGCTTCTGATAGGGGACTCAACTGTTAGGGGTGTAGACCTGGGGAAGGGAGGGGAGAGGGAAGTAAGGTGCCTGCCTGGTGCCATGGCTTGGAGGGACAGGAAGCAAATTCTTAGGATTGCAGAAGCAGCATCTCAGGAGAGGGAACTAGAAATCGTTGTTCACCTTGGGGAAAATGACTTAGCTAGGCCTGAGATCAGTGCAGTGCAGGATGAATTTGTGGAGCTCAGGAGGGGCCTCAGACAGGTAGCAAGCACAGTAACCTTCTCAGAGGTTCTGCCAGTCTATGGCAGGGGTGAGGCTAGAGTACTGCACACCATGCAGTTTAATGAATGGTTGCAAAACTGGTGCAGAGCACAGGGCTTTGGCTTCATTGTGGACTGGGGTCCACCTGGAGAGATGAAGGTCAATACTGGCATGATGTCCTGCATCTGCTCAGGAAGGGAAACAAGCTCCTAGGTGACAGATTTAAATGCTTCCTTGGCAAGTTTTTAAACTAGCCAATGGGAGAGGTGCTGATAGGAAGCAGGAAAGTTCAAGCCTCCTCCCTCAAAACATGGCAGGTAGTAGGGTAAACACTGAGGTGCAGAGCTTGACAGAGGGCAGGACAGGGGTAAATGGAAAAATAGACAAGGGCAATAAGAGCAGGGATGGGGTAAAAAAGGATAAAACCAACATTAAATGGACGGCAATGAGTACCAATGCCCGTAGTCTGGGAAACAAGCTTCCTGAGCTAGTAGCCCTGATGGAAGAGGAACACTTGGATATTGTGGCAGTCACAGAAACATGATACATGGAGAACCATGACTGGGATGACAACATACCAGGGTACACAATCTACAGAAGGGACAGGGTGGGTAAAAGAGTAGGTGGAATAGCTCTGTACATAAGGGAAGGGATCAAAGCTACAGAACTAAAAAGTAAAGGTGGAGGACAAGAGGCACTCTGGGTCACCCTGCAGACAGGGAATGGCATCACAATCCACACAGGGGTTGTATACAGACCCCTGTCTCAAGGGGAGGAAATGGACAAGAAAATGATAGAGGACATTCTCAGAATGGCTGAAAAAGGGGAGATACTGTTGATGGGAGACCTGAATATGCCAGATATTAACTGGATGACATGGACTGCAGCCACATCCAAGAGCAGGGTCATTCTCAATGACCTACAGGGGGCATGCCTTAGACAGCTAGTGGTGGAACCCATTCTGGAGGGAGCAATATTAGACCAGTACTCTCAAATGAAGAGAGAATCACAAATTTAGAAGTCAGTAGACATCTGGGAACAAGCAACCACTGCACAGTGTGCTTCACAATAAACACAACCATGGAGACAAGCCATAAAAAGACAATGATGCTATACTTTAGAAGGGCTGACTTTGGCATAATGGGTGAATACCTGAGGAATGCATTAGCAAATGGCCAGAAAGGAGGGGTGGAAGAACAATGGAGAAAATCAAAACTGCCATCATGGAGGCAACAAGCCTTTGTGTGAAAGAAATAAAGAAAACAAGTAAGCAATAATACCCAACAGGGTGGGCGGTATTGTCCTATACCGGACTGCCCAGGGGCATAATGAGGCCTGATGCCACAGGCGGAGGGCCTTATAGCCCCTGGAAGGTCTGGTATAGCACAATACCGCCCACCCTGGAGGGTATTATTGCTCTTAGAAAATGGGAACTGTAAACAAAAAAAATTGTAATAAATGTAAATGAAAAATAAATTTAAAGTAAGTTTTGAAATAAAATAGTTCCTCCACCTGCAGTTGACTATTTTGTCTGAAGACATTTTTCTGCAGTATCTTTTCCTTCCCTGCTCCTCTTCCCCAACCCCAACATATCAGAAGTGGCACACATTAAAATAATAAAATGTTAATGGTTTGGGGGCTGTTTCAGTTTGTTTCCTTATGTTTTTAAAACACAGTGAGAAGCACAGAGTTGGGCTGGAGACTCGGATATGCGGTCAGGAAACTGCCGGTTTGTGATGCTCAGAAGACAGAGCGGGCCGGTAGCAGGGTCACGGGCAGCTATCGGACTTGCGTGCTGACAAGCAAGCCTTCTGTGCTAAGGGCTGAAGAAACCGTGAGTTAAGTCTGGACAGAATAGGTCCTGGTACTTACAAAACAAAACATTACGCTACTGATTTGCAACTAACTATGAAGTCCGCTGTAACTCGTTTTTTCTCAGACAGAGTAGGTTAGACCGAATTGAAGTTGTATTTGCGGGCTGCTTGGCTCATCGGGAGTGGGCACTGTGCTTTTTCTTTTTTTTTCCCCCTTGTACATCAGGAGAAAGATGTGCTGGCTTGGCAAGTAGCTGAATGAGACAGTGAGAGAATGCAATGTTCGGTAGCGCTACAGTGCGTGACAGCAGCGGTACATTCTCAGTTTTCTGTACTGCAGATGGACATTCATCTGTGGTATGGAAAACAAAGAAAATACCAGTGCTCTCAGATGCAGTAGTGCTACCAAACATAGAGCTCTCTTTCTCTCCCTCACTGCTGTGCAGAGAGAATCAGATTATCGTGATTGGACTGGATTTTTTTGGTTTTCTTTATGTGTGCCTACATACTGTATATAAGCCAGACTCAGGAAGACAGGAGTTTGGTGGCCGCCAACTCGTTCATTAAGCGTGAGGGGAAAAATGGTGGCGGATTGAAAATTCAAACTGGACCCTTGATTGTCGTTATGCGGTCAGTTGGCAATGGTACTTGTTGTAACCTGGGCTCTGTTGTCTGATATATGCCCAGTTTGCCAAGGGTCTCAGCCAATCAGAGCCCAGGGATTTTTAAATCCATTTTCTAAAGCAGAATAAAAAACTACTATGGTTCTCAAAAGAGGTGTCAGGGAAGGTTAAGGAGAAAAAGGCTGCATTCAAAAAGTATAAGGAATCACAGAAAGAGCATGACAGGGAACTGTATCAATTAACGCAGAAAGAAGTGGTCAAGGCAGTCTGAAAAGCAAAGGCCCAAATCGTGGAAAAGATAGCGAACTCAGTTAAGAAGGAGGATAAAACCTTTTATAGGCACATTAGGCAGCATAGAAAGGTTAAGGGAGGGATAGTGAAGATTAATAAAGGAGAGAGGAGGTGGGAAGAGGGAGACAGTGAAAAGGCAGAGATACTGAATGAATACTTTTGCTCAGTATTCACAAAAGAAGAAGAGGAGGAGTTACTTAAACCAAACAATAGAAGCACTCTGGGTAGTGGGTTTGATGCCAGTCCATTTACAGAAAAAAGAGTCCTGAAAGAACTCCTAAAACTCAAGGTGGACAAAGCAATGGGGCCTGACGGGATTCACCATAGAATCCTAAATGAACTAAGGGAGAACCTAGTGACACCACTGACCACATTTTTTAACAAATCATGGCAGGATGGGGTGGTACCTGAGGACTGGAGGAGGGAGATGTGATTCCCCATCACAAAAGTTGGAGCAAGGCAGGAGCAGAAAACTACAGACCTGTTATTTTGACCTCAGTGGTGGGGAAAATGATGAAATCACTTCTGAAAGAAAGAATTGTTGAGTACCTAGAGACCAATCGGGCACAGGACCCAGAGCAGCATGAATTCACTGCAGGAAGGTCATATCAGATGAATCTAATCAATTTTTTTGACTGGGTGACCAAAGAAATAGACCAGGGAGGGGCTGTGGATATGGCCTACCTAGACTTTAGCAAGGCATTTGACACAGTCCTGCACAAAAGATTAATAGTCAAGCTAGCCAGCCTGGGAGTGGGTCCCAGGGTGGTAGCCTGGGTAGCAAACTGGCTGCACAACGGACAAAGAAGGAAATAGTGAATGGAACACATTCTGAAGAAAGGGAGGTTACTAGTGGAGTACCTCAGGGGCTCAGTACTGGGTCCGGTCCTCTTTAACATCTCTATAGCTGACATTGAAGAGGGTCTGGAAGGAAAGGTATGCTTCTTTGCAGATGACCCAAAGATTTGTAACAGAGTTGATACACAAGAGGGGGTAGAAAGGATAAGAAGGGACTTGGCAAGGTGGGAGGAATGGTCAGACATATGGCAACTTAGATTCAGTGCAAAGAAGAGCAAAGTAATGCACCTGGAAAATAAAAATCCAGGAGAAGAGTACACAATAGCAGGGGAGGTACTAACAACAGAAACAATAATGGAAAGGGACCTGAGGGTAGTCATATCAGATGACCTAAGGGTGGGTAAACAATGTGAGAAGTCGGTAAGGAGAGCCAGGGAGATACTGGGATGCATAGGAAGGGGCATCACATGTAGAAAAAGGGAAGTGGTTATCCCTTTGTACAGACAGTTGGTGAGACCCCACCTGCGTTCAGTTTTGGAGACCTCATCTATGCAAGGACATAGACAGGATGGAAGCAGTCCAGAGGAGGGCAACTAAAATGGTGCAGGGACTACATCAGAAACCATTTGAAGAGAGACTGAGAAATACCCTTGATGAAAGGAGGGACGGGGGGAGCATGATAGAAACTTTTAAGTACCTCAAGGGAATCAGCAAAGTCCAGAAGGGTAACATCTTTCAGAAAAAGAGATGTGTAAGAACAAGGGGGCACAATTTAAAGATAGAGGGGGGACGGCTCGGGGGAATTTTTTTTTTCTCGAAGAGAGTGGTGGACACATGGAACCACCTTCCTGGAGAGGTTGTGGGGTCTAAAACAGTGGGGGAATTCAAACATGCGTGGGAGAGCCATAAGACAATTATAGTGGGGGGGTTGCAGAAAGTAGGTTGTTGGTTAACTAGAATCTGCAGCTTATCCAATAGGTAGGGAAATGGGCAGACTGGGTGGGCCAAGTGATCCTTATCTGCTGTCAAAGTCTATGTTTCTATATACAGCATGTGCAATGAATCTCCCTGAATGAGGTGCTAGGATCATAACTTTGGAATGGAGAGGCCACAAGTAGGTTATGAATGTTTGGCCCTCGTCATGAATGGAAATAAATAGTTTATTTCCACTCCACCAATTGCATGTTCAATTGATGCACTATTGGCAAGATTTTTAAAGGGGTGGATGCAATGTTTGCATTTGTATTTCAGACACATGCTGCATCCTCACAGATGTGTCTCGATGGCTGCACCCTATTCAGAGACATCTGGACACATCTGTGACATTTTTCAGTTTGTGGCAATTTTTGCTACAACTGAAGGACTTTGTGTCCATTTTTAACGTAATGACATAATTCCATCCAGAAAGTTAGACCATCTTTTTGTGGTCTGACTTCCTAAATGGTTTTCTATACTTGGCTAAATGGGTGCAGGGTGCTGAAAATCTGACCCTATATGTGTAATTAGTTTATGGAAATTGTCACCCAACCTTCTTTCTTTTGTTTTTATGTCTCTACTTCCCTCCCTGAGTTTTGTCTGTTTTAAACAATTTGAACTAAAAAACCTGAGGTTGAAGAATTTTCTTGTCATTCCTCCAGCTGGGTTCTTTTCAAAACAGCTTTAGCAAGTTGTCTTTGGTTTTTTTCTATATTGGTTTAAACTGTGGTGGTGGTCGGGGTGAGGATAAGAAAAAGAGACTGACAGAATATTCAGTGTCAGGGAGAGGCACATAAAGGTAGGGAGGTTGCATGCACAATCATGGAGATTATGGCTTATGGTGAAAGCGGAGTGAAGATTAATAATGTGTTCAGTGACTTGAGGGAGTAGTTTGTTTAATCAGTAAAGTGATAAAAACAGTGTAACACATTTTTTAAGAAATAGAAAGCTTTCCGTAAATGCTGGACTACATCAGAACACTGTTCAGGCTCACTACCATGCATAGCATGTTCAGCCACATGAAACAGGAAGAACATATTAAGGATCACTGGGGAGAAAAGCGATATTAAAAATGGAGGGGAAACATGTTTATTATGACATAATACTGTAAGAAATTGGTGGAATAGATTAGTAGCGGACTGCATGTGGTAACATGTAGTAGGGTTGCTCTGGAGTTTAAATTGAGAATAAGATGCCAGCAATTTTTTGTAATTGTTCAAGTTTCGTTTATATTGGTTTGCAGGACTGCTGTTGTGAGTAGAGGATTGGTAGCTGAATCTGCAACCTTCTCTCAAATATATCTTTAGGACTCAGAAAGACTTATACTTGTGAAGAAGGAGTTTATGCTTTTCACTAACATAATTAAGACTATTGCACAGCCAGCCATGTCCAGAATGTATGAAGTATCTTTGGACACACTAAAGTTAATTGTGGAAGACCTAAAGGCTTGTGTAAGTGTAAACTTCCATGACTTATTAAACATTATTTAGAGTTTCCTTTTTATAAATCCTCCGATCAGCCATTCTAAAATAGTTAGACGTATGTAGGACTTGTTGCATGACACCACAATAATACCTGTCCAAAATAGGAAATCAAAATAAGCAATCATAAATTATGGTAGGTGTAAATAATCATGATCACTAAGATATATTTACATTTTGCCAGCCTGCCTGCATAGCGGTAACATAGAAACATAGACTTTGACAGCAGATAAGGACCACTTGGCCCACCTGGTTTGCCCATTTCCCTACCTACAGGATAAGCTACAGATCCTATTTAACCAACAGCCTATTTCTTCCTACCCCCTCAAGAATTGCCTTATGTCTGTCCCATGCATTCTTGAAGTTTCCCACAGTTTTAGACCCCATAACCTCTTCAGGAAGGCTGTTCCATTCATCCACCACCCTCTCTGTGAAAAAATACTTCTTCACATTGCCCCTGAACCATCCTCCCACCTTCAAATTGTGTCCCCTTGTTCTTTCATGTCTCTTTTTCTGAAAGATGCTACCATCTTGGACTTTGTTGATTCCACTAAGTTACTTAAACATTTCTATCATGTCTCCCCTCTCCCTCCTTTCCTCAAGGGTATACTATAATAAGCTCCTTTAGTCTCTCCTCGTATGGCTTCTCTTGCAGATCCTGCACCATTTTAGTTGCCCTCCTCTGAACTGCATCCATCCTGTCTATGTACTTGTGGAGATGGGGTCTCCAGAACTGGACGCAGTACTCCAGATGGGGTCTCACCAACTGTCTGTAAAGGGGGATAACAACTTCCTGTTTTCTGCTGGTGATACCTCTCTCAGTACATCCCAGTATCCCCCCCCAGCCCTCCCTACTGCCTTAGCCAGTAGTGGTACTGCTTACAATACTGATGACCTGGGTTCAGGAATGAGCCTGGGCCTTAGAAGGTCTGTTGGGGAGGAGGACTGAGCATCTGTTGGACATCAATCTTCTGCTGGGTTTGGAGGGTATGGTACCCTGGCAACATTCTGACCCCTGGTGATGGCTGAGTGACAGCACACAAATACAGCCCTTCTGCAGTGGGATTGGGGGCATGGCAGATGTTGGCAAGTTGTGCATTTGAGCATGCCTGGTGCTGCCTTGAATGTCATTGAACATCTATGCCATTGGAGGACACTGGAAATAAAACAATCCTTTTGACCCATGCAGCATGACACTGATCTCCCCAATCTCTCCCACCAAATGTGGACTAGATTAGCATAGTTTTCCAGCATTCTCCCACCTGGGTGACTTCCATATGGGTTACTGCAGTCCTCTGGGATCAGGGAAGTACAGGGAGGTTGGTGGGGGGTTGGGTGGCTCTCCAAGGGCAAAATGGGGTACCTCCCCACTGGTTATGAGGACCCTTTAAGAGAAATGGAAAAATAAATCATACTTACAGATCTGTAGATTAAGATAAATAACAAAGTAAAGTACAAACACTAGCAAATTATGAAATTCATTCAAAAAAGAAGAGAAAAATACTCCAGAGGAAAAACAATAGAGAAGTACTCAAAATACAGTATAAGAAACCTCTACTGGTTTTGACCAGTAACTCTTTCTTATAGAGATCAACATATATCCCACCTTGGTGGAGGTCAGATGACACTGGCTTAAATGTCTACATCTTTAATGTGTCAAATAGTTTGTGTTTGTCATGTTTTGGGGGATGTCATCTACAATTCAATACAATACAAGGAATTGTGTGTAATATGCTTATTTGATCTCCAACCATGATCTTTTTATCAAGTAACTATAATGCTATTTGAAGACCTGTTATACACTAGATTCAGCTGGGATTTAGAAATTATAAAGCCTTTTAAGTACATCTCTCAGTTAACGCTAAACAGGGGATATTTTATTGACGTGTTTATTGTTATTTCTTCTACCGAGATAGAAACAATATTTATAAAGGCAAGAAGGGATCATTTAAAGGGAATTAAAGTGCACATTTGCAAAGAAACATTCATATTGGAGAAGTCAATCAGGAAAAGATAAGGATTTGGATTTCTAAAGATTTTCAAAATTATCCTTTTATTACATTGTGTTACTGTAATAGACAAGAATCTTTTATTAGTTTTTAAATGTTTCATTGTTTTATTTAAATGTATATTTTTCTTCTGTTATGTTGTTTCTGTATTTAAATGCTGTCATTTATATTGTTTGATTACATGCAATAACATTTTTATTGAAAAACTCACATAACTACATTCTGTTTGATCACCAGAAAGTAGGTGCATATGATACGATATTCTTTCAAGAACATACAGTGCTATATGAGTGGTACAATTATCTTACATGCAACCAGCTAGTAGCTAACTATCAAAATATGGTTTCAAGGATGTTATAGTTGTATCTCAAATAAATACATAAAATATAAAAATGACATGTAAAATGTGTAAAACAAAATAAAACAAATTGGTAAAATAATAGGGTAAGTTTTGAATTAAATCAGAATCTAATAGGTTTATTATTTTTATTATTATTTTAAGTGCAGATTTCACATAACTTATTTCTTCCCTTCAACATGGCTGACAGACTTAATCACCTTTTATTGTATCCATCACGCTTTTTAGGGTAATCCCTATATTCTCTTTATAGCCTCATTTTCCTCTCTATACCTTAAAGTTTGGAATTCACTTCTACTGTGCATCCTTCCTTCCTTCCTTCCTTCCCTCCAAGATACCCTTCACTAGCCATTTCTGCCTAGAACCCTATGCTGCACCCTTCAATGAAGGTTTCAATACAGTACTAACCTTTTCCTGTAAGCACCCTTGACTCCTTTATTCCTCTGGCAATAGCATATTTGTCCATTTCTCTGGAAACAGTACATCATTTATTTCTTCTACTGTTTCTTTCCTCTGGATGCCTTTAGTTGCTTCTTCCTTGTTTAGTAGAGAGGATGATAACTTTTCAGAATTAAACAGATGTGTTTACAAACAGAATCAGTTTGAAATGGAATTTAATATTATCACTGTTCATTTGAAGGTACCTGCCAAAGATAAAATCATATCTCCTGTGAAACTGCAGTTCTTTGTGCTTCTTATCATCAGAGAACACATTTGCCTATTCCAGGGTTTTAAACATGTTATTATTTATCTTTGTAGAAATAATCTATGACCAGAAGTCCACATTCAGATCAACTTACAAATCTGCTAACAATATTCAAGGGACAAAGAATGTTTGGTCTGTATCTATTTACATGTGAGCTTGAATGGATCTCTTGATAATGCCAAAATGCTAAGCAAGTGTCCACTTAACAGAAAATGAACTACTTTAATGGGCCTGCAAATATGAAGATTGCTGATTCTACATGCATACATCTTTGGGGAGAAAATGAGAGCATCAGTCCATCAAATTCATCCCTCCTACAAGAGCAATGGGAATACCTCATTACCCCTTTTTCCTTCAAAGTACTTGTCAAGTTTAAGTTTACATTTTACAGTATCAGCTAATACCACCTGATCTAAACTATATGTTCTGATCACTGGCTTCACCAATATACTCTAATCTTCACTTACAAACACAGTTGGGCACTAAGGGAGATAATCAACCTCACAATTCCATAAATCAGAGATGCAGGTAGCTATGTATTTTAGTGCATCATATCAAATCTCCATTTTAAAGGGGTAAAGATAGTTGTCATAAATACTGCTCTCTGTTTAGATGAGCCACTAACCTGTTGTGCCTATATATACTCATCAATATATAGTACTATATTGTCTAACCTTTAAGCTTTAATGCCATCCTTTTTCTGAAGTTCAATGACACAACCCATACCACTGTGTTCCATGGGAGATATATACTGTATACTCCTGCACTGTGAGTGTGGAGAATTCAGCCTGTGAACTCATGCCTCAGCATACACTGGAGTACTGACAATATTTCTAAATTAACACATATCCTGTGTTGTTGCTTAAATATAAAGAGTAGATGGAAAAGTGAGAATAAACTTTATGCAGTTTTCAATTATTTTAAAATTCATCCATTGAGGAATTGTTATTCAATTTCCAAAGATACTAAGTGATTAAGTTATACAAAATACCTGCATTAAAATATCATGTTCACTTATATTTAACAAATATATGCAGTGCTTGTTAAAATGGTTTGTAGCATTTTTATTTTACTTTCCATTATCATACCATACTTTGCAATTGTATTTGTGAAGATACCTAAAATACACCCATGGGGCATTCAATAATTTAATATAGCAAGAAAAAGTGAAAAGTGCTTATTAGATCCTTTAATAATAGAAACATAGAAACATGATGGCAGAAAAGGACTGCCTAGCCCACCATGTCTGCCCAATGTGCCTAGCAGATGGCCAGGACTTCCTCCCATAACCTATTTGTCCCTGTTGCGTCTTCTTCCCCTAACCCCCCTGCTCCCAATACCAGACCCATGTGGCTGTCCCAAGCTCTCTTAAAGCCCCTTACAGAGACCTTCTCTATCACCTCCACTAGGAGTTCATTCCATTTTCCACCACCCTTTCAGTGAAAAAGTTCTTCCTAATGTTTCCCCGAAACCTACCTCCTTCTATCTGTAATGTATGCCCCCTGGTCCTCTTGTGTTCCTTTAGTTTAAACAGTCCCTCTACTGATTCTCTGTTTATCCCATTCATATACTTAAAGGTCTCAATCATATCCCCTCATCCCTTCTGTGCTCCAGGGAGTACATTCCCAGTTCACTCAGTCTGTCTTAGTATGTCAGGTAACTAAGCCCAGACACCATCTTAGTCACTCTTCTCTGCACACTCTCCAGTCTTTCTTCATTTTTTTTCAGCAACGGTCCCCAGAATTGCACCCCATATTCCAACTGCTGTCTGATCAGCTGTTGATTTAAGGGGATGATAACCTTTCTCTTCCTGCTAGTGAATCCCCTCCCGATGCAGCCCAACATCCTGCTAGCCTTGGTTTCCACCTGTCCAAATTGTTTAGCTACCCTTAGGTCCCAGGAAACAATAATTCCCAGGTCCCTCTCCTCCTCAGTCTCTTCCAGTGGCAGACCCCCCAGGAAGTAAGTCTCATTTTGATTTCTCCTCTCCAAGAGCATGATTTTGCACTTTTATATGTTAAAGGCCAGTTTCCATCTTTTGGACCAAGTCTGCAATAATCCTAGGTCCCTGTGCATATTCTCTCTCTCCTCCTGGTTCTCCACCCCCATTACAGATCTTCATGTCATCCACAAAGAGACATACCCTACCCCTTAGACCCTTAGTTATATCTGCCATGGATATGTTAAACAGCAGTGGACTCAACATGGACCACGGAGAACCCCGTTTGCCACCCATCCCTCCCCTGAGGCAACACCATTTACTATTATCTTCTGACTCCTATCAGTAAGCCAGCTTTGCACCCATCTAACTACCCTCACCCCCAGTCAGAGTCCATCCAATTTATAGATCAGTCCCCCAAGCAGAAAGGAACCAAACACCTTCCTAAAGTCAAGATACGTAATATCCACTATCCCCCTTAGTCCACATCCCTAGTGACCCCATCAAAGAACTCTAATAAGTTCATTTGACTGGACCTCCCCTAAGTGAATCCATGCCGCTGTCTATCAGTAAGTTTATTATCCTTCAAATACTGCCGAATCCTGCCCTTTAGTAACTGTTCCATAATTTTGCCTACTATGGATGTTAAGCTCACAGGCCTATAGTTACCCACTTCTTCTCTATCAGCTCCCTTATGAAGAGGGATAAAGTTTGCCATCCTCTAGTCTTCTGGGACCTGTCCTGTCTTAAGGAACCTGCTAAAAAGAGCTGCTAAGGGAGCCACCAGAATACCCTTAAGTTCCATCAGCACCCTAGGATGCACCTCATCTGGCCCCATGGCCTTGTCCACTCATAGCTGCTCCAACTGTCTCAAGACTGCCTCCTCTTCAAACAGGCTTGTATAAACCCCAATCTTTGCCTTAACTCATGTACTAATTTCTGCAAAATCTTCCTCCACCTCTACCACAAATTCTGAGAAAAATAATTTATTTAATAACTGTGCCTTATCCCCGTCATCCTCCATCAAGACCCCCTCCTTGTTTCTAAGTCTATTTATCCCCCTTGCCAGTTTTTCTCCTCTCACTGACATACCTAAAAAAAAGCTTTGTCTCTGGTCTAGACTGACCTGGCAATTTCCTCTTCTATTTTTGGCCTCCACTCTGCTTCCTCCTCTGGGTCCAGACTCCTCTAATACTTTACCTTGGTGTGTCTGCAAAGGGTCCTTCCCCTTTCCATTCAGTGTTTCTGTTCTTAAGAGATCATTCTATGTGCATCCCAACTTCCTTTCCCCTGCTTCTCCCACTGCTGGGTCCTCACAGTCACTCTCCTTCATTACTTCTTCTACTAGTGGATCAAGGGGCAAAAATCCATTATCTTGCTCTGTTCCCATGCTACCTTTTTTGCTGCTGTTTGAGGCCTTATTTATAATTGCAGACATCTGCCTTCCTTTACTTGGCCCTACTATCTTCCACTCCTCCTTTTCTCTAGCTGCCTCCCTGTCTCTTTTCTCTGGATTCCTATTCTCACCTCTAGATTTGCTATTTTCCTCTTCTGATGCCCTGTTGTAACCATTGGTGGCCCCTTCCCTTCCTACCTGCATTCTCAGTCCTTTTTCCTAGACTCCTGGCACATCCTCCTACCCCCTCCTTCTCCATCCCCAGCTTATACTGACACTTCCCCCTCACCCCCTCTTCTTTCCTCCCCTGTACAGTGCCCACATTAGCCACCCTATTTCCTCCTTCAATTGTGTGAATTGTTTATACACCATGCAACCACAAAACCTCCAAGTCCAATTTAGTACTATGGCTACTTCACATCCACTACACCCCACCATGCTACCAAAGAGGCCACCCCCTTGGCTGTCCCTCCAGCTGCACTGCCTGTCCATATCAATGCCAGCTCAACCACAAATATGTCTTGCAACAATCTGAGCTCTCCATATTCAAGTACCTCACTCATCCAGCTTTTCCCACCACTCTAAGCAGAACCCTAGTCCCTTGTCATCATCATTTAATGTACAGGTACAATTCTACCAGTTCATAATTCAAGGCAGATATATAAACAACCCTCAGTTTTATGGATAACTATCCTACCGCTCAGAAGTTCAGTGCAGTTATGCAGTACTTGGTTTTATAAGTAAAACTTTTTAATAGCACTTGTCCATAATTACCGCACAAGTCCTAATTTGTCTAGTTCTTGGAGTATCTTCCCCTGCAGAAACCCAATCAATCCATAGTTACCACATAAGGCCCAGCTTGCCCAGGTCTTTGAGTATCTTCTCTTGCAGAATCCCAGTCAATCCAGCAATTACAGATTTTTCATGAAGAAATGTTTCTTCACCCAGCTGTGAGATCCTTAAGCTGCTCCATGTTCCTCCAGCTGCTGTCTAAGACCATTGGCCATAACCTTCTTCAACTTCTGACTTCTCCTCCTCTAATCTTCCTTGCTCCTCCCTACTCTGGCATTTAATAGAGACCGGGGTTGGGGATGGTGGGGTGGACTGGAAGAAAAAAAATCCCCACAGAATCAGCTCCCCATGCTGCTTCTCACCTGCTACCTGTGGCCTGAATCTGCTGCTCTCTCCAGCTGTTCAACTGCTGATGTGGTCAGATTCTCCTGCTTGACACTGACTGTGGCATAAAAAGCAGGTTCCTCTTCCCCCGAATGGCCGCCAATGCAACCAGCCAGAAACTACAGTCTACAGCCCAGCACAGCTTTTTAAAGCCAGGTTGCATGGCGCTTTTTCTCCTGATAGGGCTCCTGATTACAGTAGTGTCCTGATAGGTCCTTGGGCCAAGGACCTGATAGGAGGTAAAACCTCCCCACAGACACAGCTCCCCACACAGCTCCGTCCAGCTGCCTGACCACCAATGTGGTCAAATTCTGCCACTCACCACCGACTGCATCAAAAAAAAGCAGGCTCCTCTTCCCCTGAACAGCTGCCAATGTGACCAGTCAGCAAGCAACAGTGGTACACAGCTCAAGACTTTGTTGCCCAGACTTAACTTTATTTTAAAATCTGTTTTAGAATAGAAAACAAAACATATTTATTGTACTGTATATCTTTATCTTGGAATTGTTACATGGATCATAATTTTAACTCTCTCTCTCTCTCTCTCTCTCTCTCTGCCTGTTTCTGTCCCCTGCCAAGCAGGGCTGTGACACAAATCATAATGTATTATTAGAAAACCCCTTTTCTTGCATTGAGTAATAAGGGCAGCATGAGAGCTGGGCTTCTGAGTTAGTTGTTCATTGCTACCACTGGGAGCTTTCCAACATTAACCTGGAAATTTCTGACCTGTATGGTTTCCTAAAATTAATATTTCTAGTACTGTGAAACAAGTAATTTGTAGTACAAGTCCATATGGTAAATGTTCCATTTTCTAAAGAACTTTGTCTCACTGACATTTTTGATAAGCATAGCCGAATCACTGTGCCATGAGTAGTACATCTTAAGAATTGGCAGTGCATATAAAAAATGTGTCAAGTGAAAGAGGCCAAACTACATACATTGTACATTATGTATATTGTTGTTATTTTGATAATCAAAGACTAAGAAAAAAATAACTTGGGTTTTCATGAGTTAATACTATACTTTCTTTTTTTTTTCCTTTTACAGAGGAATCACAATCACAAAAGTGGAACAAAAATATTTTCAAGTCTGCTAGAGCTACTAAATGAACATTTAAAAGCTGCTGCCAACATAGAACTATGTGAATAAGTTATAGCTGTCATTTTATATTTTTGTAATACATAATTATTTGAAGAAAAATATGAAGAATGTTTTGTAATAATATATATGTATGTACTAATATATTTTAATGCTGTTTTGTATATTCAAAATATTTTAATGTTGTATAACTTATTGAATATTTAGCATATTTTAATGGTGCATAACGTATTGCATATTTAAACAGTGTATGTCTATTTTTATAGAAAAAACTTTATGTGATAAATATAGATATTTAAAATGGATAGCATGGCAAAATAAAACATTTTATAATCTCAATTATTTAATTTTATTATCTTGATCCTATCCATTTGTATTGCAGTGTACAAAAACATTTAATTAGAAAATGACATAATCTTCTCAGATACAGGCATCATGCTGTACTCTTAAGTGTAGTTGATGTGTTTCAAGCCTCCAGATATTGTTAAAATTTAGCTTGTGGCTGTTCATTTGACTCTGTAGAAAAATAAAAAATTACTCACCTTAGTAATTATGTCTCTTCTAATGGAGTCTTGCTGTATTCTAACTAATGCAGTTAGGCCCAGCACTCAAACTGCCCCAGAGAGTAGAGGGTTTATTTTCTATGCAGAGCATAGAACATTGAGCTTGATTCAAACCTCTGTCTGCTGCACTTTGAAGTGCAACTGTCAGATACTTATGAGCTAATACTAACTAACTGCTATGTGGAAATTGTAAAATTTTTACTAGCAAATGGCAACCAAATATTTTGGATCCCCAAAAGACTCAAGTCAAGAAATTCAAAATCAAAAACTAAGTAGTGAACAACTTAAGTCTGTTAAATTAATAATATAACCCACTCTCCCCTCTAAAAGGAGTGAGTACCCAAATGCACCCCTGAGGTACAACACTGCACCTGCCAGACCACTTCCCAAAAACAGGTTCTGACAGGGGAGGTAGGGAGGGAGGTCAGAATACAGCAAGACTCCATTAGAACAAACCTAATTACTAAGGTGAATAATTTTTTCTTCAAACAACATGAAGTCTTGCTGTATTCTGACTATTGCAGACTACCAAGCAGTACCTCCATGGAGGAGGGAATCAAACCTACCTTGGGTTGTTCAGTACTGCTGTACCAAACCGAGCATTACTCCTAGCCTGGATGTCCAGGGAGTAATGCTTGGTAAATGTATGGACTGTTTTCCAGGTGGCTGCTTTACATATCTCTAGCAAAGGAATATCCCTAACCACAGCCAGGGAAGCAGCTGTAGCTCTAGTCGAATAAGCCCTCAGGCCTGAGGAAAGTATTTTGCCTAGCTTCTCATAGCAGAATTGAATACATGAGATAATCCACCTGGCAATAGTTCTCTGAGTGGTAGCTTTGCACTTACCCACTTCCCCATAAGTGAGAAACAACTGAAGGGAATCAAACCTGTGAGCCTTAGTATGCTTAGTGAAGTAACTAAGGGCTCTTTTAACATCCAAACTGTGTAAATTTCTTTCTCTTGAAGAAGAATGATCAGCAAAGAACACAGCAAGAGACAAAGATTGGTTCAGATGAAAATCTGAAACCATTTTAGGTAAAAACCTCCTATTAGTTCTAAGGACCACCTTATATCTAAGGAATGAGATAAAATCAGGCTCCACTGATAGAGCTTGCAATTCACTGATATGCCTGGTAGAGGTAATAGCTACCAGGAACACAGTTTTTCAAGTCAAGTGCTTTAGCTCTGCTGAAGACAAAGGATCAAAAGGGGGTTGCATAAGCTGAGCAATGCAAACATTAAGATCCCAAACAGGGGTAGGATCCCTAAAGGGGGATTGGTATGAAGCAATCCCTTGAAAAATTTACAGAACACAGGGTGAGATGACAGTGAGGAAGGCTTTCCCACTGACAGAAAAGCAGAAACAGCTGACAAATGTACTTTGATAGTAGCTGGTCCGAGGCCTAGGCCTTTAAGATGAACCATATAATCCAGAACTGTAGACAATTCAGCAGTGTCTGGGGATATAGGCTTCTTGGAACACCAAATGCTGAATCTTTTCCATTTGGAGTTGCACGTTTTTCTGGTGGCAGGCTTTCAAGAGGCTTTGAGAACATCCAGAACCCCTTGCAACAGATACAAATCTGCATACTCTAACTCTTCAAGAGCCATGCCTTGAGATTAAGAGATCGAAGATTAGGGTACAAAATCCTCCCCTGAGAGGAGGTTAACTGGTTGTAATTCCTGAGAAGAGACAGGGGAGATTGACTGCTAGGGACAGCAACAGGGGGGTACCAAGGTTACCTGACCCAGTCTGAAGCAATCAGAATCACTTTGCAAGGTTGTGACCTTACCTTGATCATTTGAATAGTAGATGAAAGGGGGGAAGGCATATACTGTAGAAATTTCCCTTCCCAGTTCAAAATCAGAGTATCCAGAAGGACTGAGCCCAATACTGGGGGTCTGCAACAAAACAGAGGAAGTTGGTGATTGTCTGGGGCTGCAAAGAGCTCTATCTCTGGAGTGCCCCACCTTGAAAAATTCACTTTCAACACCAGAGGTTCCAGGGACCATTCATGATGGCCCTGGGAGATTCTGCTCAGTGCATCTGCTAGTACATTGTCCTTCCCTGGAAGGTAGACTGCCATCAGAGAGGTACGCAGAGAATAAGCTAGGGACCACAATTTCATGGTTTCCATACACAAGGATGTGGATCGGGTGCCTCCCTGCTTGTTGATTTACCACATGATGGTGGTGTTGTTGTCTGTCCTGACCTGAACCACCTTGTTCTGCATTGACAGAGAGAGAGCTTACAGGACAAGAAAGACTGCACTGAGTTCCAAGAGACTGATATGAAAAAGGGATTCCTGAGGGGACCACAGTCCCTGGGCTGTGAGAGTCCCCAGATGGGCTCCCCACCCCAATAGAGAAGCATCCATGGTTAGGACCACAGAGTGAGACTGAGCGATGAATGGGATTCCTTGCCTGAGGTTGCCCTGATCCTGCTACCATTGGAGAGCCTGGATCAGAGTCTGGGTCACTGGAACTAGTTTGGTTAGAGAATCTTTCTTCTGAGACCAAAATGCCCTCAGGTGAAACTGAATGTCCCTCATCTGAAATCTGGCCCCTTGGACTACTGCTGTAGAACCTGCTATGTGGCCCAGAAGTTGAATAAAGTGACTTGCTGGCCGAGAGACCAGAAGGTGGAATGAAGAAGCCAACTCTGCAATAGCCCTTGCCCTTTCCAGGGGTAGAAAAGCTCTTGCTTTGACTGTATCCAACTCTGCCCCTATGAAGGAGAGGAGCTGTACAGGCTTGAGAACTGACTTGGGAAGACTGAGAAGGAATCCTATGGAAGTGAACACTTGCTGAGTCACTTAAAGGTCTGACTTGACTTGGTCTGGGGACTGACCCACAATGAGCCAGTCATCCAGGTACAGAAATATTTTTCCTTCTTAAAAAGGCCACTACTACTGTTAGGCATTTTTTGAATACCCTTGGAGCTGATGTCAGGCTGAAGGGCATAGCTTTAAACTGATAATGGCCTGAAGGCAATTCGAATCTGAGGTACTTTCTGTGGGAGCACCTGATGGGAATGTGAAAGTAGGCATCTTTTAAGTCCAAGAAGGCTAGCAGGTCCTCTGGCCTTAGAGAAGGAATGATTATTCCCAGAGTCACCATTTTGAATTTTGGTTTAAAACATGTTTGTTCAGGTATCTTAAGTCTAGGATGGGTTGCCACTCCCCTGTCTTTTTTGGGGCAGGAAAGTACCCGGAGTACAGACCTTTGCTCCTGAGCAATGTAGGAACTGTCTCTATAGTCTTTAGAGACAGTAGAGATGAAACCTCTGCTTCAAGGGCAATGGTTTCAGAGATGCTTGTAGGTGGAAAAGATCTGGCCCTCAACTTTGGAAATTTCTTGAAGCTGAGAACTGGCCCCAGGCTTACCACCTCCGGGACCCACTTGTCTGAGGTAACAGACATCCAGTCATGGATGAAGTAAGCCAGTCTGATTCCTACAGGAATGGGGAGTCGACCCAGGCTGACAAATCAGGGTGTCTGCTTGTCAGAAGCCTTAGGTTGAGGGCTTGATGCAGCCCTGCTTATCCCCCTTCTGCCTCTCCCTCTGAAGAACCACTTCTAAGGAGAGGGAAAAGAGGTCTCTGCTTGGTAGAAAGGTCTATAAAAAGGCCTGTCCCTGCCCCTAGCCTGCTGCCTTTGAGGAGTTGCCTGCCTTTCCTTGGCATGTGCACTCCTATAGGTGGTCCTATACTCATCCATCTTTTTCATGTAATTCTCTGTTTGCTCCCCAAATAGAGAATTACCCACCATAGGGAAATCCATGGCCTTAGCCTTGGTGTCCTGTGAGAGACTAGTACATCTGAGCCAAGCCATTCTCTGAAGAGCCACAGATGTAGCCATGACTCTAGAGAACACATCATTGGAGTCCACAGCAGCAGCATGGAACTGTACCTTAGATGCTGCAATCCCATCAGCAGCCACACCCTCCAGCTCAGAATCTAGCTGGGGGGAGGCCTGCTTAGCCAGTGCCAGTACAGTGTCCCACCTGGACTTCTGGTACCTGGCTGCATAGGCCATATAATTAGCCTGCCTAAGTCCCAAGGTGGGTGCCATGTACTGTTTCTTTGCCATGGCATCCAGCTTCCTAGAATCTTTATCTCGGGGATGTGAAGCCAAGGGTATATTAGCCTTATCACAGGCTGCAGCCTGCACAACCCCAAAATGGCTGTATTGCTGATACAAGTACTGTGTACCAGAACCTGATAAGGTGTACTTTTTGTCCATCCTTCTGTTGACAGGAGGTACAGAATTTGGAGTTTTTAAAATCTTTTGTGTCTGTTTCCCAAAAGACTTATGAAGGGGAATAGACAGTCTCATGGACTCTGGGATGTCCATCATCTCCACATAATCAGGTTCCTCTTGTTCCTCTACAGCTTCTTCCACAGGGAGCTGGAGGGTTTCTGACACTTTCCTGTAAAACATGTAATTGGAAGGGGATTCAGAAAACCTAGGAGGGGAAACATCAGGAGGCCTGTCTGGGGAGAAGTCCAGTTCAGTGGGCTCAACTAGACCTCCCACACCATCATCATCGTCATCATCATCATCATCATAATCTTCATCCCCTTCCAAATCCAGTTCATAGAAATCTTCAGGGGCATAATCTTGAACCGGAGAAGCTAACCAAACTGAGTGCCTGCCAGAAGGCGTCGAATCAGACTAAACCAGATGAAGCAATTCTACAATCCTTATCACTTTGGCAATCTTTTCAGCAGTTGAAAAATGGGTCTCTGGATCCAAACCGGCCAATTTTTCTTTTCTTTTTGTTTTTGTAGGAACCAATCCCTCAGGATCAGTTCTCCTCTTGCCCAAAGAAGTATCGCCCTGGTCAGAGGCCACTCCCTCAGGCTCGGGCGGAACTGAACCGAGCTGGCCATCCGGGTCAGCGGACTTCATGGCCTCCTTATCCCTGAGCCTACCTAATCTTTTTTCAAGGGTAGGCTTAGAGAAATGTTTAAAGATTTGGCAGTCTGTATCGAGGTGATCAAACCCCAGACAATAAACACAGGTGGTGTGGGGATCAGCCTTCGCAAAGACCTCCCCACATACACTGGAGTGTTGAAACCCAATGGGCACAGTTTTTCTTTTGGGTTTCTCAGACATAGCCATCCTAACCACAGACTTACCCTTTTTATGGCAAATAACCAGGCAAGACACCCTTATTGGTTTCTAATCGTGTCACGGGTATTGGAAAAAAACACAAGAAAATGCAGCTTTTTTTAAAACAGATAAGAACCAGTAACCACACTCTAAGTTTAAAAACAAAGACAAAATATATAAATCACTAAACGGCTGGTTCAGCTGAACTGGTCAAAAAATCAATTTTTTACAATTTTCACAAGTTTACTATGTCTAGTTCACTACCTAGTACTTACTGTACCACAGAAAGAGATCTGAACCAAAACTTGCAGAAAATAATCAGTAAAAATGAGGACTTTAACCGACTTACGAACTGTAAACAAAGGAGAAATCTCTGGAGTGGCCGTTCAGTTAGGCGGAGTAAAGAATCTGACAGTTGTGCTTCAAAGTGCAGCAGACAGAGGTCTGAACCGAGCTCAAGCTCAACATTCTATGCACTGCATAGAAAATTAACCCTCTACTCTCCGGAGCAGTTTGACTGCTGGGGCTAACTGCAATAGTTAGAATACAGCAAGACTTCATATTGTTTGAAAATGAATGCAGCACTACAAGTCTCTATATTTTACAGTTGAGAATACGGTTCAGTGTGGTGCCAGCACTGAATTACACTGTCACAATGGGCAGTAGAGTTAATTTGTGAAAATCAAACTTTTAGAGTTGTTGGCATAAAAAGCATCACATAGGTGATAAGTTGGCACCACCACCACCAAATTCTTCATTATCTTTTCCAAAAAAGCAGACTGAAGACAAGGCAACCATTGTCTTGTCACTGCCATTTTCACAGCATTTATTAAAAAAAACCCTCACTTAAGCATTTATGATGCTAATGTATATTACTACAACTTCCTCCTGGGACAAATAGGAAACTTGAGTCCAGCAAGCCATATAAATAACACAGGTCAGACGTGTGACATGATTGGATAGGATAGTGTTCCATTTGTTATGTAAAGAGAGTTAAAAACAAGGATCTATTCTGTCATCTCCTATTCTGACATTTGCCTGTCATTAGTCCATCACATGTCTATCGCTTGTCTGTCGCTTGCCTGTCTGATTGTGCAATCAGATTTTCCTTGTGGCACCTAGTAACTGGCCATTCTAATAGTCCTACAATTTCCCCCTGTTTTCTCCCTGGACATTCTTCCTCCCTTCCTTCCTTCCTTCCTTCCTTCCTTCCTTCCTTCCTTTCCTTCCTTCCTTCCTTCCTTCCTTGTTGTTTCTATTATTTCTTTCTTCTTTTGCTTAACTATAAGATGGTTTCCATTGTATGTCTTTGTAGTTTGTTAATTGCATCTTTCCCATCACCCCTTCCCCAAGGACACTCCGTGAGATGAACAGCATGTTCAGTGTGCATTTCCTGGTGAAACTTTTCAGTAAATAAAAATAAATAAATAAACTGTGGTTAAAAAATATATATTAATCTTTATTGGAAACTGGGATCGCTTAGTTTGCAAATGTAGATAATTTTCTTTTTGAAATATTTGCAGAAAGCTTTTTGGGTTTATCTGGAACACATAGGATTAACCTTGAGATGTACTTTTGCCACCACAAGCATGTTTGTAAAATTGTCAGTAGGAAATCAGCCAAGGGACAGGATGTCTAAATTGGCCGCACCTGTTAAGAAGTGTGGATGAACTGATCACAGGAAAGGAATTGACAGCATTTTGGGACATTGTGTGAAATCAGGAGGTATAATTTAATGAGAAGAGGATGAATAATTTAATTGCCAGAAAAAAAGTCTTTTAAAAAGAGCAATGTTTTTGTTTCAGAGAGAGAGATAGAAATTAAGATTTAAATTTAGAGATACCTTCAGAGGAAGGTCTTTATTTTGTTTGATTTATTTATTTAGTTTTTGTTGACCGGGAAAGTGCACTAGACAAATTCTGCCTATTTTCAGGCACGACCAGGGAAGGGGGATACAGATGAATGCCAACTGACCTTGAACCAGATTAAGCTGTTGGTGGTATATTTTTAGTGAATTGGGGAGATTTGGCCAGGGCACCAGGAAAATTTTCCTACTCTTTTTGAGAAGTGCCATGGGATCTTTAACATGCACACGAACTACCACCAGAACAGGCAGATGGGAACTCAATTTAATGTCTCATCCAAAGGATGGCACCTCAGGAGTGCAGCACCCCCCTCATGCCACACTACAGTGTCAGTATCGGGCTTTAACCCAAGTGCCTGGTGTGGGGACAGAACCCACAGCCTTTTTATCTCCCAGCCTTAGAAGCAAGTGTGCTACCTGCTGAGCCACTGACACTTGAACTGTGTGTAGAAGAGCTATCCTGAAAAATTGTATTTTTATTTCATTGTTGTTGATAATAAAATGCTATTTAAGAATTTTATAACTTCTGATTTGCCCTATGCTTCCTCACCTGTGCCTTGATGACAAGAGGGCATCTTGAGAACATCTAGTCATAATACTGTCCTAAACTGAGCTCACAAATGCCGTATCTCAATCACATTATCTATCAAGATAAAAAAAATAAAAATAAAACAGCTAATAACTTCCTGGTGGGCAATCCTCTATTGGATACATGCATTGCATTACTGGGATACCGGATATTCTGCTGGCTTCATCTCAGTAGTTTGCATAGTGTATTTTGGTGTTTACAATGTTATTAATACTTTATCTTGCATCTGACATTTATTATGATATAAAAACCTTAAGTGTGCTGAAAGGTGCTGTAAAAATAAACAAGTCATTCATTCATGTAGACATTCCACATGGAGTAAACTATTCACAGCCATGAAAAGCATGACAGGCTGGTTCATCCCAGACACTGTCACTGAGGTGAGAGATATATAATGGCCATTTGCAATGGTCCATCTAGGCAAATTAATCCACCAGACAGGTCCAGAAACAAATGATTTGATACCTTTTATTGGACCAACATGGATGTTACAGAAAAGAACAAAGTGCTCTAGCTTTTGAACCAACCAGGCCCTTCTTCAGAAGCTTTGTGGCAGTTTTTTCAAATATTCCATACTATTAACACCAGATTATATTGAAAAAACAGAAATAATTCTCATTGGTTTAACATATACATTTAAAACGTAACAGAAGATTACGTAAGAGAAGCTAAGTAACACCAGTATGCCTTTAACTGAGGAGCCTCAGAAGGGCAAAGGTTATCAAGAATTCTCTACAGCCAGAGAGTTCTTGTCACATAAATTTTAAAATGTTTCAGTATGCCAAGAAAGCATTCTAGTGATAAAAAAAACCTTGGAGTGGCATTCTCTATAATACATGTAAGATGAGCTTGCAACTTACATTCCAATTGTCCTGGTGTATGTAAAAGGACCAATACGGCACCTACAACATTTTTTTTTCCACCAGACAGGGACAGTTGCTCTGCTTAGACAGTAGCTATTGTCACTG
This sequence comes from Neoceratodus forsteri, assembly GCA_016271365.2. Taxonomy (NCBI): domain Eukaryota; kingdom Metazoa; phylum Chordata; order Ceratodontiformes; family Ceratodontidae; genus Neoceratodus; species Neoceratodus forsteri. The sequence goes on from CM057450.1 coordinate 874,968,333, forward strand.
TTCATTATGCTCTATAAGATCATTATAGTTTCATGATGATTTTCTGAAGACTTTCACATGGTAGGATTTGTGTTATGAGGTCAATCAACATGGAAATAATGTTATTGTAATAGATGTTAAGGTGGACATTTAAACAGTATTTTCTAATGTCATTTTTTGCAGAAAACCATGCAGAATGACTTAGAATATATAGTATGTTTATTTGTACAGTTACTGTTCCTGTTATGGATATGAGTGCATTTTTCTTTGTGTGGGAGAACTATTAAGTGAAGCTGAGCAGTTATACTACACAATTAACTTGCAAAGAAACTCTAACAACCATAAGAGACAAAATAACTGCATACATAAACTTACTATGAATCATGTTGTAGATTTCCTTTCTTAAGTAATGGAATTTGAATTTAAAATAAAATAACTAACTTCTGAGTGTGAAGAACAAGCTAGTTCTCACATTGAGTAGGTATTGTGTTGTCATATCATGCTTATGTTCCTTTGGCATCATGGAATGAGAACTGGAGATGCAGACAAGTTTTCATTTGCTTGCAATGTTCCTGTGAAGGCAACAACTTTTCAAATTCATAATAAAATTTGTGCGTTTTTCCCTTTTTGGCAACTTCCCACATTCATCAGAGCTTTGCCTTACACTACACTTCAAGGTAAATGTCAAGTGAAGTTCAGAAAGAGGCTACTGGTAAAACAGTGTCTCTAAGTTACCTGAAAACAACTCCTGTAGGTCACATGCTACAGCTCTATGTACACAGTGTGCCTCAGTCTCATTCTACAGTCTGTGTGAGTGAATGAAAGTGTGCAGATCTGGTGGTTTTTGAGCTTTGGAAAATAACTTTAAAACAAACCCTTTTCAGGTTACATCTTCTCTTTCCTTAATATTTTGTAAGTGGCTTAGGTCTTTTTTTCTATGCATCTGCTGTTCTTTTTTCTAAGTTCAATATCTATATTTCCCTTTTACTTCTGTGTTTAGAAACTCTTGTACTATTAATTCTTTAGTTTTTATTTATAATTTGATTTGTTTCCATTCTTCGACCTCTTCTAAATTCACTTGCCTTGTGTTACTTCTACTTTTAGATACTTTTTGTTTTAAAAAATAAGAATGAGTGGAGAAGACTGGGACTGGGAGTTGCAGTAGTGGTATCCTATCAGGATACCAAAGCTGACAGTCCCTACAGTCATGGACCAGTCTTCAGTATCCCAAAATGAGTAGGGCTTGACATTTCTGCCCAAAAGCAAAACTGCATTTCGTTATGTGAAACTGTATTTCACCCAGTGAAATGCTAGGTTACGACTCACTGTTGTTGCTGGGGTTAAAGAAATTTTGGATAAGATATCTTGCCTCTGGTTGCCTTCCTCAACTAAGAAAGCAGCCAAATCAAGTGCTGTAAATACTTTAACAGTGGCAGTGTAATCATTAATTGCAGATACACTACTACCCAGAGGCAGAATCAGGAATTTATAAAAGGTGGGTGCATATGTTCAAATAACCAAACCCTTTAAAAGGGGTCGGGGACATGTTACCCTGGAAAAGTTTTAGATTTTAGGTGTTACATAATGCATTTTAGAACCATTTCTAGCACATGTAATACACTGAAGAGCAGTTTGTTTTCATTACATTTCATTTATTTATTTTACCAAGAATGACACCATTGAGCAAGCTCATATGCAAAATGGTCCTGGATGGGCACAACAATTTACAATACATACAATGTTTATATTATAAAGATAAATAATACACAATGCACAGTACATATATAATACATCCATATGGGTCAATGGGGAACATACAGTTGATACAGAACAGTGGAAATATACAGTGAACTACAATTGACATGTCTACTTATTGGCATAGCAATACAGGGAGGACTGCAACCAACTGGGGGCAAAAGAAATTGCAAGTACTAAGCAGGCATCGAACAGGAAATACACATTGCAATGGGAGCCGTGGAGTGCTATACAATAGTGCAAGCAAGTTATGGATGAAAATTACATTTCTTCTGCATAAGGGGGTTTAATAAGGTTTTGAAAGCCTGTAGATGAAATGGTGGTAGTTAGTTTTAAAGAGCACTGGTGATTATTCCATAAGGCGGGAAGGGCATAACTAACCACAAGTTCACCATAGTAGGACACTACCCTGGGTACATCTAACAGTACAGGTATGTAAAAGTGTCTCCTCTATGAGTAGGTACATGGTGTACACTTAAACATATCTGTGATGCAGGGAGGAAGTTTGTTCAAGATGGCTCTACAGGACCATAGAAATGCATTTTTTAACATTCCATTGGTAAGCAAAGGCCTGCCAAATAGAGCATATAGGACACAATGGTGAGTTGTGAAGTATACATTGGTAATGAACCTTAGTGCTCTGTGATAGCATACATCCAATTTTGTAAGGGCAAATTTGGAGCAATGGCTACAGATGAAGTCCATGTAGTCAATGAGGGGAAGAAAGGTGGTCTGGACTAGCCTCTTCTTTGCTTCATAGGTAAGAAGGTGCTTGATTCTAAAGAACAGGCCTAACATATTTTTTAGTTTCTTGGAGAGTTCCTCTATATGGTCTACAAAGGATAGCCTACAATCTAGCCAGAACCCCAAATATTTAAACTTATCCACCAGCTCAAGCAATTCACCTAGTAGGGGCACAATCTGGGGTTGGGGAGTAGAGGTGCTTATGGCATGGGTTTGGGGGAAAAGAAGCATCACCTTTGTTTTTTTTGCACTAAACAACAACTTGAGTTGGAAAAGATTGAGTTGGAGCTGGTAGAAATCATGCTGCAGGTCTGTGCAGACCAGACTGAGGGAAGGCCTGGAGACATATAAAACAGCATCATAATCAAAGAGATGCACATTAGCCTTACTAACATTGTTATTGATGTTTTTTATATAAATAGCAAATAGTAGGGGCCCAAGTATGGACCCTGGGGTACTCCTCTGGGCAGAGTTCTGACTGGGAAATAGTTGCTGTTTATCTGTAAGGTAACAAAAGAACCAATGCATTGTGGTAGCATCTAGGCAAATGTCTTTTAGTTTATGGAGTAATATGCTATGATCCATTGTATAAAAATCCTTGCTCAGAGCATGGAAAACTGTGCTGACATGTTGCTTTGTATATAGAGTGGATTGCCAATTGCTGATGACTTTTGCCCAGGCAGATACAGTATTATGTTTGGCACTGAATCCAGACTGGACAGGGTTGAGAAGGTTGAAGGAAACCAAGTACTGCTGTAGCTGCATATTAAAGTAATTTTTCAAGTAGTTTAGATATGACAGATAGGAGCGATGTGGGGTGATAATTGTTAAGGTCACAGGGGTCGCCTGACTTGAAATGGGTGATTATATAAGCTGTTTTCCAGGGTATGGGAAGGATCCCATGTGTAAGAGATAAATTGAAGAGGTGAGTGATGGTGCTGTCAGGTAAGGATAGCCCAGTTTAAGGAATAGAGGTTTGAGGTGGTCAGCATCAGAACTTTTTTTTATATCTAAGCTGATCAAAAGGTCCTCTACTTGTTTATATGAGATAGGTTTGAAGCTAAACTCAGAATGTGGGTGGGTACTCAAGGAGCCAGTAGGCGGAGGGTTGATAGGTGAGGACAATGTATGATAGTGGTTGTGGACCAGGGTCACTGGGAGGTGGGTTTGTTAGCTGGATCACCCTCTGGCCTATGGCTTGGGGGTGTCCAGCTGACTAACTCAGACCGGGTGCAGAACCTAGGTGTTGCATTTGACGACTGTCTGACTTTTAAATCTCAGGTGTCAGCAGTTGTCAAAACCTCTTTTTACCATCTGAGGAACATCGTCCTGGTGAAGCACCTGGTTCCTCCAGAGGATCTTCCAACTTTGGTCCACACCGTTGTTACCTCCTGCCTTGATTACTGCAATGCCCTTTACCTTGGACTACCAGAGGTTGAATTTCACTGCTTGCAGCTAGTGCAGAATGTGACAGCAAGGCTGTTGACTGGTTCTTCTAGGTCCAGTCATATAATGCCTGTGCTCTGAGGACTGCACTGGCTGCCAGTTTGCTGACGAATCACCTTCCAGGTTGGTTTGCTGTCCTATAAGGCCCTACACGATCAGGGACCTGCTTACTTGAAAGAGCACCTTTGTCCCTACTGTGCCCCTGCTCTCTCCTATCCACTGATGAGGGATTGCTAGAGATTCTCAGGGTTCACTTAAAAACTTCAGGTGCAAGATCTTTTAGTTTCATGGCCCCGACCCTGTGGAATTCTCTACCTCATCAGGTGCGAAATTGCCCGACTGTCCAAAGCTTTAAAGGAGCTTTGAATACCTACCTTTTTAGTAAAGCTTTTAATGATTTTTGATTATTTTAATATTGTTTTAACTATTTATTGTTTTATGTAATCTGTACAGGTGCCTTGGTTTAAGAAAGGCGCCTTATACAAATAAAGGATGATTGATTGATTGATAGTGGTTTGCTGAGGACATATCAAATGTGAGCCCTGCAGTGGTGAAATGGTTGTTTAGTTTCTCTAGATTTTGGTGCTGGTTTGTGATGGTGACTCCATGAATGACAATTTTGGTGGGCAGGGAGGGAGGTGAGCTGTACCCTTCAATCTCCTTTAAAATTTGCCAGAATTTTGTGGCATTCTTTTTGGAGGAATCCAATGCATTTTGGAAGTACTCCACTTTGGCGGATCTTATAAGTTTGGTGCAGTAGTTCCTTGCTACCCTGAATGCTGTCCAGTCAGGAGTGAGTTTTGTCTTCCATGCCTTATTCCAAACTTTGTCTGTGGCCTATAATGCAGATTTTAATTCTATGCTAAACCAAGGGCAGGTCTTTTTCCTAGCTCACATCTTTACTAATGAGGCAAGTCTGTTCATCATTTCTAGAACATATTTTTGGAAGAAAATAAAGGGTCACAGTAACTGCAGAGGTGAAGTAGAAATCTTGCCATCTTATGAGGCTCAGCTCATACATAAAGTCAGTGCTGTTGAAATTGCAGAGATTCCTTTTATATCTAAAGCTAGAAGCTAATGTAAGTTTTGGTAAAGCACGCACACATGCAGGGGTCATGTGGTCACTGATGTTGTTATGAAATATCCCAATGTGAGAGATTTTGTGAGGTTTATTTTAGAGTTTTAATACATTTGTCTCTGAGACTGCATTTCCAGATGCACTCCTCACATAATGTACATCACCGTCATTGACTAGCAACACTCTAACTGAATTTGTTTCCCCTTGATCCTTTATGTAAGTAGAAGAAGCTGCATATAGGGACTCAGGCCACCTATAAGGGATAAAATACTGACTTTGTGAGGCAACTTAGTTTATACCATTAATAGGAGAAGAAATGCAGAAATTAACACTTTATCAGCAATTTAAAAACTCATTTTGTATAAGAAATCATTTTTAAATATATGAATTTGTACCTGCCAAACATCACAGCCTCAATTTTATACCACAAACTAGTTCAATAACTGCAGTGTGTGCACAAAGAATAGTTACTTGCCGTAATAGTAGATCTTCAAGAGAGTATCTTCCATTGAGTCACATCATGGAACTGTAAGTCATCAGCATTAGAACAAACTGGAAACCTTTGCTAGCTGGCTCTGCACATGTCAACATGCATCATCTCTGCCTATATAATCTAGTTGGTTCCAGCATGCCTCAGTCATAACCAAATATGAGCTTGGAGTATCATTGGAGCGGTAGGTACCAAAGCAACCAGGACCAAAGTAGGCACACACAGGTGAGGCTATGGAAACCTGAGTAATATAATGCTGGAACCAGGCATTAGAGGTAAACCAACATGCAAGAGTAGGCAGGGTAAACACCCATTACACACAAACAGGGAGAAGATGTAAAGCAGAATAGTGGCTCAATGGAGGAGATTCTTTAAAAGAGCTACCGTTACAGTGAGTAACTATTCTATCTTCTTTGAAGGTATCTCCCTTCATTGAGTCACATCATGGAATGATTCCAAAGCAGTATCAAAGCACTGAGGGAGAAAGGAAATATCTAGAGTAAGGAGGCTGTGCATGACAGTAAGGTCAGATTTGGCATATCTATGAGAGACAATGTCCAGACTGTAATATTTTGTGAATGCATGATCAATACTTGAAATGGCTGCAGCACAGATATCAGCAGCAGATACATTGTGGAAACAAGCCATAGAAGTAGCCAGTCTATGAGTGAGGTGAGCACTGACAGGGCCAGAAAGTTGCTTACCACACATCTGGTAACAACTTGTAATGTATAATGCCAAGCATTTGGAAAGTCCAGGCTTAACTATAGGAAAGCCCACCATCCCGGGGGGGGGGGGGGTGAAAGCAACAACAGTTAAGAGGATTTTTGACAATCCTTAGTATGATCAAGGTACCAACCCAATGTCCATACAATGTCAAACATGTGTGAATAGCATTCCCTACTATCCATGGGAGTCAAAAAGTAAACCAGAAGGTCAATAGTCTGATTTAGTGTTTGCTCAGAAATGACATTGGCAGATAATTAGGACAGGTATGCATGGCAACACAATTCTTGTGAAAGATAAAAAAAAAAAGCAAAGCTTGCAGTTCTGAAATACATCTACCAGATGTCATAGCCATAAGGAACAATGTCTTCCAAGAAAGGAAACACAGCTCACAAGTAGCAGCAGGCATGAATGGAGGTGCAATAAGGGACTCTAGAACCAGATTAAAGTCCCACACTGGAAGCGGATCATGGACAAGGGCATGTAGAAGTAGAATACTGTACCTCTGAGTAACCTGCTAGGAGTGTCAAACTGGGCTATTGTTTTGCCATTGGTGAGGGCATTGAAAGCTAACACTGCAGCCAAGTGAATCTGAATGGAGTAATATCCAAGGCCTGAGTCTGTAAGGGACTGGAGGCAGTGGTTGTCCACCATTAGACTGGACAGAAAAAAGGGTTCAGCAGATGGACAGTACACCAAATCATAAAAGTTTCCATTTTCGTGAGTAGGTGTCTCTCGCTGATGACTTATGAGCCACCAGCAGAACAGCAGCAACTGCTGGGGAAACCCAGAAGTGGGAGAGCTCTATATATTCAAGAGCCAAGTGTGGAAGTGTGGAGATAAAAGGTCTGGGTGTACCAGACATCTGTGCTTCTAGGACAGAAGTCCTTCTCATAGCAGGAGTGGGACAGACATTTCACTGCCAATTGCTGCAGTAGAGGGCAGCACATTTTTGGGGGCTACCATAATCAGGGTGGATGACGTGGTCCTCAACTTAAACTGAACCATCTGTGTCAGAGGGAATGGAGAAAATGTGCTTATGAATCTCCATTTCTGAGAGTGGGACAACATATGTCACCCACAAACTCCAGACCCTGAACTAGTGAGCAGAAAAGTGGCAGTTTTCCATTGTATGGTGATGAAAAGAGTCCGATATCCAGGTGACCCCACTTTATGAAGTGGTCACCCATGATTCAGTCCAACAACTACCATTCATGTCAGAGCTTCTGGGAGTGGCTGAGATGATCTGCTAGGGTACTGAAGGTACCTGGCAGAAAGATGACTGACAAGAACATGTCCTGTCCCATGGAACAGTGCCAGACTCTCATTGCCTCCCTGCAGAGAGAATATGAGTGGACTCCACCCTGTCAGTTTTTGTAGTACGTTGCTGAGATGTTATCCATATGGATCCATAACTGGTGACCCTGAAGGAGGGTAGCAATGGCCTGTAGGCCAAGTTGGTTAGCTCTCATCTCCAGAGTATTGCTATACAGAACTGTGTCCAAGTGGGACCATTAGTTCTGTGTCTGGAAGGGGCACAAATGGGCACCCCACCTTGAATCTGAGATGTTCATCACCATCACCATCAGAAGAGATAGACAGAAAAAAGGCGATCGCATATCTAGGTTGGAGGGTTCCGACCATCACAGCAGGGAGGGGCAAAGAAGAGAAAGTCCCCATATGAAACACTCAAGATCATCTGAACACTGGGCCCACTGGGCATGGAGGAACAATTGAGGAATGCTCATATGCATCCATGCCACTGGGACAGTAAGAATAGCAGCAGCCATGCAGCCTATCATTCTGAAGAGATATCTGGGTGAGATATAGTCACTAGAAGATACTGACCAAGCCTGGGAAGCCAACACAATTGCACAGTCCAAGAGAAGAAAAGTCTAACCCAGACCTATGTTCAAATTTCTCAAATGTACTGGAGATGTCGACATGGAGTGAGCACTGACTTTGGCTCATTTACTAGACTGTCCAACTGCTGGAAGAGTTGTCTGATGCAAAACAGTGTGTGATTTATAGCCTCTTTTAATGGGGCCTTCAGAAGCCAATTGTCAAGGTACAGGAAAAATAGAGGACCTCCCTTCTCAGGACTGCTGCAGCTACTGTAAAGCATGTATTAAAGACACTTGGTGTTGAGGGTAAGCCAAGAGGAAGGACACAAACCTGATAGTTGCTGCCTGTGGGACTTATGCATCTTAATATGGAGCTAAGCATCCTTCATATCCAGGGAACACAGCCACTCTCCTTGTAGCAGCTAGAGGAGAAGGGACTGCAGGAACTTCAAGCAGACCCTCTTGTATTTGATAAACTGGTTGAAGCTCAGAAGGTCTAGGACAGGTGATAAATTCCTGGTCCACATTGATACTATAAAGTACCAGGAATTGTAGCCTTGATTCAGTTCTGTAATCATGATGGGCTCTATGGCCATCTTGCAGAGGAGGAATTGAACCTCCTCCAGGAGGAGAGTGAGTTGTACCGGTGGATAACAGTTTGGCAATGGAGGGTGTATGAGAGGGACAGAGAGGAGTTCAAGAGTGTGTTCTTGCTGAACTACCTCCAACACCCAAGCATCTGTCATGATCTCCCTTCAGTTTGGAAGAGGAAGATGCAGCCCCAACATGGTCATTCTGATCTGCAGGAATCGGGGTGGTAGAGAGGAATAAAAGGTCTTGGGGTGCAGCAGGTGTGCCACTAAGGCTTATACATTTGGTCACCCTAGTATGGGTACTGGAAGACCATGAGGCCTGTGGTGAGGTCTGGAATCACTGGGAACCATAGAGCTTGGACCACTGGAATAGCCTCAATCAGGACAGACATTGTGCCTTCAAAAGCAACCCCTGCCCTGACCTTCAGATTCAGAGTATGCAGGAATTGCATGGTCATTTTTGGACATCTGGAGATCCCATAAGGCAGACTTAATATCAAATCCAAAAAGCTGCTTACCTTTAAAGGGAGCATTAAGGACTGATTTTTGGACACCACTGGCAAAGATAGCAACAAGCAACCAGGAGAGGCAGTGCAGGCAAATGCCCACTACAGCAGCAGAAGCATCAGAGCCATCATAAGCAGACCTTAAAAGGTGCATACTAGTTTCCACACCATGGGCAACAGTCTGTTGGACTTCAATTTTATCTGGGCCTGCAGGCAACTTGTCATCTATGGAAGCCATAGACTTCCATAGGCTGTTCTGATAATTAATCATATAAGCCCAGTAGATGGTAATCCTGAATCCAAGGGGCACTAAATCATATATTATCTTGCCCATATCTACCTTCCTTGATTCCTTGTCAGGAGGAAGAGTGCTCATTTCTTTAGGAGCCTTACGCCATGATAACTACTGAATCCATCTCTTGTTGAGAGGAGTAAAGGGGTTTATTGGAAAGGGCAGGATATTGTTTACCCACTTTGTGCTGCATGGCAGACAAAGCTGAAGGTGTTTGTCAAGCAGACAACATGACATCCTCCAAAGCCAAACAGATAGGAAGAACAACCACAATAAGCAATGTAGACACCTTCAAGAATTTGCAGATATTTTCCTTAGAGAAATCTTCCTCCTCAGCAGTAAAACCTTGTTTTGCATGGAGCTACTGGAGCAAAGCCTGAAAAGGAGGCATCCTCAGGTGAGGACCTAGGTGTGTAATTCACACTGTCCTTATGACAGGAGGATAAAGTAGAGCTGATGCCCAACATATCAGATTAGTCAGAGTGTCCTCCTCTTCCCCATATTCCTCCTCCATTTAATCAGAATTATATTCCTTCTCCTGCTCCTCAATGATAATAAAGGACAGCAGGTCAGTTTCAGTAGAAGGCTGTTCAGGAGAAACCATAAAAAGACCAGATGTCCATGAAGGAAGTTCTTTGTTATGTATGGTACCAGGATAGAGAGATTCTGCATCATTGATGGCAACTTGCTTCATGGCATTTATCATATAGTTAATTTCTGGAAGCTGACATGGTTTGGAAAGTACAGGCTCTAACTGATACCTTGCACAATGATAATAGATAGACCATGGACCTACTTTTTGAAATAGAACTGCAAAACCCTATTGTGCACTTGCCTTGTTTCCTGCATCATCATAACCATAGTCCATGTATTGACTGTGATATAGATGTCATATATTTAAGAAATACCTGTAGTTTGCTACAGATAATCACTACCTGCTACAAATTAACATGCAATGAAATCTACAAATTTCTCTGATGGCTGGCCATGTTTCTGACATGTAAGTATCATTTCCATTTGTGTCCAATTACTTATATCAGTAATTTCATCATCTTGAATAGGAATAGAATTCTCCTAGCCTTTGTTTGATATTGGTTATGATTTGTTTTATATTCACTTTCTACATTGGAGAATCTCATTTTGTGCAATTTTTGAGATGCAAGGGGCATTTTTGTTGGCAGTTTCTAGATGGCTATTCAATTCTTTATCAACAGCATCAGTCTGGAAATTTAGTAGTGCTTAAAAATTGCACTGATTGACATTTATTGAGTCTAATGGTGAATAATCTCTGTGTTCCTGAAGTACAATACCTTGCCTACCACAACACGAAACATTTTATAACAGAAGTTAGAAACAATTTATATCTTGCAGTTTATTATGCTATGGTATTTAGCAATGAATAAATCCAGTCTTTGACAGCAATATTCAGCAAAGGTGAGTATGCATGTAATTTGGCCTCCAATTGCTTGTGATTTTCTAATTCGAATGGTGGTAAATACTATCTTTGGCATGTCTCCAGGTACGATGTGGCAGCTCAGTAAGCATCCTTGCTTGGCCAGTTTGACCCAGGATGGGAAACAATAGGCATGCTAGGTGGTACAAGCCATCTTCTTTCACTCACTGCTCAATGATGTCAAAGTGATCTAGCCATGTTCTCTGGCACTGCGTCAGTAAACTATCTGCCATTCATCTAGGGGCATAGCTAGCTTTCATGACTGGGGGGAAAAGACTGATAGAAGTCCTCATCCTCTTGATAAAAATTAAACCAATCAGCAAGGGGTCTGAGAGCCGCCAAGGCCCCCAAAAGCTATCAGGTTTTAGATGCAGTCTGGTGCATTTTGAGGTTCATTTTGAAGCTTTATGGCTGTTTTAAAGCTTTCTTTGACTTCCTGCAAACAACAGATATCTCTGACAAAATTATTAAAATTGTTGTGACTAGGCTGAGGGGCAAGCAAAACCTTTTTTTTTTTGGCCACAGTCTTAAATTTGGTTAATGATCACCTCATTTTCTGTCACTGCCTAACAAAACATTTTGTAACCACAAATAATACTACTTAAGTAACAACAAACAAGAGCTAGGGCATTCCATAAGTAATAACTTGGGCCTGCTGGGAAAATGGAGTGCCTCAGGCAATGTGGAAGCACCAAGTTTTGTCGACAGTGACAATGCCAACCTCCCCCACAGTGACCGCACAATACCAATGCAGGTATTGTGCTGCCTGTTTTAAAGGTGTGTTCTGTGGGGCGCTTTGCCCCTGCACCTCCCAGAGTTTAGGATTCAATCTCCAGGTCATGGGTTGTTCCGGGAAGGGGGTGGAACACTGGGGGAAGGTGAAAACCAAAAAAAGGACCATTACTGCGAATGTCACTGTAATTGTCTTTTTTCCTGTTTTGCCATCGGGGTGTTGACAAAAAGGGGTGCACTGGGCAATGTCAGGCTCAGGCACTCATCAATGACTGAATACATCAGCAGCCCAGCAGGTCATTAATTCCCCAGGAAGTGCTCAGGACTAGAATCTGTTTCCCTAAACTGTTTCCAGTACAAAAAATAAAATTATCTGTTTAAACACAAGTGTGTGTGTGTGTGTCTGTGTTTTAAGCATAAACTACTAAAATTATGTTATAGCCCTATTTGGGGCTTAGGCACTTGTAGGCCCATGGATACAGCCACAATGAACCCCCTCAAACCAGAGGCAGAGGAAGATATATACCCCAGAAAAAAAAAGCATGTGGGGTGCTAACTAGCTGTCTCATGTTTTATTTTTCAGTCATAGTTTATTTACCCAACAAAGCCCATCTGAGATGCAACCAGTGGTGGATCTAGGGGGGAGCAAACGAGACGGCTGCATCCACCGTTGTTACTTGCTTGATAGCTGCTGCTGCAGTCTACTTTATTGAAGAAGTCTGTTTTATTGATTGTAAGAAAATATACATTCAAAACCATAGATTGCATTTGTAATTTCTTTCAAAAAGTAATGACAAACGTAATTGAAGTCAATATAAAGGGTTAGAAAATATTTTAAAAATTGCATTTCAAGTTTGCATACCACCTCAGCATCTGCCATTGTAAAATCCTGCATCTGACAGTGCAGTCCTGTTTCTGACCACTGCAGTAGCTGGTTAGATGGGACAGAGCACTGTGGGATGATAAGTGAGTTGTCCAAGGTCACATGGCAAGTCACTTGCTCTAGTGAGGTTTGAACCTGCAATTCACTGGTTACTTCCCATGCCATGTTCAACCACTAGGCCACACAGAAAATGCTAGAGAATTAATGACTCATAAGGCACCTAACAGACTACTTATATCACTTATGCCATGCTGTTTGGCTCCAGAATGAGATGCACTGTGAGGCATTTTTGGAAGGAATGAGAGGAGAGTGGAGTGAGACTTGGAATAAAATGGAACACTGTAGCCAGCAATAAAAATAACTGCTCACCCTAGGCAAGCAAGACAAAACATCCTGTCTTGTCCCATTGCCAGATGGCCATATGTTATCAAGCTGTTGCAGACTGACTGACACTGCTAGCTGAACACTGATGCACAGCACAAATCACAATGTTCCTCCCATCCTGACCCATGACATAGACAGAGTGGAGTGAAGTAAACAAAATGGAGCCAACATGCTTCTTGTTGGCACACTCTGACAACACTTGGATGTGAGTTTCACCCACCACCATTGACCATGTCAATTTGCTGATGAGCTGTGGAACTGAGCAGTTGCAGCCAATTGGGAACATTTCTGGGAAAACATTTAAAAACTGCAAGGCAGGGGATGGCAGAGTAGACTGACAGGCAGTTGTCTTCAAACCATGAAACCCGCATCCCGTGACCAATATGAAAAAAATTAAGGCTTCAAAAGTCCCACTGTGAACATCTGAGGGGGGGGCAGCCTGCACCCCACCCCCTCTTAATCTATGCCACTGCTTTCATCTTTTATCGATGAATCATTTGAGCTGAAACTTTTAACTAATGTAGGTTTGTGATGTTTGAATATGTATTTTTCATCTTCTGTAATATCTCGTTTAGAGACATAATCACATATGTTGATGTGTGAGTTGTCTCTGATGCTTGTGATTGCACCTGTGTCTTTATTCATCAAGTTTTAAGCATTTTCAGAAGTTTATTCACATTGTATACACCGCACATTTACAATTTCCTCTGCTTGTATGGCATCTTAAAATTAAATTTAAATAAATAGCTTATAAGTAAGATGACAAAACATATTTTTTTAAATAACACTATAGTTCAAACTATGTTATGGCTTGAGTTCTGTTTTTTAGTCACTGATTACAAATCTTTTTTGTTACTGCATACATTCAACTCATTCTGTTTAAATGCAAAAGTTTGACAATTATCTTTCTAATGAAAGTGAAAGTATGGGAGCAAAGGGTTACTCTGCAACGGTGCAAGATTGGTTAAGAATTACATAACCAGAAAGGCAAGGAAGAAGTTCTTTAAGCTACAAAGATGTGAAGATGAAGGTTCATGGCTTTATTGTACTGCAGTAGTGATAGCTCCAGCAAATAATGGCAATTGATTGATAGTATTTTCTTTATTGATAATGGGTTGAATTCTCAAGGGGCTGAATATGCTGCAAGTCCCGGGTGCACCAAACATGTGGTGTACAGGTCTTGAGGCATTCTCCCTGCCAGTGCACAGGATTCACTATCCTGTGTGCCAGTTGCCGTAAGTTAGATCAACTTTTTCTGGTATAGCTTGTGGCAATCCTGGATATCCATTTTACAGAACTTGCACCAAATATTTGGTTCAAGCTTCCATAAATTAGGAAAAGTGTCATAAATGTGCCCAATCTACTAGAATCAGTGGCAGTGTGCAGCAAAGTAATTGGTGCAGCTGTGCCAGCAAATGGGTTTGACACAGGGCTAGACACAAGCCTGGCATTGCCCTTTGACAATCTGGTCCAATGTTTCAATGTAATATATGTAAAATATAGAGGATTGTGTATTAACACTTACACAACAAGGGTATTTTTCACTCGAGAGGTTTTCATGGTAACTGGAGACCTCGAGAGCACAGCTCGAGAGGGCTCATTACCATGGAAACATCAAGAGTTGAAAAATACTCTTGTTGTGTATGAGCAATCATACACAGTCTTTTACAGTGTATGGTCTCTCATACATAGAGTGCACTTTCTTTTTCCCACATCTGCGTGCAGTTTTTTCATCTTCTGGCATGTTTCACTGCTGCGGCCATTCCAGTTGCTTTGCTGGTCACCCGATTGTGCATGCACACCCAGCTTCCACGCATGCGCACCCACCTGCTAGGTGTTATGCTGCACTAGCTATGTAGCTAGTGCAGCACAACAGCTATGATGATGTAGCTAGTGCAGCACAACAACGCTATTGAGAGCATGGATTTCCATGCTCAACAACATTCTACCATACACTATAAATGTTTTATGTCTATTCAGTGCTGTATGACTATGTAATATGTGTTTGCTGTGTTCCTAAATATAGGTCTTAGTTTGCAAGGCAGTTGGCAAGGCAAATAGAATGTTGATATGCATAAGGAGGGGTATAACCAGCGGGAGGAGGGAGATGCTAATGCCCCTTCATAAGACCATGGTGAGGCCTCACCTGGAGTACAGGGTCCAGTTCTAGAGGCCTTACCTGCACAAGGATATAGATGGGATGGAGAGGGTACAGAAAAGGGTGACTAAGATGGTGCATGACATGCATCAGAAGCCATACGAGGAAAGGTTGTGGGAGCTGGACCTGTACCTACTGGAGACTAGAAGGGAGTGGGGGACATGATAGAGATGTTTAAAGTATGTGAAAAGTATAAATAATGAGCGAAATGGGAGCTTATTCTCAAGGAAATTATATGACAGAACAAGGGGTCATAGTCAGAGGTCAGAGGGAGGAAGATCTAGGAGCAATGTGAGAGGGTGCTACTTCACCAAGAAGGTGGTGGGCCCCTGGAACAGACTCCTGGAAGATGTGGTGGGAGCCATAACCATGGAGGGTTTCAAGTGGGCATGGAACAGATATAAAGGGTTGGACAGGGGACAGAACTGGATGTATCTGGACTTAGAGGGTGAGTAAGGGAGGGTTGAGTTAAGTAGTAGACTCAATGGTGCAGGAGGGTCCTTTTCTGCCGACAGATTTCTATGATTCTATCATTCCATTAGATTTGGAGGCTGCAGGAAGAGTGCCTTCAACTACCCCAAATTGATCAAAACCTTGACTTTCTTATCAAACATGAAGACATGACCATGGTTTAGACTAACATTCTACTAAACAACCACTGGGAGACTAATTTGACACATTGCCTCAAGAGGTGATAAACTAATTATTAATCAAACTACTGGGAGTGCCTATTTTTTGTTTTAATTTAGTGTACTTTTTACTCCTTTTCATATGACTGGCCCTTATCAATCCTGCCACACTGGTCAGTCCTGTCACTCATCATTCCTGGGACTTACCTTATTTCTGTTTCCTCACTGGCCTGCCCTCCACACCAGCATCACTGTAGTTAGAGTTTAAGATCAGTTCCAGTGAGAGAGTGCATGGTCAGTGACTTGGGACCTGTGGCAGATGGTGGAAGGCATACTACAATGTTCGGTAGTTTTTCTTTTTTCTCCTGACCTGCAAATGTCAGAGGAGGCACTACTGATGCACAAACTCAAGGTGTGCTATGTGCATCACAGCTTTCCAACATCCCTCCTCAGTTGTTGGCTCCTACTGAGCAGAGTTTGAGAGCCCTCTCTCCCCTGAGTTGCCAATATCTTGAAGTTCAACTTCACAAAGTGTGAAGATTTT
The DNA here is from genome assembly GCA_016271365.2 of Neoceratodus forsteri. Classification (NCBI taxonomy): domain Eukaryota; kingdom Metazoa; phylum Chordata; order Ceratodontiformes; family Ceratodontidae; genus Neoceratodus; species Neoceratodus forsteri. The sequence continues at coordinate 874,984,569 of CM057450.1, forward strand.
TGTACTCGTCTATGTAACTGCCTGTGATTCAGTTCTCATAATAAATTTAATTTGTAATGAAGCTTATCTCTTTGTGCTTGAGGCTGACAAGCATGCCCACAGATGCACTCTATACTCCCAAACAAACTGGTTACCCCTACCTAGCAGAATTAACTTCCAGGCATGTCTGCTAGCCAAGGAGGCACTACTGGGCCTAACCCCCTGGCCCTAACTCACTGCTTCTGCCTTGTTGCCAGTCTCTACAACACCAGAAGCATGACTCAGAATGCCCTTGGACTACCTTTCCACCATACTCAGCATGGCAAGTGTTCATTCACAACTAGGACCACTGGCTGGTTAAATGAGCTGCCTGATACCTTGCTCAATCTATTTAGGTTTGCCCAGTTTAAGAGAGCGCTACAAACAACCCTAACAGTTTAATGCAACTGTAACTGTTCATCATCATAACTAAAGTCCCTGACAGTATATTCCTTGAACTGTGCCATACTCTGGCTCTTAGGCCATGTGCCATTATTATGCTTGTTCTAGACTGATTCTGTCTACCTGCCTTATTATAGAACTGTACAGTACACAATTTATCAAGGCTATTTATTTGTACCTGTTCCACTATATTTGTACTTGTTTGACTTCATTCCACAGGAACTCGCTTACTATATTTGTTAAGTTGCTCTGTAATCTTTGTTACTGATGTGGAACCTTTGTAAAAGAGCAGTTGTGCTTAGAAGTATTTTCAGAAATTTTCAATAAATAAATAAACAAAGCTGTGGAAATTTGCAAAGTTATTGCGAATTGAAGTTTTCCCTACTTAGCACACCCTCTAGTGAGAACCAAGCTTATACTTCACATTTAATTTTTTATAATACAATCTGACCATCTTTTTCTAAAGTGGAGCATCCCCAACATTTCATATTAATGAAATATCAATATTTCATCTAGATGGGCTTTCCCTTGTCAGTTTTCAGTTTCACTTTTAAAAGCCATTAGTGTGAGTGGTGCCCGCTCACAGTGCACTGCTGCTTAGAGTTCGAAGTTGTTCTCAACATTCTAATAATGAGAACAACTTTGTTAGAAACACTGGGAAAGGATACTCATAGTGTATTATAATGATTTACTAAGCACAACATTAGAGAAAGCTCTGTTGTGGAAATGGACTGTGTCAACTAAACTTAGAGGTCCAGAATTTGGAAGTATTAGCATGAGACTTCATTACAAATTCTAAAAGAACATTGGTTCATTAGAGACCTAATTATGCTTTAACTCATTTTGTACCTACTTGAGCCTAATGGCATTAGAACAACTTTGTAAATGTAGACAGTTCCTTGGAACTAAGTCCATCAGTACTCAATTCAAAAGAAGTGGGAAGAGGCTTACTTACCTTGATTTGTTCTCTGATTTTTTACAGTTGTGATATTCATTAACACAGCTTCAGGACTGCAATGGTATATTGAGTTTGTACATAAGATAAACTAACAGCACTAGCTTTACAGTTCAAAATGTCTGTTTCCAACCCACTGAAGTTAAGGGCGGGATGAAAACAAAATGGGAAAGCACACATTAGTGCATGTATGAATCAGCTGATGTTTCAACTTTTTTCATCAGAGCTAGTAGGCATAGAATCCAGACATAAGTGTAGGGGTAAATATGTGAACCAGCGACCACAGGTCATTCTTGTTAATAGTGGAAAGGGTTGTGGAATCAAGTCACACACAGCTCAACATACTCAACTTCCACGAGTCAGACTTCAATACCATGAAAACCCGGTTAAGAAACTTGTTCACAAATCACAATATTAACTTTAAGAGCCATAAGCTACAACTATTCATACCAAAGGTCAATACAAAGAAACAAGATAAATTTTTCACTATACGTGCAGCAAAACAAAGGAATTTGCTCCCTCAGTTTGTAGTAGAAGCTGCTACCTTCAACATTTTTAAAACAAGACTTGACAAGTATCTCGGCTGGACATAAGTCACAACCAATTCACTCACGCAGATGTGGGAGACAATCTCGATGGGCCTTGGCCTTCTTTGTCTCAAACATCTAGTAACCGGGTAACAACTCATGGGAAGTGAAGAGACATTGGAACCCTTGAAGACAGCTATACTTCAAGATACTGAACAGTGCACAAAGCACATCAACAAGTAACAAAGAGGAAAAAAGCCACCGTGGTTCTCCAAAGAAATAGGTAGCAACAATAGTGAAACACAAGAAAAGGGCCTTCAAGCAGTATAAGCAGACAATGAAAGAAGCAGACAGGTAGCATTACATATCAAAGCTGAGAGAGTTGGAAAATGCTATTAGGATAGCCAAAACCCAGACAGAGGAGAAAATAGTGCTGGGAGTAAAAAAAAAGGGGACAAAACATTTTTAGGTACATAAGAGAAAGAAAAAAGAGTAAGGGTGAGATAATCAGGCTAAATTCAGCTTAAGGACAGATAGCTGAAAAGGATGAAGACAAGGCAGACGTGCTAAACAAATTCTTCTGCTCAGTCTGCACCATTGAAGATCAAGGCAGTGGTCCTACTATGGGAAAGGCAGTGTGCAACAACAGAACAGCAGATGACATCCGCTTCGCAATAGAAAGAGTCCTGGATGAGCTTAGCAAACTAAAAGTAGACAAAGCAATGGGACCCGATGCAATCCACCCTAGGATTCTAAAGGAGTTACAGGAAGAAATTGCAACACCACTCATTGACCTTTTTAATAAGCCACTGGAAAGTGGAACAATACCACTAGACTGGAAAAAGGCTGTGGTGGTACCCCTACATAAAAGTGGAACCAGGGAAGAACCTGGGAACTACCGCCCAGTCAATCTGACCTCAGTGGTAGGCAAACTTATGGAAACCTTGCTGTATGATAAAATAGCGGATCATCTAAAAGAATCCAGAAAGCTTGACCCCAAGAAACGTGGATGTATGGCAGGAAGATCATGCCTAACAAACATGACAGAATTATTTGAATGGGTGACCAGAACAGTGGATCAGGAAGGGGTGGTGGACATGGTGTACCTGCACTTCAGTAAGGCCTTTGACACTGTACACCACAGAAGGCTTATGAATAAGATAGAGAACACAGGACTTAGTCAGACGACAGTCAACTGTATTACAAACTGGCTCAAGGATAGGACTCAGAGGGTCTTAGTTTATGGAGCTCAGTTAGGGGAGGGCAAGGTGAGTGGTGGAGTGCTGTAGTGATCAGTATTAGGCCCTATCCTCTTCAACATTTTCATCAGTGACATCACTGATGAGCCCGAGGGGAAAGTATGCCAGTCTGCAGACGATACAAAGCTCTGCAATGGTGTAGACATCCAAGAGGGAGTCTTGAAGATGGAAAAGGATCTGAATAGGCTTTAAGGATGGTTAAAAAACTGGCAGTTGAAGTTCAATGCCAAAAAATGCAAGGTCATGCATCTGGGAAAAAGGAATATATGCTGCTAGGACACCAGCTTGAAGTAACACAGGTGGAGAGGGATCTTGGTGTAATCATTACAGATGACCTTAGGATGAGCAAGCAATGTGAAAGGACAGTGCAGAAAGCAAATGGCTTTGTCAGATGCGTTGGAAGGGTATAACTAGCAGAAAAAGACAGGTGATAATGCCGCTCTACAGATCACTGGTCATGCCACACCTGGAATATTGAGTCCAAGTTTTGGAGGCCGCACCTGAAGAAGGATATCAACAGACTGGAGGTGGTGCAGAGAAGGGCTACAAAGATGGTGCAAGGTTTGCACCAGGAGCCATATGAAACCAGACTGGCTGACTTGCAGCTGTACTCACTTGAACAGAGAAGAGACGGGGAACATGATAGAAATGTTTAATCATATGAAGGGAAGTAACACAGCTCAGAAGGAAAACCTCTTTCAGATGAAATCATAAAGTCATACAACTGGCAGGAGGTAAATTTAGGGGAAACATCAGGAAGTACTTTTTTTCTGAGAGAGTGGTCGACCCTTGGAATGGCCTACTGCAAGAGGTGGTTGACTCAAAAAATGTGAAGAATTCAAACTTGCGTGGGATAAACAATATGCTCAAAATAGAAAACAGTCAAAGAGAATGGGGTAGGTATTCTGGGCAGACTAGATGGATCAAGATGTCCCCTTATGCCAGAAAATTCTTATGTTCTTATGTTATTATCTGGATAGCCTGAAACACCCTGATCAGCATTAGAGGTCAGTCCAGTACCTCTGTTGTACAGTAGCTAATCATAGCGTTATCATAGGTTTAGTAAGTCCTAGTGGTCATAATTATCAAAAAAAGAAAACTGTGACTAAGCACTATATGGCACTTCACATTTCACAAATGCTTTACCCATTGCAGAGGTAAAGTACAGTGATTACATACCACCTAGATGTGACACACTACATTTCGAAAGTCACACCTTAATTAAAATCTCTATGGACACCATCTTAAAATGAATATTCTTGAATGAATATTTTGTTCTTTTCTTCCACACTTTCCTCATCAAAACAAACATGGAATTACAACAGATTAATGATTAATGTCATTTATGTAGTCAGGTGCCCCTTTGAAAATGGCATTTAATGCACTTGGGCCCTTACACACTGCTATATTTTAAATAAAAATCTATCAGGAGCCATGCATAGAGAATAATGTATAGATAGGGGTGTGTAGTGGTTTTCTACACACACTGGAAGTGTGTGATGCCACACAAACCATTAGAGTGAAGCTCCAGAAGGTTATTAGGACATATCACACCAAGGGTGTGTGTAAAAAACATTACATACCCCTAACTATGCATTTAGGAGGGCTGTGAGGAAGTATTTCTTCGCTGAAGAGTAATGGATGCCTGGAACAGTCTTCCCCCAGAGGTGGAGGGGCAAAAAATTGTGGTGAGCTTGAAGCACATTTGGCATAGGTGCAAAGGAATCTTGATGAGAAAGTGTGATGGGGAGCTGGCCAGACAATAGGCCAAGCGAACCTTAACTGCTGATAAATTCTCTGTTTCTATTGTTTTTCATAATTGCTGACTTTTTTATAGGTATGGTTTTATGGTGGTCTGGTTTACAGCCAACCCCTGAAGCTGTTTTACAACCTGTGTTGAATCAGTGCTATCGGTACTCTCGCCACACCCAACAGGTACTCAAATTACTTGTATTTTATTTTTGCAACAGATTTTCTTTTTCCTTTATTTGTGTAAGCCAACTTGTGAGGTGTGCCATGCAGTTCAGGACATGCTGTGTTGGTGCTGCACAGAAAGACAGAGCATGACCCATGCTACGCATTCTGTGATTGACAGCTGACAGCTTTCTCGTGGCTTCTGTTATAACCGTTTGGTTACAACAGGAAATAACTTACTGGTTATCAGGTTGTAACACAGCCTAGTCAGTAATTATACTCATATTTTGTCAAGCAAGAAGTGATTAAAAATGCTTCTTTAAAAAAAAAAGACTACAGAACATAAAATAACTCTCTCTGAAAGCATGCAATTTGCATATTGAGATCCTTGCAAAACTGTGTGAGATTTGTAATTACATATCTACATTCATACTGCAAACTCAATGAATCTAGGCCATGATTTCATTAAAGATAAATATCATCAAAAACAAACAAGCGCTAGCTAAGACAATGACAAGTCTTATCTGTACAACCTGAGTATCTATTATATTAAACATGACTTGTCTGCTAAGATTAGCATTATTAAAGATGTTTTAAGGAATGTGACATTACTGGGCCACTCAGGTTTTGCTCTTATGTCTTGAATTACACAGAACTTGCCAAATAATTCTGCTGTTATTAGAACCTGCTTATGTTTATCACAGTCAACCAGACCTAATGCTTTTGTTAAGTGAAAGAATATGATCCCAGAAAAGCAACATCATCCATTATCCTTAGGACATGGTCTGCAAATCATAGTAAGGCAGTGCTAGTACTGTGGCCTTTCCTGAAGCTATGTTGTTAGGGGTGAGGAAATATACTCGATTCCTGAGAAAAAGAGTTGGGACAATATTATTTTTTCCAGGATATTACTTCAAGAGGAACATCACTGAATGGTTCTCATCAAAGTTTGAAAACCAATGAAAACTTTCTTTTAAATGAAGTATTGGAATACACTCTACTGTAGCTGGCAGCAGTCCAAAGATACTAAAATTTCCTGCCCCATACTGGTATTATATTGCCACCATTTTTAGAACTTTGTGATATCCCTGACCATCTCCTACTGTGGGACTATGATGTGGTTAGCTACAGCTTAATCATCAGTGACATCACAAGGTTCTAAGTATGGTGGCAATGTGGTATCAGTATCAGACAGACAGTCATTGGTATCTCTGGACTGCTGCAAGTAACTTGTTAGCTCAATACAGTGCAGCCCACTTAAGTGCACATCAGATAAGTACACAGTCCACTTTATTGCACATTTCTCTCTTATCTCCTTTCTCCCCCTATACTGCCCATGTTAAAATTTCTTGTTAAATACACAACACGTAAGTAAACAAATTGGTTTAATGCACAATTATTTCTCACTTTATACATAGACAAAATTAAGTCTTCAGCCCCAATAAGTGCACAGTACTGGTTTTTCTTTATTTTGCTCCCACTGTTGGACCAGTCAGTGAAGCTAACATCTGCCACAAAGTGAAAGGGGAGGTTTCAGAGACTTATGAGTATGAGGAAGAAGAAGAAATGGAGCCAGAGCAACCAAAAACCACAGCATAAACACTGAGCTGCTTGAGGACTGTGCAAAAGTTTGTGGGAGGGAGAGAGACATGTTATCTCTTGCTTCTTTTTCAGTTTGAAAATTATGTCCATCAGTTCACATTACATAGCACTAAACAGAAAAACATCACTGACTTTTTCTAAAACATAACCTGTTACATTACAGCATACAGTGATACAGTACCATACAGAGATTTCGGTATACGGGTACTCCACTGCATTGGGTGGGTAGGGTTTTGTTGGGTTTTCTGTCAAGATGTTATTATTGTGCGCATTATTACAGTAGCTTGTAATGTAAGCACCAAAATGAATTTAAATAAAGTGACTGTAATGATTGATTAACAGAGTGTTGCATCCTTGTTGTAAGCATTTATTTCTGTGTCTTTGCAGTAATGGCCAAAAAACACTGAATATGTAAAAATCAAATGAATGCATAGCCCATTTAAGTGCACACATTTCCCATATCCTGAGGCTGTGTACTTAAGCGGCTGCACTGTACCACCTGTAAAAAAGCTGTTGTGGGTTTTCAAACTATTATGGACATAGTTTGTAAATGTTCCCTTTTACCAGGGAAAAACTGAGAAGGGGAAGGCATTTTCTAATTTAATTTATAAAATGAGGAAAGGATTTCATGTAATCTGATTGGCTGTTAGCCATGCATTAGAAGTGTCTAACACACACTTATGAGCTAGTCCTTCCGAGCAAGATTCGGTACTTGCTTGAAATCTTTGAACCATAGCAATTTAAAAAGTTAGAGTATCACTTGGCTTGATTCACAAACCCATGTCACAACTCCGTTTGTGGACTGAAATCCCTGCAGCTGCGGTGATTGCTATGAACAGTGCAGCACTTGTGGCAGATGTTATGGCTGGTCCCACTAGCTGTAACAGTTTTCCGCAGCTGCGGGGATTTCCCTGGCAGCACCACCCACAAGCTGCCACATATGGAGGCTCTTATTGTAATCCAGCTTTACCTTTGTGAATACCCACAGCTGTGGGCAAACCTCAGAAAACTGCTGATCAACAAGTGGTAACCCACTTGTGCAATGCTTTTCCCAGAGCTGTAGGAGTTTCTGATGTTTTGTCAATCCTGGCCCCTGTTTTTTCCCCAACAGATACCAAAATAATAAACAAATCTTTAATCTGCCATATAAAGAGTACATCATTACAAAATGTCCCATACATTGTGAATAGTTTTTCATCATCTCTTTGTTTTATATTGTTCTTAGTTGAAAACTTTTTTAACTGCAGTGCAACTTCCTACCTCCCAGCTGGTTGCTCTCTTGTTTCAGAATCTGCTTATTAAAAAACACGTTTTTTTTAAACTGGCATAGTTTCGACAGAGATCTTTTGTTTTTGTTGTTGTTGTTAAAACCAAGAAAGGCCACACAACTCAATTTCATGTCACCTGCTCTGTCCTTGTTAACAGTGCCAGATCATCCTGTGAATACATTTTGCATTTTTAAAATGTCTGCAGCCATTCCTACAATCAGCAGTGTGATTGCATCTCTCCATGTTCCCAGTCAACCCCATTGACTTACAGGATCCTCCCCCTCCATCCAGTTATTGAACTGCAAGGTAAATCCCGATTAATGTGAGCCTTGTAAGAAACAATGAAACAAATAAAATAAAAAATAAATAAACATTCAGGCTGTCACACATGAGCCTTCCTATGCTTTTAACGGCATATGCTCTCCCCATGTGCCCCATCTAACCAGCTAGTCTGGAGCCAGCACTTTCAGTTTCAGTCATGGAGAAAAGAAAAACAAAGTACATTTTACATTAGCCACAATTAAAAAGTATGTATGTGTGGTTATATCAGATGATTTACGAGTGGTGGCATGTGTGGTGGTGGGGAAGTGGTTATGAACTGTGGGACCCATTTACAAAAGTACACCTATAGAAGCCTACTTAGGAGAAAGGTCCAAAGGAAAAAAAAATGCGTCAAGCCATTACAGGTGGAGGAATTATTTTATGTAAAAATATATGAAAAATGCATGTTTTTTTGTATATAAACTGATCTTAATTTTAAGTGTAACTTAGTGTAAAATAAGGTTGACAACCCCAAGGTACACCTGATGACTGACTTATGAAGATGCAGTGAAACTGTAATGGTTTTTCCCATTGCTGCCTGCAGTGTGGGGGTTGGCTGTTAGGATTGTGAACTCTAACACTACATTTCCCTACTTTTGTCACTTTAATCCTAACTGGTGCATGAACAAAGTTTTTTTGCAATTAATTTCCTTGCATTTTGAGATAGTATAATCGTATCCTCATTTGCCTGTGGGAGTTCAGGGCCTTTCCATTCCTCCATAGATACATACATCTATGTTGGTGTGGTCATGCACTTCCCTTTGTGCCAAAATGGCATTGTTTTTCCTTTGAGGTATGTCTGTTTAACTTCCAGTGTTATCTAATGGGAATTTTTATGTTTATTTTTTTATATGCCCCATAAATTGTTGGGAGTATTATGTGTTATTCTTATAGTACACATTAAGACCATTGCTGTGATATATAGATTGTCCATTAACTGCACATATTGAGGGAGTTATGGTTTGCTGAAGTTCAAATGCGGGAAATAAAATCTAAGTCCAACATCTTTTTTTGTATGAAGGGATCCTGTTTCATATGAATAAAAAACCCATATGAAAAAGGATTCCTTCAAAATAAAAAAAAAATCAGGAAAAAAACTATGTCCAAAATCTTTTTTGTATGAACAAAAAAAAAAAAACATAAGAAAAAAAGATCCCTTCATACAAAAAAATAATTTTGACTTAGAGTTTTTTTTTATTCTTTTTTCATTTGGAGGGATCCTTTTTGTAGCTTTCTTTTAGTTCATGCAAAGGATGCCTTCATATGAAAAAGAATAGGAAAAAAAGTCCAAATTCTTTTCGTATGAAGGATCCTTTTCATATGGCTCAATTCCTTTTTCGTATGGCCATATGAAAAAAGGAAATTGAGTTATAAAATAATATTTTCAAATGAATAGAAAAAGGACATTTCTGGGTAATTTTTTCCAAAATCTAAGTGCAGAATCCACCTAATGGGGTCCTGATTAGCAAGATACATCAATCAATCAATCAATCACTTTATTTAACAAGGCATAAACACCATTGAGCAAGCTCATTTTCAAGGTGGTCCTAGGCATTAATACAATACAGTACACTTCATAAGATTATAATTGCGGTGGACAACGGTGCAAAAAAAAAAGGAAAAAACATTGTGAAGGTGCCGGTCAATATGGGCCTATACATACCGGTCAACATAATTAACATGCAATGGTACATAATGATACGCTTTACTGAAATGAGAAGAGACAACAATCCCATATAGTCTCTGCTAAGTACAGTAAGAGCTCATGCCTAAATGATAAAAAATAAGGAGGTATTAAGGAATAGGGTAGAAATTGGGGTGAAAGAGTAGGCAGCCGAAAGGGAGGCCAGAATAGGTAAAAGGTAGAGAACAGGCAGGGCCATCTTGGATTAAGGGAACTAGACTTGTAGGTCCTAGGTTTCTGTTGTTAGGAATGTGGGGTGGATGAGATACTTAGGTGTAGGAATTGAGAGTGGCACCCGGGGCTTAGGGGTCATCGGCACCTGAAACAGTTGCATGATTCCTTCAGATAATCCATTAATAGAGCTTTTGATGTTTATTTTTTTATATGCCCCATAAATTGTTGGGAGTATTATGTGTTATTCATGTGTTGGTGTATTTGCAGGATGTCATTGTTGTGGGTTTTAATTTTTTTCTTTAAACAGAAACAAAATGGTACCCATATGAAAAAAAATGTCCTTACAAAAAAGGATTACCTCTATATGAAAAGAATCCTTTTTCATATAGACCAAATTCTTTTTTCATTCCTAGCAGCTATCCAAAAGACCATACTGATCATACTCAGAACAAAAATTTAAATATTTAATAACTTTGGAATGGATTAATATTATTTCAGCATTAAAAAAACAGTGATAAGTACCACTGTGGGCTATGCCCTTTCTACCCTTAAAATTTCAGAACAAAATTCCAAATAGTCTGGGTGATAGATAACCACAAAAAGCATGAAACCCAGATTTTTTTCACTCTTTTAGCTATTCAGATTTCAGAATCCACATATCCGACCAGAACAAAACTTGGCATGTTAAGAGATCAACCCCCACCTCCCCAAAGAACACACATGCACTAGGATTACTAGGATGTATAGGACAAAAGGGAGCAGTCAATGCCCATAAGTATTGTTCCTCACACCATGCGGGCATTTTAAACCATAATACCATCTTTATTATATAATCTGTATAAAGTGGGTTTGAATTGACCAAAATCATCAAATTCCACTACTGTTCGTGAGAGTATATTCCAAGTCCTAGCACTCCTAACTGTGTAAAATTTATATATTTTAACAGTGTTTACTTTGGGTATGGTTAGTTTCCTACCATGGGATCTAAGTTTCTCTCAAGACTTACTAAATTCAAAACCGCATAAGTTCATTAAATTGGGTGAATGCATTATTTTGTGGAGTAGAAGCATGTCCCCTCTCTGCCTTCTAAGTTCCAGGGAATACAATCCAGTTTCTTTTAACCTTGAGTCATATGGTAGTCCCTTTAAATGATGAAGCAATTTGGTCACAGTGCGTTGTACTCCTTCTATCATCTTGGTATCCTTTGAATAGTAAGAAGAACAGAAAGGTGACCCAAAATCAACCATGGGCCTAATATAACTCTTATACAATGGTATAATACACTGCTCAGATCTACAAACAAAAGAACATTTGATCCTTTTAATAAGAACCCTTGCTTTAAGAGAAACCTGTCTACAGTGTTCAGTAGGAGTAAAAGAGGTAGATATTGTAACCCCTAGGTCACGTACTGATGATACTGCCCATAAGATCTGGTCTCCCAATATGTATTTATATTTTGGATTTTTATGTCCAAAATGCAGAACCACACATTTTTCAGTATTAAACTGCATGCCATTTTCATTAGTCCATTACATAATATTGTTTAGGTCATTGACCTTTTGGAAGGTATCTACCTCCCCACCCAGTTTTAAATCATCTGCAAATGTAACCATTTTATTTTTAATTTTGTGATGGATGTCACAAATATAGATACCAAAGAGGACCGGGCCCAGTACTGACCCCTGCAACACTCCACTAGTAACCTCTCTCTTATCAGATAATGTACCATTTAATCTAATCATTTGCACACGTTCTAATAACCAATTTTTTTTTCCATCTGATTAGTATACTACTGAACCCCAAATTTATCAAAGGCTTTAGAGAAGTCCATCAGAATCACATTTAATGCACATTTTATATCTAGACTAGCACTTATATCCTCATAAATTGAGATCAAATTTGTTGTGCAAGACTTCCCCTTTTGGAATCCATGCTGAATATTATCCCTAATATTTAGTGTAACAATCTCTTGTTCCATTCAAATTTTGATCAGCCTCTTCATGATTTTACAGGGGGTAGAGGTTAGATTGATAGGTCTATCATTTTTTACAAGATTCCTATCGCCCTTCTTAAATATAGGGGTCACAATAGAAAGTCTCCAATCCAACAGAACAATCCTGCTTTACAATTATCTATTAATAATTATAGTCAGTGGAACAGCTAGTATGTGTGCTCCAGTTTTGAATATTTTAGGGTGTATATCATCAGGGCCAGGTGTAGTTGTTATTTTGACATTCTGAAGTTCTAGACTCACCACTTCCTCTGAAAACAAATACTTATGTTCAGTGACATTTATCGATAAGTGGGGTTCTTCTACTCTGGGACTAAATATAGATGCAAAATAACTATTGAAACAGTCCATTATTTCAATAGGATCATTGAAAGTATTACCATCTGATTTAATTGTATCAATAACCTTAAATGATGATTTATTAATATTAAGATATGAGTATAATAACTTAACATCTTTGCTATGAGTTATTTTAAATTATATTTTGTATCTTGCCCTCCTAATCAATTTTTTAAAATTCTTTTTGTTTGTTGATATATTTGACCTTATTTGAATTGGATGGATGTTTTTTAAGTTTCCTAAATGCATTAAGTTTATGTTTAAGTGTTTTCCTTATTTCCCCTGTAATTCAATTCGGAATCTTGCCATCCTTATTATATTTCTTTCTTAAAGGTACAAATTTATCAACAGCCATTAGCACAGTATTTTTGAAGAACCTCCAAGATTCTTCCATCCCCCATATTAGATCATTGACTATTCCAATTAACTTTACTAAGTAGATGTTAGTCTTGTTATATTTTCTAATTCTAGTTTTTGTGTTCGGTGTTCTAGATGTACCATAACTCAAAGAACATGTTATCATATTATTATCACTACTTCCTATTGGTGGGAGAATGGTTACATTTTTTATAAGGTGACCAACATTTGTTAGAATTAGGTCCAGAATATTAGATCCCCTAGTGGGCTCTAGGACTAACTGCTCACAACTACAGTTGTTAGAGTTGTCCAAAAAGAGAGTATCTATATCAGACAGACCTTTGATTAGCCCACTCAATACCTGGAAAATTAAAGTCTCCCAATATGATAACATTTCCTAGTTCAGATGCTTCTATGATTTCAGAGCAAAGACTGACTGTATCATTGTAACTGCATGTAGGAGGCCTGCAGCAGTTGCCCAAAATTGCACATGGATGACCCTGTGGTTCTAATTTTGTCCAGATTGATTCAATATTACTACTCATTAATTCAGAATGCTGAATTGAGTGTGATGGAATTTTATTTGAAACATATAGGCATACCCTTCCCCCTACTCTACCTTCTCTAGCTCTACTATAGAGTTTAAATCCTGGAATGTCTTTCATCCACTCAACTGAGTCATCCCACCAGGTCTCACTGATAGCCACCACATGTAGGTCCAGAAGTTTTATAAGGATTTCAAGTTCACTTTTCTTATCAAGATTTAAACTCCTATCATTTAACAATGAGAGGTTATAGTTTCCTAGTTTTTGTTTCAATGTAACCTCTCCTAAATTGATGTGCAGATCAATGGCTTCAGGTAGCACCCCTCCACCCTGTGAACCTAGTTTAAACAGTTTTTGATGTGTGTTGCAATTTTCTTGCCTAACAAACCACTTCCATGTTTACTTAAGTGTAGTCCATACCAACACAATAGACTACAGTGACCTTAATAATTTTCCCAATGAATTAAAGAAGTATATCCTTTTCTTAAACACCACTGTTGAAGCCAATTGTTAACCTCCTTAATCTTTCTAGTTATAAACATTGTTGCTCTGGGGTCTGGAAGTACCTCTGAAAATGTTACTTCACATTCTTTAGAGTCAAGATGTACACTTAAAGCCTCACAGTCACTTATTATGTCCTCAATATTGTTGGAACAAATGTTATTTGTACCTATGTGTAATACTACTAATGGTCTTTCCCCTGCATCCTTCAAAATCGAATCGATCATATTAGTAAGGGCAGTTACCTTTGCCCCCCTACAACTAGAACATGGTCTTGTCTGTATTGCAGACTAACATGTCTATATGTTTTATCATAGAATCTCCCAGAACATATGTCTGTCACTGTTTGTGGGAACTTGTGGTTTGTTTTTTTACTTCTAATGATAGTCCCATGGAACTGTGTATGTCATTCACTGATGTACTAGGACTCACTGGCCCTACTATTGTATTGTTTACATTACCTACTATTATATTAGGTATCGTGACTTTCTTTACTAGGCCAGATAAATCATGTGGTAATATGTTTCCGACACTTTCCTTCATGAACTCGCTTGTTGTACATTTATGTATAGCATTTGAGATAACACTTGTACTTGTTAGAATCTCCTTGCCACCACTTATAGTATCTATGTTAGGTTTAGGATTAACATCTAATACCAGTGTGACGTGGTCACTGTTACTAGAATCAACATCCTGTTCAATCTTTTCCACATTAGTATTACCATGAGTCTCAATGTTATTCAAGCAAGAAAATGCATTTTTAGTCAGTAAACTAAATTCCATAGCCCAATGACCTCTTTTTGATTTCCTTTGTTTATCAACTAGGTTCTATTCATTCATACTACAGTTTCGGTCCTCTAGATCATAATTTCTTTGTCTCTTTCCATACTTTCCTAGATCCTGATTCATGGAGTTGTTTATTACACTCAGCTGTTCATATGGGTCAGCTTGGGTGCTAATATTAGTTAAAAATAATAGCGTTGATGTGTCTTTCATACTCTTTAGAAAGCAAATATCAGTTTGAGTTACAAGTTCATTAGTGCTAGGCATTGCTTTATTTGATACGTCCTTACTAGCAGCTAGTTTACATTTCAAGTTTATTATTTCCTCTTCTAAACTTTTCATATTAATGCACTTCATACAGCAGAACTCTTCATTACAGATGCGTACCTCAGTTAGCACAAACATTAGGCATTTTCTGCATTTAATACCCCATTCCCCTTCCAAGGTGCAAATTATGTCAGCCATGGGTACTTACTAAATACTGTCTTCCCGATGCTTTTTATTGTATAATTCCTGGTTCTCCCAGCTGACCCAACTAACATGCCAAACACATGCTAGATGTGCGTGTCTTTGCACGTGTCTTCGTGCGTGGCGACCATGCACTCGCCTGCCCGTGCTCGCTCTGCTCACATGGAGCGCTGTTTAAATGCCCTTCCCCATACATTTATTGCTAATCGGTGGATCCTAATTGGGAATCAGACCAGCCTCACAGTTTAACAGTACACCTATTAAAAATGATTGGGCTAGTACCCACACTCAAAACAGTTTCAAACCTACAGTTTCAATGTTTTAAAAAGCACCAACACGTAAGGCTGTCTGGGACCTGAGCATGATAAGGCAGTCAGGAAACAGACATCTTACTCCCTAGATGGCCTGTGCTACCCTTCCCTAGAAATAAAGGATAAGCTCTTAGTTGTGTATTAGGCAATATAAACTAAAGCAGCACAAGGAGAATCAGCGCCCCTGCCAGTACTGTCTCACACTATACAGTGTTTCACAGCATGCGGACAGGGAATTTTGTGAAAATCTGTTGAGTAGTTGTGAACCTATTTAAGTGCAAGATTTGAGGTTTAACATAAAAACCCTTGTTCAACCCTAACTATGGTGTTGCTACCACACCACTATAATTAATGCAGCATTGCATTTCCTTCCTATTGTGGTGTGAAGCTTCAGCACTAACTGACCTTAACATAGTTTTTTTTGCAATGAATTTCCTTACACTTATTAAAGGAAATGTAATAGATACACTTTGTGTTGAGAATGCAATTCCATCATTTTTTTTGGTCAGATATGCTTGTTTCCACCAAGCCTCCACATTTTGCATCTGGTGGAGCCCCCTGCCCGATCACTGATCTTCTCACAGGTCTACTACCCATTCACCCTTATCAAGGACCTCAATGTGATGGTGCCTACTCTGCTGGTCATGTAGTTCCTGCAGGGGATGCTGTCATGTAGCAGGCCAAATGGGGATTTCTTCCTCCATTTTTTACCTCAAATTGTTGTTATCCAGTGACACACATGAATACTTATAGTATTTGCTGATGACTTCACCCAAGTTCAAGTTTTTTAAGTTTTATTTATTTTTTAAATGTATAAAATCATACTTGATTTATTACATTTTATATATCAGAAAAAATATAAAATTTTTATCTATGGTGCAGCCTTCTAGATCGTAAAATACACAATCAATTGTACCTTACCATAAACACAGTCTTACAAATATATTAGAGATAAATACCCAACTTTGCATTGTCATAAGAAATACAGCTACCATATTCCATGCATTATTTTTATATGATCCAGACTCAGTAGATATAGCTTTGGATCTAATCCCAAGATCCTATAGTTCTTTGGGAGTAGCAGAGTAATCCACCTTTTTCTTTCATCTATCCATAACTCACATTCCAAGATGGCATGGAGAATACCTAATATTTTTACAAATGCAATTACATTTGCCAATATTTTTTTCTTACAGTACCTATTTACATTAAAATAGAAGATCCCAATCATATCTACTCTTAATGTATATAAAAGATTTCTGTGCCAGCAACATTCACAATGTAATAGGTAGTTTTCTGTACCCCAGAAAACGTGTCGATGTCATGAATCCTTTCTAGATCTTCTTGTATTGCTATATACTGTAACCTTATTATAGCCATATCCACAAACTTATCTATGTTATTTATTACACTTTTGGACCAAAGGTCCTCAAGTCCAGATTTTTTAAGACAGCATTTACGTTGGAGAACCAATTTTCTCTATTTCTACCACCTTGCAGCATGTTTAAACAACCCTGCCAATACATTTTTGCTAGCCTTTCATTCTCCATTTTCAGAACTCTGCCCCAGAACTTGACTGCTCTTATATTCTTATTGTGAGAGATGACATTCCTGATTCAAGTCTCATAAAGGATGTCAGACAGTCTCTAGGCAGATGCAATGTGTTTCTAATAAATGAATTTTGATTAGTTTCCGTATTAAGCGTATTCAGGTAAAGTCCCCAGATTTCACTGCTGTATAAGGTTTGGCTCATTGTTTTAGCTTTAAATGTATCTTCCAATGCTTTAAATGAATTGTTAGCAAACTTGTCAGCAAAAGAACTAATTGCACCAGTTGTTTTATAGGATTTATCCTTTAATTCTATTATGTGTGATCTCCAGGATACATTCTTATTGATTATTGCACCAAGGTATTTATATTCTTTAACAACATCAAATTCAAACAACATAAAGTCTTGCTGTATATAGCAAGACTCCATTATAAAAACATAATTACTAAGGTGAGTATTTTTTTCTTCTTTACCATTTATTATCCAGGATTTATTCTTAGAACTGCAGTTTTCCAGAATCATTATTTTTGATTTATCAACATTGAGTTCAAGATCTAGATTTCCCAAAGAGTTCATAACATTGGACGTACCTCTCTTTAATCCTAGTGGGGGGTTGAGAAATTAAAATAGCTTTGTCAGCATAAAGTAATGGCTGGATTTTTTAATTATTTGTAGTAGGTACAAATGTATCACTTTTTTTATGCTTTCGACTAACCTTTCAATATATAAATTGAACAAAAGTGAAGCAAATAAACATCCTTTGACCCTACTTGTTACCTTTATTTCTTTAGTGAAAGCTCCATTCCTTGTAAACCTCATCTGTTCTGTTGTGTTAGAATGCAGCATTTTAAGTATTGCTAATAATTGTGGGTCTATCTCTCAAAATGTTCGTATTTCCCAAAGTTTAGTTCTAGTTATCTAATTGAATGCCACCTTGATGTCTACAAAACATATGTATAAAGTCCCTTTCCCCCGTACATAGCTATCAATTAGATAGTTCAAAGTGAAGATCAAACCCAGGGTGCTATGATGCTTTTTAAATCCACATTGAAACTTTGATACCAACATATTCTCCTCTATCCAGGCTATAAGCCTTTCTAAAATACATCTTGTATAGATTTTATGTATCATAGGGAGTAAGGTGATAGGTTTGTAGCATTTGAGGTCCTGTTTTTGTCCCTTTTTAAATAAATGTGCAATAACCCCTTTATTCCAGTTATGAGGGAGTATTAAATCTTGTCTTGTTTTAGAGAATATAGGAGCTAACAAATGTGCCCAAAAGTCAAGATTATGTAAAAATACTTCAGCTAGTAGGCCGTCTGCAGCTCTTTTTTGTGCAAAAATTGCAATCCTGGGGCCGGCCCAGTGTTGCTGAGGGCTGAGGTGCTGGTCACTGCACCTCGCACTACACCAGTAACCCATGTTCAGGAATGAGCATGGGTTGCTGGGGGTCAGCAGGAAAGAAGGTGGATTGATCATCCAATGAACTGCTCTCCATCTCCAGGAAGGGGAAGGGGTGCCTTTCATCTGTGCATGTCTGAACCCTGGCAGAGGCTGGGAGTTGTTGCAACACTGCTGACTTAATGAGGGGGCTTGAGATTGGCAGATGCCTGATGGGGACATGTGTGGACACGTTCATGTGTCCATCACTGGCATCATTGCACACCAAAGCTCCAGCAGGGAAGAAAATGGAAAAAACCCTGGTGGCTGGTCATGGTGGCTTGATGGCTATCCCTGGCACTCTGTTCCCAGAGGTAACACCCTGAACCACATCCTGCTTGGGACAGGTGAGTAAGGGGCTCCCTGTCATGCCCCACTATGGGGTGTAAGCCATGGGGGCTACAAGGGTGAGGGCCTGAAGGGAATGGAGACTAGTGATGGCAGCCAGATGAGAAAGACTGACCAGTGCCGGGGAGGGAGAAAGTAGAAAGCAAAAATATAAATAAAAAATAAAATTGCAGTCCTGACTTCAGTGGGTGAAAATGTAAATAACGCAGAATAGACTACTGTTAAGAGATGTACATCTTGATTGCACAGTTATTTTTCCTTATTAGTGTCATATATTTTGCAGAAATTTGAGATCCAACTTTCCTCTGTAATCATCCTATACACATTATACTGTATCTTTCTTTTATCACATCCATAGGCTACAAGCAACCAAAATGCCTGCATATCTTTCTTTCAGATAGACTCCTGAAGGCTGATTCCAAGATGGCAGGTGTAACTTGCATGCAGTTGCAAGTTACGCCGGTTGCCTCTATGCCAGGGACCCTACACCACATTCCAGAAGCGGCTGGGTCCCAACACTTGTGACATGCGAGATACACCATGTGTGTGGTGGTAGCCCACACATGGTGTATCATATCCACATGTCACATCTTACAGCCAGCAACAAGTGGCTCCCCCAGAGCTCCCCCACCCCTGACCACCACAGCACACATCTGGGGGCCTGGGGTGGCCAGGACAAATGGCACAGGCATCTGGGGGGCACTATTGACATGGAACCATGGGGGTCCCTCATGTTCCAGGATTTGGGGGGTGAGGGTGTGCTAAAGGGGGCCGGGGGGACAGCATGGTGCTGTTGCCACAGCACTGTGAGTCTGCATCTGACAGTGCCAGCCATCGGATGCCACTTAAGACAGCTTCTATCTGTCAGAAGTCAGCTACACCACTGTGTGTCCTGGAATAGCAATTGTGGGTTGCAACAGTGGCCCTTCTGGAATTGGGCTAAGTTGCTGTTGAAACCTGCAGTTGCACCAGACATTGTGGGCTGTGGCATAAGTGTAGTCATATCTTGCACTTGTCACAGCCCGCAGATGCCATGGCATAGGTGGGCTCTTGAAACAGCACTGGGCATATCACATGACGTAAGTTGCGGGATGCAACATGGGGATTGGCATATCCCACCTTACCCCAGCATAGCCCATCTTGGAATTGGGCCCCTGGAGATATTCCCACAGTTTTTTCTTATATTCCATTTGTTTATAATGTAATAGATTTCTATATTCTACCTTAAGTTTTTCAGTGCTGATAAAACTAGAGGTGTAGTAAAATTTGTTCTTATTTTCCCAGCCTTCTGTAACTCTTTTCCTAATTGGCCACATTACCTGGCAAACCAGAGGTTTTTGGTACCCACATCTGATTTTGATCTGTTTCTCCTTTCAACACATACTGCAATTGGGATTCAAATATATCCATGAGGCCATCAAACTCCATTAATACATTGCCAGACTCAGCCTCCCACAGATAAACATTATTAATCTTAGATCTATTAATTTAATAGATATACTTTTGGGTTGAGAATGCAATTCCATATTTTTTTTTCAGTCATGCTTATTTCCACCAAGCCTCCAAATTTTGCACCTGGCAGAGCCCCCTGCCCAATTACTGATCTTCTCGCACACTTACTGCCCATCCACCTTTGTCAAGGACCTCAGTATGGTGGTGCCTGCTCTGCTGATCATGCAATGCCTACAGGGGATACTGCTATGTAACAGGACAACTAGGGATTTCTTCCTCCATTTTTTACCTCAAAGTGCTGTAGTCCAGGGACACACATGAATACATGCAATATTTGTCGATGACCACACTGCTTCATTGTGTATGTTGTACTAAAAGGTCTCCAGAAGCTGGCAGTCAGGTAGTGGGAAGTTGAAGCCACTCTCAATGAAGGAAGAGAGCAAACCATGGGACTCTCAACCCTCCCTACCCCCCAGCCAGCCCCTGTACCCATGCTTGTTCTCCAGCCTGGGTCAGTGCTGATGCAAGCAGTAGCCTTACTGCTATGCTGATGTGCCAGCGGCCACAAATACTGTTAATGGAAGACAGTATCTGGTCCAAGAGCCACACTGCTGCTATTTCTCCACTCTGTGTCAGACAGTCCCAATAATAAAGTGGCATCCAGTGGTACCAATGTCACTCACCGAGCACAGATGATTGAATCCCCAGCATCCAGTGGAACCCCCCACTGTCACCTTGCCCCAAGCCAATATATGCTCGTGTCCAGTGGCATCCCCTCCTTAACCCATATTCAAGTCATGCAGTCCCTGGTGTCCAGTGGATCCCCCTCCCCAAAGCTGGCTGGCTCAAACCCTCCTCTCATCTCATCAACTGGTCACCTACAGAATAAATTGCAACATTAACATAGAAAATAGTTTCATAAATTGGATTACAAATCCAAAGCTTTTGCAAGAAGACTTGTCATGTATCAGGTGACTAATTAACCAAAATACATATCTATTTTCTTTTTGGATGTATTTATTGAATCACTGTTTACTATATCTTTGGGAAGTCCATTCTATTGGGTCACTACTCTTTGATTTATCCAGAACCCATGCCTAATTGTTCTGTAATTTTCCCCTTTGAGTCTATATCCGTAGGTTCTAGTTGTTTTGGAGATTATCCTTTTTTCCTGGGCCAAGCATTCCCATAGGTTTTCATTTTTAGATGCTGCATAAACTAGACATAGGTATCCCCTGAGTCTACAGTATTCCAACATGTACATATCTAGTTCTCTGATTCTGTTATTGTAAGTATGATTTTTAAGTCTACTTATTTTCATAGTTGCCATATTTTGCACCCTTTAAAGGTGCCCTATGTCCCTCTTATGATAGGGGCCCCAGAACAGGGTCCAGTACTCCAGCAATGGTCTCACCAGTGTACAATACAGTGGCATTGGCACCGAGCTATCTCTGCTTCTGATATTTTTCAATATACAGTCCATCACGATATTTGCCTTTCTAACCACTTCAGTAGTTTGCTGCTAGAATGTTAAATCATTTGTTACAATAATTCCTAGGTCTTTTTCCCCTTCAGTGCTCTTTAGTTCTGTGCAATTCAATTTGTACTTTGCCATCATGTTATTTTTTCCCAAAGTGCATGACACTACACTTCTCAGTGTTAAACACCATCTTGTGCTATATTGCCCATTTACCAGTCATGTCCAGGTCTTTTTGGAAATTTATGATATCTTGTGCACTTTGCATGCTAGCACCAAGTTTACTATCATTGGCAAACTAACTTATCCTGGAATTTCTGGATGTTTGGAGGGTTGATATGAATAAATTAAATAGAGTTGGGTCCGATACAGAACCCTGTGGAACTCCACTGGTAAAATCCCCTCACTCTGATGCAAAACCCCTGTTATTGACATGTTGCTTTCTATTACTCACCCATAACCCAATCCATTTAATAACATGCTTTTCAATTTTGAGCTCCTCCAAGCTCCTTCATGCTGTCTTTTTGTATTTCTAAAATTGCAGTTGCATTTTATACAAGCTGCAGTTAGCATAGGAGGTGAGAGGAGGATTTTAACCAGTTTTCATCTGAAAGGAACTAATATTGGCCATGAGAGATGGTCTCCCATTGGCCATCTCTGATGGATGTTGGGGGGGGCTTTATGGATTTAGTGCACTAGCATGGTACAGAGGATGGATGCTTGGTGATCAGATTTGTTTTTTAAATTGTATTATGTCCAAAACCAAAGTGGGCTCCTGGTATATGTACCAAAGAGGAGGGGAACTAGTAGCAACTCCAGGGAGTTTGTTGCCAATGAGCATCTTTGCTGTCTGGGGGGGACTTCAGGAGTTGGTACACTAGCATACCACTGGGAGTGGACTCCTAGTGGCTCCCTTTTTATTTAAAGACTTTGTATGACACAGTTTGGGGCTCCCTTTTTTACGGCTGCATAGGCAGAGCTGGCAGCCATTTTGTGACAGCTCAGAAAAATGAGCTACTGGAACAGGCCGTGGAATGCTTCCATAGTGGAGTTTTGGAATGATCCTTCCAAAACTGCACAACGGTCAGTAGCGGTCTGCCATGGCTGCACATGCTGCTGCTCCATGGACTGCAAACTGCTGCTTTCACAACAGCTTCTGCTGGACTTTTGGAAGTAGCCTTCCAAAAGACCAATGGAGCTTAAATCCCTCAGCTGCCACAATAGAGATATGGAATGACAGCTGCACTATTTCAGCTGTTACTTCCACATTCCGATGCATGAACTGTGCATGTGCATGACTTGTATAAATGTGCAGTTCTGTGGGTGCTGCCATGTTGGGAATGGCATTATGCCATGTACCTATACTATGTTTGCCGTGACCTACCTATTACCAAGCTTGTACCACCAGTGAATTTCTGCATCACTGGTTGGTCTTTTAATCTAAGTTCTATGAACTGTATCTTTGTACTGTTTTGTTTGCTGTGATGTATTGCTCTCTTGATGAGGTGCCTTTGTAAATGAGTCTGTGACTCAAAGATCTGTACACCAATGATCTAATAAATAAAATAAAATAAAATAAATACAACCCCTCCCAATTCAATACACACAGTGCTTTGTCAGAGGAATGGGAGGGGGTCACATTATGCCTGACATCAGGGTGCCCAGTCCCCATGTCAGTATCCTGCGCACCCCATTCTCTATTCATGTGGCACGCTGGGAGCCCACCCCAGTGTGCCAAAATGTGTAATTGTTTTTTGTTCATTTCCTGAAAATTAGAAAACAGTCCCTCATAGCATTCCTTTCTTCCAGCCCCATGCTTGACATCAGGGTGCCAAATCCCCATGTCAGCATGCTGTTCAATTTCCCTTCCCCATTCCTGTGGCACACTGGGAGCTCACTCCAGTGTGCTGAAATGTGTTTTTTTTCCTCCTGTAAATTAGAAAATGGTCCCTCATTGAATTTTGTTTCATTCCTGTAAAACTGAAAATGGTCCCTCATCTTCACTGCAGTCCCCCTCCCCTCCCCACCTTCCCACTGAGCACCCACCTCCCCACACTCCCCCCTTACTCCATACTTACCTCCAGAGGTCATCGCTGTCCTCTTCTCTGGACCGGGACACGTCTACAGTCTTCAAAGCCCAACTGCGAACTGAAGATTTAAAAGTAAGCATCATTAAGCGTCATGGTGTAAGTGTCATACAGTCATTCAATGGGATTTTCAACTTCTGCTTATATATCAGCCATTTTTTGGAGGTTTTTGGCCCAAATTTTCATTTTCAATTTGGGGTTTTTTTGGGACCCCACCTCATGAAAACTGTCACTGTCATTTTGTTACTCGGTCCCAAAAGGTGATTTTGCAGTTACTGCACAGAATTATCTTTTGGGACAGAGTCACGAAATGACAGTGCAACTGTTCATGAGACGGGATCTCAAAATGGCCATGTTGCAAATTTGGTGAAAAATTTCCAAAAACTGACTGCGTTATGAGCGTGCATTGCCAGTTTCTATGCACACTCCTAATGCTGCTAATTTTTCATATTTTCACTCCACATTTTTAACATTGCCATTTTTGCACACCTCCTTCACAACAGTACAACTATCATTTTTCACAACCTGTCTGAAACATGGTTTCACATCTGTGGTGCAGAATAGCGTGTCTGCTCTGTGCAATCACCTTTTGAGTACATTAAAGAAAATGACACTGCCACTGTTCATGAGGAGGAGTCCAACAAAGGCCATGTTGAAAATCTGGTGAAACAATTCCAAAAATTGACTGAGTTACGACCGTGCACTGTGCAGTTTCTATGCACGCTCCTAACATTGCTAATTTTTAATATTTTCACTTCACATTTTTAACATTTCCATTTTTAGACATCTCCTTCACAATAGTACAGCTGTCATTTTCAATGACCGGCTCAAAATGTGTTTTCACACCTGTGGCATACAATAGCGCATTTGGTCTGCGCAGTCACCTTTTGGGACAATTGAACAAAATGACACTTGCACAGTTCATGAGGAGGGGTCCAAAAAAGGCCATTTGAACATTTGGTGCAACACCTCCAACATATGGCCATGTTACACCTGGGTATTGAATGATTTCTATGCACATGTGTAACTTATGTCACTTCATGGCGCTTCACAGCCCTATTGGCTCTGGCAGCCATATTGCATGTGGCATTCACATGCATTCATCAGCAGTTGTTCCCTCACAGCAGTGGTGCTCCTAGAAGCTCACTGCAGCTGTATCAGCTCTGGCTAGAATTTGTTGATACTGAAGTGGCAGAATGACCAATAGTGGTCACCAGAGATAAGCACCTTGTGGCACTCTACATAGTTGGTGGGGATACCAGTGGTCAGGACTCAAGCATACCACAACGGATGGGCTCATGGTGGCCATCTCCATTGTTAAGGGGGTCTCAAACATGAAGGTAATTGCCTACCACCAGGAGCTGGCTCTTAGTGGCAATCTCTAATGTCAGAGGGTCTCAGGGATCAAGGCAGTAGCATACTACAAGGAATGGGCTCATGGCTGGGGTGGGGTTCTCAGGGGTCAGAGCACTAGCATACCAGCAGGGATGGGCTCCTGGTGCATAGTTTTTAATGAAATTTCCTGATACTGGGGTGGGCTTCTGGTATTGGAAAACAAGTCAGTGGACCAGTACCAGCCACCAGGGATGGGCTGCAGAAGGTCACATCTCTCTCTTTTTTTCTATGAGTTCACAAAACCAGGAAGTAAAGATGTGTTAGCAGATGCAAACACATTTTTACATCCTAGTGATAACATGCTCTATGAATTCAGCTTTTGAGTGGTGTAAGATATGTGACAATAGGGTTAGAGGTGGAAGGTGCATTGCCCTTTTCCAACAAAGAACTTTATATCTTTACTCCTTTCAAATTTTCATTTACAAAACACAAACAGACCAGAATTAGGATAGGGTACTATGAACCTACAAGTTTCAGCCAACCAGTTGGTACAGCAATAATGCTACAACTTGTGATGCTGACAACCCAGTTTCAGGAATGAGCCCAAGGAGTCAGAGGACCAACTGGGGAAAAGGAGGACAGAGGGTCCAATGGACTGCTCTCCTCCATCAGGGAGGGAGGGTTGCAGTGTCCAGCATTCACCTGACCCCTACAGTGACTCTGGGTGGGGAAACTAGGAACCACACAAGAGTGGGTGGAGAGTGTCAGACATCAATAGGTCATGTGAGAGAGCATAATAGTGAAATGATGCCACCATTACATGGTCTCTTTCTCTCTCTCCCTCCTGGAGGTAACCAAGTAAAGTCAAATACGGCAGCCAGTGGTAGGGAGACGATGCACTGCTCCAGCCTGCCTGTCTTTCCCATGGCTGCACATTTGCCAGAGCCAGCCAGGCTGTGTTGGGGGAGTCACCAAGGATCACAAGGCAACTTGATGGGGGAAAGCCAGTAGGGCCCGATGCAGATGTGTCACGGGCAACCTGGGATAACCAGAATCAGGAAAGGTAGGCTTCAAGAGAAAAGTAGGAGGCACTGTGAGGGCTGAAAAATGCCCTTCCCTGGGGCTGTAAGGAACACAAATGGCATGTAACAAAAACTATGATTTTGTTGTATAAAATCTAATCCATGTTGTTGTTTACTGATGAGCATAAAAAACATTTTCCACAATTTTTCACATTTTTGCTGCTCTGCATCACAAAACCTACTTCAGTAAATTAAACCAAATTTGATAAGTCTTGAAATCCTGCAACAAAGAACGTGGCATCATCACTATATCTAAAGATGGCCATATAAGCTGGAAAAATGTGACTTGTATGTAAATGCATTATCAATCCAATCTATACTGGCCATACTACAGTATGTCACTGTAACATTGTTACCAACCAGCCAGCTCATCATGCAGTCACACATAGTCATCATAGCTACTACAGGGCATGCAACAAACATCTTTGTTCTCATCACCATCTCCTTCACTGGCAGAGGTATATTACTGTATGGTTTTCTAAGACTATCACTGTCTAGTCTTATCATCATCGGATGTCACCATGAGAGACCTCAACACTTTAAAACTCCAAGTCACGAGATGTAATGTCTACTACTAACTGTACTTACTCCACCTCTGCCATCATCTGTTGTCTTCAGTGCAAAATTATATTAAAAATATATGCAAATATAAATATGATAAAAATAAAAAAATGAATTATGGTTGCTACAGTCTTGTTCAGTAAAAGAGTAGCAGTGGAGGGCAACCATGCACTGGATTTATTTGTTTTTTTTTATGTTGATGAATTCTTTTGGTATATTATGTATTATCTGAAAATCAGTGGAGGCAGCAGGCCATGGCCATGTGGGCTGCAGACTCCATCACACCACCATAAACAGAACAACTCTCAGGATTACTGTACCAAACCACCTGTCACAAGTAAGCTACCGTATGTAATATTCATTGCTGACATCAAGGCACACTATACGTAATCTTATTTGTAGAGTGACATACCTCCATGCCAATCATACATTATAAACCATGGATTTTTCCCAAATTTCCAAAGCCCACCCAAAGAAAAGGGCTCTGATTTGAACCCAATTCCAACTTGTCAATAGCTATCTTCTTGTACCCCTAGCTTTGTATAAGATGGGGTGAAATATGTAGGTGCTACTGTGGATGGAAGAACTCAAGAGCTGCACTCTCACAACCAAGTTGGCAGGTACAGAGAGCCAAAAACCCGAAAGGCAGTATGAGAAAAAACTTGGGGCTTGCATTTGGAGTTCTATGCTTCCAAAAGGAGATGAAAATCACAGCGTGACAATTCGACAAATAACAGCATTGATGCCAAAAATGAAGACATTTATTCAAGGCAAAATGCATCCATGCCGAATGAGTGGCTAAGAAACACCGGTGCTTCACATCCAAGGTGTGACACTTTGTCAGGGGGGTAGAACCATAGGAAAGCAGTGGCTCTATTACTTTGACTCCAGGCACATAATGCAGAGCAAACCAAACACAAGCTCACAGTGAAATATTCACAAACAATATCACAGTACTGCCAGTCATTTCACAAAGAACACTTTTTCTCTGTCTTTGATTATTTGATTGATTTTTTGAGGTCAATGTTTCTTTAATGATGATGCATTTAACAGTGACACTGAATGTGTGGCCCTGCTCCCTGATGAAGCGTCATGCTTTAAATGCAAACCACCAGGGTTTCCTAGCCACTGACTAAGCATGGATGCATTTTGCCTTGAAACTGTTTTTTTCATTTTTGGCATCAATACCATTTGTTCATTTTATTGTCTCACTTATTTTCATCACTTTGTGGTGGTATGGACCACCCAGTGCAAGCTACTGGGGATGGAACATGTATCTACCGGCCCCAGGAATTGGCTTCTGGTGTTGGATCAGTCACTGGAAAGGTGATAGCTTTTTTATATAGGTATGAAATGTTATTGCTTAAAAGTATGTTAAAAAATGTTAGGATCATCATGGATTAAGCAGAAAATTCAAAGACAGGGTTTTGTAGTGTAAAAAATAAAGCTAAATCTGTATTTTCTCTGTAATCTTTTTAACTAGGTTTCAAAGTACTTAGTCAATACATGCAGTCTGATTAAGCAGCTCAACCTGCAGGTTTTATCAGGACAGACACAGGTCTATAGACTCCAGTACCCTGTATCATGGTTTCTTGACATTATGGACTTTCTTCACAATTCTGCATTGTCTTAACATAGTTTTTACCAATAATATGCTCCAAATAATCTATCCAGCAGGTGCATTTGGGGAGGATGAGATTTGTAAACTGTCTAATTCTGTGTCTCCCTGGATGACATTTTAATTGTTAGACTCACACTTCAGAAATTCACTTAAATTGACATCCCTGTATTGATTACATTGCTCCACAGATGAGCACAGATTTGCTTATTCTGAGTTTTGGGTATTTGTTTGGTGCCCTTTCCCACAGGCTCAGAGCACCTCACCAAGTACAATACATACACAGCAGTATAATGTCTTTGAAATGGATACTAACATTAATTCCAGCTTCCAAGCCAAGTAATTGTCAAATGAAAACTAAACTGAAATACAACTACAAAATATTACTCTATCATGGGCATGTATTTGCCCTGACCACCAACACAGATGGAAGTAAGTCAAAAGAGACCAATTTAAACAGATGGCTTTTATTCTTAACTTGCTTATGATTACTCATTTCTCATATGCCAACGCAGCAGTGACATTTAGACAGCGAAGTACATTACAGTGCCAATTCAATGTTGCCACTATAATGTACCAGCAGGACTCCAGCACTGCTTCTCTGGGTCCTGCACCAACTTGAAGCTGATTATATTAAAATACAGGGGGTGCGGGGGCAGTGCCCTGAAAAAACAAACATTTTACTTGACAGCTTTATGCCTTATGCAACTGCGGTCAACATAAAGCCATCACTGTAATGCCAGTCAACAAAATTTTTGTTGAACCGGTGTAGTAGATCCCTTATTTTTCCTAGATACATATAGCACAGTGGTTTAAGGCTCTGAGCTGCAAATCTGGAGACCTGGGTTTGAATCCCACAGCCCCCACTTGCATATACTGTATGATCTTGAGCAAGTCACTTAACTTCCCTGTGCTCCCAGGTCGCACCTGTAAACAAGCTTTCAGCTTAATGTGTCACTCCTGGTTAAACAATTGAAAAAAAAAAAGAAGAAGAGAAGATACACTCATCCATCTTCCTTCTACATTTATTTATTTATTTATTTGAAAAGTTTCACCAGGAACGGCACACTGAGCTGCAATAGCTCATTTCCAGAGGTGTCCTGGAGGGAGGGCTACAGAGGATACAGTAAGATACAGAGTTACACAAATAAGCAGCATTTTTGAGTTATAGGCAGATAGAACAGGACATCAAGTGAGTACTAGATAAATAAATCCATTTTACATATACTGTACATTTATGTAGCAAATTGTAATTACATATCATGTACATAAAACCAAATCACATATACAGGCACAGAGCTATAAATACATTACAATAATGAACTTACTAGGGTAACACCAGTATCCAGACAGAATTAGTAAACTGTAAGGTATATATGGTAGGGATACAGGTCAATTAGACAGGATATGGGAGAAAAGAGGGGGAGGTCAGATGAGACTGCCTATGACCCTTCAAGGTGCGGAAACCCTGCAAGGGGATAGGTAGGGAGCACAAAATGGAGGAATTGATAGTTGAGTGAGCCTGCACCCCTTTGGGATGCAATGACCCCACAAAGGGGAGGTCTATTCTTGAGGGCAGCTCAAGCTAGAGTGTTTGGTTAGATTCATGTCAAGTGATTGGTGGAAGAAAGTCAAGTGAAGAAAATAAGGGGGGAGGGTCAGAAGAAATTGCAGGAGGGGCATATGTATTGTTGGAGGAGATGGGAAAGTGAATGAGTGGATTGGGCAGAGCGGATATCTAAGGGGAGGGAGTCCCAGAGACTTGGGAAGTGATAAGAGAAGGTGACTCATCCAAATGAGGAGTACCGAAAGGGAAGGGCGAGGGTCCAAGGAAGGAGTTACATACTTACTATATATATTTTCCCTCTTTCTTCTTACCGCTCCACTCACTTTGCCTATTTTCACTTTTATAGGTTGTTCCAAAAAAAGACCTATGGTCAAAACATCAATTCTAACTCTACGTTCTAGTTTCAGTGTATATTTAATATAATCCTCTCATTTTGTTTTAAGCCCACATGCTGACATAATACTTTGTTTTGTTTTGTTTTTTAGCTGAGACATTCTGATTCATTAGGAATGGCTTGTCTGTATTCTTAAAACATAGTCAAGAAGTACACTGTGATGCACTTAGGGAGGAAAAACAAGAAAGCAGGGTACACGCTGGTGGGGGGATCAAAGAATTAGAACAGGAAGGGGATATGGTGGATCATAGTCTCCTCAAACCTTAAGGTAGGTTTCCAATGTAGTAGGGCAGCAGGAAGGGCCAATGGAATGCAGGCATGCATAGGTAGGGCCATTACTAGCAGAAGGAGGAAGGTTATAATGTCCCTCTACAAAGCCATGGTGAGGCCGCAGTTAGAGTACAGAGTTCAGTTTTGTTGACCACACCTCCATAAGGATATAGCTGCATTGGAGAGGGTTCAGAGATGGGCAACTGTGCCACATAGAAGACTATTACACAAACTGGGGAATATGGGTGTGGGCAGGACAGTAGTGTGGTGGGTAGGTAACTGGCTGGGTGGCAGGACACAGAGGGTGGTGGTAAATGGCTGTCACTCCACAGAGGGAAGAGTGACCAGTGGGGTACCACAGGGATCAGTGCTGGGACCGGTCCTATTCAACATCTTCATCAGTGACATTGCACAGGATATAGAAGGCAGAATTTCACTGTTCGCTGATGACACAAAGCTCTGTAACAGAGTAGACACACCAGAGGTGTAGACAGAATGAGAAGGACCTGCAGAAACTTGAAGAATGGTCAAAGGGTTTGGCAGTTGAAATTCAATGCAAAGAAATGCAAGATAATGCATATGGGGCACAAAAACCCTGGCACAATATATCAGTTGGGGGTGAGGATATAGCATGCACCAACAGGAAAGGGATCTTAGGGTTGTCATCTCTGATGACCTCAAAGATGAGGAAACAGTGTGACAAGGCATCAGGTAAAGCAAATAGGATGCTGGGATGTAAGGCAGGGGCATCACCAGCAGGAAAAGGAGGTCATAATTCCGCTATACAAGACACTAGTGAGGCCCCACCTGGAGTACAGTGTACAGTTCTGGAGACCATACCTACGTAGGACATAGACAGGGTAGAAAAGGTTCAGAGGAGGGCAACAAAGATGGTGCATGGGTTGCATCACAAGTCCTATGAAGACAGGTTGAAGGAACTGAACATGTACTCCCTGGAGGAGAGGAAGGAGAGGGATATGATAGAGACATACAAGTATCTTACAGGGAGGAACAGGGTGCAGGAAAACACTATTTTAAGCGAAAAGATGTTTCAGGACTAGAGGGCATGGGATGAAGTTGGAGGAGGACGATTCAGAGGAAACATGAGAAAGAATTTCTTCACAGAACGGGTGGTGGACAAGTGGAACACCCTGCCAGAGGAAGTGGTGGGGGCTGAAACAATCACGGGATTTAAGAATGCATGGGATAGACATAAAGGAATTCTAGAGGTCAGGGGTAAGGGGAAATAGACTTCTAGGAAAACAAACTGAACTTACAAGCTCAAATGGGCAGACTAGGTGGGCCATAGGCCCTTATCTGCCAACACTGTCTATGTATCTATGTATCTATGTAACAAAATGGTGCAGGGTATGCAGGGGAAGACATACAAGCGGAGGTGTAAGGAGCTGAATCTGTGCACAATGAAAACAAGGAGGGAAAGGGACAACATGATTGAAACCTTTAAATATATGAAGGGGCTCAGTAAAGTAGCTGAAGGGGATCAGCTGAAAAAGAAGGAAGGAGCCAGAACTAGAGGGCCCAGCCTCAGATTGCGAGGAAATAGGTTCAGTGGCAATGTGAGGGGGTACTTCTTCACAGAGAGGTTGGTGTTGGAGCCCTGAAACCGACTGCCGGACAGAGTAGTGGGGGCTGAGACATTGGAGGAATTCAAGAGGGCATGGGACAGACATATGGGACTAAGTATTGGGAGGAAGGTGAGGGCAAGTGTGGAGGGTGGTGTGAAAGGGGAGGGTTGGGAAGACTAGATGGGCCAGAAGGGTCCTTTTCTGAAGTCAAATTTCTATGATTGTATGATAGGAAGACTTCCAGCTAATATGATAAATAATATCAGGGAAAGGTTTGTTTCCAGGTTTGATCTGGGAGCACAAGAAAGTTAAGTGACTTGCTTAGGGTCACACAGCATGCAAGTGGGAGCTGAGGGATTCAGTCCCAGGTACCTAGGTTTGTAGCCCAGTGTTCTTAACCACTACACTATACTGCCTCCTCCAGCCACCCTCATCCCTTTTA
This sequence comes from Neoceratodus forsteri, assembly GCA_016271365.2. Classification (NCBI taxonomy): domain Eukaryota; kingdom Metazoa; phylum Chordata; order Ceratodontiformes; family Ceratodontidae; genus Neoceratodus; species Neoceratodus forsteri. The sequence goes on from CM057450.1 coordinate 875,017,216, forward strand.
TGTGTTCCCACTGTGCTGCTACCTGGTCTCCTCCAGGCGGCAGTCAAGCAGCAGGGTGTAGTCTCCCCATCCCAGGTTATGAGAGTTGTCCCCAGGATGCACAATCCTCCATCCACTGTTAATAAACAAGCACTTACTAGATTTTCAAATGTTTTGGTATATCACCTGGGCCTGGTAAATTTGCCATGGCCAATTCTGACGAATGTATGGATTTCAGCTACATTACAGAAACAGTAGTGCAGAGTTTTCTGGAGACACAGTAGAAACTAGGGGACAGGCTGGAAAAGCTGAAACATGAATTTGTTTTTGGTCACATTCTCAGTGAAACAATATCCTCACTGAAGGGTTCACACAATGGTTTTCTCTCACACAACTCTCCCTTCTACCCTGAATCACTGGGGTCCTGCCACAGTTTCATGCACATGAATTAGCATTTTATATACTAGAAGTTATTACCTCTATTAGTCTGTCGACTTCTACATGATTCTGTTATCCCTGGTCATTTACAAAATATGCATTGGATGTGTCTCCTTCCCTTTATTTACAATGGGTATCTCATGAAAACATCAATGTTTGATCTCCCTATGTCAGGGAACAGTTTATCATGTGCGATACTTCCAGTACTACAGTATGAAAGTCCTTACCTGAAGCATGACCTAAGTTCCACGGAACTACTACAGTACTACTCTATATACCTGCATAGTCAAGCTAACAAACAACACATCGTCTGTGTGAAACTCTAAGTTATTAAATATGTATTTGAAACATACATTTTAAAGATTCATAATGATCATCAATTTCTGTGGCAACAATAGAGTTACAGTATACAACCCAGCATAGTAGCGCAGAGGTAGTGCTACCCCATGCTGCAGCACTGACCAGGGTACAATAATGGACAATGTCATTCAAGGGTCAGTAGGTGAAAGGATTGTGCAACCTGGGATCAGCTCTCATTCCTTTGGAGAGGGAGACTACATGCTGCTGCTCGACTGGAGAAGACTAGGTAGCAGCACAGTGGGAACACATAAAAGGGGTACAGGCAGGTTCTGGACACCAGAAGCACACATGCACACATCATTGCATGACAGCATCCTTGGGAAGAAAATTCAGTAACTGGGGAAACAGTCGTGGTCTCCTGATGTGTCAGTATACTTGCCAAGCACAACTGACATGGCAGTCTGCTCACTAATGTTGTGGTCCTGGGTCAGTGGTGGGTGACCAGTAAGTTGAGAAGGTTGGTGACAATGCTCAGGGGAGCTGTCAGGCAAGCTGGGGTGCAAGAAAAAGATGAACAAAAAAAGTTGGAGATTTCTGGAATTACAAGGTGGTGATATGATGTTGCTCTCGAACTCTGTGCACACTGAAACAGTTTATTCAGCTGACATATCAGAGGATTCTTTAAGCTAATTAGAGGCAATTGACAAATTATGGCTGTCTTTTACTTTCTGACAATTTAAGTACCTAATCCCCATTAAAGGGCCATTAAAGGGGCAGTATTTTGAGGTCACCATGTAATACAACACTTGATTATTTATTGATGTATGTATATATGTATGTACTGTATGTATTATAAGGGCACAACAGTGCCCTTATAGTTAAGTTTGGTACTGTTTTTCAATGTTAAATCTCAGTTTTTGCTCACCAAGAACTTTGGCATTTTTCAATGAAATTGCCCAAAAATTGGTATTTGCTGTCATGTTGCCAGAGTCACAAGATGTGGAAAGTTTTTTGATGGCAGCTTGTGTGGTTTATGAGATATAAAGTGGTCAAAAAGCTATAAATGAACACTTTTTTTCCCATGGGATAACATGGGATTTTTTGCCCTCATCTACAGCACACATAGAGTGAAATATTTCTCTGAAATATTTATGGATGATGGGGTATGTGCCAAGGGTGTGCCTTTGGATGGTTTGGTGAAAAAATATATATTACTATTTTTGAATTATAACAATTTTTGTTATAGATGCAGGACGGGTAGTGCAACTGTATTTTGTAAATATAGTGCAAATGGTAATTAGAAAAACTATTAGCACCATATTTTGAAAATACAGTGAGAAAGGTAATTAGAAAAAACATTTGCACTGTATTTTGAAAATACAGTTCAAATGGTATTTTTAATTACCTTTCAGCTTAAAATGTTCTGCTGCACATAAGACTTGTAATTAGTAGTGCAGACATGTGGTAACTGTGGGAAGTTTTGTGATAGATGTAGGACAGGCAGTGTGAACGGTATTTTGTAAATACATTGTGAATGGTAATTTGAAAAAACATTCAAGCTGTATTTTGAAAATACAATGCGAACGATGATTAGAAAAGCCATTCAAGCTGTATTTTGCAAATACAGTTCAAATGGTATTTTTAATTAAATTTCAGTTTAAAATGTTCTGCTGTAAATAACATTTTCTAATTAGTAGTGTAGACATGTGGTAACTGTGGGAAACGTGTGTGCTCTGTTTAATGTAATATTAAGTTTTAATTTAAGTGGTAAATGTTTATATTTGTGGTTTGGATTATTTCATAGTTTTTTTGCTTAGAAAAAATGTTCGAATTGTATTTTGTAAATACAGTTTGAACGGTAATTAGAAAGAAACGTTCAAACTGTATTTTGAAAATACATTTAGAACAGTAATTAAAAAAAAATTCAAACTGTATTTTGAAAATACAATTCAAATTATGTTTTTTGAAATTTTCCATAGGATAACATTGTGGTGGCCATGTTACCTTTAAATGCCTATATCTTGAAAATGGTTCAAGATATGAATTTTATTGCTAAACACAGCTTAGTACACCTTACGTGTACTAAGCATACGTGCAGGTTGCCAGGCCATGATTACAACTGTGGTGGAATTTTCCCCAGTGTTCCGATGATTACTGAGATATTATGCCATTTGCATCACAAGGATTACTTGGAATGTCTCTATGCCTGCGCTGTGTCTCTACACTTATGGGTTGATGTGAGCTGGGCCCTGCACTCCCACATATGGATACCATTATGTAATAATGGGAGCGCAAGTCCCTCCATTATGCAATACTGGGAAAGCCAGGCCAGGAGGGCCCTGCATTCCCGCAGGGAGATGAGGGATCATTACAATGTCTGTACACTTATGGATAGATGGAAGCTCAGGGCCCATTGGGCCCTACACTGCCAAAAATGGATACACTTATCATTATGGAGTGATGGCAACATGATGGCCACACATGGAGATGAGGGTTACTTACAATGTCTCTACACTTATGGTCACATAAGAGCGCAGCACCTGGAGGGCCCTGCCTTCCCACATGAAAATCAGAGACAAGTACTTTTTTTGAATTTTAATAAACTTTATTGATATTCTAAACAATAAAAGACACACATATAACAGTACAACAAACAAATGTTAACAATAAAAACCAACATCCACTAACATAACCCCCCAAATCCCCCCTCCGTCACCAGCCCACCATCTCCTCAAGGCAGAGCCCAACAGACAAGGTATAAAGTCCATAACCAGAAGCAGATGGGTTGATATTTAAAACACAAACAGTCTACCAATATCTATCAAGGGTGTCCAGCCACAACTTACAATGTATATAAGGTATGCAGCTTACCTCATCTCTTCTCATATCTAGATAATTGATTATTTATGCTAGCGATCATCTTCTCAACCCTAAGGTTAAACAATAGCTCCTGCAGCCATTCGGGATAGGTTAAAGACTGGTCATCCTGCCAATGACGAAGAACAATCTTCCTAACCAGCAGGGATATCATAGCCATATAATATCTACTCTCCTTAATATCAATAGTTGAGTAGTCTCCAACCACACATATCTCGGGTAAAAATACCTGTCAATTCCCAATAGCGGATCTACCTTGTGCTGGATAATTGACCACGTGGAAGCCACCTTGGGACAAAACCAAAAAATGTGATAAGGAGCATCCTCTGAGTTTCCACATCTTCTACAAAGAAAGGAGTCAACTCTTTGCATCTTAGCCAATTTGACCGGGGTAAGATATAGATCATGAAGAATATAAAACTGAGCGAGATACAGATGATCCTGCACAATATAAGTGTAATTATCTTGCCATATCTTGTGCTATTCAAAGTCTAGCTGTGGGAACTGGGAATTCCAATAGGTGGGCATGCCCTCCAACATGGGAAAAGCTTTGAGAAGTAAGGAAGCATAGATTTGTGATACAGAATGCAGGCAGGATGCCAAAGTCCCCAAGGACTGCAGGAACTCACCTTCATTCACCGTGATAACACCTGTACCAAACAAGTTATGATAGAATGGCGAACATGATATACTTTAAAAATAATAGTGATACTCAACCCTAATTCATGTAACATTTCCATCAAAGAAAGACAAGACCTATTCCTGAGCAAGCTATGCACATCAGTGTTCTCAAGCTGGGAAAACCAGCTCTCAGCAATAACCTTCCCACCAATCTAGAAGTGCGGGTTTTAGAGAATGGTTTGGGAAATGTCCTTTTTATGGTTATATCTCAAGACTGAGCACAGTTGTGAATGCACTATAGCTAACAACCCAATCACTGTAGCCCACAAAGAGGCAAGTTACTCTTTGGGGGCTACAAATAATAAAGAATTTGGGAATAAGCCAGCATTCTGAATAAACTCCCATTCTAAAGTCAGCCAAATGGGGAAATAAGAATTGGGGTCAGCATTCAGTCTCTCAGAAAGCCACCTTAATACTTACTGGCATGGCTAGCTCAATAGTAAGGGCCAGAATGTGGAAGCCGAAGTCCACCATAGAACTTAGAAGCCACAAGTTTGTTATAGGACTCTCTTGGGGGCATTCCCAACCATACAAAATCTGAAATAAGAAAGTAGATCCTTCTAAACCAGGAAAGTGGGTGTCAGTAATTCAACATATTGAGAGGATAAAAAAGCCTGGGTAAAATATTACTTTTAAGGATGTTAATTCTTCCCCGTATAGTCAAAGGTAACTTCCTCCAATGTTGAAGGTCTTGATGAATGATAGAAACCAAGTCAGTGAAATTAAGCTTTATTATGCGGGCCTCACTGTGAGAGAGGAAAATACTCAAGTGTTTGGGGGAGTGAGGAGACCATGTCATGCCTAAGTCAGTAATGTCTGTCTTGAAGTTCTAAAATGTAAGGGCATAACTACAGTCTTATCTAAGTTTAGTTTATAATTGGACAGATACCCATATTCTTGTATGGTAGCCAACACTGCGGGGATAGCTGACTTTGGATGAAACACTTGCAGGAGAATATCATCTGCATAAGCAGACAATTTGACTTTCATAAAACCAATGTGAATCCTGCTAAGGTCCGGGTTCAGCCTAAGTTTAGTAAGAAGCAGCTCTAAATACAAATTAAACAAGAGTGGTGATAATGGATATCCCTACCTTGGACCAGAAAAAGGGGAAAAGAGGAGGAAAAAACACCATTGCAGCAGATACAAGCACTGGGAGAAGAGTATAACACTTGAATCCAGGAAATAAATTGGGAGGGAAAGCCAAACCTTGTAAGGGTCACAAATAGAAACCGCCAACCAACTCTATCAAAAGCCTTCTCCTCATCTAGGGACACCAACACCCCAACAAGAAAGTGTGGTCAACAAGCTGAAAATCTATCTGATATGAGGAGCAAATGAACAGGAGAATAAAGAGTGTATTCCCACTGCTGAGGGTTCAACACACTCCATGGATTACAAATACCAAGGTAGTCCACCATCTCTCGCAAGGAGCGCTGGACAGGAGAAAAACCTGACTGAGGCCTGCCAGACAAATCAAGATCTGAAGAAAAACTAAGGGTCCAATCCCCCCCCCCAAAAAAAATGTGAATCATAAGGAATGGGGCAATTAAATTAGCCAACTCCATAAAAAAAGAGGGAGTGTCAAAATTGGGACCATAAACACAGCCCAACAGAATGTCAGTATGGTTCAAGGTTCCACAGAGAAAGAGGTATCTACCCTGAGGGTCCCTCAGACACTGTTGACATACCTTCCTAGAAAAAGGACTGCCACACCTCTGCTGGAGGTACTATCCCCCATAGTAAAAACCTGACCAATGTGCTGATGCCAGAATACTGAGCCCTCAATTTCAAGAAGATGTGTCTCCTGTAAAAATAAATCATCACATTTATAATGTTGCAGATGCTTAGGAATACTGCATTGTTTGGTCTTGGACTGAGCACCCTTCACATTCCATATAGTAAAGATTAAAGGACTAGCCATGACTAACCCTATGAAACAATCCCATATGACCCATCATGTACATTAGAGAAATTAAACCCATTCAGAGCATAAAGTTAGTGCTCTGCCCTCCTTCCTCCCAACCCCAAACTAACATCCCTAGTAACATAAGTCCAGGAAGCAAAAACCTGTACCTTACTCTAACCCCCCAAAAGGACTTCGGGAAACATGGAGGGTGGGACCATAACCCTATAATCACAAAACAGTGTCCCCCAAAAAGGAAATAATTAAGAAAAATGAAGGTATGCTAACATGAAACACACCAACAAATTCCCATCCTCCCCCTCCATGAAGGAAATAACTAACAAGAAAAAAACAGTCCATGGTGAACCCAAACCAACAGTCTCCTCACTGCCCCCCCCACTGCAAAACCCATACAAGAAACATAACCCTCAAATTCATGACCTGACCAAGTGTTTCATGGCTAACTATACCCACCATAATCACGGCTAAGCCAGCAAGAGAGCAGGCAACCTATACTACTCAACCCTCCATTAAAAATCTTTCTAATGTATACATAAACCCTCTCAAAGTAAATCTAACATATTACCCATAGCACAAAAGGAAAAAAATGTGAATGTAAATGTAAATGTGGCCTGACCCGTGGACCCTAGAAAATTATATCCATGTCCTTACATCAGGTGGTCGCAGCTCCTAGATACATAATCGAAGCTGGACCCCTTAGTTATAATATACCCACAGGAACCCAAACAATACAGTAGGGGCAAACGATTAAAGATAAACCTTACTATGCCAGTGCCCCAGTATAAAGTACAAATAACAAGGCAAGGAGAACTACACAAAATAAATAGAAAACTAAGGTAATACTCTATGCCAAATCTCTCTATTAAAAAACATCTAGGATTATTAACAACTATGATTCACAAGGGACCATTATTCCCAACCTCCTTCCACCTTAATTGTTGCCCAGGACAATAAAGCAACACAGAATATGAATTATGACATAAAATATCAGTGCAGTATTAATGCCCCAGAACCAGAGCACAAGTCATAAAATTTAGTCCAAACTATCCTGGGAAGTGAGCCACCTGCACATTCCTATTTGCAGGATGCAGAGCAAAACAGTGTCCAGGCATAAAATAAAAAGATTTACTGCACTCGTGCTCTTAAATGAAAACAGTCTCCTTGCGAATGCTGTGAGCAGAATATTCATTGGGGAAGGTGGAAACACACAGACCATACAGATACTTTGAACTACAGTGATGTGACCCTAAAACTGTAGTTCGAAACAGGACCATGCACTGAACTGAAATTCCCTTCACTCTAATTGCAACGATCAGGTAGCAGCATTCAATCAGAAGGAACATCCTGAAGCAGCTGTAAAGCCCTTAGCTGACAGCTACAAGGACCCAGTATCATCCCTGTAAATAAGTGATGAAAGAATGCGGTACCCTTGGGGAAATCAGTCCAGATTCAATTGAGAGATAGAGATTGAAGAAAGCGCAAACTGCACTATTCATCCTGTATCTAAGTGTGATAGACAATCAGGCCACAAGCAACATAGGTTAAAAACTAGCAAGCAGGACCTGTAAGAAACATCTCATTACAGTGCATCCCAGCTAGAAAAGGCACAAAGGGAATATGAAGTCAGGAGAAACATATGTGATGCAGGTCCAGTCCACTAAATAAAATTAGTCCAGCTGTGCTTGTGAGGGAGATGTTTAATGATGGAACCATAACCATTAATCAAAAAAGGGCTCAAATTGTCCCTCCCTTCCAATTTCGAACTTCGTTGGGTCGTCAGACCTTAATTCAGCTGCTTGCCCAAAAATAATGAACAAAACCAAAAGGGGGAGCAGCTTCCAAATACTCAAACAGGGAAAATGCACCAAAGGAATGATGCCCAGTTCCACTGTCCTGCAAAAGGAGAGTAACACTATCATCACTCCTTAAACAACTCTGGGAGCAGGGTTATCAGGTCCAAATGGGCTTGCTCCACAGTCAGAAAAGATTTCCATGAATCATTGACCAAAATATGTAGAGTTGCAGAGTTGGCCATCCTGAATTTAATACAGGCAGCTATAAGTTTACTAACTACAGGATGAAAAGCAGCTCTCCTCTGCTGCACCAATCCAGGCAGATCCTGTGTAATTCTAAATTGAGTACCCTCCCAAGTGACTTCCTTAATATCCCGGAGCTTGGAAAGCACATCTTGCTGCTCCAAATAATTAAGAAATTGTAGATGAAAGGTCTTGGAGGTGATCCCTGTGGTGGAGCAGGACATAGTGAGCGATGGGCAGGTTCAGTTACATAGGAGGTACCATATGCAGAGGGGCCTGTGATCTTATTTAACTTCTTCATAAAAAGGAATGGGTCAGAACCTTCAGCCTTCTTAGGTAAACATACAATATCTAACTTATTTCTCTGGCTCTGACCCTCCAAGTCCTCTAATGTAGCCTCCAGTTACACATGTTTCCTGCATAACTCCACCGTCTCGGGATCAATTTTCTCCTTCCACTTCTCTAGACAGATAATCCAGGCTTCATTATCTGATGCTGCCCACTGTAAGTCTTCCACCGAAGTTCAAAGAGGCTTCAGTTCTTATGTAATTTCTTTCAGTTCATGTTTAAAGGGCAGAAACTCAGCAAGGAAGTGCTCCTCAGACTGTGGAGCTGGTCGGAGTGTGGTAGTAGATTGTTTCCCAGAAGCAGTAGTGTGGGCCTTAGTATGTTTGCTAGCTTTGTCTGGCATAGCAGGTGGAGTGTGGTGAGGTGAAGCGTTTTTCATCTTCATGTCCATATTTCAGTCTGAGATTGATACCACAAATTCCTAACAGTTAAAACAGCAGGAATGGCACTGTTGCAGCAATCAGAAGTTGGTTTTACAGGAGAAAAATGGGTTTTGAGGTGAGAAACGGGAGCGATAAAAAAGGGCAGCTACTTGGCTTTTCACATCATGTGACCCCATCAGAGACAATTACAATATGATTGCATGGGAGCACAGGGCCTGGATGGCCCTGTGCTACCACAACACACTGCAGACTGGTGGAAGTGCAAGGCCCAGGGAGTCCTGCACTCCCACAAACACATACGGGTACAATTACACTTTCTCTAAGAGAAGGGAAATTAATTGCAAAAAACTCTGTTAATGCATTAGTTAGGATTTCTATTACAGTGACAAAAGTCTGGAAATTTGATATTAGGGTTACCAACCCTCCCACCCCACCACTCTCCACACACCAACAAGCACTGGGATGCGTCCTGGGGTTGTCAGTCTTAACTCTCACCCTGTTCCCCTATACTGTACCATGTGAGCTTGCTAAAACATGGAATGGGGTGAGAGTTAAGGTCGATGACCCTACTGCACACCCCAATGCCTGTTAGTGTGTGGAGGGTGGAGGGGGTTGTAGGGGTTGGTATTCCTAACATCAAGTTTCCAGACTTTTGTCACTGTAATAGAAACCCTAACTGATGCATTAACAGAGTTTTTTGCAATTAATATTTACAGTATATAGGTGTTTTTATTATTATTACACCCGTTGCATACAGCACTTTAACATTTACTAGCTGATCAAATGGTAGGTTACTCACCCAGTAAAGGTAATTGTATGAGCTTCATTTTTCATAATTCCTAGTTCTTATGATGTGGGTTATTTCCACCTTATATGCTGAAGATGAACATCTTACCTTGGATCTCCCATGATCTGATCCCACTTTATTTCCCAGATTTCTCCGTGTTCCTCAGATAGAAACTTTTCAAGCTTTACCTGATGCTAAGTAGTGCTGTGAAAGACATTTTGCTATGTGTTAGAGAAAACAATTAAGGTTGTTAAGTTAGAATGGAGCAGACAGATTCCATTTTCTGAGTATGATAATATTTTTATTCACCTAGTGCAAAGTCTAGTACAGGGCACGCCATAGTCAAAGCACATATACTGTAGCTAGCTTTCTGCTTCTATCTTGTCTTAGGGTGGGACAAGGAATGCAGTAAAGGGATGCTCATACAGTTACCTTTTCTAGATGAGTAGGCATATCCCTTTACATCATTTCTGACCTTTACAATGTGGGTTAACTGAAAGTAGAAGTAGTTGTCACATTTCTGAAGGACAGAATGAGGCAGAAGTTGAGACCATATGTTGTTGAGTATTAGAGAGATAGTACTACTGAAGTATGCTCTGTCTTAGTCAACAGAGTGTACACCATAGTGTTTTAAGAAGGTATGCACTGATGACCAAGTGACCACCGTGCAAATCTCTGCAGCTGATGTCTTATCCTTTTCTGCCCATGAGTTGGTAATTGCTCTACTGAAATGTACCTTGATGCCATCTGGTGAGTGTTTGCTGGGGGCTTTATATCCTCTGCTATGGCTCTATTATACCATGCTGCCATGGTAGCCTTGGTTGTTATGATGGCCATTCACTGTCACTCTAACAGATGAGTAGTCTGCCCATTCTTTTTATGTGTTGCACTGTCTAAATACTGTATGGGAACATCTTCTTCCTAACACTGTATGTTCAGAGAAAGGCTTCTTGTTCATTTGATGGTGAGGAGAGTAATGATGGCAGGTCAGTGGACTCTGTAGTGTGAAATTCTAATGCCACATTTGATGTGAAGGAAGGGACTGTCCTGAGTGATACTCCATCTTGGTGAATTATTAGAAAAAGCTTCTTGCATGACCGTGCATTCAGCTCATTTATCCTGCATGCTGAGCATACCACAATCACAAAAACTGTTTTTAGTACATGCCATAGTGGGCCTACGGTGCTCAGTGGTTCAATGGGCTCATCTGCCATGGCATTGAGAATCGTGTTGAGATCACAAGGTGGTGTCGGGTTTCTTGCTTTGTTGACTAAGATGTTCAGTGCTTTCAGAAAGTGAATGACATCCTATTGTTTGTCTTGGGTGCCTTGTCTGACTTGATCTCTTTCTGCTTAGGTTGCTGCCGGTTGTACCCTTAGGAATGCTGATGAAAAGCCCTTGTCAAGTTATTGTTGGAGAAATTACAGTGTGAACAGGAGTGGGTGAATGATAACACAACAATGGCAGATAGGTGCAATACACCTCAGTGTGGCTTTATTTTTTTTCTTAAAATGTCAGGATCAAAAATAATAAACTAAAAATAACAAAACAATATTTACAAAGGAAATACTATAACTTGTAGTACTGCACACAGAGTGGATCACTATCAAGGTTTTTAGGTCCACCTTCCACTGTGCTCTTCTTTAGACCATATACTGGCACAGGTCCTCCAGGTTCCTCTCCCAAGGCTAAACTGAACAAACTCTAGTAGAGGAGAGGCTTTTATACAAAAATGTCTGATCACCTGATCTGCCCTTTTTCTAATATAGCATTATTATATATGCTAACACAAACATTTTAGATCTGGTTGACCCACAATTCAGTTAAGTCATATATCAGGAAGCTATTGTTTAAAGTTTTAACTTATACCATCAGTAACATCCCTTGAAATACACAATGAATACATAAATGGTGCATAATGTGTCTTGGCTCCTCCCATGAACAGTCTGACTGACACTTAATATATTATAAAAGGGGCCCCTAGAGGCCACTGTCACCCTAAAGGGTCAATCTGGAATTATTTTCTACAGGCAAGCTCAGTACCTTTATTCAGCTTGCCTGGCTTTTAAATAAAGAACAATTTCACAGTATTCATTTCATTCATGATACTCAGCCCTTTATAACGCTTATCTCAGGGCTCAGCAAAGAAAGGGAGGGCACCTTAGAGATTTTCGGTATCTCGCTATATTTCTTTTTATTTAAACATTTTTTTTTTATTTTCATGATTTCTATTGTAGCTTTCTTTATATTGTTTTAGAAAGGCTCCTGAAGCAAAATGTTTTCAAGCAAGGGACTTTTTTTTTTTTTGCAATTGTTTAACTAGGAGTAGCACACTAAGCTGAAAGCTTGTTTACAGGTGCAACCTGGGAGCACAGGGAAGGTAAGGGACTTGCTCAGTGTCACACAGTATGTAAGTGGGGGCTGTGGGATTCAAACGCAGGTCTCCAGATTTGCAGCTCAGGGCCTTAAACCACTGTGCTATACTGCCTCCCTAAGTTTCTGTCCCACTTAATTTCTGTGGCATAGGTTTTTCCTTGCTGCACCAGAGAATGCTAGACAAGTGGGAAAGAGAGAGAGAAAGAGAGTGTGAGAAGTGCTCATGGCTGCAAAACACAGACCTCTCCACTCAAATGGGTTTCCCAATAGATATTTACTTAGGAGAAATTAGCCTCCCTGTAAATCAAAAAGAGAACTACACTCTTGCTGGTTGCAGTCCTGCTTCATGTCTATTGCTGTTTTCTGCAGTTCTTTCAGTTCACTTGCACATTTCAACAGGAGCTTCTAAAAGGGGAAAAGAAAACTGAAGCCGCTTCCTGACAGAGTGTCACTTTGTGCATCCACTATTGCACTTGATTAATTCATTCTCTGCTATTCTGAGCACAAAACAAAATTGAGGGCTTTCTTCTTACTGAAGCCACTCCATGACACATTTCTCTGTCCCTTCATTCCAGCACTCTGCTCCCTGTCTGTGACAGATTTTCTTTTAGCCTAAAGCAAATAAACATGCTCTCCCCAATTCATTAAGCCTCTATTTTTAGTTTAATCTGGAGGCAAATGGAGTACTTGCACTCACAGAGTGGCTTTTTGCAGTGGTGGAAAGAAAAGTGAAGCCGCTCTGTGAAACAGTTTCTTTCTCTAAGAATTCTGTCCTATAGTATGTTTGGGTCTGTATATTTCTAAATCTAGTCCTTTATATTTCTCTACGTCTGAACTGAGCCTTCATAATTTTTAGTATTTTGAGGCAATGGGAATGTTTACCATGCAGGGCGGCTCTTCAGCATAAAAGAGAAAAATAGAACAAGAGCCATTACAAGTTACAGCCTGAAGTTCCTGTTTTACTTTCTTCACTTCTTTCTAATATAAATATACAGCCACTACATAGCAATCAACAGTGAGCATCATTGTTACAGGGCTGTAGAGGAGACAGCAAATAAAGTTTTTCCATTCTTCTAACATAAGGAGAGAGAAAGACAATAATACAGTTTCTTTTCTATATCAATTCAATCTTCCTTCTTAATATTGCACTTTATTCCATCTCTAAAGCACTAGAAGCACTTTATTTATCATCCAGCAAGCAAGATTGGCAATTTGGGGCATTCTGCACTTTAAAAATGTACTTTACATTGAGCTTTCTTCCATAGCACATTTCTCCAGCCAATATTAATCAGCCAGCAATCAGGCTGGACACCATGGTCATTCTTTTCCAGGCTGCCACTATATTCCTTTCTTAAAGGTACAGCACAGCATTTTATCAAGCACACAAATACCTTATCATTTTACTAATGTGCACATATCTATTCTTTTTCTACTGCAGCACTTTACATAGAGCTTTCTTCCTACATACAGTCAGCTACTGTATTTGCTCATAGCCATATCTGTTATTTTTTTAGAAAGCATATGGCTTCTGGTGAGGGACAGGATGGTGAATAAGAAACAAATAAAGGAAGAAAAGAGATTTATGAAGGATACAAAAAGACTGCCATAGGTGGCCAACCTATTGCAATTTTAGAAAAAGAACAGGTTAGTTTTTAGAGGTACTGGTGCAACAGCTTGTACAGAAGTAAGGGGAGAAGATACACCAATTTTCTGGGTAGAGCACAGTTCTACCACATATAGCATGTGGGTTCTGAGACTGTGGATGGGTTGACACTTGATCTATCACTCCATCAGGAAAAGATGAACAAATGTCTTTTACATTTAGAGTGCCTTGATGAGCTCCTGGAGTATAGCATTATTTTGACCACCTAAGAATCATAGCCTTCTTTCAACAGTCTTTCCCTCTCAGGAGCCAGACTGTATTTTCTGGAGTGCCTGTGAGTTCAGATGCTTCATTACACCCAGTGACAGCATATTTTGATGCCAGTTGGCACCATGGGTGGTCTGTTGATACTGCTACCAGTGCTACAAATCATATCCTTTTGGGCCAGAATGTGGTGATGATTAACACCTTTGTGCATAATTGTTGTGTCTTTCGAAGTGTCTGGTGGGTGATTGGGATGGGGAAGATGTATGCTTATTGGAAGTTCCACTCTAGTGTCAGTGCATCTGTCTCTCTGGTCTGTTTGTCTTTGAAGCAAAAGAACTATGTTGTTAACTGGGCATTCCTGTCTGTTGCAATGTGGTCCAGCAGGAATGATCCCCATTTCTCTGATATTGTTGTGAAAATGGGATTGTCTAGTTTCTATTTTCCTGGATCAATTAATTGTTGAGTGAGCCATGGCCTGGTGGTTAAGTTTCCACAATAGATGTATTGCTGTTGTGTGGCACAGTTGCATTTGTGCCCAATTTAGCACTTTTGGGGACTTCTTTGACATTCTCTGGCTCTTTGTTCCTCTCTATTTCAAGATGTATGATACTGTCACTCTATTGTCTGAGCAGATTGATACTTATCAACCCTTGATGTGTGTGGTGAAGTGCTGGAGGGCCAGGTAAATTGCTTTCATTTACAGAATTTTGATTGGTATCATGGCTTCTGATTGTAACTATCATCCCTGTGTTATTTTTGTTTACGGTATGACTCTCCTGCCTGTTAGGCTAGTGTCTGTGTCCAGGACTATCTAGTGTTGCATCTCTAGTGGCTTGCCCCTGCATATGTTGGATGGCAGGGTCCACTAGGTCAGTGAACTGCATTCTGTCACAATCATGTGAATTGTCTTTGATAGGGAGATCAGCTTGGAGAGACACTGACTGCATTTCTAAAATTGTTCAGGAAGCAGGGGAAAACATTGACATCCTGGTACACATAGGGACTAATGATCTCACCAGCCGGTCAGTTGTGGAGACCAAGAAACACCTGACCTGGCTGGGTGACAAACTATCATCCACTTCATCTGGCATCTCCTTCTCTGAGATCCTGCCAGTCTGGAAGGGGGGGCAGATGGACGGAAGGTCAGAGTAGGGGAGATAGGGGAGCTAAACATGTGGCTCAAGGGCTGGTGTCAGGAAAAAGGACACAAATTTGTAGGGAACTGGCAACAGTTTTGGGAGAGAAAGTTCTTTAAATTTGATGGACTGCATCTGACTAAGGAGGGAGTCTGTGCATTGGTACAGAAGTTTGACGTCTTTGCAGAATGTTTAAACTAGCAAATGGGGAGATGGGTGCAGCATCCCATACATTGAATGGGAAGAACACTCCTCCCCCCTCAGCTAGTGGTCAAACAGGAGTTCAGCTTGTTTGCAGTTCATTTTTGCATCACCAGGTAAGGAAAAAGGCCCAGCTCCCCATACGATGCACAAGGGAAATGCCAGACGTCACCCAACAACTAACACAATAAAATCTGGCCAATGGAAAATCATGTACCCAAATGCTCGCAGTCTAGGAAACAAGATCCCAGACCTGCAGGCAATAATGACAGAGGCTAAACTGGACATAGTAGCAATTAGCGAGATGTGGTTTAACAGTAACCACACTTGGGAGACTTCAGTACCTGGCTATGTACTGTTCAGAAGAGACTGAGGTGCAAATGGGGGGGGTGGAGTGGCCCTGTATATCAATGAAAATATCAAAGCTACAGAAATTCAGAATACACATAAGGAGCCAGAAGAACTGTGGGTCACCCTGGAAACAGGAAATGGGACAGCCATAAGAACTGGGGTTGTCTACAGGCCCCCAGACCAGGGGGAGGACATAGACACAGTACTGTTAGAAAATATACAAAACATAACAGCTAAAGGGGAGGTTCTGATAATGGCAGACTTCAACATGCCAGATACAGATTGATCAATTCCAGCAGGAACATCTGCCAGAACTAGACACGTGGTGGATTCCCTGCAGGGAGAAGGCCTCAAACAACTGGTACAACAACCCACAAGAGACAGGGCTATCCCAGATCTAGTACTGACTAACAGGGAAAGGATCATGGATCTCCAGGTAGAAGGTCACCTGGGGGCCAGTGACCATCACATGGTATGGTTCACTTTGGCCACTCCAACTAAATCATCACATTACAAGGCAAAAATATGGGACTTCAGAGGAGCTGACTTTGATAAGATGACCAACAGAGTTAAATTAGCTATGGCAAAAAGAAATACAGGTGAGAGGTACAGGCAAAGTGGGCAAGCATTAATGATGCAATACTTGAAGCAACATCCCATTGTGTTAGAGAGAAAAGGAAGTGCAAAAGAAGGAAACCACTTTGGTTCTCAAAAACAGTAGCAGAAAAGGTCAGAGCCAAAAGGCTGGCCTTCAGGAAATATAATGGAACACAGCGGGATGAAGACAGGGAGGCATACCAAACTTCCCTAAGGGAAGCAGGGAAGGCAGTAAGGCAGGCAAAGTCCCAAACCGAGGAAACACTAGCACAGACAGTAAAAGAAGGTGACAAGACTTTCTATACATACATTAGTAAAAAGGAGAAAGTCCAAAGTAGGTATTGCTAAGATCAAAGGAGATAAGGGGCATGTGAGGAGGAGGACCATGTAAAAGCATCTATCCTAAATAGATACTTCTGCTCAGTATTTACTGAAGAGAAGGTAGGACAGGGCCCACAGCTCAGCACCATGGACACAGGAGGGAGGGAGGTGAGCACTAGTCCTTTCACAAAAGAAAAGATCCTACAAGAGCTTGATAAGCTCAGGGTGGACAAGGCAATGAGACCTGATGGCATACATCCCAGGGTACTAAAGGAGCTAAGGATGGAACTAGCAGAGCCATTATCAGAACTGTTTAGTGAGTCTCTGAGTACAGGAGAGGTCCCAGAAGACTGGAGAAGGGCTCATGTGATCCCGCTCCACAAGAGTGGTAGCAGGGAGGAGGCAGGGAACTTCAGACCAGTTAGTCTTACCTCAGTAGTGGGAAAGATTATGGAGGCACTTCTTAAGGAAAGGATAGTGCAACACCTGGAATCCATAGGAGCACAGGATCCAAGACAGCATGGGTTTGCAAAAGGAAGGTCCTGTCAAACTAATCTCATAGATTTCTTTGATTGGGTATCTAGAGTGGTGGACCAAGGGGGAGCAGTTGATGTTGCCTACCTTGACTTCAGCAAAGCTTTCGATATTGTTCCACATAGAAGATTGATTAATAAGCTGGGTAGGCTTGGGGTGGGTCAGAAGTTGGTCAACTGGGTGGCAAACTGATTGACGGGCAGAAAACAGAGAGTGGTGGTAAATGGTATACAGTCAGAAGAGATGCAAGTCACAAGTGGGGTACCTCAGGGATTAGTCCTGGGGCCAGTCCTCTTCAATATCTTCATCAGTAACATTGCAGATGGACTGGAGGGTAAGGTCTGTCTGTTTGCAGATGACACTAAGATCTGCAACAGAGTAGATGATCCAAATGGGGTGGGCAGAATGAGAAGAGATCTGGATAAAGTAACAAAATGGTCAGAATAGTGACAACTGGGGTTTAATGCAAAGAAGTGCAAGATCATGCACATAGGGGAGAGAAACCTTGAAGTCACCTATAGGCTGAGAGGGGAGTGCTGGCAGTCACAAGGGAAGAAAGAGGCTTGGGCATCATCATCACCGATGACCTGAAATCATCCAAGCAGACTACTAAAGCAGTAGGTAAGGCTAGGGGGATGTTAGGGTGTATTAGTAGGGGTGTCACAAGTCAGAAGAGGGAGGTAATAATCCCTCTTTACAAGACACTGGTTAGGCCCCATCTGGAGTACTGCATGTAGTACTCGAGGTTGCACCTTCACAAGGACATTAACCAAATTGAGGCAGTCCAGAGAAGGGCAACCACAATGGCACAGGGACTGCATCAGAAAACATTTCAGGACAGATTAATGGAGCTCAATATGTATACCCTACAGCAAAGGAGGGAGAGAGGTGATATGATCGAAACATTCAAACACCTTATGGGCATTAACAAGGTGAAAAAGTCTAACATTTTTCAATATAAGAAAAATAGCAGGACAAGAGGACACAGCATGAGATTAGAGGGAGGCTGATTAAGAGGTAATGTGAGGAAGTTCTTTTTCACAGAAAGGGTGGTGGATGCATGGAATGGTCTACCTCAGGAAGTGGTGGATATTAATACAGTGCAGGGCTTCAAACAGGCATGGGATAGGCATAAGGGAGTGTGAGGTGTGGGATAGCAAGGAGGATGCTTGTTCAAAGATGTAGATAATCCAGAAATTAATTTATTAACAAAGTTAATAATACAAAACCGAACTTTCAACGAAAAGAAAAATAAGGCACAAATACAAATCAAATGAATTTGTCTTTCGACAGCACTAGAAGAAACTAGTGTACTTCACTCTTGGAGGTCAGCACAGGTCTGAACCTCTCAGACTATCTGGCTAACTAATTCAGATACTCTGAATATATACAGGGCAGAGGTCAGGTGACTACCAAGCCCCACCCCTGTGTCTCATATCAAAGTACAAGTCACTATTTACAACACATTTTATTATATTGAGAACAGTACTGCACCTTTAAATGTATGAAATAACCTTTATACCTTCTTACACATTTATTAATTAAGGATTAGAGGTTTTAGCATTGTACCAAATCTTAGGAAGCACCTCCCCTTCTGACAACAATTATAAAAACACTCAGAATATGGCCGGTCGGCTCCTAGATAGAGGCTGTAGAAGAAGTAGGACAGATCCCAATGTACGGATAAGCAAAAAAAATCCCTCGTTTCATACGATACCATAAAACTGGCTGCAAATGCACTAATTTGGCTCCGGGAGGTATGTAGACTGTAGCACAATTCTTTTCAGAAGTGAAAAACTTTTTACAGGAAAATTTTCGGGTGAAAATGCCTTCACGACCGTGCACACATTCATGAGGGTATTCAAAACTAGCGCTAGCATATGTACGTACGGTCATGTAAGAGTGCAGGAGCAAAACTGCTTAACTAAAGTCATTTATGTTAAAATTGTACTGGTTCCAGAATGAAAATATTTAATTATTTGAGACGTACCTCTTCCAGTTTCTTCTATGCGCCCTTACAGTCAGATAAATATTCTTTACACCAGACTATTAAGCACATCATTTTCTAATTTATTATGCAAAAGCCACAATATCTGTGATACTTGCAGACTGTGTAATAATGCACAATAGCGTGTGACTTTCTTGTAAAATTATAGCCACCTAGACTTATGAGAAGAAGCCGCAGCACTGAGGAGCATTTAGCTGAAACAATATGCAATCTCGGGCGGTGGCTTTGTTTACTACTCGGCTCTTCTTGTTCTTGGCGACTACAATAAGTACTGATACAGTCGGAAAAATACTCCATAATCTGTCTCCTTTTTTACACTACACAACGTACAGTCTTTTTTAATCTACATTCTTAATCGTGTATTACATTTTTATTTTAAACATAGGAACCTGCTAAAAGGGAAGTAGCGAGAGGCAAAAGGGGTTAACTTATCTTGACAGTATCTTTTACGTGGAAAACTAAACAAATCAAAATAAGAGGGTCCTCTAATGAACACTGACTAGAATTTCTGAAAATGACCCACAGAGAGAATTTATATTGTCTTATTATATTTTCCTTTAAACCGCTACGAATTTGCATAACCTCGGGGGGGGGGGTTCAAACCCAATATATCAGAGACATGGGTACATGACAATTCACTCCCGCGATTTCATAACGCGAAAAATCACTCCCGACTATACGCACCCACGACAATTCATTCCTATGACATTATCCATGTATGACAATTCGCTCCCGCTCCCTCATCCTAGCGCTAACTCACCACATTCTAAAATCAACTAAGGTGCACAGTCTTCTTATAACTAATTATAGCTACTGCATTTTTAAGCAGTTTGCATAACAAAATTGTAGGGCATTCAAGCGAAACAAACTGAGCCAATATATGAGCCTCCTAATATAGTTACCGCTCACAAAAGTAATTTCAGCTAGCATCCTGGGTAACCATAGGTTTAAAAAGACGATACAGCTTTCCCCCGAATCCACTACATCAATTTTTGCAATGACAGGCCACTTCATAGTGTCACAGCGAGAGAAAAAGAAATTTGTGGATGAAGTAAATTATATCTATACCTTCCACAAACCCGGACACATGAACAAGGTGATTTGGCAGTGCAAGCTCGCTGTACGCAAGGCAAAGCTTTGCAATGCACGAATCCATACTAAAGGCTACGAGGACCCTACCATTATACATCATTTTTCTGTTCATTCACATGCACCTGATGCCTGTGCGGTGGAAAGAGTGGAAGCAATACATGCTGCAAAAGAGAGAGCTGCTGCCACACAAGATAGCACTGCACAGGTGCTGCTGCATTCAAAATCCAACATATCACTAGCTTCCCAAGGCAAAATTAGTGACAAAAACCTCAAACGGACTATACAACGGGTGAGAGTTCATGGTGCACCTCCCAACCCAAAAGACTTACTGGAATTACAAATCCCTGAATCATACTGCGTGTATAAAACATCTGAATGTGGTGACACAGTACCTTTCTTATTGTACGACAGTGGCCCTGGGCACAGTAGAATCTTAGTGTTTGGAACCCATATAAATTTAACATTCTTGGAGCGATGGACACATTGGTATGCAGATGGCACATTCAGCGTTTCCCCCCCCCCACTGTTCACACAGTTATATGTTATAATGGGGGAACGCTTTGGAAATGTGCAGCCAGCTATTTATGCATTGCTGCCAGGTAAAACAAGAGACTGTTATGAACGTCTGCTGTCTGGATTGAAAGCTTTATGTCCTAACTTGAACCCTGTTCTGGTCATGACTGACTTCGAGAAAGCTACTAGCAATGCATTCCATACAGTATTTCCTCAATCAGAGCAAGTTGGTTGTTTCTTTCATTTCACTCAGTGCATCTATCGGAAAATTCAAAGTGAAGGGCTAGCAGTTAAATATGCCCAGGACCCTGAATTTGCTTTAAAATGTAAATATCTGCCAGCATTGGCTTTCTATCCCCCAGAACAAGTCATTGCTAGGTTCGAGGAAATATCTGATGAAGCTGCACAAATTTTTCCAGACGAATTACAGCCTGTAGTGGATTATTTTGAGGACACTTGGGTGGGCAGGAGAAACAGAAGAGGGAATGGAAGAAGACAACCACAGTATGCAATTAAACTGTGGAATCATTCGGCCAGTGTGTCCAACGGAAAAGCAAAAACAAATAATGTAGTGGAGGCCTTTCACCGTGGGATGCAGAGTGTGCTTTGTATGTCGCACCCCACGGTGTGGAAATTTATAGATGGCCTCAGGGGGGTACAACGTAAAAGGGATTCTGAGGTGGAGCAGATTATAGCCGGTAACCCACCAAATGCTTCACGGAGGGTATACCGTGATAACGTCGCACATCTCGCCTGCATTTTAGAAAAGTGTGCAGACCGCACAACTGAGGAGTTTCTCCGTGGAGTTGCTCACAGCTTTGATTACTAAGAGACTAAATAAGAGACTAAATAAAGATTTTGAATAAAGAATTGCTTTTAAAATGCTTTTAAACTTACATGCCCGCTGTACAGAACACACACTATCAAAAGCTGGTAACCATGGCAACTGACGTCATATGCTGGAAACCACAGCGCCAGACTCTACGTTAGACGTCAGAAGCTGGTAACCATGGGAAACTGACATCGTACGCTGGAAACCACAGCGCCAGAATCGACGTTACATACTGGAAACATGGTGACAGTCTGCATATAATCATACTGGTAAGCCCTATTCAATGATTACAAAATTTGTCTGAATTGCCTGTAATGAAACCCATATTTATATTGATGGGCTGCGATCAATGCTGCGAGCAGTGAAGGAAGGCACAGGGGATATTTGTAAATAGTTATGTGGTAAATTAACATGCACTGGGGAAAGTATGTGCAGAAGTTCAGAAGTGAAGTGAGGACCCCTATGTAGGTAGGTTAGATCGGATCGGTCACATCACTGTCTGTTTGCAGTTCGAGGATAGGTATCACATCACTGTTTGATTAACAGATTAATGCAGCTGTGATCAATGCTGTGAGCAGTGAAGGAAGGCACAGGGGATATTTGTAAATAGCTATGTGGTCAATTAACATGCACTGGGGAAAGTATGTTCAGAAGTGAAGTGAGGACCCCATGTAGGTAGGTTAGATCGGATCGGTCACATCACTGTCTGTTTGCAGTTCGAGGATGGGTCTCACATCACTGTTTGATTAACAGATTAATGCGGGAGTGGGAGCGAATTGTCATAGGTGGAAGGTGTCATAGGAAAGAAATGACGCAGGAGCGTATAGTCGGGAGCGAAATGACGTGGTATGAAATCACGGGAGCGAATTGTCGTGTTCCCCAGAGACACAACATAAGAAAATGAAAACTGAGAGGAGCAGAGAGAACATATAGGTGGTCACCCTATATGCAGAAAAAGATACAGAAGAAGAAGATAAAAAAAAGGCATACATAGAGGGCTGTTGCAACAGACTTATAAAAAAAAAATTGTGGTCTGATAAACAAGGCTTCATCTTTACATTCCTCCCCCTTTAAGAGGAAACCAATATTTTATCAACTATTCCCCATTGGTTTCATATAACTAATAAGCATGCCAGATCTCCCTTAGACAAAACAGAAAGGAGATGGAGCTTTAGCCCACCCACTCCCAAAGCTCCACTCCGGAGTCCCAAAAACAAAGTTATTCATTATTCCAAATCAGAAAGGAATTTTATACATTAGTTTCATTTACTCTGGAGTCTGGTAAAGTATTTTTCTCCACACCATAATGGGACAAATAATCAGCATTAGCATGCATATTCCCTGATCTATGTTGGATCTCAAATTTATACGGTTGGAGAGCCAAATACCACAGTATAATGTGAGGATTTTTATCCTTCATTGTGTTTAGCCAACATAATGGGTTGTGGTCCGTTAAAATCAGGAAGGGTCTACCCCATAAATAGAATTTTAAGGCATTTATTGCCCAACGAATAGCTAAGCATTCTTTATCTATCGTTGAATATTTGGTTTCTCTAAGATGCAATTTCCTACTAAGAAATATAATTGGGTGTTCTTCTTCTCCTTCCATTTGTGAGAGGACAGCCCCAATCCCATTATTAGAGGCATCAGTGTGCACTATGAATGATTTCTGAAAATTAGGACTGTATAATATCGGATATGAACAAAGTTTGGCCTTTAATGTGATAAAGGCTTTTTCACATTGTTCATTCCAATGGACCTTTCCGGGTCTATTCTTTTTAGTCAGGTCGATCAAAGGGCTAGCAATATCTGCAAAATTGGCTATAAAATGACGATAATAACTAGCTAGCCCTAAAAATGACCTTACTTGTTTCTTTGTCTGTGGCTGTGGACTTTTAGCAATCGCCTCAACTTTGTCTATTTCAGGTTTTACTTCCCCTTGTCCAATTATAAAACCTAGATATCTAGTCTCCTGCATGCCTATTGAACATTTATTCGGGTTTATAGTCAGCCCTGCATTAGCGATGACTGACAAAACATTTTGTAAATGTTTTACATGCTCTTCCCAGGATGTACTAAAAATAATGACATTGTCTAGATATGCTGTGCTGTAGTCTGTATGTGGCTGCAATAATTGGTCCATACATCTCTGAAATGTTGCTGGTGCCCCGTGCAGCCCAAATGACATCTTGGTGAATTGAAATAACCCAACTGGGGTACTGAACACTGTCTTATCCTGGGATTCAGCATCAAGGGGTATTTGCCAGTATCCCTTGGAAAGATCTAACGTACTGATATATTGGGCATTGCCTAACCTGTCTATACTATCATCGATTCGGGGCATCGGGTACCCATCGAATCTAGATATATTATTTAATTTACGGAAATCCAAACACACTTTTACTCCTCCTTCCTTTTTATTTACAACAACCATAGGAGAGCTCCATGGGCTTTTAGAAGGAATAATGATCCCCAATTGTTGCATTTTTAATAATTCCTTAATTACCTCCTCCCTTAGACTTTCGGTTATCCTATACGGTTTATGTCTGATGGGTTTAGTATCGGTCACTTCTATATGATGTTCAATCCCTTCCACTATCCCAGGGGTTGTTGTAAACGTATCTTGAAAAGTATGTATTAATTTCATTATTTCTTGTTTTTGTTCAGCATTCAGGTTGTCATTGACAAATATATCCTTGCTATTGTCCTGACCTTCCAACTGATCATAAGTGAGTTCCAACTCGCTTTTAGTTATTTCAGGGTGTACCAAAAGGGTTGGGGTACTTCTTTCATGCCATAATTTCAATAAATTCGCATGATAGATTTTTAATTGTTGTTTTTTTTCAGGACAAATGATTTCATAATTTACCGGACCTACTTGTCTATGAACACTATAGGGCCCTTGTCACTTCATCAGTAGTTTATTCTCTGTACAAGGTAATAACAATAAAACTCTATCACCTGGTTGGAATGTTTTAGTCCCCACTCCCTGATCATAATACAGTTTCTGGGTTAATTGATGTTCTTTATTAACCTGTTGAGCCACTCTAGCATATTTTATTAATCTTTGGCGTAATGCAGAGACATATTCCAATGTGGAAACTGGAATTGTGTCTGCATTAAACCCTTCCCAATTTTCTTTAATGATGTCTAATACCCCCCTTGGTTTTCCTAAAAAGTAGTTAGAAAGGAGAAAATCCACTTGAGGCCTGGGGAATTTCACGATAGGCGAACATTAGGTATGGAAGGTACTTATCCCAATATTTACCTTCATCAGAAATGAACTTTTTTAACATTTGTTTCAGAGTTTTATTAAAACGTTCTACCAAACCATCAGATTGTGGATGATATGGGGATGTAAAGATAGAATGTACTCCCAAGGCCTGATAAAGATGCTGCAAAAGTTGAGAACAAAAATTGCTACCTCTATCAGTTAATATTTCTTTGGGTATACCCATTCTAGAGAATACTTTAATCAATTCATCAGATACTTTCTCTGCTGTAACTGTCCGCATAGGTATTGCCTCAGGGTATTTTGAAAAATAGTCACAAATGACTAAGATAAAATGGTTTCCTTTGGCACTTTTAGGCAAAGGACCCACTATGTCTATTGCAATTCGAGTGAATGGGGTATCCACTAAAGGCAAAGGCCGTAGGGGTACTTTATCTTTCCTAAGTACAGGTCTTACCTTTTGACACTGTGCACATGACTTACAATATTCTGCCTCCTGATCATGTATACCTGACCAGAAGAATCTGTACAGCAATTTCTGCAATGTACGCTCTTTCCCCTGGTGGCCAGCTATAGGTATGTCATGTGCAAGTGTCAGTAATTGTTCTCTATAAGCAGTGGGTACCAGTAATTGTAAAACAGTTTCTCCAGTTTTCATGTTTAAGCATTTCCTATACAGCAAACCCTTATAAATTACAAATTTCTGGTTAGGATTTTGTTCATTACCCACTTGACAAAAATAGGGTTTTAAAGACTCATCCTGCATTTGTGATACCTTGAAACTAGTTTGCAAACCTAAATCTTTAAAGTCAATAGTATTTTTAGAGTCTTTCTGTAAGTGTTGCCACACCTGTTTTTCTTGTCTTTTCTGACTTTTTGTTTTCCTTGTCTTCCCTGGAAGCTCGAATAGACCATCCTCAAATGGGAAGGAGCGTTGGAGTTCAGTGTTTTTTTTCTCTTGTGCTCTGGTAGTCATTGCTCCTATATTAGTAGCACTGGCAAGTAACTGAGGAAAATCTGGGTGGTCATGTCCCAATATAACTGATACTGGCAATTGTGGAACCACCCTAACTTCCATGTTTCGGGTACTTGACTGCACCTGTATCTCTACTTGTTGTACAGGATACATATGTGTATCCCCATGTATACAGGTTACTTGAGTTCGTGTGGCTCCAGGAACTGTAGATATACAGGCTTTAACTAATGTCTGTCGACTACCAGAGTCTAGTAGTCCAACCATTTCCTTACCATTTACTTTAACAGGTACAATGTACTGCCCCCAATTGGCTAAGGCTAGATGTGTCGGACCAGTTTTCTATTTTGGACAAAATCTCGCAATATGTCCTTTGTCTTGGCAGTAATGACATACCACTTCATTGAGGAATTTTTAGGAGCACTTACAGTTTTAATAGGTCCGCTAGGTATGTGTGTAGTGATCGAAGAAGTTCTTACCGTAAGATGTGGTGCATTACTTCCCGAGTGACTTTTAGGTCGATTAGGCCAGGCAGTTAGATAGTCTTCTGCCAATTGTACTGCCTTCTTGGCTGTCCCTGTGCGGTGTTCCCGTACCCACATCTGGACATCTTGAGGCAAAATTCGTATAAATTGCTCCAAAACAAAGGCTTCCAACATCTGCTCTTTTGTGTTAGTGGCAGGTTGTAACCACTTAGTACATAAGTCATTAAGTCTGGTAAATGCTTCTTGTGGGGTGTCTAAAAGTTGGAATCTTAGGGATCGGAATCTCTGTCTATAGGTCTCTAGACAGATATCATATCTTTTTAATATTGCTTCTTTGACAGTATCATAATTGTCACTCATAGCACTCTCTACACCGCCATAGGCCAGTTGGGCTTTCCCGGTCAAATAAGGAGCAAGACGAATTACCCACTGGTCCCTAGGCCATTGACAGGCCCATGCTATATGCTTGAACGTAGTTAAATATGTTTCTATGTCATCAGTTTTACTTAACTTAGTCAGTTTTATATCCTTAGTGGTATCCCCTGCTGGTAGGGGGGGCCTACTGACACCAAGCGCTTGTATGGCCCTCAAGGTGTCGGCCCACCTGGCCTCATTTCTTTGCATGTCCCTCTCCCGCTGTTTCTCCAAGGCTATCTGTTGCATACACAGCCATTGTAGCAGATCTTGTGAGTCACCAGTAGGGGGTCCTTTCTCCAACTCTTCTTGCTCCCCATCCGAAACATCACCATCTTCCTCCAGTTTCACAAGCTTACGTTTAACATCAGGGAGCCCAGTCAGCAAGGGTTGCCCTGACTTCTCCACCATGGTTCTAGTCAACACACCAGCAGTCACCTTCTGGGACATCCACACAACCACGACCTCCTTAGATACATATAACAGTATCCCAGGATCCCACTTCTGATACCACGTGTGAGGTGTGGGATAGCAAGGAGGATGCTTGTTCAAAGATGTAGATAATCCAGAAATTAATTTATTAACAAAGTTAATAATACAAAACCAAACTTTCAATGAAAAGAAAAATAAGGCACAAATACAAATCAAATGAATTTGTCTTTCGACAGCACTAGAAGAAACTAGTGTACTTCACTCTTGGAGGTCAGCACAGGTCTGAACCTCTCAGACTATCTGACTAACTAATTCAGATATTCTGAATATATACAGGGCAGAGGTCAGGTGACTACCAAGACCCACCCCTGTGTTGCATATCAAAGTACAATTCATTATTTACAACGCATTTTATTATATTGAGAACAGTACTACACCTTTAAATGTATGAAATAACCTTTATACCTTCTTACACATTTATTAATTAAGGATTAGAGGTTTTAGCATTGTACCAAATCTTAGGAAGCACTTCCCCTTCTGACAACAATTATAAAAACACTCAGAATATGGCCAGTCGGCTCCTAGATAGAGGCTGTAGAAGAAGTAGGACAGATCCCAATGTACAGATAAGCAAAAAAAATCCCTCGTTTAGTACAATACCATAAAACTGACTGTAAATGCACTAATTTGGCTCTGGGAGGTATGTAGACTGTAGCACAATTCTTTTCAGAAGTGAAAAACTTTTTACAGGAAAATTTGCGGGTGAAAATGCCTTCACGACCGTGCGCACATTCGCGAGGGTATTCAAAACTAGTGATAGCGTACGTACGGTTGTGTAAGAGTGCAGGAGCAAAACTGCTTAACTAAAGTCTTTTATTTTAAAATTGGACTGGTTCCAAAATGAAAATATTTAATTATTTGAGACGTACCTCTTCCAGTTTCTCCTATGCGCCCTTACAGTCAGATAAATATTCTTTACACCAGACTGTTAAGCGCATCATTTTCCAATTTATTATGCAAAAGCCACAATATCTGTGATACTTGCAGACTGTGTAATAATGCACAATAGCGTGTGACTTTCTTGTAAAATTATAGCCACCTAGACTTATGAGAAGAAGCCGCAGCACTGAGGAGCATTTAGCTGAAACAATATGCAATCTCGGGCGGTGGCTTTGTTTACTACTCGGCTCTTCTTGTTCTTGGCGGCTACAATAAGTACTGATACAGTCGGAAAAATACTCCATAATCTGTCTCCTTTTTTACACTACACAACGTACAGTCTTTTTTAATCTACATTCTTAATCGTGTATTACATTTTTATTTTAAACATAGGAACCTGCTAAAAGGGAAGCAGCGAGAGGCAAAAAGGGGGGGGTTAACTTATCTTGACAGTATCTTTTACATGGAAAACTAAACAAATCAAAATAAGAGTGGGTCCTCTAATGAACACTGACTAGAATTTCTGAAAATGACCCACAGAGAGAATTTATATTCTCTTATTATATTCTCCTTTAAACCGCTACGAATTTGCATAACCTCGGGGTTCAAACCCAATATATCAGAGACACAACATAAGAAAACGAAAACTGAGAGGAGCAGAGAGAACATATAGGTGGCCACCCTATATGCAGAAAAAGATACGGAAGAAGAAGAGAAAAAAAAAAGGCATACATAGAGGGCTGTTGCAACAGACTTTAAAAAAAAAATTGTGTTCTGATAAACAAGGCTTGATCTTTACAGGGAGCAATGCATATGAGTATGAATAGATAGGCAATTGACAGAGCAAAGGCCAATGGCACATTTATAAGGTAGAAAAGAAATGGGCAGACTGGATGGGCCTTGCGGTCCTTATCTGCCGTCAACTTCTACTATGTTTCTATGTTCTGCTCTGTCCAGTTCTGGTTTTCCAGAGCCTGCAATGGTCTTAATGGTCTTGTATTCCATGGAGGCCATCTAATGACATCAGTGCATGAGGCTATTAACCCCAGCAGTTGCAGTATCTCCTTGAGTGTAGGTGTGTGCTGTGCTTTTATCACCCATGCTTGTGTTTACTTCATTTGCTGTCCTGTTGGTTGGGCATACAAGACCTGAGAGATTATCTATGACTGTTCCCAGGTGTTCTATCTGTTTGGTATTAGGCTGTTTTTGTTGCGTATACACCTAGCCATGCACTGTTATCATTTGGAGGACTCTTGTCATGCCTTTGGAGTAAGTGCAGAGCCTCACACTGATGAGCAAATTGTTAAGGTGTGGAATTACATGCATGCTTTCCTGTCTCAGGACTGACATTGAGACTTTTGTAAAGACACAATAAACTGAGACCAGTCCAAATGGCAGTGCCTGGTATTGGTGATGATGGCCCATGATGTGAAACTGAAGGCAGTTGTGGTGGCTTGGGCTGATGGGTATGTAAATGCAAGTGTCGTTCATATCAATAGAAGTCAGGAAATCCCCTAATTTTAGGGTTGACCTGGATGTTTCCATCTTAGACTTCCTTGTTCTGATGAACTTGTGGGCATGTTTCAGGTGAAGGACTGGTCTTAGTTTTCCTTATTTCTTAGGGCCAAGAAGAATACTGACTATGTCCACTGGCTATGTCACTCTGTAACTACTTGCACTACTTCTTCATTGTGCAGTAGTTTGTTTATGAAGCAGGGGTGTAGCTTGGAATTTCAAATCTGCACACCAAGTATAGTCACTGCTACACCCCATTAGGATGAGCTACCCTTCCCCCATCCATGCCCGCTCACCCAAAACACACATCATTTTCTGTATTATATACCAGCACACCACTAGCCACACCACCAACAGGTGGCAGACTAACAGACTGGCTTTTGGTAACAATATTGCACTGTGACCAGCCTACGTACCTCATCAAGGTAACCAGTCACACAGAGGTCCATTCTCACCACACTGGACATGCCACCACACCACCAACAGGTTTCAGACTAACAGACTGGCTTTTGGTTACAATATTGCATTGTGACAAGCCTCTGTACCACATCAAGGTAGCCAGTCCCACAGAGGTCCATTCATACAAACCACACTAAACATGCCACCACACCACACTGACTGGCTTTTGGTTACAAGTAAGGATTAAGCCACGAGAAAGAATGGGTCTACTGTGGTATTAATCCATGGTTGGTGGGGTTGGACCACGAGGCCAAAGGCCGAGTGGGTCCAACCAACCAACCATGGATTAATTCCACTGTAGACCCATCCTTTCGAGTGGCTTAATCCACTTGTAACATGGCAATGAGTTAATGACTAATAGTCTTTGAATAAATGAGTACAATCACACTGATTTACTTTCAGAATACTATAAATTGAGCTATTAAAACATGATGTACATATACTTAAAAACAATTGGAACACACCTATTGGAAATATCGTGGCTACTATTTCACTTTTGTTAAAATAACTTTCATTACAAGCTTTAAGCTTTCTAACATCAAAACATATTTTACAACTTTTCAAAAACTTGCAATTCACTTTCTGTTCTTGGTGCTTTGATTTTCTTCTCTATGTATTAGAAGATATGGGCTGCACTGCATGATGGGAGTGTGCTATGGTACATTTTAGTTTTCTTTCTCCAGTTCCTTTGCAGACCAATAGGTGGCTGTCACACAATCCTAGTAGCACAAGCACCTTTTCTCCAAATGTACTGAACTAAGCCAATCTGAAAAACACTTTATTGAACAACTACTATTTTGAGGAATATTATTTTCACTTTTTTTCCCTCTAAACTACCTAACTCAGCAGGACATAGAACAACATAACGTTTACTGCTTTCATCTTTCAAATACTTTGTTTTGACTACTATTGTTAGTCTGTTTCTTTGATTTCTTTTGTTTCTCTCAATTTATTTTTCTTTTCACACAGAAGTACTCCTCTCTTTAATTTTGCTTTGTTTATCTCAGTGTCTGTTATTTTGCTTTTCAGTTATAGAAGCTGCATGCTCATCTTTACCACTGTGTATTCACCAAGAAAAGGCTAGGACAGATAATGTTATTCAGTCATCCACAATGCATTGCACCCACAGTTGCTTAGAAAGCAGTAGATCAGAAGGGATGGTAACAGTATGTAACTGTTCACTTCTACAGAAATATTGCTGCAGCATAATTAACAGTATATGTGGAGTTTAAATGAACAATCTTTAGTAACTCATGAACTTCTGTTGTAGTTAAAACATAGAACAATCTTGCAAAAGTCAAAAACCCTGTGCCAGGAAAATTCTTAGTAAATACAACTTGGGACAACTACACACTGTAAGTTATTTGCATATTGCTTTCACTTGTATGCTGCTTTTTACCTATAGTGGATTGCTAAGGTATTACAATACAAACCATGATCTACTATGGTATTAGACCATGGTTTCTACTGTACCACATGGTGTGTTTGCAACTATCTGAGTGCTTCATTTCATTTTTCTTTTTTATGCCATGTTACAATATTTTATTGTGACAAGCCTCTGTACCACTGCCACGTAGTTACACACTTACAATAATGAATTAGACACCCACCCCCAAAAAGTCTAATTTCAAAGCAGTACTTAAAACTAATGATGAATTGCACATTTTAGCTACAGTACCTAAGTTTGCAACAGCCAGTAAGCACCTGGGTAATGCTTTTTTGTTTGTGGACTTATAGTATTAGAACAAGCACTTCTGTAATAAAAATTAACACATTAGCTAATGAGCATTATCCTGGTTCTGACAACTGCAAATTTAAGCTGCCAAAAGATGTAGTTCATCATTACTTTTAATATACTTCTCAGACATGGAAATGTTTAAGACATTTGCCAGCAGTAACAGTCAGTGAACAATGATTTCTATCCCTCCGGCTCCCAGGTTCCTATCATGACCACCACTCCAAGTCTGGTCAGCACTCAGTTCAATTTTAAACAGCCCAAGGAAAAAGATTTAACCATGCCTCATTGAGTCCCCCACCCCACCCCAGTAACACTGAAAGTTTTAAACACAAACAAAACTGAATATTGACCCCAGAAAATGCCCAACTGATGCTGAGCTGAATGCCCCCAAAGTAACACTAAGTTTTAACACAAGCAACAGTGAATATTAACCCCTTGAAAAGTACCTGACTCCGGCTGAGCTGAATGGATGGCCTCTTCACTGCACAGCAGTCAGTGATGTACACAGTGCAGCCTGAGGGCGGCCTTAAGTAGCCTTAACTTGTAATTAGCTTTATTTAGTTTATCTTGATAAAACAAAAATAAACTAAACCCTTGTCCATGTGAAAGGCAAACTTTATCTCTCCAGCTCCATTGTTCCCTCTTTCTTTCTCTGTAGCAGTTTATATTATGGCAAAAAAGTTATACCTATACCTTAAAAATTAATTTTCAAGTCCCCTTTTTTCTATCTTGTAAGGTGCCTTTTCCTTCATTTTGAGTCAGCTTTAGCACTTCTTAGATGTATAATAAAAAGTAGTGAGTGTCTGGCTGTTGCAAGGTTTTTATCAATATTCTCATCCGTATTTGGACATCCAACCATTTAACCCTGCTTTTCTTCTAACATCAACAGAACTAGCAAGCAACCAGGACACGGGACAATCAGGGCTAATTCCAGACCATACCTGAGCCTAAAATTAAATGTGGCAGCTAAGAACAGAAGTCCTATAGATTTTTAACTGAATCAATGAATAAAAAGAACCTTAGAGGACTGTCTCTCCTTATAGATTTGCACCAGAGTAACCCTAGGTGACAGTTCCTCTAATAGAGTTTCACTAAAATAATCCTAGGTCACAGTTTATTTAGTAGATACATAGAAACATAGAACCGGATAGCAGATAAGGACCACACTGCCCAATCAGTCTGCCCAGATGTTCACCAGAATGATCACCTACCGGTGTAATGGACCAACCAGAGGGGGGGGTTGTAATCTATGTTAAGAACAAATTCTCTGTGACAATCATTGATTGTACCTCCAAGGCTAAAGAGTTCAAATGTCTTGCCTTAAAACTGTCACTTATCAATGATAAGGATCTCTTCATTGCTGTTTGCTATCAACTACCCTCTGGCGGCACAGCCCTCCTGTCCCATCTTCAAAGCCTAATTAACAATGCTAACTCAGAGTGCATTCTAATGGGGGACTTCAACCTAAACTGGAACGATGAGACCTCCAAGAAGCTCAAAGACCTCTGTGATATGTGCGGGTTGGCCCAGATGACCCTGCAATCACCAGAAATAACAGAAAAAACCCTGAGCGTAGCTCCCTCCTGGACCTAATGTTAGTCAACAAACCCCACAACATTTTGCATGTTGGGGTGTTCTTCAACGACTTTAGTGACCATTGTTATATTGCCTGCATCAGGCACTCTCCCAAATTAAAATCAGCCCCTAAATACACACTAAAAAGATGCTTGAAAAAGTTTCCCAACATGCCTTCCGTAATGATCTAAGCAATATTAGATGGCAAGACTTCTACCTAGCCTCTTCCCTCAATGAGGCATTCAATATATTTCATAACCTCCTAGTGGGCCTTCTAGACAAGCATGCCCCCATAAGAATGATCAAATCCAAGGTAAGATCTCCTGGATGGTTCTCACTTGTCCTAAAGAAAGCCCTCAAAGACAGATACTACTGGTGGAAAAGAGCTAGGAAGACATGCTCTGACACTGATTGGCTTGCCTTCCTTGTATCCCGAAACGCCTGTACCAAACTCATGAGGACTGAAAAGGCTAGATTCTTCCAATCAGCCCTGGAAGGCAACAAACACAATGCTGCCAAATTCTGAATGTTCTCAAAGAAGTTGTGGGCCATACCTCCGATGCCTCTCTTCCAACTAAACTATTGTCCAGGGACATAACTTACATGGACAGAGCGGATATACTTAATCAACTGAATGAACACTTTGCCATGGCAGGACTGGCATTTGAGGCCTCTCCCTTAAGTAAGATCATCCAACATGGAGATGACACTGATACCACTAGACCCACCACCTACGACAATCAGAGCTACCCCCCCTTCAGCTGCTGCCCTATGTCCTTTAAGCAAGTAGAGACCCCCCTATTGTCCTTAGATACTAAAAACAGTGCTGGTGCTGATCTTATCGAACCATTTTTTCTAAAACTAGGTCATCACTTTCTTACTGCCCCATGGCCCATTTATTCAACATCTCCCTATCTTAGGGGGAGCTACCCTTATCATGGAAAACTGTTTACATCATCCCGTTGTTCAAATCCTGGGACCCCAGTGACCTGAACAACTACCGGCCTATTTCTATATTATCCTCCATTTCAAAATTATTGGAAAAAATCATCAACACCCAAATCCGAGAGCACCTGAACTCACATAAACTGTTAAACGCTGCTCAGTCAGGTTTCAGAGCCAAGCATAGCACAGTGTCCGCCCTTGTGAATGCAACCACCAACTGGCAAACTGCTGGGGACACCAAGAAGCACGTATTCGCACTCTTCCTCAACCTTAGTAAGGCGTTCGACACTGTGGACCAAAACATTATGCTTAGCGCATTAGGTAACATAGGTCTTGACAACCATGCCACTAAGTGGTTCACAAGCTACCTTACTAATAGACAACAACGAGTCAAAGCTTTGGGAGATCTGACCCCTCTGAAAATATTAGCAAGAGGCGTCCCTCAGGGCTCTATTTTGGGCCCAATCCTATTTGCTATCTATATCAGTAACCTCGATTCACACCTGCGTACAGCTAAAGTGCACTTATTTGAAGATAATACAGTCCTGTACACTACTAGTTCTTTGCTAGGCATGGCCCATGAGGACTTACAGCAAGATTTTATCCCCCTCCAACATAATCTTATGAAGCACAAGCTACTGCTTAACTCCAAAAAAACTAAAGCTATGATCCTATCTCCGAGAGTTACCTCAGGGCCTATATGCAACCTGATTATTCTAACTTTGTTAGGTGAACCCTTGGAAACCATTGCCACCTTTAAATACCTAGGATTCTGGCTTGACAATAAGCTTAACTTCCTATGCCACTTGAACGAATTATTGAAAAAACTAAGAATCTAAGAATGCTTAGGTATCCTCTACAGCATTAAACACTTATTACCACTGATGCCAGAATGAAACTAGTACAATCTGCATTCCTACCCCTACTGGATTACGTTGACTTCTTCTACATTAACTGCTCTCCTACAGTACTCCATAACCATGATACTCTCTATCACAGGGCCCTTTGATTCATTCTTAACCTGCCTCTTCGCACCCATCACTGTCTGATGTACTAAGAGTTGGGATGGACCTCGCTTACCACAAGGAGGAAAAGAAATGCCCTCCTTTGGATACATAGGGCCTTGACTGACAAGTTACCAGTATACATCTCGAGACTATTTGAGCATGCCAAGAGGTCATACGGGCTGAGAAGGTTCTCATTAATCTGCTTCCAAACACCCAGAGTAAGGTCATTGCATGTTTATCTGCTATCAGCTTCTCCTTTCCTTCCATTTGAAACACTATGCAAAGGTCTCTGAAGCTCTCGACCCTCCCCAGCCCCTTCACCTTCAAGGCATTGATTACAAAGTACCTTAAAGATATCTGCAACTGCTATAGGTGATCAATGTGACACTAGTCACTTGCTGTACTCTTCGACTCTCAAGAAACTTGCAGCTCCCACCAAGAGAACCTCAACACTCCTTGCATTCTCTTCCCCAAACTCCAACTACCATATCCTACCTCTCAGTCTTCAATATCCTCACACGCCTAAGCTCTCCCTCATTCATGCCCCATTTTTGAATAACCAACTATTTACAATAGCCACCCCCCCATACCGAATCTACCTTCCTGTCTTCTTTACCTCCCATTCTTTACCTCTACCTCTCTCGAGCCTCATCTGTGAACAACCACCAAATTATAATAGCACTAGTCCTAGTATCTTTGGGTTTGGTTTAACTTGTGCATTAGTCCACAAATACATTATCTCTAATAGTTAAGGCCTGTGTTAGCCATGCATATGTTCATTGTCTGCTTTTTTTTTCTTTGTTCTGTACTGTACTCGCATGTGAATCATTTGTCTTAGTCCAGGAGCACTTTGAAAATGAGCTTGCTCAATGGTGTTATGCCTGGTTAAATAAAGTTTTTGATTGATTGAACCCTTGGTGACAGTTACCATAGCAGAGTTTCACCAAAATACTCCTAGGTGACAGTTTCCCTAGTATATTACTCCACTCCTAACTTCACTGTGAGAGAACAGTCCCTCAAGTCACAAGAGGAAGTAGTAATTATAACAAACAAATAAGAAAAAACATAATATGGGTAGCAGCATATAATGTTATTTTTTTTACATGCCTTACGTCTGATACCTGAAAAGCACTATTGCTTCATTCTCCAGAACTCTGTGGTATAACACCTCAAGTGTATAAAAAAACACTGCTACTCAATCCCTGATGCATTGTACAACATGCACTGCACTATAAACAAATCACTTTCTTGCACCTTGCTGTACTAAGAGATCCACTCTTATACAAAAATGAGATATTGCATTTTATCTGTCCATCTTGTTTGAAATGAAATGAAAAAAATTAAAGCCCCCTTATTATTCATCAGAATCACTGAATAAAGCCATGCTGTCAGTTTCCCCTTACCACCCCCCCAAAATAAAAGTTTTAAACATAAGCAACACTTCACTGAATATTAACCCTTAGAAAAGTACCCGACTGAGGCTGAGCTGAATGCTGATGGATAGTCTCTTCACTGATGAGAAGGTGGTCAGTACCTTGCTGGTGTGGTGGTCTCTGGTCTGCACAGCAGTCAGTGAGTAATGTACACCTGAGGGTGGTCTCTCTCTCTCTCTCTCTCTCTCTCTCTCCTCCCTAAGAAATGCAGAATCACTCAGTGGAGTGCAGCTCTTTCTGGAGTCCTGACCTGGATGGTGGGAGACAGCAGAGGATGACTGGCATGATGGAGCACAGGAGTAGCACAACATTACTCAGTCTCCCTCTGTTCAACTCCTGACAACTCCACCTGGCCTGAATTGGCTTGTGGTGCTGTGCAGCGGCAAGCAAAGCTCCCTTGGAGGAGTCAGAGTGGAGAATGGATCAGATTCAGAGGCAGAGCATCCATGATCTGACTGAGCTGTTAAAACACTTGACACAGCAGGCAGCAAAGCCAAGGTAGTGCTAGGTGGCAGCGCTCTCCTCAGTCTACCAGCAATGGTGCTACTTTGCTCAGTCAGTCTCTCTCAACAGCTCACCCTGAAGCTGAAGAACTCACTGGCATGTGCACTCTGTCAGACCCAACTCACTCCAAATCCTCATGGCTTGCACCGCTTGCTCGACCATGGCCATATGTAGCTACAATGGCACTCAGTGTCTGCACTTGCACAGTTGCACTCAGTAGTGTAGTCTGCATTTGTTGTCCAGACGACCGCAGTGGCTTCCACCCAACCCGATCCACCCAGCCTTGAGTCCATCAACGATCAGCAGAGCAGAAACCAGTCTACCACCTGACCACCACAAACCAGTGAAGTGAAAGAAACTGACATCAGCTCCCAGTCCCAGGCTCCAACTTGGACAGCAGTCAACTTTACTCACTCACCATCACAGCCGCAGCACTCTCAGTCTTTGAATCTTAGTCTCTACTCCAGTTCGATGATGGTACACCATATGCACACTGCTCAGCTCTCTGTCTTCTTGCTGCCAGTCTCAACTCAGTGCTAGGGAGGCAGGTAGGCTGTACTCAGACTTGTGTCATCCTCAGCAGGCTCAGCTCCTCTGCTCCTCTACACAATTCTCTGACGCCGTTTCAGTCCCGACTCATGACTCAAAACAACAGACTGAACTAGTTTTCCCATGGGCATTTAAAGAGCCCGCCTGACACACACCCTTACTAGGCACACCTCCTTTCTTCACAAGCGTGCTTGGTTGAGATGCCAACATATTTCTCAATCAGGTCCGATGGGGTCACGTCATAGTTTTAGGCCCCCCCATCCCTCCTCCCTTAAAACATCAGAAAGGGCTCTCAAAGCGGCCAGAAAGCCTGCAAAAAAAAATGCAAACAAAGGAATGCAGACACGCCAGTGCTCCTGCTACCACTGCTGATCTGCTGTAGCTTGCCATGGCATGCCAGGCGTATCCGTATCTACGCCCTTGTTATGGAGGATCATATTTGCTGGATCCAGACATTGTATCTGAATAAATGCAATGCAATGAACCTGCTTGTTGTTGGTCTGTGTTTGAATAGTATTGTTGCTGTATCATGACATAAAGCCACTAAAATTGCATTTACCAGTGCCACTGTTAGGCCTGCCACAGTATTGTCCTTTTTCATTAAAAAATGATAGTTTGAAATTAAATAAGTTCTTCTGTGTCTGATGCATACTGTAGGGTTACCCTATTGTTCTTGAACTTGTTCTGAAAGGATGGCAAGGTAGGGAGCCTGCTGTACTAATGCTTGGATAGCTTCTTGCCCTCTTCATTATGTTTGATGAATTTATTGAAGCCACCCTGAAATAGATTTTGGCCTTTGAAAAGGAGTATACTCATCAGGGCTTTGAAATCATTGTCAGCTTCCCAGAACTTGAGCTTTAGAGTGCATTTCACTTTGAAATTGCAGCCATGCAAGCACTGGCCTTTATCACATCAGCTGACGTGTCTGATATATATCTGGCCATCTGGACTGCATATTCTACTATGTTGGCTTACTTTGATTTAGTTATGCATGCCAGGGCTTCTAGCCATCCAGTCTCTCCACTGCTGAGGTAAACAGCTGCTGCTGCTGCCATCTTGTTGGTCATGCCTGCCAGATTAAATTTATTTTTCATTTCCTCCAGCATTTTGTGTACTGGGTCATTGACAGTTGCTAGTTCTTAAACAGGTAAGATGGTCTTGTGAATTATGTCACTATCTGTCAATCCATTGAGGAAACTGTGCACAATATCTGAGCTTTTTCCCCTTGAAGTTGGTATAATGTATCAAGTGTTATTTTTTATGGTATACCAGTAAGGTCCAGAGCATCCCACTCGTTGGCAATTATTTCCTCTATTGGACAAACTGGAAAAAATGACTACTGTTTTTGCCTTGGACATAAGAAAAGGTCCAAGCTGGATTCCAGTTGGAATGTGGGGTTTTTGAATCCTAGGGTGTCTCTGAGGGAACATACAAGTTAAATTATTGTGTCAGTCAAACACAACTTCACTGTTAGTACTTGATCTGCTTCAGATTTGCTGACCTCCTCTGAATTCAAGGTCCCATCTGTGGACATCTGCCACTTAATTTATTTATGCATTTATTTATTTTTAGTTGACTAAGAAAGGAGGGCTAGGCACTTCTGTCTATTTCCAGCCTTGCCCTGGGGTGGGTTGAGGGGACCACATGCAAACTAACATACTGAATCAGGTTACGCTGTTGGGGGTATTTTTAGTGATTTTATCATCTCTGGTGGGGGCTCATCTATTGAGTTAGCTCTAGATTCTGAAGGTTGACAGGTTTAGGTGGCTAGCCAGTGGTATCCTGTGAGGAGGGTGCATGGGGAAGTGCACCATCCGTAATGGCGACCTGCTCCCCAGCAAATCCCTCATGGCGATGGGGGGGTAGGGTGGTTGGATGGGGTGGTGGCGAAAAATTATTTATTTATTTATTCCACAATTCAGATTTACAGCCTTTGAGTCAAAGACTCATTTATAAAGGCACCTCATCGCAGAGAGGGTAGACAACAATTGGTAGAGTACAACAATGGAGAACATTACAGGTGAGATACAATAAAAGAACACACAAAGCAATTCCAGTAATACAGTGGTGTACAAAGGCTTCAATTAGTTACAATTAGTCTAATATATAAATAATAAGGTATCGCTAGAGGTTCTAGGTAGCGATACCTGGGTGGGGAGGGGTGGTTGCTGGGGGAGAAAGAAAGTCCAGGAGGAGTTTGTCTGTAAATTGGGCCAGGCTCTAGGTATGGCACAGTCATGGGCATTTACAGCTCCGAGTGTCAGTGAGGTGATTTTGGAGGGTGATTTTGAAGGGGCCAATTTTGGGGATGTTTGTGATATGAGCGGGGAGGAAGTTGTACCAGGAGGGGGCTGTGTAGTGGAATGATCTTTGGGCGAGTGAGGTTCTGGATCTCGGGACCTGGAAGGTGGCTTTGGTTGTGTTTTGGGGTGACTGAGTGGGAGGCCAGTTTTAGGGATGCAGCAACACCCTGGGGGGCAGAGCCCAAGTAGTGTTTTTTTTGACAGTATACAGGTGTGATAGCACAGGCACTCATCAGAGGTGAGTAGGTTCGAGGAGAAGTAGAGCTGGCATATGTGATTTCTGTTGGGGGCACCGGTCAGGAGCCTGCAAGCCTTGTTGATCAAGGTCTGGACTTTGGTGAGGGCAGTGGGATCAGCAGCCGCATAGATAGGGAGACCATAATTGACCAATGACAGGATGGAGGAGGTGATAGCCAGCCGGAGGACATTCTGATGGAGGCAGTCTTTGTGGTGGTAGAGGAGTCCAATCCAGGTGTTTCATAGGCTTCATAGGTTTCATAGGTTTATACGGGCCGAGGGTAGATAAGTCTGCCCTATTAGGCTCACCATCCTTTACTATAGTTTAAAAAAGGAATTTACTATCTCCAAAATACAAGTCAACCCCATTTTTAAAATCATTCATTGTGGGACTATTAACAATTTTGGTCGGTAAGTTGTTCCATACTCCAACTATTCTTAGACTAAACCAATTTTTTCTGAAATTATGCGCCCAAGTCTGATGACATAATTGTGCCGTATGTTTCCTTGTGCTGGTTCTCCCCTGATTAAATATAAACCCCAAATCTTGAATCAGCTCGTTGTCCTTGATATTTTTGTACAGAAAACATAGGTCTCCCCTTAACCTACGATAGTACAATGAATAAAGGTTCAAACTAACCAATCTATCATGATAAGTTTTATTTTTTAATCCTCTTATTTGTTTAGTTATTCTTCTTTGTATTCCCTCAATAGAATGTATATCTTCCCTATTTTTTGGGGACCAAACCCTCGTACAATACTCCAAATGGGGTCTAACCAGTGCTACATACAAAGGAATCAAGACTTTTGCTTCTCTGCTAGCTATATGTTTTAATATGCAGTTTAAGATCTGGGTTGCTTTCTTGAGTTGATTTCTACAATGCATTCCAAATTTTAGGTCATTTGTAATTGTAATGCCCAGGTCCTTTTCCTCAGCAACTACCCCTTAGTTTGTTTTGTCCAGTATATAAATTGCTTCCTTATTATTCTTACCCAGGTGCATGATCTTGCATTTAGATTTATTTAATTCCAATTTATTAAAATTTGTCCATTTATTAATTGAATCTAGGGTTTGCTGAAATGTTTCTCTCTGTTCATCACTGTTAGGAACTATACCCAATCTACATTCATCGGCAAACTTGTACAGCCAGGTATTCTTATTATTGATTTCCAATGAGGCAATTTATAAGTTGAATAAACTAGGGCCCAAGACCGATCCCTGGGGG
Organism: Neoceratodus forsteri; assembly: GCA_016271365.2. Taxonomy (NCBI): domain Eukaryota; kingdom Metazoa; phylum Chordata; order Ceratodontiformes; family Ceratodontidae; genus Neoceratodus; species Neoceratodus forsteri. Next base: position 875,058,769 of record CM057450.1, read on the forward strand.
ACTCCACTTGAAACCGGGGCCCAATCTGAATATTCCCCATTTATAACCACCCTCTGCCTCCTATCCTGCAACCAACTTGAAACCCATCTACAGATGTTACTGGGCAGTTTTATTTTATCCAATACTAACAATAATTCTTTATGGGGCAATTTATCAAAAGCCTTGGCAAAGTCAAGAAAAAACACATCCACAGGGTTCCCAGCATCCAGTTTCCTGTTCACTTTTTCATAGAAGGATAATAGGTTGGTCTGACAGGATCTATTCCTTACAAAACCATGCTGAGAGGGATCCAGGTGTTTATAGCAGAGGACAGTGAGTTTAGCGACAGGACATCACTATATGTATGCACACACAGGGGAGGAAGTGAGCATGCTGAGCATAGGCTGGGAGGGGACGGAGCAGCTGTAGGGGGTGGTGCTGCAGTGGGCTGTCAAGCTGCACTGTGGCATCAGGGATTGGTCCACAGCTGCGGTGGGTGTGGTACTGGGTTCGGGTCCTGGTGCTGGTGCAATTTTATTGTGCCCGGCCCGAAACTTTTATTTTTTAATGTTTTCAGCCCCCCGACATGCACCACCCTGGAGCTGAGAATCCTTTAGTAAGGGGGAGCAGGGATGAAGACCCCCACTTGGGGGTGTGTGGGGGTGCAGCCCCAACCCCACAGAAAGCATTAAAAAGTAAGCCCTGGCACTGTTTTCCTGTGCACCGGGGTGTCAGAGTGCCGAAAATGTTTCCGGCACTCTAGACTTCTTGATAACGGCGATCGCCTTTAGGCTTTTGATGTTATCACATAGAACCCTGGCCAGTGGCTAGCACACTGGTATGCTCTAGCACCTTCATGAGCAGTAAGTGTTGTGACTGCACCATGGCTGAACTATTCAATTGCCAGGCATTGTTAAATTTCCTCCCCTCAGGTCATGTTTTTTTTTTTTGGTGTAGACATTTGCATGTCTGAGAAATCTTCTGTTGCAAATAAAGTATGGTTTGGGCCAGACTGTGCTTGCAGAAGAAGACTGTTACATTCAGTGTATTTCTTCACCTTTACCATTCTTGAAACCTGCTTGGGTGAGAAGGGTAGGACATAGGCATGGTTGTCAAGAGTGATCTCATACTTTATGTAATGAGATTATAGTATTCCTTTATCATTGGAAGCCTTAACTAAGTGGAGTATAAGGTAAATGCCAATAGTTTGGGGAGTGTTTTGAAGATGGTGCCCCCTGATCCTTTGTACCCCCTTCTGTGTGCTCTGGACCCTTTCCACCCTAGCTGTGTGTCTGAAGGTTGCCCCGATGTTAGAATTCTTTGCTTACTTATTCACTGGTTATTAATGTGGGACCAAGTTGTAGAAAGCCAGGATGGCCACTATGACACATGCTTGTGCATTGAGTTGGTGCCGCACTCATAATGGTGGGGATGGGGTTTGCATGCATTGGTCACACAAGATAGGCTCCATCAAGATGTACATGCATCACTCATACACCTGAGTCCAAGATGGTGTCAGTCACATGGTGTGCATTTTTGCTTTACACTGATTGACTTTCACCATTGAGGTGTGTGCATAGGTTACTATCTCCTTGCTCAAGATGGCAGTTATGGCATGTACTTGTGTAGGGCCCCAATTGAGGGAACTATAAAGCAAGCACAACACAGCATTCCTTGGCAGCAAACCAAAGATTCAAGAGGCTAGTGGAAGGGAGCCATGGAGCGCACTACTTTGGGAGGTGAGGTTGCTTGGATGAGCCCTAATGCTGTGAGGTGGTATATGACTGCACCCTGCTCCCCCATGCACCCACATTGATGTTTCTGTGGCTGTTGGTACACATAATAAAGCACTAGAAAAAAAGTATGCAGTTTAATAGTATGTCTACCTTTGATGTCTAGTTCACAGGAAGCAGGATGTGGCAGAACAGGGGCAAACCTGGAGCACAACCACAGATGTAAGTCAGGCTCTGATGCTAGATGCAGGTGCTCAGTCATAGGGTAGCAAGCTATTACTTCAACAACACAGTCAACAACACAGAGCACTCACTCTCAGGAAACAGATATAGGCTACACACCAAATAATTTCAGCTTATTCAAAAAATGACAAACTCATTTATTTATCAAGCAGTTCAAGCAGTTAATCTAAAGACACCACATTCACAGCATCAGTTCTCGTAGGTGGGCAGGGCACAGGAATACTTTATACAAAAAGTTCAAAGTGCACAGTATGTAACTACTCAATGAAGCCTTTTACCAATCTCCCAGCAGTTCAACTCCTATGAGACTTCTTCAGGAGGCCAACTTGAAAGGCAGTAAAATAAAGGGCTTAATTGCCCTGGGAACCTCCACAGAGAGTTTCTCAGGAGGGACTCTCATGGGTGCATGCATTTCCTTTCTGTTTCTACATTTGGTGGTAGTGACAAGGGAGGATGTAGGGGTCTTCCATAGTGGAGACCCCAAAGACGGCGGTAGTGGAACCCGGAGGAGGAGGAGGAGGAAGCAACTTCTGGTGGGGGACTTGATTGTGAGGGGGATAGATTTGGGAATAGGAAGGGAAGGGAAGAGAAGGGGAGAAGAAGGATAGGTGCTATGAGGTGCCACAGCCGGGAGGCATGGGAATCATCCTGAGGATTGCTAGGGGAGGAGGGGGAGCCAGATGTTATTGTTCACCTGGGGACTAATAACCTGGATTGGGATGGGGCTGCATAGTGGTGGGGAGTTTAGGAAGCTAGGAGCAGAGGCTGACCTAGATAGTGTGGCAATTAGTAAGTCATGGTGAGCTGAAAACCATGACTGGGACATGGCAATACCAGGCTATACTCTGTTTTGAAAGGACAGCATGAGAAGGAAAGGAGGGAGGTGTTGTGCGTTATGCGAGGGAAGGCATAAAAATGACAGGGAAACAGGGAATATGGGTTAGTGGAGGTACTGTGGGTCACCCTGGATATGGGGAACAGAACCACTATTCACATTGGTGTTATCCAAAGACCTCCAGTAGAGGGTCAGGATTTAGATAAGGTACTGGTGGAAGCCATTGGCAAGATAGCAGATAAGGGGAAGGGGCTGCTGATGGGGGACTTCAAGCTTCTGAACATAGATTTAATCCTACCAACTGCAGCTTCAGCTGGAAACAGGGACATTCTGGACTCCCTTCAGGGGGCATTTCTCAGGCTACTAGTCAGGGAGTCCACTTGTGATGGGACAATACTGGACCTGGTACTCACTAATAGACACAGTTTTGCAGACTTCAAGGTGGAAGGCTTCCTGGGGACCAGTAATCACCATTCAGCATGGTTCAACATATGGATGGCTGTGTACTAAAACCATATAGGGTGAGGGTCCTGACCTTCAGGACTCCATATTTTAAAAAGATGTGTGAATGCCTAAGGCATGACCTGAGAGGGGAATGACCTGGATTGGGTGGAGGATCAGTGGGTGAAGTTAAAACAAAGCATAGTGAAGGCAACTAAACTCTGCATCAAGCAAGTGAGCAAAAGCAAGAGGGAAAGGAGACTGCTATGGTTCTCAAAAGAAGTGGCTGAAAAGGTAAAGGCTGATAGGGTAGCATTCAGAAGGTATAAGGAGATACAGAGGCAGCAGGATAGGGAGGTGTATTGGGAAAACAGGAAACACAGAAATATAGAAATTGCTGGCAGATAAGGTCAATGTCGCTTGGTCAATGTAGTCTGTCCATTTTTCTCTGCCTGTAGTATTGCCACTGATCTTACTTGATATCTGGCCCATTCATTCCCCTTCCCTTTCCCTAAGATTTCCTTATGCCTATCCTATGCATTCTTAAACTGCACCACTGTTTTCACCCACACCACCTCCACTGGAAGACTGTTCCAGGAATCCACCATTTTTTCTGTGAAGAAGTACTTCCTCACATCGCTTCTGAATCTACCCCCTCCAGCTTCTTATCATGCCCCCTTATCCTTGGGCACCTTTTTCTGAAAAATACTTCCCTTCTGTACATTATTTACCCCCATTAAATATTTAGAGGTCTCTATTATATCACCCTCACCCTCACCTCACCTCACCTCACCTCACCTCTTCCCTTCCCTTCCCTTCCTTCTCTTCTCTTCTCTTCTCTTCCATGCTGTACATATTTAGGTCCTTAAGTTTCTCATCATGGGGCTTCTGAAGCAGATGCTGCACCATTTTAGTTGCTCTCCTCTGGACTGCTTCCACTCTGTCTATGTCCTTCCACAGATGTGGTCTCCAGAAGTGGACACAGTACTCTAGTTGAGGTCTTATTAGTGATCTATATAGAAGCAATACCACTTCTCTTTCTACTGGAGATATCCTCTGTATGCACCCCAGTATCCCACTAGCCCTTCCAACCACCATGTCACACTGCCCAGTCACCTTAAGGTCATCTGATATGATTACCCTCAGGTCTCTTTCCTACTTGGTGGTCATCAATACCGCTCCACCCATTCTGTACTCTATCTTTGGGTTTCTGTGCCCTAAGTACATTATTTTGTACTTTTTTGTATTGAATCCCAACTGCCGTACCATTGACCACTCCTCGAGTTTTCTCAAGTCTCTGCTTGTCTGTTCCACCCTCCCCCACCCTGGAGTGTCTACCCTATTGTAGATTTTGGTGTCATCTGCAAAGAGTCAGACCTTCCCTACCAGCTCTTCCGCACTTATAAAGATCTTAAAGAGAACTGGTCACAGTACTGATCCCTGAGGCACCCTATTGGTTAATCTCCCTTCTTCAGAGTGGACTCAGTTTACCACCACCTTCTGTCACCTATCCCCTATCCAATGTCTTACCCAGTTTACCACCTTTAGAGCCACTCATAAGCTACCCAACTTGCTCATTAACCTTCTGTGTGAAACAGTGTCAAAAGCCTTACTGAAATGAGGAAGCAGGGAGAGCAGTAAGGAGCATGAATGTGCAAACTGAAGAGAGAATAGTCCAGGTGGCAACAGGGGTCAAGACATTTTTTATATACGTAAGTAAAAATAGAAAGACCATGGGAGGTATTGTATGGTTAAGGGGTCATGAGAGTGCACAGTTAGTGGATTTATGCACCTTCCCCTGACCGATTACCTGCCCCAGACTGCTTCCAGCAACCAGTCATCCATAGAAGGCAAGTCTGCCTTTCTCTACCACTTAGATTACAGGACTACAGTATCAGGATTTTGGTGCAGTGCTCATTGAAAATCTGAACTTGTAACACAGCCTTTTTTCTCCCTGTTGAGCCATTACCAGACTTCGTCAGCCACCAGGCAGCCAATCAGACATCAGAGTCCTGCATTTAACTCATCGACCTTCAAGCGGCCTGTCTGTGCAAAGGACCATACCAGCTAAGGACATTTGTCTGTCTCAAGTCTGCTGGAGTCAGCTGGTAGGCAGTTGATCATTATGCTCTGCTCTTCACCAGACACCCTTCTTGTACAACTCATGTAATAGACTCAGTCATTTGTAGTCATTGCTTAGGATATCACTAATGCTGCTTACCCTACTGTAGTTTTGCATATTAGCTCTAGTGCAACCCATATTTCTTCGCTACTCTGATATCACCACTGCCACATTTATTGTGCATTCTGTCTAATTATCATTGCTGGTTTCCTTGTGCATTCTGAATAATTTCAGTTCTGCCTGTTAAATCTGCATATTGTCACGGTCCCATGTTTTCTGCAATTCTGCGGTTGCAGCAGCTGTCCCAGAAACATGGTACTACCACAGAAACTAGCCTGTTCCACAGAAACAGCATATTTTTGTCCAGTGAAAATGGCTGTCACCACTGAATATCCAAACTATAGTGGAAATTGCACAAAAGTTGTGTGGTACCATGCACCACGCATCATTGCGCTGTAGCTGTATACATGTTATTCAATGGGTACCATGCTTGCACACCGCTCGGTATACCCCACTACCGTACAACTTTTGCGTGATTACCACTGTAAATGGATAAAATTATTGTGAGCAAGCTTAAAATGGCAGTGTGAGGTGTTGCAAGTTCCATTATACATCAATCCCCCCTGTGTTGCAGTAGTCTGTGGAGTCATCCCTTTCCAGTCCAGTGGCACTTAGCCCTGAAGCTTATGACCATTATGGCCTTCTACAAACATTGAGGGAACTTCAGGAAGTCTTTTTCATGAGGAAGAATGTTGGTTCCATTTGCCAATTGCAGAAATGCAGAATGAAAAATTATTGGTAGTTATTGCAGACAAAAATTGGGGGGCTATCTGGACCTTTGTCTAAAGTAAAATGTTCCAGCTAGCCTCACAGTAAATCCTTGCAGAGTGGCACAGAAGAAGATATGGAAGCCAAGTGGCTTTGACACAAACAACACCACCAATGTTGAACTGCTTGAGCAGCAGGCAGCAACTAGAGCAGTGTTACAACACAAACCATCAGCTCCAGGCTTCAGGCAAGTGAGTGGGATGAGCCACTGGAGCAGCACTGTTCTGCAACCAGGTAATACTGGTCTTTAAGTAACTGAGCAGGCAGAGGGAGAAATTATCAGGAGCTTAGCCATGGCAAACCAGCACTCGGCAGGTTGGAGGGAGCCATGGGATAATAAAACAGGCTGCAGTGAAAAAAAAAAAATAGTAACCATTCAATTCCCCATGCCCTACATCCAATCCAAATCATGATGTCAGAATGGATTTGCATTGCCTTGGCTGTGCATCATCCAAACTGCCCCAGGCTACCTTTTCCTAAGCATTCTTTCTGGGTAACTAGATTTTATTTGGGGGCTCATCTGAGTTGCCAGAGAATGTAAAGCTCATCACAGAATTGCTGCAGTATCGCCACAGAATTTCTCATAGCCTGACTGCAGCAAGCATGAGGTCCTGCCACAAAATGTAGGTCCAGTTTACCACAGTGAACACAGGGCCCTGCATATACTGAATTGCATCCTAGTTTTGAATTCTGAATATATTACATTACATTACTGCCTGTTGAATCTGCATATACTGCATTTACCTCCTAATTGCCTTGCTCAAAATGCTGCTACATCCTTGCCTGCTTTTCTCTATCCTTTATCTCTCCTTCCCCATGTGTTGCATCTGTCTTGCTTTTCTCACTTTTCCTTCCTCCCTCACTTATTGGCTGGTGCTCTAAAGTTTCTGGGTCATCCTATCTTCACCCACTGCACTGCTCCAACCCTGGTCAGCTGATCCCTCCCCTCCCACCTTGTTGCCTTCACTCTCCCTCCCTCCTTCCCTTACTTTCCAGTGTTTGCACAAACACCCTATATAGGGCTCCTCTATCCTTGTATCACTGTGCTGCCCCGTCCATCCCATTTTACCTTCTTTTTTCTGTCAACTGCACAAACTCCCTATATAGAGTCCCCTAATCTTTGTATTATTGTGCTGCTTATCTGCTCTACCAGCCCCTCTCCTGTTCCCAGTTGCCACTTGACTCTCCTCCTCCCCCTCCCCACCTCCTCAAATGGTGTACCCCCTACCTTATCAATCCAATTTCTGCTGTCACTCCTGTCCCCTCTCTCAGTTTATCCTCCCCTCCCCTCACTCCTCCAGTATCAAGTTCTGGTTCCCCGCTACCTGCCTGGATTTCTAATATATTGCTTATCTCCCTGCCTTTCCTTGCCCTTCTGTTTTTCCTTGCTTCCCTCTTTCCCTATGGCTTTCCTTTTCCTCCTCCTCTCCTCCTCCCCTCCTCCAGCCTTCCATCTCTCTCTCTCACACACACTCACTTCCCCTGGCTCCCTGGATGCTCCCTCCTCCCCTCCTCTTGGCTCAGTCTTGAAGCTCTTAAATCTTTTCTCCCCTCCCGCCACTCTCCACCCTGCACCTCCTCTCTCCCCCTCATCTACCATGCAAATGCATCCCTCACTCCATCAAACTCCTCATCTCACTTCTGCTTTTAGTGGCAGGTGATGTTGAGCCCAATCCTGGCCGTGTTCACACTGCTTCCACTTGTCTCCTCAGAGGGTTGAGAATGATGTGCATCAATGCTTGAAGCCTGCTCCCCAAGATCAACCAGCTGCAGCTACTCAAGGTTAATCTTCAACTAGATGTGCAACAAATCTCAGAGTCTTAGATATCTCCCAAGATCCCTGATTCCAGTATTGCCATCCCTGTATATACTTTCTCCTGGCAGGATCATGCTTTGAGGGGTGGTGGTGTTGCCATCTACCTCCCCTCTAACATCCAGTTTATCCCTGTTCTCTCTGTCTCCTCCCCCTCTGCATATGAATTAACTTCTTCTTCTCAAATTCTCTTTCCCTTTCTCTGTCCTTATTTTTTATAGCTGGCATCTATTGCTGCCCTGGCCTATCTACCTCATCTGTCACTGAGCTTCTGATCCCTGTCACCACTCATGACTCATCTGGGTTATTATTCATTCGTGGGGACTTCAATATCAATTTACTCCCCCTTCTCACAGTCTAAATTCTGCTAAATTATTAAGTCCCAGCCTAACCCAGTTGATCTCTGACCCAACCCATCACAATCACAAATCCCTCAATCACTACTTGCTGGACTGGGCTCTGACCTCTCCCCCCCTCCCCAGTGCATCAATAGATGCCGGCACACTCGCTAATACTATTAGTGAGGCTCACATGGCCCCCTGTGTGCACAAAATTCACTGTCCCAAAGTCCCTCCCAAACTCCTTCTGATCAGTGGACTTGTCTTCCCTACATGCAGACTTGATATTTACTGACTGGTCACCCATCTCATCTGCCAGCTCCATTAATTCAGCACTTGATTATTTCAATACCAATTTCCTCAAAATTGAGATCAGCATGCTCCACTTAGGAAAACCAGGGTCCAAGGATCCCACATCCGTTGGATATCTGTGGAGTTTCTGGCTTGTCTACATGCACGCAGTCTTGCCTGGAAGACTCATACATCCTCTGGCTCCCCTGCTGACCTACTTAAGTACCATGCCCTTCACACTGCCTGTACCACAGCAACTAAGATCCCCAAGGCTGAGTACTTTGCCTGCACCTTCCTGAATAACCTTATCCACCCATTCAAGTTCTGGAAGGTCATCCATGCCCTCTTCTCTCTCTCATGCCAGTCCTCCTTCCTGGTTCTCAAGGTGGGTATCACCCCAATTTTTTACCCTCCCTCTGTTGCCTCCAAGTCCAACTCTTTCTTCTCCTCCTGTGCTTCTTCCCTTCTCTTCTCCCTCCCCCTACATTCTCCCTCCCCATCCACATCCTACCACCCCATCTGCCCTATCTCCTTCACTCCTATCACCTCTACTGACACCCTCAAGACTCTCATAGCTCTTAATCCTATCAAGGGTAAGTGGCCCAAGATAGACTTGACCCCAAACTCCTCCATCTCTGCCCTTGCCACTGCTGTACCTGTCACTTCCCTTCTTAACCTCTTATTCTCCCTTGCCTCTATTTCTGATGCCTGTAAACAGGCCACTGTCATATCCCTTCCAAAAGAAGGAGACTCCACCCATCCCAGCAACTACTTCCCTATCTCCCTGCTACCCACCTTAGCTTAACTTCAAGAACACATTGTGTTAACTAAGCTTCCCCTTCCTTGACTCCACCTCCTTTTTCACCCCCTTCCAGTCTGGTTTCCATAAATTCCACTCCACCACTTCATCCCTTCTTTGGCTCACTGATTCCATTCTCTCAGGTATGGATCAGGGTCAAATCACCTCAGCCATGTTTGTTGACCTGGCCAAAGCCTTCGGCCCCATAGCCCATACCCTTCTCCTCAGTGAGCTTAAGGCAGTGGAGCTTTCTGACTCCCCTACTAACTGGTTCTACTCCTACCTTGAGGGTAGGACTCCATCTGTTAGAAATGGAGATTCCCTATCCCCCTGCTTCCTATCAGAATTGGTGTCCCCCAAGGGTCCATCCTTGGTCTGAAACTATTTTTGATCTTCCTAAACAAACTCCTTGTTGTCTGCTCCTCTGCGTCCATCCACAAGTGCAATGATGATACGGTACTATATACCTGTGGAACCTCCTCCTTTGATCCGATGGCTAGTCTCCAGCTGGACTTCAACAATGTCCGGTAGTGATTCTTGTCTAATCAGTTATCACACAATGCCAAGAAAATGGCCTCCATGACTTTTGGCACCAAATGGAAGCTTGCAAAGCTTTCTGCCTTTCCTTCCTTCTACATGTTGGATGGAGCAACAATTGAGGGTGTTCTCTCATTCCAATACCTAGGAGTCTGCCTCAATTGTCACCTCAACTTTTCTGGGATGTGGATGCCATCAACAAAACACTTCAACCTAAACTCAAGGCTTTATACAGGAATAGAGGTTGCATCCCTCTTCCTGCTCGCCAAGCTGTTGTCCAGAAAATGATTCTCCCCATTTTCGACTTTGGTGGCAAAATGTTATTAGCTGCGGTGCTAATCCAAGTGGGGTGGGGTTCTTCAATGCTGTTGTTATCAACCCTTCTATTGCTGTACTCTCTGTGACTGATACTTAAAGAGCTAGTGTACAGAGATAAGTTAGCCATACTGTACTTGACTAGGGTTGCAAAATATGTTCAGTTTAAGTGTCAATGTTGGTTTTGAATTAAAGTTGTATGATTTGACATCTGATCTAAATTCCTTTTCAACAGCACTGTCAACTGCTCTCTGTAAAGGTCTGTTTGTCATGTGCACAGGGATAAATAGGAGAGGGTTGCCGTAGTGGGCAGAAGTTGCCTGCTCCTCATTGAAGGCTATACCTGACAGCAACTGTCAGTACACTGTGAATAGAAGTGTAATCCCTGATGCTAATTATTTATGCGCGTTCATTAACAGAACTAATTTTTTCTTATAAATGCTGCAGTGCGGTATGATAGGCGCAAGTTATTCTGTTTGTCTCTTGCCCTCATATTCAACTAGATTGCATGGCAAGCTAAGTGACATTGTCACACAGGAGGCTGTTACAGTGGCTGACACAAGGTGCTAGAAGTGTCAAGAGTCAGAATACAAGGTAAAATACATGGAATAGGCTGGGCTAACACTGCTGACCTTCTGGGTGTAACTTACAGAGTTCACGCCTATGTGTATCCCCTGAGTAATCAAAACATCCAGACCATTATGTTAAAAGTTAAAACTCTGACAATGTCTTTAAATGTCTTTAGGAGCCCCACCAACCAAGTCACTGACACAAAAGGACACAGCGGCTGCCACAGTATCAGTGATGGGCTTTAGCCCAAAATCAGTTCAGCAGCTTAATTTATCAAACCTTTGTTCTGATTTCAAACCTGCTTTGTATTTCTTTCCAGTTGCCTTTAATGTAGAGCTCTTTTCAGGACTTTCTTTCTCTCAATTATCAGATCCTCTCTGCTGTCTGCTTTTCTTTCCACCTCAGTAACTCAGTTCATTCACCACCCCAACTCCAACTGAACAGGTGCTCGACTCCATTTTCCTCTGCCGGGTTCCTCAGGCAGAACTCAATACAAGTGATCTATTCCACACCATCTACCAAATCATGATCTAAAAGAAGAATATCTATACCACATCTACTGAGCCACTCCTTCAAAGCATCTTAGCAGACTGCCCATAGTGGGGGTCAGTGCCCTTACATCTAGGACGAGAAGACTGACAGGCTGCCCCCAACTATGTCACTCTTGCTTTCTTGATCATGGATGGCGCTGGACAGTTAGACTCATTTCCAGATTTTAAAAAATTGATTAAAAGATAGGATAAAGTTAAAATTAACAATTAAATGTAACATAAACCTAACAGAAAGGATGATTATAGACAAGGGTGGTTTTAAAAGGGTTTGCAAAATAATAGTTCAGTACACTAGCTCTTTAGGTTTTGCCTTTGCCCCTAAACTGACTGGCACAGCATTGTACTGCCTGTCAGGCTTTGATTAAAATTTAGGATGTTAGTTTTAGTCTTTCCAGTCTTTCACTTTTTTTTTGTTTTCTTGAAGACTGGAGGAGTATCTGTGCGTGTGTGTGTGTGTGTGTGCACACACGTGCATGCATGCATACATATGTGTGTTAAAAAAAATCTTTCTGTTTAGCTTCCTACCCACATAACAAAGCAGTCTTTATCAGCAGTGCTCATTTCATCCAACACATTTTAATTAAAGTCATTTGCTGAATGTCTGGTATAAAAGAAAATAAATAAAACTATCCAAGGTCAAGGCCAGCCTAGTGGCGTGGAGGACTTCGGCACTAGGTGCTTTACCTCCTGCCCCATGCCGGTAACGGATTTGGCATGCTCGGTGGCTGGAGGGGAGTGAAAGAATTGACCTTCCCCAGTACAGCTCTCTTTCCAAGTGGAGGGGGTCAGTGTGGCATGCTGCTTGTTTATAAAACAGTTGAACCCCAGCATAAAGCAATAGCTTGGATTTAATGACTCTTTAAACTAGACGTCGGTAAAACAGTGACAAAAAAGAATGATGCTGAAGAAAACCAATGATTTCAGTTTACATTTTATGATCTGTGTTCTCTGACTTCCCCCAATTAAAATTTATTTTTCTTATGATAAGATACACAGCACAGTAAAATAAACAGTATGATACTCAGGAAATTTACCACACATTTATATTATACATAGATACATAGACAGTGTCGGCAGATAAGGGCCTATGGCCCACCTAGTCTGCCCATTTGAGCTTGTAAGTTCAGTTTGTTTTCCTAGAAGTCTATTTGCCCTTACCCCTGACCTCTAGAATTCCTTTATGTCTATCCCATGCATTCTTAAATCCCGTGATTGTTTCAGCCCCCACCACTTCCTCTGGCAGGGTGTTCCACTTGTCCACCACCCGTTCTGTGAAGAAATTCTTTCTCATGTTTCCTCTGAATCGTCCTCCTCCAACTTCATCCCATGCCTCTAGTCCTGAAACATCTTTTTGCTTAAAATAGTGTTTTCCTGCACCCTGTTCCTCCCTGTAAGATACTTGTATGTTCTATCATATCCCCTCTCTCCCTCCTCTCCTCCAGGGAGTACATGTTCAGTTCCTTCAACCTGTCTTCATAGGACTTGTGATGCAATCCATGCACCATCTTTGTTGCCCTCCTCTGAACCTTCTCTACCCTGTCTATGTCCTTACGTAGGTATGGTCTCCAGAACTGTACACTGTACTCCAGGTGGGGCCTCACTAGTCTTGTATAGCGGAATTATGACCTCCCTTTTCCTGCTGGTGATGCCCCTGCCTATACATCCCAGCATCCTATTTGCTTTACCTGATGCCTTGTCACACTGTTTCCCTACCTTGAGGTCATCAGAGATGACAACCCCAAGATCCCTTTCCTGCTTGGTGCATGCTATATCCTCACCCCCCAACTGATATATTGTGCCAGGGTTTTTGTGCCCCATATGCATTATCTTGCACTTCTTTGCATTGAATTTCAACTGCCACTTAGTGGTTCCTCATCTGCTCATAAGATAGTGGATGCCATGTGCTAGCTGAAAGTCTTTCGAGAGAGAGTGCCTGTAAAATGCAAGCATAACACTGAGACAGCATTGAGAAAACAAAATATTAGATAAATACAGTGACTTTTACAGTGTGCTCTGGATGGTCTGATGGTAGCCTAAAAACAGGGATCCACTTTAGAGATGGCCTGAGGTCAGCAGATATTATGTCAGTCTAGATGATTTCCTGGTTTACTGGCCCAGTTAGCCAACATATCTTTTAAAATGCTGCAGGGAACAAGGGCTGACATATAGAGTTATGCAGGCATGACATCTGGGTTTGGAATGGAGTGTTGATGGCATCATTTACAATGCTGCAGGTAGCATCTGAAGATGTCAAGCATCAAAAACAAGGTGCATTGTGGGACCCCTGCTGGTTTCTGTGGCATAACAACTAAATCACATGACTGTTTCAAATGTCTTTGCTCACTGTAGGGTCGCTTAACCTGAGTTTGGCAGATTGGGTTATAGTGGGTATATGACAATGGTGCAAATGGAGGACCTATTGGAGTTGCCACTTCCCAGCAGTCGGCTATGTCAGCCTTTGGTGCTCCCAATGTTCCTCACTGCTAGGACATATTATATAGAGCGGTGGTTGTGGTGATTGGTACTGAGGGTGCATTATCCCTTAGAGCCCATAGATAAGCTACAAATATGAGTATGTGTTTTAAGTAGGTACAGAGTACTGGTATCAAAGCAAAGGTAGTAGAGCTAGAAACAATGGTGTTAAAAGACAATTTGGGATTATTTTTTTATTTAAACAAAGCAGAGTGATGGCCAACAGGGGTGATGTGTGTGTCAGCATGGCTCAGCTGGTAGAGCATACACCTGTGGGACAGAAGGTTGTGAGTTCTAACCCCGCACTGGGATTGGACTCATGCCATCAACATTGGCACTGGAGTGCATTTCTGGGGGATGCTGTACTCTCAGGGTGTGCTGTCCTTCTGATGAGACATTAAACCAAGGCCCCTTTTTCTTTGATAATGTTTTACTGGGTGCCCAGGTGGAAGTAAAATAATCCAAGGAACTGTTTGCTAGAGAAGGGTATTTACCCCTGTATCCTGGCCAAACTTTCCCCTTGAAAAACCCAACATTTCACCCTAACAGGCTTCATCAGGAGTAGGTGGCTCTGTGGCTTGCTGGGTACCTCTTCACCTTTTGTTTTATATTGTTCACAGAAACTGTTTACTATGGTCACTTTTCCAAATTACTGACACTGTTCAGCAGTTTAAGTCGTGCCTTTGAGGCTAAATTGCTGAACAGTCAAAAATTTGGATAACTGACCAGAATAAAGAGTTTCTGTGAAAAACACCAATATTAAACATGAAGAGGTACACAACAAGCCATAAGGATACTCCTGATAAAGCCTGTTAGGGTGAAACTTTATTTTATTTATTTTTTGGTAATATACAGCAGTTGACTTTCTCCTTGATTTTTTCCACATTGGATTCAGACATATTTTCTGTACAAAGAGAAGTTTAGTAGCAGCACGTCTCTGATATTTCTGGGCTCAGTCTGAAGGTTTGGAACCATGGGCTGTGCTGTTTGCTAGGGCTGCTGTAACTATACCCTCCTTGTAGTGCCTTGTAAGGGCCACTTATTGCCTTCCCAACTGCAGATTAGGTTGTAAGGGCCACTTATTGCCTCCCCAAATGCACATAAGGGTGGAGGAAAGGGTGTTCTTATAGGCTAAGGGATTAGCTTTCTGACGCTGTGATTGCCTTAAGGAATGTACGAGTGACAGGATTCCCATGCATGCGCTATGAACGCTAGCTTGGAAAGCCTGTAACTGTATTTGTGCCAGCGATGGCCATGTTGGTAAAGGCTACATATGTGCCCTCAATGAGCCAGCCATCTTGGTACATGCCTCAAATGTGCAGATGACACAGCAGCCATGTTGGTACAGTCCGTACATATGCAAGACCCCAGGAAAAGGGTACTAATTAATTTAAAAAAATGCTGGCCTCAGGGGCGGAGCCAGCCAGCCAAGATGGAAGGAGTGTAATTGCCTTGTTGCTATCTCAGGACCACCTCTCTGGACCCATCCAGCAGCATGGATTATTGGATTCGGCAATGAATAGTGGACTGAGCTGTACCAGCCTGCAACCTGCTGAATGATACCACTTTTGTGACACTGGGTGCATCCATTTGCAAGTAATAACTGTGTTTGCTTTAGCTTATCAGAAACAATGTTTTGGCCTGCAGGACACTTAAAACAACACCAAGCTAAAGTTGGCGTGCCTGCAACAGAGACCTTGCAACAGGGAGAGCCCAAGGAAAAAAATCAGCGACATGGCCCAGCCAGCTACTAAGGGTATAGAACTGCATCTTGCTAACATTACTGCCATGCTCAATACGGTACTCCTGGACACCGCCAAGCTGAAGGAAACTACAATGAGTAGTGAAGCATAACTAGCACAGATCATGTCTGGAGTTTCTAGAACAGAAACTACAATAAAAAGGCAGGATGGCATCCTTCACAAACACCATCGTCAGCTCAGGGATCACAATGCCCAGCTACAATACCTCTTGTCTAAGGTGGATGACTTAGAAAACCGGGCAAGGTGAAAGTATAACAAGTTTATTGGCTTGTCTGAGGGTGCCGAGGGCAATGACATAATAGCTTTCTTGCGAGTTGCTCTCCCGGACATGCTCAAATTAAATAACTACACCCATCAGAACAGGAGTGGGCTCATCAGTCCCTGGCACCCTGTCCATGGCAAGGGGAACCCCCAAGACCTATATTTTGCAAATTTCTGTGATATCCAGAAAAAGTTCTGTTCTTACAGGCTGCAAGGAAACAAAATAAAATGACTTGCAACGGCTGTCATATACAACTTTATCAGGATTTCTCTTACAATTTGTTATGCAGGAGAAGGGCATATGGACCAGTAAAACAACAATTATACAATTATACAAAATTAACATACCTTTCTCATTGAGATACTCAGCACTCATAAGAGTTCAATTCTGGGGACAATTAATCACCTTTAACAATCCGCAGGAGGCAGAACAGTTTCTGCAAGATAACGCGCTGGGGGAAAAAATGCCCTGAGACAGCCACTGTCAAATCCTCATGGCGAGGCCCACCAAGCAATGGAGATTTTGGAGCCGCAAAGGGAGAACAGCCCACCGATGAATTGGGAAGAGTTGACATCAGGAGATAATGCAGATTGGCAGCAAGTCCAGTGGGGGAGGCAGAAGAGGTGGTTAAAGCAGCAGACAGACTCCCTCTATCGGAGGGCAGCAGTGCCTCACCATCTGACACCCCTGTGAAGATTGTCAATCACTTTGAGGCTTTGCTAGAGTTAGAACCCATGGTCCTGGTCCTCACCGACCCAATTGATTGACCGACAGGGAAGGCAAGCAATCTGGACTGTACAAGCTTCACAGATGTCTGGACTCCTATATATCATGAATGGGCTGACAGTATTTCCAAACCTCAAGGAGATCACACTTCACCTTTGCCACTGCTGACTGTGAACTTTGTCTCTGATGGAAATACTACCTGGGACTGAAGGTACTGTTGTCCCTATCTCCTTTTTGCTCCTCAGTTCATTTAGTAAATGTAAATATAGGTTAAAGCTAATTTAGGCTTCCAAATGGGTGGGAGGTACATGGACTTTTACCAGACAGGGAGGGAAGCTCACATGTGGTGAGGGGCTTGCAATTTCTGCCATGATTCCTCTGAGCTCTGATGTACAGCTTGAGCTTACAGATGCACCCCAGGTATACAAAATAATTAAGGTTACACTCCGATTGAGCGACTGTTTCAGATGGCTATTTGTGAGTGTCTTGCACTGATTTCCTTTTTTTTCTCCCCTTTTTCTGCAAGTAGTGACTGAGTACTGAGTAGCAACTGAATACTGGGCCTTTGGACGAGCAGGGGAGCTGGGTAAAATGCAAACGCATGGCAAGGTTGTCTAAAGTGTTAACTGATGGTAGTTTCAAGCTCCCCTGCTCTGGGAAGGACAGATGAGAATGGCTCACCTCTACAATGTCTTTATTTAGGATATATTGGAGGCTATTAAAATGCTGGTTGTAAAGACAGGGCTATAAGCAGCTCACTCAGTGATTTAATGCCAGCGAGTGAATACAGGATACAGCCTAATACACAAGGTGGGCTTCCACAAGTATAGATAACTCCCACACTGTACAAAGGGAGCACCCACTTAGAAAGGAGGAAGGGATGGGTTGATGGAATGGCTTTATTGGCATATGAGGATCCCCCCTTAAGGGAAAGTACATAGAGACGGACCACACAATGGCTATGTTATGGGTTATACATGCAAACAGAAAGAACTTGGCTTTTAATCCACTTTTTGTGCTAGTAGCACAGCTGATTAAGTCTGCCTCCCAGGGTTACTATATGAACACTGCAGGCCACAAACCATAGACAAAGGGAGACATGAGTGCTCAGAACCCCCTTCCCCTACACCGGTACAGCCAATCACTAACCACTGGTGGCAGGTACACTAAAGTCTCCCCAAACCACCTCAGCAGATGCAGAATATAAGGTTCTGAGAAAACAACCATGAGGTTGCATCCTCAAACCGTGACAAGCTCTGGGCGAAAGCTAGACGTACTAAACGCCCATCAGATTGGCAGGCATTTAGAGCAGCTCAGAATGCCTGTGTCAAATGCACTAGCTCAGCTAAAGCAAACTATTATGTTTCCACCCTCAAACAGGCAAAAGAGCATTCTCATAAAATTTGGAGGACACTTAAGTTTATCGAAGGTCGGCCTGCTGCCCCCTCTATTCCATCTAATATCCTCAGCAATGGTAGGATTGTGAAGAGTAACTGCCAAATCCTTGAAGAAATTAACCCCCATTTTGTTACAGCTGGCCTAGCCTTCAACTCCCCACCATATGCAGGCCGTGCTAATAACCAAGCCAGCAGTAACATCGCTCCCCAAACCTTGACTTGCCCCTTCCAGCTGCTCCCTCTCAACTTTAAAGATGTCGAAGATTTGCTCCTTAAAGTAGATACAAAGAAAAGCGCTGGAGATGATGGATTAGAACCATTCTTCCTAAAACTAAGCTACCTCCATCTCACTGCCCCTATTCTTCACATATTCAATCTTTCTATCTCCACTGCCACAGTTCCCTCTTGTTGGAAATCAGCCCACATCCTTCCCTTATTTAAATCAGGGGACCCATGTGACCTAAATAATTACAGGCCCATCTCAATCTTGCCCATCCTCTCTAAAGTCTTCAAAAAATTGATCTATACTCAGTTAAAGAACCATATTGAAACTTTCTCACTCCTCAACCCAGCATAATCCGGCTTTCGGCCCAATCATAGCACAGTCACTGCATTGGCTAAAGTCACCAACGACTGGGTCTGTGCTGTGGATACTAAGAAAATCACTGGTGCAGTATTCTTAGATCTTAGCAAAGCATTTGACACCATCGACCACAACCTACTGGTTAGTAGCCTTACTAAAATAGGTGCTACCACACTTACCGCCCAGTGGTTTACCAGCTACCTAACTGGAAGGACCCAGAAAGTCAAAGCTGATGGCCTTTTTTCAGCCTCCCTACTGATTGCCAGGGCAGTTCTGCAAGGCTCCATCTTAGGCTCTATCCTCTTTTCCCTATACATCAATAATCTAGACACACACATAACTAACTCCACGCTGCATTTCTTTGCAGATGATACAGTACTGTATACATCGGGCTCAACACTTTCCGAAGTGAGGAAAGTATTACAAGCTGATTTTGCCCAGATAGAAGTTAGTCTTATTAATGGTAAACTCCTCCTTAATGTCAAGAAAACCAAGGCCATGATCCTCACTCTTAATTCCTCTCCCACCTCTTTCGCTAACCCCCCCCCCCAATGACTTTGTTGTCACCTCCTTAAGAGAACCCTTGGAAGTCATCTCCAAATTCAAATATCTTAGTATTTGGTTAGATAACAAGCTCTCCTTCAATGACCATCTTGAGGACCTGTCAAGGAGGCTAAAAGCCAGGCTTGGTTTCTTCTTCTGTAACATGTCTCTCTTTCCGTTAGAAACTAGAATCAGGCTTGTTCAGGCCACATTTCTCCCTCTACTCGACTACGGAGATGTAATCTATACTTCCTCAGCTATTACAAGCCTAAGAAAATTGGACGTCCTCTATCATTGTGCTCCACAATTCATTACAAACTTACCCTACCAAACCCACCACTGTGATCTGTATACAGCTGTTGGTTGGATGTCACTTTAGATTAGACTTACGCTTCATACAGGTATCTGAACTCTCAAATTAATCCTGAATAAGCTCCCAAGCTATCTAACATCCCTTATCCGTATTTCCAACAGTGCCTACTCTCTTAGAAAAAATGACTTCTTCCTCCTTGATGTACCAAGGACTCGTACTTCCTTTGGCAAACGCACCATATCAAGTACCCTTCCAACCCTCTGGAACCAGCACGAATCCGCATTGAAACTAACCAGTATCATCTCTGTCAATTTCTTCAAAATGCTGGCTGCAACCAAAAATAAAAGACACTTGTAGCTGTTTCTAAACCTTATCACTGCTATTACTCCTTTCCATGCCTCACAACTATCTGGAAATAGTTCCAGCTCAGAAGTATTCTTCTAGCACTTGCCCTTGACCACTAGTCCAAAATGTCCTTCATGGGTATACTAAAAGAGGTCTATAGCCGCTCCCTCTACTGTCCTTTGCCCTTTAGTCTTCCGTTTCCTAGTCTTTCTTATTCCCACCTACCCCCACCCTAACTTTATCTTGTTACCCATACCCCTAACTCCATTTCTACTTTTCCTTTCCCTCCTCAATTACACCCAATTCCCCCTACACCCTCTAGCCCTCCAGCTCCCTTCCTGCTCCTTCATACTTTCATTTTCCTACTTTATGGCTGTTAACTCCTTATACACATTCCACTCTTCATTCTCATTCCTTTTTTCTTAACTCCAGGCTTCTACCTATTGGGATATTTCCTAATTAAGCATTATGTACTACATTTCCTGAAACTGTACTTAATTACTGTGATGTTGTTATTTGAAGTTGTTATTATGCAATGTGTATTGTTATTATGCAATGTGTACTTGTCTGCTTCTATGTCTCAGGACCTCCTTGTGAATGAGCTTGCTCAACAGAGTTATTTCCTGCAATAAACTTGAACTTGAACTTGAAATGTTTGGTGACAGGGAAATCTGGGCAGAATCCCTCCAGGAGGAAAGGGGGCTGAGGGCATTGATCATTAAGAAGCTTGATACCAGCAAAACTCACATAAGACACAGCTGGCCTTTAGAGGATACCCCCCCCCCATTTTCTCACACACTGGTTCTAGGGGGAGCCTCTGGCAGCCAGAGGCAGAATGAGTTACATGTGGGTATGCTGGTTGCAGGGCAGACCAGATGTACCTTAGCTGTCAAAAGGTGGTCTGAGACACACCATGACTGCCCGCACTCTGACCAGAATGGTAAGAACCTTTTCGAGAGATTCACAAGGGTGTGCAAAAGCAGTGGTAATATCCCCCCACAGGAGTGTTGCCAGGTTGTTGGAGATCAGTGGGATAGACTGATCTCTAGGCATATGCTGTCAGCTTACTGTCTAAGGTTTTTCTTATTATCAGTTATTGTTAAAAATATTTCTGATGTTTCAAATGTTAATTTCAAATGTTGAATATTATGTTATTGTTAGTTCTGGTGCAGTGCTATCACCCCCTGTAGGACAGCGATGTCACTGTACATTTGGGATTAGTCCTACAAGGGGAGCCTTATCCAGCTAAGATCGCTATTGCAATGGATGAGTAAAAAAAGTGTGGTGATTCAAGGTATTAAGTCAGTAAGGTCTTTAAGGAGTACACATACAGTAAGATGCATTGGTAAGAAGAGATGGGGGAGAATCAGAGGTTAGGGTTAATGTTAGAGGAACGCAAAAAAATCCTAAGGGGGTCTAATTTATTAATGCTCATATATCAAAGTGCAAGGTGGAGACACCCAGATAATGGCTAACACGCCCAATGTTATTGCAATGTCCCGGAATGTAAAAGGCCTGAATTCACTGGAGAAAAGAAAAACTATTTTGGCTAGACTCAAAAACCTGGGGACCCAGATTGCCTTCCTACAAGAAACTAAACTAAATTCTAAGGAGACAAAAAAATTTATCAGGGAGTGGGTGGGATGGGAAGCCCATAGTGTGGTGGGGGCAGCCAAAAGAGGTGTCTCGATCTTGTTGCACGGAAAACTCAAATGGCACCCTACCAACATGCACATGGATAAAGAAGGTAGATGGATAATAATGAAAGCAGCCACACCTATAGGCCCAGTGGTACTGTCCAATGTATACACTCCAAACACAGACTCACCCGAAATTTTCCACGCCATATTTCAAACACTCCTGGATGTCTCCTTTGATAAACCAGATATTATCCTGGGGGCGACTTCAATCTGACAATGGATTTTCTGCTAGATAGATAGAATACAAAGCCTGAACCCCACATTCAATTCCTCCAGGCTTTGAAGGAACTATTAGCCTTACACCAATTAGCAAACATCTGGCTGCTTACCCATCCCACAGACCGTGACTACATTTTCTTCTCTGCCCCCAGAGCCATGACTAGTAGACTGGACCATTGGTTCACATCAACTAATATCACAGAGGCCACAATAGGTGTAAACATCTCCCTATTTTACATGTCTGATCATGCCCCAGTATTTCTTAGTCTCCTGACCACCCCATAACCTAACAGATCCCTCTTATGGTAACTGGACCCACTACTGCTGCAGGACAAGGACTTTGTCCCCTGTCTTAAGTCAGACACCGACATGTACTTTAAAAACAATCCTGTACATTTGGCTTCAGCAGCCATGATTTGGGAAGCATATAAGGAAACACTTACGGGTAATATACCCTACTGGAGAACTTAATGAAAATATGGAATACTAGTACAAATCAAATCCCAAGGCCCTCAATAATCCCCAGGTAATTTCTAAGCTTACAGTGGTAAGGCTTCAAATTAATTGTTTGGCCACAAGAAAGGCCAAGCTCCATCTCCATCAGAGCCAACACAAATACTGGGCTAAGGGAGAGAAGGCTAGTAAACTATTAGTGTACAGACTGAAGCAGAGACAGTCTGAGAGGAATATCTAGCAGTTTAGGAACAGGGTGGGGAATCCATCCTCAAATCAAACAGAGTTAAACCGAATCATGGTGGAGTTTTTTAAGACCCGATACACGTTGCAAACACAGTGGGATCTGGGGAAGTACAATAATTTTATAGCTAACCTAGCATTACCCAAACTATTATAATCTCGAACAGCATTCCTAGATGTTCCCATCACTGAAACCGAAGTATGCCAAGCCATCTCTATACTGGCCCACACAAGGCTCCAGGGGGGATGGCTTTCCAGTGGACTTCAACAAACTTGTCCAGAATAGTATAGCCTTCCTGTTATTACAAATGTTGCAAGAGGCCCACACAAAAGGAAAATTACCCACTACATTAAATTAGGCCATCATTACAGTTCTCCCATAGGAAGGGAAAGACCATGATTTGTCAGTCAATTATAGGCCAATTTCGCTCATAAATGCGGTCGTCAAAATCATGGCCAAAATATTGGCAATGAGACTATAAAAATTCTCCAAACAATTACATATCCCTCCCAAGTAGTATTTGTTAAGGGCAGAATTAACTCAGACCATCTGCGTGTTATAATCCCCTTAATGCAAACTGCTGCAACACTCCTCACTCCAGCAGCTGCAGTGACAGTGGACTTTGAAAAAGCCTTTGATTTGGTGGAGTAGGAATATTTGCATGCAGTGTTATATAGCTACAACTTTGTCCCCTGCTTCTCTACTTGGATCCGAACACTGTATAAAAAGCCAAACACCAAAGTGCTCACTAATGGCTACGTTTCGGACCCCTTCCCCCTACATAGAGGCATGAGACAGGGATGCCCTTTATCTCCCCAGTTGTTTGTTCTCACTATGGAACCCCTCACTGTGACCATTAGAGTGCACCCACAGTTTGCCGGAATAACAGTGGGAGGGAAACAATATCTTAGCAAACTGTACATGGACAACTGTCTCATTTTGACCAGTGAATTAAAAAAGAGCCTTCCCCACATCATGGACAAGCTGAGCACCTTTGAGGGGTTCTCAGGTCTTAAGATCAATGTTTCAAAGTCAGAAATCCTACCCCTGAATATTTTGGCATCTCCAACACAGTTAGGTAGGATGGGCCTGGTGTGAGCACAAAAGGAAATTAAATATTTAGATGTGAGGATATCCCCCAACCTGAAAATACTGGCAGATACTGGTAGAATCAGTACAGAAAGATATAGCCCAATAGGAGCACTTAGGCTTGTCAATGGCAAGTAAAATAGCAGCCATTAAACTGATGGTGGCCCCAGAATTTGTTTTATGCTCTCCCACCTTCCAATTTTACTCCCCGACCAATAGGCCTAGAAACTGAATGGTATTTTGAGTAAATTCCTAAGGGGCAAATATCCCCCAGATACAGTAGGGCCAAACTTCACGCCCACTGGATAAGGGGTGGATGGAATCTCCCAGATTTCACACATTACTGTTGGGCATACATCACTGCAAAAATGGTGAAATGGTTCCAGAAAAGTAGTTTGCCCCTCCTCCCCAGCCTGGTTGGGTATTGAATGAGATATCATGCAAGGCACACCCCTCTCTGCATATCTGCACCACCATCTCCCCAAAAAGTACCAATCCTGTATCACCATTAGAGATTCCAATTGGTCCAGATAGAAGGTGGAACAAAGATTGAAACTATGCCTTAACCTGAGTATATACATCCCCATTTGGAACAACCCCCACCTTTGCATAGATCACCAACCTATCAGAGGGCTAGAATGGGAGGAAATGCAACTGAACTTCTACTTCATCTAAAATCCCAGATGGGTGTACTGTAGACTCTTTCCAGAGGTTGAGGGCAAGGTATAACCTACCACACAGTGACTTTTGGAAGTACTTGCATCTTTGGAGCCTCTACAATTCATGGCAGAAACTGAAGTACTCTTACACAACATGTGCAAGAAACAAAAACTCTCAAAAACAATATTTTCCATTAAAACCTTGGACAAAACAGGGCAAAGGGCTAGCAGGTAAAATCCTAGGTCTCATGAGGAACAGCACCTGACCCCTCCCTCCAGCCAAACGCAAGTGAGAAACCAAACTGGGTATTCAGATTTCAGAGCTACAGTGGAAGCAGTGCTGGCTGAGTGTACACCAGGCCTGTAGTGCCCAGAAGAGCCTTCTGATTCAAAATAAGTTCCTGCACCTATGGTACCGCCTCCCCTCTCAGCTTAAGGCAATAGGCATCATGCTGCAGGACAACTGCTGGAGGTTCAACACCCCTAATACTGATCTACCACATACTGTATACTTTGACAATGATCACCCCTCCTGACCCTCTGGTCCAATGTCTCTCAGCATTGTTCTAAGATACTAAAAGTGCCCCTTCCAATGGATCCCAGCATGTGGCTGTTGGACCTACTGTCACAAAACTCTGGGTTCACCAGGTCCCAACATTTATGGTTACTGCAGGCCTCAGTAGAGGTGAGGTGACTAATTCTAAAATCCAGCTGGTACACAGTAACCCCACCACTAAGGGAATGACTTATAGCCATGGAAGCCCTAGCCTCTCACATCAGAATTTCACACTACAGCAGAGGTACCCTGCACAAATATGAGAGTAGATGGGCCCTATATTTAGAGTATATCCTGTCATGTGGTAAGAAACCAGTACGCCAATACTCAAAAGGTAGATTAGGCCCCCATGAAACACTCCTAAGAGGTGGATGTTTAACTTGGTTGTACTGAATGTTGTTTTACAGCTTCTGTGAGTCATCATTATGTGGAAAGCCACACCAGTTTAATTGTTGCATCACAAGAGAAGATGTCACCCCCACCTTTTATGTTTTAGTTGGTGTACTATCTGCATGCTGGACACAGAGACAATCAACCTAGAGTAGGGTACGTTTTCTGATTATGACACTGTTCATAATATCTCTTTCTACAGGATAATGTACAGCTCTTAAATGTGATCTCTTCATAAGATCTATATGTGATGTTTGCCATTGCAGTGTCACATGATTTTGACATTCTGTATAATTGTGTGATTAGCACTCAATAAAAGATTAATTGCAAAAAAAAAAAAGCTGGCCTCAGCTATTAAGAACCTAGCCCACTAGACCACTAGGGCTAAATGTTACATAGTGGCCCCCCAGGGAATTTCCTAGCCCTACGACCACCAATGCCTCTTTCTATCTAAACAAAAGGGCTACGAGCCCCCCTAAGAGCCTCTACTAGCCCACCTGGTCTACTAAGTAAAATACTGGCCATTTGGCCACCGATAGAGGACAGAGGTTTTGGCTGAGTCCCCCTCCCCAAACCGCATTCATTTTCTTCTGCTTCTGCTCTGTTACTGTTTAGTTGTCAATTTTAATTTTTTTACTAACCTAACTTCTCTTTTTATTTTGTAGGTCTGATTGGACGTGGACTCCTACCCCATCTAATACATATAATTCCCTTCCTAACATGTTCTTTCTGCCTCCTTTTACCTCTGTAAGATCCTTTGTGACCCCTTTTCTATTCTTTTGTTTTACAGGTGTGGCCAGTGACCTCTCCCTAGTACTACGCCTTGGCACTCTGCACTCACATGAGTCCCTCTATTTTGCATATACATGGTGGGTTAACTTTAATGGGGTGGCCACACCCATGACACCTGGTTGAGTCACACTGTTATTCACCTAGGATTTACAGTGTTGTTTCACTTGTGAAATGCTATTTAAATGAAAATCACATGCAGAGCTCACAAGAGGGCATACTTTGAACAAGGGGATACAATTTGAAGATAGAGGTGGTATGGCTCAGGGGCAACATGAGGAAGTATTTTTTCATGGAGAGGGTGGTGGACACATGGAATGGCCTTCCTGAGGATGTTGCAGGGTCCAAAGCAGTGGGGGAGTTTAAGAATGCATAGGACAGACAAAAGGCAATTCTGGGGAGTAAGCTGTTGGTTAACTAGAATATGCAGCCTTTCCAATATATAGGAAAATGGGCAGACTAGGTGGGCCAAGTTGGTCATTATCTGCCATCAATGTCTTTGTTTCTATGTTATTGTAACCATATTCAACACAGCAAACAGTGCCATGTTCTGCCAGACCTAAGCTGCAGCCATACTGGTGCTTGCTAGAGTTTGTTTATTGGTGTTGTAAGCAGCCTGGCCCAGCTTTTTTCCCCCTCATATCTTATTTATTTATTTGTTGCTGTTGTTGTTATTTCCTTGCTCATGGTTTGCATCAAATGTGCTTAGACATCAGAGAACCAGGTAAACCCAGCCCAAAGAGGTGTTACACAATAATCAGCAAACCCCTAATGAATTCTACCATTTCTTATTCTGTGAGATGTTTTACACTTTGTTTTTTGGTCAGCTAAATTCAAGTTGCCTCTTAAATGCAGCAAGGTGAAAATCCAAGTACAATGCGTACAGAACACAGACTTCTAAAGCAGTAATTTATACTTCTATAATATGATCTATATATAAATGATTACAGTACCCTCCCCCCAAAAAAAGAAAAACTGTGGTAAAGATCAAATGGAGTAAAGAATGATATGATTCATTGCTAATGTGGTCCTGTCAAAGCAATGAAATATTTCTCTGTTAGCTGATGTCTATTATGTATTCTTTAGAAGGAATGCCTATGGAGCATGGTTTTCCAAAATTCTTGCACCCCTCACAGAATAGAAACATAGAAACATAGACTTTGACAGCAAATAAGGACCGCTTGGCCCACCTAGTCTGCCTATTTCCTACCTACAGGATAAGCTGCAGATCCTAGTTAACCAACAGCCTATTTCTTCCAACCCCCCCCCAACAAAATTTGTCTTATGTCTGTCCCATGCATTCTTGAATTCTCCCACCATTTCAGACCTCACAACCTCCTCAGGAAGGCTGTTCCATGTGTCCACCACCCTCACATTGCCCCTAAACTGCCCCCCATCTTCAAATTGTGTCCCTTTGTTCTTGCACTTCTCTTTTTCTGAAAAATGCTACCCTCTTGGACTTTGTTGATTCCACTGAGGTACTTAAAAGTTTCTATCATGTCCACCCTCTCCCTCCTTTCTTCAAGGGTATACATATTAAGCTCCTTTAGTCTCTCCTCATAAGGCTTCTCTTGCAGACCCTGCACCATTTTAGTTGCCCTCCTCTGGACTGCCTATATCCTGTCTATGTCCTTGTGGAGATGGGGTCTCCAGAACTGGATGCGGTACTCCAGATGGGGGTTGTTACTGTACTGTTTGCATGTTTGCAATAGACCCTCCCCCCCATCTTTAGACAGAGCAACTGAGAATTCTTGAACCAGCTAAAATTAACAAAGACATTTACAAAATATATCTAAATACATAAGGCCTGGGTTGTTACCATAGTCTTTTCCATGTAGAATACGTTGGAAATGGATCCCCCGATCTTCAGACTGAGCAACAGAGAATTTTTCAAGGAGCCTAAAAGGAACCATGACATTTACAAAATATAGCATAACTAGGAGCTGCATATTTCAATATAAACAAAAGAATCACTGATGCATATTCAGATACTGTATATTAACTTTTTCAGGTGTATTTTGATCCCCACTCTTCCCATTTATTATATGAAACCATCAATTCCATTATGTACTACAACTATTTCAATGTGGTTTTGTTAGTTTTTTCACTATTCTGTGATGCTTCTTTGGCAGTGTTGCCAGATATGCAAGGGGAATCTCCCAATGCTTTGTTTATTTCTAGACTGTAAATGCCCTTTTTTTCACAGGACGGGAAATCAAATATGATGGGAACACTGGTAAGTCCATAACCATACATAATCTCAGCACCGCTATGAATTTCTGACTTATAAAGTGAAGTAAATCAAATAATGGGTTTTGATGCTTTCATTTTCAGTAGGATTTAAAACAAAATTGTTGTTCATGTGTCCTGTAATATTCTGTTTTCTTTTTTGAGTCAGGATTTCAGAGGGTGTCTCTGAGTTCTGTGACATAATGTTTGTGAAATTACCTCTTTATAACTGTGAGTATTTGCCGTATCAGTCAGTGAGATGATTATTTCTGTCGCTCAAGGGAGGCTGTCATTTGATGTAAGATCTGTGTCACTGTTTAGTTGAATGATATTTTACTTCAAATCTGCCTACCAGAGTGTTTGTCAGCATAGCAGGTTGTGTGGTGCTATAATCTGGATGATGTTTCTACTTGTTGTTACATCTGAATCTCCCCCCCCAAACACACACAGACACACTAACATATACATCTTTCCTAGCACTTTATTCAATTGAATACTTCCAATAGATAAGTGGTGAGTTTTGTGGTAGTATTGTGTAAGTAAATGCCAAGTTTTGAACCCTGAATTTGTGTAGTTTGTATGAGACACCGGCCCATTTCTCAAATTCAGTTGAAAGCATCACTGTCGACAATGGTGATTAATGGCACAACAGACTAGTACAGATTGCTGCAACAGTAAAATAAAGTCTTTCAATAAGCATAACAATTTTGGGATTTTTTTTATTCATGACATGTTTTAGAAAGCACTGCTTAGCTCAGTCTATTCATTTACAAATATTATGTTCACTTTATAAGTAGAAAATGTGCTTTTGATGAAGATTATAAAAAAGAAAGACTGCTTTACCATGCTCTCTCAGCATGACAATCAGCTGTTGTGGTCGTAAATTTCAATAATCATGGCAGTTTATCACTCTGTGCTATCATTCCCTAGCTTTAAATACCTGCAAATATCTGTCAATGTCAATTAACTTTTAAATGTCACTGGCATTTTTGGACACACTGTAGAACATGCTGCTGCATCTGCTTTCTGTAGAAACGTCAGTTTAAATTCTCAGCTCACAGTGAAGTGCTCTTGCTATATCATACAAACAATGCTGTCAGTGCACAGATGACTTCAGGAAGGTGAAAGTTTAAAGGGGACAAGAACTGACTGAGGTGTATTAGAAACATAGAATTTGACAGCCGATAAGGATCGCTTGGCCCACCTAGTCTGCCCATTTCCCTACCTAACAGATAAACTGCAGCTTGGCAGAAGACACCAGGAGAAAGGACTGCTGTTTGACTGAACTTCTCTGCTGAGACTAAAGTAGAAGAACTTTTGTACTTGGACCTTTAATTTAGGGTAAAAAAAACTAACATACAAAAAAAAGTGTGTGTTTGGGTTAACTGAACTGAATGGGTATCTGAAGAGTTATCTAGGTGTAAATCTCAGGTGACTGAAAGGACTTAACTGCTGTGAGGTTTAAATTACTTGTAGAAAGATCTGGTAAGTAGGGGAGTGGCTTAGCTAGAAGGAAGCTACATTTAAAGACTGCCTTAGAAAGATTCTGTTAATAGCTTGGCAGAAGACACCAGGAGAAAGGACTACTGTGTGACTGGACTTCTCTGCTGGGACTATATTCCCCTCCACCCAAAACTAGTTCTATTTTTATAGGCACAGGATTTGACTGACAACAGGAACTTCCTGTTTAGGGGCAGGAAGTGAGTGATCACAGACCCACCAAGGACCCACCATCCTAGAAGGGCAAGAGTAGCTCTCCGGCCCCCTCTAGCTGCTGGAGATCTGCCTCTGAGTAAGTAAGTGGTCTACTGAGAAATATAGGATATTCTTGTCTCAGAACAGGACAATCAGAAGCTTAAAGGGCACACAGGCAGAAAGTAAGGAGAGAGAGAAAAAAAAAACAGAGGAAAGAGTAAGGATTGCAAACAGTTAAGGGGCCAGAAATAAGACATGATTGGAGTGGTGCAGTGCAGTGGCTGTGGAGCAGCAGTCTTCCGGGAGATGTTCTGGAGGATGTGGTGTTGTCCCATCTGCAGACACCTCTCTGGGTTGAGGGAGGAGGTTGCTCATCTCCAGGCTGAGTTGGCCAGGATTTGTGAGACCTCCTTTTCCATCCAGGGGCCACCAGTGCCACTGCCGTTGCCTCAGAGGTTGCCAAGAAAGAGGAGTGGTTGGACCACAGTGGGCTCAGGGAGGGTGAGGGTGGAGGAACAGTGGTGCATCCCTCCAGTTGTACCTCTCCACAATTCCTATGCCATTCTGGCAAAGTGTGGTTCCTCTATGGAGGCACCCACAGTGGAGATCAAGGAGGATGCTGGGAACCTCCACAAAGGAGACCCACAGGAGGGTGGCAGGGGACCCTGCAGGGGAAGGAAACAACTCCTGGTGGAGGACTCCATTCTTAGGAAGTTAGAACTGGGGGAGGAAGGGGAGAGGGAGGTAAGGTGCCTGCCTGGTGCCATGGCTTGGAGAGACAGGGAACGTATCCTCAGGATTGCCGGAGCAGCTGCACAGGGGAGGGAGCCGGATGTCATTGTCCACCTAGGGACAAATGACCTGGCTAAGAAAGGGATTAGAGAAGTGCAGGAAGAGTTTGTGGAATTGGGGAGGGGCCTTAGTCAAGTAGCATGCACGGGAACCTTCTCGGAGGTGCTACCCATCTATGGCATAGGAGAGGCTAGGGTGTTCCACACCATGGGATTCAATCAGTGGTTGAAAAACTGGTGTGGAGCTTGGGGATTTGGCTTCATTGGGGACTGGGGATCCACCTGGAGTGATGCAAGCCTATACTGGCATGATGGGCTGCATCTGTCCGGGAGGGGAACCAGGATCCTAGGTGATAGGTTTAAATGCTTCATTGGCAAGCTTTTAAACTAGCCAAGGGGGGAGGCACTGGAAAGGAGCAAGAAAATCCTAGCCCCCAAATAATCACGGTAGTAAGTGCAGCAAACACCAACATAGAGGTGTCGATAGGGAGAAGGCCGGGGTAAATGGAGAAAGTGACAAAGGCAAGAAGGACAGGGATGGGGCAAAAGGGAGTAAGGCCATCAGGAAATGGAGGGTAATGAGCACCAATGCCCGTAGTCTGGGCAACAAGCTCCGTGAGCTGATGGCCTTAATGGAAGAGGGATGCCTGGATATCATAGCAGTCACAGAAACATGGTACACAGAGAACCATGACTGGGAAGTTAACATACCAGGGTACATAATCTACAGGATATACAGGCAGGGGAGAAGAGGGGGAGGAGTAGCTCTCTATGTAAAGGAAGGGATAAAAGCAACTGAACAAAAGAGTAAACAGGGAGGAGAGGAGGCACTGTGGGTCACCTTGGAGACTGGAAAGGGCACCACAATCTGCACAGAGGTTGTGTACAGACCCCCATGTCAGGGGGAAGGAATGGACAAGGATATGATAGAAGGCATTCTTAGAATGGCAGAGAAAGGGGAGATACTGTTGATGGGAGACTTGAATATGCCAGATGTTAACTGGAGCTCATTTGCTGCAGCCACATCCAAGAGCAGGGCCATTCTTGATGCCCTACATGTGGCAGGCATTAGACAGCTGGTTTCGGAACCCAATCATGAGGGAGCAATCTTAGACCTTGTACTCTCAAATGGGGGCAGTGAGAGGATCTCAGATCTAGAAGTGGGTTGCCATCTGGGGACAAGTGACCATCAAACAGTGTGGTTCACGTTAAACTCAGCTACAGAGTCAAGCCATACCAAAGTGAGGGTACTGGACTTTAGGAGGGCTGACTTTGGCAAGATGGGAGAGTGCTTCAGAAAAGCACTAGCAAACAGGCTAGAAGGAGGTGTGGAGCAACAATGGGAATTATCAAACTGCCATCACAGAGGCAACAAGCCTTGTGTGAAGCAAATAAACAAATCAAAATGAAAGAAAAGCCACTATGGTTCTCAAAAGAGGTGGCTGTGAAAGTCAGGAAGAAAAGATAGCATTCCAGAAGTATAAGGAAACACAGAAGGAGCAGGACAGAGAGCTATACTAGTTAAGGCAGAAGGAAGCAGGGAGGGAAGTCAGAATAGCAAAGGCCCAAACTGAGGAAAAGATAGCCAACTCAGTTAAGAAGGGGGATAAAACCTTTTATAGGTACATCAGCGAGCGTAGAAAGACAAAGGGAGGGATAGTGAGGCTGAATAGAATGAACGGTGGGTGGGCAGAGGGGACAGTGAAAAGCAGGAATACTGAATGAATATTTCTGCTCAGTATTCACAAAAGAGGAGGGAAGTGCCTAATCCAATTAACAGAAGCACTCTTGATAGGGGATCGATCCCAGTCCTTTCACAGAAGAAAGGGTTCTGCAAGAACTCCTAAAACTGAAGGTGGACAAAGCAATGGGTCCTGATGGAATTCACCCCAGAATTCTAAAAGAATTAAGGGAGAACTAGTGAAACCACTGGCTACTCTTTTAATAAATCATGGGAGGATGGGGTGGTACCCGAGGACTGGAGGAAGGCGGATGTGATTCCCTTCACAAAAGTGGGACCAAGACAGAGGCAGGAAACTACATACCTGTCAGTCTGACCTCCGTGGTAGGGAAAGTGATGGAGTCACTTCTGAAGGAAAGAATAGTTGAGTACCTAGAGGCCAGTGGAGCACAGGACCCAAGGCAGCATTGGTTCACAGCAGGAAGGTCATGTCAGATGAATCTAATAGATTTCTTTGACTGGGTGACCAAAGTAGTAGACCAGGGAGGGGCTGTGGACATGGCCTACCTAGACTTTAGCAAGACATTTGACACAGTCCCACACAAAAGATTAATAGTTAAATTAACCAGCCTGGGAGTGGGACCCAGGGTGGTAGCCTGGGTAAAACATTGGCTGAACAACAGGACACAGAAGGTAATTGTAAATGGAGTCCACTCTGAAGAAAGGGTAGATACTAGTGGGGTACTGCAGGGTTCAGTATTGGGTCCAGTCCTTTTTAATGTCTTCATCAGTGACATTGCAGAGGGACTGGAAGGAAAAGTATGCCTTTTTGCAGATGACACAAAGATCTGTACCAGGGTTGATACACAAGGAGGCATGGAAAGGATGAAAAAGGACTTGGCAAGGTTGGAGGAATGGTCAGAAGTATGGCAGCTACGATTCAATGCAAAGAAGTGCAAAATAATGCACCTGGGAAACAAGAATCCAGGGGAAGAATACACAATGGGTGGGGAGGTAGTAACAACAACAAAAAAGGAAAGGGACATAGAAACATAGAAACATAGAAACATAGAAACATAGAAGTTGACGGCAGATAAGGACCGCAAGGCCCATCCAGTCTGCCCATTTCTTTTTCTACCTTATAAATGTGCCATCGGCCTTTGCTCTGTCAGTGACCTATCTATTCATAGTCATTTGTATTGCTCCCTTATGCCTATCCCATGTCTGTTTGAAGCCCTGCACTGTATTCATAGCCACCACTTCTTGTGGTAAGCCATTCCATGCATCTACCACCCTTTCTGTGAAAAGAATTTCCTCACATTCCCCTTAATCGGCCTCCCTCTAATCTCATGCTGTGTCCTCTTGTCCTGCTATTTTTCTTATATTTAAACATGTTAGACTCTTTCACCTTGTTTATGCCCTTAAGGTGTTTAAATGTCTCGATCATATCACCTCTCTCCTCCTTTGCTCAAGGGTATACATATTGAGCTCCGTTAATCTGTCCTCATATGTCTTCTGATGCAGTCCCTGCACCATTTTGTTGCCCTTCTCTGGACTGCCTCAATTTGGTTAATGTCCTTGTGAAGGTGTGGCCTCCAATACTGCACGCAGTACTCAGATGGGGCCTAACCAATGTCTTGTACAGAGGATTATTACCTCCCTCTTACGACTTGTGATGCCCCTACTAATACACCTAACACCCCCTAGCCTTACCTACTGCTTTAGAGGTCTGCTTGGATGATTTTAGGTCATCAGTGATGATGATGCCCAAGTCTCTTTCTTCCTTTGTGACTGCTAGCAACTCCTCCCAGCCTATAAGTGGCTTCAGGGTTTCTCTTCCTATGTGCATGATTTTGCACTTCTTGCATTAAATCCCAGTTGCCACTCTTCTGACCATTCTGCTAGTTTATCCAGATCTCTTCTCATTCTGCCCACCCCATCTGGATCATCTACTCTGTTGCAGATCTTGGTGTCATCTGCAAACAGACAAGCCTTACCCTCTAGTCCATCTGCGAGGTCACTAATGAAGATGTTGAATAGGACTGGCCCCAGAACTGATCCCTGAGGTACCCCACTTGTGACTTGCATCTCTTCTGACTGTATACCATTTACCACCACTCTCTGTTTTCTGCCAGTCAACCAGTTTGCCACCCAGTTGACCAACTTCTGACCCACCCCGAGCCTACCTAGCTTATTTATCAATCCTTGGGGTAATCATATCAGATGATCTTAAGGTTAGCAAGCAATATGAGAAGGCAGTAGGGAGGGCTGGGGGTATACTGGGATGTATAGGGAGAGGCATCATCAGCAGAAAACAGGAAGTTGTTATCCCTCTGTACAGACAGTTGGTGAGACCCCATCTGGAGTACTGTGTCCAGTTCTGGAGACCCTATCTGCGCAAGGACATAGACAGGATAGAGGCAGTCCAGAGGAGGGCAACTAAAATGGTGCAGGGTCCTGCAAGAGAGCCGATGAGGAGAGACTAAAGGAGCTTATATGTATACCCTTGAGGGAAGAAGGAGAGGGTGACATCATAGAAACTTTAAGTACCTCAGTGGAATCAACAAAGTCAAGAGGGTAGCATCTTTCAGAAAGAGACTTCAGAAGAAGGGGGACAATTTAAAGATAGAGGAGGGCGGCTCAGGCAATGAGAAGTATTATTCACAGGGTAGGATGGTGAATGACCTTCCTGAGGTGTAGGTTCTAAAACTGTGGAATTTCTAGAATGCATGGGACAGACATGGAAGCAATTCTTGTGTGGTAGGACAGAAATAGGCTGTTGGTTAACTAGGATCTGCGGCCTATCCTGTAGGTAGGGAAATGAGCAGACTAGATGGGCCTAGCGGTCCTTATCTGCCGTCAAAGTCTATGTTTCTATGTTTCTGCAGATCCTAGTTAACCAACAGCCTACTTCCTCCTACCTCCCCACTAGAATTACCTTATGTCTCTCCCATGCATTCTTGATTTACCCCATTTTTTTGGACTCTACGACCTCCTCAGGAAGGCTGTTCCATGTATCCAGAACCCCCTCTGTGAAGGAATATTTCCTCATATTACCTCTGAGCTGTCCCCCCTCTATCTTCAAATTGTGCCCCCTTGTTTTTGCACATCCCTTTTTCTGAAAGATGCTACCCTCTTGGACTTTGTTGATTCCCTTGAGGTATTTGAAAGTTTCTATAATGCCCCCCTTCTCCCTCCTTTCCTCAAGGCTATACATCTTTAGTTCCTTTAGTCTTTCTTCATATGTCTTCTGATGCAGACCCTGCATCATTTTGGTTGCCCTCCTCTGGACAGCCTCCACCCTGTCTATGTCATTGTGGAGATGGGGTCTCCAGAACTGTACACAGTATTCCAGATGTGGTCTTACCAACTGTCTGTACAGTGGGCCAACAACTTCTTGTTTTCTATTGGTGATGCCTCTCACTATGCATCCCAGTATCCCCCCAGCCCTACTTACTGCCTTCTCACATTGCTGGCCCACATTTAGATAATCTGATATGACTACCCCCAGATCCCTTTCCATTTTTGTTGTTGTCAGTTTCTCACCCTCCCTTTGTGTACTCTTCCCCAGGTTTTTGTTTCCCAGGTGCATTACTTTGCACTTCTTTGAATTGAATCTAAGATACCATACATTTGACCATTCCTCCAACCTTGCCAAGTCCCTTTTCATTCTTTCTACCCCACCTTGTGTATCAGCTCTGTTGCAGATCTTTGTGTCATCTGCAAATAGACATACTTTCTCTTCCAGTCCCTCTACAATACAATGTCACTTATAAAGACATTAAAAAGGACTGGCCCCAGTACTGAACCCTGCAGTACTCCACTAGTAACCCTCCTTTCTTCACTGTGGACTCCATTTACTATGACCCACTGTGTCCTGTTGTCCAACCAGTGTTTTACCCAGGCTACCACCCTAGGACCCACTCCCAGGCTAGCTAATTTGTTTATTAATCTTTTGTGCGGGACTGTGTCAAATGCCTTGCTACAGTCTAGGTAGGCCATGTCCATAGCCGCTCCCTGGTCTACTGCTTTGGTCACCCAGTCAAAGAAATCAATTTGATTTGTCTGACATGACCTTCCTGCTGTGAATCCATGCTGCCTTAAGTCCTTAGCCCCACTGCCTTCTAGGTACTCAACAATTCTTTCCTTCAGAAATGATTCCATCATTTTCCCTACCACTGAGGTCAAACTGACAGGTCTGTAGTTTCCTGCCTCTGTCTTGCTTCCACTTTTGTTAAGGGGAATCACATCTGCCCTCCTCCAGTCCTCAGGTACCACCCCATCCTCCCATGATTTATTAAAAAGGGTAGTCAGTGGTGTTACTAGTTCTTACCTTAGTTCTTTTAAAATTCTGGGGTGAATCCCATCAGGCCCCATTGCTTTATCCACCTTCAGTTTTAAGAGTTCTTTCAGAACCCTTTCTTCTGTGAAAGGACTAATATCAACCCCCTTATCCAGAGTACTTCTATTGACTGGATTAGGTGTTTCCCCCTGCTTTCCCACTGTGAAAACTGAACAGAAGTATTCATTCAGTATCCCTGCTTTTTCACTGTCTGTCTCTGCCCAACCATCTTCCTCTTTGTTCAGCCTCAGTATCCCTGCCTTAGTCTTTCTTTGCTCCCTAATGTACCTATAAAAGGTTTTTTCCCCCTTCTTAACTGAGTTGGCTATCTTTTCCTCAGTTTGGGCCTTTGCTATACTGACTGCCTTACCCACTTCCTTCTGCTTTAACTGGTACAGTTCCCTGTCCTGCTCCTTCTGTGTTTCCTTATACTTCCTGAATGCTATCTTTTTTTCCCTTACCTTCCCAGCCACTTCTTTTG
The DNA here is from genome assembly GCA_016271365.2 of Neoceratodus forsteri. Lineage (NCBI taxonomy): Eukaryota > Metazoa > Chordata > Ceratodontiformes > Ceratodontidae > Neoceratodus > Neoceratodus forsteri. Next base: position 875,095,886 of record CM057450.1, read on the forward strand.
AGAACCATAGTGTTTTTTTCTTTCGTTTTGATTTGTTTATTTGCTTCACACGAAGACTTGCTGCCTCTGTGATGGCGGTTTTGTTGTTTCCCCATTGTTGCTCCACCACACCTCCTTGCCTGTTTGCTAGTGCTTTTCTGAGGCACTCTCCCATTTTGTCAAAATCAGCCCTCCTGAAATCCAGTGCCTTCACTTTTGTGTGGCTTGACTCTGCAGCTAAGTTTATCGTGAACCACACTGTTTGGTGGTCTCTTGTTCCCAGATGGCTACCCACTTCAAGATCAGAGATCCTCTCTCCATCCCCATTTGAGAGTACCTGGTCTTAGATTGCTCTCTCCCAAGTGGGATCCAAAACTAGCTGTCTGAGACATGCCCCCTGTAGGGCATCGAGAATGGCCCTGTTCTTGGATGTGGCTGCAGCAAAGGTGCTCCAGTCAACATCTGGCATATTCAGGTTCCCCATCAGCAATATCTTCGCTTTCTCTGCCATCCCAAGGATGCCTTCTATCATTTTCTTGTCCATTTCCTCCCCCTGAGATGGGGGTCTGTGTACAACTCCTGTACAGATTGTGGAGCCATTTCCAGTCTCCAGGGTGACCCACAGTGCCTCCTCTCCTCCCTGTTTACCCGTTACTTCTGTTGCTTTTATCCCTTCCCTTACATAGACAGCTACTCCTCCTCCTCTTCTTCACACCCTGTCCCTCCTGTAGATTGTGTCCCCTGGTATGTTGACATCCCAGTCATGGTTCTATGTGTACCATATTTCTGTGACTGCCACAATATCCAGGCATCCCTCTCCCATCAAGGCCACCAGTTCAGGGAGCTTTTTACCTAGACTACGGGCATTGGTACTCATTACCCTCCATTTTTTTTCTGGCTTTTTCTTCATTTACCCCTGCCCTTCTCCCTATCACCTGCTCTGTTTTGGTGTTAGCTTACTAATTACCTTGATTTTTTGGGGGGGCTAGGATTTCCCTTCTCCTCTTCAGTGCCTCCCCCCTTGGCTAGTTTAAATGCTTGCCACTGAAGCATTTAAACCTATCACCTAGGATCATTGTTCCCCTCTGGGATAGATGCAGACCATCGCACTTGTATAGGTCTGCATTCCTGCAGGTGGAGCCCCAGTCCCCAATGAAGCCAAATCCCTGAGCTGTGCACCAGCTTTTCAACCAGTCATTGAATCCCATGGTGTGGAGTGCCCTAGCCTCATCTATGCCATAGAGAGGTAGCTCTTCCGAGAAAGTTACTATGTGTGCTACTTGTCTAAGGCCCCTCCCCAACTCCACAAACTCCTGTTGCATTGCTCTGATCCCATTCTCAGCCAGGTCATTTGTCTCTTGATGGATAATGACATCCAACTCCCTCGCCTTGCCGCTGCTCCCACAATCCTGAGGATTCCTTTCCTGTCCCTCAAAGCCTTGGCGCTGGGCAGGCACCTTACCTCCCTTTCCTCTCCTTCCCCCAGTTCTACCCCTCTAACATCTGAGTCCCCCACCAGGAGTTGTTTCCTCCCCCTTTGGGGTCCCAGGCCATTTCTAGTGTAAATATGGTTTAATTGTTATTAAAACTTTATCTATTCACATCCATATACCTCATTTTGTGATGTTTTCTTTCTAAACTATATTCTGTCTGACTCTCTGACACAAACTATTCTTTATGAAGCTTGACAGCAGCTGGATAAAATTTGTGCATTCTGACTGTTCCCATTTGAACAAGCAGTATAGTGTAGATGGAGGCTCAAAATAAAGAGAAGGTGTATCAGTACATCTGGTCATTATAATTAAATGGATAGACACAATGCAGGTTCCATTTTGTATGTATACCACACAGCAATTTATTCCTGATTAATACTTTTAGCTCAATTTTTTACCCTGATTAGCGTCAACTTTTGCTACAGCACAGAATGCTATCGGCCATTTCAAATGTTATTGATGTTTTTGTCTCATGCATTTTTGTGTAATCACATTTTACTCAGATCTTTAGTTACTAAGCAGTAGAGCAATACGTACTTGCATACTCAATATTAAGTGATGACGGTGTATTTCCATAATGATTCGACTTTCATTTACACAGCTAGAAAGCTACTGTCAATCTTACATTTTTTTGGTTTGGATGGAGAAGGGGGCATAGGACTAAATGCAGATTCCAGTACAGGCATCTAAATGACAGATAATGGATAAATAATGTGCAAACTAAATGTAGTTTCTGTATACTTCGTTACACTGATGCTAGCAAACTGATAGCTGCAGTATTCCAACCAGCACTCATGACACTGGAATCAGTGCGAAGATGATCTTTGTTTCACGAATTGTAGTTGCTGAATGCAGCCTCAATGAATGATGGCATAACATGGTCACTGTATTGCATTTACCAGTAGGTTTCTGTTATTTGCTTTGCACAGGACTTCTACTAAATATATTAACCTTTAGGCTGCCTACAGAATTATAACGTATAGGAATTTTGGACTGATATATTAGTCTACAGCCATGCAAGAGTTAATGGCATTTTATGTTCTGTGGTACAGTATACACTCAAACTGTTTATGTCATTTTTAAATGAGGAAATAAAGAGCGGCAGTTCAATGTGAAATAAAGTATCATGTAAACACACATAACTGTCACTCCCATTACTTATTCCACTATAACTGATGTACTTTGTCCATCTCTTCCTGAGTGGGTCTGATCTAGTAGCAAAACCTTGTCTAACAATACCTGATGTTTATGAAGTAATTCATCACAACTCAACTCAACATATGGTTTGCCCTCAGTTTGAGAGATGGTAATTGCTAGGCAAGAGGATATTTTATTAGCAGATTTGAATAAATGCAAGTATTTCTAATAATGGAAATAATGTCTTATGGATAATAAAAGGATTTAACTTGCTGGTGGGTGAACGGGTTGCCATATTGTTATGTACTAAACTATGTATTGGTTTGGCAGACATTTAGTGGATGAACTGACTTGTGTACGTTTTCAATGGTTGTTTTTTATGCAACTTTCATCACAGTGAAATGTTTTATAAATTTAATAAGCGTTCACAATGCTGTGCATATCACAATGCTTTGTGCAACACTGAAGTGAACTTGTAAAATAAAAAGAAAATGTAAAAAATTTGAAACAACTTGCATGTTCAAAATCACAAAGGAATGAGTGCACACAGCCAGGCAGTCAATCACAATGCTGCAGTCTTATACTCCATTAATAAATGTCCAGCTATCACCAGTTGATCGCAGTTCTTCCTTGCAATAGGTAAAAAGGCATGGATGAAATAATGGGGCACCTTTATCACCCTTGGTAAGAAGTAAAATACAAATGGTGCTGTACAAAAGGGGAGGGGTTGAAGTAGCGAGTGACCCTTATGGGCCTCAAAATATTAAGGATCTGAGTAATGCAAAAACAGCATTACTTCTTTAACACTAGAGGACGTTCATTGGGTGTTGTACTTAGAAGATGGGGCAGGAGAAAGGGGAACAATGTGATCAAATGAGCTATAGAGATGAAAACATTTACTTACATGTCATAGATCATTTTACTTATAAAGGCTCATAATAAATTTAATATTAAATGAATATGGCAGGGAAGGGAAGGAGACAAAGGTGAGAAGAAAAATAAAGAAAAGGATAGAGTTGCAAGGTGGTGAATGGGTGCTGCCAATTTAATGACGCTCATCAAACATGTTTTTTTTATTAACACTAATATGCAGTTGTTGAATCCTTTCCTGTGGAAAAAAGAAGAACATGAACAAAACCTGAAGAAAAAATTATAGGAAAGAGTGGTGAAGTAAAAATCTCCAGAATGCCAATAAATGCCCATTTTGGACACTTTGCTTATGATATTGTAATTGCTTCCAAACTCTTAGGAATAATCTGTTTGGAGGGTCCATGGCAGCGCTGGGGTTTTCATGGGTCAAGGTCCCTCCAGTTGATGGAGTGAAACAAAGTACAGCTGTGAGTAGCCAGAGGTCAGCCTCACCAAGAAATAATATTTAAAAGTCCACAAAGAATGATACACACATAACTTTATTCTATCTATATTACACACACTGCCACTAGACACCAGGAAAACAGTGGCTCAATGCTATCACTGCAGTCCACAGCACAAGTTCAAGCTATGGCTGTAGAAGTCAAACAATTCCCACTGTTCTCATATAGAGAACATGAGGAGGGGCTCCTCTCACTAAGCTGGGCACCCGGAATTTTGGGTGCCCAGAAAATGTATTTCTGGCCATAGACTTATTAAGGAAACATCAGAATCTAGCTAAACAGGTTTCATTTAGCTAAGTTCTGATGTTTGTTTATTAAAATTCCAGCATTTTTATGTATTTTCCACATTTGTTGCTTCGTGGAAAAACTCAACAAGATTGTGGTTGGCACGGCACAAAAAAATGTTTGGTGCCTTGCCAAACAAGTGGCACAAAAGCAAAACAGGCATTTGTGGCATCAGATTTTTACTTTCACCACAGAACGTTATCTCAAAAATCCTACTCTGCATAAGCAAGTAGAAAAACACTAACATTTAAAGCCTTATAACTCTGGATCCAATTGATATTTTTTCACCAGACCTGTCAAATGCACTACCTTGGGATATGACACATGTCCCACTACAAGATTGGGGTAAGAAATTCCTTCCCATGTAGGCTGTAGATGAGAACAAAAAAAAACAATGTTAAGTATAGGAAAAAAGATTTGCTTTTTTTCTTATAATGGCACATGCAGATTTCAGAAATCATATAAACTGCCATCACAAAAATGTCCACACATCAAGACTTTGCCTCCTAGACAACACATGCAGAATTTCAGCTCATTCTGTCAAATGGAGCCAAAGACTTTAATGTGCAAAATTTGAGGTTTAACATTATACAGGTTACTCAACCATAACTAAAGGGGCACTATTGAGGCATTAGTGTTTCCAACCCTAACACCCCACCCTCCCAAACCAGGCAGGAGAGCAGGTGTGGGGTGTGCCTTGGGCTTCTCAAGCCTAACGCTCATCCCATTCCATCTATAAATAAGGTCAGATGTGTAGACTTTATGAGAATGGGGTGAGCATTAGGCTTGAGAAGCCCAAGGCACTCCCCACGCCTGCTCTCCAGCCTGGTTTGGGAGGGTGGGGTGTTAGAGACCCTGATGCCTCATTTCCCAGCTTTTGTCACTTTGACCCTAACTGGAACATTAACAGAGATTTTTGCAACTTATTTCCTTACTTTTTGAGTTACTGTAATAGAATCCTTATTGTCATCTGATCCCCCTCCGGAAATTTAACTCTCCACATCTGCTAGTTTGGATGCTTGTTAGCAACAATTTAGTTAGGCACTACGTTAATATTTACATTCCCATTTCCTTTCACATTTAAACATTACATTTTAAAACAGTAAATACAACAGTCCATTATTTCTTCTGGAACTTTCTTCCTTCCTGGTCCTCTTCTTCTTGTGTGATTCACCTTTGGGGTCCAGACACCCAGACCCAACCCCCCACACCATCACCAGTACCAGGTACCAACTTACCAGGACCGCCATCCCCTAGGTCCGGACACTATGATCCAACCCTTGTCTCTATCCCCTTTACTTCCACACCTGGCTGCCATTTGCCCCCACCCATGTTACCCTACCCCTACCCCTTTCTACCTACCCCTATTTTCCCTCTATTGCTCCCTCTTCTTTCTCCTTCCCTCCTTTTGTATCCCATCAACTGGGCCACTTGCTGCCCTCAATCCCGGCTCTGTCAGCCCCTCTGAAAAACTGTTGCCCTTCTGCAGTTGTCCAGGCCCCCATCAGGCCCCACCCAGTACCAAACACCTGCCCTTGCTGCCCTTATCCTTATCATCCTCTCATGTATCCTGTCTCCCCACTTACCTCATCATTATGGGTGGGAGGGTGGGGAAAAATACCAGCAAAAGAGGGCTGCTGGAGTGGTGCATATTTTTTTATACCCCTTCAGGCCCCTCAGCTAGGACCCCACTAAGCCCCTCCCCCTGGCCAATGGGCTTTGAGCTCTGTTCTCTGTGTCAAATGATGCCTGGTATTGTCCCTAATCCCTGCACCCCCCCTTGGTTTATTTCTTTAGGGGCCATCTGACAACTTGTGCTGCCTGTTATTGGCAACCCTATTTTTCTTTTTTAATTTAACTTTATTAGGTTTTTTCCAAAATAAAACATGCAACTCAAACCCACACACAAAACCACAATGTGACACAGTATGATAATGGGTGATGGCACTTAAAGATAAACATACACAGATATCCCCCTCCCTCTACTTCCTGCCAAGGTATCACACCTGAGACCCCCCCCCGAATACATAACAGTGCCCTTACAGGTAATACAGCATTATAGACTATATGAAGTGTACATGGACTCCCACCTATCTTTATATCTGTACATATAGCTATGTAGACTAGCAATCATTTTCTCCACTTGTAGATTGGTTAGCAACTCTTGGAGCCACTCTGCAGAAGAAATGACACTGGCATCCTTCCAGTGATGAAGTACTAAGGCCTTAAGGGAAAGAGCAATCACTGACATATGGAATCTATGATGTCTGACCCTAACTCCAGCAAAATCACCCAGAAGACAAATTTCAGGGGAAAATAAGTTTTCCAAACCCAGAAGAGGGTCAGCTCTTTGTTTGATGGTCTCCCAGAGTTTGGCAATAGGCAAACACTCCCAAAAAATATGGTATAAGGTACCGTCCGCTTAGGTGCAACAGCCACAAATTGAGGAGGGAAGTTTGCCCATCTTATGCAATTTACCACAGTCAGATACATGTTCCAGAGGATTGAGACCTGCATAATATGCAATCTATCTTCCATGATATGTGAAAGACAAGACTTCCATATCTTCTCCCAATTGATGGTTACCTGGGGAAATCTGTCAAACCAGTAGGTAGAAATTCCATTTATTGAAAGGAAGGCCAAGCCATAAAGAGAAGCATAAAAATGGGAAGCAGAGTGTGGCAGTTGGGCTAGGCCAGTTAAGGGCTAAGAAATCTCAGCTTTCCTCCTGCCTTCCCCTAACGACAGCTGCTTGGCAACCAAGAGATGGTGGACCTGGTAGAATTTGAAAAAGCCACCAGGACCTGTTGGAAACTTCAACATCATATCCCTCACAGAAAGATAAGAATCCCCTGGTACCAAATCCTATGGCCTCTTCCCTTTGAGTGAAGGGATCCAAGTCTCTGACAAGGGGTACCCTCCTACGAAAATTAGGATTCTGTAGGACATGTTGATCTGGGTCCCTAAGGGGGTTATAGTTTAGGAATGTACATAGCTGAAGATGCACCCTTACCAAGGTGGCAATTGGAGAGCCAAGCAATGCCTTGGGGAGGTCCTTGACCCGAGAATGAAGCATGGCATCTCAAGAGATGCCACTTGAGTTGATTAACTCCTGTTCTATGAAGAGCCAGGATGAAACATATGGAAATGTGTGTAGGCCCTCAACTGGTCTCAACCACCTCAAATATTTACTTAAATGGCTGGCCCAATAGTACAGACCAAAGACCGGGAGCCACAGTCCTCCTTTTCCCTTTGGGGCAGCTAATTTATGGTATGCATGCCTAGTGGGTTTGCTGTGCCAGAGGAAGTCCATCAACAACCTATGTAGCTTCCTAAACCAAGTGAGAGGCAGCCAGATGTTCAACATACTAAGGGGGTAAAAGAATCAGGACAGAATACTCATTTTAATCAAACTAATCCTCCCCCAGAGCGAGACAGAGGTATGTCTTTCCAACGGGCTAAGTCCTGTTGCACCATTGACATCAGGGAGTCTAAATTAAAGTATACCTAAACAAGCAGTTTTTTTAAAATGGCAAACTCCAAAATCTGACTTTGTTGCGAGGTAAAGTAAATGCTACTGTTTACATTTATGCTAAAACTGCATTTATGTAAATAGCATAAATACAGTTTCATAGCTTTTGAAAAATGTAAACATCAGCCTTTCACTTACAAAAAACAGCTTTGTCTTCTCCCTAAGATGTCTGCCAACTGTGTTTAGTGATGAGCCATGATGACATCATCGAAGCCAGAGCCTGAGACCAATATACATTCCTATAGGCTAACTAGTTATTTTCTCCCTCTTTGTTTTGAATTGTATTACCAGAATAATCAACACCATGTGGTAAAATGTGGATTATTTTGATCAGTACACATGTTAGTCTATGATTATGTTCATTTTATTTACTTTAACTTGCTGAAAATGTTTTGCAATCTAGCTGACTTTCTCTTTGGCAAATTGCAGAACAGTACACTTCAAATGCCTAATGATCTAGTGGTTAAGTGATGCCCTGAATATTTTTTTTGTTAATCAGGAGAGAGACACTATGCTAAAGCCTTGTTTACAGATGAGGCCTGGCAACACAAGGAAGTTAAGTGATTTGCTCAGGGTCATACAGCGAAATACCAATCTGGTCTAATTCCAAAGCTCATGCATTCTTGTTAATCCACAAAAAAAGCATCTCTTTTATTCTTTTTCCAAGTGAACACCCTGCATCTAGCCTGGCTACTGTTGAACACCCCACCATCCATACCATGTCTTTAGTACTGCCCAGGGCTGCATATGAGCTTGCGGTATAATGAAGAGACTCATCACACCTCAGACTATAATCGTATACCTCAGAGAGTTGTGCATACCTACACCAATACAGATAATCAGTTGGCACTGTTAACAAATACCTGCCAAATCACACTTAAGTCCTTTTTTTCAATGTTTGACCTCTGCTCCCACAGTGAACATTTAGTGGATCACCACCCTTCTGCACAGTGAAGGCAATATGTACAGTTCCCCTGTTGCATTGTTGTCCCGCCTCATTAACCAACAATTGGGTCTTCATGTACAGCCAAGAAATAAGCCTCAGGACTCACCAGAAAAACCACTGTTCATGCCCTCATAAGGGCTGTACTTACTGTGGATAACAATATTAATAGCAGGAGAGGCATACTAATGTCTTGAGCGAATCCACCAGATGTCTGGTGTCAGTCTACTCCTTTACCTGTGATTTGCAGAACCCCATGGGACAGTTCCCTGTAAATCTTCTCCAGTACTTTTTAGTGCCCTACTCCACAATGCGAGCTGGTTGGCTACCACCCTTCTAAATCTTGAATGATCTATACACAGCTCCCTCATTACTGTCTTAACAAACATCAACACCCCCCCCCACCACCACCGGAGGGTAATCTCCCTACACTGAATTCAAATAACACTTTAAGTGCAGCCCTGCCACTGAGTATTTGTCATCACTGGCTGCTCTCATTCACAGTCAGATAGTGATCATGGTGCTGGCAGCCCAACAATTCAGATTTCACAGTGATCTGCTAAACATCCCCCTTCCTGTCTTCCCCTAACCTGAATATAGCTGTACCCTGATAGAATGGCCTCTTCAGTCCCTCTCTGGCATTTAGTCTTCTCTTCTGTTCCCCACACCAAAAACTGATGAGCTTACTACCCTTCTGCATCATGAATGTGGTTAGTACAGTTGCCCGTGTCAGTTTTATATATTAAAATAAACATGATCTTCAGGCTAGGCTGATAGCAGCAGGCAATAAGTGAATATAGGCATTCCTACCAATATGAGATTTAATCCACCTATGATTAGGCACTATTAAATGACATGCATAATGATGTGCACACCCATCATTTAATAGTGCCTAATCAAAGGTAGCCTAGATCTTTTAAGGCTAGGAAAGCCTATAAGTACCTTTGTTCCCTGCTGTTATCAGCCTGACTTACTGGAAATATTTGTTTATGTTTGACATGTCAAAAAACCTGGGGACTGTACTACCTACAATAATGATGCTCAAGGGTGATGAGCTCACCAGTTTTTGGTGTGGGGAGAAGTAGTGAGAACGAATACCAGAGGGTGACTGAGAAGGCCACTCCTGCAAGGTCCTGCTATAGTCAGGGAAGGGGGACGACAGAAGGGGAGAAGTATGAGCAGATCACTGTGAGAAATAAGATGCGGGGCTGCCAGTACCATGATCAGTACCTGACCCTATTGTCCTGGCCGACATTCCCCTTTCCATAAAACCAGTTCATGCAATTGTCCAAGGCCATGTGTGGGTATTAATGTGTAAACTGGCTGCCACTACACATTCAGTCACTTCACTGCCAGTCTAGCATTGCTTGTAAAGCACCTTGGGATATAATGTGTATGAAAGCACGATATAAATACTGATTCTTTTTATGTTGCTTGCATGCATGTGCAAGAAACATAGTGCCATCATCCAAGTTTTCGGAGGTGTGTCAGCCCATCTTCCAATGCAGTCAGTGTGTTTGCAGGCACGGCCTCAGTTCCCCAATCAATGCTGCAGCTGTCTATGACAAGCTGAAAATGCAGTGGCATACAGTTGAAAGGGAGAGCTCCACTTCAGTGAGAAGAGCTTTCCCACCCACGCACACACACGCACAAGCATGCATATTGCATGCAGATGCACTCCCCCCCACACACACACTGTATGGCCAACGGGGGTGCCCAATCCCCTGTCAGCTCCATGCCCCCCCACAACAGCTGTCCAGGTGCCAGTCTGGGAGCCCACCCCAGTGTGGAAAAAACTGTTATAGCCGACAGGGGTGACCAATCCCCGTCAGCTCCAAGGCTGCACACCCCCCCAAAAGCTTTGCCATGCTGGGAGCCCATCCCAGCATGGCAAATCTTGTTTTGGCCAATGGGGTGCCAATCCCCATCAGCTCCACATCCCCCAAACAGCTTTTTCCAGCTGCCACGCTGGGAGCCCACCCCAGCATGGCAAACATCCCGGCCATCTTCTTAAAAAACTGAATATAAAACGGTCCCTTGTAGTCTCCCTGCCCCCCTCCACAACCGCACCCAGCCACTGCGCCTGCCCCCACACCCCCCTCACCCCATACTTACCTTTGGAGCTCAGTGCGATGATCATCGGTGGACTGGGAACACGTCTGCACTCTTCAAAGCCGAGCGGGAACTGAGGAAATGCCAGTAAGCTGTATAATGGGAAAGATAGGTTTTTTCAACTTTGTTGCATATCTCAGGCATTTGAGAATTTTGGCCACAAATTTTCAACATGGGGTTTTTGGGACCCTTCCCCATGAATTCTTGCACTGTCATGGCGTTAATCTGGTCGGAAGGGTGATTTCGCGGTCACTGTGCAAAATCACCTTTCAGGACCGATTAATGAAATGACACTGCCAGTATTCATAAGGAGGGCTCTCAAAAAGCCTGTGTTGAAAATTTGGTGAAAAAATTCCTAAAAATTACTGTTTTACGAACGTGCTTTGCGTAGTTGCTACGCAAGCTTGTAAGTTTGCGAATTGTCAATATTTTCACTCCAGATTTTCAACATTGCCATTTTAACACACCTCCTTATGAGCAGTACAGCTGTCATTTTTCACATCTTGCCCAAAATGTGTTTCTACCCATGTAGTGCACAATGGCGCAGTCGGTGTGCGAACTCAATGTATGGGACACATTAAGAAAATCACAGTGACACTGTTCATGAGCAGAGGTCTTAAAATGGCTATGTTGAAAATTTGGTGAAAAAAATTTCTAAAAATGACTGTTTTACGAGCGTGCGTTGCGCAGTTCCTACGCATGCTCGTAAGTCCATGAATTTTCAATATTTGCACGCCAATGACTTCCAAATACCTAAACAGCACATAGAAGCAAGCAACATTCAGCATAGACAAATGCTTGTTATTATTTTCCATGGAAAAAGAAGATAAGACAAGACAAGCATGTTTTTGATTTCCAAGAAAGTATGAACTCTGGCATTGGATTACAGAAGAACTTTGCTACAAATAAGTGGTGGATCTATGGGGTGGTGACGGATGAGGCTGTAACTCACCCCCATTGTAAAGTACTCACTTGCTGCTGCTGCATTTTTTGTTGAGGTCTGATTTATTGATTGTACAATGTTTACGTTCAAAAATATGGATTACATTTGTAGTTTCAGTCAAAACATAGTACAAAAGCATAATAGCAGAAAATATAAATAATTTATAAAATGTAAAAGTGCATATCAAGTATGCACAGACCTCAGCACCCCCCACCCCCCACCCCCATTGTTGCATCCTGGATCTGCTATAACCACTAGACCACCAGGTTATTCAAGATTTGTATTGCACTGTGGTTTGTCAAAGAAAAAGTCAGTTGGATTAAAACACAATTTCAGCATGTTAAAGTAAACAAAATGAACAGAACCATAGCCAAACATGCGTATTGATCTAAATAATGCACATGGTTTTGCCAGTTTTGGTGAAACAATTCTATACAAAGAGAAAAAAGAACTAGTTAGCACTATAGAGAGCCATATACTGTGGCTCTCTGACTTTGGCTCCGATGATGTCATCACTTAACACATTTGGCGGCTATTTTAAGAAGCAGGTAAGGCATTTTTTTTTATTGGAAGGCTGATTTTACATTTTTCAACTACTTTGGAACTACATTTAGGTAACTTACATAAATGTAGTTTTAGCATTAACGAATTCAGCAGCCTTTCTTTTAGTCCTGTTTGAGGTCAGATGTTTTAATAGTTTGTTGTCAAAATGTTGTTTAGGTATCCTTTAAGTAACTTCATTTTGATGTCACTTCTAGCCAGAGTGATAGCTAAATATTTGAGACTGCTCTGGGCCCATTGAAAACCGGTAGGGCTAACTAAGGCACTGTGAGATCTATTATTTAGAGGGAAAACCTGTGTCTTGTCTGAATTAACCTTATAGTTTGAAACTGCACTGTAGTCTGCTATAGTCTCCAAGGCAGCCTGAATGGAGACAGAAGGTTGGGGTAAGATGCAACAAGATATTGTCCACATAAGCCAATACTTTCAGATCATGAAAACCTATCTTTATCCCTTGGATGCCAGGGTTATTCTTGAGTCTCCGTAGGAGAGGCTCCAGGTATAAATTAAATAAGAGAGGGGATAAAGGACTTCCCTGCTGGGTACCCGACTGTAAGGGGAAGGAGGGGGAGATCACCCCATTACAATATGTTTTAGCACATGGGACAGAATACAATGTTCTAATCCACCGGATAAACTGAGCAGGTATGCCAAACTTATCTAATACCCCAAACATTGAACCCCGGTCTAATCTGTTGAAAGCTTTCTCCGCATCAAGGAACACCAGTACCACTCGTTGGTTAGACTCCCTGGATGCGGAGAAAATGTGAGTAAGCTTCCTTAAATGGTCCTTGGATGATTTGCCTTCCATGAAGACCACTTGCTCAGGCCCAATCAAGACAGGAAGCACCCTACTCAGTCTATTTACTAACAACTTAGCAAGAATATTTGATGTCATTGTTAAGCAGTGAGATAGGTCCGTAGCTTGTAACATTTTCCTATGGCTTACCTGACTGGTGAAGGACTACTATTAGGTCCTCTAATATGTGAGGGTCTGATGGGTTCTCAGATAAGATAAGGGTGAAAAATCTATGTAACCAGGGAGCCAGTTGGTCCAAAAACTTCTTACAAAAATTAGGGGAGAACCCGTCCGGGCCCGGGCCCTTTTCTAAAGGAAGCTCATGGATTGTTGTCCTTACCTGTGCCTCAGAAATGGGGGCTAGCAAAAGGCTTTTCTCCTCATCTCCCAGTGATGGTCGGGAAGTAGATCTAAATATTCTTCAGTCTTTTGGGAAGTAGGTGGGGTTGCCCTGAAACTATACAAATCCCTATACTAGAGCTCAAATGCAGAGACTATCTCTCTAGGGGTAACTTTAAGGGACCCATCAGTGGTAGAATTAATGGCCTTTACTAGCCATATGGATTCCTGACATTTTATCTTCAAGGCCAGTAGATGTCCAGCCTTCTCCCCTGATCTATATAGAGTGACCGGGACCTGAGGATGGCATATTTTGCCTTCTTTCTCAATAGTTCACTATAGAAGTCTGAACATTTTAAAAGGGTAGCCTTGGCATTTTCACCTTCAGACAGGGAAAGGAAGCTCTCTAACTGCCTAATCTGCTCCAACAAATTGGATATTTGTTCTTCTCTCTCTTCTTCTTTCTACTAGAGGTTAAACTAATCAATTCTCCTCTGAGGTAGCATTTCAATGTGCCCCACTCTACATCTGAATTGCCTGTTGTATTCATATTATCCATTCTGTATTGATTAATGAGGTAGGCTATAGGCTTAACTATTTGGGATCTTTCAGAAGCTGATTGTTGAGCTTCCATAAGGTATCCTTTTGCTGATGAGGAGCGAGGGAGGCCTGACAACAAACTGGGGAGTGATCTGAGATGACCCCTGACTCAATACCACAATCCCAGACTCCTGGGAGTGATCCCTTACTCATCAAGAAATAATCAATTCTGGACGAGGAATCATGTACTGGGGAGTAGAAAGTGTACTCCCCAGATGATGGATTAAGTGTTCTCCAGGGATCGCACAACCACAAATGATCCACCAAATCCCTTATGGCTCTTTGGGCCAGTGAATGCCCCTGGGATCTATGATATGATTTGTCCCTATCAGGTGTAAATGGAGGGTTACAATACCCACCCAAAAAGATGGGAAGAATGGAGAAGGAGATAGAATCTTAAGGAGCTCAGTGAAGAACTTAGCTGAGTCTACATTGGGGCCATAAATACATCTGAGTATCAGCTTAGTTCGATCCAGGGTTCCTCTGAGTACCAAACTTTGGCTATTTGGGTCCTGAATAATCTGCAGGCAGTTGAAAGCCAGCCAGCGAGCTATGAGGATAGCTATGCCCCTGCTCTGCATGCTAGACCCTGCTGCGAATGCATGTCCGATATTCTGTCTCTGTAACAGCCCCAACATGGACTCTAATAAGTGTGTCTCCTGCAGACAAGTTTTGTCTGCCTTAAGGTGACTTAAATGCTTCAGGACTTGGTGATGTTTAGTTCTGTTTCTGGTCCCCCTCACATTCCATGAGAAAAACCTTATCTGACCAGCCATGTATCTTATTAAGCTTTGATACAAATGTGGGCCACTGGTGCAAAACCTTTGTGACACTTATTCCATCCCAACCTAGGTGATGCCTTTTGCCTCCCTCCTCCCAAGCAACAGACAATTGCCATTTCCCAGTGCCCCCCACACCACATAGATCCTGAAACACAACCCTAGTATTCTGATCATGAAAACCCCCCTTCTTCCCACATCCCTGAACTGACCCCATGCAAAATGTAACAGTGACACTAGAAACTTTGGAGAAGAAACACCCCCCCCCAAAACCCTACAGTATACATCTTGACCATGATGTACAGGCTAACCAAGCCACTTTCCTCCCCACTCCTGCCCATATTTTAACCCATACTATATAAACAGGCCAATAAAACTACCTAATGGCATACAATGCCTTTACATTTTTAGAACCGTATGAAACTAATTGAAACATGAAAAAAGGTAGCCATTCCCTCCCCCACTGTCGATTCTATATATTGGAGAGCTAGTCCACATCTCCTAGGCTACCTGACTAATAAACCATGCACCTACTTGAAAGTCTAGATCAGTGGCTGAAAAATTGTATCCCCCTCCAGGTAGTCAACATTAACAAAGCAGGACGTCTTAACACAGGTTCTGTGACAAACCATCTCTGTGTGAAAGGAAAATGTCTACTAGCACAGGGAAACTGAAGTGGAGCACTGTTCCTGCACAGTGAGTAAAGGACCATCCAACTAAACAACTAACAGGACCCCATTTTCCCAGACTGCGATAGGGCCAGATTAAAATAAAAAAAAAAGAAAAAGATGATACAGAGAACTGGTAGCACATTGCAGATATTCCAATAAAGCAAACTGGGAATTCATAATAGTCACACAGTCATTGCAACACTTTTGAAGCAGGGGAAAGGCTCCGCAATTGAGAACTTGATCACTGGTGAATATTAGGCAGACTCATCCAATTTCTAAGAGCAAGCCTTGTTCCAAGATGCCATATAAAAGAAAAGCAAAAGGACACAGTAAGGAAATGTGGGCACATCCAACAGAAACCACTTCCCATAGCCTTATTCAGTCAAAAGCTGCTGCAATCTGGAGGACTTTGCTGTAATAAATTTACTTGAAAGTGAATCATAGTACCTGTGTCACTGAATGAGTTGGGGCCCAGTCATAGTGTACAGCGTGGTTTGAAGAGATCAGGAAGAGCTGCTCCAAGATCGCACTCTGCCACCATGGGATCTTCATAGGTTTTCCATTGCCCCTACAGGTGAATTTGCAACTTGGCTGGGTACATCATGTTAAATTTCACTGCAGCTGGTATCAGCTTTGACACAATCGGGTGGAATGCTGTGCACCTTTGCCACACCGAGGCAGGTAGATCTTGTGCCACACATATCTTATGCTCTCCCCATTTCACCTCCTGCAGCTCCTTTAACTTCACAAGGAAATGCTGCTGCTCCTGAAAGTTAAGAAACATGAAGATTAAGGGGCAAGGTGGCGCTCCTGTCAGAGGCATCGGTTGCAAAGCTTTGTGGGCCAGTTCTATGCAATATGCAGGCCCGAATGGGGAGGACCCACCATCTTCTGCACCAGTTTATGCATGAATAAAACTGCTTTCATCCCCTCTTCTTTCTCCAGTAACACAATTATTATGGCATTATTGCACTGACTATGGCCCTCTAGGTCTTTCACCTTTGCCTTGAGTCAGGTAATCCTCTGTCTGGTAAAAGCCAAATCCTGGGTCAACACAGTTAGCCTTTTTTTCACACGACTTTATGTGCACCTCATTATCTCCGGTGCACTTGCCGTATCCTCAAGTATTATAGCCATGGACTTCACTTCAGAGGTAAGTGACTTTACCTTAGTTTAGTTTAGTTTAGTTTAGTTTAGTAAGTTTAGTAGTACCTCATCCCTAAATGGTTGAACCTCCTTGAGAAAATGGTCAACCATGAGCAAGTTCAACTCCCAAGTAGCACTGGACATCTTGCAGGAGGTCGAGGCTTGCAGCCTAGATTTTTTGCTCTGTTTCTCCAGTGTGGGAGGGGTGCTTTGGAAGGGCTAAGCACATCTCAGCTTCCATTATCTCATCAGATCTTTACAAAATAGGAACTTCAGGTGCTAAAGGATGAGTAGTTACTGCTAGAGAAAGAAAATTAACTGATTAGGATTCCAAATAGGTAGATCAATCTCCGGAAAAGCTGGAGCTCTGCTAGAAGGCTGCTACTCAGATGGCCTCATCATGTGACCTCCTTGGCAACCCTATTTTTAAAGTGGGAGTGGAGGCTGAGCTCCTATCCATCCACAGATGCAAGTATGTATGTAGCATTGGAAGGGTACCAAATTGTCAGCATAGCCATGTTATTATGCCACCTCATGTATCCGATACAGAAAAATATTTGAATCCCCAACAAAATGTAATTTTGCACAACTGCAAAGCCATTCTCCACCACAGGTGTGAAAACACATTTTGGCCAGGATTTCAAAAATGACAGCTGTGATATACATGAGGTGGGGTAATAAGATGGCTATGTTGAAAATCTGGATCAAAATATTGAACATTTCCAAAGTATGAGCTTGCATAGTGAAATTGCAATGAATGGTCATAACCTTGACATTTTTTCATATTTTGACCACAAATTTTCAACATTGCCTTCTTATGACCCCACCTCATGAACAAGGGCAGAACAAATTTCCAAATCTCACCCAAAAGGTGACTTCACCAAGTGACCACAAAGCTGCATAACAACTGTCACATTGTTCATGAGGTGAGGTCCCCAAATGGCCATGCTAAAAATTTGGGGTCAAAATCTCAAAAAATGGCTAAGTTATACATAAAAGTTGAAACCCCTATTGAAATACATCGAACCACATTTAGCTTAGCTTCTCGTACTGCAGTCACCAGTTTCAGCAGCAAGATGTGTCTGATCAGAGGGCAGATCTTGAACCCGGGACCTGTTCGGGTGAGTGAGGGTGTATGGGGGTGTACTTGGGGTGTGTGCAGTGGTGGGAGGTGGGGGATGGGGAGGCTGATTGACAAAGGACCTTTTTTTTTACAGGTTTAAAAAAAAACATTGAGGGACCATTTTTTTTATTTCAGGCTTTTCCTTCAATTGGGGGGGGGTACCACTAGACTCCAGGGAACTAAACAAGAAGTATGGGGATGGTGATCAGAGGGTGGAGGGTACCACTAGACACCAGGGAAGAATATGAAAACTATGGGGATGGTGACTGGAGAGTGGGGGTGCCACTAGACACCAGGGTATTAAACAAAACTTTTAGGGATGGCAATCAGAGAGTGGGGGTGCCACTAGACACCAAGGAATATGTGTTTTATTTAGGGGAACAGTGATCAGGGGTGAGGGGTGTCACTTGACACCAGGCCAAGGGGGCTCACAGTTCACACTGCAGCTGGCAGCACGGGTTCAGCTGTGGCTGCAGAAGTCAAGAAATTCCCACTGTTCTCATACAGAGAATTTGAGGGGAGCACTCTTCTTGCTAAGCAGGCATCCGTGATTTTGGATGCCCAGACAAAGTATTTCTGGCCCTAATTGTGAAAAACAAATATCAGAATCGACCTAAATGGGGCCCGTTTAGCTAGGTTTTGCTGTCTGATTTTTTAAATGACAATAGCTTTATGTATTTTCCAAGCATTTAGTTTGTGGAAAAAAAAAACAAGATGGCAGCTTATGAAAAAGGATTTTTTTCTTGGGGTAAAGGATTGGCTTCTTACAAAACAGAATCCTTTTTTGTGAGGTCAAATCCCTTGTCAAAGTTTATACCTCCATCCTGAAGAATGATCTTTTCTTTGAAAACAATGGAAACTAAAAAATTGAATAACTTTGCAAAAGACTAAAATCTTTTCACCAAACAAACACATGGCAGTTCTGTTACCCAGGCTGTATCTACCACAAAAGATTCACATTAAAACTCCACACCATCTGGGTGCAAGCCAGTGAGGAATAAACTACAAAATATGGTGACTTTTAAGGTTTTTGCACTATCTGCATCTCAGAATCTGCACATCCATCCAGATCAAAACTTGCCATGTCAAGAGATCTACTCCACAGGACAGAACATGCCAGAGTGTGCACAAATCCATTGATTGGTTGCAAAATTATTAAAGTGCAAAATCTGAGGTTTAAAATTAAACATGCTGCTCAACCCTAACTATAGGGGCATGACCATGCTCCTATAAATACTGTATGTTTTTTGCACAAAAACTGCAGTAATGCAACATTTAGGGTTCTGGATAAAGCAATAAAAGTAGGGAAAAGTGGCTTTAGGGATTCCAACCCTAAAATCTCAATGTCAGGCCTAAAGCAAATCTGGGGTGGAGTCTTCCTAGGAGTTGTCAACCCTAAAGCTCACACCATTAAGTCAGCATGTTTCTAAAGTGAATAGAATGTGGTGAGCATTAGGGTTGACAACTCCTAGGCTGACCCTACCCCTGATTTGCTTTAGGGGTGGCATTGGGGTTTTAGGCTTGGAATCCCTAAAGCCACATTTCCCTGCTTTTGTCACTTTGGCCTGAACCCTAAATGTTGCATTAATGCAGTTTTTTGCAAAGAATGTCCTTACTTTTTGACGTAGTATAATGGTATCCTTATTTTCCTGTGGGAGTTCAGGGTCCTCTAGGCCCTGTGCTCCCATGCATCTGAACTTTTTGAGACAGTGTAATCAAATCCTTAGTTGTTTGATGAAGTGTGGGCCCCCATAAATATAATTCCACACCACTGCAGTGTAATTCCGTAGCAGTGGCACAAGAAGACATTTTGGACAAAATTTGAAAAATGACTGCTGCCTATTCATTAGGTAGTATTAAGAACTGGGTACCCAACTGGAGAGTGAAACCCCAATTGCAAAATCCCCTACAGTGACAATTTCTACAAGATTCAAAACTGGCACTGTGGGAGACCTTTGGGCAAAATTTCTCCCTTACACCGACCTTCACCCCACTTCATGTTAACTCCAACTCAGTATTAACAATCCTTAGCAGGAGGTGTGGAGGGTATATCCCCCTGCATGGGGGATTTGGGGGGCACAACCCCCAGATAGAAACACACCTGATGTCTGACAGGTGAAATTTTGCCTGTCAACATTGGGGATCACGCTATGTCAAACCTTGACAACACTGTTATTGAGTCGGCATACGTAAACCAAAGAAATGATTATGTTGATAAATTGGGGGTAAAATATTGAAACTTAACAAAGTTATGAGTGAGAGTAGCAAAATGTCAACAGATATGCACAACTTGGCAATTTTAGTGTATTTTGTCCCCAAATTTTCAACATGCTATTCTTATGACCCCACTTCATGAGCAGGTATAGTGCACATTTTGAAATTCTGCCTGAAATCTGACTTTGCCAACTGACTGTGAAATCACCTTTCATGCAGGATTTATGAAATGACACCCCATTGTTCATGAGGAAGGGTCTAAAAATGGTACATTGAAAATCTGGTGATGAAATATGCAAAAATGACAAACTTATGCACCAAAGTTGAAAATCCCATTGCAATACATGGATTTTCCATATGAAAAAAGATATTTTTTTGTGAGTCATCATATGCAACAAGATCTTTTTTCATATGACACCTATATGATAAAAGAATTTAAGTGCAATAAAAAAACTGATTTTAAGGGCATTTTTTTGAGCAGTGAAGTGCAGAATGCAGCTAAGGGGGTCCCAATAAGAAAGTTATATGTATTGGGTCTTCCCCATAATATCATTTTTGGGGGTTTCCAAATCTGAATTTCTCAGGCAAACTGAAAACAAGATGGTGGCCATACAAAAAAGAATTTTCCTCAAACAAAAAAGGTTGATGTCATACGAAAAACCTTTTTTTTTCATTTCATACAGCTGTTATTTGGTATATTCTGAGCATGGTCAGAACCATGTATTCAAAATTACAAAATTAAATAACTTTGGAAAGGATTAATATGTTTTCACTAAACAAGCAAAAGGAACATCTGTGGGTCAGCCCCTTTCTACCCTGTACATTTCATGTACATGTACCAATGTGAAAAAAATTCTGAAAAATTCACTTTTTGTGCTATCAGTATCTCAGAATCTGTACATCTAACCAGAACAAAAATTGGAACATCAAGAGTACAATCCCACAAGACTGTGCATGCAAACATTTGTGCAAATCTGTTGAACAGTTGCAAAGTTATTAAAGTGCAAATATGGGGGTTTAACATTGACGTGTTCATACAACCCTAAATATAGGGTGCAATCATGCTTATATATATATATATCCATGGCAAAAACTGTATTTAATGCATCAGTTAGGGTTAAAGCAACAAAAGTGAGGAAATGAGACATTAGGGTTGAGTCCCTAAACCCCCCCAACACCCCACCTCCCTCCTCTACAGACTGACAGGTGCCGGGGTGTGCCATGGGGTCATGTGGCCCAACTCACAACCCATTCCATGTGTAAACAGGTTGACATGCTACAGAAAAGGAGATTGGGGTGAGAGTTAGGCCTTATGACCCCATGGCACACCACAGCAGCCGTCAGTCTGTGGAGGAGGGGGTTGGGGTGTTGAGGGGTTAGGTGCTGAACCTAAACATCTCATTTCCTCACTTTTGTTACTTTAACCCTAACTGATGTATTTAATGCAGTTTTTTTTGCCATGAATTTCCTTACTTTTGGAAAAAGTGTAATATAACTAGTAAATAACGTGTTGGTAGGAGCGCAGGACCCAACCAAGCTGCCCATTTGTGCATAACGATATGCATGTGTGGTAGCAGAGGCCCTACGGGCCCTGCGCTCCCATGTACACATATGTACAGAGCCATACAGCAGCCCTATAGGACAAGGAACCCTTGTAACACTAATTTGCCAATATCTCGATAACCATGGCAGCTAGAAGTGTGACAATGAGCACTGTTCAGAACATAAATTGACTGAATCTGTATCTCACATTGTTTATCAGCTGCTGGCACCAAAAAGTGCAATGGGCTCCACAATGTTATCCTATGAGGAAAATGTCACCTTCATGATGGCATATTTATGGAACTGCTTAATTTCCCAACACCTAAACAACATAATTCACACCTGTAGGGCATCCCCTCAATACCCTGAAAATATCAAGTAAAAAGACCAAAACCAAACCATTCATTAACAATGCAATGGTAACATTTTTAAAATCCTAGTCCATGAGGTAGCAAAATTCTTGACCGCAAGCTTGCGGACTAGGATTTTGACAGCTGGTGGACTAGGATCATTAGCGAGTCACGGTCAAAGAATTTTTCAATTTTAAAAAGCTATTTTTGGACCAAAACAAGCCAAACCAAAGGCATGACTTTGTAGAAGGGGTCACCCTGAACAAAACCCATGCCTTATTTGGCCCAAAAGTCACCTGTGGAGAAAGCTACACCATTTTGTTTTGGGGAAAAACTGAAAAACAAGATGGTGACTGATGGACAAGGAATTTTCTGGTGGACCAGGATCCTAGTTCCCAATCTACAAAATCCTTGACTGTGAGCCCAATCTTTGTCTGAAAAATAACCATATAAATTTTGGAGTGAACTGAGCATGCTTAGTTCCTGTAAAAAAAAATGTAATAACTCTGAAACAGATTAATATTTTTTTACCAAACCAATGTTGGATTGTTCCTTGACCCAACCTCTTTCTACGTTCCAAATTTCAGACCAAAAGACCACACACTGTGATCGAAGCACCATGGGTAAAAAATGCTTCAAAACTGGGGAAAAATGCATTTTTTAGTGTTTTGCTGCACAGAAACTCTAAATCCAACTGAAATCCAACTTGAAAAATTAAGAGCTCTGTCATTCCAGACCACGTATTCCAAATGTTGTATAAATCTGTTAGATGGTTGCAAAGTTATTAATGTACAAAAATTGAGGTTTAATATTAAAGTGCTTACTCAACCCTAACTATAGAGGTACAACCTCACCCAATTTTATATATATATATATATATATATTATAGGGGCCCAGTCGTGTCCCTATATTTAGGGTTATGAAGCCACTTCTATGTTAAACTCAAAACTGTATGCATTAATAACTTTGGACCTGTTGAATGGATTTGCATAAAGCTTGGTATGCACGGTGAGGCATGGTAGGTCTCTTGATTTACTGAATTTCATTTCAGTTGGACTTACAGTCTTTGCGCACCAAAACACTGAAAATCGCACTTTTTGCCAGTTATATGGGCAGTTTTAGGGATTTTGCCCATGGTGCTATGCGGCCATTGTGTAGTATGCTGCTCTGTAAAATGGCTTGTCTGAAAGAGCTTCAGTCAATGAACATGCCACTTTTCATTTGGTAAAAAAATATTAAGCCATTCAAAAGTTATTGCAGTTTTAAGCTCCCATTATAAGTCATTGGGAAAATGTATTTGGTTATTTTGCGAACAAATAATGGGGTTTGGGCCATCTCGTCCTTCCTCATGATCAAAGAATTTGCAGCCTCGCAGTCAAAGAATCTTTGACCCCGAGAATTCTTTGATCATGATGGCCGCCATCTTGTTTTGAAATTGCCGTTGGAAAAAATAAAATATCTCAGCTCAGGGTTCACTCCTGAAGTAAAACGTAGATGGGTTTTACTCAGGGGGCTATGATCTATTGAGCCATGCCTGTGGTTTTCACTAATTTGGTCAAAAAATAGAGTTTTTAATATTTTTATTCTTTGATCGTGGCTCGCTAATGATCTTTGATTGTGAGCCTGCAAATTCTTTGATCGCAAGATTCTTCGATCGCCATCTTTGACTGTGAGGTCATGACCAGATGGCTAAATGAAAAGAAAATACATTTCTCCACCCAGGGGTGGCCTAGGAACACAAATGAGGGTGGGTTTTGCTCAGGGGAGCTTTGTTTTATCGAACCATGGTGGTAGTTTGCTGTATTTCTCTCCATGTTTGCTGTATTTCTCTCCAAATTTTGAATGACACCATTTTTTATTCTTTGATCGTGAACCTGCAAATTCTTTGATCATGAGCCTGAAAATTCTTTGATTGTGAAATTCTTTGATTGCCATCGTTGATCACGAGGTCACGACTGGATGGCCAGATTTTATAATGAAATAGATAGGCCAATTTTGACAATATTTAACTTTAAATATCTAGGAAATGGTTTGGTCTTTTTACTTAAAATTTGGAGGGTGTTGACGGCATGTCTTGTCAATGTGAATTACAGTATTTACATGTCAGACAATATATTTTTTGCGAAGATATTGTGTGGCACACTTTACAATTTGAAAACAGTGTTTTCCATTGTGGTAGTGGCTTGAAATTTGTATGGTAGCTGGCCCTGCTGCTGTCAGTGTACTTTTTAGTTATTAGGTATGTAGCATGTAAACAAATGCGGAATTCAGCCAGTCCAATGAATGAAAATCTCAAACTTTCAAACATTTTATCTTAGAGAAGGTTTGCTCTTTTACATTGAAATCTTGAGGGTCTTCAAGGGATGTCCTGTGCATCTGAATTATGGTGTTTAGCTGTTGCAGAATTATTTTGCTGCATTGATATTGCGTGACGCACTTTCTGTTTCCTGTATGGTGTTCTCCATTGTGGTACAGGCTTCATATTTATAGGGTACCTAGTGTTAGTGCTATGGAGGTAATTTTCACCGCTTAGGTGTCTGACATGTAAACAGGTGTGGAATTATGCCACTTTGATGAATGAAACTTTGTTTTGTTTCAAAGTGGTGGAAGTGTGTGGTCCAAAGGGCCCCACGTTCCCACGCATATGCGCTACTACCAATACATATTATATTCAGTACTTACACTGTTATGGCAGCCAGAAACTTGCAAGTTGGTGGGAGCACGGGGCCCGAAGGGCCATGCACTCTCACCAACTTGCGTGACTTTCTACTTTTCTATTCTTTCTCAAAAAGTAAGGAAATTCTATGCAAAAAAACTGTGTTAATGCATCATTTAAGGTTAAAACACAAAAAGTCAGGAAATGAAAAATGTTTAGGGTTGCCCCTCCCCCCATGAACCCACCAATCATCCCAGGATTGGGGTGTGTCATTGAGGTTGTGAGACCTAAATGTCACCCCATTCTTTTTTGCTGTCCCCTGTCAATATGATTACACATAAAATGGGATAACATTTAGGCCTCACAACCCCAATGACACACCCCCTTATATGTCAATCTTGGGTTGACTGGCAGGTCCATGAGGGGGAGAGGGCAACCCTAAAGATTTTTCATTTCCTAACTTTTGTGTTTTAACCCTAATGATGCATCAATCCAGTTTTTGCATATAATTATATATACTGTATATATATATATATATATATATATATATATATATATATATATATATATAGGATATGCAGGTTCAGTGTGTGATAATGCATTTATCTTGTACAGTTTCCAGTAACATAAGTAACCTCCACAGTGCGAAGGCACAAGTGAGAGTTACGAGAGGTCACTGGAAACTGTACAAGATAAATGCATTATCACACACTGAGCCACTGCATATTCCATTTATGCAACAGGTTTAGATGTTGTGTGAACATTTTGATTTTGGTAGGTGTAACTAGTTTGTCAAAAAAAGGAAAAGAAAATTGAATTTTATGCTGTTTTTTGCTAATTATAAAAAAAACAAAATGGTATCTATAAATGAAACACTACTCATTTTGTAGATATATTTGAGCTGAACATTTTTCATGCTCACAGTACCATGCTATCATTTTTTGTTTTAAAGTTATTTATATTTGTTTGTCAAAAAAGTGAACAAAAAATTACATTTTCTTCTGTTTTCTTGCTAACCATATACAATATACAGGGTTTATATAAATGAAACATTATTCATTTTGTAGATAATTTTGTGCTGAACAATTTTCGTGCTCACAGTACCATATTATCTTTTTTCATTTTTAAGTTATTGACATTTAAATATGGTTAGTACTGCTTCTGAGGCCGAACATTCTGAATGAATTCTGAAGAGAACTGTGTAGATAAATGAGCTAATGATGTAGTTACTGTGTGGATAAATGGGTGATGATGTAGTTACTATGTGGATAAATAAATTTATTACCATAGTAGAGAAGATAAATTGTTTCATTCTACAGTTTTTATCCTGACCCTTGTTGCATATATATATATATATAAACTTCATTAATGATATATATATATATATATGTATATATATATAGATATATAGATAGATAGATAGATAGATAGATATATTTTGCAAAAAACTTTGTTAAAGCATCAAAATCAGGGAAATGTGGCATTAGGGTTTCCAACCCTAACACCTCACCCCCACCCTGCACAGACAAAGAGGGATCAGGCAGTAGCATTAGCATCTCCAAACCTAACACTTACCCCATTCTCCTATGCTGTAGCCACCCAGCTTATTTTATAATGGAATGTGGTGAGCTTTAGGGCTTGAGACATCAATGCCATCCCCAATCCCTCTTCATCTGTGCAGGGTTGGGGGTAGTGTGTTAGGGTTGAGCAATCTCCCATTCTACTGTCTTTAACCTGACTCATTAACAAAGTTGTTTGCAATGTATTTCTTACTTTTTGAGATAGTATAATAGTATCTTTGTTTTACTATGGGCGCAGAGTTCTTCGGACCCTATGCTCCTATCCCTTCACAGATGGGCATATGTATCTAGCTGTGGAAACACATTTTTTCAGGACAAAATTAAAAAGCAAAATGGTGGCTCATGGAAAAATATTTTTTCTGCTGGGCAAGGATTGCCAACTTGTAGACAAAGATTGTTACCCCAGGGACAAGGATCCTATTCGTACCATGCAGCTACCCTGAAAATTAAAAATCCATTTGAAAATAATGGAAGCTTAAAAATGTTATAACTTTTGAATAGATTATAATTTTTTCACCAGATCAATGATGGTATGTTCTGTGACCCAAGCTCTTTCTACAACAAAAATTTCAATCCAAACTTCTACACTGTCTCTGGACAGTGCAGTGAGAAATAAACTTCAAAAAGTGGCAAATTTTAAGGTTTTTTAACTATCCGGATCTCAAAATCTACAAATCTAACTGGAATGAAACTTGGTACATCAAGAGATCTTCCCCAAGAGGCTGTGCATGCAACATTTTGTACAAATCCACTGAATGGTTATGAAGTTATTAAAGTGAAAAATCTGAGGTTTAACATAAAAACTGCTGCTTAACCCTAACTATAGTGGCACTACCACACCACTAATGCATTTATATATATATATATATATATATATATATATATATATATATATATATATATATATATATATATATATATATATATATATATATATATATGTATATATCTAGATATACATCTAGATATATAGATATACTGTATATATAATAGAGATCGATAGATGTACTGTGTATATAATAATAGACAAACACACAGACAGAAGGCACTTTAATGTTAAACCCCAGATTTTGCACTTTAATAACTTCTCAACCATTCCAAGGATTTGTGTGACATTTTGCATGCACAGTGTCATAGGGTAGATCTCTGGATGTGTTATGTTTCGTTCCAGTTGGATGTTCGGTTTCTGAGCTCCAGAGAGTGCAGAAAGTGATTTCTCAGGTGTGTTTTGCTGTTTCTAAGCTATTTTTTTTTTCTTTGAACTAGTTTAGTGCCCAAATGGCTTGGAATTTTAGTCTGACACTTCTAGGGTGGACAGGGGCTGACTCACAGATGTGTCTTTTGCTGGTTTGGTGAAAAATTATTAATTTGTTTCAAAGTTATTTAATTTTTTAAATTTATGTTCTGAGCATACTCAGTATGCCTTTCAAGATACCTGTAATAAACAAAAAAGGAATCCTTTTTCATTTGCCATTATTTTGTTGTCTGCCCCCCCTCCCCCCAATTTCAAAAGTCGCAAAAATGACATCCTGGAGAGAGAGAGAGACCAACACATCTATCAAGTTCATTGGGACCCCATTAGGTGGATTCTGCACTTAAGTGTTGGAAAAATCACCCCAATGTGTTTTTGTTATATTTTAAATCCTGACTCACTTCCTAGCTGTATGAAACAAAAAAGGATTCATTTTTTGTTTGGGGCCACTCCTTTTACATGGAGGGGGGAATCATATATTTTGTCCGTAGTGTCTAGTGGCACCCATCACCCATCAACCCCCAACCAAGTATTGTTTATTTCCTTGGTGTCTAGTGGCATCCCCACTCTCTGTTCACCATTCCCATAGTTATTTTTCCCCTGATCTCTAGTGGGTTCCCCTACCCACTGATCGCCATCCCCCTGCAAAGTAAAAGAAAAAAAGGATTACACATCATGAAGCATATTTAAGTTGTATCTTTTGATTGTTGTAATTAGTATGGTAGAAGGGAATAATCTGGCCTAAACCATGTTAGAAATTAGATATAATTTAAATGAGCAGCAAGCAATAAAGCAGAAGAGGATCATGAAATGGTACCTGCACACAATTATTAAACAATAAACAAGTGAATAATTGAGGATTTGAGCCATGATCCCTTACCTCACACTTCATTATCCAAACTATTAGACCTCACAGCCAGCCAGATGCATCTTGCAATGTAATGTAGAACATTTTTCATTAGACTGTATGATTTTTGCATAGTTATGCTGAATGACTTTAGTTTTAGAAGTGTTCAGTTTGTAATGTGACCATAAGGAGCAAATCATCTGCAAACAATGAAAGTTTGTATCCTCTACCACCCCCAACAGGTATCCATGAGATTTGAGTTGTTTGATGGATGTGTATGGCTGAAGGTTCTAGGTAGGGGGTTAAAAGAAGAGGTGACAATGGACAGCCTTGCCTAGTTCCTCATTCCAGGGGCAAAGGATCTGACAGGGAGCTATTTAGTTTGACATACTGTATATTTGGGATTCTTTATATATGTTCTGGACTGCACTGATGAATTCATTCGGGATGCCGAATGCTGACAGAGTAGCCCACAGGAATGACCAGACCGCTCTCTCAAATGCTTTTTCAGCATCTAGGCTTAACAGGGCTAATGAAATCGAGCATATGGTAGCATGTTCTAGCAATAAGAAAGTCCTTCTCACACTGCCATGTGCTTGTCGCTTTCATACAAAACCTACTTGGTCTCGGTCAGTTAGGTTTGGGAGGAAGTTTTCAAGCCTATGTGCTAGAATGGACATGTACATTTTATAATCATGATTTAGTAAGCAAATAGGCCTGTAAGAAGAGGCATACTTTGGCACATTGTCCAGTTTTGGTAGTGCTGATATCACAGAAAGGTGCCAGGTAGGTGCAGGAGGGTCCCCATCCTGGACAGCGTGGAAGGCTGGGAGTAAGATCGGGGAAAGTAGTGAGATAAACCTTTTGTAGAATTTCACTGGATATTCATCTAGTCCAGAAGCTTTTCTAGATTTTGATTCCCAGATCATTCTTTGGAGTTCATCGGAAGTGATATAGGCAACAAATCTCTCTGTTGCCACCTCATCAAGTTTTGAGATATAGAGCAAATTTAAATAGCATAGTATCTCCTGCAGTTTTGTTTCTGGGTCTGTTGTATACAAGATTTTGTAAAATTTGACTGGAATGGCCCAGATTGCTGATGGGCATGATGTCAAGATCCCTGTATCCAAGTCAACTGTTTGAGTGACGCATGCCCATGCTTTTTGTACATGGAGTGCCCTTGCTAAATTTCTGGTTCCCCTTGCCCCACCTTCATAGTAATGGTGTTTAAGAAATAAAAAGACTGTTCTACCTAAGTGTCTAGAATTTTTTGAACTTCTCTTTTAACTTGGTTTAGTTGCTGGGATATAGATGTGTTACCCTACATGTAAAATGACAGCAGCATAGTAAGTTGGGATTGTAATTCCTTTAGTTTCTCTTCTCTTTCCCCCTCTTTTTTTGAGGAGTTTGCAAGGATCTCTCACCATAGCACCATCTAAATGGTGTTCCATAAGATGGATGATGAGACTGAGGCTTCTGAATTGTCTTTTAAGATTTGTAGGAGTTTGCCTTGATCTAACTGCACTAGTTCAGGGTCTTTTAATAGTGCTAGGTTGAAATGTCATGGGGCCTGGGTGGTGGGTTTCCCCATGTTCATTTTCATATGCACTGGTTCTTGGTCAGATAGTAGTATTTGGCCATGACCTATGTCCTAGACTCTGTCCAGCTGTTCAGCCGTTGTGACCAAGTAGTCTAGTCATGCCAATGACCTTGTCCTAGATGAGCTACTGTACATATGTAGGCTGGAGTTGTTGGGAATAGATGGTGCCATACATAAATGAATCCTAAATGGGCCAGTGCAGCTAACAGGTATTTTTGTTGTGGCATAGCTCTATGGTGTAGGGAGCCTGTTGCATCTGTTGCTGGAGTCAGGGTGGTGTTAAGGTCCCTTCCCATTATTTATTGGCCCTGTAAAAAGGCAAATAACTTATTGAAGAAATATTGGGCCACTGCTTTATCTGGTCCTGTGAAAGGGCATTGGGCCTCTGGAGACCTCTGTATTTTTCTTCCCCCCTAAGTCTGTTGCAGTAGCACTCTTACACTTTGCTCTTGCAATTCTTGCTCTCCTTTTTCCCAATCTACAGGTAGACCACCTGTAGAATGTTCTCATTCTGTACACTTTGTTTTCTGGTCTCTGGGTACCCCTTTTCAATTTTAGGTTCCTCAGCATAGAAAGCCTAGCTCAGTCATACGCACTGTTGGCTGCACAAACGTGCGAATGCTTCCCTTGCGAATGTGTGAGGTGGTGTGTGCAAGTGTAGCCAAAAAAAGGAATAAAAGGACTAAAAAGTAGTGGACCTTGCAGTTATTAAAGGCTGCTCACTGAGTAGGATTTTGCAAACAGTTTGCTCCTTCAGCAATGCGAGCGATAGTTAGTGAGCCACTAGCTGCAACCCTGGAAGTGCTATGAGTCAAAGCTCTGGGTGCATCTTAATCTAGAAAGAAAAACACAGTCACAGTTTTAGAACATACAGAAAGGCAGAACTAAGTTTTATTTTGGCTACCTTTCTCCTGTTACTCAATAAGGGTTCTCCCCTTTTGTAGCACCCGCATAGCCTTCTTGTTTTCTGTGGACCTGTGCAGGACTCGGAGCTGGGGGTTACAGCCTCATTCAGAACAACACTGTAGTACTGTTTTATTGCCCCATTAATATTTATGCAGTACAAAATAACTCAAACTGTGTTGTATAAGCAGTATGTACTTTGTTGTATTATAATGATTGTTAAATGTTTATAACATAGGCATAGATTGGGTCCAGAAGTGAAATATAATTAGAAATTGATATTAATGCAGATGGTAATGTTTTACCTGTAGAAATGGTTTGGGGTGCATCCTCTGCTGCTCAGTCCTCTCATGTCTATACCTCATATAGTGTCATCTGGCCCTTTGTCTCTGTATTAAATAGGTACAGGACATGTAGGAGTGGGCTTGAGTAACAGGACCTTCCCACTCCAGAATTATTTCTTTATTAAAGCAATGAAACAATATACTATTATCACAAAAGGATTGTTTACCAAGGTTTTTGGGTATTAGCCTGATTCAGATATTAAAAATGATTGTTATTTCTAAAGATATTGTAGTAACAGGTATTGGGGTGGAGCCTATCTGTATCACATGATCCCTTACCTACTACGTAAATAACTGCTTTCTCAAGAATCAGTAGAGTGTAGAACTCTGAGAAGTCCAGACCCTAGCATTGTCTAGTGGTCCTTAATATCAGTTTGTGATTGATTTATTTCATATGATTTTTTTTCCCTCTTTTATTGTTTGGTCGAACAGTTCGCTTTTAAGAATTAATTTACCTGCCTTCTTTAAATTATTTTTGCTGAATAAAAGCTATTTTGTTTTCCTTGGATCCTGGTGTCTGCCTCCATCTCTACCCACAGCCTACTACAGGTCCTGGTGGAAAGTATACACGCACCAAGGTGACCTGCATTGCATGTAACTTTCCAACAGCTATTACAAAACACCCTTCCGGGCCTGAGTACTGCTCATGGAGATGAAACAAAATGTTACGTGGGATTAAAATAGCCATCCCTCTTCTATGCCCAGACCAATGTGAGGCCACCAATACATTGGAGTGTCCCCTCATTTAGCATTTATCATGCTCTGGTAGGGATCGGTGGGTTTCTTGCAGGAAGATGACCTCTGGTTTATCCCTTTTGAGTTGTTGCAATATTCCAATTCTTTAATAGGACTATGAATACCATCTATGTTCCAGGATACAATGCAAGAATGGTTAGCCATAAGGCGGAGACATTGGGTGTTAGAGTACTTCAGGGTGACATCTTCTCCTGTTCAAGAGTTAGTGAGGAAGGTAGAGCCTATATAGTGTACCAAAGAAACAGAAAAGGTTAGAGCAGGCTCAGGTTTCGTACAATTAACAGCCAGTAGTGGCAGAGATAATTCTCCATGATTCTGTGCAAAACATATTCTGTTAGATAACCTTCAACATCTGCCAACAGGACAGTCAAAACCAATGTACATATCACTTGTACTCCCGTTTACTTGTGTCAGCCTGACTGGAACCTGGGGTGATCCAGAAACAGAGAAATAACATATATATATATATATATATATATATATATACACACACACATATATATATACATATATATATATAAACAGGTACTTCCAGAAATGGGAGATAATATAATCTCCTAATTAGGAATAGTTGAGTAATTCCCTGCAGGGTAGTTCACAGCATCCATTGTGGGCCCTCATAGCATAGCAATAACTACTACCAAGTAGGTGAAGGGGTGTTAGAGTACCCACCTTCCTTTGAATATCTACAGGGGTTGTCTGTTGCAGGGGAGTAATAGTGCCCAGTACATGGGGGGCTCCACAAATCCAAACCCCCTTGTCAGTCAGATGATTACTTTTTGTAATCAAGTCAGGTGGGCTATACGACTCTCAGGACTCTCTTTGATGTATGTGAGATGCAGGCTTCCATGATTGCTGGGTGTGGATGACATGGAGAAAGGCATTTTTTTTATTTGAGAGGTGCACATATGTGTCATAGCTCTCAAACACCCTCCTCCTGAAGAAGGGACAAGGCTTAAGAAAAGTAAATGCAGGGACAAAGACCCAAAATCAAAATCAGAAACACTTCTCAAAAATTTGTAATTTTCACTCAGAAAGATAGTAGAATAAGGGAACTAGTGTAGGATGTGTTTTCTAAGAAAGAAGACATCTGTAACTGTAATGTTTGACATTATTCTGTGCTCATGATTCCCACTATTCAGTTACAAAAACACAAACCTTACGAGGGACAGAGGAAAATTCCAAGGCAAAAAAAAGGAAATCTTTGAAAATCAGGGACAGACAAGAGTCATGATGTGTGTGGAGTGTGTGTGTGCATGTGTGTTGCCGGGGGAATGGGACAGGATAAATCATTTTTACTCCCAGGAGGACATAATTTGCCTGCAGCAGGCTGTGTTCTCCGGGGAAGCTTAAATTCCTCCAGGGATTCTCTTCAGCACCCAAGGTGAGTAGATTGCAGCTGTATGTAATGGGTTATGGGTGAACAAGGGAAGGGGCCAGTGCCACATACAATCTCTCTGGGGAGTAGGGTCTGGACCTATAGCCTCTCGTAGGTTTTAGGTCTGTTTGTTTAGGTACCAATTGGTTGTTACCCAGTTTGGCCACATGATGGCAACAAAGGATTATAAATAGCATTGTGTGTTCCATGCCCTTTTGTTCGTGTTTCCTTCATAACATTCATTTATACATTTCCCATCTAATTAAAAGAAGGTCATGGAGGGGAGCATGCGTCCCTTTGATATTGAACTCTGAAGGGGAATCACTGTAACATGTTAGGGGAGTTTCCCAGTCTCTTTTCCTTTTTAAAAAAAAAAAAATTCTCCAAGAGACAGAGGTAGTGGCAGATATTTATTTCCCCTGCCATCTTGCTTAACTGCCATCTCTGCACTGTTGTTTGTGTGATATCCCCACATGATGGTCACATTCTCTCTCTCCTTCATGCCCCTCAGACCACATCCCCAGAGCAGCATACATCAACTTTTTATTCATTCCCCCACCCCACTCCACCCAGTGCACCCCACGCTGTTTAACCATTGGAAGTATTACTTGTTTACTGAATGTCCCACAGCAATACAGCATTCTCACCACTTTTGCAGTGAGCGGTGTGATAGGATACTCTGTGTCTTCCAGCCTTAAAGGCATTCATTTTCTGGGCCCCAAAAAGTGAGCCACAATGTTTTGCTAAAGATTTTACTGCCCCTTCTCCTCTTTTCAAGCCTCAGATTGCACTTAAGGGGAGCACAGTTCTAATATAGCTTACAGAAACATCATTCCAATAACACTTTACCATTCATCCTGCAGTCTAGTCATTGTCTCCTAGTTCGCAGCTTGACCGTCACTGGTGCTGGAGCATGTACTGCAGGTATTACGATGTAGTAAGCCATGGGCTTTTTACTTAACAAAGCTGTAGTTTAAAATTCTTTAATTAGTGGATCCCAGAATTCTACCATCTCTCAGCCTGCAGTACGAGTGATCTATGGATGTACACTCAAGATTTTACGGCCATTTTCACTCAGTTCTCCCTCGGCTGCACGATGTTTGGGACATACCTGTCATTTTTACAAGATGGCGTCCTCGACTTCCCTGCCATGCGGTTACTTCGGGGGTGGATGGTACACACTAACTGCCCCAAGACAACAATCTGGCACAATGTTCCCGTTAAGCTAGAAAAAAGTCAGATTTTAGAAAATGCCTTGGAGCTAGCTCCAAGCAACGTTTTGTTGCTGTTTAGTTATAACACCTGCATGTTTTTGTTATAGTGCACTGTGCCTGTTAGAGACATGAAAAACACTGAAAATAGGAGCCAGGATTTGTGTGGTGCTGTAATTCAAAGTTAGTTGAATGCAGAAAAAAGGGGAATAAGCACCCAAACAGTAACAAGAACAACACGAATGCCAACTTTTATGAAAAGCGTTAATTTTTGATATAAATGCAGACGTGCAAAACAGACAATAAAGTGACTAGTGAACAAAGACCAACATTTCACCTGGTACTCTTTGCATTGTTCTTGTTGCTGTGTGGGTGCTTATTCCCCTTTTTTGTGCATTTTGCTAGAGACATGACATCCCCCCCCCCACACACACACTTGTATATCTTCATTATTTTGTTGGATCATCTTGCCTGCTGTATTGGATCACTACTATCAGGGTAAGTTTTAACGTAAACCCCAATATTTAAGATATGTTCCAGTCCTCTTCTGTGTTGCAGTGTGAAATTCATAAGATGTCACTAGTCTTTATCATGCCATGTGGCTGCCTTGTAAGAAGTTTAATTTATAAAGCTGTCTCTCAATCTCACTTTCCCCTTCCACATAGATATGTCCGTGTACAATAGTTAATTTGCAAGAGGGGTATCCCAGGGTACCAGTTGTTACCGTTTACTTTGCATATATGCTCTCAATGTCTTTCTGTTTATATTTTTACTGTTTGATAGTTGCCTATTATTTAGTGTAGTAGTACTACAGTACTTGGATATTTGAGGTGCAGGATTTAGTGATCCCCAATGCTTCCCTGTGTACAACATTCTCTCTGTCATTTAAAGAGGTAGTTTGATGATTATTTCCCCCATACTGTGTCTCAGGGGTGCTCTGGTGAATGAAACATTTGCAGAAGTTGTTTTACCTCAGCAAGGTGATCAGGCCATGTTGTCTTTTGCTGGATCTTGTAGCCATCTTGGTCCCATGATGCTCTCATTTGGGACAACAACCTGGTGGTCCATTCACCTCTGTACAAGAGGGACTTCAATACCTCTGGATCGCAGCTTCTTCACTGCTTCTTCTGGGGTAGCAAAGCTTTTGGACCCTTCGAGGAACATCACAGCAAACTGTGCTGGGTACAGAGTTTGAGATTTAAATTGTTGTTGCTTCGGTGTCCAACAGTATTGGGGCATATGCTCTTCTTTTTGCTATCTTTCTGGAATAGTCGTTATTGAAGTAAAGTCTGGTGTTATGAAACATTACCTGCCCAATTCTCCATGCCCTGAGCAAGATTTTTTATTTTGTCTGGAAGCTATGATCATCTGCTCACTTTGGATTTGCCACGAAGGCTTGGTGTGCCCTTTGGATGTCCAGGGAGTGGTCTGGGTCCAGTTGTAAAATATCACTTAAAAGTCACTCCAAGAATGTTCCCATTTCTTTACCCTTAACATCTTTGGGAAGCCGAGAGATTCAGAGGATATTCCTCTATCTGTTTTCCAGATCATCACATTTGTCATAAAGGGATTGGCATTCTTGAAGACCTTGCAGCACCAATCACTCCAGTCAGTCCATTTGGGAATCAGTGGTGCTAGCTTGTGCTTCCAATTCTTGTATTTTATTTTCTATTTTTGTGATGTCTGCCTGCCGGTCTGCTTTTATATGTCAGACCTCTGTTCAGAAATCCTTCAGTTTGGCTAGGATCACAGGATTGTTGGGCTGCTGCATGGCCTGTTGTACATCCAATGCCATCTCTGTAGTGCTTAGCATGGTGGGCCTCTGCAGGTCATTTGAGTCATTTTGCCATGATTTATCTGTTACAGCCTCCGATTATTTCCTCCTGCCCATTGATTTTGTTGCAGCTCTTTCATACAGGTTTTGGCAGGTTTTTAATAGTAAATGATGTGGTTTTAGAGTTATTATTGGCAGTCTGGATCTGGAGCTATGAAATTATCATGCCATCTCCCCCTCAGTCAGAACCAGAAGTCCTTTTACAATATTTAAGTGTAGTAATCTCATCACAGACATAAAAAATTATGAAACATTGGTACAAATAGTTTTTTTCCCCAGTACACTAGTAAGAACCATTAGTAGGACTATGTAGATTTGTGATGTGCATCAATTCACCAGGTCTGCTTTGTGTTTCAAAATGTGGTTCAGATTTTAAAGTTTTTGTTATTTTATACTGTCGCTATTCACTAATGTCAACTTTCAAATGCATCTGTTATGTATTTTCAATATCTAGCCAGGTTATGTGTAATACTGTATGAGCGAGCAAGTGTGAGTGTTTGTGTGCGTGTTGGGAGGGGGTTGTTAGAAGTGTGGCAGTACTTATTTTGGAGCCAGTGTAATCAAAGTCCAAGGAATTTGAAAATATGAATTATTCTGCTGTACTCATATATTAATAGCAGTCAAGTACATTGAGATAAGGTGAGTGGGATATGATTTGGGCCTGATAATGACAATTCAAAAAGTAGAAAAGGGACAGTTATGGTCTGACTTCACTTTCTGGAGTCTAATAAGTGACTGTTCTGTGTGTGCTATAAAAACGGGCTTTGCCCTCATGGAGTATTTAGGTCTACTTAGGTGATTTTTTTAGGGAAGAATATTTTTTGTTTGGCCACTTTAGCTGACTCTCTTTATGGCCATGAGACTGGGTTCCTGCTAGTTGGCTGACTGTGCCGGAACTGTTTCATGCACTGTCCCTGAACCCCTTTCGTGGTGTTCTTGTCACGACTTATGTACACCCCACTCTGAGAGGAAACTAAGGTCCACTAGAGTTTGTACAGAAGGCTGTGAACAGTAATTGGTCTTTGTAGTGTCCTGTTGTCCTATTTTTCTGCTGGGTAGCACATCCCAGGTCTTTCTTTCCTTGTGTGTGCTGCTTTCATAATATAATGACTGGAGAGCCTGCAGTGTCCTCTTTTTGCTGTCAACAGGATTTCATAAATTGTCTGACCTTTTATTTATGTTGTCAGGAGGAACATAGGACATAATTATTTTCTTAGAAAATTGGTTGTGTCTACATACTCATACATTTCTAAGTGCTGTAACATGTACTCTATTTATTTAATATGTATATATGCTCTATTTTAAGGTTATATTTTTCTTATGCATGTCAGATTATTATTGTAATGGCTTATAAACCTGGGGAGGGAAATCATGTGTAAATAATTTACAAGCCTTTAGAAAAATGAAGTTTATAGTAATTTTAGGTTTGCTGGTGATATTTATTGTGTATGGACAAAACAGTTACGCATCCCTGCAAAAAAGTAGTTTTGAGAATAAGTCATAAGTGGAAGTAATATAATTT
The DNA here is from genome assembly GCA_016271365.2 of Neoceratodus forsteri. Taxonomy (NCBI): domain Eukaryota; kingdom Metazoa; phylum Chordata; order Ceratodontiformes; family Ceratodontidae; genus Neoceratodus; species Neoceratodus forsteri. The sequence goes on from CM057450.1 coordinate 875,133,690, forward strand.
TTTGATGTTGTAGTTAAGTTGGACTTGGGACTGATACATGGAAAACTGAAATAAATGTTCCAAAAAAAATTCCCATCCAGGTTACTAGTCATAAGATTAGAAATAACAGATCACAACGTGCAAATTGGGCAAACCTGTCCATGGTAGAGTGTGGGGAGGGGTTAAATGAATCCTGTGAAACTGTGTTTAACATTTCTGTTTTTATTACATATAGAAAGCAAAGGAGACATTAACAAGACAAGCTTAAAATTTAGTAAAAATAGAGATGCAAAAGGCATTGGATCCCACATTGACAAATACAAATGTGAGGGCATTAGTTACAAAAATTGATGAGTTAGGTGAAGTATTAAAGTATAACCAGGTACAGATAGCAGTTATCACTGAGACATGGTGTACTCCCCATGTGCCAGATGTTGCAGTAAAACTACAGGTTATCAGTTGGAGAGAAGGGACTGGGTGGAGAAAAAGGTTGGGGGGGGTTGCATGTTGTAGTACATACAAGAAGAAATAAGTTATTGAAGGATGAGTGAATTTAAACGGGGGGGGGGGTTGAAACACTATGGATGGAATTGAAAATACCCAGGTTACCCAAAAACTGTAAAACTTTTTTTCTGGGAGGTTTTTATTACCCTCCCTCAAACAACTACCTCGGTATGATTAAACATCTAAACTCATGTTCTCATAGGATACTGGAAACATTTCCAGTTAGTGGGATAATTCTAATGGGATATGCAAATCTTTTACCTCTATCAAAGGTAATGCAAGTGAGAAATTTGAAGCAGGTGATAAAAGAAGGGACAAGGGGGAAAAGCATATTAGATGTGGCTGTTATGAATTTGTCTGATTGGTACAAATTGCCAATGGTTGTGTCTCATATTGGATTATCAGACCATAATGTGGTATTAATGACATCAAGTTTTGAAGGATGTAAAAAACAAAGAGATGGGAGGCAGGTGTTTTTTAGTGGAATATGGAAAAAATGGGAAGGAAGAAAGAGTGTTAGATTCAGTGGCCTGTAAATTAACATAGAAACATAGACATTGACGGCAGATAAGGACCACTTGGCCCACCTAGTCTGCCCATTTCCCTACCTACTGGATAAGCTGCAGATCCTAGTTAACAAGCAGTCTATTTCTTCCTACCTCCTCCTAAGAATTGCTTTATATCTGTCCCATGCATTCTTGAATTCTCCCACAGTTTTAGACCCCACAACTTCCTCAGGAAGGCAAATCAATGCGTCCACCAACATCTCTGTGAAAAAAATACTTCCTCACATTTCCCCTGAGCCATCCACCCTCTATCTTCAAATTGTTTCCCCTTGTTCTTGCACATCTCTTTTTCTGAAAAATGCAACAGTCTTGGACTTTGTTGATTCCACTGAGGTACTTAAAAGTTTCTATCATGTCCCCCCTCTCCCTCCTTTCCTCAAGGGTATACATATTAAGCTCCTTCAGTCTTTTCTCATACAGCTTCTCTTGCAGACCCTGCACCATTTTAGTTGCCTCCCGCTGGATTGCTTCCATCCTGTTAATGTTCTTGTGGAAATGGGGTCTCCAGAACTGGATGCAGTACTCTAGATGGGGTATCACTGACTGTATGTACAGAGGGATAACAACTTCTTGTTTTCTGCTGGTGATGCCTCTCTGTATATATCCCAGTATCCCTCCAGCCCTCCCAACTGCCTTCTCATATTGCTACTAAATTTAAGGTCATCTAATATGATAACCCCAAGGTCCCTTTCCAGTTTTGTTGCTGTTACCCCCCCCCATTGTGTCCTCTTCCCCATGGTTTTGTTTCCAGGTACACTATTTTGCACTTCTTTGCCTTGAATTCAAGCTGCCATACTTCTGACCATTCCTCCTACCTTGGCAAGTCCCTTCTCATCCTTTTCATGCCCCTTTGTGTATCAACCCTGTTGCAGATCTGTGTGTCATCTGCAAAGAGGCATACTTTTCCTTTCAGTAACTCTACAATGTCACTTATAAAGACATTAAAAAGGACTGAACCCTACGGTACCCCACTAGTAACTCCCCTTTCTTCAGAGTGGACTCTGTTTACTATTACTCTCTGTGTCCTGTTGTCTAACCAATGTTTTACCCAGACTACCACCTTGGGACCCACTCCCAGGCTGGTTTATTTATTTATTTATTTTTTTATCTTTTGTGTGGGACTGTGTCAAATGCCTTGCTAAAGTCTAGGTAGGTCATGTCCATAGCCCCTCCTTGGTCTACTACTTTGGTCACCCAGTCAAAGAAATTGATTAGATTCATCTGGCATAACCTTCCCACTGTGAATCCATGCTGCCTTGGGTCTTGTGCCCCACTGGTCTCTAGGTACTCAACAATTCTTTCCTTCAGAAGTGATTCCATCATTTTCCCTACCACAGAGGTCGAACTGAGAGGTCTGTAGTTTCCTGCCTCTGTCTTGCTCCCACTTTTGTGAAGGAGAATCACTTTGACCCTCCTCCAGTTCTCAGGTACCACACCATCCTCCCATGATTTGTTAAAAAGAGTAGTCAGTGGTGTCACTAGTTCTCCCCTTAATTCTTTTAGAATTCTGGGGTGAATCCCGTCAAACCCCATTGCTTTTTCCACCTTCAGTTTTAGGAGTTCTTTCAGAACCCTTTCTTCTGTGAAAGGACTGGGACCATCTCCCCTATCCAGAGTGCTGCTGTTAATTGGATTAGGTACCTCCCCCTCCTCCTCATTTGTGAATGCTGAGCAGAAGTATTCATTCAGTAGCTCAGCTTTTTCACTGTCCCTCTCTGTCCACCCACCGTCCATTCTATTCAGCCTCATTATCCCTCCTTTTGTCTTTCTACGCTCCCTAATATACCTAAAAGAGGTTTTAGCTCCCTTCTTAACTGAGTTGGCTATCTTTTCCTTAGTTTGGACCTTTGCTACTCTGTCTGCCTTTCATGCTTCCTTCTGCCTTACCTGGTACAGTTCTCTGTTCTGCTCCTTCTGTGTTTCCTTATACTTCCTAAATGCTATCTTTTTCTCCTTAACCTTCTCTGCCTCTTCTTTTGAGAACCATACTGGCTTTTGTTTTCATTTTGATTTATTTATTTGCTTCACACAAAGACTTGTTGCCTCTGTGATGGTAGTTTTGATGTTTCCCCATTGTTGCTCCACCCCTCCTTCTTACCTGTTTGCTAGTGCTTTTCTAAGGCACTCTCCCATTTTGTGAAAGTCAGCCCTTCTGAAGTCCAATACCCTCACTTTTGTATGGCTTGACTCTTCAGCTGAGTTTATCATGACTCACACTGTTTGGTGGTCACTTGTTCCCAGATGGCTACCCACTTCTAGATCTGAGATTCTCTCCCTATCCCCATTTGAGAGTATGAGGTCTAAGATTGCTCCCTCCTGAGTGGGTTCCAACACTAGCTGTCTGTGGCATGTCCCCTGTAGGGCATCAAGAATGGCCCTACTCTTTGATGTGGCTGCAGCAAAGGTGCTCCAGTTAACATCTGCAATATTCAGGTCCCTCATCAACAGTATCTCCTCTTTCTGTGCCATCTTAAGGATGCCTTCTATCATATCCTTGTCCATTCCATCCCCCTGGGATGGTGGTCTGTATACAACCCTTGTGTAGATTGTGGTGCAACTTCCAGTCTCTAAGGTGGCCCACCGTACCTCCTCTCCTCCCTGTTTACTCTTTTGTTCCATTGTTTTTCTCCCTTCCCTTACATAGATAGCTACTCCTCCCCTTCTTCTACCCTCCCTGTCGCTCTTGTAGGTTGTGTGCCCTGGTATGTTAACATCCCAGTCATGGTTCTCTGTGTACCATGTTTCTGTGACTGCCACAATATCCAGGCATCTCTCTTCCATCACGGCCACCAGTTCAGGGAGCTTGTTGCCCAGACTATGGGCATTGGTACTCATTACCCTCTATTTCTTGATGGTCTTACACCCTTTTGCCCCATCCCTGGCCTTATTGCCATTGTTGTTTTCTCCATTTACCCCAGCACTTCTCCTTATTGACATCTCTATCTTGACATTTACCTCACTAATTACCTTGGTTTTTTTGGGGGTGGCTAGGATTTCCCTGCTCCTTTACAGTGTCCCCTCCCTTGGCTAGTTTAAATGCTTGCCAATGAAGCATTTAAACCTATCACCTAGATCCTGGTTCCCCTCATGGACAGATGCAGGCCATCATGCCAGTATAGGCCTGCATCATTCCAGATGGATAAATGAAGCCAAACACCTGAGCTCTGCACCAGTCTTTCAACCACAAATTAGATACTGAATGGTTTAAATTAGAACCTGCTGATTCTAGTTGGGTTAATGTGACTGAGATGTATGAAATTATGGGTAGGATTGCACCTGCATGTGAAGTAATATTAAAGGGTGGTGACAAACCATGGGTGAAAGAGGAATTTAAAAGTTTGATGTAAAAAAGACAGACAACATTAAAGATAGGACAGACAGTAGAATACCATCAGCTGAGAAATTAAGTAAACAGGATGGGTAAAAGGATGAAAAAGACATATTATACCAAAAAGGTAAACAGACTATGAAAGTCAGAACCACAAAATGGTGGAATACAAAAAAGAGTATTTTGCAAAATAATAAACCTGAGGAACAAGTATGAAAGTGGGCAGAAAATTGTGGTTTTGAAGGAAGGGAAATGGTAGCTTGTTTGCTTAGGGGTTAAACAGAACACTGTGTGATGTGAGTAGAGACCTGAAACACCTTGAGAAGATAAAAGGAGAAATATGGGACATGCCAGACAAATATCCAGTTTCAGTTGAGAAAACAGATAAAGCCTTAAAAAAATTATAAGTCAGTAAGGGAGTAGGACCCAATGATAAACCAAATTGGATATGGTGGGTGGGAGGGAGCAAATTTAATTGCACCATGGGTATGTAATAATTTTAATAAATTAATCTTGTTTGGTAAACTACCAAGTAATTGGAAACAGGCATGAGGTTTGCTTTACCATTAGATTTGGGAAAACAAAGTGTCACTGCCCCCCTCACCGTGCATTTGGAAGTGCCACAGTTGAGGTACATGAGAGTGTTACATTATTAGGAATAACAACTCAACATGATTCTGCCGGAGATAACAGGTGGAAGGAATGTTAGAGAAAGGAAATTTAAGAGTAATAATGTTTAACAATGTTAAAAATGGCTGGGGTGAGTCAAGAAGATTTGGTTTATTTTTATTGCACAGTGGTTAGACCAATTCTGGTATATGGTTCAGCAGTGTGGGATGCAGGACTTACTAATTCAGAAAGTAAAGAGTTAGAAAGGATATGAAAGAGAGCTTTGTGAATAATTCTGGGGAATAAGATTTCTTATAAAGAAGCTTTAAAAAATTGTAAGTTGGTACAGTTAGATGAAAGAAGGGAAATGACAAGAAAGTTGTTTAAGGAGATACAGGATGTAATCCTCAGCACAAACTACATGCATTGTTATCACCCAGAGATGTGGCAATGTATGGGTTAATGAAACAGGTTAGATGGAGAAAACAAATTTTTTGAACAATGAAGTACAAAGCATTTTCTTCATGTGCTTTTTAGATGAGTTAATGTGCTCCATAGATTGCATTATTTGTAATATAACATTTTAAACTGGGTGTATGAGAAAGAAAATATTTTTGTACTAAATATTTACAAAGTTTTTAGTATTTATTTTTGTACTAGTGAAATATTGTGTATTTAGTATGTTACTGTGGATTACTGTTTCTTTATGTTTCTTCTGTTGCATTACATTGTATGCAGCTTCAGCCACCTCTTTTTGGGTGTGGGTTGCAATGTGTGTTTAAATAAACTAGACATAAACTACTTACAGCCAATCGATTAACTTCAAACTTTAATGTATTTTTCAATGGGGTTTTTAACTTTGATGCATAACTTTTTCATCTCTGCATATTCTGACCCCAAATTTTCAATATGGACTTTTTGGGACCCCACCTCATGACCAATAATGGTGGAATTAGGCACATCTAGCCCAAAAGGTGATTTTGCAGTCACTTGATGAATTTTGGCTAGGATTTGAATATTTTTACCACCTTGTTCATGTGATGAGGCCATAAGAAGTCTATGCTGAAAATCAGTATGCTGCCACTACAAGGATACCTGCACAGTGAACCCCCACAGCAAAACCCCCACCGCACCTAAATTGGCATTGAAGGGGGGTTGCATCGAGACACTCTGGAGTGATGGGGTAAATATCTAACCCCACTCTGTGTGTGATGTGGAGTTAGATATCCATAGAAGGGGGTGCAGTAGGTACAGACCCCTGCATGGAGGGTGCAGGGGGCACAGCCCCCCCACATTGTACATCGCGATGTTGCTGGTCAGTTGGTAGTCACGTTGTGGTTGGGGGGTCTCGATGGGTTCCTGGTGCTGTAGTGGACGTCATGGTCAGGATTGTCATGATGGTGCCATGGATCCCTGAAAATTTGGGGTCAAAATATGTAAAAATAGCAAAGTTATGTGTATCCATTGAAATTTCAGTATGCTTATTCGTGACTTTGGCAATTTTAAATATTTTGACCCCAAATTTTCAACATAGCAATTTTTTACACAACCTCATGAACAATGGCAGCTGTCATTTTTCAAATCCTGCCCAAACTGTATTTTCACACCTGAGGCATTGAATGACATCTGGTGGTGTGGAATAATGTTTCAGTGGAGATTTGAAAATTTTCAGTATCTGCTTCATGTGGTGAGGTAATAAGAAGGCTATGCTGACTATTTGGTTACTGTTTTGCTGCAAATGCAAGTGCATCTAAGGAGGGGCAAGAGCACAGGGCCCAAAGGGGATCCACATCTATGGAAGGATGGGAATGAAGAGAGTCATGCACTTCCACATGCATATGTGGGTGCAATTAAACTATCTCAAAAAGTAAGGAAATTCTTTGCAAAAAACTCCGTTAATGCATCAGTTAGGGTGGCTATCAAAGTGACAAAAGATCCATTATCAGGTAAAACAAAAAGCATACAACTCTTTCCGCATCACACAAGACATCTATCATCATGGTCCAGCACTTCAGAAGCCATGGATACATGCCACAGGTGTTTGAAGGCATTACCCAACTGCATGCAATCATTCATGAGGGCACAGAAGCAAAGATTTCTGAGGGCCCTGCACTTCTATGGCAGCATAGGAGCCTTTGCAACCTGTGTGAAGACATCTGCACTTCCAAGGTGGTTGATGGCACTTGGTTATGCCACGCGCCTCACAAACCACCTCACAAACCATCTGGGGTCTGCAGTAATTTAGCATTACTACACACCCTGTCACGTGTTATTGCTTACTTTCAATTTACAAAGTGATCCTATGTTCAGTTTTATATCATACTACCCAGGTGGTTGATGGCACTCAGATGCACCTCATGCCTTACAACCCACTTGGGGCATGTTGCACACCCTTGCATGTGTTATTACTTACTTACAATTTATAACATGATCTTATGGGAATTTTGCTGTGCCTCATGCATCACAACCAACCTGGGATATGTAGCAATTTAGCATTGCCACTTACCCTGCTGTGTGTTATTGCTCATTTAAAATTTATAATGTGATCTATTGTAATCATGTAACACACTTACCAGGTGGCTGAAGGCACTCAGCTGTGCCTCATGCCTCTCAACTCACCTGGAGTGTGTGATAATTTAGTATTTCTGCACACCCTGCCATGTGGTACTGTTTACTTACAAGTTACAATGTGATCCTATGGGATTTTTTCACTGCATTCCCAGGTGGTGTGCAACTGTGTGTGTCTATCCATGGCTACAGAAATGCTGGACCATAATGATGGATGTCTTTTGTGTCATGTGGAAACAATTGCATGTTGTTTGTCTTGCCTGATAATGTATGTCTGTGGTTGCTTGTGTTGCCATCTCCCCTTTGGCTGATTGGGGGGGAATGCGGAGTTAGGGTTGAAAACCCAAACATCACATTTCCATACTTTTGTCACTTTGACAGCAACTCTGATACATTAAAATAATATGTGTATATGTGTATATATATATATATATATATATACATATGTAATAGATAACCCTCTGTTAGGTGTGTGGTTGCGCTCTGATATACGCACGCCTTGGTGTGCATCGTATGCATGAAGCCGCAGGCCAAGTGCATCAACCACCCAAGGCATGCGTATATCAGAGCATGACCGCGCATCCTAGAGTGGGTTATCTATCTTATAAAATGGCAAAATTGTTTTTTAAGATGGGGTAAAAGTGCAGGTGTGCGGTCGCACTCTGATATACGCATGGTCATGTGGTGGTCATCAGCCAGTAAGAGGACAACAATATCCCTAACCGTTTTATATATATATATATATCTATATATATATATATATCTATATATATATATATATATATATATATATATAGATATATATATATATTCTATTAATGCATCAATTAGGGTTAAACTCACAAAAGTAGGGAAATGTGGCATTAGGGTTTCCAGCCCTAACACCACATTGCCCACCCTGCACAGACCCACAGGTGGTAGGGTTCTGTCTTGTGGCCGTCAGCACTAATGCTCACCACATTCCATTAGAAAATAAAATGACATGGGTACAGCTTAGGAGAATGGGATGAGTGTTTCAATTGACTGCCCCAAGATAGACAACCCCCCGCCCCACGCAGCGCAGGGGTGTAGCCAGAAATTTCCATTTTGTACACACACTCTCCAACTGCTGCCCCCATTTTAAAAAAATGTACACATCCCCTCCAACTGCTCACCCCCCCTTTAGGAAATGTACACATCCTCTCCAGCTGCTGTGCCCCATTAAAAACATCAGATTGTTGTCTGATGACTCATCTAATCACTAAACAGATTGTATACAGATCTATGTTATAAACAATATAACGTTAATCAGATATAGACACTACTCAAGTGGCCTACAATTATTCTAATATTCCAAACTGAAATGCTAATGGTAATAAAAAGGCATATGGTTTTGGAGAGGTACTCAAAAAAACTGTACACAAATGTGTACAGTGAGTATGCCTGCCTACCACCTGTTGGTATGTGTAGGGTGGGAAATGAGGTGTTAGAGTTGGAAAACCTAACGTCACATTTCCCTGCTTTTGTCGGTTTAACCCTAACTGATAGATTAAGGAAGTTTTTTTGCAATTTATTTCCTTACTTTTTGAGATTGTAGAATTGTATCCTTATTTGCCTGTGTATGATCTTACGCTCCCATCCATATGTATAGCTACGGAAACACAGGGCCCTTCTGCCCTTGCTCTTCCAGTTATAGGACAACAGGACTTGGGGTAGAGTACCCTGTTTATTGTTAAACCTCAAATTTTGTACTTTAATAACTTTGCAACCGATCAGTGGATTTGCACAAAAGTTAGTGTGCCCTGTCCTGTGGGGAAAATCTCCTGATTTGGCAAGTTGTATTTCAGTTGGATGGATGGATTCTGAGATCTGGATAGTGAAGAAAAGTAAAACATTGCAATTTTTTGCAGTTTTTCATCATCGCCCAGCAACCAGATGGTGTGGAATTTTGTTTTGATTTTTTATGGTAGAAATAACTTGAGTAACAGAACTGCCACTGTTAGTTTGGTGCAAAGATATTAAACTGTTGCAAAGTTATTACATGTTTAAGTTCTCATTATATCCTAAGGGAATTTCATTTTTCAGGATAGATGTATAAAGTTCGACAAAGGATTTGATTTCACAAAAAAGAATTTATTCTTGCAAGAACGTTTTCTTTTTCACAAGAACAAAATCCTTTTCCGTGAGGAAAAGAATCCTTTCTCGTAAGCCACCATCTTGTTTTTTTCTCAACTTAAAATGTGGAAAATACATAAAACTGTTGTCGTATTAAAAAAACAAACACCAGAACCTAGCTAAACAAGCTCCATTTAGGTAGATTCTGCTGTTTGTTTTTCAAAATTAGGATCAGAAATACTTCTTCTGGGCAACCAAAATCCCAAGTGCCCAGCTTAGCAAGAGGAGTTTTCTGCTGTAGTTATGCATACCCTTGTTTTTCCTGGTGTCTAGTGGCACCACTCACTCCCCAACCTCAATCACTGCCCCCATATAGCCTCACTGGTGTATACTGACACCCACCACCCTCTGATCAACATCCCTTGGTCACTTTTTAATTTAATTACATAATACGACACTAGGATGCCCACCCCTGATGTAGCATACCCTCTCCCATCTGAACCCCATTGTTTTATTAATTTGCTGACATGGGGGGCCCAATCATAGGAGCCAGAAGAGGGGGGCCACTTGAGCCATGGCCCTACCACTTTCATAAGTGGCCCTAGCAGTTTTTGCAATCATGTTAATGTATTTAATAGGGGAGAACGTATGCCTTACATCCTTGGCCCTACCATTTTTCAAACTGATCCAGCACCAGTGGGCCCAATCCCCATGTCAGCATTTAGATCCCACCCCCAGCAGTGTGGAACACTGGGTAGCCCACCCCCAGTGTCCCAAAACATTGTCTATAACCTGCAAAAAAAAGAAAACAGTACCTTGATGTCTTTTTTTGCTAAAACCTGAAGAAAGGAAAGCAGTCCCTCATCATCCCTGCCATTCCCCTCCCCATCCTGACTCTCCCACTGAGCACCCAATACTCTACACCCCCCTTACGCTATACTTATACCAGAGAGTGAGGATTTTCATCTTCTGCACACCAGGACATGTCTGTACTCTTCTAAACTGAACCCTGAACTAAGGAATCAAGGTAAGTGCCATATAGTGTATTTCAATTGCATTTTGAACTTATGATCATAACTTTGCCATTTTTAGAAACTTTTTCAAAAATTTTCTGTGCAAAACCACCCTTCGGAATGAACTAATTAAATAACAGTGCCAATGTTCATGAGGTGGGGTCGCAAAAAGGCCATGTTGAAAATCTGGTGAAAAGATTCCTAAAAATGACCATGTTATGCATGTTCACTGAAATTCTTCTATGCACACACATAACTTTGGTAATTTTCAATATTTTGTGTCCACATTTTCAACATAGCCAGTTTTTCTCACCACCTCATGAACAGTACAGATGTCATTGTTTACAGCCTGTCCAAAACATGTTTTCACACCTGTGGCATGGAATGGTGTTTTGACACAGATCAGAAAATTTTCACCTATGGAGTTTGTGAGGTGTGGGTCATAAAAAGACGATGTTTAAAATTTGGGGTCAAAATGAGAAAAAATTCCAAAGATATGACCATTCATTGCAATTGTGTTAAGCCCACTCGTAACTTTTGAAATTTTAAATATTTTGACCCCAGATTTTCAACATAGCCTTCTTATTACCCTACCTCATGTATGTCATAGCTGTCATTTTCCTAATCCTGCCCAAAATGTGTTTTCACACCAATGGCATTATAGTTGTGCAGAATTACATTTTGGCAATGATTAAAAAATGTTCTGTAATGGATACATGAGGTGGGGTAATAAGATAGCTATGCTGACAATTTGGTAACTGTTGCACTATAAATGGAAGTGCAGGGCCTGGAAAGCCCTGTGCTTCCACAGTTACATATATATATATATATATATATATATATATGTATATATATATATATATATATATACATCTATGGAGGGAGGGGACCCTGCATTTCCACAGTAAAATAAGAATACTATTATACTATCTCAAAAAGTAAGGAAATAAGTTACAGAAAACTTCATTAATGCTCCAGTTAGGGTCAAAGTGACAAAAGTTAGGAAATCAGGTGTTAGAGTTTCCCTAACAACCCACCCTCCCAAATCATGCAGGAGAGCAGGTGTTGTGTGTGCCTTGGGCTTTTCAAGCCTAACGCTCATCGCATTCTCATAAAGTCTACATATCTGATCTTATTTACAGATGGAACTGTGGTTGATTGGTGAAATCATCTTTCCAGTAGGATGTGTGTAATAAGTCATATTGTTTATGAGATGGGGTCATAACAAGGCCATGTTAAAAGTTTGGGGTCAAAATTTTAAAAAATTGCTTCGTTATGATCATTTGTTGCAATTTTGCTACACACGCTCGTAACTTTGGATATTTTTAATACTTTCACCCCATATTTTCAACATAGCTTTCTTTTTTATTTATTACACTTTCTTGTAGCTGCCAGCTGCTCTGGAACCTCAGCCAGGTCATGGACCCTTGCTACCACCTCCACATTAGTTGCACCACTTCGATATCCCTTGGCGAACCCACCAGGGTGGGGTTGCGGCACCAACCCAGCATGGTGCCACAGATGAGGGGATAGTTTGAAGGGACCATGCTGGAGGCTGATTGAATCCAAGGGCTGGCTTCATATAGGATGGCTGGCAGCTTGGTTCCCCCCTCTAGGCAGGGGTGGGATGTGCAATGACACCAGCATCCACCCCGCACCTTGATCATCATTCTGGTACCGGTCACTGTGGTACTCCAGGCATCTGCCAAGAGTCCATCAAGCACTGGTCATGCACCCTTCCCCCCCCAGAGAAGGAGAGCAGTCCTTGGGATGCTCGATCCTTCCCCACTGGCCTGCCCTCCAGCATCCAGGGTCCGTTCAAGAACACAGGTCACTGGCATCACAAATGGGAATCCAACTGCTGTGCTGATGGTCCAGCAACAACATAGCCTCCTTAAAATAGCCTTCATATTACCCTACCTCATGTATGTCATAGCTGTCATTTTTCAAATCCTGGCCAAAATGCGTTTTCACACCTGTGATGCAGAATGGCGTTGCAGTCATATTACTGCAGTTGTGCAGAAATATGTTTTGACAGGGATATGAAATTTTCTGTGCAGGGTACATGCGATGAGGTCATAAGAAGGCTATGTTGGAAATGTGGGGTTGAAAGAATTAAAATGGCACAGTTATGATTATTTGTTGCGATTTTGCTACACATGCTTGTAACATCAGGAATTTTAAATATTTTAGGCCCACATTTCAATGTTCAACATAGTCTTCTTATTGTACCATCTCATGTATAGTCAGAGCTGTCACTTCTTATAATTCTAGCCAAAATGTGTTTTTGCACCTGTGGTATGGCATGGCATTGTGTTTCTGTGGAGTTACATTTTGGTGAGGATTCAAAAATGTTTTGCACCAGGTACCTGAGGTGGGGTAATAACATGGCTATGGTGACAATTTGGTCACTGTTGTGACCAAACCCCCGGCATGCCTGATTGTCTGCCTCCAGGGTGGTGGTGGGGTGATAGGATTAAAAACCCTAATGTCATATTTCCCTACTTTTTGCTCTTTATCCTGAACCCTAACTGATGCATTAACATAGTTTTTTGCAATGAATTTCCTTATTTTGTGAGATAGTGTAATCAGAGTCTTATATGCCTGTGAAAGCAAAGGGTCCTTTGGGCACTGTGCTCCCACCCATGTATAGCTTTTTAAATAGAGTAATTGTATCTCTATTTACCTGTGGGAGCACAAGACCGTTCCCATCCCTCCTTAGACAGAGGCAGGAAACTACAGACCTGTCAGTTTGACCTCAGTGGTAGGGAAAATGATGGAATCAGTTCTGAAGGAAAAAATTGTTAAGTACCTAGAGGCCAGTGGGGCACAGGACCCAAGGCAGCATGGATTCACAGTGGGAAGGTCATGTCAGACAAATCTAATTTATTTCTTTGACTGGGTGACTAAAGCAGTAGACCAGGGAGGGGCTGTGGATATGATCTACCTAGGCTTTAGCAAGTCATTTGACACAGTCACACACAACAGATTAATAAACAAATTAGTCAGCCTGGGAGGGGTCCCAGGGTGGTAGCCTGGCTAAAACACTGGTTGGACAACAGGACACAGTGGGTAATAGTAAATGGAGTCCACAGTGAAGAAAGGAGGGTTACTAATGGGGTGCTGCAGGGTTCAGTAGTGGAGCCAGTCCTCTTTAATGTCTTTATAAGTGACATTGCAGAAGGACTGGAAGGGAAAGTATGTCTCTTTACAGATAACACAAAGATCTGTTACAGGGTTCATACACAAGGTGGGATGGAAAGAATGAAAAGGGACTTGGCAAGGTTGGAGGAATGGTCAAATGTATGGCAGCTTAGATTCAATGCAAAGAAGAGTAAAATAATGCACCTGGGAAACAAAAACCCAGGGGAAGAACACACAATGGGGGTGAGATACTGACAACAACAAAAATGGAAAAGGACCTGGGGGTAGTCATATCAGATGACCTAAAGGTGGGCCAGCAATGTGAGAAGGCAGTAAGTAGGGCTGGGAGGATACTGGGATGCATGGGGAGAGGCATCACCAGTAGAAAACAGGAAGTTGTTGGTCCCCTGTACAGACAGTTGGTAGAGTAACCCCTTATTACCCAGGGTTACTAGAATCCCAGTAAGACCTAGTGGTAGGCAGGGAAGGCAGCTTGTGAAACTCCAGTTAAATGGGTTTCACACTGTCTCACTCTGTTCTCAGTCTCAGCTGAGACTGAGGGATGACATCACCATAGAACTGTCACAGCTGAATGAGCCACAATGGAATCCACAGCAGGGAGTTGGAATAGAATGTCGGGAGGTTTGAACAGTAGTCTTTAGGTCAGTTGGAGTTTGGAGCTTGCTGAGTGAGCAGCACAGCAGCTCTGGTTAGGCTCTTGGAGCCTCAGCCCTGACATAAGGCTACATTCAGAAAAAAGGTGTGTGTTTCCACCAAAAGAGAGACACAGAAGATAGTTTGTAAGTGTTGGAGACCGCTGATTCGGGTCTCAGTACCCCCTACCTCAGGGGATGGGGCAGGAAGGGTTTCCTGCACATTCCAGGGAAACCCCCTGTTCTTTTGTGCTAGTGGCGAAGCTGCCTTATTTGTCCAAGAGTTTTGGGAAACAAGAAGATTCATGAATCACCTGTGGGGCACCTGCAACTGGGGGGTGAGTTTCTGCTCTTTCTAAAGGGCCCATGTTTTCACCCTGGGACCTGTGTGATAGTGGGGATTGGACTACTGAAATAGTGGGAGGCCTAGAGTAATAGGCTTAGCCAAAAGTAAAAGTATGTTCAAGTCCAGCACTTATGGGAAGTCAAGACATGTAGAGGAGATGTGACATATGTCTACCCAGTAATCTACATTGCCAAGCTTTCAGTAAAAGAGTTGTTTAGCTTCCAGAGAAATGGCCAGGTATGGATTGTGGGAGCTGGAGGTGGCAGACCCCCCATCTTCAGTGACCAGGTCCACCTCTACGGATTTGCTCTGTGGATTTCTACTTTGCCTCATGCACTTGGCCAGTGATGAGGGAAGTACCCAGTATTCTGTATTAGTGGAAGGTAGATTATTGTGATTGTAATTACCTTTTGATGGTAAGGGTAAAGAGCTGAGATAGAAATGTATGTATTTTTGAATGTTATAGAAGCCAGAAGGGGAAGGAAGCATATTCAATTCAGAGCTTTACAGTAACTGGTAATTGCTGTTTTCCTTTTAGACTTGGATTGTGGGCTTTGGTGACACTGTACTTTCTTTGTTGTCTTTACTTAGAATTGTTTTTGGGCTGTTGAGGATTTAAAACGTAGTGGTGGTGTATTTCTTTGCTGTCTTTGGTTGCTGCAAATTTTCACCCCCCCTTCCCCCAACTCTTGATTATATGCTCTGTTAAATCTGATTGACAGGAGCTAAACACTGAGTATAGTAAGGGGTGTGGAGTAGGAAGGGCATACCAGGAAAGGAACAGCAGCAGGTGAAAAGGTGACTGCTCTCTCAGTGGAAGGGAAGTAAATGCAAATCTAGGTGCTTTCGTTATTACTTCTTCGCATTGATATTGCATTGGGGAAAGGAGGAGTAGGAGTTTGAAGAAGGTTGTGCAATGGCTACTTAAAGTCTGTTTTGAGTGTGGATAGGAAGGATATGAATATAAAAAGCAGTTGCTCAATATATCTAAATGTTGCAACAAAGGAGGTAAGAGAAATAAAGAAAATGTGTTTGCACTGAGAGAGGAGGGAGAGGGAGACTTGGGGAGTGTTTGGTATCCTGCATCTGGAAGGGTGGGGGTCACTGGTGGCAACAACAGCAATGGGTAGGGTGATAGGCTGCAACAACTGCGATGCACCAATTTTTCTAAAAATTGCCTGGAGTGTGGGAGGATGTTTAGTGTGCAACCACATAGAAAAACTTAGACAGGAGATTGAGGGTCTGCAGAAGGAACTAAGACAGACAAGACAGATTGGGGGTGGGTTTAGCCCAATACTGGAGGGAGGAAGAAGGGTAGATGAGGGAGGGCGATTTAAGCCAACAGTGGTGAAGAGAGGGTCAGAAGAAGGGAAGCTGAGACAAAGGGGCCCAGGCCAGGAGGAACAATTGCCAGGGAAACCAGGTCAGGAGACAAAAGACAAATGGAAGGAGGAGATAGGGACTTGTGAGGGGAGGCGAAGAAGTGGCAAAAGTCATGGAGTGGAAAGGAGAGAACAGGTTACTATGAAGAGAGAGGGAGCGGGCATTTGTGAAGGGCCTTCAGAAAATAGTTGTGCACTGCTAGAGAGGAAGAAGGTGGAGGAGGGAAATGATGAAATTAGAGGAGTAATTGATAAATGCCTGGACCAAATTGGAGCAGGGGAAGTTCTGCTGGGAGAATTGCAACAGGGGTAAAAGGGGGAAATAATGTGCAGGAGGAAGAAGAGGAGCTGGAAATGAGAGAGGGAGATGAATGGAAGCAAGCAGGGAGTAAGAGGGATGGAATCTTAGTGTTGGGGGACTCAATACTAAGAGGAGTTAGATGGGGTAGCAAGAGGGAGAGGCATAGTCACATTTGGGTGGAGGCCATGCCAGGAATGACAGCGGAAAGAGTGGGACAGTCTGTTTTGAAATATGCTAGAAGGGGTAGGGACAAGCCTCATTTAATTATATATCTTGTGACAAACGACCTGGCTGACAAGACAGCAGATACAGTCCAGAGGAGGTTTGAGGAACTAGCACAATTATGTGAGGGGGCAGGAAGATCAGTAACTTTTCCAGAGATACTTCCGGTGCCGAAGGCAAGCACAACAACAAAGCTGAGAATAGAGGAATTTAACGGATGGCTAAGAACCTGGTGTTGTGCTAAAGGGTATGGCTGTTGGGGGATGGGAGGGACCTGGGAGGACAGTAGTCTCTATGCCAAGGACAGACTACACTTGAGTGAGGAGGGAAGAAAGTGTTGAAACAGAGGATGGAGGAGTACATAGAGGAAGTTGGGAATTTAAACTAGGAGTGGGGGGCAGTTGGGAAGAGATATGCAGAGACCACAGGTTGAGGAACCATATGAGCTACCCCCATAACAGTGACAAAGAACAAAATGGCAAGTACTGTTGGTGATGCTAGGAAAGGAGGGCAGGATGGGAGGGGGGGAAAGGGTGGAAGGTGGTTACCCTTAGTGCTAGGAGCCTTGGGAGGAAAACTGCAGAGTTACAGGTTCTCATGGCAGAGGGAGAGGTGGACATTGCAGCCACCATGGAAACATGGGCCACCCAGTACAATGACTGGGACCTGTCTGTACCAGGGTACGGGTTATTTCATAGGGACAGGGTGATTGGGAAAGGAGAGGGGGTGGCACTATGTGAAGGAAGGACTGAAGTGTGTAAGGGAGGAAGGGGAGGAGGGTAGTACAGAGTCACTTTGGATGCAAATCCAGGATTCCAAGAATAGGATTCTTAGAATTGGAGTGGTTTACAGGCCATCATCTCAGATGGAGGAGTTAGACAGGGAACTAGCGGGACAGATCAGGAAGATCTTCGAGAAGGGTAGTGTGGTGATTGTGGTGGACTTCAACATGCCAGAAGTGGACTGGCGCACCCCAACAACCAGGAACAGAAGGGAGCAGGTACTGCTGGATGCCTTCCAGGACAGCTTCCTGCTGCAAATGGTCAGTGAACCAACCAGGTTAGGGAATACCCTTGACCTTGTGCTGGCAATGGGGACTTTGTAAGAGAACTTGCAGGGAGGAACCGCTGTCAGGAGTGACCACCACTCAGTATGGCTCACATTGGATATGGGCAAGGACGATGAGGAATCTGGCACAGTAGTGCTGGACTTCAGGAGGGCCGACTTTGGGAGGATGGGAAGTGGTAAAAGGGTATCTGGCCAGAATTCAATCTAGATGGACACTTACCAGAGGTGGGAGCTCATAAAGTTGGGATAGTAGAGGCAACCAAACCTGCTGCAAAGCCCAGAGCAAGAAGGCTAGGGCTAAGAACCGTTCTGTTAAGCAAGGAGGTCGTGAAAAGGTAAGGAGGAAAAGATCTGCCTTTAGGAAGTACAAGAAAACAGGAAGGGGAGGACAGGGAGGAGTACTTGACAGAATCAAGGAGGTGACAAGGGCAGTAAGGGGAGCCAAAGGCCTACGGAACTCAGGCTGGCATAAGGCATTAAGAAGGGGAGAAGGGCTTTAAGTACATTAGGGAGAAAAGGAGCTGAAGGACCATATAGTAAGGATTAGGAAGGAGGGGGTTGGGTGGAAGCAGGGTGTATAGGCGGAAGCACTAAATGAGTACTTCTGCTCAGTATTTACTAAAGAGAAGAGGGGTGACACCCAAAGTGGGACAAATGGCAAGAAGCAGGGTGGGAAGTGGTGACAGATGGGAAATCATGGAAGCAGAGTTCAAGAGGGTTTGAAGGCACTGAGGGTGGACAAGCGCCAGGCCTAGATGGCATCCACCCCAGGGTACTGAAGGAGCTGGCAGAGGTCCTTGCAGGACCTTGGCAGATCTATTTAATGCCTCACTACATTTGGGATGTGTCCTCAGGACTGGAGGATGGCTCATGGGGTGCCCCTCCACAAGAGTGGCCCCAAGGATGAACCGGGAAATTACAGACCAGTGAGCCTCACATCCATCGTGGGTAAGCTAATGGAGACTATCCTGAAGGAGAGGCTGGTGGTCCTCCTAGAGGCCAAAGGACTACAGGACAGCAGACAGCATGGCTTCATACATGGTAGATCCTGCCAAACCAACCTGGTTGAGTTCTATGACTGGGTAACTAGGCAACTGGACAGGGGCCATGCAGTGGATCTCCTGTATCTGGACTTCAGTAAGGCATTCGACTCAGTGCCACATGGAAGGCTGGGAAGGAAGTTAGTAGGCACTGGGGTGGGTGCAAAGCTGGTGAGATGGGTAGGAAACCTGGCTGCAGGGAAGGCAACAGAGGGTGGTGGTGGTGGGAGCTCTCACACCCAAGGGCAGTGACGAGCGGTGTTCCACATGGCTCGGTGTTGGGACCAGTGTTGTTTGGGATATTCATTGCAGACATATCATGGGACGTCAAGAGCAAGATCAGTCTGTTTGCTGATGATACCAAGGTAGGCGAGGTGGTGGATGACCTAGGGGGATGGCAGAGGTTGCAGGATGATCTGGCAAAGCTTGAAACCTGGTCAGACACCTGGCAACTGGGCTTTAATGCCAAAAAGTGCAAGGTGCTGCATTTTGGGATGAAGAACCCAAGGAGGAGTTACCAGCTGGGGGAATGCAGCTAGCCCAGATAGAGGAGGAGGATCTGGGTGTGCTCTATTACAGGTCAATGAACAAGTCGGCACAATGTAGGAAGGCAGCTGCAAAGGCCAACAAAATGCTGGGCTGTATTGCAAGGGGTATATCCTCGAGGAGGGAGGAGGTGATTCTGCCACTGTATAGGTCTAGTTAGACTATAATTTGCAGTATCGCGGCAGTACTGGCGTCCGTATCTGAAGAGGGACATTAAGTTACTGGAGGGGTGCAGCACAGAGCGACAAAGATGATCAAGGGACTGGGGGACTTATCATACGAGACGAGGTTGAAGGAGTTGAACATGTACTCACTGGAGGACAGGAGAGACGGGGTGACATGATTGAAACCTTTAAATACATGAAAGGAATAAACAAGATGGGTACAGAGGGGCTGTTCAAAGTAAGGGAGGGGAGGGCCACCAGGGGCCATGATATGAGACTGGAGCGAGGAAGGTTCAGGAAGGAGATGAGGAGACACTTTTTTACAGAGAGGGTGGTGGCTGGGTGGAATACGTTACCTGCTGAAGTGGTATGCAGTAGAACAGTGGACTGCTTCAAACGAGGATGGGACAGGACAAGGGGGAGGGTTAATGAAGGGGAAGGGTGGAAGGAAGGGGCTGCTGCAGAATAAGGGGTGCTAGCTGCACATTCCAGCAGACTTGATAGACCTCTAGGCCTTTATCTGCTGGCAAATTTCGTATGTTCGTATGGGATTGGAAGGAAAATTCCCTCTACGAGTCGAAGGCTCTAAGGTGGTTTGGGGAGCCACCAGTTGGAAAACTGGTTCATTTCCCAAAATGGACCGTGGATCAAGTGGCCAGCGGGGGAGCTGGGCCAGTGAGGAAAACCCAAGTAGTGTACAAGTCGGGCTGTGTACCCAAAGCTGCGTGCAAGTCTGGGCTGTGTGCCTGGTGGGTTCAGAGCCTGAGGGCTGAAAATAGTGAAAAAGTGTTCTGTTGTCTCTAATCTGCATTACCAGGAATGTAGCCCCATGGGGGTCCGTCTATGCTTTGTTTGTTCAGCTTGGATGTGAATAAAAGACACACTGTAGAATCCCATTCCTGGTTTTGGACATTACAGTTATTGCTTCCTGTGTTCCGATTTACTTGGGTGCCCCTGTGCAGAGTAGCCAAACCTAGCCTCCCCTGTGCCGAGTAACCTTATCCTCCCCGAACCCAGTCCCCACCAGGTACTGCTGTCAGCTTCAACAGCATGCCACCTGTCATTTTGCTAAAAGGCAGGGGTCCAGGGGTTACAGTAAGACCACATCTGGAGTACTGTGTACAGTTCTGGAGACCCCATCTCCGCAAAGACATAGACAGGGTAGAGGCTGTCCAGAGGAGGCAACCAAAAAGATGCAGGGTCTGCATCAGAAGACATATGAAGAAAGACTAAAGGAACTAAAGATGTATAGCCTAAGGAAGGGGGGCTGATAGAAACTTTTAAATACCTCAAGGAATCAACAAAGTCCAAGAGGGTAACATCTTTCAGAAAAGAGATGTGCAAAACAAGGGGGCACAATTTGAAGATAGAGGGGGATGGCTAAAGGTAATGTGAGTAAGCATTTCTTCACAGAGATGGTTGTGGATACAGGGAACAGCCTTTCGGAGGAGGTCATAGAGTCAACAACAGTGGGGGAATTCAAGAATGCATGGGACAGACATAAGGCAATTCTAGTGGGGGGTAGGAGGAAGTATGCTGTTGGTTAACTAGGATCTGCAGCTTATCTGTTAGATAGGGAAATAGGCAGACTAGGTGGGCCAAGTGGTCCTTATCTGCCATCAAAGTCTATGTTTCTATAGATGCGTATATGTGTGTCACTGTGGAGGATCCCTGTGCACACAGGTCAACAGTGAACAAATTGTCAGCATAGTCATCTTATTATCCCTCCTCATGTACCTTGAACAGAATATTTTTGAATTCCTGCAAAAATTAATTCACGCAACTACAATGCCATTCTGCAACACATGTGCGAAAACACATTTTTATTGAATTAAAATGACAGTCAGACACATGGTAAGTAATAAGAAGGCTATGTTGAAAATTTGGGTCAAAATATTTAAACATTTCGAATGCATGCATAGTAAAATTGCAATGAATGGGCATAACTTTGCCATTTTTACATATTGTTACCCCAAATTTTCAACGTAGCCTTCTTCTGACCGTACCTCATGAACAACATGACTGCTATTATGCAAATCCTGCCCAAAAGGTGAATTCACCAAGCAATGGCAAAACCACCTTTCAGGTGGGAGTTGCATAATGTGATAAAAAATCAGCACTCCAGACACAGGATTCAGTGAGAATATTTAATGATTTTATAGTGGGCATTGAAAATTCAGTACTTACAATTCATAACACTGTAAATACACACAAAAAAATTGAAAAAATCCAGCTCCCACAATGATGCTAGTGTGCTAGCCTCAAGGGAATTGCATAATAATGGTTATATTGTTCATGAGGTGGGGTCCCCAAAGGCCATGTTGAAAATTTGGGGTCAAAATGTCAAAAAATGGCAACATTATGTATACAGGTTGTAACTCCCATCGAAATACATTGAACCTCATTTACCTTAATTCCTCATATTGCAGTTGACTGTTCCAGCAGCATGACATGTCTTCACTTGGAGAGCGGAATCCACAGATACTGAGGCAGGGATTGTGCAGTGAAATAAATTGCATATTTAATCACTTAGTAAATATAACAACACAGTTTTTACCAATTATTTTACCAGGTGAGACACACTAAGCTGAAAGCATGTTTGCAGGTGCAATCTGGGAGCACAAGAAAGTTAAGTGACTTGCTCAGGGTCACACAGTATGCACCTAGGGGGCTGTGGGATTCAAACCTAGGTCTCCAGATTTGCAGCTCAGAGCCTTAACCCACTGCACCATACTGCCTCCTAAGTTTACTGAGGCTATTTCTGTCACATACATTACAAACATTTGCCAACTTTTAAACCACAGCCAATAACAGTTACTGCAACTCATATGTGTCTGAAATAGCAGCCATGAGCTGCAGCAGAACTCATCACTGAAACAAGGAAAGTCTCCTAATTGACATCTTATGATAGTGATCATCTCCATGACTTATGTAGCACTCATTGGAAGCCACAGGCATTATTTGACAATTTAGAAAACCTGTCCAACAGTTATATAAGGTTTAGTTAATACGGTCTTGCCAAATGCCCTACTTCGCTGATGCTCGATGTCAGAACTGTTCAGTTACATGAATGGCATTCTGTTTTGTTCAAATCAGCTAACATATTTCCACTGATTACTGATGCCATTTCTGTGTCCATTCATTCAAATAAGCAATGTTTTAAAATTGGTTTAAAGAAGGTTTTTCTTTGAATTTGGTTACTGCTCAGATGGTTTGGAATTTTAATTTAAAATTTTCTGGATGTGTGCCTTTTGCTTGTTTGCTGAAGAAATATTCATTGGTCCAAAGATATTTAATTTAGAAATTTTTAAAAATTGGTTCTGAGCATGCTCAGTAAACACTTCAAGATAGCTGTATGAAATGAAAAAATAATTGTTTCGTACTGAAATCATCTTTTTAACATGAGGGGGAAAATACTTTTTAATTTGCTGCCATCTCATTTTCCCATTTTCCTTAAAAAAACAAATTTGAAAAGCCAAAAAAATGACAGCTGGAGAACAACCAACACATGAAACTTGCTTATGGGAACTCCCTTAGCTAGATTCTGCACTTAACTGTTGCAGAAATGCCTTTTACATATTGTTTTTAATATTATAAATCTTTTTTATTACTTGTGATATGAAAATATATATATATTTTTTCATGAGAATAAACTGTTTTCCCAGGTGTCTAGTGGTATCCCCACCCTCTGATCATCATTCCTATATTAATTATTTCCCTGGTGTTTTGTGGTACCCTCCACCCTTTCATCACCATCTCAATAATCGTTTTACATTATTTCTGGTGTCTTGTGGCACCCTCCCAACCTCCATTCCCAATCATTTTTTCATGCTCTAGTGTCTAGTGGCACCCCCCACCACCCTCCATAGTCTGTGAATCCCTGTAGTTGTTAGTTATTTTCCCTGATGGCAAGTGGCACCCCCATCATCTCATCACTATCCACATTCAAAATGATGTCCCTGGTGAATAGTGCACACCCCACCCTCCTTAGTCCCTGAAATAAAGAAAATGGCCCCTCAATGTCTTTTTTTTCTGTAAAAAAGAAAGCGGTCCCTTTTGATGAGCCCCCTATCCTAACCTCCCATTGAGCACCCACTACTCTGCACCCCCCAAGATGACCCCACACACCCTCACTCACCTGAAGAGGTCTCAGGGTGAAGATCCACTCTCTGATAGAGGACACGTCTTGCTTCTGGAACTGGTGACTGCTATATGAGAAATAAGGTAAGTGTGGTTCAATGCATTTCAATGGGGTTTTCAGCTTTGGTGTATAACTTTGCCATTTTTGCATATTTTGACACCGGATTTTCAACATGACTTTTCTGAGACTCCACCTCATGAACAATGTCAGTGGAATTGTGCAACTCCTCCACAAAAGGTGATTTCACAGTCACTTGGCAAAATCACCTTTTAGGCAGGATTTAAACATTTCCACCACCCTTGTTCATGAAGTGGGTGATAAGAAGCATGTGCTAAAATTTTTTAGTCAAAATATGTTACAATGGAGAAGCTATGTGTATTTGTTGAGATTAAGCTATGCTTACTCTAACTTTCATAATTTTCAATATTGTTACCCCAAATTTTAAACATAGCCATTTGTTTATAGCAACTCATGTATGTGACATCTGTCATTTTTCAAATCTTCTTCAAAATGTGTTTTCATGCCTCTGGCATGGAATGATGTTACAGTGATATGGAATGACATTTCAGTGGGGATTTGAAAAGATTCACAATCAGGTTCATGAGGCTGGGTAATAGCAAGGCTATGCTGACAGTTTGGTTGCTGCTGTGCTACAAATTGGGTCTATGTATCCACAGCAATGTACATATACGCATCTATGGAGGGATAGGAGCACAGTGCCCAGGGCCTTCTATTGTATAAAATGGGCTCAGGGCCCTGTGCTCCAAAAGGCAAATAAAGATATGAAAACAGTATCTGAAAAACTATGGATGGATGGGAGTCCAGGGCCCAGAGAGCCCTGCACTCTCACAGACAAATAAGGATACGATTATACTATCTCAAAAAGTAAGGAAATTATTTGCAAAAAACTCTGTTAATGCAACATTTAGGGTTCAGGCTAAAGTGACAAAAGTAAGGAAATATGACTTTAGGGTTTCCAACCCTAAAACCCCAACCCCAGCCCTGAAGCAAATCAGGGGCTGGCTCTTTCTGGGAGTTGTCAGCCCTAAAGCTCACCCACTAGGTGTGTATGTTTCTGGAGTGTATAGAATGGAGTGAGCCTCACCCTAAATAAAGCATGCAGGCTAATTACTGGGGCCCCCAGACTCACTCATATGTGCCAGCTCTATGACAAGGCAATACTGCTTAAATGAACGACTATGATACCAAACCTGCCTCATCATGAAAAACACTCTCCTCAGGCTATCCCCTCCCAGACTGACAGCCTCCATCCACCAAACCCAACCCTCAGTTATTACATGAACCTCCTGCAAGACCAATCTACTTGTTCCAAGATCCAGGACCACCCATGGACAGAGGTCCTCCTGCTACAGAGCCCCATCCTGGTATAAATCACTCCCTGCCCCCATCGCTGATGCCCCCATGATCTCCAACTTCAAAACCACACTTTGGAGCCAACTATTTAATACTCACAGCTGCTCCTGTCTCTAAATGAGGCATAGCTCACTTCATAACTGACAAAGCTCACTGGGCGGCACCACACCTCACCTCACGCAACCTTGCCCCATTGCCTATTGCCACTGTTGTTATCCAGCTGTTTTGCTCTCTCTTTCTTGTAAGAATGTACCATTGTAACTAAACTGTTTAACTGCATAAATTAATGTAATCACCTGTGCTTGCTAAGCTATGTAACTCGTAACTCGTATGCTGTAACAAAGTGTCTGTTCTGTATTGTCCTCAATGTGAAGAGGTACCTTTGGAAATGGGCCTCTGGCTCAAAGGTTGTAAACTGATGTACAAATAAATAAATAAATAAATAAAGCTGTAGGGTTGACAACCCCTAGAAGAGTCCACCCCTGATTTGCTTTAAGGATGGGGTTTTAGGATTGGAAACCCTAAAGCCACATTTCCCTATTGTGTCACTTTAGCCTGAACCCTAAATATTGCATCAATGGATTAGCAGAGATGTTGCAAAAAAAAAATTATATATATCCATGGAGCAAGCACAATAGAATGCTCAAATCCTGCTACTGAGCACTACTTTTATTGATTGGCTAGTGTAGTTGTGGCTGAAAAGCATCTCCTTCTACTTCATAATCTTTGGCAGTGTATGCCATGGGCAGCATGAAAATAAATGACTTATTTTGAACAGCTGGTTATAGCCTCTATTGACCTCATGAGTGGCAGAGCCATGAATGAGGTTTGTAGAGGTCATACAAATGCATTCAAAATAAATAATTTATTTTCATGCAGCCAATGGCATGTGCCATTTATACAGTCTCAGTGTCTTGTAAGTTTGCATGCACTGCTGACTGTAAAATAATGCTGTTGTTTTTTACTGTTTATGGCCAGCCTGGACAGAATGTTATAAAGATTCTGCTTAGAAAAAATATGGAGCTGGAGTAGAAATATCCATTGTTCTATGAGCTGGAGTTGAAATAAATAATTTAGGTTTGCTAATTAACTCCATAACCCACAAGCCTGAATGGCGACTAGGATTATGAGCTAATTAGCCCCCACAAGATGGTATATTCCCCCATACACCACACTTACCTAACATTTATTTTGTATAAGGATGGGTACTATGTTTTATTTAGATCATATTTGAAATCATTTGTGGGGTTGTCTTGCTTTATTTTTGTCACTTCTGCTTTTTACAGCTGCAATGGGTGGAGTCTGCAGACATTTTGCATGTACAAAAGGGCTGATGCCATGTTTCCTGTCCTTGGAACTGGCTGAAGGTGAAAATAGTCTCCTCTGCCTTACCCTTCTCCAAGAAATGCTTTTCACCCTCAAATAAATATGCTTTCACATTAGTCAATGGTTGCAGGGCACAATTTTCTTTCTTAAATGGGAGCTACAAGAACTGGAACCTGAATAGTAGGAGGCAGCATCAGTTTTTTTTGGGGGGGGTAAGATCCACCCCCACCTCCACCTGAGAAGCTCCTAAAGATCCAGCCCCACATTTTTTTATTCATGTGGGCGGGGCATGAGGTGGATCTATCATGCTGGAACAACTGACTATCAGAGCTGCCTGTGGCACCAGAGCTTAAGGTTCCAAAGGAACGAAAAAGTAATTAGGGAGTGCCTGAAACTGCATCCATATACAGCACTTGTGAAACTGCATCTTGAAATTACAGTACTTGAGGAAAGCAAGCACTTGCAACACAAGAATGACAATTAAGGTACAAGTCCACAAAGGAGTAAAATATGTCACCCAAAGAAGACTATCCCGTATTAGATACTAGAATGTCTGTTTCTTAAAAACTTTTTATACCCCCACAGACACACAGCTGAAGTACCCACCTAAATTGCTAGGGGAAGCTCTACATTTTTATCTCTGTGGGACCTGAAGTTTAGCAGTAATGTGTGAAGAGAATGAAGTCTTGTGTTTTGTGCATTTGAATAGGTTTAGTGCTTTAAAGTTAGAAGATATAAATATATATATATACACATCACAGGTATCATGTAGGATTACGCTTGTAGACTATTGTCCTTTAAAGCTTGCTATAACCCCAAGTTAGAATTGGAATGCCATCTCCCCATAATGTCTATCCAAACTATTCTTAAAGCTGTTCATACTTGGACTATCTGCAACTTCTATTGGAAGTTCGTTCCATGGAACTACCACCCGTTGGCTGTACCAAAATGTACACTGATTACGTTTCTAATTCTGGTGTAAGAGCTGTCTGTTGGGTCTCCTGGCACTACACCATCCCTATCAGGGCTGGAGACCAATCTCTGCCCGCAGCTTGTTATCTCCTATTAGTCTGTAAAGTAAGCACAAATCACCCCTATGCCTCCTATAGTGAAGAGAGTATAGGTTGAGGGTTACTAGCCTTTCACCATAATGTTTTTTTTTAACCCTTTCACAAATCTGGTCAATCTTCTCTGTACTCCCTCCAGTATATTTATGTCCTCCCTATTCTGCAGGGACCAGACCTGTGCACAGTACTCCAAATGGGGCCTAACCAGTGCAACATATAATGGAATCAACACTTTTTCATCTCTGCTGGCTATGTGTCTAAGGATGCAGTTCAAATTGTGGTTTGCTTTCTTTACCTGTGACCTGCAATGAAAACTGAATTTGAGGTCATTGGTGATCATAATCCCCAAGTCTCTTTTCTCCTTAGTATCATTAAGTAAAATATTTACAAGTCTGTAGGAAACCATTCCAATCTTTTTACCAAAGTGCATAACCTTGCATTTGGCATTATTCAGGACATGTTTGTTAATAATTGTTCATTTGGAGATCATGTATATAGCCCCTTGTAAGGATGTAGTGTGTTAATGATTATTTACTACTGTCCCTAATCTACAGTTGTCTGCAAATTTATAAAGCCAGATTTTTGGATTATTTAATTTGAGAGGAAATATAAATGTTAAAGAGGCTTGGTCCCAAAATGGAGCCCTAAGGTACCCTACTAATGATAGGAGCCCAATCAGATAAAATCCCATTTATGACCACCCTTTGTTGCCTCCCCTGTAGCCAGGATGATACCCAGTTGCAAATGTTGCCATTAAGGTTAATCTCTGCTAATAGGGTTAATAGTTCATTATGGGGCAATTTGTCATATGCCATGATGAAATCCAAATAAACCACATCCACTGAGTTTCCAAGGTCCAACTCCCTGTTGACATTCTCATAAAAAGGTAAGAGATTTGTTTGACATGATCTGGATTTTGTGCACCCATGTTGTACAGGGTCGACCAGATCATGAGTCATTAGATATTCTAAGATAAGATCCTTAATTAGCCTATCCATAATTTTCCCTACCAGGGAGATTAAACTGATGGGCCTAAAGTTATCAGGTTTTATTTTTGGCCTTTTCTTTTTTAAAATGGGGACTATCATGGTGGTTTTCCAATCATTGGGTAATGATCCTGAACCAAATAAGGCCTGGAAAATATAGATAATCCGCAGAACCAAAACATCTGCTAAATTCCCTTAGGACTCTGGGATGTACACCCTCAGGGCCAAGTGATTTATTAAAATTTAGCTTGCTAAGACAATAAAAAGCATCCTCGGGGTCAATAACTATTTCCGCAGGCCTAGATGACTTATTGCCTCTATGTAATGTGGGGTTGCAGCTATTATAGACAGAGCAAAAAACCTATTTTGCAATTCAGCCATTTCCATGGTAGTAGCCACCTGATCTGACTCATTTAAAAATGGGCCTATCATACTGTGTCCAGTTTTATTGTTGTTAATGTAAGAGAAGAATGGTTTTTTGTTGTCCTGCACTTTGTTTGCTAACACTACTTCAAACTGTGCCTTAGCTTTCTTAATTTGTACTTTAACCTTTTTAAGACAGTCTTTGTAGGTTTGATAAATCACAGCTGATTTAGTTTGTTTTCATTTTTTGTGCTGCTTGTTCTTTTTATTTATTAATCGTTTGATTGAAGCATTCATCCAAGCAGATTTTTACCTCTTCCTACTAGTATTATATTTAGGAACACTAGGTATGTGTTTTTTAACAGAACTATCTGCTTTGGATGACAACAAATCCCACATGCCCTGTACGGTTTCATCTTTAAAATCATTTCTCCAGTCCCAGAGTAAGAATTTGTTTCTAAGGCTAGGGAAGTCAGCTCTATTAAAGTTCAACTTGGTAGTAGTGCCAGATGTTTTGGAGTATAATAATTCTCTGATACTAAAGTGGACTGAACAGTGATCACTGTTACCTAAGGGGCTATCAACCTGGACATTATTTACTGTGTTCCCCATATTTGTGAGAACCAAATCCAGAATATTATTTCCTCTGGTGCTATCTTGAACCATCTGTTTGAGTCCCACCTGGTCCATGACATCCAGGTACTTCTTATCTGAGGTGTTACTCCCTTGCCCATTCACCCAGTCTATACTGGGCAAATTAAAGTCACTTACCAACAGTAATCTATCTACAGGGTTCAAGTCCCCAATTGCTTGAAGTATTGCTTTATCATCATCTATTGATGTGGAGGGTGGGCTGTAAAGTAATCCTAGAATGATCATAGTGCTGTTTTGGGGGAGCAACTTAACCCATAATAGTTCCAGGGTACCTGTATCCCAAAGTAGCTCTTCACATTTTATGGATTTGTGTATGTACATGGCCACACCACCTCCCTTCCTATAACCCCTATATTTAGAAAATAATTTATAACCTGACACATTCTTCTCCCACTGGTCATTTTCACTCCATCATGTTTCTGTTACTAGGGCTAAGTGTATATTATGGCAATGTAGCATCCGTTTGAATTTGTCATACTTATTTACTAGACTCCATGCATTGCTTAAAACAGCCTTCCATTCTGGGGACTCATTTGGAGCATTTAATGTATTCATGGTGCTGGTTATGTTTTTTTTTACCATGCCCCCTTTAATTGTTTAACCATGAATGGTACACTAAGCTGAAAGCTTGTTTGCAGGGGCAACCTAGGAGCACATGGAAATAAAGTCACTTGCTCAGGGTCACCCAGTATGCAAGTAGGGGCTGTGGGATTCAAAACCATATCTCCGGATTTGCAACTCAGAGCCTTAAACCAGTGTGCTATACTACCTCCCTAGTTATGGCAGCCATCTGTTTTATAGTTCATGATGTTGGTGTAGTTAGAAGCAGTACACTGCATAGCAGGTGTAAAATGTCAATAAGTAGGTCATGGGTGTGGCCAACCTGCAGACAAGATGGCAACTTAAACATTCACTGCTACAACCCCAGAGCCAAGATCTATTAAAAATCCATTTTGAAGTCAATCTCCCCCAGGGCACTCTCGAGATTTAGTAACTGGAGCACTTGAGCAGCTTTGATACCGACCAGGAGCCTGATCTGACGTTGGGGAGTTGAGATTATTGTTTGTCCTCCACTGAGCTGCTTGTGCTACAGGGCTAATGGCGTACTCAAGAAAAGAGACTGAGGACCTGTTGGTCAGAGAAATGTTCACATACATTATTACTAGTATCGATGCTTTAACTCTGGCTTCTAATACAACTGCAGTCTCAATTCAACAGATTGACGCCTGACTAGACCGAGTAGAACAAAACGCATTGGCACAAGACGATGTGGTCCAAGGTCATTGCGCCACTCTAAGGAATCAAGCTGCACAAATTATTGCCCTACAAACTCAACGATCTCAAGAATAGGGGCTGCCATAACAACTTGTGGTTCCTGGGATTTCCCGAGGGTTGTGAGGAAGGCAAAACCATTCATTTTCTCCAAACAGCTTTGCCTGAAGTACTGTATCTCCCCCCTGCCACTAGGATAATGATAGAAAGGGCGCACAGGTCACTTCAACCCAAACCATCGGTGGGAGACAAGCCGAGGCCCATTATCGCCAGACTATTAAATTTTGCTGAAAAAGAAGCTATACAGGGGTGAGCAATGGAGCTTGGGGCACTACAATGGAGAGGTCATCATATTATGATTTTTCAGGACTTTTTGAAGGAACTTGCAAATAAACGAAGAGCCTTCACAGAGATACGCCATAGATTACATGAATTGCAAATACCCTTCGCTCTCCAGTATCCGGCTATATTGAAAATCACAGTGAATGGAATTTCACATCAATTTGCCACTCCCAAGGCAGCACTTGATTATATTTCAGTGAGCTGGCCTACCTCTGGCTCCTCAGAATCCCATACTGTTGGTCTGACTCACTCTAATGACCAAGCTCCGAGGAACCCCTCTCAGAAGCCTGATTCCTCGGGTGCCCCGGAGCCTGGTGCCCTCGGTCTTTCAAGAATAGGCTGGAGCCCAGGAACCCTAAAGTTTGGAAGATACCTCCACAATCCTCACACTCTAAAAGAGATCACCCACAATGGTGCAGACGAGATCAGGCTGGTATCGAACAGAGTGTTAGCAGAGCAGAAGGCCAGGAAATTGTGTATAACAGCCCCTACATTTCAAAGAACAGATTTGCGCCACTTGAATCACATCAGAAGGATGACCTACTGAGCTCTATGGAACTTTCCACTTATGAATGTAAAGGATCAGACTTGGAGGGCACTGAGACTTCTTGGGCCTAGGACTTTGAGGCTGTTTTCCCATTGCAGGACTTAGAACTGAAACCAGCGGCCTCCGCTGCAAAACCAGGCTTTGAATCTATGGTACAACCACCTGAGGACATTAACTCAACTTGAACAACCAACCAAGAGATGGTTCTCAGATAAGTTCCCAAGGTTTTGTGTCTGGGGGCATTGGGGAGGATGTCATCACTCACTATGGGGTACTGCTTTAGGGGTCTAAATGGATCTACTGTTACTAAACAGTTATCCCCGATTGAGGCCCTATTACCTCATGCTAGGCTGCTTTGTTTACTTTCCAGGCCATCTGAGGATACTCCCCCCCTTCGACAGACATTTTACCTCGGATATACTCTGTTGTATGTATGTGGGCCACTTGGCTCAAGAGTTAAAGCATATAAGAGTTTATGAATATGTTTAATATGCTGTTTATCTTCAGATGCATTTGCATCTTTGTTAATGCTCTTTTCATGGAGGCTATGGGTCCCTCTCTGAACCTGCACTGCCCGGGTTATAGTTGAGCCAACCCGTGAATATAGACAGTTGAAGCTTATCTTTACATTATTGTTTAGTTAAATACGCGTATCTATTTGGTAACAGCTCCCTTTCGCTCTTGAGCTTAATATCAGTTATATAGTGGAAAACACCTATTATCCATATATACGCATTCCTCCCCCTCCCCAACTAAGTAAAAGCTTCTGGGATAACTCCTGCTAGGCTCTGGGGTATAGCTGTCGATATTTGTACATTGACTACAGTCTGACAGTACATTAAGTGTTTTTGTTAGTTACCCTAGCGTTTGATGGGTTTGGTCTAGAGCTGGTGGTTTTTGCCACAGGCCCCACAGAAGTGAAAGGGTTTTCCATTTGCTGTTTTCAGCTGGATAAGCCCCTCACTGTTCTTATTATAGGATAAGTTCTGATTGATTTTCTTTTTTTTTGTGTGTGTGTGTACAGAGTTGTTTTAGATAGAGAAACTAAGTGTGGGATCTCACATTAGGCTTACGGTGTGTTAGGTGCTCTAACTTTTGCTATGAGGGAAGTTATCCTTTTGGGTTTACATCCACAGTCTCTTAAGGTTTTGTCTCACCCTAGTGGACATACGTAGTACAGTCACCCCACTGAATCATTATATCCCCCCACAGCTAACCTGCTTTTACTAGCCGCTTGAGTGAGATAGTATGACAGACTTATTAGTACACACTTGGAATGTACGGGGCTTAAATTCCCCTGTCAAAAGGAAAAAAGTTTTAACCCATTTGAAGTGTCTTAAATCTCAGATGGCGTTTCTTCAGGAAACAAAACTCAGGAGAGGGCCACACTCGTCTGATTAAGGACTGGGTAGGGTAACAAGTATCTTCCCATGCCACTACTAGAAAACATGGAGTAATAATTTAAATTCATAAATCTTTGCCTTGGACCCTCTCTAAGACGTTATCTAGTGCTGATGGTAGGTGGGTTTTAGGAACCTACGATACCCAGTCAGGACCTATCACTCTCTGTAACCTTTATACCCCAAATGAAGATACACCACAGTTTTTTCATGATACAGCACAGGCTATTTTGGAATTTACCCCCCCTTCCTGCCCCCTCCTCATTGGAGGAGATTTTAATCTCTCACTAGTTCCATCTCTGGACAGGAATGATGGAAGCAAAGAGACACACATTAGATGTATAAATGCTCTCCAGCAAATGATTTTGGATCAAGGACTATCAGATATTTGGAGACTTTTTCACCCCACAACTAGAGATTATACTTTCCACTCAGAGTCCAATGCCTTCTACAGCAGATTGGACTTTTGGTTGGGATCCTTGGCAGTTATAGCTAAATATCTAGATGCTACTATTCTCCCTAGAGTAATTTCAGACCACGCCCCAGTTCAACTTTTAATGCAATGGGACACAAACCTTCCCCCATCCTGTCATTGGAGGTTAGACCCTATACTAATTAGGGAACCCAATTTTATCCCATGGGCTCAGAATGAAGCTGCCCTTTTCCTAGCCCACAACCCTATAGCTGACACGTCTACTGGTAACACATGGGAAGCCTTTAAGGCTACCATGCTTGGCAACATAATGGGATTTGCAGCAGCAAAAAGAAGGGAGTGGAAACTACATCTGGCATCTGTAGAACAGAAATTGAAAGAGGCAGAAAGCCTTTTTAAGGCCACACCTTCCCCCACTCCGAATTACCCAATAGATAAAGTTGTTCTAAACCTGCAGTTTGAGATTAATCATCTCTTTAATAGAAAGGCTGAAATAGCCATATTATGTTTACAACACTCTTTTTGGGGAGGTAGAGATAAAGCCGGCAAGATACTTGCTTATCAGCTTCATAAATGACAATCAGGTACATATATTGTAGGCCTTACGGAGATATGTGGAATTCTGACCACTGCCCCAAGGCAATAAATGATATAATGGCTGCCTATTATAAGAAGTTATACTCTTCCACTCGTGCACATCTGAACAAGGAAATACAGCCCTTCCTCCAATCCTGTTAGCTCCCCAAACTTACTGACCAACAAGGTCAGCTACTCGAGTCCCCAATATCTGCAGAGGAGGTTAGTACTGTGATTAAGTCCCTCAAGTTGGATAAATCCCCCAGAAATGATGGATATACTGCAGATTTTTACCAGGCTCTAGCACCCACTCTCACTCCTCTGTTAACAGCAGTATTTCAAGATATTGAACTCAGAGGTTCTCTCCTCATTTACTAAGAGAGACAACTATTGTACTCATCCCTAAAAAATGTAAGGACCCCACCAAGCCAAGCAATTATCCACTGATATCCTTGATTAATATTGATAGTAAGCTTTATGCCAAAATCTTAGCAACCAGGCTAAATCCCCTCCTGTCAAGTCTCATACATCCATCCCAAGCGGGTTTTATCCCCGAGCGACACAGCTCTGATCACTTAAGGACATTAATGAATCTCATGCACATAGCAAAATATCTTTCTACCCCTGATGCTGCAGTCACAGTGGATTTTGAAAAAGCTTTTGACTCTGTTGAGTGGGACTATTTATATTTGGCTTTGGCAACATTTGGAGTTGGTCCAAAATTCCTGTCAAGAATTCAAACTATTTACACATTTCCCTCAGCTAGAGTTAACATGAATGCCATACTCTCCGGCTCTATTCACCTTGAATGGGGAACAAGGCGAGGCTGCCCAATGTCCCCCCTTCTTTTTGTTTTGGCAGTGGAGCCTCTAGCTCTCACACTCTGTAGTCACCCAGGTATTAATGGTATCAAAGTGGGTAATACAGAATACACGTCCCTTATGTACACTGATTATTTGCTTCTCCCCTTGGTAGACCTGCAAAGATCCGCTTCTCCGTTATTGGAGTTATTGGATTTATTTTCCCAGTATTCAGGACTGAAACTGAATCAGGCCAAGATGGAGGTACTCCCCCTGAATGAGAAATGTTTCCAAGAGATAGCTCAGACCATAGGCCTTATGTGTGCACCTAAGGGGATCACATATCTGGGTATTAAGCTCACATCCTCTTTTGATACTCTCTGGCAGACAAACATTCAACCTCTTCTTAGCTCTCTAAAAATGGAGTTTGATAGATGGAAACCTCTTCAAATAATACTGGTGGGCCAAATTGCTGCAATTAAAATGGTTTCTGCACCCAAGATTTTTTATCTGCCTATGCATATCCCTATTCCCCTCCCTTAACAATGGTATCTGGCTTTGGATAGGTTTATTGGAGATTTCCTATGGGAAGACAACAAACCCCGATTTAGCTGTGCCAAACTGAGAGCTTATTGGAGCAAGGGAGGGTGGAGCCTTCCATGGATAGAAGGATACCGGCAGGCATTCCTCTTGGCACAAACGGTTAAAGGGCTGCATCCCCTAACATTATTATCCCCACAATGGGGAATAGAGCTTGATATTACTGAGTTAGTACATTTCTCATCCCTTGTGATGCTCCACAGGGCTCATAGAGCTAGTCCCTCTGGCAGAGGTATGTCCCCTTATACGTCTCCATCTGTTGAGGCAGCCAGGTCCAACTGGCTGGGTGTCCAAAAAAGACTGAACCAGACTCCTCTTCCCGTGTCCTATACCCCTCTATGGTTTAACCCAGATATTACTATTGATGCACAATGGGTATATTGGAAATCCAGGGCAGACAAGGGTATTCTCATACTAAAAGTCCTGCTAGACCCCACTCTTAAGACCCTCTGTACATTTCGATCCCTTCAGCATATCTGGAACCTTTCTCGTACAGACATCTGGAAGTAACTTCAGCTCAGGGCAGCACTCAGGTATATATATTGCACCCTTCGAAACCTCAAACACACAGCTCAGAGCTACATATCTGGATACAACATCTGATAGGCCTAGCAGGGTGCATCTATGCTAAATTAAGAGATACCCTTTCCCAATATTCTGAGAGGGTGAGACTCAAATGAGAAAAGATGCTCCGGACTCCTATCTCCTCTATATCCTTGGAACAGTCCTGGAAAGATACCCATAAATGGTTGATGGATGCTAGGTCTAGATTAATACAGAACAAAATAGCTCAATCTTGATATAAATTGCCAGCTGTGCTTTATACGGCTAAGATTCTGGAGTCCGACTCTTGCTGGAGATGTCAGGGCTCAGGCACGAATATTCTACATATACTGTGGTCTTGTCCGCAATTGAAATTCCTGTGGCAAGGCATCCATGATGCTGCACTCAAAGTGTTAGAGAAGAAGCTCCCTTTTAGTCTACTTTTTTACATCATGGGTATCCGAATAGAGCTCCTACAAATTACCCCTCATGAGATTAGATGGCTGGCATTGATCTCGCTCCAAACTAAGAGAGCTCTACTATGCAAATGGAGGTCACCTCTGATGCCTACAGTGATGGAGGTGTTAGTATCTCTTTCCTCTTTAGCCAATCTGGACAGGATTTCACACCTGCAGAAGTACCAAATGTCCAAATTCAGTCAGTGTTGCACCTTTTACCTTAGTTTTCTGA
This sequence comes from Neoceratodus forsteri, assembly GCA_016271365.2. NCBI lineage: Eukaryota > Metazoa > Chordata > Ceratodontiformes > Ceratodontidae > Neoceratodus > Neoceratodus forsteri. The sequence goes on from CM057450.1 coordinate 875,170,331, forward strand.
AACTCCAGAACTTGAACATCCCCCAGGAGGGTATTGGTTGACTTTTCTTTCCTCCAGCTGATGTAGCTATATATATCCCATGATATTATACAAGCTAGGTAGGTTGTTCCCCCCATAGGGAATCTCTGCTGGGCATATGGCCTTGTGAAGACACGGATTAGGCTCTAGTACTTTTAAGATGCCTAATTTACCCCCTGAGGCCCCGGAGGGAGCTTGGTGGGTCATCACAGCTCTCTAAACGGTCCCATCTCAGTGATGCACTTTATGAGGTCAACATCTCTGGGTAGGAATGACAGCCTCTCAGATATGAAGTTACTGCTGCTATAGTTAATTATATTACCTTATTTTACAATAATTAATTTGTCCTAGGAGATTGTTAGTTATGAACCTTGTATTAATTAGCTTTGCTATCCCCACTAGTTATTTCACCCCATGCCCTCTATCTCTTCCCTCTTTCCCTTCCTTATTTGTTTCCCCCACCCCTTTTTCCTCCCCTCTCTTCCCCATTTTGTTTCCCTGGGGTGTTAAGTACAGTAACACTGTACTGCCAATGAGTTTTTGATCTGCTGTTTCCTCCATTTTGTATCTCTGTATTTGTTGGAAAATAAAAAATTTTGTTACAATAAGTAGGTCATGTAATAGATGTGCTGTGCTGTTACTGAAGCAAAAAATGTATTAACGGTAGTAAAATATTCCTGTTGGAAAACTGATGAATGTGTGACATTTGCATCACAGTTTCAAGGATGTCCTTATGGGGTGCCAATGTACAATATAAAGTAATAATAGTTTTCACGTTGTCTGGGTAATTGCTTTGTACTACCACTGTTACTAAATTTAAATTATTCTATGAAGAAAATTAAGTTTATGTAGCTATTTGTAAATGTATTAAAAACATGTATTTGTCCTTATAATGTAATACATTAAATGTTGTTGCTAAGTTAAGAAGTCATATAATGCCCAGCCTGGAGGCTCTGAGGGCTGAGGCTCTGGATGCCACACCTCGTGCTGCACCAGCGAACTGAGTTCAGAAGTGAGCTCAGGCGCTGGGGGTCAGCAGGGGGTGGGTGAGGATTGAGCACCTGCTGGGCTGCTCTACTCCCAAGAGGGGAGATAGGGGAGTCCCAACATGCCAGCAGCTCCTGGTGGAGACCAGGGGTACTGCAGCATGCAGGCAGCACATCAGTAGCGTGGCCTGATGCATGGCAGGGTTGCCATGCACTGATACGTTAGGGGCGTGCCCATGCAGGAGGGAGGGGTTTCAAGGATCAGAACAAGGAAAAGTCCAGTCAGCAGGAGTAGGCAATGGCACCTGCCCCTGTGCCCACAGCCAGGTCCACCCCACCTGGCCTCCCAGGTTCCTCCACGCAGGTCCTTACCCACACTGAAGTCTGTCTATGAAGTGCACCCAAGGGAGGGGTGGCCTCACCTTGGAAGGGTAAAGCTGGGGGTGCCAAGTGTGGTGTTGAGGAGGAGGAGAGATGAGGTACAGGAAAGGAGGACTTCAGGCAGGACAGGAACAGGCAGGATGCCTGAGAGAGACCCCTGCTGACCATGACGGGAGGGAAAAATAAGGGAAAAAAAAAAGAAGTCACATAACAACGCCCAGGACATTAGGGTTTCTGACATAACAGGCTGCCCTGTAGGGACTGACAAGCATCAGGGGTGTGAGTTGGGAATGTCAACAGTAATGCTCATGCCATTCCACTCCCATCCCCGCCCTGCAGTCAGTAACAGGCATTGAAGTGTGCCTTTGACTCTTCAAACCCAAAGTTCACTCCGTTTTCTTATACAGTACTGTACCCATTTCAGTATATTTCCTTATGGAACAGGGTAAGTGTAAAGCTTGAACACCCCAAGGCACACTTCAACACTTGTCTGTGTCTGCAAGGTAGCATGAGGTGAAATGGCATGAGTGTTATGTGCAATGACCCAAAGGCACACCCCAATGCCTGTCCATGTATTAAAAACATTTACTTGTCCTTATAATGTTATGTATTAAATGCTATTGCTAGGTTAAGAAGTCACATAACAGCACCCAGGGCATTAGGGTTTCTGACCATAACACCCTGCCCTGTAGGAACTGACAGGCATCAGGTGTGTGACTTGGGATTGTCAACAGTAATGCTCACACCATTCCACCCCCATCCCCACCCTGCAGCCAGTGACAGGTATCAAGGTGTGCCTTTGACTCTTCAGCCCCAAACTTCACTCCATTTTCTAATACAGTACTGTACCCATTTCAACATATTTCCTTATGTAATGGGGTGAGTGTAAAGCTTGAACACCCCAAGGCACACCTCGACACTTGTCTGTATCTGCAGGGTAGGGTGAGGTGAAATGGTGTGACAGTTATGGACAATGACCCAAAGGACTACCCAAATGCCTGTCTATCTCTGAATGGTGGGGGTGATGTTGGCACCATTTCAATACTTCACTGCCATTTCTATTCTGCCTGTCTTACTGTCTGTCTGTGTCTCTCTGTGTCTCTCTCTCTCTCTCTCTCTCTATCTGTCTATGTAATTATCTATATTTCTGTCAACTGATGTATGGCTATTTCTACCTGTTTCTAAAACAAACCTGCATATCACATTTGCCTGCACTCTGAGCACATACTTATGAAACTGTGCATATTTGTACTCCACTTCTGCATAGACCTCATACTTTCCTAATATTCCCATTATCACAAGCATAACTACCTTACCCTTATCAACAGCAACCCCTCTGAAAGTTACTATCACATTTTCTCTGCTACAAGTCCATCATTGCACCTGACTTCCTGACATCAGCACATTGCTAAAATATAACTTACATCACCTCAAGGACCAAAACCCTGTTTGCCTGAAAAAAAAACTGTGTAAATAATCCCAAGGTTGAACATATGACAGCCGTTACTTTTTCATGTACTGCCGCCTTCTGTACCATCATGTGTATTTGCATATGTTTCTCACAATGCTTTGCATTATTGGGGTACGTGCAATTGTGCTTTCTTCAAAATGTGTCTGTCCAGCCAATATCATCTGGGATAACAAACACCTCAGTAGCATTTGCTCTGGGTTTTTTTTGTAAATCTATATTGCTCCCTAATCCTTCCATTAAAATGTACACTTCCATATATTTTCCTAATAATGTGTATACCTTCCTTAGAACACAAACTAAAACAAATCTTACTACTTACAAATCATTGTGTTGTTTCTCCATACCTCCTTAACATGTCCACACAACTTCACTAACTTCATTATGCAGCCATGGTGGATCTGACCAGAATTTGTTTGTAGTGTAGAAACAGCTCATAAAAAGGAAAATTTTTTGTCTTGTTTTGGTTTTCTATAGTGTATGGGCCTCCTAGAAATGGAGGCATAGCTACAGTGCTCCATTCCTTAGAATGCTGGTCAGGATGGTCAAGAGGTGTGCTGTGTGCATTGTGGAGTGCTGGTCAGACAGAGTTTGCGGTAGTCCGGTGCAGTCATACAACACTGTGGAGTGGCAGTTCAGTAGTGTGAAGCAGCAGTTCAGCACTGTGGAGTGGCAGTCCCGAGCCAAGATGTATGGAGGCAGCAGTAACAGCATTGAGGGTGTGGGTATGTATACTACCTCACACATTTTCTGTTCAAGCACTCTAAGCCTTGTACTGTTGTACAGCCTAATTCTCCTGACCCCAATGACACTTAGAAAAAAAATGCAGCTCACCACACAGTGCTTGTTTCTGTTATCCTTAGCTGCAGAAGGAAGACTACAGCTGCAGTGGCAAAGTCATATAACATGCCAATTAAAGTCATATACCATGGCCAGCTACGGTATATGGCTTCAATGACCATGGTATATGACTTTAATTGTTGTGATATACGGGGAAATACATGATGGGTTTTTGAATGGAGCACAGTCCCACCCATGTATTTTACAGACAGATAGAGAGAGAGAGAGAGAGAGAGAGAGAGAGAGATAAAAGGTAGAGTGATCAGATAACATTTTTATCTTCAAGAGTGGTCTGTGACCTTTTGACCTTTATAAGTGGCTTAGGTTCTAAAGGTCACGGACCATGAATGAAGACAAAAATGATATGTGAGAACCACCTTTCTGATGTCCAGTTTATGCAATCTACTTCAGTGCTTTTACAGAAACCATGGCTGCCATGTGGTTCACCACAACTTGAAGCACAATACTCAGTGTGGGTACAGAGTGACATATCCTACTAGCAAGATAAATGAGATGACATACCCTACTAGCAAGATAAAAAATGTATTTAGCTAACTAGAATTCATTGTCTTTGATGGCATTTTTATCTTTGTGAAAAAATGCAAACGTGTATATCCATATCTTTTTTATCTATCTGGCTGTCTGTCTGTCTATCTATCTATGTCAGTCGGTCTGTCTGTCTGTCTATCTATCTATCTATCTATCTATCTATCTATCTATCTATCTATATATATATCTATCTATCTATCTAAACAGAGGAAAGAGTAAGGACTGCAAACAGTTAAGGGGCCTGAAATAAGACATGATAGGAGTGGTGCAGTGCAGTGGCTGTGGAGCAGCAGTCTTCTGGGAGACGTTCTGGAGGATGCGGTGTTGTCCCATCTGCAGTCACCTCTCTGGGCTGAGGGATGAGGTTGCTCATCTCCAGACTGAGTTGGCCAGGATTTGTGGGACCTCCTTTTCCATCCAGGGACCACCGGTGCCACTCCTGTTGCCTCAGAGGTTGCCAAGAAAGAGGAGTGGTTGGACCACAGTGGGCTCAAGGAGGGTGAGGGTGGTGGAACAGAGGTACATCCCTCCAGCTGTACATCTCCACAATTCCTATACCATTCTGGCAAAGTGTGGTTCCTCTATGGAGGCACCTGCAGTGGAGACCAAGGAGAATGCTGGGAACCTCCACAAAGGAGACCCACAGGAGGGTGGCAGGGGACCCCGCAGGGGAAGGAAACAACTCCTGGTGGGGGACTCCACTGTTAGGAAGGTAGAACTGGGGAGGAAAGGGAGAAGGAGGTAAGGTGCCTGCCTGGTGCCTTGGCTTGGAGGGACAGGGAGTGAATCCTCAGGATTGCTGGAGCAGCTGCACAGGGAAGGGAGCTGGATGTCATTGTCCACCTAGGGACAAATGACCTGGCTAAGAAAGGGATAAGAGAAGTGCAGGAAGAGTTTGTGGAATTGGGGAGGGGCCTTAGACAAGAAGCACACACGGGAACCTTCTCGGAGCTGCTGCCCATCTATGGCGTAGGAGAGGCTAGGCTGTTCCACACCATGGGATTCAATCAGTGGTTGAAAAACTGGTGTGGAGCTCAGGGATTTGGCTTATTGGGGACTGAGGGTCCACCTGGAGTGATGCAAGCCTATACTGGCATGATGGGTTGCATCTGTCCAGGAGGGAACTAGGATCCAGGGAGATAGGTTTAAATGCTTCATTGGAAAGCATTTAAACCAGCCAAGGGGGGAGACACTGGAAAGGAGCAGGAAAATCCTAGCCCCCCCAAAAAAAATCACAGTAGTAAGTGCGGTAAACACCAACATAGAGGTGTTGATAGGGAGAAGGGCAGGGGTACATGGAGAAAGTGACAAAGGCAAGAAGGACAGGGATGGGGCAAAAAGGAGTAAGGCCATCAGGAAATGGAGGGTAATGAGTACCAATGCCCGTAGTCTGGGCAACAAGCTCCCTGAGCTGGTGACCTTGATGGAAGAGGGATGCCTGGATATCGTAGCAGTCACAGAAACATGGTACACAGAGAACCATGACTGGGATGTTAACATACCAGGGTACATAACCTATAGAAGAGACAGGCAGGGGAGAGAGGGGAGGAGTAGCTCTCATGTAAGGGAAGGGATAAAAGCAACTGAACAAAAGAGTAAACAGGAGGAGAGGAGGCACTGTGGGTCACCTTGGAGACTGGAAAGGCACTACAATCCACACAGGGTTAGTGTACAGACCCCCATGTCAGGGGAGGGAATGGACAAGGATATGACAGAAGGCATTCTTAGAATGGCAGAGAAAGGGAGATACTGTTGATGGGAGATCTGAATATGCCAGATGTTAACTGGAACACATTTGCTGCAGCCACATCCAAGAACAGGGCCATTCTTGATGCCCTACAGGTGGTAGGCCTCAGACAGCTAGTTTTGGAACCCACTCATGAGGGAGCAATCTTAGACCTCGTGACTCTAAACGGGGCAGTGAGAGGATCTCAGATCTAGAAGTGGGTTGCCATCTGGGAACAAGTGACCATCAAACAGTGTGGTTCACGTTAAACTCAGCTACAGAGTCAAGCCACACAAAAGTGAGGGTACTGGACTTCAGGAGGGCTGACTTTGGCAAGATGGGAGAGTGCCTCAGAAAAGCACTAGCAAACAGGCTAGAAGGAGGTGTGGAGCAACAATGGGGAATAATCAAAACTGCCATCACAGAGGCAACAAGCCTTTGTGTGAAGCAAATAAACAAATCAAAATGAATGAAAAAGCCACTATGGTTCTCAAAAGAGGTGGCTGTGAAAGTCAGGAAGAAAAAGATAGCATTCCGGGAGTATAAGGAAACACAGAAAGAGCAGGACAGAAAGTTGTACCAGTTAAGGCAGAAGGAAGCAGGGAGGGAAGTCAGAATAGCAAAGGCCCAAACTGAGGAAAAGATAACCAACTCAGTTAAGAAGGGGGATAAAACCTTTTATAGGTACATCAGCGAGCGTAGAAAGACAAAGGGAGGGATAGTGAGGCTGAATAGAATGAACGGTGGTTGGGCAGAGGGGGACAGTGAAAAAGCAGGGATACTGAATGAATATTTCTGCTCAGTTTTCACAAAAGAGGATGGGGAAGTGCCTAATCCAATTAACAGAAGCACTCTTGATAGGGGGGTCGATCCCAGTCCTTTCACAGAAGAAAGGGTTCTGCAAGAACTCCTAAAACTGAAGGTGGACAAAGCAATGGGACCGGATGGAATTCACCCCAGAATTCTAAAAGAATTAAGGGGGGAACTAGTGAAACCACTGGCAACTTTTTTTAGTAAATCATGGGAGGATGGTGTGGTACCTGAGCACTGGAGGAAGGTGGATGTGATTCCCCCTTCACAAAAGTGGGACCAAAACAGAGGCAGGAAACTACAGACCTGTCAGTCTGACCTCTGTGGTAGGGAAAGTGATGGAGTCACTTCTGAAGGAAAGAATAGTTGAGTACCTAGAGGTCAGTGGGGCACAGGACCCAAGGCAGCATGGGTTCACAGCAGGAAGGTCATGTCAGATGAATCTAATAGATTTCTTTGACTGGGTGACCAAAGTAGTAGACCAGGGAGGGGCTGTGGACATGGCCTACCTAGACTATAGCAAGGCATTTGACACAGTCCCACACAAAAGATTAATAGTCAAATTAACCAGCCTGGGAGTGGGGCCCAGGGTGGTAGCCTGGGTAAAACATTGGCTGGACAACAGGACACAGAATTCAATTGTAAATGGAGTCCACTCTGAAGAAAGAGGGGTTACTAGTGGGGTACCACAGGGTTCAGTATTGGGTCCAGTCCTTTTTAATGTCTTCATAAGTGACATTGCAGAGGGACTGGAAGGAAAAGTATGCCTCTTTGCAGATGACACAAAGATCTGCAACAGGGTTGATACACAAGGAGGCATGGAAAGGAAAAAAAGGGACTTGGCAAGGTTGGAGAAATGGTCAGAAGTATGGCAGCTAGGATTCAATGCAAAGAAGTGTAAATAATGCACCTGGGAAACAAGAACCCAGGGAAGAATAAACAATGGGGAGGTAGTAACAACAATAAAAAGGAAAGGGACCTGGGGGTAATCATATCAGATAACCTAAAGGTTAGCAAGCAATGTGAGAAGGCAGTAGGGAGGGCTGGGGTATACTGGGATGCATAGGGAGATGCATCAGCAGCAGAAAACAGGAAGTTGTTATCCCTCTGTACAAACAGTTGGTGAGACCCCATCTGGAGTACTGTGTCCAGTTCTGGAGACCTCATCTCTGCAAGGACATAGACAGGATAGAGGCAGTCCGGAGAAAGGCAACTAAAATGGTGCAGGGTCTGCAAGAGAAGCCGTATGAGGAGAGACTAAAGGAGCTTAATATGTATACCCTTGAGGAAAGAAGGGAGAGGGGGTAATGATAGAAACTTTGAAGTACCTCAGTGGAATCAACAAAGTCCAAGAGGGTAGCATCTTTCAGAAAAAGAAACGTGCAAGAACTAGGGGACACAATTTAAAAATGGGGGGCGGTTCAGGGGCTTTGTGAGGAAGTATTATTTCATAGAGAGGGTAGTGGATGCATGGAACAGCCTTTCTGAGGAGGTTGTGGGGTCTAAAACTGTGGGAGAATTCAAGAATGCATGGGACAGACATAAGGCAATTCTTGTGGGGGGTAGGAAGAAATAGGCTGTTGGTTAACTAGGATCTGCGGCCTATCCTGTAGGTAGGGAAATCGGCAGACTAGATGGGCCAAGCGGTCCTTATCTGCATCAAAGTCTATGTTTCTATGTTTCTATCTATCTATCTATCTATCTATCTATCTATCTATCTATCTATCTATCTATCTATCTATCGAGAGAGAGAGAGCCAGAGAGTGACACACGAAGAAATACTAAATGATGGCAAAGTGTTCTATATGAGGAAATAATACCATTGAGCTACTCATGTATACAGTACACGCTCATTGACAGCTCAGTCGGTGGCCAGTCATAGTAGAGAAGGGAGGGCCAGGCTGGTCACTGGCTTGGGGTTGGCATGGGGGGAGTAGGGTGGTGGGGTAACTGCCTGCCAGGTTAGGGGGCCCAGTAGACCACCAGGGACTGTTGCATAAATAGTATTGTGGGAGATCAGGGATTGGGGGCACTAGACTACCAGGGATGCAATATTGATATATCTGCTGGACATCAGGGATCGGGGTGGGGGGCGGCTACACTACCAGGGATGTAATATTAATATATCTGTGGAATACTGGGGTTGGGGGGGGCTGCCAGACTGCTAGGGACGTGATTTAATTATGTCTGGTTGTGATCAGGGATCAGGGGGTCAGCTAAACCAACAGGGAAGATACCTATTTATGGGGGATATCAGGGATGGAGGGACTGTGACACTGAAAGACCCCTCCTCTGCCACCTCAAGTGCCCCATATGCCATTGGCCCTCTCCTGGAAAACAGCTCCTCTCCCCCACCATTCCATCCTCTCATGTGTTGTGCCAGGCAAAGGAGTGGATCCCTGTGGCAATTCCTGCAATTGCACCAACTGGTTGGCACAGCAGGCACCTTGAGGAAAACCCAGGGAGTTTTGCGCCGGGACCCTGACTGTTATGAATTGGATGCAGGGTCCCTGGTGCAGCCAGAATTTGCCACAACTCTTAGAGCGACACAACTTGCATCACTTTTTAGGTTCTTTGAAAACTGGGTCCTACATCACTTGGCTTTCTTGAAGTGTTTCTCATGATGCATACCATGATTTTGTTTTCTTTGCTAGCAGCTGCCCCACACTGATGCTCCCACATAAACTTGCTGTCCATCAGTACACATTGATTTTTTTATGCTGCATTTCAGCAATCTCTACGACTTTTAATTACTGTAGTATTCTTCACTAAATTCATTACCTTGCATTTCTCTTCGTATAAGTTCATCTGCCATTTTGTTGTCCATTTCCTAAATCTATTCAGACATGTCTACATTTTTATCACCTGTTGTAATGTAATTACTCTTCCCACCATTGTGTCATCAGCAGACTTGATGATCCAGGTGGTGGTATCCAACTCCTTGTCACTTATAAATATTTTGAACAATGCAGAGCCCAGCAATGATTCCTGTGGAACTCCACTGACCGCTTATTTCCATGTTAATAAATCTGAACTTATTATGACCCTGTGTGTGTGGAAGTCACCAGAGGGTGAGTCAGCAAGTCGGTTGCAGCAGACAGATATGTCGAGGCATGTGACAGCTACAGCAAAGCTGAATCAGCAAGTAGGTGCTCAGCAGGGTCACTGGGTATGGTATCCCAGGGTGAACTACCACTCCAGCATGGCCTCATCTTCAGTGCCACTGCTATGTCCTGAAGTGCAGCTGTGAGGGCACCAGTTTACTGCTGCTGAAGTGCTTCCATCCGTTCCATGGCAGTAGTGAAGAAAAGGAACAAGACATGCTATGGGTACATCAGCAAAAGAAGAAAGTCAATGGGGAGATTGTTCGATTTACAGAGGAGGAAGGAGAGTATGTGGAAATATCTGGAAAAGGCAGAAATACTAATTAATTACTTTTGCTTGGTATTTACTGATATGGGGCAGGGACAGGGACCATAGATGAAAATTGCAAATGGGGGGGGGGGGTGGTGAACACCAGTCCATTTACAGAAGAGATAGTTCTGAAGGAGCTCACGGAACTGAAGGTGGACAAGGCAACAGGACCAGATGACATACATCCAAGGATATTAAAAGAACTGCAGATGTAGCTAGCAGCACCTCTGGCAGCCATGTTCAATGAGTCACTCAACACAGGAGTGGTTCCAGAGGACTGGCAGAGGGCACATGTAGTCCTTCTTCACAAAAATAGTAGCAGGGAGGAGGCTGGAAACTATAGGCCAGTCAGCCTCACCTCAGTAGTGGGTAAGATTATGGAGGCACTACTTAATGAAAGGATTGTAAAACACATGGAATCCAACAGACCGCAAGATCCGAGGCAGCATGGGTTCACAGTGGGAAGGTCATGTTAAACAAATCAAATAGATTTTTTTCACTGAGTTGCATGGGAGGTGGATCGGGGGGAACAGTGGACATCGTCTACCTGGATTTCAGCAAGACCTTTGACACTGTCCACACAACAGACTGCTGAACAAGATGGGAAGCTTGGGAGTGGGACACACAAGGTAGTAAACTGGGTTAGTGAAACTGGTTAAGTGACAGTAGGCAGTGGGTGGTGGTAAATGGGATCCAATCCAGGGAGAGGGGGGTGACCAGTAGGAACCTCATGGATCAGTACTGGGGCCAGTCCTTTTTAATATCTTGGTAACGTAGTGCTTTTACATACATAAATCGAGGCCTATGCATGAATATCCTTAGCACTAAATGCTTTGTGTGCTCTATCCACCTCTACTTTTTTTTTCTGGGAAGGGGAGACCCAGAGTTTTAGAGAGCATTTCTTCACAGAAACCTTGGGGATCATTAACTTTGATGCTGTCAGGAAGGTTGCCTATTTTTTAGGTCAACCCTCCTGGACCTAGATTTGAGGTTTTCCATCTTTAATTTCAGCTCTTCTAGCTCTTTATTGCTTTTAGCTATGGTGACAGTCATTTTAGGTAGAGCATCTTTAATTCTACTGACTCTATCTTCACACTCTGTGGCTCTTAAAGACAAGGCATCTAGTTTCTCCACTACCTCCTAGAGCTTATTACTGAGGGTTGAAACTATTAAATTTAGAGCCCCAAATCCTTGCCTCATTTCTTGCAATATTTCCTTCTGGGAATTTTTAACAGATTCTTCCCCTTCTTCAGATGACACCCCGGAGTTATCTTCTCCCCACTCCTTCCTCCCCTTCCCTCCTGCTCCCTGTTTTTCTTTTCCATGACTTTTGTTTCCCCTGCTTTTTGAGGCCATTTTCTCCACCTGCATTTTCTGTACCCCTTTTTGATTTGATTTTTTCTTCTCATTGCTATTGATATTTTTAAAGGAAAAAATGTCATAAGTGCATACTCGGGATCCAATATATGCCACAGAAGCTGTTGAGGACAAGTTTCCTGACTTTTGTTTATAATGTTTTGCCTTTTTTTTAATTGGGCACTTTCCCCCTTGAAATGATTGTTTGCCTCAGACTGCACACCTAATAGGCTCAGTGTTTTTCTTTTACTTCTTTTGCTTGATGTGGGTTTACTCTCCTGCTGGAGGTTGTAACTACAGGGCGTGGGGGATACAACACTTGACTTTACAGCTCCTTCTAAGTTATATTATTTATTCTTCTTTACAGACACATCCTTCTGAGTACCAAAACCAAAACAAAACGGGCTTACCTGCAGGCTTTGACTTGTCTCCCTCAGAGGTAGAGGCTGGCTGTATTCAGGAGTCATACAGTGAGTTTGCTTCAGGCTGTTGAGAACTGTGTCCACCTTCCATTGGTTCTCCCATTCCCTCTTCCTGAGAGTCTATTGTGGCATTCTTATTTTCTGTTTCTTGCTCAAACTGATCACTGCCAGAGTCAACCATTGAACTCACCGATGATGCCTCGAACAGGAAGTGGGCAATATCATGGACACATTTGTAGAGCCACGGCAAGCTCCCAGTGAGCTCCTCCAGCTTTATTATCATCATCGCCCCACAACACGCCTTTGAGCTCCACTGACTTGCCAGACTCGAGCTACTCTTCAAAGAACCACAAGCACGAACTCAGGAAGGAGATGAAAACTCATGTTCTCTGGCTATAGTCCTCACACCGACATGTATCTTTACATTTTGGGTTTCTCAGATAAACATATCAGCGCAACCCAGTACTGAAAACAAAGTGGTCTGTCAGTGTCCTTCCGCATGTAGCAGCTAGGTGCAGCACTGCATTCTGATATGAGCAGAATGCCTGCCTCATGGCAAATCCCTGCCCTCCCTACCTATTATCTTCTCTTCCTCACCTCTGATTTTGCCTCATTCCTTCCTCTGGCAGAGTTCTCAGCATCCTGAAGGGGTCTGTCCTTGGCATGCCTCACGCTCTGTCCCCCTCCTTCTTCTTCCCCTCTTCTACACCCCCACCTCCCTCTTCCTTCACCACTGCATTCCTCTTTACTATACTGTTAGCCCCAATCTACATTGCACTTCTATTTAATCTGCACTTCTGTTGTAATGAAGCTTATTGTACTGTTTTTGTTCACCAACTAACCAAGCCCGAACTGTATATCCCATTTACTCTACTGCCTACTAGCTAATCCCTATGCTTACTTTCCTCCTGAAAGTCACTGTATAATCATACTGTCAATGTGTTTCTTAGTTGTATGCTTTTCCAAATGTGAACAGTATGATATTGTATCAATCTAATTGGACATTTCAGCTCTGGAAGCAGCTCTTCATTGGACTGCACTGACTTCTGTGCTCAGCTGCTGCTCATTTCTAAACTGGACTTGTCCTCTTACTTGATTTTTCAACTTCCTCCCTTGAAGTCTAGGGCTTTGCATCAAGTGTAATTTGTTTTGGGATTTTGCTATTTTTTTAACAGTTTATGGGATTTACTATTTTTTTAACAATGTTTAATTGTACACAGCTAGTTGATTCTGTAGTTAGCCAGACATGTATTGTGCTGAGTTCTCATTGCTCCTCTTCTGCATGTTTTGTGATCCTACAGTATTTCTTCACCCCTCTCCCTCCCACACACACACACTCTCTCTCTCCCTCCTCCATTGTTCTGACTCTGTCTGAGTAGCTCTTTTTGGTTCCTGATGTCAGACACCCCCACCTGATTTCTCCCTGCTTTGCTCTCTGCCCCTTTTAACACCTAGTCCCCTGTGTAGTCCCACCTAATTATTTGTCCTGCTCTCATCCCACCCACCGTCTCAGCCCTGATCTTTATCATAATTAGCTGTAGCTGTATTCTCTCTCTCCCTCTCTTTCCAGTTCCTGTGCCTTAAGCAAGCTCACTATCTACGACTGTGGCTCCCTGAATAGACAGCCACAGTCACCATTTCCAGCCCATCTGCCCAAAGATCTGAACAAGGTAGGCTCCTGCCCAATTGAAAGGCTCCAAAGTCATTTCTCCCATTGGCGCACTCCAGCTGCTTTCAGATGCTAATTGGACATTTCGGCACTCAGAGCAGCTCTTCATTGGACTGCACGGACTTCTGTGCTTAGCTGCTGCTCATTTCTAAACTGGACTTATCCTCTTACTTGATGTTTCAACTACCTGCCTTGAAGTCAAGGGCTTTGAATCCAGCGTAATTTGTTTTGGGATTTTGCTATTTTTTTAAAAGTTTATGGGATTTACTATTTTTTAACAATGCTTAATTGTACACAGCTAGTTGATTCTGTAGTTAGCCAGTAACGTATTGTGCTGAGTTCTTATTGCTCTTCTTCTGTATGTTCTGTAATCCTCTTTCTTCACCCCCCCCACACACACACACTCTCTCTCCCTTCTCCATTGTTCTGACTCTGTCTGAGTAGCTCTTTCTGGTTTCGCAGGTCAGACACTCCCACCTGATTTCTCCCTGCTTTGCTCTGTGCCCCTTTTAACACTTACTCCCCTGTGTAGTCTCACCTAATCTTTTGTCCTGTTCTCATCCCACCCACTGTCTCAGCCCTGATCTTTATTATAACTAGCTGTATCTGTAATCTCTCTCCCCCTCTCTTTCCAGTTCCTGTACTTTAAGCAAGCTCACCATCTCTGACTGGGCTCCCTACATAGACAGCCACAGTCATCATTTCCAGCCCATCTGCCCAAAGATCTGAATAGGGTAGGCTCCTGCCCAATTGAAAGGTTCCAAAGCTGTTGCTCCCATTGGTGTACTCTGGCTGTTTTCAGATGCTAATTGGAAATTTTTGCACTGAGAGCATCTCTTTATTAAACTGCACTGACTTCTGTGCTTAGCTGCTGCTCATTTCTAAACTGGACTTGTCCTCTTATTTGATTTTCAACTGCCTGCCTTGAAGTCAAGGGCTTTGCATCCAGTGTAATTTGTTTTGGGATTTTGCTATTTTTTTTTTTTAACAGTTTATGGGATTTACTATTTTTTAACAATGTTTAATTGTACTCAGCTAGTTGATTCTGTAGTTAGCCAGTAATGTATTGTGCTGAGTTCTCATTGCTCCTCTTCTGCATGTTCTGTGATCTTCTTTCTTCACCCCCCCACACACACTCACTCCCTCCTCTGTTGTTCTGACTCTGTCTGAGTAGTTCTTTCTGGTTATTCAGGTCAGACACCCCCACCCAATTTCTCCCTGCTTTGCTCTCTTACCCTTTTAGCACCTTCTCCCCTGTGTAGTCCCACCTAATCTTTTGTCCTGCTCTCATCCCACCCACTGTCTGAGCCCTGATCTCTACTATAACTAGCTGTATCAATAATCTCTCTCCCTCTCCTTCTAGTTCCTGTGCCTTGAGCAAGCTCACCATCTATAACTGTGGCTCCCTGCACAGCCAGTCACAGTCACCATTTCCAGTCCATCTCCCCAAAGATCTGAACAAGGTAGGCTCCTCCTGACTAAAAAGCTCCAAAGCCATTGCTCCCATTGGGGCACTCCGGCTGCTTTCAGATGCTAATTGGACATTTTGTCACTGGGATCAGCTCTTCATTGAACTGCCCTGACTTCTGTGCTTAGCTGCTGCTCATTTCTAAATTGGACTTGTCCTCTTACTTGATTTTTCAGCCCTGCCACCCACCCCCACCCTGACCTCTATTAAATACACTAAAACTCTGCCCCATCTACCTGCCTCCACCCATTGGCTTCTTTGTGTTAGTAAACCTTCCATCCTCTCATCTGTCACCATGCTTCTATTCCAGACCAGGATGCTATTCCTTATGAGTTCCCATTATGGCCTGTCTCCATCTATTTGAACCATTTCCTTCCTGTGTGATTACTTCTTCCCCTAACCAGACACCTTCCCTGCTCTCATCCCCAAACCCCTCATCTCCTTTTAACCAGCACCCCCAAACCTTCAGTATTTTGCCTTTTCCCATCGTGAAAAAACAACCCTGCTAGTCTCACAGACCAGGCATTTTTATAAGTCACCCTTCCTCTATCCCACCTCGATTTGATTTAGGCTATGTTTGCTCCTCTTATTAGGTGACATTGAACTGAACCCTGGCCCCCATATGAGCGCTTAGCAAAATCTCTTTACCTCATGCCCTTATTGGTCAAATTTAAAAGGGCTCAAGGTTGCCCATATGAATGTGCAAAGCATCAGGCATAAAATGGCTGAACTGGAGACCTGTGCTCTTCACTACAAGCCAGATGTCCTCTGTATTATCGAGACCTGGTTAAAACCTTCAATCCTAACACATGAGGTCTCACTACCTGGCTTCTCCTCTTTTAGACAGGATTGACCTACCGGGTGAGGAGGGGGTGCAATGATATACACAAAGACTGAGCTTGATGTTAGTGAGCTTAATGATATACGGTTCAACTCTAATATTGAGCAGTTATTTATCTCAATTACCCTCAGTTGAGTCTTATGTCTAACTATAGGATGTATTTACCTGCCCCCCAGGACTGCTTCCACATCCATTTCAGACTTCCTCTCCTGTCTTCCCCCCATAATGATACCATACTGTGTGGTGATTTCAATCTTGATTGGATGGGATCAAATTATGTCCAATATCTTGATGATCTCACAGATGCTAAACTTGAGCAACTAATTGATTAGCCAACCAAGCTTAATCAAAAATCTGAAAACCACAGCCTTTTGGATTGGATGCTCACCAACAAGTCTCATATCAAAATTGCAGGAACACTTCCTGATGTGCTCAGTGACCACTAGCCCACTTTCTGTGTTTGGAAAAACAACTTCCCTCACACACCTCCTAAACTTATTAAGTCAAGGGATCTATTTAATTTCAACCACATGGCTTTTCAGCAAAGCCTAGCTTCTGCTGATTGGTCCCCCATCACCTCCCTTCCTAATATAAATCAGGCCCTGCAATACCTCATTACCACCTTAAATGCAATCCTAGACTCTCATGCCCCTTACAAACTGAGGTGTGCTAAATGTACTTATTCTCCCTGGCTCTCTCAGTGCCTGAGGCACCTAATGCACTTCAGGGACAAAGCTTGGAAGTCTTTTAAGAAATCTGGCCTACAACTGGACTGGATTATCTACCTCCAACTAAGGAATACATGCAAGGCCTCCAGTTTTAATCATTTCTTCACTGACCTAGGAGTGTACAAAGCAGATCTACCAACTTCCCACTCTGCTCCACTCCACTCACCTCTAGAAGCCTCTCATCCACTCTTCCACTTAAAACTCACCTCAACTATAGAAGTCCTCAAACTCCTCTCGGGCCTCAACCCTGATAGTTCTCCAGGATTTGACTCCCTGTCACCCAAATTCCTCAGAATTGGAGCCTCTGCGCTTGCTTGGCTGATTGCACAGTTAATTAACAGATCTTTCCTAACCCAATCTATCCCAGACAAATGGAAAACCACAAGTGTTGTCCCAGTTCATTAAAAAGGTCCAACAAACCTTCTTATAACTACTGACCTATATCTGTCCTTTGTCCTGTTGCCAAGATACAGGAAAGAATTATATACAACCGACTCTACTCTTTTCTCCAGCAAACCAGAGCCCTCACCAAACACCAACATGGCATTTGAAAATCGCACAGGGCTGAATATGCCCTTCTGAAGGTCACCTCAGATATATATCAGGACATTGATCTTGGATGGGCTACAGGGGCTGTCTTTATTGACCATACAAAGCCCTTTGATATAATTAATCACCCACTCCTTCTCTCAAAGTGCCACTGTCTTGGCCTTGATTCCACCTCTCTGATCTGGTTCTCTAACTACCTATCTGGTAGGTCACGATGTGTTAAATGGTCTGGTGTTCACTCCTCCTTCTCTCCTATCAATGATGGGGTCCCTCGAGGATCAATCCTTGGGCCCCTCCTATTCTCCATCTTCATAAATGAGCTGCCAATGAACTGTGTTGGGGTCTCGGCCCAGCTATATGCAGATGATGCCATTCTATATAGGTCTAACACCGATGTTTCCTCCATTAAGACTGATCTTCAATATGATTTCCCGAAGCTGGAATACTGGTTCAAGGAGAATCTGTTGATCCTGAATTCAAAAAAACTAAAACCATGCTGTTTCATCAAACCTCCTTTAATATAACTTCATAGCCCCCCCCCCCAGTAATCCACACCTCCTCTGGTGATCCACTAGAAGAAATGAGCTCCTTCAGATACCTGGGGCTGACTCTGGATGTGCATATATCCCTTGAATCACACACAACAAACATCATCAATGTAACAAGCCAAAAACTAGGTCTTTTATACCACATTGCCCCCATCTCTCACCCCTTGCTCAAAAGATCATTGCCTCAACTACTCTTCTCCTGGGCTCTTCTCTGTTGCCCCTATCACTCACTCGGCCAGGACCCATATCCAGGCCAAATGTAAGCAGGTCTATCACAGAGATGCTCACTTCATGGCCCACTCTCACTCTCAGGCACACCACTGTGATGTTCTCTGCATGTTGAATTGGCTGCCCTTCAAGGCTAAAATTGATTTCCCAGTACTATGTACTGTCTTCAAACTAATCCACCTTCCCTTCTCTCCTCCCATCCTCTCCAGTTTCCTCTCACTGAAATCCTTCTCTAGAACACTTAGATCCTTTCATCTCTCCATATTAAGTATCCCTAAACCTTGCTTAGCCATAGGCAACAGATCCTTCTATGATGATGCACTTCAAAAATGGAACAAACCCCTACACAAATTACTCTCCTGCACTTCCTGTCCTCACTTTAAGAGAATCTACAAGGAAATCCTCTTTCCTCTTACTTGCAGCTGTCACTAATTTGCGATACCTCAACTGCCTTCCCATGTTTCTCCCATTCTCCCTCACCCCTGCTCTCCCCACTATCTTCCCCCCCCGGCTCATATTCTCTTCTGTTACACTGTAAGCTGAGTTCCAACCTGTGGAGGAGGAGGAGGAGATTTAAACTCCCCCACCAGTATGAACTCGATGTTTGATTTAATATTTTGTCTATACTT
This sequence comes from Neoceratodus forsteri, assembly GCA_016271365.2. NCBI lineage: Eukaryota > Metazoa > Chordata > Ceratodontiformes > Ceratodontidae > Neoceratodus > Neoceratodus forsteri. The sequence continues at coordinate 875,188,961 of CM057450.1, forward strand.
TAATTATCTATTGTCCACTGTTTATTTGCACTTTTTAAGTGTTAATTGTTTTAGAAGCTAATGCTGAAGAAGTGTCTTACCACATTACCCTTTTACTTGTTCTTGTTAAGTATCTGCATGCACTTCCTTTTGTTCTCCTTGTTACCCCTCCTTGGGTCACCCCTGAAAAGGGGACCTTGTCTTAATGGGCCTACCTGGTTACCAAAATTCAAATAACTAAATAAATAACTCTCTATAGGCTATCCTTGTGTAATTCCCCCCCCCCCCCAGGTTGCACCATGAGACAAGTGACTTGTTGTTCAGCATACCATCCTGGTGAAACAGTTTAATAAATAAAAATAAATAAACAAGGCATAAGAAGGTTTTATTGTTCTTATTTTTTAGGGCATTTGTAATTGGCACCACAGTTTGTTATTATAGGCTTTTTTCCTTTAGCAAATTTCTCTATTTGTTGTGTGTTTATAAAAGCAAGTTTGTGGGTTACACCTAAGGAACACTCTACCATGTTCCCGTTTATGTTTGCATGTGTATGCACAACAAACATTTTGTTACAAGAATGGGGTTTCACAGTTGTGTCACTGTTGGTTCCAATAAGGCTCAGGCTGCAGTGGGCTCAACAGTGACAACCCATTGATCAACAAGGCTGATCATGATACCAATCTGTTCATGTGGGGTGGAAATGTCATTCATGTGAAATAACCAAGTCGTTCCTCTCCAAGAATGGCTCAATCCTTTTCTCTGAATGATGCTGCCCAGCAAGTGGTTGAGAGGCATCATGCTCAGCCTGCTCCTCTTGTTCCCCCAAATGTGCTGCACTGAATCCGAGCTACACCCATGAGTGGGGAGGACACAGCACAAACTCCTCCTCTCTTTCCCCTCTGCCTGTCTTTCATGAAACACCTTCCACCAATGTTGTGTACTCCAACCCCCTTAAAATGGGAAGACACTGCAATATCTACCCCTGGTGCCACCAACCATCTGTGATAGTAGGGTAGCCAATCCTCAGTGTCACCCTTGCTGTAATAAAAAAGCCCCTCATAGTCATTTTTCTACACTGAAAAGCAGAAAAAAATCCATTAAAGTCTTTTGCAACTGAACATGACCACCCAATCTACCACCAACCCACTCTAACCCCACCCACACCCTTACTCACCTCAAAATGGTTCCACCATGATTCTGCTGCAAAACACATCCTTCTCCTTCAACAGGAACTGGAAACAAGAAACAAGGTAAGTGTGGTCATTTGTATTTTCAATGTGTTTTGAACTTTTACTCATAACTTTGTCATTTATTAGTATTATTTTCACTAAATTTGTGTAGCGCAGTGGTTTAAGGCTCTGAGCTGCAAATCTGGAGACCTGGGTTTGAATGCTCCACTTGCATATTGTGTGATCCTGAGCAAGTCACTTAACTTCCCTGTGCTCCCAGGTTGCATCGGTAAACAAGCATTCAGCTTAGTGTGTCACTCCTGGTTAAACAATTGCAAAAAAAAAAACTTAGCCATTTTATGATGCCACCTCATGAACAAGGAAGGTGAGAGTTTTCAAATCAAAGCTCAAAAGGTGATTTTGCAGTCATTCTGTGAAATTCCCTTTTGAGTGGGTTTTGAAAATTTTCATTTACCATGTTCATGAGGTGGAGTTAGAAGAATATTTTGAATCTTTAGCTAAAGAAAAAGTAGTAAAATTACTAAATTATGAGTGAATGTTGAAATGTGTCAATGCTCACTCATAACCTTGCTGTTTTTTAATATTTTTCCACCTAACTTTCAACACAGTCTTTTTGAGACCCAGCTTCATGAACAAGGTAGGTAACATTTTTACAAATCTGGCCCAAAAGGCAATTTTGCTGTCACTCCATGAGATCACCTCTGAGCAGGATTTTAAAAGTTTCATTTATCAGGTTCATTCAGTGGCATCATGAAAAGACTAGATGAAAATTTTGAGGTCAAAATCTTAAAAAAAACACCAAACCTGTGAAGGTAACATTGACATTTTTCAGTGTTTACTCACTGCTTCAGCAGTTTTCAGTATTTTGACCCCACACTTTCAACCTAGCAATTTTTTCACACCACCTCATAAACATGACAGGTGTCATTTTTCAGATCCTGTCTAAAATGTGTTTTCACACTTGTGGTGCAAAATTACATTTCAGGCAGTATTTTATCATTGAAACCTATAATATTCAGAAGGTGAGTCATAAAAAGACTATGTTAAAAATGTGGGATCAAATTGTCAAGAAAGTTATGAAGAAACATTGTGTGCAAGGCCAGCTGTTCACCCAGTGGGTGGTGTGTTGTATTCCCATGCAGGTGACTTGTGTTCAGGGCAGAGCATGGGGAGCCAGCTGGGCAGCAAAATGATGGGACCCAACACTGTCTTGCATCACCACTCTGAGCCTGAGAAAGTATTGTGCAGTGTTTCATTGCACAGGTAACACCTTGTGATGAGCTAGGGAGCCTTCCTTCACAAAAGGTTATTGTATGTGTCATGGCCTACTTCTGTAATTAATTTCTCATGTCATGAAATATAAATACCACTCACAATCTCTAACAATCTCTTCTCTTGATCTAACTGTTCAGTGTACAAGCTAGGTTCACACTCTGAATGTAGTACTGTAGGATGATGTTATCACATATTTGTAACAGTAAATGCCACAGCACTGTACCGATATATTTCATGTTTACATGGTGCCCACAGCACAAGACTGGGAACTTGTAAAACTTTAAAAATCCTCTGGGATCGATTCTCAAAGGGTTGACGCAAGCTGCAGCAAAGGTGACTTGAGCCGATTGTCAATGAACTGTGGACCCTGTACCTGATTCTCTATCGGGCAGGGTCCCAATGGCAAAGTCTCACAGCTTGCAGCAACCTTAGCAGTGTGCAAAACAGAGAGTGCTCCTGGACAGGTTGATGCAAGCCTGCGGCAGTGTACGAAGCAAGAAAGCAAGTGCACCGCCAGCCCTGATCCCTGATCATATTGTTTAAAGTCCCTGGTGAGCTAGCACCCCTCCGACCCAATTCCCAATCATATTATTTAAATTGCCCTTGTGGGCTAGTGGCCCCCCAGCCCTGACCCCCCATCATATTATTTAAATTTCCCTGAATGGCTAGCAGCCCTTACCGGCCCTGATCACCCCATTTTGCCATCTGAACTATTCATTAGTTGTCCAGTGGATCTGCTGAGCCCGATCCCCATTACATACATACAAAACATACCTGATGGCCTAGTGGACCACCACCCAGTAGTGCTCTACCACCCCACTCCCCCAATCTGTAACCCAGCTGGTGACTGCTACAGTCCACTGTCACCACTGCAGCCTGCCAATGACTGAGCTATGCATGAGCACGTACTGTACATAGTACATGCTCAGTGACTGACAGCTGCTGTCAATCACTGAGTGCATACTATAGAGAGTATGCGCTCATGCATAGCTCAGTCTGCGGCTGGCCGGGGTGGTGAGCAGTGGGCTGTACCAGTCACCAGCTGGGATTAAATGTTGGGGGCACCAGGCTGGAAGGGCACTGTCGGGTGGGGGTCCACTAGACCATCAGGTATGTTGCATCTGTATGTAACAGGGAATTGAGCTCAGGGGATCCACTGGACCACCAATGAATAGTTCTAATGGCAAAACAGGATGGAAGTGGCTTTAGGGAGTCCACCAGCTCACCAGGGCACTTTAAATAGTATGATCAAGGATCAAGCTGGGAAAGCTGCTAGTCCACCAGGGCACTTTAAATAATGTTATCAGAGATCGGGACTGTTGTGGAGGGTACCTGTACTATGAGGGCTCAAGACCCTGGTGGCACATTGACACAACCACCAGAGGACACCTAGGTATGCTTATGTACCCAGAAAATTGTCCTCTGCAGGTGGTTTCAGAATACCATTTATGGGGATGCGGAAGCTTGCATTTGACACAAACCCCCTTGTGCCATGCCACTTCCCATTTTATAAGGCAAGGAAGGCGCAAGCCTCCTTTGCTTCAAGCAGCCTGCGTTTGTCGCATGCTGCTTTTGAGACTAGCTTGTGGCACATATTTTGGCACAAGATGCTGATTGCATCTCTTTTCTTTGACACAGGCACCTTGCATCAATTAAAGCGTTTTGAGAATTGGCCCCTCTATCTTACTTCAGAAATGAAAATATATAAGATAAACATTACTACTCACTGACTCCATTGCAAACTCTCTCTTACCACAATGCTACTCTGCCATCATCACTCTCTACAACACAACCAAAACCTGCCTGACACAATATGCAAGCAAACATTAAGCACTGACAAATCAATATCAATCAATATATTTATTTATAAAAACATTATTCACAAATTGACCAGAGTGCTTGTACAGTCATTATAAAATGCAATGTTAAAATATTCAATAATAATAAATTACATATCAACGTCAGTCCATATAATCAAGACTCAGGAAAAGCAAGGTTGAAGACGTGAGTCTTGAGAGCAAATTTAAAACTCTTATCTGGTGAGTAGAGAGTTCCATAGAGTTGGATCCAAAAATGCAAATGCCCTGCACCGGAGGTTTTCAAACGGACCCTGGAAACCTCTAGCAATTCCTCATCGGTGGAGCAGAGTGAGCAGAGGGAAAGGTAAGGGCAAAGAATATCTTGCAGATAACACAGTCCCTGTCCATGTAGGGCCTTATAGGTCAGCAAACTGACCTTGAAGGTGATCTGCACTGAACAGGCAGCCAGTGCAGGCTGCGGAGAACAGGTGTGACATGGCATGATTGAGGTAAACCAGTCAACAGCCTGGCTGACACATTCAGAACCAGCTGCAAGCAATGGATTTCAACCCCCAGTAACCCTAGGTACATGGCATTGCAGTAGTCAAGGCAGGAGGTCACAGAGGTGTGGACCAACATTGAAAGGTCATCAGGCAAAACATGGCGTTTGATCCAGGCAATATTCCTCAGCTGGTAAAATGAGGTCTTGATTATGGATGACACCTGAGATTTAAGTGTCAACCCCTCATCAAACAAAATACTCATATTTTGCACCCACTCAGAGGTTGCCAGCTGGTTGCCTCCAAGCCAAAGCCTAGAAGATCGCCGAGTCGAGAACCCTCTACCTGATGACCTGGGTCCCCAACCATCACCTCAGTCTTGTCCAGGTTCAACTACAGTCAGTTAGCACTCATCCAGTCTTGGATCTCAGCGAGGCAGTTGTTAAAAGTTGAGACAGCTCCATCCAGCTTGGGTAAAAAGGACATGTATAGCTGAGTATTATCTGCATAGAAGTGAAAATGCAGCCCATACCACCTTATAATGTCTTCTAACAGCAGCATATACACCACAAAAAACATGGGTGATAAAACAGACCACTGTGGTACCCCACAAGACAGGAAGAATGGGTCTGAGGAATAAATCCCTGACACCACCCTCTGAGTTCTGCCAGTGAGGAAAGAATGGAACCACCTGGGGACTGTTCCAGACAGATCACAGATCAACCACAGGCACTTCAATAACACTACTTGGTCCGAGACAAGATGGTGACTTAAAAATTTACTGCTACAACCCCTGAGCCAAGATCTATTAAAAATCTTCCTTGAAGTCAACCCCCCTCCCCCCGGGCACTCTCGAGATTTCATAACCGGAGTACTTAAGCAGCTTTGATACTGACCAAGAACCTGATCAGATGTCGGGGAGTTGCGATTATTGTTTATCTTCCACCGAGCTGCTTGTGTTGCAGACCTAATGGCGTACTCAAGAAAGGAGACTGAGGATCTGTCAGTTAGAGAAATGTTCACATCCATTATTTCTAGTATTGATGCTTTAACACTGGCTTCTAATACAACTGCAGTCTCAATTCAACAGACTGACACCCGACTAGACCGAGTAGAACAAAATGCATTGGCACAAGATGATGTGGTCCAAGGCCATTGCGCCACTCTAAGGAATCAAGCTGCACAAATTATTGCCCTACAAGACAAACTCGATGATCTCAAGAACAGGGGCTGTAGTAACAATTTGTGGTTCCTGGGATTTTCCGAAGGTTGTGAGGAAGGCAAGACCATTCATTTTCTCCAAACAGCTTTGCCTGAAGTACTGGATCTCCCCCCTGCCACTAGGATAACGATAGGAAGGGCGCACAGGTCACTTCAACCCAAACCATCTGAGGGAGACAGGCCGAGGCCCATTATCGCCAGACTATTAAATTTTGCTGAAAAAGAAGCTATATGTGGGCAAGCGAGGGAGCTTGGGTCACTACAATGGAGAGGCCATCGCATCATGATTTTTTCAGGAGTTTTCAAAGGAACATGCAAATAAACAATGAGCCTTCACAGAGGTACGTCACAGATTACACGAATTGCAAGCGCCCTTCACTCTCCGTTATCTGGCTATATTGACAATTGCAGTGAATGGAATTTCACATCAGTTTGCCACCCCTGAGGCTGCACTTAATTATATTTCAGCGACCTGGTCTACCTCTGACTCCTCAGAATCCCAAGCTGCTGGTCTGACTCACTCTAATGGCCAAGCTCTGAGGAACCCCTCTCAGAAGCCTGATTCCCTGGGTGCCCCGGGACCTGGGTCTCCCCGGTCTCTCAAGAATGAGCTAGAGCCCAGGAACCCTAAAGTTCAGAAAAGGCCTCCACAATCCCCACACTCCAAAACAGATCACCCACAAGGGCGCAGACAGGATGAGGCTGGTATCAAACAGTGTCAGCAGAGTGGAATGCCAGGAAATCGTTTATACCAGCCCCTAATTTTCAAAGAACAGATTTGCACCACTTGATTCTCATCAGAAGAATGACCTACTGAGCTCTATGGAACCTTCCACTGATGAGTGTAAAGGATCAGACTTGGAGGGCACTGAGACATCCTGGGCAAAGGGTGTTGAGGCTGCTTTCCCATTGCAGGACTTAGAACTGAAGCCAGCGGCCTCCGCCACACTGTTAGGCCTTGAATCTATGGTGCAACCATCTGAGGACATTAACTCAACTTGAACAACCAGCTGAGAGATAGTTCTCAGATAAGTACCCATGGTTTTGTGTCTGGGGGCATTGGGGAGGCTGTCATCGCTCACTAGGGGGTATTGTTTAAGGGGTCTAAATGAAGCTACTGTTACTGAACAGTTATTCCCAATTGGGGCCCTATTACCTCATGCTAGGCTGCTCTGTTTACTTGCCAGGCCATCTGAGGATACCTCCCCTCCTTCGACAGACACTTTAACTCGACAAAATTCTGTTATATGTATGTTGGCCATTTGGCTCAAGTGTTAAAGCGAATAAGGGTTTATGAATATGTTTAATGTGCTCTTTATCTCCAGATGCATTTGGTTCTTTGTTAAGGCTCTTTTCATGGAGGCTATGGGTCCCTCTCTAAACCTACACTGCCTGGGTTACAGTTCAGCCAACTCACGAATATAGACAGTTGAAGCTGATCTTTACATTATTGTTTAGTTAAACATGCGCATCTGTCTGGTAACAGCTCCCTTTTGTTCTTGAGCATTACACCAGTTATATAGAAGAAAGAAATTATTTTCCAGCTATACACATTCCTCCCCCTTCCCAACTGGGTAGAGGCTTCTGGCATAACTCCTACTAGGCTCTGGGGTATAGCTGCTGATGCGTGTACATTGTTTACAGTCTAACAGTACAGTAAGTGTTCTTACTAGTTCCCCTAGCATTTGCTGGGTTTGACCAAGAGCTAGTGGTTTTTGTCACAGGCCCCAGAGAAGTGAGAGGGTTTTCCATTGGCTGTTTTCAGCTGAATAAGCCCCTCACCATTCTTATTATAGGATAAGTTTTGACTTGATTTTTTTTTTTTTATGCACAGAGTTGTTTTAGATCGAGAAATGCAGTGTGGGATCTCACATTAGGCTTACGGTGTGTTAGGTGTTCTAACTTTTGCTAGGAGGGATGTTACTCTTTTGTGTTTATACTCCCAGTCTCTTAAGGTTTTATCTCACCCTAGTGGACACACTTAGTACAGTCACCCCGTTGAATCTTCATATCCCCCCTCCACAGTTAACCCCTTTAACTAGTCGCTTGCGTGGGATAGTATGACTGACTTATTAGTACACACTTGGAATGTACGGGGCTTAAATTCCCCTGTCAAAAGGAAAAATGTTTTAACCCATTTGAAGCGTCTTAAATCTCAGGTGGCATTTCTTCAGGAAACAAAACTTTCAGGAGAAGACCATGCTCATCAGATTAAGGATTGAGTAGGACAACAAGTATCTTCCCACGCTACTACTAGGAAATGCAGAGTAATAATTTTAATTCATAAATCTTTGCCTTGGACCCTCTCTAAGACTTTATTTAGTGCTGATGGTAGATGGGTTTTAGGTACCTACGATACCCCCTCAGGACCTATCACTCTCTGTAACCTTTATGCCCCAAATGAAGATACGCCACAGTTTTTTCATGATATACAGTAGCACAGGCTATTTTGGAATTTACCTCCCCTTCCTGCCCTCTCCTCACTAGAGAAGATTTTAACCTTTCACTAGTTCCATCTTTGGACAGGAATGATGGAAGCAAAGAGACACACATTAGATGAATAAATCGTCTCCATCAAATGATTTTGGATCAAGGGCTATCAGATATTTGGAGACATTTTCACTCCAGAACTAGAGATTATACATTCCACTCAGAGCCCAATGCCTCCTACAGCTGATTGGACTTTTGGTTGGGATCCTTGACAGTTACAGCTAAATCTCTAGATGTTACCATTCTCCCTAGAGTAATTTCAGATCACGCCCCAGTTCAACTTTTAATTCAATGGGACACTAACCCTGCCCCATCCCACCACTGGAGGATGGACCCTCTATTAATTAGGGACCCCAATTTTATCCCATGGGCTCTGAATGAAGCTGCCCTTTTCCTAGTCCACAACCCTATAGCTGACATGTCTACTGGTAACGCATGGGAAGCCTTTAAGGCCACCATGCGTGGCAATATAATGGGATTTGCAGCAGCAAAAAGAAGGGAACGGGAACTACATCTGGCATCTCTAGAACAGAAATTAAAAGAGGCTGAAAGCCTTTTTAAGGCCACACCCTCCACCACTCCGAATTCCTCAATAGGTAAAGTTGTTCTAAATCTGCAGTTTGAGATCAATCAGCTCCTTAATAGAAAGGCTGAAATAGCCATACTACCTCTACAACACTCTTTTTGGAAAGGTGGAGATAAAGCCGGCAAGATACTCACTTATCAGCTTCATAAACTACATGTTAGTACATATATTGCTGGCCTTACGGATGTATGTGGAACTCTGGCCACTGCCCCCAAGGCAATAAATGATATAATGGCTGCCTATTAAAGAATTTATACACTTTCACTCATGCACATCTGAACGAGGAGATACAGCACTTCCTCCAATCCTGTTGGCTCCCCAAAATTTACTGACAAACAAGCTCAGCTTCTCGAGTCCCCAGCATATCCGCAGAGGAGGTTAGTACTGTGATTAAGTCCCTCAAGTTGGACAAATCCCCCAGAAACAATGGATATACTGCAGCTTTTTACCACGCTCTAGCACCCACTCTTACTCCCCTGTTAATGGCAGTATTTCAAGATATCAAGCTCAGATATTCCCTTCCCGCCTCACTAAGAGAGGCAACTATTGTACTCATCCCTAAAAAAGGTAAGGACCCCACCAAGCCAAGCAATTATTGACCGATATCCTTGATTAATATTGATAGTAAGCTTTATGCCAAAATCTTAGCAACCAGGTTAAATCCCCTCCTGTCAAGTCTCATACATCCATCCCAAGCAGGTTTTATCCCCGGGCGACACAGCTCTGATCATTTAAGGACATTAATGAATCTCATGCATATAGCAAAGTATCTTTCTACCCCTGCTGCAGCAGTCACTGTGCATTTTGAAAAAGGTTTCTACTCTGTTGAGTGGGACTATTTATATTTGGCTTTGGCATCATTTGAAGTTGGTCCAAAATTCCTGTCAAGAATTCAAACTATTTACACATTTCCCTCAGCTAGAGTTAACATGAATGCCATACTCTCCGGTCCTTTTCACCTTGAACGGGGAACAAGGCAAGGCTGCCCATTGTCCCCACTTCTTTTTGTTTTGGCAGTAGATCCTCTAGCTCTGGCACTCCGTAGTCACCCAGGTATTAATGGTATCAAAGTGGGCAATACAGAATACACTTCCCTTATGTACGCTGATGATTTGCTTCTCCCCTTGGTAGACCTGCAAAAATCCACTCCTCCGTTACTGGAGTTGTTGGATTTATTTTCTCAATACTTAGGACTGAAACTGAATCAGGCCAAGGTGGAGGTACTCTCCCTGAATGGGAAGTGTTCCCAAGAGATAGCTCACACTGTAGGCCTACTGTGGGCACCAAAGGGGATCACATTTCTGGGTATTAAGCTCACATCCTTTTTAGATACTCTATGGCAGACAAACATTCAACCCCTTCTTAGCTCTCTAAAAATGAAGTTTGATAGATGGAAACTCTCCAAATGATGCTTGCAGACAAAATTGCCACAATTAAAATGGTTTCTGCACCCAAGATTTGTTACCTTCTAATGTATATGCCTATCCCTCTCCCTAAACAATGGTATCTGGCTTTGGATAGGCTTATTGGAGATTTCCTATGGGAAGGCAACAAACCCCGATTTTGCAGTGCCCAACTGAGAGCTCATTGGAGCAAGGGAGGGTGGAGCCTTCCATGGGTAGAAGGATACCATCAGGCATTTCTCTTGGCACAAACAGTTAAAGGGCTGCATCCTCTAACATCATTATCCCCACAATGGGGAATAGAGCTTGATATTACTGAGTCAGTACACTTCTCATCCCTTCTGATGCCCCACAGGGCTCATAGAGCTAGTTCCTCTGACAGAGGTATGTCCCCTTTCACGTCTCCATCTGTTGAGGCAGCCAGGTCCAACTGACTAGCTGTTCACAAAAGATTGAACCAGACTCCTCTTTCCCTGTTCTATACCCCTCTATGGCTTAATCCAGATATTACCATTGATGCACAATGGGTATATTGGAAATCCTGGGCAGACAAGGGTATTCTCGTACTAAAAAACGTGCTAGACCACCCTCTTAAGACCCTCTATACATTTTAATCCCTTCAACATATCTGGAACCTTTCTCGTACAGACTTTTGGAAATATATTCAGCTCAGGGCAGCACTCAGGTATATATTGCACCCTTCGATGCCCCAAGGACATAGCTCAGAGCTACATATCTGGATACAACAACCGATAGGCCTAGCAGGGCGCATCTATGCTAAATTAAGAGATACCCTTCCCCAATATTCTGAGAGGGTGAGACTGAAGTGGGAAAAGATGCTCTGGACTCCTATCTCCTCTATATCCTAGAAACAGTCCTGATTAGATACCCATAAATGGTTGATGGACGCTAGGACAAGATTAATACAGAACAAAATAGCCCACTCTTGGTACAAATCACCAGCTATGCTTTATACAGCTAAGATTCTGGAGTCTGACTCCTGCTGGTGATGTCAGGGCTCAGGTGTGGATATTCCACATATATTGTGGTCTTGTCCGCAATTGAAATCCCTGTGGCAAGGCATCCATGATACTGCATGCAAAGTGTTAGAGAAGAAGCTCCCTTTTAGTCCACTTTTTTACATTTTGGGTATCCGAATGGAGCTCCCACAAATGACCCCTCATGAGATTAGATGGTTGGCATTGATTTTGCTCCAAACTAAGAGAGCTCTATTATGCAAATGGAGGGCCCCTTTGATGCCTACAGTGACTGAGGTGTTAGTAGCTCTCTCCTCTCTAGCCAAATTGGACATGATTTCACACCTGCAGAAGTACCAAATGTCCAAATTCAATCAATATTGGACCCTCTACCTTAATTTCCTGAAGCTCCAGAACTCGAACATCCCCCAGGAGGGTATTGGTTGACTTTTCTTTCCACTGGCTGATATAGCTATATTTATCCCATGATATCATACAGGCGGGGTAGGTTGTTTCCCCCATAGGAAATCTCTGCTGGGTCATATGGCCTTGTGAAGAAACAGATTAGGTTCTAGTACTATATCAAGGCCTCTAGCCATCATCTCCTTAAATGCTGCAGGGTTTCTCTCCCCTCACTGTGTTTGTGCTTCTACTTTACTACTTTGAGAAGAGTACCTGTTAGTGTCTGATTTGGTTCCATTCTACCATCTGGGATGAAGTAATGGCCTTAATCTTCACTGAAACCTATATTGGGCATTTGGGGGTATCTCTGTCTGTGCTTGTTGGGATTGTAAATCGACCACTTAATGTAACAAGTAACAAGTAGCTGTTTAAGGTGCCTAAATTTCCTCCTCTGAGGCTCTGGATGGAGCTTGGTAGGTTATCACAGCTTTCTAAATGGTCCCATCTCAGTGATACACTTTATGAGATCAATACCTTTGGGTAGGAATGACAATCTGATAGATATGAAGTTACTACTGCTATAGTTAATTATATTACCTTATCTTACAATAATTAATTTGTCCTAGGAAATTGCTAGTTATGAACCTTGTATTAATTAGCTTTGCTATCCCCACCAATCATTTCACCCCATGCTCTCTATCCCTTCCCTCCTTCCCTTCCTTATTTGTCTCCCCCACCCTTTTTTCCTCACCTCTCTTCCCTATTTTGTTTCCTTGGGTTGTTTAAGTACAGTAACACTGCATTGCCAATGAGTTTTCGATCTGCTGTTTGCTCCATTTTGTATCACTGTATTTGTTGGAAAACAATAAAAAATGTGGTAACAACACTACTTGGTCAACGGTGTCGAACGCTGCAGAGAGATCAAGGAGAACTAAGATGGAATGGCTCTTCCTATCTCTCGCTATAAGGAGATCATTGCTTACTTGAACTAGGGCCCTCTCTGTACTATATCTCTTCCAAAATCCAGACTGGAGAGGATCATAGACATCATGAATGGTAAGATGATCCTCCAGTTGCAGCATGGCCACCTTCTCAGTAACCTTACCCATAAAGGGAAGGTTAGAGATAGGTCTGCAGTAAGCGAGACAGTCCAAGTTGAGGGAGGATTTCTTATGGAGAGGTGTCACCACCGCCTCCTTCAGGGTGTTGGGAAACATGCCTATCTCCAATGAACACCAGGCTATCTCAGCTAGGACCGGATCGATGACATCAACACACCCCACAAGTAGGCGGGTCGGGCCCGGGTCCTAATTACAGCAGTTCAGCTACTCTGGATGATCTTTACAATATCCACGATCACCAACCAAAGTCAAACCAGACAAACCAAGGGTTTGCAACCTCCGACAAACCACTACCGCGTGCATTGGAGGGAGCTGTGCAGATCTCAGACCTGATGCTGGCAATCTTATCTGCAAAGAATTGAGCAACTTGTCACACTTATTCTGTGATAATACTCTCTGAGACTGCAGGCAGACTGAATTGCACAGTCTGTCAATGATTCAGAAGAGCTGGGCTAGTAGATTCTTTGCTGCAGCGAAATCCCTGGACAGGAACTCTGCCTTCTTATGGAAGACAGCCAATTGATAGTCCATATAATGGGCCATCAGTCTAAGTCTGTTGGTATCGAGGCCTGAAATCCACCAGCGCTGCTCCATCCTTCACCCCACCCACCTCAGCTCCCTCAAGGTCCCATCAAACCAGGGGGACCGAGGGTGGAGGGTGAGGGCGCGAACTCAGACAGGAGCTATGGAATGCAGAGCCATGGTCACAACCTTGTTATAGGCCTGTAACAGATTTTCTGGATCTGTGCTTGCACTCAGAAAACCCGATGGGTCAAGCACTGCCTTCAGACCATCTGAGATCAAACCTCTTAAAGGCGGTACCGGACCATCTCTACAGGGTCGGGTCTATGGGAGGGAAGCCTGGAAATTTAATTATATAGTGTGGTGGTCAGACCATCTGACTGGCTCCACTACCAGGTCAGAGGTCTCCATACCCAGAAGGAAGACCAAATCCAATAAGTGACCATGACTATGGGTCACAGAGGTAATCGCTTGTGTGAAGCCCAATGAAATCATAAGTTGGACGAAGTCCTGACCAAATTGCAAGAGTTCATTATCAACCCAGGCATTGAAGTCCCCCAGAACAGTCATCTGAGGGCCACCAACACCATATCAACAACAAAGTCTGCTACTTCCTGCAGGAATTGCTTCTCACCCCCGGGTGGACGACAGAAAAGAAAAATCCTGTACTTCACACCTGTGCCCATGATTAAGGCTGTATTTTGTTCACGGTAAAAAGTGCATGATTTCATGGCTCATGCGAGGTCCAAATTAACATTTTCATGGAAACACACTCGCATAGGCAATTATTTGAGAAACAGTTCTTTACTTCATTAAATGTATTAAAAACAAATGAAAAACATCATGTACATTTCATAAAACTGCAAGACAGTGAACATAAAGTGCATTTGTGCAAAAATATAGAATAATAATAGAATCTGTCTTTACAGTTCATCCAGAACTTCACAATGTCTTTTTCAGAAGAGCTGAATGTGCTGCCTTGTGCTTCCTGAATATAGGAGCATAGCTCAGCTTTTATTTGGCATGAACATTCCTGAGTTTTAATCTGCTAATGGCAAGTCTTGATTTTTTAAATGTAATCCCTAATTAATAAATGGACTGGTTAAATCTAACATAACGATCTAATTCTTTGATCTCCCTGTCACCACAAAACGCAGTTAAGACTTGATAATTTACTGTGTGTGTTGACACTATATGACTGGATTACAGGTTGATTAAGTGATTAACTTCACTTAATGCGAGTTGAGTAAGAGGTGATCGGGAGATGAAAACAAAGGGAAGCAAGATAAAATCGTGCTGTAATAACTATCCGAAACTTAATAAGACTGACTTTTCACACATTGGCAAAATTCAGGGAATTGGTTGATTTTCACAGAATCCGTGAATTCTGTGCATGCCGTGAATTAATTTCTGCCTTACCCATGATACATTCAAAGGACCTGGTCTTCCCCACTTGCACATCTACAAGGCTCAATTCTGGTTTAAAGCATATGGCTACAACCCAGCCTGTACGATCCATCCTCAGACAGTTTATCACCGAGAACCCAGCCAAAATTACTGATTCCAAGACTGGGCCAGCATTATCATCCAGCCCGGTCTCAATGATGCACGCCAGGTCAAATGTCCCAGCAAGATCAACAATCACCACTGTCTTGTTTTTAATAGACCTGACATTGCATAACACCACCTGAGTAGGATGGGACACCAAGGCTGGCTGTATCATCTGCCCACTTAACGTGGAGCCCTTGGGTATGTGAATCAGGGAGGGAGGATCCCTCTCCTGAACCCATTTTACCTCATGGTGCCTTCTAGTCACCAAAACCCAATCCACACACCCAGTTCCACTCTTCCCCTGGGTCCAGGACCCCCGACCCTGCGCTTACTCACTACTGTCCTCAGCGTGTGGCACTGCCCAAACACACCTGTGGATGGCAGGGGGAAGATGAAAGGGCACAGACAATGGAGCTCAGCAGGAGAGTAGCGCCTGACCAGGAGAGCTCTCTGCCAACACATAACTTCACAAACCCACAATAGCAGTCAAACAACAAATCCACAGCAACGAACACAAAAGAAAAATAAAACAATATCCCACAGTCCACCCCAAAACCCAATCCCATAAAATAATATAGAATCCAAAAACTCAAGTAATAGACAACAGAGACACTGATGAAGCAATTTACAGATAATCAAGAGTCAGTGTTCAAATATAGGCATAAAGCACACCAGAGCTTCTAGCCTGAAATTAGGCAGGGATGGGGTTCTCATCCTCACCATCTGCCAGTAATGATTAAATCCCAACTGTAGTACCCCCACTATCACGGTTCACAATAGCTGTTGAACTAGGTAGAATAAAAATCATAGAGGCTCTCTCACAGTTTCACAGGTCAGGCCTTTAAACCTTAAATCTGCCCAAAGCCATGGTATCGTCACTGGAAGTCCACAATATCTTCCAGTTAGACCAGGTCCAAAGATGATACAGCTTCATATTAATCCATATGGCCACTAATAAGCTGCCCCACAGGTCGACAGTATGAGTTGAATAGCCAAACGGAAATTAGAGACCCTACAAATGTCTGTTTCTGTACTGTTTTCTTTATGACCTTGCAGTGCTTATCAAACCATTTGTTATTAGCCTCATTTCCTGCGCAATTATATATTCTGTCTGAACTAGATAAGGAGTGTTTAACATAAAGTGTGTTTATAACCCACTGGCAATATGGGTAGAAGGATACCAGCAGGCATTTCTCTGGGCACAAGCAGTTAAAGGGCTGCATCCCTGAACATCATTATCCCCACAATGGGGAATAGAGCTTGATATTACTGAGTCAGTACACTTCTCATCCCTTCTGATGCCCCACAAAGCTCATAGAGCTAGTCCCTCTGACAGAGGTATGTCCCCTTTCACGTCTCCATCTGCTGAAGCAGCCAAGTTGAACTGGCTGGCTGTCCACAAAAGATTGAACCAGACTCCTCTTCCCCTGTTCTATACCCCTCTATGGCTTAATCCAGATATTACTATTGTAAGCAGCACAGACATAACAGATTGTAAAACAGAGACAGTCAATTAGGTCCAAGAACATGATACAATAATGAAGGCAGAACAGTATGCAACAATACAAATCAAAGTGCAGTGATGTTCCAAGTGCTAAGTTTATAGGCAGTTTACAAGTGTTAGTGTAGGATTTGGGATGGAGTAAGGAGTACTATTAATAGAGTAGGAACTAGGTGCTAGGGCACCAAGTGCAAGTGAAATTATGGTATATTACCAGTGGGTTATAAACACACTTTAATGTTAAAAACTCCTTATCTAGTTCACTTGCACAGCGAGTGGTAGGATAAAGGTAGTGGGGTGCAGAAGGCGCCCTGGGATTAGACATGACTTGGGGAGAGACCTGACGTGTTTAGTTCTTGTCACCAGGGTTTTCACCAGACCGAGTGGGCAGGTAGCCAGAAGGGCTGCATTGTCCACCAGTCCCCTGAGGGCGGTGCTTTGCAATGCCAGATTGGTCAGAAACAAGACTGCAATTATGGCAGACTTGGTTTCTTTGGCTGATCTGGCTTGCATTACAGAGACCTGGATCGGTGATGATGCTGGCTCAGTTTTAGAGGCTGCCATCCTATCTGGGTATACCATAGTGCACTGCCCCAGAGTGGAACACAGGGATGGTGGGGTAGCCATCTGTTTTAGATCTGAGCTGGGCTTCACTGTGCACTCAGTGAGAGCACCATATTCATTTAAATGTGTGGCCATTCATGGGGGTCCGGGTGCAGGCTGCTTGGTTCTCCTGATTTACCGTCCTCCTGGGGTGGCGGGAGATTTTTTGCAGGAAGTGGATGATTTGATCATCGGGGAAACATTGGAGGCTCCCAGATGTTTAGTGCTGGGGACTTCAATGTTTGGGCCGAGGATGAATCCTCTTGGCTTGGTCATAACTTCCTCCAGATGATATCATCTCTGGGCTTTGCGCAGGGAGTTTCTTCCACGACTCATCATGGTGGCCACATGTTGGATTTGGTGTTCTCACTGGGGCTTGAGATAAATAGTCTCAGCATTGATAGGGTCATTTGGTCTGATCATTGCACGGTGAAGTTCTAGTTCGGGATGCCCCTCGGTAGCCCTCCCCCTCCTGAGATGGTCAGTTATCGCCCTTTGAGGGGTTGACCCCCGAGGGTTTCTTGGCGGTGGCTGACCTATCTAGTGTGGACAATGCATGTGGTGGGGGGTGTGCACAGTAGTGGAAGCCTATAATAAGGCGCTTTCTGATGCGCTTGACTCCCTCGCAGCGGTCCATGTATGACCCAGGTCTTCTCACTTGAGGTCCCTTTGGTATTATGGGGAGCTCAAGGAGATGAAGACCTTGGGTCAGAGATTAGAGTGCTGCTGGCAGAAGTCTGGTCTGGAGGTAGACAAAATTGCCCTACGTATGCACTATGGTGCATACCAGGGGGCAATCGACAGTAAGAAGGCAGAATACCTGTCCAGGGAGATTGCTGCAGGGAGGAACCAACCAACTGTGTTCTTTTGGACTGTGGACAGGCTCCTTCATCCTTCCTGTCTACAGCCGAAGGTAGCCTTTTCAAATGCATTGTGCGATGAGTTTGCTCGGTTCTTCTCGGACAGGGTGTCTGCCATCAGGCAGGGGGTTCCACCAGTGGACCAGAATCTGGCCGATAGTGGTCACCATCGGTGACCAGAGAGCACTCTGCCTGTTTAGGGTGAGGTTTAGACTGGTGGAGATGGCTGAGGTCGATGAGATTGCCTCCAAGCTTCGGCACACCTTTTGTGAACTGGACCCGGTGAAAAACTTGTTTCTTAATGAGATGTGTTAACTCCGTTGGCCCGGTGTTTGCCCTGATTGTCCGGTGTTCCTTGTCAGAGGGGGTCTTTCCTGATGTCTTGAAGGAGGCATTGGTGAGACCCCTTCTGAAAAAAACATCGATGGACCCTGACGTCAAGGCAAATTACCATCCTATCTCCAATCTTCCATTTTTAGGTAAGATTGTCCAGAAGGTGGTGGTGCTTCAGCTTGAGGAGCATCTCATGGACACAGTCTTTATGAGCCACTCCAGTCTGGGTTCCATGTGAGGCATAGCACAGAAACTGCACTAGTTCGGGTGCACAATGACCTCCTTAGGGCTAGAGATTGAGGGGAGGAGACAATTCTTGTTCTCCTCGCTCTCTCTTCAGCATTTGACACAGTGGACCATCGAGTGTTACTTGACTGCGAAAGGGAATTCTGCAGACTCGCCAGCTCTGTCATCTGCTGGTTTGAGTCTTTTTTATCTAACAGGAGGCAGAGGGTAGTGATGAGGAATTTCTCGTCCTCCCCTGACCACCTGTTGTGCAGAGTTCCCCAGGGTTCGGTCTTGTCACTGATGTTGTTTGCCATGTACATGTTACCCCTGGGAGAGCTCATTAGGAAGTACAGCTTGGGTTTTCACTGCTATGCTGCTGATACCCAGCTGTACTTTTCCTTTGCCCCTGGAACATCTTGAGCAGTAGAAGTGCTTAACAGCTGCCTTGCTGAAATCAATGACTGGATGGCCTCCAGCTGGTTGTGACTGAACCCCAGTAAGACGGAGGTACTGGTGGTGGAGTCGAACAGAGGGTGTGATAGATTGGCCTCTGGTGCAGAGACAGGACTTTGCCTTGGCTCTATACCATTGAAGACCTCCTCTAGGGTGAGTGATCTGGGTATTATTCTTGACAGCGGTTTGACACTTGAGTTTCAGATGGCTTCCATTGTCTGTACTAGCTTTTATCATCTGAGGAATATCACCAGGATCAAGTCCCTGGTTCCACCACTGGGCATCCCCACTTTAGTGCATGCCTTCGTGATGTCCAGGCTTGACTACTGTAATGCACTGTATCTCGGGGTCTCTGGGGATACCCTGCACTGACTGCAACTGGTGCAGAATGTGGCAGTGAGGTTGTTGACAGGACAGTCTAAATACTGTCATATTACTCCGGTGCTGCGTCAACTGCACTGGCTGCTGGTTAGGTGGAGGGTCCTCTTTAAGGTGGGTTTGCTTGCCTTTAAGGCCCTACACAGCCTGGGCCCCGCTTAGCTGAGTTACCTTCTTACACCTGCTGTCTCATTCCACTCCCTCCACTCCTCTTCTAGGGGCCTCCTCGCGATTTTCAGGACGAGGCTAAGAACTGCTGGCGACAGAACGTTTAGTGTCGCTGCCCCCATCCTGTGGAATTTGCTCCCCTTAGTTGTTAGGGAGACCCCATCTGTTGAGGTATTTAAGGCCCACCTCAAGGCATTCTTGTATAAACAGGCATTCCCAGACTATGTTTTATAGTTCATATTTGTTTTAAAAAAACATTTGTTATGTTTATTTTAGTTTTAGAGACTCTAAATGTAGCTGTAGCCGAGGGTAGCAAATTGTGCAGCAAATTTTGTTTTAATTTGTTTGGAGTAGTGTATTTAATTGATTATTATTGTGCTGTGCTGTATTTATTCAATTGATGTATGGCACCCAGAGCCTCCGGGATGGACATCTTTTTAAATAAAATTTGCCTTGCCTTGCCATTTGCCAACTAAAAAGTGCTGGAGAGAAGGTGAGGAAGATAGAGGAGGGGGAGATGGGTTGGTGGGAGATAACCAAAACCTAGTCCCCTTCAAGATGTGGAGAACCCTGCAAGGGAGCAAGGAGTCAGCACTCTAGGGAAGATTAATGGAAAAATTGGTTGCAGAGAGTAAGAAAGTAGTCAGTGACATAATTCTAATTGGGCTGGCAGTATAGCCTAGAGGTTAGAGGAATGAGGTGTGAACGAGCTGATACATCCAGCAGCCCAGACCTGAGTTTGATTCTCACAACCTCCGCTTGCATACTGTGTGACTGAGCAAGTAACTTAACCATCCAGTGCTCCCAGGTCACCCCTGAAAATAGGCGTTTGTGCCTAGTGGGCCTTACCCGGTTACCAAGACTAAAAAAAAAAATAATAATAATTCCCCTTCAGGATGCTGACAAGCCTGCAAGGGGGTCAAGGTGCAGGCAAGTAGGAACAAGTAAAGAGGAGTTAGGAGGAATTAATTCAGGGGTAGCTGGAAGAGATGATGGGGAGAGCAGCCAGCAACCTAGTTCCACTCCAGGATGCTGAAAGCCCTGCTGGGGGATGAGGAGCTGATGAGAAGGAATAAGTAAAGAGGCATTAAGGAGGATTAAAGTAGGTACAGCTGGAAGAGAGGAAATTATGAAGTGCAGTAGCAAGGGAGTTGGAGGAGGAGGAGTGTTGTATTTGCAGGGGTACAGCATTCCAGGCATGAGGGAAATAGTGAGCATTTCTCTAGGTACTGTAGGACTACACTTTTTATATGAGCCACATCAGATCGATAGGACCCTCAGAAAATGTTTACTTTCCCATACTTTTTGTACAGTAAATGTTCTAGCCCTATGAAATGAATAAATATTGATTAGACAAAAATTCAAGCTGCTACCATAAGGAGTAGGAAAAGGGATTTATTATTCTCAATGAGCTTATTGCAGCTAACTTTAATGATTTATGGCCTCTTTTATTCATCCTTGGGTCTGTTGCCTGTCTCATTGGGCTATTAAGGGCATTAGCCACATGCCACAAAT
Source organism: Neoceratodus forsteri (assembly GCA_016271365.2). Lineage (NCBI taxonomy): Eukaryota > Metazoa > Chordata > Ceratodontiformes > Ceratodontidae > Neoceratodus > Neoceratodus forsteri. The sequence continues at coordinate 875,210,016 of CM057450.1, forward strand.
CTGTTTGCAGGTCCAAGTCACTTCCTACCATCTCATTCATAACTTACACCAATTATATAGTTAAACTCAGAAATAAGTTCTGGAACTTTGAAGAACCAACCTTCTAAGTGAATGAGGTCCTGACACAGCTCTTGAATGACAGCCTGGATATTAGTAGCACTTTTATGGAGCACATGATCGTCAGCTTATAATAGTAGCTTCAGTGTGCCATGGGCTCCTATTAGGGGGTTTATACATACTGTAGAAAAAATCAGGATAATACTCAGAACTGACTTCTGGGGGACTCCACTCATAACCTGTGAAAGGAGGGTAGGTTATGCTGTTAAGGTTAGTGGCCTGAGTTCTATTGGTCAGGTAGTGTTTGATTCATGTAAGGGATAAGGAGTTCATATGTATTTTATTTGTTCCATTCATGAAGTGACTATAATCTATCATCACAGGCCTTATTCAAAACCACAGACACTGCATCAGTTACCATTCCCTTCTCTGGGGAGTTCAGAATACTATTTGTGAACTTCATCAGTGCCATTGGGATGCTTCAGCCCTGTCTGTAACCTTGCTAGAAGTGTTTTAATGTGCCAGGTAATAATAGATGGTCCAGCAGTTGGGCATATACTAGTTTACTTTGGCTTTTGTCAAATCTGAGTAGTATGGAAATTGGTTGGTAGTCTTCAACCAGGTTCCTGGAGACACTTTTATGCACTAGCATCACCTTAGCCAGCTCCTAGTAGCCAGACACACAGCTACTATCTAATTATTAACTATAAATTCACTAAATTAAACAAACTGTGTTAGCTGTTTGTGGAAATCATGAAACATTATGTGTGTAAGCAAAAACATGTTTAGAACAACTCAGAAATGCCTTGAAACTCAGGATACTGTAGTTCTGGATGTCAAGGGAGCCTTGCACACCACATATTTTGTACAGTTCTCTGTAGATTTCAGCACGTTTACATCTATAAATTTTCTGTGCATTTACATGCAGACTTCTCTATTCATTTCTCTGGCCAATCAGCATTTGCCTATTGTCTCCCCTCACATTGGAACCTGCTCTCCTCTTTCCTCCACTTCTTCACCTCTCTTGCCTCCCTCAGATATCAGCTGACATTCTTTCCCTCCTCCCTGCTCCTGTTCCCTCTTCAGCAGTCTTTAATAAATTTTGCTGTAATGTTCTTCTGCCCAGTTGTGACTTGTTTGTGCACTGTGCACTTTATATTGTCTTTGTGAGCTATGACTTAACTCTTTTTGTAACAATCAATTTGTCTCTGCTATGTATCATTTTTATCTTTTGCTCACCTGCCCCGGATTGCACCTGGAAATGAGACTTGGCTCAGTGTGCCTTTCTTGTTTACTAATTTTCAAATAAACACATAAATAAAGTTCAAATAAACTATATGGTTAGTATATGCTTGCTCTTTGAAAAGATGATTTTCAATTAGTTGCAGCTTCTATAAATCAGACAAGTGTAGCCCTTCCCTCACACAGAACTATTTGCTTATAACAAAAAAACACAGACACCTCTAAACAGAAATGGTACAGTAGCTTAATAGTTTAAAATTAGCACCTGCATGTGAAGCTCCTGGGTACTATAAATGTATACAGTTCCAGACAGACAGGTAGACTAATCATCATTGATTGCTATTCTGATTCATGAGCTATGTAATCATATATGTCATACAGCCAGAAACAATATGTTTCCATATAGAATTTCAACAGATAATGCTGAACACACACAAAAGAGTAATATACAAGTTAGCCAGCCTGGAAGTGGGTCCCAAAATGATAGCCTGGGTAAAGAATTGGCTGGAGAATAGGACACAGAGGGTAATAGTAAATGGAGTCCACTCTGAAGAAAAGGGGGTTACTAGTGGGGTACTGCAGGGTTCAGTCTCTTCAAGGACATAGACAAGATGGAAGCTGTCCAGAGGAGGACAACTAAAATGGTGCAGGGTCTGCACCAGAAGACATATGAAGAGAGACTAAAGGAGCTTAATATGTATAGCCTCGAGGAAAGGGGGGGGACATGATAGAAACTTTCAAGTACCTCAAGGGAATCAACAAAGTCCAAAAGGATAACATCTTTCAAAAAAAGAGGTGTGCAAGAACAAGGGGGCACAATTTGAAGATAGAAGGGGGGCGGCTCAGAGGTAATGTAAGGAAGTATTTTTTCACAGAGAGGGTTGTGGATGCATGGAACGGCCGTCTGGAGGAGGTTGTGGAATCAAAAACAGTGGTTGAATTCAAGCATGCATGGGACAGTCATAAGGCAATTCTAGGGGGTGGGGGTATGAAGAAGTAGGCTGCTGGTTAACTAGGATCTGCAGCTTATCCATCAGGTAGGGAAATGGACAGACTGGGTGGGCCAAGCGGTCCTTATCTGCCATCAGATTCTATGTTACTATGTTTCTTAACTCTGTATAAATACAAAAAATGATTGTTGTTTGTATCAAAAAGGAATACTGAAACGTATACTTTAATACCATTTTTTGAAGTGTACAACTCAAAGTAAAGACATTAAATTTCTTAGGAAAATAGCTCAAGGTTTTCCCTACTCAGATTATTGCTTAAAAAAGTCAAAATAATTTTATAGCTGAAAATTACATGTGGCACCAAGAAGTGATTAAAAAATATATTGTTTTTTATTTTAATATAAGATAGTGGAAATTACTAAAAATGACTGTAAATTAGTAAGTACTGCAATATATATCTGAGGTAGACAAAATATGTACAAAACAGTGAAAAGTAAGAAAAAATGTAATACAAACCAGTAAATTCTTACTATAAAACAAGAGTTTTCAACCATTTTAAAACACTAAAAACCAGTGCTGTGCAAATTGTAGATTGCATGAATTGTAGATTGATGTATTAAATGGTAAAATGGAATTCCACTGAACTGTCATTCCACAGTTGATGTGCATCCTTCCACAATTGATCCAGAAAATGATGTGCAATTTGACAACAATTTGCAGAACACATTTGGAGAATTTGGATTTCAGCAAACTTTGAATTTTGGAAAGTTTTGCTAAATTTATAAAATTTCATAACATTTTCATGAATTTGGGAGTCGCAGTTTTCACCCAGTACCACTGAAAACATCACAATTTAATCATTGTTTTATACCCATATTTCTGTCAAGCAAAGAACCCCCCTTGATTGCCACCCTGGTTTCTAATATGTAACATGGCACCAAGATAATAACATTTAAAAAATGCAATTAATAAAAATACTTGGAATTGTATGACAGTGGCGCTTTGGGTGTGGCGAATCTTTTTATCACAAAATGATGGATAATATGCCCTCTGGACAGTGCCAGGCATAAACATAACCTTTTAGCTAAGATGGGGATGGGAAACAGGAACACTTTTTGTTTCTAATTTAAAGCTGACTGACAACAGAAAATGGTACAGGACCTTGCCTGTAATATCAGTGACCCTACCAGCAGAGATCTCCATATTTGGAGACAAAGCTGAGCCCACACATTTGGTGCAGGGAGCCAGTGCAACCCTGGAATTAATTACCCTGCTTTTAAACATTCAGGAAAACAAAAAATAGGACACACTTGAAATGGACAAAAGGACTAGTTGGCACTGTTACTTGCAGTTTTTATTACAGTCATCCAAAACAGCAACTGCAGTCTGAAAGTACAAAGTTCAGTCCATACAAATATAGTATCAATAGTATAGTCACAGCTAGTTTTAGACCCAAACTGATCCACACTGCCTGTATGATTAAACACTAAAACCCCTCCAATGCCATAAAACATAAAAGTAATGTCTGAGCCCTTCTGCCTTCATCATCATTACAGCTATAGTGGGAGCTACATCACTAAAAGTGGAAATCCTCCTAGAATCACCTGGTGCTGCTTGACTGAGCTCCACAGGGAGCTGCATCCACTTTTGCATTTGCCAAAAGTGCAAAATAAAAATACAGACTGAGGAAATACTATAACATTGCTGGAAAGGCCAGTTTGTTGATTCAGTGGTAGTGCTGCCACTCCCAACACTGGTGACCCAGGTTAAGGAATGACCTTGGGTTGTTGTGGGCCAGCCAGGGGGAGGTGGGCAGAGTGTCTGTAAGGATGCTCACAATGTCCAGGAGAGGGTTCACCAGGTCAGCGTAGGTATGTTCATTTGCTTCATCACCAGTGGAAACATGGGTGGACAGGCATCCATTCAGAAGTGAGCACTGGGAGGGAAGGGTGCTGATAGTCACTTGATGGCAGTATGCTTCCACTCATTGTCCATCTGGACATCCATCCTCATGCCAGCACCCTCACAGGGTTGGAGGTTAAGGGGGTGGGGGAAGACACATGGGACCTCAGTGGCAGCATGAATTTGGATCCCGGTACACTGGGATCATTGCCTGCCCAGATCAGCTGGTGACCCACAGTATGCCAGGGCATAGCTGATGACTTTGGGGAGTAAATACTAGGCAATCTCTCCAAGGGAGCTATCCAAGGGCCCAGGGGATAAAAATTAAGTTAAAAAAAAGTTGTGGGAAAGGCTTTATGGTGAACTCTACTGGCCATGTAAATTATATTACTAGGGCATTCCTGTACCACTTACTCTAACCTTACCAGTAATCTTTAATGCAAGAGAAGGGAAAGGGCTCTGAGTTGCTCCTGCATTGAACATTTGACCAAAAACATAAAATAAGCATAAAGTACTCCTGGAGGACCCTAACAGTTAAAAACAAACAGGGGTGATGCCTCAACTTCTGGTCAGCAGTCATTTAAACATTTTGAAGGAACAAGCAGACACCAAATACTAGGATGACTGACATTTTGTGGCTTGCACGCTACTCTGTCCTGGGCCTGTGGTGGTGGTGATCATCTTTTTGACAATCCATTTTATTTGAACTCAGCTTACGTGGCTAACAATTTCCTTACTCTCACTCATATTTTTCACAGTGGTTGTAAGTGAGTGCCAGTTGTATTAGCAGCCAGTGTCCCAGAGTACCAGTGTGGGCAGCACCAGAGCACTGTATGGAACTAGAACAGGATGGCTATGTATTCTGAAGTACAGGACTAGGGTTCTGCTGCTACTGGGGCATACTGGGCATTATTGATAGAGACAGGGCATTTCCTTGCTATCAACAGCCTCCTAAGATGCTACTGACTGCGCCAAACATGCTTCTGAAGCATCTGCCTGCACCCCATCCCCCAGTCAGTGTCCCCTTTTGGAGTACCAGTGTGGGCAGCATCAGAGTTCTGTAGGGGATCTGACTGTACCAAGTATTATTATTGGAGACAGGGCAGTTCCCTTGTTCTTCCCAGCCTCCTAAAATGCTAATGACATAATACCAATCATGCTGCTGAAGCACCTGTTAGCACCCAACCTCGCCATTGGAATTGTCTCTTTCACCCTTCCCTGTGGTCACCCAAGTAACAGAAGCAGAGCTGCCAGCAGTCTACCTTCTCCCTGGAGGAGGAGGGAGCCACAGTATGTGGGGATCGTCAATCATCTTTCCACTGCCTGCCCACTGATGACCCAGATTTGGGATGTAATCCCAAGATACCAGCTTCATGAGCTGCAAAGCTGCAACTGTAGCAATGAAGAGGAATACCTAATCAATAAGGCATGATAGTGTGTGTGTTATTCTAGGATAACAGCACATCTTGAGACATGGGGGCACAAGGTGATAGTGAGTGGCTTAGACACCGAAGATGGGAAAATATCCCTTTATTTCTCACACCCCAGAGTGCCTTATTGTGATTATAAAATGGTACCCCTCATTTTAATTTCAAAAACTCAGTAATGAGGCTTAGAAAGCTAAGCATTTCTGACCCGTGCAGGTCTGCTGGACTAATATGCAGTCATGTGATCACATCTGACTTATCTGAGGTCTTGATTTCCGTTACCATTTTATAATACATTTTAAGCTGTATCCCTGATTTTGGTCATTTGTCACTGATAGTTTGAAGTGTAGTCCCTGATTTGTGAGGCAGGGGCTTGAGAGGTGTAATACATGTAAATTAGTCACGAGTAGTACACATTAATTAATATTATGTTTTATTCCAAATAAACGGTATTACCATTCTTTTAAGAGTGCTGTAGTTGCATACACATGTGCAGTATTTAAATTATGTTTTTAATTACTCTGGGTTTAGTGTAGTACTTGTTACACATCAGTAGCTTACCACAATCATTTATTTGCATGTGTACAGACAGTCATCACTCTCTAGTTTAGGTTTCTTTTTCACCTCAAAAATCTGTCATCTTGAAGAAGTGAAAGCCAGAGCTTCAACCTACAGAATCTGGTACTGCAGTGTCCTTAGTTAAACAACAGGAGGCACTTTAATGAATCAAATGGTATATCTGGAACTTTATTTTATATTTTATGTAAGTTATTTTACTGATCTGGGGATGATTTGTTAGTTAATGCAATACATACTGTGTGACTATACAACAAGCTGGAAAGGAAAACGGGGTCTACAGACCACCAGCCCAGGAGAAAGAGACAGATAGGGAGTTAATGCTAGCCATTCAAACAATGACAGACAAGGGGGAGGTGGTGCTGTTTGCAGACTTATATATTCTAGAACTGGACTGGAGCCTCCCAGCAGCAGCATCAACTAGGAGCAGATTTATTGTGGACTCCCTTCAGGGTGCCTTCCTTAAGCGACTGGCCATGGAACCAACTCAGCAGAAGGCAATACTGGACCTCATGCTCACAAATGGGGACAGTGTGATAGAGGTAACAGTGGGGGAGTACCTGGGGAACAGTGACCACCCATGACTGTGATTTGAAATCACAGAATGAGCAGAACCAAACCACACAAAAACATATATCCTGGATTTTAGGAGGGTAGATTTTGGGAAAATAGGGACATGCTTGAAAGAGGCACTAATAGGAATGGGAAGGTAATCAGGGGTGGAGGAACAGTGGGCAATGTTTAAAACAGAGGTTACAAAAGCAACACAATTATGTGTTAAGCAGGTTAAACAAGGGGAAAAGGAAGAGGAGGCCATTATGGTTTTCTAAGGAGGTAGCAGAGAAAGGGAAAGCCAAAAAGACCGCATTCAGGAAATACAAAAATACACACATAGAAGGGGATAGGGAGGAAGTACCAGGAGAAGCAAAGGGAGGCAGGTAAGTAAGAGAAATCAAAGCTCAGACAGAAGAGCACATCCTACAATCAGTGGGTACAGGGGACAAAACCTTTTACAGGTACATAACTGAAAAAAGAAGGTCAAAGGGAGGGACAGTGAGACTGCAGGGGAAGGATAGGGGTGGTGTGGAGGATGATAACAGTAAAGCTGACATACTGAACAGAGGTTTCTGCTCAGTCTTTACTGAGGAAGGGAAGGATAATGGGCCTGAAGGGATTATAAGGGGTAGGAAGGGCATGGAAGTAGACATGAGTCCCTTTACACAAGAAAGGGTCCTAAAGGAACTGGAAGGAATGAGAGTCAATAAAGCATTGTGGCCAGATGGGGTGTACCCCAGGGTTCTAAAAGAACTAAGAGAGGAGGTGGCTGAACCTCTTGCAATCCTGTTAACCAATCACTGCAAACAGGGTAGGTACCCAAAGACAGGAGGACACTAGATGTAGTCCCATTAAGTAAAAGTGGGAACAAAGAAGAAGTGGGGAACTACAGACCAGTCAGCCTGACCTCAGTAGTGGGGATGATCATGGAAGCACTACTGAAGTAGAGAATAGTGGAACATCTGGTTGCTAACAGACTACAGGACTCAAGGCAGAATGATTTCACTGAGGGGGGGGAGTCATACCAGACCAACCTCATTGAATTTTTTGACTGGGTGACAAGGGAGGTGGATCAATGGAGGGCAGTGGACGTTGCCTATCTGGACTTCAGCAAGGCCTTTGACACTGTGCTGCATAGGAAGCTGTTAAACAAACTGGGGAATATGGGCGTGGGCAGGATAGTAGTGTGGTAGGTGGGTAACTGGCTGGGTGACAGGAAACAGAGAGTGGTGGTAAATGGCTGTCATTCAACAGAGGGAACAGCGACCAGTGGGGTGCTGCAGGGATCAGTGCTGGGACTGGTCCTATTCAACATCTTCATCAGTGATATTGCACAGGACCTAGATGGCAGCATTTCCCTGCTCTCTGATAACATGGATCTTTGTAACAGAGTGGACATGCCAGAGGGTATAGACAGCATGAGGAGGGACCTGAAGAAGCTTGAAGAATGGTCAAGGATTTTGCTGTTGAAATTTAAGACAAAAAAGTGCAAAATAATGCATATGGGGTACAAAAACCCTAGAAAAACTTATCAGTTTGGGGTGAGGATATAGCATGCACCAAGCAGGAAAAGGACTTGGGGTTATCATCTGAAATGACCTCAAGGTAGGGAAACTGTGTGACAAGATGGCAGGTAAAGCAGATATGATGGTGGGATGCACAGGTAGAGGCCTTACCAGCAGGAAAAGGGAGGTTATAATCCCACTATACAAGACACAAGTGAGGCTCCACCTGGGGTACAGTGCCCAGTTCTAGAGACCTTACCTACATAAGGAGATAAGGTGGAAAAGGTTCAGAGGAGGGTAACAAAGATGGTACAGTGATTACATCACAAGTCATATGAGGGCAGGCTGAAAGACTTGAATATGTACTCCTTGGAGGAGAAAAGGGATAAAGGAGATATGATAGAGACAAACAAGAACCTTGCATGGAGTAACAGGGTGCAGGAAAACACTATTTTCCAGTGAAAAAGATGTTTCAGGACTAGAGGGCATGGGATGATGCTGGAGGGAGGATGATTCAGAGGAAACATGAAGAAGAATTTCTCACAGAAAGGGTGGTGGACAAGTGAGGAAGTGGTGGAGGCTGAAACAATCAAGGCATTTAAGAATGTATGGGATAGACATAAGTGAATCCTGGAAGTCAGGGGTAAGGGGCAACAGACTTCTACACAAACTTAAAGTGATCTTATGAGCTCAAATGGGCAAACTGGATGGACCATAGGCCCTTATCTGTCGACAGTATCTATGTATGTATGTAATGCAAACTGCAATGTAGTTGCATGCAACAAGCATGTAACTACAGTGTAATTACCCCTGTTGCATGCAACTAATGACTACCTTCCCTGCAGTTTAAAAGTGACACTTAAACTGCAACCTATATGTTTCCCCTGGATAGACTTACTGAGATGCAACATCTGTGGTCTGAATCTCAAAGTTGGTGCTGTTACAAATTTGGGGTGCAAACAGGCTCCCCATTACCCATCATAGGAAAACTCTGCAATGAAGTCTGATATAGCATAGTGTGGGGTCACATTTTTTCTGCAACCCCCCCCACCAAATGAACAGTTTCATTTGCTATTTTTGACACCACTTGGAGTCATTTTTTTACAGGGGTTAAATTGGGCAGGAACTCACAGAAATTCAGTTCCACCCCCTCTGACGCCTTTCTCCACTGAATATTATTGGAGAGTTCCACTTCCTAAGGATGAGAGTTCCACCTCCTACTAATGTAGAGATTACAGTTCCATGTCCTAAATATTTCCAGTTTAACAAGTGATGTTTTATTATAAAGAAAAACCTGTTTGTACCACATTCATAACCACCCATAACACACAATATGTGTAAAAGAAAATTTCATGTCATATTTTATATGCAAAGCATGCTGATTTGCACTCAGTATTACAGAAAAATAAGATTTAGTAAAATGGAAGTGTCCAGTTTTGTAAATAGAAAATCAGAGGCAGTAATAGTGTACTGTCATCTACATGTAATCATCCTCAAATAAAGGTATTGGGTGGTGGCAACATGTCATAAGTTCCTACCAGCAATATAATAGAGGCAATGTGGTCTAGTGGTTAGAGAATGGGCTTGGGAACCAGAAGACTGCAGGTTCAAAACCAAATATTAACTGTGTGAACATCTAGAAGTCCCCTAATGTCTCAGTGCTCCATTCCCCCAGCTGTGAAATAGGTAAAATCAGGGCCTCACAGGAAACAAGAATGCTGCATCTCAGCTGGGCTATCTCAGGTAAATTGTAAACAGAAATATGGTTTGTCCCTTCTAAATTGTTTCTTGTAAGAGAGTCCACATTGGTACTACATGAGCAGATCTAGTCAGACCAACATGACAGACTTCCTTTTCAAGGAAACGAGGGAGTGCACAATAAGATAGCATTATGCATGGATTTTAATACAACATTTGACACAGCACATTTGAGGCTGGTGCTCACAATTAGAAATCATGGTATAGGAGTGGGGTGCTGAAACTGAGAGGCAACTAACTGTAGTAAAAAAAAGAATGAAGAGTGGTGGTAAACAAGTTATTATGTTAGAGGCAGGTGATCAGTGGAATACCCTCAGAAAAAGTAGTGGGACTGCTGATGTTTAATGTACAGTACAACATCAATTACCTGAATGCTGTTGAAGACTTCACGTTTGTTCAGCTAATAAACTCTGGAATGGGTATAGACACTGCGCAATTCCTGCAAACAGGCGGCAAATTTCCTAAAGTGCACATTTTACCGTGGCCAGCAACAAGCTTCCCTTAGTAATCCTCATACTTTCTGGGCCTCCTTAGGGTTGCTCCAAAACCCCAAGGAAAACAAGCAAATTTCTCAACTGTCATCCCCCTTGGGCTTTGTCTCTGACCCAGTTATGATTGCAGATACCTTCAACAAAATGTTCACTGACCTTTCCTCTTACCGCAATAAGCTTCCTCCTCAGCCTCCCCCAACCTAAAGAAGTAACCAAGCCGAGTCCCCAGTGCTTTAAAGGACACCCTGCCACCCCTTTCTATTTCAGGGCCATTGGGCAGAGTCACTACTAAGCTCCTAAAGAGTTTACCAGCCAGAGGCAGCCCTGGCAGTGATGGACTCTACTCCATTTCCTCTGCACTAGCCCTCTTCTCTGATCATATCCTAACAAATATGGATAAGGGCAAGGCCACTGGAGCAGTGTATGTGAACCTGTCTAAGGCCTCTGACCTTGTTGACCACTAGCTTCTACATTCCACAATACTTCAGTTTGGCTGCTCCCCTGATTCTACGGAGTGGTTCTGCAGTTATCTCTCCAGCAGATCTCAGGCTGTCCAAATAGGTAAAGAATTTTCTGCTTCCTTACCTATCCATATGGGAGTGCCCCAGGGTTCTATACTTGGCCTGCTACTTTTTTCCATGTTCATCAATGCCTTCCCTACTGACAGCCTAAAGTGTCATGCCCTTCTTTATGCAGATGACTTAGTCCTCTATCACAGCAATAATCACTTGATTCCATCTATTCCACCCTTTCACGTAACTATACCTCTGCACATCATTGGTTCCTCTCCAGTAGGCTCCCAGTCAATGAAAAAAACCTTTCCTTGCCAAGATCACTAAAACCACTTCCTTCCTCCTGGAATGTACCTCAGTTGCCCCCCTTTGAAAATGCCCCCTCTTTCAAGTACCTAGGTATTACCCTTAGCCCCTTACTAACCTTGTCTAACCACATAAACAACACTGTGTGGAAAATACACTAAAAACTAGGTGCTGCTTACCGTATTAAGCAGCTTCTGTCTCCTGAAGCTCGTCTTGCTATCGTACAAGGTAACTTATTGCCCCTTGTTGACTACTGCTCTCCTATCTATTCCTCTGTGTCCTCTGCCCTACATTCTTAATTAATAACAGCTTACAACTCTGTCTGTCGCTTTGTTCTTTAAGACCCCTACTCCACCCACCAATGTTCACGCTGTCAGTCCCTAGGGTGGCTTCCTCTGCAAGGTCGCTTTGAGCATGCTATAGACTGTGCTGTGGACAATGCACTCAGGTGCAACCAGATGTCCCTCTGTTCCCCATTGCTCACTCACAGGACTGTCTCCAGGTGCTTCAGGATATCCTCAGTCCCTGCCCTGAAAGTACCTTGTGTCTCCACTTTAATGGGAACTAAAGCTTTCTTAGTCTCATCCACCACCCTATGGAACAGTCTACACCTGCCTATTCACTTGTCTACCTCCCACCTGTCCTTCAAAACAAACCTGAGAGCCTAGCTCCTATCTGAATTCCAATGCAGTTGTGTCCTGGACAACAAGCAGTGCCCACAAACTACCCCAGGTGCTATGTATCTCTGTTCTATTCCATCTTGCCCTCCTAGCTGTCTCTGGTTTCCTTTCTCCTTGACCTAAAAGGTCTTCTTATCAAGTCAGTCTGTTAGTCTGTAAGCCAGTTCAGGAGAAATGGAAGTTTTGCTTCTAATTATAAAAGTTACTGCTTGTTATTTTTGTACCATTTATTCTCTGTAGTCCAAGTTGTTACCACTGCCTCAGCTCAGTTTACATTGTACCCCTATTAACCTCATATTGAGGCTTTTTACAGACATATTTGACTCATGTTTTGACCTTTGTCTATCGTTAGGGCTGTAAGTTTTTTATGGCATGCGCGTAGTTCACGGATTCCGTGAAAACAGGTGTTCTCCGGGAATTTAATGACCCGCCGTGGAATCGCTATTTTTTTGCCCGATTGGTAGCACAATGCCGAATTAGTGCTGACTTAGTGCTGAGATTAACTTACCCCCAAGTTTGGAACACTGATCTGCCCTCCTTGATGACTCCCTGACTTCAAAGAGGGAAGTCTGTTGCTATTCGGTTATATGCAGGCTTAATCTCTGCTGCAGCACAAGCCTCTCAAAGCTCCTCTCCTTCATTGCCTCAGTCTGCACCCCACCACCAAATCCACATAGCAGCATAAGAAAAGCCCCCTTCTTGCTCTTTCAAGACATCTGCATGGAGTTGCCTAGCAGTTTCTTGATAGCATCCAGGCTACAACAGCATTCATTTCCATGCATCTTGGGTCCAGCAGGAAGATTTCTCTGCATGCTGCTGCGGAGAGGCAGAAAGGGAAAATGACAAGCTTAGGCTAAGCTATCTCAGTGTGCCGAGTAACAGGCAAAGCATAAAGCCAGAAAAAGGGGCACATTAAATTGAAAAACTGCAGATATATTGCATATATATTTTAGTAATCAAAATGTTTTAATAGCTGTTTTTATTATGCACTTGTCACAAGTGTTGCTGTTGGTATAAAACTGCAATTTATATTAAAGCATATATAATTTTAAACTGTCAATGTGCCTTCCATGGAAATGGCACATTTTAGCCTCTAGGGGGCCGTGAAATTTGACCAAAATCACCGTGAAAAACTTACAGCCCTATCTATCGTTCATTACCGTATAATAGTTACTACTGTCTATATAAATTTACGGCTGTTGAACTATGTTGGTGCTACCTTGAGGCCCGTGTCGTGCCTGAAAAAGGTCCATTTGATTAGCACACTTACTCAGTTAACAAAGACATACATAAATAAATTAAATAAATAAATAAAAATAAAGACTTTGAATAATTGGAGGTCTATAACATTAGGCAAACCAGGGACGGAGGACAATATCTGAGTTTGGGTAATCAGGAGGTCTGGATAATTGGGGTTCATATAATCAAGGTTGTACTGTGTTTTGTTTATAAACAATCTTGAGGTGGTATATCAGATTATCAGATTTGCAGGTAATTCACATATTGTGTTTACAGAGGTGATAGTTATGTAAAGTGCAAATACTGTGCTTGAAAGACACATTAACTATGATGTGGTTTCATGTGGGAGGCCAAGTGAGGTTTTTACAAAAGCGAGTAAGTGGCATTTGATTCCTCCTTCCCCCTGGACCACTGCCAACCCAGCTGGCATCTCCTTTTCTTAGAGATCTGCAGTAATATCTCTTTGTCTGCAGCAGAGCCTGTGGTATCCCACTCTTACCACTAGAGCCTCCTTTCTCTCTACAGCAGCCTTTCTTTCTTTCTGTGCCAACCAACTGTGGAGAGCATACCACAGCAGCAGTTCTGCACAGATAACAATCAGACAAAAATTGCTGGCGCCCCTCAAGCAAATAATTAAAGAACAGGTGGATGCAGGATTGAGGAGACAGAGATGGTAGATAATATAAAGATTCAACATTAGCTTTGGTAGTAGATCTGCATAGTGTAGCTATATAAGGCTATATACAGTAGGTATCAGAGTAGGAGAGTACTGCAGCAGATTGCTACACATTTACCCCCCCCCATCTTCTATAATTTGTGATTCCCTGGCATCAAGTGATACCACTCCTTTACACTGACTAAAGCATTCGTTGGTGTCCAGTGTTATCATCCACTTTTCCCCTTCTCCAAGCATTCCCTAGCACAAGGTTGTATTCCTCTTGCTCACCCACTTAAAGTTTCAATGACATCCAGAGGAACCCCCTCCCACACCATGCCACAAGCATGCTCCAGCATTCAGTGGTATCCATTTTTCACATTGCCCTAAGTATTCCTTGGCATCCAGTGGTACCGTCACCTCACTCTGCCAAAACATTCACTGATACCCAGCATTGCCCATCTCCTTTTCTCTAGAGCAAGATTCACCTGGCATTCAGCCATGTTGCCTTCCCTCACCATGTCCCAAGCAAAGCTCTCCCAACCCCCACTGTGGCTAACCCAGATACGCCTCACTTCCTTTTGACTGCAATCTACGTATTGAAAACCACAATTAAGGAAACAGCATCTGTTCAATGTTTGTGGTGTTTAAAATATCTTACTCAGTTGGTGACAAGAAAAAGAGCTGAGTGGATGGAATGTCCTCTTACCCCTGATTCACTTATTCATCCCTAGGAGGTTGAAAACAATCTGAGGGTGACTTTCAAAGTCTATACCTAGATATGGTTTTCTATTGCAAAACTTTGTACAAAACACAAACTGCCCCTACATTCAATTTTCAAAGCTAGGATGTACCTAGGTCTAATTTTCAAAACTCTGATTTCGTTATACTGTATACAGTTTGCACAGCTCTGGTATAAATGTGTCTGGGCACAATTTTTAGACTAAATGTAACCTGTTCTACTATTTATATATGTATTTAGCATTTTCTATCTACAACTGGATGCAAAGTACCATAAAATAGCTGGTATTTCTTCATAAAAGTCATATTTTTGAAAATATCTTCATGTTATGACTTTTGAAAATCTCATTTGATGTAAATAGGAGTTTTGCTCATTTTATGATTTTAGAAATCCCACCCTTTGTGTCTCAGAGAATACAGTCTGACTTAGATCTGATACTGACCTCTTCCCAGAAGTCCTCTAGAGCAGCAGGCTGCAGGCCCTGTGTATAGCCAGATGTAACCACCTTCATGCCAGGACATGTAGGACCCCTTGGGTCCCATGCCAATGCAATGGTCTGTCCTGCTAGAAACAGCTCCTTGCTACATAAAAACAAATTAACCTTCACAACCAAACCACAACAGACATATTTTACTAAGCCAATCAAAACATTTCCTACAATTTCTTTTAAAAACACTCACAAAACAAATCCTCACAAACCCATGTCCATACATCATAAAACCTGTCTCATGAAATCATAAATTTGTTTTTGGTTTCATCATTCATTTCTCAACAAATTTCCATTTTTGTTAAAAAAGAAGCACTATTTTTCAAAAAATCATCAAAAAGAATTATCCACACAACCTAAATTCTCAAATATGCAAATTACCTTGAATCCACCTCATTTTCAAATTTGCATTGCACAGTTACTGGTATTTCTAACTGTCATGAAACCAACAACAAAAAAATACAGAGAATACTGGATGGACAACTAAGCGCAACCAGTGTGTTCTGCAGCAGAGGGGTTCTGATTCCCTCTGACCTCGAGATCAAAGCCTGAGCAGTCTATGGGGATCAAAACCCTGAGGTAGCAGAACACACTGGCTATGCATAAAGTTGCACATTCTGTATTTTTTATAGTGTATAGTATTATGTGAAATGTGTGCATTGTGTTTTTTTTTCTTTCATAATGAAACTGACTTGTACACAGTCTTTAGAGATTCTAGAATGCTGTTGTACTACAGAAGGGTACCATCACATTCCATGACCTTTGAACTGTGGTAAAACAGCATTTTAAAAAGGATGGAATTCTATATTGAACAGTGCTTTACTATACACTATGAAGCTATGCATGCAAGTGACTATGCATAACTCAGGAAAACATAAATATTATTTATGGTTTTGTCACCTGTATTTTTTCAAAGCAATATTTAGCACTGAAGGGTACCAGGGAATCCTTCTTTTTACATTGCTATGCTGGACACTCAAACCATACACCACTCCTCCACCTCAATTTTCTGTTTTCGGTGTGTAAAGATTTTTTTTACGTTTTTATGGTTTTGTGAGGGCTAATTATTTGTATGAATATGTTTACCCACAGGGATGGTGCCCCCTGCAGGTGCAGGTATCTCATCCTACTACTGGCCAGATCTGACCCTGCTTAGCATCTGAGATTAGGCTTCAAGGTGGCAAGACTGTAGGCAGTTCCCTTCCCTGATTTGCTAAGCATAACATCTTCATGATAAAAACTTGCAAGCAAACATTATTATCATTGGGAAATACTTGTTTCAAAGGCAATAGCAAACAGTTGTAAACACCCTAGATGCCCTCTTGTTTTCCTTTTAGATTATGTTCCATATTTAGCTATGTTTTGACCTTTTCCTTATAAAATTATAATCTATTTTTTTTTTTTTTTGCCTTTGCTACTACAATGAATCCCACTCTCCACAGCAGCCACTGTTCTTTCTTTAGGGCTGCAGAGCAGGTGGAGCCTGCAGCCCTACTGCATCAACTCTAACAAGCATTTGTCAATGCTGAATGTTTGCTTGCTGGTGTAGAAGTTACAGAGCTGCATAATAGGAATGGCAGTGAAGTACTGAACTGAAGCCAACCCCACCACCACCCTTCAGAGAGTGACAGGCATTGGGGTGTGCCTTTGGGTGATCAGGCATAACGGCCACACCATTTCACCACACCCTACCCTGCAGACACCAAGTGTCACGGTGTGCTTTGGGGTCTTTGGCCCTTATGTGCACCCCATTCCATCAGGAAATACTGTGAGATGGGTGCGGTATAGGAGAATGGGGTGAACTTTGGGGTGGAAGAGTCCAAGGCATACCTCGATGCCTCTCACTGGCTGCAGGGTGTGGAGTGGTATGAGTATTACAGGCAAGAATCCCAAGTCACACCCCTGATGCCTGTCATTCTCTACAGGGTGGGGCATTATGGTTGGAAACCCTAACACCTCAGGCATTTGTTGGTATTTTCACTCCAAATTTTCAACATGTTTTTTTTGAGACCCCCACCTCATGAACAGTGGCAATATCAGCTTGTTAGTCGAAAGCTGCTTATGCACAGCGACTACGGCATTTAGCACCACGGGTGCAAAACACATTTCAACAGGATGTGAAAAATGACAGCTGTACTGTTCATGGGGAGGTGGAAATGGCAATGTTGCAAATCTGCAGTAAAATATTAAAAAAACTGGTGAAGTCACGAGTGTGCATAGAAACTGTGCAACGCACACCCGTAATGTAATTAGTTTGGGGATTTTTTACAGTAGATTGTCAACTCAGGCATTTTGGTGCCTCTGATCATGAACAGTGTCACTGTGATTTTCTTTATCTGTCCCAAACAATGATTTCCCACAGCGACCACGCATCTCTGCGCTGAAAGTGTAAAAACACATTTTGGCCATGTTGTGAAAAATGACAGCTGTACTGTTCATAAGGAAGTGTGGAAAAATGCTACTGGTGAAAATCTGGACTGAAAATATTACAAAGTCATGAACTTATGAGGGTGCGTGGAAACTGTGCAATGCTCACTCATAACACAGTCATTTTATGGGCTTTTGTCACCAAATTTTCAACATAGCTCATGAACAATGTAACTGTGATTTTCTTAATCTGTCCCAATCATTGCTTTTGCACACCGACTGCACCATTGTGCGCTACATGTGCAGAAACACATTTTGGGTGACATGTGAAAAATGGCAGCTGTACTGTTCATAAGGAAGTGTAACAAAATGGCAATGTGGAAAATCTGGCGTGAAAATATAGAAAATTCACAAACTTACGAGCGTGCATAGGAACTGCGCAACGCACGCTTGTAAAACAGTCATTTTTAGGAATTTTTTCACCAAATTTTCAACATAGCCATGTTAAGATATTTGCTCATTAACGGTGTCGCTGTGATTTTCTTAATGTGTCCCATACATTGATTTCGCACACCGACTGTGCCATTGTGCGCTAAATGGGTGGAAACACATTTTGGGCAAGATGTGAAAAATGACAGCTGTACTACTCATAAGGAGGTGTGGTAAAATGGCAATGTTGAAAATCTGGAGTGAAAATATTGAAAATTTGTGAACTTCGACTTGTGAGGAACTGCTAATGCACGCCAGAAACAAGTCATTTTAGGAATTTTTTCACCAAATTTTCAACATAGGCTTTTTGAGAGCCCACCTTATGAACAGTCACAGTGTCATTTCATCCCTCAGTCCCAAAATATGATTTTGAGCAGTGACTTCGAAATCAGCCTTCGGGCCCGATTAACGCCATGACAGTGAGATCATTCATGAGAAGGGGTCCCAAAAACCCCATGTTGAAAATTTGGTGCAGAAATTCCAAAAAATGCCTGAGATATGCAGCAAAGTTGAAAAAACCCTATCTATCCCACTATACAGCTTACCGGCATTTCCTCAGTTTGCGGTCGGCTTGGAAGAGTGTAGACGTGTTCCCGGTCTCTGAAGATCATCGCGCCAGAGTCCAGAGGTAAGTATGGGGTGGGGGAGTGTGGGGAGGCAGAGTGCACAGTGGGTGGGCACAGGTGGGGGCAGACACAGCGAGGGACTGTTTTTAAGTTTCAGGTTTTGTTTTAATGATGACGACGTGGGACGTTTGCCACGCTAGGGTGGACTCCTAGCATGGCAGAAGGATGACTGGTTGGGGGGGCATGGAGCCGATGGGGGATTGGGCACCCCCATCAGCCATAGCATCTGTTGCCATGCTGGGGTGGGCTTCCAGCACAGCACCCTGTACTCTGGGGGGATAGACAGAGGAGCCGACGGAGGATTGGGCACCCCCATCAGCTATACGACATGTAGCCATGCTAGGGTGGGCACCCAGCATGGCGTATGGAACTGTTTTTTTGGGGGGGGCTCAGCACAGCCAATGGGGGATTGGGCACCCCACGTCAGCTATACAGTGTGTGCATGGGGGGGCCAAGCACGCAGCGTGCGTGCGTGCGTGCGTGTGTGTGTGTGTGTGTGTGTAGGGGGAGCGCGCATGAGCAGGCGATATCTGATCCCTGCTCACTGAAGCATGGCTCCCCCTTTCAACTGCACGCCACTGCATTTTGGAGCTGTCATAGACAGCTCAGCAGGCATTGGAGAACTGCGGCCGCACCTGCAAACACACTGACTGAATTGGAAGAGGGCTGCCACACCTCCAAAAACTCAGATGATGGCACTATATTTCTTGCACATGCGTGCAAGCAAACATAAAAATTAGCTACAGGATTCAGACTGAAGAACACTTCCTTTGGAGTTTTCCAATGATCCTTCCACTACTTTAAAGCCCTTAAATTTAACCCTTGCAGTGCTGCAGACTAAACATCTGCTCAGAGCTCAGTCAAATAGATTAATTCTAGTTCTTTTGGCATCATTGTAGTTCTTCAGTGACTACAAGAAACAGATTTTCTTTCTAATCCAACTTGGAAAGCAGCATTTGTAGAGCTACTGCAAAACAGATAACAGCACCTAACTGCAGAGCAGTCTCAAATTACATGCTTGGTCATCTCTCCCAGTGTGTGTGTGAATGTGTGTGTGTGTGTGTGTGTGTGTGTGTGTGTGTGTGTGTAGTAATGATTTACAGTACTTTTGAAACATAACAGAAGATTACTTAAAAAAAGCTAATTAACATCAGCATGCTTTTAGCTGACAAGCCCCTGAAAGGCAAAGTTTATTAATAATTATCAACAAGTAGAGAGAGATAGCTCTTCTCACATAAATTTTAAACTGTCTGAGTAAGTTTCAAAACAGCATTCTACTGACAGACAAACTTTGGGACACTATTCTCCCAAATACATGTATGAAGAATTTACAACTTTTATTGCAAGTGTCCTTGTGTTTTAAAGAGCACAGTCAATGAAAGACAAAATGCTGAAATGAGGCCTAATTGCAAGTTGAAATAAAAATAAAATTATATATATATATATATATGTGTGTGTGTGTGTGTGTGTGTGTGTGTGTGTGTGTGTGTGATATATATATGTATATATACACACACATTTACATACACACACACAGTCACACATATACAGTATACACAGACACATATATTGTATACACACATATACACTTACAGATACATCTAGCTATATCTATCTATTTCTCTATCTATATACACATACACATACATACCCACATATACACACACACATATATGAACATACATATATATGCATATGCATACATACACATATACCTACAAACACACACATGTATGTATATACATACACACACACACACACACACACACACACGCAGATATATATATTAGAGGCAAAAAACTCCATTTAATGCGTCAGTTAGGGTTGTTCCACAGCAACAAAAGTGAGGAAATTCAGTGTGAGGGTTGAAAACCCTAATTCCGCATTCACCCCCCACCTCTCCAGCACCACACACACACAGATACACACACACACACACACACACACATGTAAGTAGGAGGGAGGACCAAGGCAACATGACCAATCACAGACAACCAGCATCAGGCATGCAGTCGTGCTCTAATATGTGCACGCCCATCTGTGGCTCTCTACTCAGGATGCAGTACCTGGTCGGGTGGGCACTGCCTGTCTGAGGCCTTGCAAATCCTAACTGTGCTAACCTGAGTGTCCTTGCGATCAGTGAGGTGTACCATTGATGTCCATACCCTCAGTTTTGCTGTGGGTCTCCACTCAGGATGCAGTACCTGGTCTGGGGGTTTGAGGGGCATTGCCTGGCTGAAGCCATGCAAGTGCTAACTGTGTTAACTGGAGTGTACCTGTAATCAGGGAGGTGTGCCATTGATGTCAATGGCATTTGTTTTCCTGTGGCTGTCCACTCAGGATGCAGTAACTGCTCTGCGGGGTGCAGTGCCTGCCTGAGACTGTGCAACTCCTAAATGTGCTTACTTCTGTACAGCTGCAATCAGGGAGTTGCACTGTTGATGTCCATGGGCTTAATTTTGCTGTGGCTCTCTAGTCAGTATGCAGTACCTGGTCGGGGGGCATTGCCTGTGGAGGTCCTCCAATTCCTAAGTGTGTTAACTTGAGTGTACCTGCAATCAGGAAGATATACCATAGATGTCCATGGCCTTAGTGTTGCTGTGGCTCTCCTCCCAGTATGCAGTATCTGGTCTGGGGGTGGGGCATTACCTGGCAGAGGTCCTCCAATTCCTAACTGTGTTAATTTGTGTATACCTTCAGTCAGGAAGATACACCATAGATGTCCATGGCCTCAGTGCTGCTGTGTCTCTCCACTCAGAGTGCAATACATGGTGTACCGTGGCATGGGCATTGCTAGCTAAAGGCATGCAACTCCTAAGTGTGGTAACTTGTGTGCACCTGCAATCAGGGATCTCTACCACTGGTGTACTTGGCCCCAGTTTTGCTGTGGATCGCCAGTGACCATGCAGTACCTGGTCTGGGGTGGTGAGGATGTCTTGTAGTACATTTAGACAGTTGTATTTTATTTCTGTCAACTGCTGCTGGTTGTCTGTAATTTGTCATGTTGCCTTGGTCCTCCCCCCTACTGACATATGTGTGTGTGTGTGTGTGTGTGTGTGTGTGTGTGGTGCTAGGGGTGTGGGGGGGGTGAATGCAGAGTTGGGGTTTCAACCCTAAAACTGAATTTCCTCGCTTTTGTCACTGTGAAACAACCCTAACTGATCCATTAAACAGAGTTATTTGTCTCTAATTTCCCTTCTTTTTGAGAATGAGGACAATAAATAGTGAATAGAATGCAGTGGCGGGAGTGCAGGACCTGCCACGTGATGTCTTGTGACATAGTAACAGGAACAGCAATGAAAACAGTGGCGCACATGGTAACGAAAATGTAAATGGTAAAGGAAATGTTAATAGAAACGCAAGTGCAAAGTGATGCCGAAGCAGACAGTGACGCAAAGGGACATTGAGGTGCATATGAAAACACAACTGGTAACATGAACAGTGATGGTAGCAGTATTTTAAATGGAAATGTTAAGTGTTTCAGCAAAAAGAACATGAAAGGGAACAGAAACGGAAATGTGAATGCAAGCGCACATGTAAATGCAAACCGTAACTCGCACAGGCAGGGTACCACAATTGTAAATGCAAATGGTAAAGTAAACATGAAGAATAATGACAAAGGAAACAGAAACGGAAACAGGAACAGAAGCCCGTATGGAAACGCAAACCAAAAAATGCACAAGCACAGTACCACAATTGTAAATGCAAATGGTAACAGTAACAGCAACAATAACAGGAAAGGAAACAGAAACACAAAAGGAAACACAAGCACGTATGGAAATGCAAACCATAATGCGCATGGGCACACACAGTAATGCAATTGCAAATGCAAATGGTAACAGTAACAGAAAGGAAGACAGAAAACAAAAGAGAAACGGAAACTCAAATGAAAGGGCAGCCGGAAATGCAAATGGCAATGCACATGGTGACGCAAACAGAAACAGTAGTGGAAATGCAAATGGTAACTAATGAAAACTCAAGCGCAAATGAGAATGCAAAGGGTAATGCACACCGTGGCGTACACGGGAACGGTAACACAAACAGGGACATAAACGCAAGTGGAAACAGTAAGTGTAACAGTAACGGAAGTGCATACCCTGTTTTTGTCGAACAAGTGCATAGAGAAACACAAAGAATGTATGCATTGTAATGGGCATCGAAGCTTGAAACAAGCTTTGGAAGTACTTAATTGCTAATATCTCAGCAACCGCACGATGTAGAAAAAAATGTAAATTTCATAAAAATCATAATTTTCTTGTCTATGTTTTTGATATTAAATAGCCCACTGGGCTATCTAACTTGCAACAAAACATCTGTATCTTACATCGTTTTCAAAATACGAGCCCCGAAAGGTGCTGCATACTCCACCATGTTAGTCTATGGGAAAAAACACCAACTCCGGAGTATCGTAACTTTACAGCCATGCAATATTTTTTCACCAAACCACTACAATGTACATCTATGAGATATTGGCTGTGTTTCCACTACATTTCAGCTCAAAAGACCAAACCATTCTTTTGCAGCAGGGTGGCAAACAACTGCTGTCATTTTAGCCATAATATGAAAAAGTAGTGTCATGATTTGTGAAAACTTTCGCAAGCATTTGCAAAAGTGTCGTGAGTGTGACACTACTTTTTCCAGAAATTTGAAAAACATATTTCTAGGGTGTTTCACCCCAAAATAAAGACATGGCTAGCATCCTCAGAGTATGACTAGGTGTAGACAAAAAGAATTGTGTTGCTCGAGGGTCCCAAATTAAAATGCCAAGCATTTTTCTGATCACCAACTGAAAACAAAATAGCAGATTTGCAACACTAAAAAATGCATTTGAAATTGTTGAATTTTTTAACTTTTCCCATTGACTTATAATGGGAACTTGTTTTTTGAATAACTTTTAAACCGTTTAATATTTTTACATGAAATCTTTGAAAAGAACATCAGGGACCCCTCCACACGTTCCCTGAAGTTTTTGGACTGGTTACACAAACTGTGCAACCTGTAGGCATGAGCAAAGAATTCACTAGAAACTGTAAACGCTTGCACAGATCATGCTTAATAACTCCTCAGCCATATATCCAACTGGTACGAAAGCTGGCAGATCCCAAGATGTATGGTTCTTGATTATGTATTCCAAATTTCAGGCAAATCCTTTGAACATGGGCAAAGTTATTAAGGTTCAAAGTTTGACCCTTTAACCTTAAAAGGGATCCTCAACCCTAACTATGGTAACACTACTGTGCTACCATAAAATATATATATATTCATAAAAAAAAAAATATATATATATATATATATAGAGACAAAAAAACTCCATTTAATGCATCTGTTAGGGTTGTTCCACACCGACAAAAGCAAGGAAATTCAGTGTTAGAGTTGAGAGCCCCCCTTGAACCCCCACCATCTCACCCCCCCATCCAGCATCGGGGTGCTCATTGGGGTCATCTGCCCTAACTCTCACCTCATCACATGTTTAAAGAAGCAGAGGTATAGGAGAATGTGGTGAGAGTTGGGACCGATGACTCCTGTCGCCAGTGCCCGGTTGGGGTGGGCTGGGGGTCCAAGGGGGCTTTCAACCCTAACACCAAATTTCCTTGCTTTTGTCACTGTGGAAAAACCCTAACTGATGCATTAAACAGTTTTTTGCTCTAATTTCCCTTCTTTTTGAGAATGATGATGACAAATAGTGAAAAAGATGCAGCAGCGGGAGCACGGGGCCCGATGTCTTGTGACACAGTAACAGGAACAGCAACGCAAACAGAAGTGCCAACAGTGGTGCACATGGTAACGGAAACATAAATGGTAAAGGAACCATTAATAGAAACGCAAGTACAAAGTGACGCCAAAGTGAACAGTGATGCAAACTGACATTGAAGCATGTATAAAACTGCAACTGGTAACATGAACAGTGACGGCAGTGGTATTTTAAATGGAAATGTTAATTGTCACAGCAAAAAGAACGTGAAAGGGAACAGAAATGGAAACGTGAATGCAAGCGCACACGTAAACACAAACCGTAACATGCACAGGCATGGTACTGCAATTGTAAATGCAAGTGGTAAAGTTAACATGAAGAATAATGCCAAAGAAAAGAGAAACAGAAACGGGAACAGAAGCACGTATGGAAACGCAAACCGAAACGCACACGGGCACAGTACCACAATTGTTAACGTAAAGGGTAACAGTAACAGCAACAATAACGCCAAAGGAAAGAGAAATGCAAATTCAAGCGAGTACAGAAATGCAAACCATTATGTGCATAGTCATGGTACCGCAATTGTAAACACAAATGGTAACAGTAACAGCAAAAATAATGCCAAAGGAAACAGAAACAAAACAGAAACGCAAGCGTGTATGGAAATGCAAACTGTAATGCACATGCATGGTACCGCAGTTGCAAATGAAACAGGCAATGGTAACAGCAACAATAACGCCAAACGATACAGAAACGCAAACACATGTGCAAGCAAAAACACAAACCGTAACGCACACAGTGGAGTAGACAATAATGGTGCCACAAACGGTAATGGAAACATAAATGTAAACGTTAACTGGCACAGAAACAAAAGGGCACTCCCTTGTTACCCCCCAAAAATGCATTGGAAAACACAGTGAAAACAAAGGATGTATACATAACAATGGGCCTCGGAGCAGAAAATGATGACTTGGAATATTAAATTGCTTATATCTCAGGAACCGTACAATGCAGAAAAAAAATTTAAATTTCATATGAATGACTTTCCTGGCTAGTTTTGTACTTAGCTCCCATTTGGGGGACTAAGCATTTTTGCAACTAAAAACCATATCGCGCACCGTTTCCGAGATACGGGCCCCGAAAGGCTCGATGGATGCCGTAATGTTATCCAATGTGAAAAAGCATCAACTTCGGAGTGCCATCACTGTGCTGAGCTGTAATATTTTTTCACCAAACCACTAAAAGGCACAGCAGTGAGATGTGGCTTTCTTCCTTCCAAATGTCAGCCCAAAAGACCAAACCGTTATTTTGTAGCAGGGCTGCAAAGGATTCCTGTAATGTGGCGGACGCTGTAATGTTATCCTATGGGAAAAAGTGTCAACCTTGGAGTGCTGTAACTTTGCTGCCCTATAATATTTTTTTCACCAAAACAGTGAAAGGCACATCTGTGACATGCTGGCTGTGATCCCTTCAAATTTCAGCCCAAAAGACTAAAATGTTTTCTTGCAGCAGGGTGGCAAACAATTGCTGTCAGTTTGCCATAGCCTGGAAAAGTATTGTCGAACTTTGCGAAAGCTTTTGCAAATTCATTCAACAGTGTCGCAAGTGCAAAAGTACTTTGTGAAAGTACTTTTTCCAGAAATTTGAAAAACATATTTCTGGGGTGTTTTACCCCAAAATAAAGACATGCCTAGCATCCTCAGGGTCCGACTAGGTGAATACAAAAAGAATTAGGTTGCTAGAGGGTCCCAAATTTAAATGCTAAGCGTTTTTCTGATCACCAGCTGAAAACAAAATAATGGATTTGTGAAAGTAAAAAGGCCATTTGTGACAGTAGAAACTGCATTTGTGATACTTTCGAACTTTTTGTTAACTTTTCCCATTGACTTATAATGGGAACTTGTTTTTTGAATAACTTTTGAACCGTTTAATATTTTTTCATGAATCTTCAAAATGTGTATTGGACACCCTGGCCGCATGTTCCCTGAAGTTTTTCAACTGGTCACTCAAACCGTGCGACCTGTAGGCAAGAGCAAAGAAATCACAAAAAAGCGTAATTGCGCAATTCGTTGTTGCTTAATAACTCTGCAGCCATATATCCAACCGATACGAAACTTGGCAGATCCCAAGATGTACCATGCCCAGTTACACTTACCAAATTTCAGGCACATCCATTGAACAGGGGCAAAGTTATTAAGGTGCAATATTTGACCCTTTAACCTTAAAAGTGCTACTCAATCAAACTATGGTAGCACTACCGTTCTACCATTATATATATATATATATATATATATTGGAAGACAAAAACTCTGTTTAATGCATTAGTTAGGGTTGTTCCACAGCGACAAAGTGAGTAAATTCAGTGTTAGGGTTGAAAGCCCCTTGGACCCTCCGCCCACACCCCAACCGCATAATGGTGCGTGTTGGGGTTACCATCTAACTCTCACCCCATCAGATGTGTGAAGAAGCAGAGGTATGGGAGAATGGGGTGAGAGTTAGGACCGACAACCCAAACGTGCACCTCGATGCCGATTGGGGGTGTGGGCGGGGGGTCCAAGGTGGTCTTTTAACCCTAACACCAAATTTGCTCACTTTTGTCGCTATGGAACAACCCTAACTAATGCATTAAATGGATTTTTTTGCCTCTAATTTCCCTTCTTTTGAGAAGTATAATGAGAAATAGTGAATGTAACGCGGCAGCGAATGTCCCCGCATTCCCGCCACGTGATGTCTTGTCACATAGTAACATGGTGCCCGCAAACACAAATGGTAATGCGCATGGTGATGCAAAGTGAAACAGAAAGATAAACAGTACTGTACACAGAAATGGTTAAAATAATGCAAACGCAAGCGCAAATGGAAACGCGAAGGGTAACGCACATGATGCCGTAGACAGGAACAGTAAGTGAAACGGTTACGGAACCGCAAGCAGAAGTGCTAAGGGTAACAGTAATGTAAGTGCACAGGCTAGTTTTCCCCAAAAGCTCCATTGAGAAACACACTGAAAACAAAGAATGCATGCATAATAATGGGCCTTGGAGCAGAAAATGAGAAGTTATAATACTAAAATGGTAATATCTCAGTAACCGTACGATGTATAAAAAAAATAAAACATTCACAATTCATGAGTTTCCTGGCTAGGTTTTCACTAAATGTGGGCTATGCACTGTTGCAATGAAAATTTCGTATCTTGCAACGTTTATGAGATACAAGCCCCGAAAGGGGCGGCGGACACCACCATGTTAATCTAAGGGAAAAACACATCAAATTTGGAGTACCGTAACTTTGCTTCTGTGCATTATTTGGTCACCAAACTACCAAAAGGCAACTCTATGAGATGTTGGCTGCCTTTCCTCCAAATTTCAGCCCAAAAGACCAAACATTTTTATTGCAGCAGGGTGGCAAAGAATTCCCGTCATGTTGGCCATAGTCTAGAAAAGTAGTGTCATGATTTGCAACACCTTTCACAAAAATTTGTGAAAGCGTCACAGGTGCGACACTACTTTTTGACACCACTTTTCTCAGAAATTTGAAAAACATATTTCTGGGGTGTTTAACCCCAAAATAAAGACATGGCTAGCATCCTCAGGGCTTGAATAGGTAAACACAAAAAGAATTGTGTCCCTAGACGGTCCCAATTTTAAATGCCAAGCATTTCTGTGATTAGTAACTGAACAAAATGGCAGATTTGCAACACTACTAGGGCCATTTGCGACACTAAAAACTGCATTTGCGAAAGTGTTGAACTTTTTGTTAACTTTTGTCTTTGACTTATAACAGGAACTTGTTTTTTGAATAACTTTTGAACCATTCAATATTTTTTCATGAACTCTTCAAAAGGCACATTGGGGCCCCTGGCCACATGTTCCCTGATGTTTTTGGACTGGTCGCACAAACCGTGTGACCTGTAGGCAGGCGCAAAGAATGCATAAAAAAATGTAATTGCTCACAAGGATGTTGCTTAATAACTCCACAGCCGTATATCCGACTGGCACGAAAGTTACCAGATCTCAAGATCTATGGATACACCCCATGCCTGCCAAATTTCAAGCAAATCCACAAACAGTGGCAAAGTTATGAAGTGCAAAGTTTCACCATTTAACCTTAAAAGGGCTACTCAACCCTAACTATGGTAGCACTACCATGCTACCATAATGTATATAGATAGATAGATAGATAGATAGATAGATAGATAGATAGATAGAAATATATACACATACATACACACACAAACATATACACACACATATGGCATACATAGAGTTTAAAGTGAAGTTTACTCAAAGTGAGCAAATGTTTCACAAAATAAAAAAATAAACTTGAGACATTTTCTCAACTATACTCTCAACCAGTTAATACACTACATACGCTTTAAAGCCTTTAGTGTTATAACAGCATTGAATACATGATAATATCAATTGTAAGTATGACTGCCAAATAAAAAACCAAAAAAACAAAACTACTTGTCAAGGACCCCCAAGAAAATAAGACCATGTGCCTGATATGTTCAGATTTCAATGCAGTGTCAATGTATAACAAACATGTACAGAACCAGTTTAAGGAATCTAAATAAAAACTCATAGGAATAAAATCCCACAGCCCCCCCCTTCCTTGGAAAAGTAACTAGTAGGAATAAGATATATGTACACGAGTCCTAATACATCATCATTCACAACAATCTTTGCAATATTTACCCAAAGGAATTGAAGAGTTGATTTATATTAACCTTTTCAGGATCTATGTAATTAATGGCATTGGAACTCTCATATTTTTATACTTGTAGGAAGGGTAAATAAATGCTAGGCAGCTAATGTTTTAGACATTTTCTGAGGTTGCAATGGGCATCCTAGAGAATTACAAAGAATCATAGCAGTGTCAACTGCAGTGCTCCCAGACTGAACAAAGCATTTCCCTGTAAGGCAGCCTCCTTTTCCCTGTATTTTCCATGTAAAACCGTTGGAATCTCTCAAGCATTTCTCCCAATGTTCTTACATCTTCAGAACCTCTTGATGGTATTATAGCATTGTTGCAATGTACTGGCACAGCCAGATAGCCTGGCTGTGATGCAATATGTCATATTCAGTAAGGTCATAATTTTATCCATTTTGGCAATTTACTGACACAGGATAGCATTGATAAGATGCAGGCTTTCATTTTCAGAGGGGTTGTAAAATTACCCATTTCTGCAATGTACTGATACAGGTTAGCCTGACCAAGATGCAGTATCTCATTTTCAGTGGGGTCTTACTTTTACTCATGTTTGAGTTCCAACAGAGGATACAGCATCTAACTGCAGAGCAGTTCCAAAATTACATCCTTGGCCATCTCTCCCAATGCGTGTACTGTATATGTGGAGCAATGATTTACAGTATTTTCTCTGATGAGTTGATGTTATGTTAACCCTTTCAAGCACCTATCTAATTAGTGGCATTGGAACTCTTGTGGTTTTATATTTGTAGGAAGGGTAAATGCTAGACAGCTATTGTTTTAGAGGGTTTCAGTGGTTGCAAGGGGTGTCATAGGGGATTATAAAGAAATCATAGTGGTGTCAACTGCAGTATTCCCAGACTGAACAAAACATTTTCCTGTAGGGCAACCTCACTTTCCCCTGTGTTTTCCATGTAAAACTGGGACAAAGCTCCTATTCCTTTTCCTGTATACTCAAATCAGTACATGCACACAAATAACTTCATTATGCCTGTCAGTAAAATTGCTGTAACAAATGTTAAGGCTGTGTTATGTGATCTTAGCCCTGTTACAATGTACTGACATAAGATAGCCTGGCTGAGATGCAGTATATCATATTCAGTGGGCTCATACTTTTATCCATTCTGGCATAGTACTGACACAGGTCAGGTCTGTTGAGATGCAATATCTCATTTTCAGGGGTCCTAATTTTACCCATTTTTACAATGTACTGATACAGCTTAGCCTCACTGAGATACAGTATCTCATTTTCAGTGGGGTCTTACTTTTACCCATGTTTTCATCTGAATACAATGTGCTGACACAGGACAGATTTGCTGAGATACTAATGCCCGCTGTGTGCAACATGACGGTGCTGACTTAAACTATGCAAATGTAAGTATCGCCCACATGTAGTCATGTCAGTGCTGCCATGATATGGCTGACTCCGGAGCAAATTGCACATGTGCGAGTATCAATCATGTGCAGTTCTGTAATCACAGCAGTATCAGTTACATCTGACTCTGGTGTGGCAAGAGCATGGCATATTCTTTTCAATACTCTTGCCACTCCTAAAAGCTCTCCACAGCCATATTGGCTCAGTGCTGGCAAAGGCTAATGGATGGGTAACACTGGGGACCACTCAACTGTCTTCATGTCTACCGACTCTTTTGGCAGGTCATTTTAGAAGGCCACCACCTTCTGGAACAAAATATGCTTCCTAATGTTACCCCTAAACTTGCCATCTGTTACCTTCAGAGCATGTCCCTGTGTCCTGCTGGAGAACATATCCATATGTTTAGTCCTGTCAATATCCCTGAGATTTGAAAGACTGAGCTCATGTCCCATCTCAGTCTGCTGTTCCACAGGGACAAGCAAAAGGATGAGGAGCACCTACACATGTAGAAAGCACCAGAATCACAAAAATATTATTCAAAGTCCTTTATTTAACTAAAGTGCATAGTGCACCCACACATAGTGAGCAGAAAAAAAGTGGTGGCTGAACCTTTCTGCAACTGTCATTTTTCCTGTCTCCTGCCAGGTGTCATTAGAGTGATTCACTCTGATGATGCCTGGCAGGGGCCAGGAGAAGCATTACTTTCAGAGAGGCCAGGTCATCATTTTTTTATGCTCACTATGTGTACACTATGCACTTTACTTAAATGGAGAACTCAGAACATTGTTGTGATCCTGGTGCTTTCTGCATATGTGGGTACTCCTCATCCTTTTGCTTGTTCCAGTTTTTTCATCGCCGAGCACCATATTACTTGTTCTGCCACTCCAGGTCCATGTTTGCTTTGTTTCACATGGAGAGGACAGTAATAACTACTAGTAAACATAAATGTGGATATTATCCGTTATACCCTTCCCGGTATTCCTGTTTTGAAAATGCAGCTTCCCCTTAACAAAGGTATCCAAACAGAAAGCCCACCACCAAATTTCTTTTTCTCTTTATTACTGAACACATTCTCTGTACTGCTGCAGTAAATGTAAACACTGCAGGAAATATGAAGAAACTGATAGAGGGAAGCTTACAAAGGGTGTCAGTTGGCATTTTACTGTATGGGACTGCATACATATGCAGAACTAGAAAATGCTACATAAATTCACAGCCACTAAGTAAGTAGCACATGGTAGTGGTGGTGGTGGGGGAGTTGTCAACACAAAAAGGGGGGCTTGGTTTGCACACAGAGAGGAGAGAGAGAAGATCAGTTTTCCTATGTGGGACAGTGACCCACAGGGTGTAAAATGTTGAGGTTTTTGAAAATACGATGGATCATAAAGATCTACATAGCCCATTTTCTTAATGCAGTGATTTTGTTATCAAAGGAGAAAAAAGGTGGGTTGGAATTGCTGTTCGACATTTTTCACAATCCCCCACTCAAAAAAGAATACAAACACCAACTTGCTGCACTATAAGACTGCACCAAAGAATTTAGCATCTCTGCCAAGCTCCATGCTGCATTCTTTCAGCAGGGTCTTTATACAGTACAGTACCACAATACATTTTCTTTACCTTATCCTCACTTTCATCTGAATGCACCCTGACCTACTTTCTGCCCTGATATCATGATATTTAGGGCTTGATTAAGTCAAACTGTTTCCAAAGTTCCTCCCCATGGACCAAGTTAAACTTTTTCAATGCCAAAAAAAGACTAGCAAAGCATTCCATGGCTTTGAATAAATGTAATATGGGGTGGTATTATACTTTACACATTCTTGTATTCTATGATTCTAGTATGTTCACCTATCAATTAATGAGGCTATGTTGAATTTTTGCAAATGTGGGCTCATAATTTTTGTAATATTCAATATTTTTACCACAACATTTCAACATAGCCATTTTGAAACAGCGACTCATAAATGTGCTAGCTTTGCAATTTTTCAACTCCTGCCCAATATGTGTGTTTGTAGTCCAAAATCTGATTTTGCAGTCCCTGCACAACATCACCTTTATGCCAGGAGTTAAACATTTTCTCTGCCCTTCTTTATGGGGCAGGTCCATAGCAGGACTTTGTTGAAAATTTGGTGTAAAAATATTTAAAAAAATAATTTTTCATATTTTAAATGCAGATTCCTCTCCTGCAGCCCTATTGCTCTGGCCAAAGCTTGTTTCATCTAGATGCCTGAACATAGAAACATAGACTTTGATGGCAGATAAGGACTGCTTGGCCCATCTAGTCTGCCCATTTCCCTACCTACAGGATAGGCCACAGATCCTAGTTAACCAACAGCCTATTTCTTCCAACCCCCAACAAGAATTGCCTTATGTCTGTCCCATGCATTCTTGAATTCTCCCACAGTTTTAGACCCCACGACCTCCTCAGGAAGGCTGTTCCATGCATCCACTACCCTCTCTGTGAAATAATACTTCCTTGGCTACCCCTGAACCGCCCCTCTATCTTTAAATTGTGTCCCTTGTTCTTGCATGTCTCTTTTTCTGAAAGATGCTACCCTCTTGGACTTTGTTGATTCCACTGAGGTACTTAAAAGTTTCTATCATGTCCCCCCTTCTTTCCTCAAGGGTATACATATTAAGCTCCTTTAGTCTCTCCTCATACGGCTTCTGTTGCAGACCCTGCACCATTTTGTTGCCCTCCTGGACTGCCTCTATCCTGTCTATGTCCTTGCGGAGATGGGGTCTCCAGAACTGGATGCAGTACTCCAGATGGGGTCTCACCAACTTCTGTACAGAGGGATAACAACTTCCTGTTTTCTGCTGCTGATGCGTCTCCCTATGCAGCCCAGTATACTCCAGCCCTCCCTACTGCCTTCTCACATTGCTTGCTAACCTTAAGGTCATCTGATATGATTACCCCCAGGTCCCTTTCCTTTTTTGTTGTTGTTACTACCTCCCCCCCATTGTGTATTCTTCCTCTGGGTTCTTGTTCCCCAGGTGCATTATTTTTCACTTCTTTGCATTGAATCCTAGCTGCCATACTTCTGACCATTCCTCCAACCTTGCCAAGTCCCTTCTCATCCTTTCCATGCCTCCTTGTGTATCAACCCTGTTGCAGATCTTTGTGTCATCTGCAAAAGGCATACTTTCCTTCTAGTCCCTCTGCAATGTCACTGATGAAGACATTAAAAGGACTGGACCCAATACTGAACCCTGTGGTACCCCACTAGTAACCCCTCTTTCTTCAGAGTGGACTCCATTTACAATTACCTTCTGTGTCCTGTTGTGCAGCCAATGTTTTACCCAGGCTACCACCCTGGGACCCACTCCTAGGCTGGTTAATTTGACTATTAATCTTTACAGTCTATGACATCTGTAATACCATTCCAGCCATTCAAATCAATAACCTAGAATGGGTTAACCTATGCTATGGAATGTCTTAGAAATGTGAAAAGAAGGCGCAGCGACTTCCAAGGAGGAATGCTGTACATCTGAGGGCATACCAAAACTAGATTACTGCTACCTATGCATCAAAAACTGGGAAAAGCATATCAGAATACATAACTGATATAGAAAGCAAAATGGGAGGCCAGCTAATGATATGAAATTATTTCATATCACATTTAATACTGTCTTAATTAGTGAATGATGGAAAACATGTATACTCTACAAGTATTCCAAGAAACATGTAGCTGGTCAATAGCCATTCATATTCAAATTTATGCTGACTCTATCTACAGAGAACAATAAAATGATACACAAATACTAATAAAAATATCTGGGAAATGAATCCACTTCTTCCAAAATGCTTTTCGGACTCCAAAAGGTGTGCAGCAAAATTCTCAAAGAAGAAATCTGGAGTCACTTCAAATCATTCTATTTTCTTTTTATTTCTTTGCCAAAAACTGCCCCTACGTTTCGCTGTCTCCAGCTTGTTCACGGGGCTTCTATAAACATAAAAACTACAATTAATTGTCCATTGTATGCCACTTCTCACTGTTAAATAATATGAATACCAACTTATAATTGTTTCTCTACCTGCAATCAAAACGTATCACCCACTTTCATCTCATTTATATTAATCCAAACTTAATAATCTTCTCTCTGTTTTATAAATCCAAAAAAAATTTTTTATTCAGAAAAACTTTAAAACAAACCAAAATGTTTGTTAAGTTTATAGAAAAGTCCCATTCTATCTATAAATCATTATAATGAAATTACCAAGTAACTCGTACCTTTCTAGACCATGCATGTCCCTTTAAACATCAAATTTTCTCACTATAATTTGAACAGAAGGAAGAACTTTTAGTCTCTTATCCCAATATTCAGATGCATTTCTCCAATTTCAAACTATATTTCAAAAAATAATTTAAATATTTTGAGATCCGCTCACCTTTACAAGGTTACTCTCACCATAAATTGTTCAAAGGATTTGCTGAGACCGCAAATTCATGCGCTTTAAATTTGCCAATCTCTCCAGCACTTAGTTTTAAGTGTAATTTTAAAATAAAACACTATATTTGTATATGATCTTCCCAGCGTTCTCAGATTATTTAAACGCTAACCACTCTTTGTTTATTATGGCGTTAAAACACCACAACTTAATCTTTCCCGCATTCTCAGATTATTTAGACGCCAACCACTCTTTATCTATTATGGCGTTAAAACGCCACAACTTAAACGTTAGTGCCCAGAACGCTGCTTTCAGCATGTATTTCTACCTTCTTCTGGCACAGGTAATCGGCGATCAAGACTGTTTCTTCTCAAAGAATGACGCAAACATTCCCTATTCGCTAACACCTCATAGCTACCTGATTCGCATCACTGCTAATGAATATTAATATATTCATGAATTCCAAAGCTCTTACTCCGATCTTTTCATGGGGCTTTAATTGAATACACTAAGCTATACTGAACTTTTCAATATAATTATTATAATCTAAAAGGAAGAAATAGACTAATATAGCGTAAATTATTTCTCTTCAATATCAACAAACTGTATTTATCTTATAATGCGATCCCATTCATCATTTCCTAACTTGATGTTTTTATAAATAATCTGATAAATTAACATAGCGATCAAATACATATTATATATTGTATTCAAAATACCCATTTACCCCATCTACCAAAATTATCTTCCTTCTTTATACAAGGATTATAAT
Organism: Neoceratodus forsteri; assembly: GCA_016271365.2. Classification (NCBI taxonomy): domain Eukaryota; kingdom Metazoa; phylum Chordata; order Ceratodontiformes; family Ceratodontidae; genus Neoceratodus; species Neoceratodus forsteri. The sequence goes on from CM057450.1 coordinate 875,245,524, forward strand.
TTTAATGGGACTCAACTATATATAATCTTTTATTATAAATATTCAATAAACAGTTTCATAGTGGGTTGATAGGTTTCGATACTTGCTTCTTGGTTTTATACATCCAAATCAAAATCGAGTAGCAGTAAAAGACATATAAACCCTTCAATTATAATGAACTTAAATGATCAAATTATAGTTTCTAATATAGTCCACAATATCTATATCCACATAAGTTTTAGCCTCATCTATTAGTATTTAAAGAAACAGGCAATTTATTTGTTAAAAGCACACACTATTTTCCTTATATCTTAAAACACACCAATTATAAAAAAAATTTTTTGCATCACAGACTTTCACTTTAGTATGTAAATCATCCCATTCATAACTAAACTTTTAGATTAGAAATGATCTTCTACCTAATTTTTATATCATAACAACTATTTTCCAGCTATTTTGTGACACACCAATATCATTCTTTAATACACTAATATTACTTTGTCAAAAGACTGAATTACATACATGCCAACCAATTACTTTCAACATTCATTCCCACTCTTTTATCTAAAGTTTTTAAATTAAATATCCACTTCATTTCCATTTTCTCAAGTATACGCTTATAATCACCACCCCTTTATGAACTTTTAACTAATTCCAGGCCCCAGAACCTTAGGGATGCTCCCGTATGTTGTGCTTCATTAAAATGGACTGCTACTGGTGATTTATCATTTTTATTACGAATATCACTTTTATGTTCACCTATTCTTAGTTTCAAAGCCCTTTTCGTTTGTCCCACATATAGTTTATCACATGGGCATTGAATCACATATATTACCCCCTCAGTATTGCAGTCTATATGGTCCTTAATTTTATATTCCAGATTATAATGTGGGTGTTTAAAAAACATTTTCCTACTTGTGTTATTGCACACAGCACACTTGACACATCTTGTCATTCCTGGTTGCAGGGGTCCCAGAAGTAATTGTTTTTCATCTTCAACTTTCTTTAAGAACTGCGAGTGCACTAAATTATCTTTCAAATTCCTCACTTTTTTAGAGACTATAATTGGTTTCTTTTGAAATATATTAATATGTTGATTGTCTGTAGCCACTAAATACCAGTATTTACTAATAATTTTTCTGATCTCATTCATTTTGTGATTATATTTCGTAGCAAATACTAATCTCTCCTGTTTCTGTCGCTGCCTTCTTTTTAATAGTTCAACTCGACTTGTTTCTAAAATCTTTTGATTAGCTCTATATAAAGTTCTATGGGGGTATCCTCTCACTCTAAACCTTCTCAACATGTCTTCCTTTTGTCTCTCAAATTCATCATTCTCCTTACAGTTACGTCTGACTCTAACTAATTGGGAATATGGGATGCTTTGTTTTAATCTCGGCTCATGGAAGCTTTTATTATGCAATAATGTATTTCTATCTGTAGGTTTTCTAAATAGAGTTGTACTGCATATTCCATTTTCAATTTTAATCTCTAAATCCAAAAAAGGAATTGTTGTTTCATGGTAATTTATTGAAAATTCCAAATTACTATCAAAGGCATTCAATAAATTATGAAAATCTTTTAACTCTTGCTCAGTTCCTATCCATAAACAGAAAATGTCATCAATAAAACGCTTCCAGAAGCCTATATTGTTCACATATTTATTTTTTCCTGAATTAAATACAAATTCTTCTTCAAAAACAAACATATATGAGTTTGCATAACCTGGTGCCATCATATTACCCATTGCTGTACCCTTTTCCTGTTAATAAAACTTGCCTTCAAATTCAAAATAGTTGTTTTTTAATATGAATTTAGCTAATTTTTGTAATAGTATCGTTTTGGGATGCTTCCCTTCAGGTCTTCTCCTTAATATTTTTCCCATACTTCTCACCCCTTCTTCATGTGGAATTGACGTATATAAATCTTTAACATCCCATGTAACTAATATATATTTATTTGCAGCATCTCCTATTAATGCTGTTTCTAATTTCCTAATAAAATCTCCAGAATCCTGTATATACGTGGCATTCATTTCAATCAAAGGTTGTAAGTAATAATTTACATATTTAGAAATATGTTCAAAAACTGAATTTATACCTGATATTATGGGTCTGCCCGGAGGATCAAACAAGTTCTTATGAATTTTTGGTAATGCATAGAATGTGGGAATCCTTGGATATTCTACTAAAAGCAGCCTCATTTCCCAATCATGGAGCCAGTTTAAGTCTACAAATTCAGCTAAAATTTCTCTAAGTTCATTCATTATTTTCTTTGTAGGATCCATATCAAGTATTGAGTAGTTCTCTTGATTATGTAATAATTTCAGACACATATTTCTGTACTGATCCCTATCCTGTATAACGATTCCACCCCCCTTATCTGCCTGCTTAATAATAATACTCGTGTCATTACTCAATTCCTTCATAGATTTAAATTCTTCTTTACTAAGGTTTTTGGAGGGAGGCCAAAGGGAAGTTTGATCTTTAAATAACTCCATAACTTCCCTTTCTACTAACTTGCAAAAGCATTCTATACCATTGTTTTTTCCTATGGGGGGATTAAAATGAGATTTAAGACTTAATATTTGTTTTAATTTACTTTCCTCACTAATAGCTATATCATGATCCCCAAAAAGATTTTTTATTCTCAGATTCCAAAAGAATGCTTGCAAATCAACCATTAATTCAAAAGTATTAATGGGCTGAGATGGAGCAAAACTAAGGCCAAAGCTCAAAACTTTTAATTCTGTCTCATTAATATGTCTTTGACTTAAATTAAATATAGGAACTATCTCTGTATCTCTCTGTTTAATCTCCTGTCCATATTTGTTCTTCCTCCTTGTCCTCCCCCTCTTCCTCTTCTGCCTCCTCGAAAACCCCCTTGTGCTCTATAAAATTGTGGATCATAATTAGAAGTCCTTAAATCATACCTATGTGTTGAATTCTCTTCAGGAGCACCGCTGGAAGGCACGGACTCACCCGACCCAGTAGCATCTTCTCTAGAATGCACCGATCTATCTATGGTATAACTGTTATCACTATCTGTTCCACTGTCCTGCGTATAAATGTATTTTTGTCTTCTATATTGCTTGTAAGTGTATATCCTATTGTCCCTGTAATCATTTGTATCCCTTATAAACTTCCTTATTTTTTGTTGTTTCAATTTATTTTCATAATCCATGATTTTTTGTTTTAAACTCTCCAATGAAACATTATATTCTTCTACTATTGAGTGTTGCTGTAATAAATCTTGATATTTCTGTATTTCCTCTCCTATTAATATCCTCTCTTCTATAATTGCCTCAATAAGGGCATACATGAAATCACAGCTTGCTCTGTTCCGTATACCGTCCCATTTTGTGTATAATTTTGCTGTATTTATTCCAATATTCGGTTCCACTGTGATACGTAAACCTCTAGGGATTCTATTATGTTCCAAATACTGGGTTAGTGTGAGTCCATGCCATTCCAGACGCGTGTCCCTGAATCTAAGATTTTCTAGTTTTTGTAAAATATTTCGTGGTGAAGTTCCCATCTGGGCACTAAGGTCCCTATCTCCATGCATTTGTTGAAACAAAGATTGTTTTTCATCCTCTGTATAGCTATTAAAATGTAGAACATTCTGTACACTACTACCAATGTCTTTAAAGACTGCTAGCTCTTCTTCCATTTTCCTTATGTTACAATTAAGACGGTAGAAAAATACAATTATCCAATATAATCAAAACAGTTACAAACTTTTGTTACTTTATATATATCAACCTCCAGATATAAAAAGACCCACCCAAAGTCCCAATAATACACAAATACTAATAAAAATATCTGGGAAATGAATCCACTTCTTCCAAAATGCTTTTCGGACTCCAAAAGGTGTGCAGCAAAATTCTCAAGAAGAAATCTGGAGTCACTTCAAATCATTCTATTTTCTTTTTATTTCTTTGTCAAAAACTGCCCCTACGTTTCGCTGTCTCCAGCTTGTTCACGGGGCTTCTATAAATATAAAAACTACAATTAATTGTCCATTGTATGCCACTTCTCACTGTTAAATAATATGAATACCAACTTATAATTGTTTCTCTACCTGCAATCAAAACGTATCACCCACTTTCATCTCATTTATATTAATCCAAACTTAATAATCTTCTCTCTGTTTTATAAATCAAAAAAAATTTTTTATTCAGAAAAACTTTAAAACAAACCAAAATGTTTGTTGAGTTTATAGAAAAGTCCCATTCTATCTATAAATCATTATAATGAAATTACCAAGTAACTCGTACCTTTCTAGACCATGCATGTCCCTTTAAACATCAAATTTTCTCACTATAATTTGAACAGAAGGAAGAACTTTTAGTCTCTTATCCCAATATTCAGATGCATTTCTCCAATTTCAAACTATATTTCAAAAAATAATTTAAATATTTTGGGATCCGCTCACCTTTACAAGGTTACTCTCACCATAAATTGTTCAAAGGATTTGCTGAGACCGCAAATTCATGAGCTTTAAATTCGCCAATCTCTCCAGCACTTAGTTTTAAGTGTAATTTTAAAATAAAACACTATATTTGTATATGATCTTCCACGCGTTCTCAGATTATTTAAACGCTAACCACTCTTTGTTTATTATGGCGTTAAAACACCACAACTTAATCTTTCCCCGCGTTCTCAGATTATTTAGACGCCAACCACTCTTTATCTATTATGGCGTTAAAATGCCACTACTTAAACGTTAGTGCCCAGAACGCTGCTTTCAGCGTGTATTTCTACCTTCTTCTGGCACAGGTAATCGGTGTATTTTCGTGCCGTTTCTTCAAAGAATGATGCAAACATTCCCTATTTGCTAACACCTCATAGCTACCTGATTCGCATCACTGCTAATGAATATTAATATATTCATGAATTCCAAAGCTCTTACTCCGATCTTTTCATGGGGCTTTAATTGAATACACTAAGCTATACTGAACTTTTCAATATAATTATTATAATCTAAAAGGAAGAAATAGACTAATATAGCGTAAATTATTTCTCTTCAATATCAACAAACTGTATTTATCTTATAATGCGATCCCATTCATCCTTTCCTAACTTGATGTTTTTATAAATAATCTGATAAATTAACCGCAATGATCAAATACATATTATAGAGATTGTTTTTCATCCTCTGTATAGCTAGTAAAATGTAGAACATTCTGTACACTACTACCAATGTCTTTAAAGACTGCTAGCTCTTCTTCCATTTTCCTTATGTTACAATTAAGACGGTAGAAAAAATACAATTATCCAATATAATCAAAACAGTTACAAACTTTTGTTACTTTATATATATCAACCTCCAGATATAAAAAGACCCACCCAAAGTCCCAATAATACACAAATACTAATAAAAATATCTGGGAAATGAATCCACTTCTTCCAAAATGCTTTTTGGACTCCAAAAGGTGTGCAGCAAAATTCTCAAAGAAGAAATCTGGAGTCACTTCAAATCATTCTATTTTCTTTTTATTTCTTTGTCAAAAACTGCCCCTACGTTTCGCTGTCTCCAGCTTGTTCACGGGGCTTCTATAAACGTAAAAAACTACAATTAATTGTCCATTGTATGCCACTTCTCACTGTTAAATAATATGAATACCAACTTATAATTGTTTCTCTACCTGCAATCAAAACGTATCACCCACTTTCATCTCATTTATATTAATCCAAACTTAATAATCTTCTCTCTGTTTTATAAATCAAAAAAAATTTTAACAAATAAATTGCCTGTTTCTTTAAATACTAATAGATGAGGCTAAAACTTATGTGGATATAGATATTGTGGACTATATTAGAAAGTATAATTTGATCATTTAAGTTCATTATAATTGAAGGGTTTATATGTCTTTTACTGCTACTCGATTTTGATTTGGATGTATAAAACCAAGAAGCAAGTATCGAAACCTATCAACCCACTATGAAACTGTTTATTGAATATTTATAATAAAAGATTATATATAGTTGAGTCCCATTAAAATTATAATCCTTGTATAAAGAAGGAAGATAATTTTGGTAGATGGGGTAAAATGGGGTATTTTCGGAATACAATATATAATATGTATTTGATCGTTGCGGTTAATTTATCAGATTATTTATAAAAACATCAAGTTAGGAAAGGATGAATGGGATCGCATTATAAGATAAATACAGTTTGTTGATATTGAAGAGAAATAATTTACGCTATATTAGTCTATTTCTTCCTTTTAGATTATAATAATTATATTGAAAAGTTCAGTATAGCTTAGTGTATTCAATTAAAGCCCCATGAAAAGATCGGAGTAAGAGCTTTGGAATTCATGAATATATTAATATTCATTAGCAGTGATGCGAATCAGGTAGCTATGAGGTGTTAGCGAATAGGGAATGTTCGTCATTCTTTGAAAAGAAAGCGGCGATGAAAATAGCCTGATTACCTGTGCCAGAAGAAGGTAGAAATACCGCTGAAAGCAGCGTTCTGGGCACTAACGTTTAAGTTGTATGCTTAACACCATAATAGATAAAGAGTGGTTGGCATCTAAATAATCTGAGAACGCGGAAAGATTGTTGTGGTGTTTTAACGCCATAATAAACAAAGAGTGGTTAGCGTTTAAATAATCTGAGAACGCGGGAAGATCATCTACAATATAGTGTTTTATTTTAAAATTACACTTAAAACTAAGTGCTGAAGAGATTGCGAATTTAAAGCTCATGAATTTGGCGGTCTCAGCAAATCCTTTGAACAATTTATGGTGAGAGTAACCTTGTAAGGTGAGCTGATCTCAAAATATTTAAATTATTTTTGAAATATAGTTTGAAATTGGAGAAATGCATCTGAATATTGGGATAAGAGACTAAAAGTTCTTCCTTCTGTTCAAATTATAGTGAGAAAATTTGATGTTTAAAGGACATGCATGGTCTAGAAAGATATGAAGTTACTTGGTAATTTCATTATAATGATTTATAGATAGAATGGGACTTTTCTATAAACTCAACAAACATTTTGGTTTGTTTTAAAGTTTTTCTGAATAAAAATGTTTTTGATTTATAAAACAGAGAGAAGATTATTAAGTTTGGATTAATATAAATAAGATGAAAGTGGGTATCGCTTTGATTGCAGGTAGAGAAACAATTATAAGTTGGTATTCATATTATTTAACAGTGAGAAGTGGCATACAATGGACAATTAATTGTAGTTTTTATGTTTATAGAAGCCCCGTGAACAAGCTGGAGACAGCGAAACGTAGGGGCAGTTTTTGACAAAGAAATAAAAAGAAAATAGAATGATTTGAAGTGACTCCAGATTTCTTCTTTGAGAACAATAAAATGATGCAAACATGATGCAAATATGTGGTGATTCAATTTCTTAGGCAGAAATCTAATTCTGGCTCATGCAGCATATATATGTATGCAAACAATATTATAAGAGAGAGCACAGATCTCATACTTTGTTCCTAAATAAAATATGATCCTACTGTGAATAGTGTGAGATGTATGCCTAAGTGTACAAATGTCGATATATATTGGAAACATGAATAACTTAGATACCCACCAACAAGTAGCCCTCTCTGCCATGGAGTCTGAGGAGTTGAATAGTTGTGACCTTCCCATAAAACATGAGAAGATATAATTAGTACTTTGCTAAAGTTTCTTAATTCCCATTTGGACTATTCAGTACCATCTAATTATATATTCATCTCAAATATAATTCCCTGCTAGTGTGAATCATTTAATTTTTATGTACAGTCTGGTTGGCATATGGATAGGATAGAAAAAAAAAAAGCACAGTGATAAGGGCCCTGGAGTTTAGGAGGTCACATTTTAAAGAAAATGCCTGGGGTGTTGGGGGGGGGAGAGAGAAGACGGAGACTCAGTGAAGAAAAATTAAGGAGGGTGTAGTCCAGACAATGGCATGCTGTTTGAAGGAAGTGAGCAAGGGAAAGAGGAGGAAGAGACTGATATGGTTATCTAAGGAGGTGGGAATGGCTGTGAAGGAGAAGAAAACAACATTTAAAAAATGCAAGAAGGCCAATAAGGATGAAGACAGGGAGGTATATCTGGCAAAGTAAAGGGGGCAGAAAGGAGGGTTAGGGCAGCTAAAGCACTAACAGAGGAGAGGATAGCTAAGGAAGTCAAAAAAGGAGACAAGACCTTCTTCAAGTAAGTGGGAGGAAAGAGGAAAACAAGGGGAGGGACAGTGAGAGTCAGGAGGGTGAAGGGGCTGCACAGAGGAAGATCAATGGATAGCAGAAATACTGAATGATTACTTCTGCTCAGTCTTCATGGTAGAGGGTGGAAGAATGGACCAGCATGCTGCAGTAAGCAACAGGGAGAGGAGGGAGTGGCTCAAATTCATTCTTAGTGGAAAGGGTCCAGAAGGGACTGGAAGCCTTAAAGGAGGATAACGTGATGAGGCCAGATGGGAGGGATTCAACCAAGGATCCTAAAGGAACTGAGCATGGTGCTGGCTGCCCCTCTGACAGCACTTTGTAGCACCTCACTGGGGATGGAGGACATTCCTGAGGACTGGAGGAGGGCCGAAGTGGTCCTTCAGCACAAAAGCAGCAGTAAGGAGGATGCAAGTAACTGCAGGCCTGTCAGTCTTACCTCAGTGGTGGGGAAGTTACTGAAGGCATTACCAAAGCAGAGACTCATGAAGCACCTAGAGGCAAAAGTGCTGCAGGACTGCCAGCAGCATGGTTTTACATGAGGGAGGCCATGTCAAACTAATCTCATAGATTCCTTTGACTGGGTCACTACAAAGGTGGATCAAGGGAGAGCAGTGAACATTGCCTTTCTGGACTTCAGTAAGACTTTCGACACTGTGCCGCACAGGAGGCTAGTTAAGAAACTCAGCGGCCTTGGGTTGGGGGAGAAAGTGATAAGCTGGGTATCAAACTGATTGAGGGATAGAAGACAAAGGGTGGTAGTAAACAGTGCCCACTTAGGCAATAGCAGAATGAATAGTGGAGTGCCACAGGGTTCAGTGCTGGGACAAGTCATCTCCATGTTTTCATCAGTGCATCTGTGATTCTTGATTCTAAAGTAATGCAACATGCTGTTATGTCCATCACAATGCTTAAAAAATACAGGCCTAGATGAGTGTGACCTGTTCAGTGTCACACAGAGGAGTTGACTCCATCAGGGTTTGAACTTGTGACCTCCTGGTTCCCATCAGCACCCTAATCACTAGGTTTCAGCATTTTAGAGTCCATATTGTAGTGCAAACTGACAACACTGAGGCTCTGTCAGGCTCGCCGTCATGTACCCACAGCAAAAGGGATATGGCTCATGTCAGATGATGTCACTCAGTGCAGTGGTGTGTGGTTGCCTAGCAACCACCACCACCACCACCCCTAGCAACAATACACTGTCAGCTTTGCTGCGGGTACACTGTGGGGCACTGTGAAGTGTGGTATGTCAGCATATGAATGGTCCAATTCACTAATGGGTTATTTAAATACAGGTATTTGAAACAGTTTTCAGATAGACTGGCAAAGAAACAAAGGAAGTCTGGCACATATTTCCTAATAAATAAGTCTAGCCTTTTTCTTTTGTGGAACTACTAATTATTCAAGTATTCATAGTGGAAATTAATAAAAACCTGTAGTTTACCTGCAGTTTTTGAGATAATGCTGGGTGATGTATTATACTAGTGCCCTGTGTTGAGAAAATGCACTGAATAATCATTTTGTTGCCTGTGCAGAGATATTACTCCAAAGATCATTATTCAAGGGCACAAGGGATATTCTAAGACCTCTGGCATATTTTGAGATGGGTCTGTTGTAAATTCTATTGGGGGTCCAATATAAGGCTCCAAACACTAGTTTGGGATAAAGGAAACTGAAAATGAACATCGGGTGGGGGTTCAAAGTTAAGAGTCTGCTTCAGGCTGGGGGGGGTTGTGAGGTGGACTTTGCCACCTCAGCTTACGTTTCTTTCTGTACTGTGCTAAGGAATTGCACAGTGTTCTTTTTTGTACCATACTGGGGTGAAGTAGAGGTGTGCACTGGTGGAGAGACATATGTCAAGGTAAGATAAGAAGGTAGGAAATTGCTATGGGGTAGACAAAGACTCAAAGCTTCTTTAAAGTTTAGGAATAATATTTTTATTTTTCAGTAATTTTTTTTATTTGTACCACCAGTAGTATACAGCCAACATATTGTTGCCAAAGGGACCACTTTCTCAGGGCCCTTGGTGGTCTAGAAGCTATGAATTATGATGTAAACACACCTTGTAGGTGAGGCTGAAAGCTTGTCGTATTCAATGTATGAGATGGGCTTGCCAAGCCATGTCAGATTTGGTATTCATTTTTGCTCAGAGGAATCTTCCTCATAGTATTTACTTTGCTGCTGATAGCCCACTCCCCACTACACCCTTAATAGTATATGTATAGTTAAGACGGAGAGTAATTGCTACCATGACTAAAGGGGAATGTGGGGGTTGGGGGGTTGATAAAAGAAACCTGTGGACCACTGGAAGGGGGGACATGTTGGTAGGGGGTTGTGTGGGGAAAATTTTAACTTAAGTGGTAGAACATGCTGCAGTCCTCAGTATTTAAAGGAAGCCTCATGATGGCCGTCTTTCCTTGAAGTGCATTGCAACACTTGACATCTTATCTTTCTTCTTCTGGTTGTTCTGTTATGCTCACTGATATGTTTGTTTGTTTTCTCCAAAAAGCAAAAACGAAACATAGCACAAATGTGGGTCATATTTCTGTACAGAAATACTTATTCCCAAGACAGGACAACCCTCTGGCCCCTACATCGTATACCCTTCCTAAAACCCACAAGAGCCTCAAAAGACCTTGAGAGCGCTCAAAGGGAACCTGACCAGATTTGACCATTCTTTCTTACAGATAATGATTTTTAAATTACCATTAGAAAATGGGTCTTGAAAATCCTGCAGCCTCATTGTTCAAAACATGCCACATGACCGTGTGTAAATCCTGCAACAGACAACCGGTAAAGATCCCCCTGATCAAAAGTTTACTTTCTTTGAACCTAATTCATTTTTTTTTAATTACAGATTAGTTTTCTAATCACAATAATGCACGTCAGGGCATATGTAGTAGTGGGATTTATATACTTCTTGTGTGGTTTAGGCCGTGCCTCATGACACACCACAAAAGGCGTGTATAAATCCCACAACAACACATGCCCTGTCATGCATTATTGCCTAAATGTACCTTAGGAACAGCATGGTGGTCTGCAAGGCTCTTGAGCATCACAGCACTCTACATGGGGGTAAACATGCTATGGTGAGTCCAGCGGGTGCAGCTAAGGAGTGGCTAACCCCAAATACTTCCAAATAAAGTAGCTGCACTCCACAAAAAATAACGCTGATCAGTCAACACTTGCAGGCTTCAACACTTTATTGTAGAAATGACATACAGCAATATTGATCAGTGGCCAGTTGCCTAAATGATTCCAGTAGTCCAGCGTTTCACCCGTAAAGGCTTCATTAGGGGCAGGTTGCATGTGGGTCACTATTGATGTGATGCCACTGCACACCTGTATCAGATATCACTTGGGACAGAATGTGGTATGTTTTTTTATGGATCTGTCTGATACCAAGAGTATCATTCCTTCTGAATTAGTAGTAGTAGTAACATTTTTATTCACCTTTAAATGAATAGGAGAATCAGTTGAGACAAGCTCATTTCCAATGAGGTCCTTTTTTGCAAGATTACTCAGGTTATTTCACTTCATAAAGTACATACAAATTTAAAACAACACTATACAGACATTTAAAAAATGAATTAATTATGTAAAGGTACTTCTGGTATATAATCTCTCTCATGGTTGATGTGAGGGAGGGTGTGGGAGGGGAGTAGATAGTGGGGTAGTGTTTTGGGGGGGAATGGTAGGTCACAGCAGTTGATTACAAGATGGGGCTTGGGAGGGTTGGAGGGTGCGATGTTAAGGTATGTATGTCGACATATTCTTTGTGAACTATTTTGACTGTTGCACTTGATATATATTTCAGTAAAGTTTTTAAATTGCAAAAAACAATGAATTAATTAATATGGAGAACAGAACATACATGATGACTTCTGAGATGCCTCCATATTGACCCATAGTTTTACCTTTCCCAGGTGAATTTTACCCTTCAAGTGTCTTAAATAATGTGGACTAGAATTCCACAGACTGGGACCTATACTAAACAAATGTGGCTTCCCAATCTCAGTTTTGTTTTGGGGGTGGTAGAAATTCTACCCCACTCTGGCTTAAGGTAGTTTTTTATACTTCTTAAATACAACTTTTCCAGAATATAATCTGTTACCCAAGTCTTGTAGCACTTAAGCATGTACACAAGAATATGAAGATTCCTTCTACCCCTTAAATTCAACCAATCCAGTGATTTATACAGCTCACACCAATGGGTCCTTCTGGGTGCGTCTAGTATAAATCTAGTGAACCTATTTTACATCATGTCAGGTTTTGCCAGCTCTGTCATTGGTGCCTCTGCAATTATCAGGTCCTTACAATCAAAGAGTGACAAAACCATATAATTCACAAAATATTTTCTAACTTTCTTGGTCACACAGTGCCTAAATCTATACAGGGCTCCTAGATGCTTTGCCACATTCTTCACTAAATGAGTTATGTGGACATACCACTTAAAAGACAAAGAACCTCTGTGCGCAAACACTGAGGCAAGGGTTACCCCAAAGGGCATTTGGCTGGGAAGCCAAGTTTCAAGAAAATACAAAATCACACATGCCCCCACAATGCAATGCATCATGGACTGCCTATGCAAATCACCACAGAATGTTATGCTGGTCCAACTTTAAGCAGAATTGCATGGTGCCAAAAGGCTTCGTGATTTGCATATGCAGTCCATGATGCATTGCATTGTGGGGGCATGTGTGATTTTGTATTTTCTTCATACCACTTAACTCTGTTGTCTAACCAAAGACCCAAATATTTATAGCTCCAGACCTGTTTAAAATCACAAGATCAAAGGTTTAAGTATGTAAGGTGTTTTTTAGTTAATCTGTAATTTTGTCCCTATTAAATAACATTACCTGGTTTTGGGGGGGATTTAAAATAATTCCACCAAGCCGCAGCGACAGAAATCCCAATGACATCTCTCACATCGACACAATCCCACCGACATCACTGACACTGACACATCTTGACACTGACCCACAACATGCTAACACCAACCACCACACTTGACTGTGCCCCCCACACCCCCCTTCTTTAAATATCTAACACCACATTGCACAGCCAGTGGAGGTAGGTGCATCCACTCATTGAGGAGACATCCCCATTGATGTGAAATGCTCACTGACGCAAAGTCTGTCAACATCGGGGTTTCGATGTCAGGAATTTGATGTCCCTGCATCAATGTAATAATGGTATACAGATTTAAAACAAGTCTGGACTGAATAAAGTAGTTTTGCAACTTATTCAATACCTCCTGTAATGTAAGCACAAATTGTATTGCTGATGTTCCTTCAACATAAATAACTGTATCATCCACATATTAATGATAATTTATCAGGGGATTTTCCAGGGTGAAATTACTCATATAGATTTTGAAAAGACTTGGTCCCAGAATTGATCCCTGAGGGACACAAGACACAGTACAGACAAGACTTGATTCAGTATTGCCAACAACCATTAATTGTTCGTGACCTTTTAAATAAGAAACAAACAAGTCCAAAGCACCATCAGACATCCCCACTAGTTTCATTCTGGAAAGAAGTATGTCATGGTTCAAGGTGTCAAAGGCCTAGATAGGTCGACAAAAATGACCATCACTGATGTCCTGCTGTCTAGAGCTCCCTAAATATCTCCTATCACCCTCAGTAGTGCCAATGTTGTGCTGTGGAGTGGCTTAAACGCTGATTGGTATTTATTCAAGGCTTTTTCTTTCTTTAGGAACTTTTTTAGCTGTTTGCCAATTAATTAATAAAAGGCAATAGCCGACTCCTACGCTAACCTTTTATTGGGCTGGTAAGAGGAGGAGGCTTCTATGACCCAAATCGCAATCCCTTTTGCAGCAGGATCAGATACTGGGGTGAAAATACTGATGATAAGGTTTGCATGTGGAATGGCTCTGTGGATTAAGTGCACTGTTTTATTAATTTTATCAACAACAGTGATTGGAATTTGTGATTTACTTGTGCTGCTTATCCATCTAAGGTTACATTTCTGGAGCTCATCCTTAAAACAGGTGCAGATGGAGAAGTTTTTTTTCAATTATTTGGTAACTAGGCAAGAGATAAGGCCCACTAGGCACAACTGCCTGTTTTCAAGGGTGGTCTGGAAGCACTGGGGAGGTTAAGTGACTTGCTCAGAGTCACACAGTAACAGGTGGAGGTTTTAAGAATCAAACCCAGGTCTGCTGACTTCATCTGACAAGTACACATGGTTCCCTGGGCCTATAGCAGCAAGACTTCATTTGATATGCACTGTTACACTTACTTCCTGGCAGTTAATTATCGGAGAATGTGGCTAGCCCCACTGACTGAGCAGGTGGGGGTTGGGTGGGTAGGGCTACTAAGGTTCTGTATCGCTGTATATATTTCATTGGTGTTTACCTTTCTTTGTCCTTGTTTGTTACTGTACAATTTGTATCCCTTGTGTTGATAGTAAACTGTTCAATAAAATATACTTGTTAAAAAAAAACAGGTCTGCTAGATGTACTAAGCTCATTCACAGCTTGTTATTCTATCCTCTAGGCTATACTGCCAGCCACAAAGTAAGTTATTGCTGAAAATTATCAGATGCCAACTTCAGGCAATATCCTTCTCTGTTTTGAGAATGCACAACCAGAGCACCTCAAAATGGGCATATCTAGGAGACAGTTCAGACAGATGAGCTACACAAGTGGTTCGTTGAGAGGAGCTGAGACTCACAGTTGTTACAGCAGGTAAGAAGTTTTGCTTTGTATCAAGATAGACATAGTTTTCTAAAACCAAAACCACAAGAGGCCCCCATAGATGGGAAAATGAACTTTTTCACCGAGTTCATTTCTATCAGCCCTTCTTAGTGGAGTGTTAAAACGTGAACTGGCATGTACTAAAAGCTGACCCTGACCTTCATGATGTTATTGGTGATTTCCCCAGGGTGGTATACCACAAGGTTCCCTGTATATGTGATAAAGTACACTGCCCAGCAGATATGGTCATGAGGGCTCTCAGCAGCACTGCCCTCCCCAGGAACACATACAGAGTTCAGCTTCACTCACTAGGAACCCACCCATCCAGCAGACAGGGTCATGAGGGTTCTAAGCTGCATAACCCTCACCAGGAGCACGTACAAGTACTGCAGCCAGCTCCTTCATTAGGTGCCACAATAAACAATACAGGTCTCTATTCTTTCCACTGGACTCTGCTTGCCATTCTTGTAATACATTCAGTCTATTTTGCCAGTTACATTGGTATACTGCAGCCTGATTAACCAGTGTCTGTAGCAGCTCATTCTAGTCCATTATTGCTTATGTTAGTTTTACTGGCCTGTTTCAGTAGACCAAGCTTATAAAACAGTTGTTTATGTCTGTAGTCCAAGCCGAACTGTGTTGTGCAAGCTCTGCACTGAAACCCAGAAAGCTGTGTTTAGCTAATGTTTTTCACTGGTTCCAGGAGTGCTTTCAGTGTTTTAGCCAGACTAGGCTGATTGTTTCGGTTCCTTAGAGTGCTACTGTCTGCCATTACTCCTCTGAGGTTTCAGGTTACAGCTGCAGTCTCCTAACCACTTGCCTTCTTTCCTTTCCTCCTCAGAGTTTAGTTTCTCTCATTAAGAACCCACCTTCCCAGCAGATAGGGCCATGAGGGCTCTCAGCAGCACAGCCCTCTCAAGGAACACATACAGGTACTGCAGTCAGCTACTTCATTTGGTGGGCAATGCTGCTGCACAGCACCACCTAGTACTCCACCCTACTTTTCATTGGTGTTCTCTACATTTCCCCTAAACCTCCCCCCTCCCTTCCAAGTATCCTATTGCCTCTTGCCTCACAGTCCACCCCAGGAGAACTTAGCCTCCTTGGTGATTTTAACATGAACTGGCTCTCCCACCCCTCAACTCAAACAGTAAAAACTATAGAATCCCTGAACCTCACCCAGTTTATCACTGAACCCACCAAGCTCAACCCCTGCACTAGAAACCATTTTCTCCACGACTGGATAATAACCTCTCATCCTCACAGGATCATTGTTCCTGGGACTATGCCTGACATTTGCAGTGATCATTGCCTTAATTATTGTATCCGGAAAGTCCACCTTCCTCGATCCTCACATATGTATATTTGGCATAGATCACTCAGATCCCTTGACCTCAATGCCCTTCTCTCTGATTTTACAACCTCTGACTGGTCCCCCATCTACACAGCTCATGACATCGATGAAGCCCTATCTCACTTTACTCATATCTTCAACAGAGTCTGGGGAACTCATGCCCCTCGTAGGAAAATGCGGGTCAAATGGCTCTACCACCCTTGGATCTCTCCAAACCTGATTGCTCTGTTCAAAGCTCATGACCACTCGTGGGCAAATTATAAGTCTTCCAGCACTCCAGCTGCCCTACAACACTACAAAGCCCTATGCAACATCTGCACCAAGTCTGTCCATATTGCTAAGGCCCTCTTCTACCAGTCTAACCTTAACTCCAATCTGTGTTCCCCAGCCAACTTCTGGAAAGTCCTGCACTCCCTTCTGGACCCACCTGTCCAGTCCTACCCACCTTACCTCCTCATTGACAGCACACTAGCCTCCAACCTCCACATGGTGGCCTCCCATTTTAACAATTTCTTCTCCACCTGCACCCTCTCTAACCAGGTTATTTTTTATTTTTATTTATTTAAACAGCAGTTTGGAAAACCTTTGAGCCATAGGCTCATTTACAAAGGTACCTTGTCACAGTAAGACAAACCAAAATACACAGTATAGCAGTACAACACATAACTATAACAGTAAATTAAGACATAGATACAAACAAGCTGGTACAGGTAGGATGGATGCAAACAATACCAGTTATGTCGTCCTTAGCAGCTTAGTAATAAGCTTTGTCATAAGTATTGAGTGCGGCTTTGACTAGTGGCAGTTACAGCATCGGGTGTTAATAAGGTGGTTACATAAGGAAGTTTTGAAGCACGATATAGTTGGAGCTTCGGAGATGGAGGGGGGCAGTGTGTTGAACCAGGAGGGAGCCTAAAGCTGAATGCTCTTGGCCGTGAGAGGTCCTAGCTCTAGGGATAACAAGAGAGGTTTTCCAGAGGTCCAAGTATGAACTAGTGGGACAGAGCGGCGTATGGTGGTGGTCAATCCTGGTGGGGAAAGCCCAAGGAGGTCTTTTTGTAAGGGTACAGGTAAGATATTTGAGGCGCCAGAGATCAAGTACCAGCACTTTAGCATACAGTAGACAGGTGTGTGTCATCCTAGGTGCTCCAGTAATTAACTTGCAGGCCTTATTCAGAGAAAAGGACTTTATGGAGTGCGGTCTGATCAGCAGCACCATACACCGGCAGTCCATAGTCCACTAGGGACAGGATAGAGAGGTGACTGCGAGTCAAGAGTCTCCGGGAAGTGTTTATACCGGATGTGTGATGCCCAATCGGATATTAGTGGCAGTGGCTAGGGCAGCGTAGTGTCCATGGAAGGAGAGGAGGGTCAAAATGGATCCCTAGGTATTTATAGAGCAAACTTGTTCGAGTGGGAATGAGGACCCAGAGTGAATGAGGAGTTTGAAGTTGCAGGACTTGTTTTGGGGATGAGTGAAGAACATGGTTTTTGTTTTTTTAAGATTTATCACCAATCTATGTTCCTTGAACCAGCCCTCGGCTTCAGTGAAGGACTTCTGCAGCGAGTCCTGGAGGGCAGTAGGGTTACGATTTGAGGCAAAGATGACTGCATCATCAGCGTACAATAGAATGTTTCCCAAGCAAGAGCGTGGAAGGGTGTTAAGGTAAAGGGAGAATACTAAGGGGCCCAGAATGGAGCCCTGGGGAACCCCAGAAAAGATGGGACAGATGTCTGAGTAGGTCCCATTAATTTTTACACGCTGTGAGCGGTCAGACAGATAACTGGTGCACCAGGAGATAGGCCTAGCAGCAAAACCAGAGAGACTAAAGGCATCAAGAAGGAGGGGGTTGGAGACAGTGTCGAAAGCTTTCGAGAGGTCAATGAAGACAGCACCAGCCAGAGAACCAGTGTTTAAGGAGGAGTGAGAAAGTTGGAGAACTCTAGGAGGGCTGTGTTGGTACTGTGGCCCGCTCGGATGCCATGCTGCTCAGGACAAAGGACATTGTAGGTGGAGAGGTAGTCAGTGATTTGAGAGGCCACCACTTTTTCCAAGGCCTTGGAGAGAGGAGAGAGAATGGAGATCGGTCGATAGTTTCCAGCCACAGTCCTATCACCACCTTTAAAGATAGGGGTGACAGTGGTGACTTTCCAGGCAGTTGGAACCTTCCCCAGGCAAAGATAGTGGTTGATGAGGCATGTGATGGGGGTAAGGACTGTGTCTAAGACCAGCCGTAGGATACACGGATCCAGGGTGTCACTGCCTGTACTATTACTCTTGAGGGCAGTGACAAGGTGCGGCCTAAGTTCTTGGGCAGAAACACGGTGGAGGAAAATAAGGAGAGAAAGATTTACGGCAGGTGCTGGGGAGGAGGGTCAAAAAATTTGTAGGGAGGATAGGGCTAAGGTCAGTGAATGAGGTGTTGAGGTGGTTGGCTATGAGGCTGGGTCTGAGGAGATCACACCATTAATGTTGATCTGGGTGGGTGGGGGAGTGCACTCCCATTTAACTGTTTAATGTTATCCCAGAAGGTTCTGGGATTCCCCATGAGGCAGTGAGTGAGGACCGATACTGCTCAGACTTGGCCTTTCTGATGGCCCGAGTGCACTTGTTTCGGGCGGCAGCATATAACCGCCTGTCATTGGGCCGGCCAGTCTCAATGGCACGGTGCCATAGGTTGTCCTTATGTTTGAGCTGGTGGATCAAAGCTGGGGTAACCCAGGGGGCATTCTTCCTTTTAGAACGGCAGGTCAACACTGGGGCAAAGATATCACAGGCATTATTAAATGTTTGGGTAAAGAAGGAGAGAGCTGTGTCGATGTCAGGAGTTGCCTGTATAGGAGACCAGTCAATTTGGGACAGAAGTTCCTTAAGTTTTATCAGTTCACCAGGTATTAGACGCTGCCGGCATGTGGACTGTGCTATGGGTTTGGGGACTGAGGTTGACCAGTGGAATAGAATGGGGGAGTGATCGCTGAGAGAGTCTGGGAGGACTTGTACATTGGGGATCCGATTAGGGCGGTTGGTGAGTACCACATCAAGCAGGGTACTGGAGCCTCTCTTGGGGTTAGTCCTGGTAGGGTGGGTAACTAGTTGCGTTAGGTCTATTGCAGAAAAGGAGTCTCAGGTAGAGGAGGAGGAGGGGCTGAGCCAGTTGACATTTAAGTCACCCACCAGAATTTGATCAGCGGAAGGAGGTAGAGAGGTAAGGTATTCTGTAAGAGAGGCAATGGCCTGCGTTTGGTCCCTGGGGGGCACGTATGCAGTAGTCAGATAAAGGGGTCCCTTTAAAGGGTCAGGGGTTAGTTTCAGCGTAAGCGCCTGGGCCCTGGAGTCAAGGATGGGAGTGGGCAGGGCTAGTACGGGAGAGATTCCTTGACATAAACAGTGCAGTCCCGCCTCTGTTCTCCCAACACGGTCGGACCGGAAAAGGGTGAAACCAGGAAGGGAGACTAGGGAGTCAGGGGAGGATTTCGACAGCCAAGTCTCAACCAGGGTGATGACATCAGGGTTAATTGATGTGAACAGGCATTGTAGTGAGTCAAACTTTTTTAGGAGGCTACAGATATTCATGGAGACCATGCATAGGCCTGTGGTGCGAGTTGGGGAGCTCCTGTTAACCGGGCCAGGGTTTGGATGAATGTTCCCTGACAGGAGTAGTAGCATGACTAACACCCTGGCTGGGAGATGGTGAGAGGTTTTCCTATGATTGACATGAAAGGGGAGGGAGGCTAAGGGCAGGGGTGGGCAGGGAGGTACAGGAGGGAAAGCAAGAATAAGAAGACACCCAGATGTGCCTGAGGTGAAGAGAAAGCTAGGGGAGGGCAGGGGACGGGGACACACAGAGGTCCCAGGGGCAGGAGAGGAGGTTCAGGAGCAAGGGAGGGAGGGTGCCAGGGCACAGTGTGGACTAGCAGATGGGTAAGTGGGTAAGTGCACTGCTAGTGGGGATAGGCACAGGCAGAGGCTGAGGCAGGGCCAATACATTGTGGTGAGCAAGATCCCAGGGAAGTAGTGCTGTACAGGTAGGAGTAGGAAGTAGTGAGGAGCAGAGGTCCTTCTAGTGGCCAGCAGGTATAACCTGCAAATGGGAAAATGGGGAGATAGGTTCTGGCAACAGGACGTGATATCACGGATGTGATGTCATGGGTGGATCCTTAAATTGACAACCGCCCCTTGGTGGGAGGGTGGTTAGAGTGAGCCAGGGCAGACTGCAGCGCCCGTGATAACACCCTCTGCAGGCATCCAGATGAAGAAGAAGAGGCCTCTTTTACCTGAAAGTTATCAGGCTGAGATTTGGCTTCCTCAGCTACTCAGGTGAGCTGCTTGTTGCTTCAGTTGCTTGATTGTCCCGAGTGCCTAGCTTGGGGGGGGGGAGCTGCCTCCCCTTGGGGGGGAGGTTAGTCCAATCCCACCCCCTGCTGCCCACCCTCTCTCCCAAATATCCATTCTCCTTCCCTCCAGTCACCCCTCAGAAAGTTATTAATGCTCTCCTTTACCTTAACCCTTCAAAATACAGTCCTGATGGGTCTGGTACCAGGTTTCTCAAACTCTCAGCTCCAGCCATAGCCCTTCCCCTCATACACATACTGTTGCCTGATTGGCCCCTGAACTACAGGCTGAATGGTGACTGGATACTGTCACCTTTCCTACCCTGCCATTGGCTGCCTTCTGAATCTGATTCTGTCTGCTTTTGGCTGTGGAGCACAGCTTTCTTGAGTCAGCTCCCAAGCTACAGATAACCAGTATTTTCTATATTTTCTATGTTTTAATTACTACCTACAAATTGCTACTGAATGTCTGGAAATGTTAATGAATGCAATGTTTTTACTTAACTGAATTACAACTCTGTTTTTACACCAGTGTAGCTCATATTAGATCTTTTGTAATAGGGCCTCTCTCTGTTTCCTCTCACTCTCCCTAGCCCCAGTCTCCCTCCACTCTGCCCCTAGCACTTCTCTACCTGATCTCTTATCTGCTTTCTACCCTTCCTCAGTAAAATGAGCGCCGAGTCTGTAGCATTCTGTGTTTCTATCCCTCCACTGTCCTTAGCCCCTGTTTCTCACCCCCTTACTACTTCAGTTCTACTGAGCCAAGCAGTCACTCACTCACTCACTAGGCCCCCATCCTCCTTTGTCCTACTAATTTCACCTGGCACCTGTAGCCAGCTAAGCCCTCACCCCGATCTCTTCCCTCATTCTGTTTCCACGTTCGTTCCTCCCCCTCCCACTTGAGCCTCCGGAATTCCCTGTGGGAGCACTTGAAACTGGTCTCTGTGTGTGGGTGTCCCAAGCCACCTTAACCAGGTCTCTAAATTGGTCTCACCCAACTCTGGGATACTCCTTGTAGGCTCTACTGATGCTGCCTACTGTCCTTTAACTCTGGGAAGCATGTGATTTGTTTGTTTATCTGCTGAGGAATTATTTGTTTCTGTGGCTGTGATAAAAGGGTCACTCACACACTGTAATTACTGCTATTGCTATTGAATGACAGCCTATTTTATTCTGTATATGTATATATATACTGTATATACATATATATATATATAAATATATATATATGTATATATTTTACCTATTACTGCTTACTGTAGACTATGTTCACCTGGCTCTTTTGTTACTCTGTACATTGCCCCTCTTGTTGTTATGTACCCTGTTTGAACTTGTATTTTTCATTGTACTCTCTCAGGTCATACCTGAAAATAGGCATATAACTTGTCTAGTGTACCTACCTGGTCAACAAAAGCTAAATAAATAAATAAACTCCCAGCTTTCTTAACCCCCCCCCTTTGTCCATACACCCTCCCACCAATTTAGTGGCTCCAGCAGGCCCTGCTTAAATTGCCCTTATATCCTCTCCCTCCTCCCTTACAGGAATCAGCCCTTGACTCAGGCTCGAAAGCAGCCATGACCTTCTGCTCCTCTGGCCGGTAGCCACCACCCTGAATCCCACTTTGAGCTGCCGCTCCTGGGACCAGCAAGGTACATTTCCCGGGGTCTCCTCCAGCTGTCTCCTGATTGGCCCCTGAACTACAGGCTGAATGGCAATTGGATGCCACCGCCTTTTCTACCCTGTCATTGGCTGCCTTCTGATTCTGATTATCTCTGCTTTTGGCTGTGGAGTGCAGCTTTCTTGAGTCGACTCTCAAGCTACAGTTAGCCAACATGTTCTATACTTTCTCCCTCCCTCCCAGCCCAACCCCGGCTGCTATTAAATACAACTTAACACCACCCTCTCCATCTCTCCCTTCCTATTGACTGTTTACTACATCATATCTTGCTTGGGGATTTTATCAGACAGCCATATAGGTAGCAGTGCAACCTTTTGAGCCTTGCCAGATCACACTCTTAGTTCTAAGTCTTCCCTTGCTGGCAAATGCTACCTAACTTACTGACCAAGTTGTATTCTGGCTAAAATGTGCAAGCTTACACAGAGTACCCTTCCTCACCTTCTCATCCTCTTTATTTTGCTCAGTCACTCTTGAAATCATAACTCCAATAGAGAATAGCCTTTTAATAATGATTTTGACACTAACTTTCATTACAACAAAGGCTGTGCCTCTGAGAACATTTTCAGCATCAACAATGGGCCACGGTCTCCTTCTCTCATCCATCCTTGACTCATTGACTGGGCTTCATACAGCATGCATGTCCACATTAATATCCCCCCGATCCCATCCTTCTCCTCAATGTGTCCAGGGAAAGGAAAAGAAGCCACTGCACCAGAAGGAACATTAAACGCTCATCAAAGCTGTTATGAGAGCACCTCCTTAGAATCGCCCTTCTGTTGCTTCTGCTATCAGACAACATTCACCCTAATCCAGGACCGACTGGCCAAACTACAAATGATGTTCATCCAAAGCAGAGTACTATTAATCTGGCCACAAACAACATTTGTAGTCTACTGTGTAAAACTGACACCCTCAAGTTCTGGGTCTCACAGCATAACCCTGACATATTATTTGTTGTCAAAACCTGGTTATCCCCCAAAATATCTGACACAACCATTGCCCTACCTGGGTATACTATATTCAGACTGGATAGGATGTCCAAACATGGTGGTGGCTGTGCCATCTATCTAAAAACTCACTAAAGGGAATGGCCTTGCCAGTGTCTGACCTAGGATGCCCTACTCAGGTACTGGCACTAAAAGTACTACTGGGGGCACATTACAAAACAATCACAGTGCTATCAGTCTACATACCCCCAAAAGACCCAAGCTCAGGTCTCCACAGCATTCTGGACTATCTTTGTGTCTCAAATCACCTCACTGAACAATAATTCTGGGTGATTTCAATACAAACTGGCTGTCACCAACCATAGGACCTATAAAGAATGCTTTATTGGCTCTACACCTCACTCAACTCATCAGCTACCCTACCAGAATAAACTATAAGACCAGGACAAGCACCACCCTTGACTGGATTATCTCCAATCACCCTGATCACATCACTAATGTAACAGTACACCCTGACTCCCTGAGTGACCACTCCCCCATTATCTGCAGCTGGTCCAACAAATTTCATACCCCTCCACCCCAAACTATCTACAGCAGAGTTCCAAAATGTGGCCACCTGGACCTCTTAAAACAACAACTATGTTCACAGGACTAGACTCTACTGGACTCCACTGGTGACATTAAAGCAGTACTTCGGCACTTCATTAAGGTTTTCAGTACAGCATGTGATACACATGCCCCATTTAAAAAGATGAAGGTCCAAGGCACAGTGCATCCCTGGATCACTCCTGAGCTCATAGCTGGCATGAAACAACATGACCATCTCTGGCACTGTGCCAAAGCATCTGGTAAACAACAGGATCTGCAAGCTTACAAAGCTGCAAGAAATGCCTGCATGTGGGCTATTCGTCAGGCAAAAAGTAAACATCATAGGGAGCTGTTGTCCAATGCATGGGGGGGGGGACAGCAGAAAATTTTGGTCCAATGTCAAAGATATCACTGGTAAAGACCCAAAGGTATCCCCTGCAATGCTAAACTTTGATGGTACCCCACCTACTCCCACTTAGAATTGCAAATACTTTACCAACCTGAGCAATGTTCTTCCACAAGACTTCTTTGATGATACCTCTGCAACGATGGCTAATCACTATGAGGACAAGATACCTGAGCACCACCCCTCCTACTTAAAGAAGGTCTCAGTGCCCCAGGTTAGAAAACTCCTGGTTAAAGTGTTGAGAAAATTCAGACATAGTGGCAACTCTCCAGACCTCAAACTTATCGCACTCACCTTAGAGGAATTACTTCTACGCATAACTAAAATACTTAACCTCTCGCTAACCCTGTCACAGTTCCTACAGGTATGGAAAACAGCCCTAGTTACCCCAATGCATAGATCTGGTGATCGTTCCCTGCATAACAGCTATAGGACAATATCAAACCTCCCTCCTCTATCCAAAGTGTTGGAATGAATTGTTGCCAAACAGCTTGTGGATTACCTAGAAAAATACTCCATCCAATGCCCACAACAGCATGGATTTATAAAAGACACAGTACCACTACTGCAAGCTAGAATTTACCTGCTTCATTCAGCAATCATTTGACCAAGGCAACCTTGTAGGAGTGGCCTTTATAGATTTAACAAAGGCATTCAACACTGTTAATCACCCACTTCTCCTTGGACAACTCACTAAAATTGGTTTCTCACTTAATACGCTGCAGTGGCTCAGAAGCTATCTTGGAGCTAGAGTTCAGTGGGTGAAGTTATCTAATGTCATCTCCAAACAACAGACTGCCCGATCTGGAGTACCACAAGGGTTGATCCTGGGTCCACTCATTTTCAGTATCTTCTTGAACAACTTTATTTTTTTTTTAACCAGGAGAGACACACTAAGCTGAAAGCTTGTTTACAGGTGTGACCTGGGAGCACAAGGAAGTTTAGTGATATACTCAGGGTCACATACAGTAGTATGCAAGTGGGAACTGTGGGATTCAAACCCAGATCTCGAGGCTTGCAGCCCAGAGCCTTAAAACCACTGTACTATACTGCCTCCTGCTGTCTGCATGCCACCAACATCTGCATGTCACCAACAGACTCTCCTCTATGCAGATGATGCTGTCATCTTTGCAAGCCACTCAGATCCTAAATTGCTTTTAAACAATCTACAGCTCAGATTCATGGAAGTTGAACAATGGTTTAATAAACACAAACTGGTACTAAACTACAAGAAAAGAAAAGTTTTGTTGTTCTCTTCCTCCTGCAATAAGTACAAGGCTCATGCTCTTACCATTATAAATAACCAAGGAGTACCCCAGAACAAATTTTATTTATTTATTTATTTATGACTTTGATAACCGGGTGAGTGCACTGATCCCAGGAAATGTTTTCAGGCACTACCCAGGCCATAACACATAGTGCAGGGTGACAGTGGAGTACAAGGTAACAGTAATACACATGAAACAGATTTGATACAAGCAACAATAGTAAGTACAATATACAAGTTTGATACATAGGTGCATTTGAGAACTGTGAATACAAGATTTCAATATCGGACATGAGGAGATTTGGTACAAAACAAACAAATCGTAGGCACAGTGCACAATGCATGACTGCATCATCCAGTGAGCAAGTAATACACAGAATACTCAGTAAAAATATATATACAATATGTACAGGCAAGGAAGTCAAATATTACTGTGGAAACTATGATATAACAGTTGTAGGCAGGGTAGTTGACTAGTGAGGGTAGGTAAATCCAGCTCTTTAAGTACCTAGGTGTAACCTTGCACAGTCTCCTCACCTACAGTATGTGCCTCACATAGAGAATGTTGCTAAGGCCATTAATATTAGGATTAGACTCCTCTATAGATAGAAATGGAGTCTGACTCCAGAAGCTCTCAGACTCACAATCTACAGTTTGGTTCTGTCCATCATTGATTATGGCTTAGCCATATATGGAGCTGCTTCCACTAAAGCACTTAAAAGACTATCTGTTGCTCTGAACAAGGGCTGTAGACTAATTACGGGTGCTTCTCATCTCACCCATACTTGTGAGCTCTATGCTCAATCTGGATAGCTTCAGCTAAGTGGTAGAATCAAATACCAAATGTGCCTTCTTACTGAAAAGGTGCCCCTTGGGCTCTTACAGATGGGTGTGGGATGCCTGCTGAAACAAATCTTTCGAGACCCAACATACTGGCACCTCAACAACCAAACTTCTTCTTATCCCAAGGTGCCAGACAGCCCAATGCCAGTGATCCTTTCTATATGGAGCCCCACTTTGATTCAATAGCCTGCGTAATGAACTGACTAACCTACCTAAACTCGTCCAGTTTAAGCATATGCTCCGGCAGCATCTCATAACTGAAAGCGTCTGTGATTGTACTACCTAATCCTAAGTACCTTTGTCCATGTTCCCTCTACCCTCGCTGTGCTCCTTTTCACCCAGATTTCACAACCCGTTTGCATTGACAAAGCCTTTGGCTGCTACCCCTTTTTCTCTGCCCTTGCTCATCTCCCTTCCCCCTATTACCCCTCCCTACCTCCTGCCTACCCAACTGCAACTTTGACAAAGCCCCTGGCTGCTACCTATTTTCCCCTTTGGTCTTAAAAACTCCACTACCTTTCCCCTCTTCCCCTCTGTCTTTAACTCCTTTCTCTCCTTGAATATTGCTGTGTATACTTTGCTGTATTTAAGGTATGATGCTGTATGTTAGTAACTCAATTTGTTAGTTCCTCCTATGTCTGTTTGTAACTCTCCCTACTGACATGGAACATTTGCAAATGAGCTGCCTGGTGCTCAAAGGTACTTTATAATCCGAGATGAATAAATAAATAAACATACTAAACCTCTCTTTCTCCCTCTCTGCTGTCCCTCAAGCATGGAAAATGTCTACGGTCCTGCCACTCTTCAAAGGTGTTCCTTCCTCCTCAGGGAACTACAGACCTATCTCCCTTCTCCCTGTCCTTGTTAAGGTTCAGGAAACCCTTGTGTTCTCTAGGCTCTCCACCCATCCCAACAAGTCCTCCTTCATCACCCCTTTCCAATTGGGCTTCAGAAAGAATCATTTTACTGTCTCCTCCCTTGTCATTTTGACTAACCCCATCCACTCTGCAACTGATAATGGTCACCTGACCGCAGCCATTTTCATAGACCTGGCCACAGCATGTGATTCTTTGTCCCAACCCATCCTTCTCCATAAAATTGCCTCTGCTGGTCTTTCCCCTGATGCTGAATAACGGTTTAAGTCTTGTCTCTCTAATCGCCAGCAATCAGTGCAAATTGTTGACTCCCTGTTTCTTCCGCTTACAATCCAAGCAGGTGTTCCACAAGGCTCTATTCTGAGGTCTATCTTATTTTCTATCTTCATTAATGATCTTCCCACTGCCTTTGTCTCCTCTAATATACATATGTACACAGATGACATGGTTCTTTACCTGTCAGACCTCTCATGTAGAGCAATTGAAGCTCCACTCCAGCAGAATTTCCTTTACATTTTACACTAGTTTAAATCAAATCAGACAGTTTCAATGACCTTTGGATCCTCCTAGAAGCTAGCCAAACTCCAGTCACTCACCATTTTCCATACCCTCAATGGTGTCCACCTGGAAACTGCCTCTGCTTTCAAATACCATGGTGTCAGGTTGGACCCCAAGCTGGATTTCTCCCACACCACATTGGCAACCTACACATAAAGCTTTATCCCAAGTTAGGGGCCTTGTACCACCACAAGGACTGCCTTACCCTCCAAATATGCTGCAATCTGGTTACTAAGTTGAGTCTTCCAATTTTTGAGCATGCAGACATGGTCTCCGATGCTGCCCCTCTTCTTCTCTTGCCAAGTTGCACATCCTGTGCAATGTCTTCTGCCTGCTCACCTGAAATCTCCATCCCCTAACCTACCATTTGTCGCTGTACCCTTCACTCTCCATGCTCCCACTTATCTGTCCTGTCAGCTACATAGTGTATCCTTCATTGCCAGATATTGATTCAACCTACTCCTAACTTATTTATCCTCCCTCCTCTCCCCCGTAAGTGCATTTGACTACCAATTTTGCTCCAGGGACTCTCCCACCTTCTCCCCTCTCCAAGTGCACTCATGTGCTGGTCAAGCAGCTTTTTCTTATCTCATCCCTTCCCTCTGGAACCAGCTCCCCTCCGCCCTCCAGTTTTCTTCCTCCTTCTCTTCCCTTAAACATCAACTCAAACTTTCTACCCAGCCCTCTTCTTTTAGTAGGCATTCCTCATCTCTTCTCCATCTTCCCAACATGTCCTCTCCTCTCCCTCCATCTCCTTCTCCTTGATTTCTCCTTCTGCCTCTAAGCCTCTCTTCTTCTCCTTCATGTCTGTCCCTCTGCCACTCCCCACTGCTCATTCCTTGCCTCCCATGTTCCAATGAGAACTATTACTGTAATTCATTGGATTGCTAGCTGTTGTCTCTGCTGAATTTATGTATTTGTTTACACATCATGTTCACAATGTCTGTAACCCTATGATCATTAGCTGTTGTGTCTGCTGAATCTATGTGTTTATTTGCACATTATGTTCGCAATGGGCACTATGTATGAAGGAGTGGAGTGGCTACATGCCATGTATCTTGGGCGCATAGCCACCCGGCACCTATTGTGCCCCCCCACGTGAGATGCACAAACAGGGGCGGCACAGACCCAATGCATCCAATCCCCCACATGCATGACCACACCATGCTGGGGGCATTATGGGGATGTGCCAGCACTACACAGTATTTTCTAAAAAGCATAGTGCTGGCCACATGGGTGTGGAGGGTGGCGCAGGGTACTCCAGGGTAGACCCTACCATAACCCTCTTTGTGCTCTCATGGATGCCTCCTGCTGGTCATGAGGGGACCGGGAAATGTCCCACAGTGCCACTCCAGTCCATGAGGCAGACCAAGAGGGCTGGGGCAGTTAAACCATGGCATTGGCAACCTGTACAGAGTCCAGGACTGTCAGTGCCACAGGGTTGGGGGATCTGCCAATGGACTCCAAGGCCATAGCTGCATCATACTGGGGATAAGAGGGGTCAGTCTCCTGGACCGGCCTGTCCCGGGAGTGTGGTCATGTGGGTCCAAGCACCCACAGGGGCTATGTATGACCCAGACCCACATCTACAGGTGCAAGGGATCCACTCCTGGACCCAGGACAGGCATCCGACTGGATTCCCGCCTAAGTTCTCAACTCTGCCCCCGGCCACCCTGTGGAGTCCTGCATGTTGGTTTGGAGAAGCTCTGGACAAGTGGCCAGCATTGGTGAATGCAAGTATAGGTGTACCTGTCCACGGTGCCCAGAGCCATGAGTGGGGTATGCGATTCTTCCGTGGACCCCTGCCCGCTTTGTGCATAGCGCCCACCTTCTGTAATTTATGATCTTTGTACATTTTCTCTATTTGTCTTCCCCTACACCTTGGGTCACAACTGGAAATGACCTTCAGCTCAGTGTGCCTTTCCTGGCTACCAAAAAAAATAAATAATAATTTTAAATACATAGATAAGTGATCTATAGTGACTTTACTTCTCACAAGACTAGTCTCTGTCCCACATTTTTTGGTCATCTTTCAAGTATACACAACTGTGGCAAATGTAAAATCTACCACTTTGTTACCCTTGGTACCTCATTTGTTAGTCCTGCTAACAACTTCTCTTATGGGGTTCAGCATTTCATAATGTGCAAGACCCCTTTCATATATGTCCTTTACTGCCCATCTCTCTATGCTGCTGTGCTATACAACCATTGGGCTCTATGCACAATGCCAATGCACCATGTATACCAGGCACATTGACATCACTATGCCTGAATGCTGCAGAGCAGGGCCAATACAGCATGCACCATCAGAGTGCACAACTGATATGTGACCAATCCCCTGGCTGCATGTACGGCAATGCTCCGGGGCTGGGTGGGGGCATGCCAGCACTATGCACCATGCACTAAGGCATGTAGTGCTGCCCTTGGGGTGCAGAGGAGGGCACAGGTTATGCCAGGGAAGACCTTGCCATAACCCGCTGAGCACCCCCATGAACCACACCTGCCTGGTCATGGCAGCTTGAGGGAATGTACAGCTATGCCAGCCCAGACCAGTAGGCAGATGGGGAGGGCTGGGCCAGCCACCTGACAGAGTGCCCACATGTGCTGGTGCCTTGAAGTGGGCAGATCTTCACCCCTAATGTGTGCCTAGTGGCAAAGCCCCTGCTGTAAATGGACAACCCCCCCACACACATGACTGCCCCAGCACCATATGTGCCATTGCCCCCCAACCCAAACACAGACCTGCTCTGAACCCATTGGTACTATACCCCAAGACTGCCCATATGTCTGTGGAGCCATACTACCCCCCCACCATTGCCCTGCCATGTGGTCCATTCCTACCCAACACTGCCTTCTGTTCCCAACCCTGAAGCCCTGATTCCAGCCCCCCAGTGACAACAGTGGTGGACAGTGGACCCCACGTGCCACGGCGCTGACAACCCCTCCTCCCCTGCCAGTACCATACCCTAGGTGCCTTGGTCAGGAATGGCCTACAGCGCAGCCCTCCTCACACTTCCTCAGCTGTCAGCCATCCAAGTGATGCTAGGAGCACACCTCTATAAATAGGCAATGTGCTCCCAGTATGACCTGGATGGTCGGCAGCAGAGGCGGTGAGAGGAGGGCTGTGCCATTGGCCATTCCTGTCCGTGGCACCTACAGGATTGTATGGGGCAAGCGGAAGTGTTTTCAGTGCTGCAGTGGGTGGGGGCCACTATCTACCACTGTGGAAGTTGGGGTACCTGGGCAGGCCATGGCATGTCAGGAATGGGTCACCTGTGTGTCTGGGGGGACACCGACCACTATAGGTGCTCAGGGGCACCAGATACATGGTCATGGGTCTTGGGGGTATGCAATGGTGGGGTCAGAGTACATCTGTGCTGGGGGCAGCCTGCAAGACAGGGGTAGGGTTCCACTGCTGGGGGTCTGTCAGTGTGCCAGGAGAGTGCCTTGTAGTCCAGGTTAGTGCAGGGGGTCCATGGAACATTGGGTCCATGCCGCACAGGTCTGGGTGCCTGCAGTAGGAATTCATGAACCCAGACCAGCATTGTGCTGTGCAAGGCATCCACTGTAGGACTCATGCTGGGGATCTGATTGGATGCTTGATTGGGTCCGTGACTCCACCCATGGTCTCCCTGCATAAACCTGCACACTGGGGGGTGGGCCTGCAGACAGGTGGTGGCTGTTGATGAATATGGCTGGTTCACATCTGTCTGCAGGTGCAGAGCCACTCAGGCAGGATACAGACCTCCGGCATGTAATTTTCGCCCGATAGTGCATAGGGCCCATTGAGAGAGAATACAGAAAGATGTATGTTCAATCATCAATAGCAGATGTTACACTCCAGTCAGAGCCCATTGGCACAAGTTTCATAACTCTTATCCCCCCATTATCCATGGGATGGGCATTGACCATATACACCCCCCATCATAGAGGGGTGATAACCTCATTTGATTTTTAACTTGGGAGATGTTTTCACCCATGGTTTTGATAATAATTGGGATATCATACCCTTTTTGTAATTGTATACTGTGTTAGGATTGCCTACAGTTCCATTTCTACCCTTTCACCCTTCCTTTTATTCCTTGCCCTTTTTGTTATTTTCACCTGTTCCCTCTCCCCATACTTTTTCCTTTGCTTCTATAGTCTATCCCATTTTATTATTCAGACCTGATCTTTGTTTTTCTTTTGTCCCCATGTTTCCTCTTGTTCCCGCCTCTTCTTTCCTTTTTCCCAGATCCTCTTTAGTAGTCTCTAATCAGATTGCTGTTGTTTGGAAATATTGTTTATTTGTTGAATTCTTCAATGCTTAGTCTAACATCTATGTGTGTATATATATATATATATATATATATATATAATAAACTACAAAAAAAAAACTTTGTTAATGTTCTAGTTATGGTTAAAGCCACAAAAGTAGGAAATGTGGTGTTAGGATTTCCAACCCTAACACCCCACCCCCACCCTGCACACACCAACAGGCATTAGGGGTGTGCCTTGGGGTCATCAGCCCTAACACCACCCCATTCCATAAGTAAATAAGCTGAGATGGGTATAGTATTGGAGAATGGAGTGAGCATTAGGGCTGATGACCCCGATGCACACACCCAAAGCCTGTTGGTGTGTGGAGTGTGGGGTGTTAGGGTAGGATGACCTAATGCCACATTTCCCTACTTTTATAGCTTTAGCCCTAACTAGAGGATTAGTAAGGTTTTTTTGCAAATTATTTCCTTACTTTTTGAGATAGTATAATCGTATGCTTTTTTGCCTGTGGGAGTGCATAGCCCTCTGGGCCCTTTGCTCCCATCCCTCCGTGAGATGCATATATATATATATATATATATATATAGATATAGATATCATAGTGGCAGTAGTGCCACTATAGTTAGGGTTGCATAACCATTTCTATGTTAAACCTCAAAGTTTGCACTTTAATAATTGTGCAACCATTTGCCTGAAACTTGGAATGAAGGAAGATTTTTGGTAGGTCTCTGGATCTGAGAATTGTTATATTGATTGGATGTACAGTTGTGGAATCACAGTGCTCGGAAAAATGTGAAAAATCCCAACATTCCATTTTCTTTAGATGTCCACTTTGTACTGAAGAGTGCATCTGGGTGGGTTCAAATTGGGTGGGTCCACGGATGCTGGGTCACAGATGTGCCTTTTGAAGATTTCGTATAAAAATCTTGTACCGTTCAAACGTTATATCGTTTTTAGTGCCCCATTATATCCTAAGGCAAAATTGATATGTGCAGCTAGAAAATTGCCGCAATAGTGTTTTTTAGTGTCGAGCTTGCCAAAAATACTGTCGTCCTGCAGCCATCTTGTTTTCAGTTAGCGAGAGAGAAAAAGCAGTATAACTCAAAAAATGCTGCACTTTTTGACACACCAACAATTGGGTTCACCATTTCGGGGCCTAAGGAACAGGAATCTATGATTTTTCACCAGGTGGCCTGGAAATGTGAGTTTCAAATTTTTTTCACTATTTTGCCATGTTTTGATCACGACACTATCGCGAACTGCTGCAGCAATATGCACAGTCATAAAAAATACAACCACGACAGTATATTTTATGTTCGTGGTTGTATTCCCATTTATAAAGATAGGAGTGTTGTGATCATTTCTTAAATGACTGTGGTAACACTGCAAACCACATTTTCTGAAATTATGTTTTCTTTGTCACTTGATTGTGGCCAGCTGGATTGTGATATTGGCCTGAAATTGTCAGGGTGGCAAGCCCTACTGCTGCAGGTGTGCCTTTCAGTGGTTTGCTTTGAAAACATTTACTACGTCCCTAGTTACAGCATTCCCAAATTACAAATGTTCCCATAGGATAACATTGTAGGAGTTGTTTTCTTTGTCACTTCATTGTGGCTACTTGCATTGTGATATTGATCTGAAATTTTTAGGGTACAAACCCCTACCCATACATGTGTGCCTTTTGCTGGTTTGGTATGGAACCATTGAACATGGTCATAGTTACAGCACTGTGACATTTGGAAATTTCCCCGTAAGATAACATTGTGGTGCAGGTTTTTCTTTGTCCCCTCGTTGTGGCAACGTGGATTGTGCAATTACCCTGAATGTTTCATGGTGGAAAGAACTACTCCCAGAGGTGTGCCTTTTGGTGTTTTGGAACAAAACCATTCAACCGAGCCATAGTTACAGCATTGCCAAGTTCACAAAATTCCCCATAGGGTAACACTGCAGCAACGGTGACACTGTTTGGAGCCCGTATCTCGAAAATGTTACAGATATGGACTTTTTGTCACAAAAATTCTTAGCCCCCCACCATGGTGCTTAGTACAAAACTAGGTTAAAATGGTATGAAACTCCTGAAATTTGAATTTTTTTCCTACCAAGTACGGTTCCTGAGATATTTGCAAATTACTATCCCATGTGTACATTTTCGTGTACATCAATGATTGCCATGCATTTACAGTTGAGACTCATAGTACTTTTGGGTGCCCATACTAGGAAAATGATGAGTGACATGTGTTTAGTCACTGCATTGGTATGACAACTACTGAGTTTCACGATTAGAACAATACTTAATGAAAATAAATGCCAGATTCCTGTTCCGCAGGCCCCGAAATTGTAAACCCAATGGCTGGTTTGACGAAAAGTGCAGTATTTTTTGAGTTATATTGTTTTTTCTGTCTCACTAACTGAAAACAAGATGGTGGAAGCACAACACTATTTTTGACAAGCTCGACACTAAAAAATACTATTGCGACAATTTTCGAGCTGCACATATACATTTTCCCATAAGATAGAATGATGCACTAAAAATGCTATAACTTTTGAATGGAACAGGGATTTTTACACAAAATCTTCAAACGGCACAGCTGAGACCCAGGACCCATGTAGTCTGCCCAATTTGAACCCACTCAGATGCAGTTTTCAGTACAAAGTGGACATCTACAGAAAATTTAATTTTGGGATTTTTAACTTTTATCAGCATACTATGATTTCACAATCGTATATCTGATCAATATGAACATTTACCAAAAATCTTCTTCTATTCCAATTTTCAGGCAAATCGGACAAATGGTTGCAAATTTCTTAAAGTGCACAATTATTTTGCCACTGTGACACCCTGGCGATGAGGACAATGGCTCAAGGGACTTATATTTCAATGTTTTCTGTGGGAGGGCTATACCCCCAACCCCCTCACATACACACCGCCTTCCCTACTAAAGGATTCTGAACTCTAGGGGTAGTGTATGTGTGGGGGGTGGTTAAAATAAAAAATAACACGGTTTGGGCTGGGACCAAAAAAAATGCACCAGAGCCTGGACCTGAACCCAGTACCTTGTGGGCTGACATCACCAACTGACCCATCAAGCCACGGAATCAGCTCAGCAACCCACTGTGGCACCAACCCTCACATCCCCTACCACTCCTCAAGTGCGTGCCTGCTGCCCCTCCCCCACCTGCACGAGTACATATAGTGACATCCTCTCATTATAGTTGCCCACCCCCATATTTGTCTGTCCTAGTGTACTGCAACCATTCCTGGAATGCACTGGGGAAGGGGTCGCTGCTATTGTAGGTGGCCTTTTCCCTGTGCCAATATCATAGGCTGCCCATTGTTGTAGTCTCACATCACATGTTTTCTGCATTATTTTATGTGACGAGCTAGTCAGAGGTGGTTACTTATCTTAACACAACATCTAAACTGAAAGTATTGTGTTTACAAATACTGACACTTTTTGACAAAAAAACAGTGCTAACATACTTGTGCCGTGCTCATTAACACTTCTTATTCTATGTCATCTTTACCTTAACACATTACCTTAAATATGCATTAATAGTTTTCTATTCAGATGTGGCACAGTGTGACGTGGGTTATATCTGTGTTGCCATTGTTTAAAAATGAGTAGAAACTTACGCTGTGTTGTGATGATGATGACATCATCATCTGATATTTCTTCTGTTCCTTTCTGTGTATCAGTGAGGCCTGGTTCTGCTGGTGTAGTCTCAGCTGTGGCTGCACAAACTGTTGCTAGTGAAGGGTGGACATTTTGTGACTGAGTTCTATGTTACCATTGGATGAATGAGATGAACATGGTTAGTGATCACATATCAGTTCAATCAGAGTTTCATCCCTGTATAAAATTAGATAAAGTAATTTAACATTGTATTATGCAATTTATTATTTTTTATCGCTATTTACACAGGCACAGTGCACTCTGTTGGTGTCAGAACTCATGTCAATCCATGCCCGAATGCTTTAGATACACATGCATAGAGTGTAACATTTCTGCTGTTGTACTTGCAGCTAGAAATAGCCGTATGAGTTTTTAGTGTGCTGATATTGTCTAGTGTAGCTTTGTATGCCTTCTCAGTTTTTGATAGAGCAGTACAAGTATCATGAATTATGTGGATAACTGTAGTCATACAAGTAAGGATTAAGCCACGAGAACCTTTCGAGTGGCTTAATCCGCTTGTAACATGGCAATGAGTGTATGACTAATAGTCTTTGAATAAATGAGTACAGTCACACTAATTTACTTTCAGAATACTGTATGTTGAGCTTTTAAACATGATGTACATATACTTGAAAACAATTGGAACACACCTATTGGAAATATCGTGGCTGCTATTTCACTTTTGTTAAAATAACTTTCATTACAAGCTTTAAGCTTTCTAACATCAAAACATATTTTACAACTTTTCAAAAACTTGCAATTCTCTTTCTATTCTAGGTGCTTTGATTTTCCTTTCTGTGTATTAGCAGATATGGGCTTCTCTGCATGATGGGAGTGTGCTATGGTACATTTTAGTTTTCTTCCTGCAGTTCCTTTGCAAACCAGTAGGTGGCTGTCAAACAATCCTAGTAGCACAAGCACCGTTTTTCCAAATGTACTGAATTAAGTCAATCTGAAAAACACTTTATTGAACAACTACTATTTTGAAGAATATTATTTTCACTTTTTTTCTCTCTAAACTATCTAACTCAGCAGGACATAGAACAACATAACGTTTACTGCTTTCACCTTTCAAATACTTGTTTTGACTACTATTGTTAGTCTGTTTCTTTGATTTCTTTTTGTTTCTCTCAATTTATTTTTCTTTTCATACATAGAACTATCCTCTCTCTTTAATTTTGCTTTGTTTATCTCAGTGTCTGTTATTTTTGCTTTTGGTTATAGAAGCTACATGCGCATCTTTACCACTGTGTATTCACCAAGAAAAGGCTAGGACAGATAATGTTATTCAGTCATCCACAATGCATTGCACCCACAGTTGCTTAGAAAGCAGTAGATCAGGAGGGATGGAAATAGTATGTAACTGTTCACTTCTACATAAATATTATTGCAGCATAATTAACAATATATGTGGAGTTTAAATGTACAATCTTTAGTAACTCATACACTTTTGTCACAGTTACAACATAGAACAGTCTTGAAAATGTCAAAAACCCTATGCCAGGAAAAATCTTAGCAAATATAAGCTGGGACAACTACGCACTGCACACTATTTGCATATTGCTTTCACTTGTATACTGCTTTTTGCCTGTTGTGGATTGCCAAGATATTACATCATAAACCATGATCTACTATGGTATTAGACCATGGTTTCTACTGTACCACATGGTGTGTTCATACCTATCTGAGTGCTTAATTTTGTTTTTCTTTTTTATGCCATGTTATAAATTGCATTTCTTTAATAGAGAAGAACTTCACTGACAAGGTGATGAGAACACAGGAAGTACTTTACAAGATAAATTAATAGCACATATTACTTAGTACACATTTAGTAAGTGTGATATTACCCTCCAAGGTGGGCATTATTAGTACAAACTTAAGCAATAATGTACTTCAGGATGTTGCTTGTACTGGAATAACTCCACGGCTGCGTGTTTGGACATGGATCCACAGGCTGAGTGCATGCAACATACAAAAGGTGAAGTTATCCCAGCACAACCCACACCCTGGAGTGAATTATTGATATCATATAATGGTTCATTGTTATACAAAATTGAGGTAACAACATTCATAATATTTTCAGTATATTTTTAGTGTTGTAATATATCTTTGTTTCTGAAGACAGAACAAAATAACAATGCAACAGATTTAACAAATCAATACAGTGAGGTTCTGCTGGCATTACCTTACTGTGCCAGAAACACAGTGAAAATCAGAGTTCTGAGAATTTTCTTGCCATTGTATAATGGCAATTATGGGATCTATAAGGTCGTCTGCCTGCAGTATTGGGTAGCATGATGGGCTTGGGCTGTTTGTTTTTTAAAAACAATTAGCATCTTGTTGTGTTGTAACAGTGTTGCACAAAGTAATATTGGCAGTATAGCCTAGAGGTTAGAGGAAAGAGGTGTGAACGAGCTTGATACATCCAGCAGACCAGACCTGAGTTTGATTCTCACAACCTCCACTTGCATACTGTGTGACTCTAAGCAAGTCACTTAACTGCCCAGTGCTCCCAGGTCACCCCTGAAAACAGGCACTTGTGCCTAGTGGGCCTTACCCAGTTACCAAAAAATGAAAAAATACTTATGGTGCACAGCCAGTTCACCAAAATTGGGTTTGCCCACTGTCAGCCACAGCTGGTATGCTGGATTGTACCAGGTCTGCTCTTTTCCTTGTACCTTCCCCAGTTTCTTTATCTTGTAAAACTTTTGTTGCAGCAGCTTCCACTTTGCTCTGCACATCCTCCATTTTTCATCTGGCAGGTTTTTTCCTTTTCTTAGATATTTGGCCACTCCTGCCAGGTCTCTTTCAATGGAGCATTTGTTGCCCTCAATAGGAGTTTAGGGTCTCCTATTTTGGTCATTTCTTCCTGCAGAAGTGGCAGTTTTCTCGGGACTCCAGTATCTTGGCATGTCTGTGAAGTATGACAGAAAATAAGTAAAAAGGTAAGTACAGGGCATGTAGCTGCACACAATTCAAGTGTGAGAGTACAAAATAATGTTGTTAAAAGTTATGTCTGTTGTCAATGTGACAGTGAACATGCAGCAATGGATGTCTGCATGACACATGTCTTCAAGTCCAATATGCAGTTTTGCAAAAAAAAAAAGAAAAAAAAAAAAACTGTCTAGAATGCAAACCCAAGAGGGGATATCATTGAATGACTACTACTGTTTGTAGTATCTGTTATAACAGAAACAGAGCAATACCTGCTTGCATGTTATTGAAGTTTAACTACCATTACTTTATGACACCTTACTAGTGCTGTAGCTGTATACAGATCAATGCCAAGCGCCAAAATAATGGCATGAAAAGTATCGTCTTTAGTCCTTGTCACAGATAATAAACAGTAATAAATAGCTGCATGGTAAACAGGTTCAATCTGTTTGTCTTTCCCCCCAAAAAATAAAATAAGTCAGGTAGCTCTTTACAACTGAACTCTCACAGCAAAAATAGTAGGTTAAGAGTATGATACAAAGAAGCCAACTAATGCTGTGAAAAACCACTGTTTGTAGTCACTGTCATGGGTCACAACTAACAATATATGATTGCATGCTGTGCGTCTCAAACCCTAGTATGCACCCACCTGAAAGTGCAGGTATTTGTACAGAATGTAAGCTGCACAGACCAAGTAATGGTAGTTAATTCACTATGTGTAGTCAGTGTGACACTTAACCCATACCAGTTCATGAATGCATGCTGCATGAGTTAAACATTAGCATGCCCCCGTAATGTACCTGTACACTACCTGACTGACACGGGGCAAGTAATGGTGTAAGAGTACTGTCTGTAGATTGTGTGAGAGTGACTAATGACTAATACATGGCTGAATACTTTGGATCTCCAACTATAGTATGCCCTCTCCCCCCCAAGACAAGGTAGCTGTACACACTGTAACCCAGAGAGGTGAAATTATGGTGTGATAAGTACCATGTGTAGTTTCTGCCATGGCTGAGAATGACTAATACATGGCAGCATTCTGTGGACTTGTTACCCTAGTATGACCCCCTATGAGCTAAGATAGGTGTACAGAACCTCAACCAGACAAGTGAGATAATAGTCTGAAAAGTAGCATCTGTAGTCACTGTCACGGCTGACAACTAACAATACATAATAATAATAATAACTTTTATTTGATATAGCGCCTTTCACACATCAAGACGCTGCACAATCAGCTAAAACAATGAGCAATAAATACAGATACAGATAAAAATCAATGGAATTCTAGGTATGCTTTCCCCCACAAAGAGGTCTTCAGTGCCTGCTTAAAGCACCACACTGTCTTGCACTCCCATAGCTGACGGGGCAGACATAGTTGCATGCTGCATGCCTCAGACCCTAGTATGCTCTGTCACCCATAGTACAGGTATCTGTACACAATTTAATCTACACAGGCCAACTAATGGTGTTGAATTCATCGTGTGTAGTTACTGGTACACTTAAGGTGCAGAAGTGCATGTCTGCATGCTTCATGATTTGAACTATACCATGACCCCTCTAATAGCTAAGATACCTGTACACATGCTAAGTGACACAGGGCAAATAATGATGATATTAAAAGTATCATCTGTGGTCATTGTCATACATAACGAGCAATAATATATGGTTATGTGCTTTGTGTCCTACTCTAGTATGACACGCCTGCTGGCCTCACAGAAACCAAAGGCATCTGTATTGAATTTATATGATGCAGCTCTAGTAATGGTGTAGAAATTATTGTGCGCACTGGATGTTATGCCTCAGAATGACCAATATGCAGCTGCATGAGATCTGATTCTAACCTTAGTATTCTGTCACTGTCAAAGCACTGACACTTCTACCAAACCTAACGCAGAAGTGTTGAGTAACAAGGCAACACCTGACATGATAGCTTGCATCTCTTAGTATCAAAATATGTAATATTATACCAGCAGAGTTATACACAAGCTCTTGCTCAATACTTCTGTGTAAGTGAAAAATTGTGTGTGTTTTTCTATTTTTTGACAAATAAATGTGACTCTTAAAATAGCCTTTTGATGTTGCAGCTGTTTATACAGACACTCTTGTCTTCAGATCATAGCATGGACAGCATCTCAAAGGTATCCCAAGAAGAGGCAATTGCCTCTGTCTGACAAGTGGAAGCCGTCTCTTAGATACAGCCAATCTTTAAAATATTTAATTTCAGGATGATGCACTGTCCACACTTCCAGATCATGTAGAAACGCAGAGATGTGTATGTTAATCTTTTTCCTTGATCTGTCGAGTAGATACATCTGTTGATCTGCTCACCAGACCATCCGCTCAGTAATATCTGAATACATGATTTTACAAGCGGGTAACATCTCTCTAAGTGAAGTGAGGTCCAATTTTGCTTCACTAGCTAAATCAACCCAACTTTTGTCACCCAAATCATTTCCTCTAAGATAAATTAGCAGTGTGTCTGGTGCAGTGTGGTTGCTCAAGAGGTGTTGCACGGTGGGCATGAGCTGCTCCCATCTCATGCCTCCTTTGCAAACCAAAAAACCTTGCAGTTAGGTAGGTTTAAGTCACTGCCAAAGTGACTTCTGCTGGCATATTCACCACCATGATGAATTAAACTGCTGCCGACTATCCATGCTGTGGTTCTGGACCTCTCTGACATTATTGTATATTCTTGTAAAAGAAAAATTTCAGAGATGTCATGTAAGACAGTGTGAGTCTATTGATGGCTAGTTGCATCTGAGGAATTATGTCACTTTTTCCCTCTAATCTTTTTTCTTCTGCCTCAGCCATACAGCAACAGTGCCAAACTGAATACATATTGGCTGCTGTATACAGCATACTACCAACAGTAAATATGCATTACATTTTTATTTTCTATTTTTTTGGCTATTGGCTGTGGAGTAGACTACACATTTTTTGTTTGTTTTGGTGGGAATTATTGTCTCTGTGATTGGCTGGTTTGGAAAAATACATCACTAGATAGATTCTGATTTGCTGGGAGAGAGCTTCAAGTGTTTTCACTCTGGCAATCACTTTTGGACTGACATGTGTGCAGGTGAGTACAATTAGAAGACCTGACTTACTATGTTAAAAATAATAGCACAGTGCATCTTTAGACTTAAGCCTCTTGAACTGTAATGAAATTTAGTATTGTGCTGTTAAGATTTATGTAACTACTACATTTATGTGCAATTTAAATACTTATTTTTCTTGTAACTCAAGATGGTGGACTTACTTGCTGTTCTCTGCTCCTGCTCAGTTTAGGGAGGATAGTGGGATTTCCTGCTTCTTCTTTGTTTTTACTGCTAGTTGATTGGTTGAGCAAGCTGTATCCTGTGATTTGTATTACCATAAAAAAGGTCATATATTAGTACAGTAATATGATTTGTTGATGCTGACTGTCAATTATGTGTTAATTGTCTGTGATAGGTTAGATTGCTTATGTGGGTGTTTTTTCAATTGAGAAAACATGGCAGCACTTAGTGGTGCAAGTGTGGCAATCACTGTAATTAACAGTATTATAGTCATTAATACACTGAGTTAGTTTGACTTTGTACGCATGTTACAGTAGTGGGAGTGTATTTATTCATTGTTTAGCCATTTGCTGGTTGCTAGCATTTCTAGAGCAGATTTTTAAGCAAATCCTGGTTGCAGTGCATCATGGGAAAAATGTGAAAGGCCAGAAAGCTCAATCACAGGAGAATGTGCGCAACATTATTTTTTATGATCATGATAATATCACATAGATGACAATGTAAAAGCTCAAAACTGTTGTGGCAATCTTTATACTTTCATGCATATTTTTATACATTGTAATGGGACCTTATTGCCTATGTAAGCAGCAATGTGCACGGTCATTGTTGTAATGATTGCAGTTATATCTTATAGGTTTACGATTGCATTGCGATTATACACATAGTAGTAGCATGATTATATGTACAGTTTTCACAGTCACAGTAGATCAGAGGACATGACCAGTAAATAAAATGTGGTTATGCTGAATTATCATGATCAACTGTCATAGTGCCATGACATTATTATCTTTATTATGGTGATATGACTGCAAAACTAGAAAATAGTTTTGCAGTTGTATTTATTATTGTCATGGGTATTGGCAGGATAATGTGGCTGTGTTTCCTATTGAAAGATACATTTATTTCAAACATGTTTTTTTGTATTGTGTTGCAAAATTTAAAAAGTAGTACATGATCATAAACTGATGACAGAAGTGACTGAGAAAGGAAAATACTGCTGTTAAATGTTGTGTGATGTGTAGTCAAGGGTTGACAGGTAAGGGTTTAACAGTAAATGTATTTGTCATTTTTATGAATTTGTTAGGTGTCTTACAGTTAGCTTTGGTGCTGGTATGTAGGTTTAGGTGGATGGACAAGAAAAGTATGGAGCTGGACATTCATGATATTTTGGCATGTGTTTATGTGTATGTTGTGCTAGAAGGAGTACAGATGGTACATTTCAGGCTATTAACTTATTCCTCTGTGATTGATTTGTAATTGGTGTCTCCGTTGTATGTTATGGAGCAGGCGTCTGTTGAGAAAGTTAGTGGACAGTTATGTGTTACTGTGTTTGTGGTGTCACACACAGTAAAGGAATTAGTACCATGAAGATTATTTGTTATGCTGCATTTTACTTTGCTACGTGTGTTAGTGCTCTTTTTCAGGGTGGGGGGTTAATAGTGCTGTGTATGGATTATGTATATGTAGAGCTGTGATTAATTATTGTGAAATAAAATAGTGAAAACAGATGTTTGGGCAAATAGATTTACAGATATTGGACAAAATGGAGGCTGATATTACAGTTTCACTTTCTACAAAGAATCTGTAGAGCCATTAACAGGAAAGA
This sequence comes from Neoceratodus forsteri, assembly GCA_016271365.2. Classification (NCBI taxonomy): domain Eukaryota; kingdom Metazoa; phylum Chordata; order Ceratodontiformes; family Ceratodontidae; genus Neoceratodus; species Neoceratodus forsteri. The sequence goes on from CM057450.1 coordinate 875,289,004, forward strand.
AAATGTAGCTGTGTGCAATAATCATGAAGAATTGTATATTGCCACAGTATTACTATCCTTATAAGAGTGACAGTACCACAAAAGTAAAGAATATTGTCACAATAATATTTTTTAGTGTTGTGATACTATTGTGGATTGTCACACAAATTTCCAGGAGAATTTACATTGAAAGAGATATACATTTCTGAATCTGATTTTTATGCTGTGATGTAATACTGAAGAGTTGAGAGGGTACAACTGTATAATATTTGTACTGATTATTTGTAATGTTGATAGCTAAGTAACCTTGTTTTGTACCTTTCTTTTATAAGTGTGTAATATACTATCTTAACATTGACTGAGAATTTAACATTGACTGAGAAGTGTGAATCTTCCCTTTTGAAAATGCCGACTAAGTATAGAAAACAACGTGCAGCTAGAAAAAATGTGTATGATGCCTATGTAAGACCAATGAAGAGTAGTCCTGGTAGAAAGCATATAACAAAAATTGTAAAACAGACTGCTAAGTGTTGTAGCAGAAAACAGCTGCATGTGAATAGTGACGATGGTCAGCGTGCTATGTTGACTGATGCAGCTGCACCGTGCTTTACCACGACATGTGATATTGCAGATGGTCATTCAAGTGGACAGATGCATACTCAGAATACACATATTCAGAGTCAGAAACAGAAAGGAAAATCTTTTAATTGTGCCTATGCCAGCAAGTTGTCTTTCTTCTGAAAACTTGCTTCAAAAGCCAGAGTTGAACAGAAGATTTCAAAAACATTGTGAGACATCAAGGCAAAAGACTGAAGAGTAAATTGCGGTTGATGAAATTATGACTTAGAGTTCAAAGATTTGTTAACATGATACTTGCTGTTCTTTTATGTTTGTGGAAGAAAATGATGAAAGAAATTGAATACTTCACTGTCACTGCACAGTCTACATATGACAGACTAGTGCATGTTGAGTGTCTCAACAGAGACAACTTTTGTGATGTGTTTCAAGGCACATGGTTACACAAAGAGCACTCAGAGGCTTTCTTTTGGGAAGAATCTTATAAACCTGTCTCAAATGACCTTGTCCTTTTGGTAGATGAGGTTGGAAAAGTTTGCAACGTGCTAGATGTGTCACATTCACGAGACAAAACTCTGCCAGATGATGACTTTCAATCAGAAATTGGTTCTGTAAAGAGAACTTGTGCATCATGGACATGTGATGAGACCTGCAATCTGCATCAGTCATCATTAGATGCTATTGCAAATTTTGTACATACATTTGTGAGAAGTACAAAGAAACAGAGATGTGATATATTACATAAGATTGGTCTCTGTGAAGTTTGCTAGCATAAGGGATTGCTTGGGCACTCGTTAGCATGCATAGATAGTGACGTTTGCAACAGCGTCTTTCATCACATGCAGATGATTGCTGTGCACACTCCTTCCATACTTAGTTTTGTGCAGAAAACATACCAGGTGAGAAAAGCTGTTTCAGTCTACAAGCAGCTTAATGAGTCATTTACAGCAAGAGATATACAGTCTACAAAACTAGTGATTCAAGATGTTCAGCGTGCTGGTAAACATTTTGACACAAGCTGTGAAAATGCTTCAGTCACAACATGTTATAGTATTAGTGTGTCAGAATCTGAGATCCTGAGAAGATTTGGTAAGGAACTGGCCAAGTTTGAGATCATAAAGAGAGAGAAGTTTGACTCAATTTACATGTCATGTAACAGATTGTTTTAAACATCACAGTGTGTCACAGTCGATCTTGAAAATATTTAATCTTTCAATGATATGTGGGCATGATTACTGGCTTACTTACTGGTGAAGAGTGACTTTTATTTGGATCCAGTAGTTACTATGTGTCAGCAGTGTCTGTCAAAGGTGAAAAGTAATTGCCTGCCAGCCAGATCTGAGTTAAACAATATGGTGGCTGATGAAACACCAAGTGAGATTACTTCATTGAATATGTTTGAACGGATATTGGTACAGACCACAAAACCATTTCAGACAATTCTGCGACTCAATACCAAGACTCGCAAGGTACCCCAGAAAGAGCTTGTGAAGTCTCTGAAGGGATCAGTTATGTATTTACCCCTTCCTCTAAAAGAGAATGCACAGACAATTTCTAATGATAACAGTATGGTGATACTGGTCAATGGTGTACCTACTAAGTCCAAAGTTATTTGGCAAGATGTTGTCAATGTTCAGAAAGTGAAAAGTGCTCTGGAATATCTCAGGAGCAATAATCCTTTCTACAATGACCTTGACATTGCTGAACTGTCAGATTTGAGTGGTCAGTTTGGACTGGTTGACACTGCCAAGTCAATGATTGAGAAGGTTGATGTGTTAACTCATGAGCATGTGTATGAACAATACACAATTCACCCTCTCCATGGCAGAGATCCGGTTGGTGATAACATTGTCTTGTACCAGATGCAACAGGTTGAAGGTAACCCTGTCAGTATACGGGAGGAACAACTTGAGGCTTGTTGCTTTCTAGATTTGTTTCCAAAAGGAACAGGTGGTCATCTGTATTAACGTGAAGTTCATGTTCCTGGCACTGAATAGCGTGCATCGGGAATTTTGAACAAAGATGGCAAGTTTCATAGGAGCATACAGTATTTGTTTCACTTGCTCTGGGAGAGTGAATTTAGTGTCCTTTCAGCATCTATTGCTCATACTCTTCGGTTGACTGACCAGTTATAAATTATGACTGCAGCTCAGTTTCTGCAACGATTGGCAAAAGTGGATGAAACACTGCAGGCAAATTTGACATCTCTTTTGTCAAATATGCTTGGCACAAAAGAATACTGGTATCGTAGACACACAGAGGTAATGACCATGCTGTGTGAGTATGGTGCAGTGACGTGGTTTGTTACTCTGAGTTGTGCACAATAAACTTGGGATGAGTTGATTGATCTGTTGAGATGGTTGAACTCTGATGTAGATGGCATATCGTCTATGACACTTGGTGAGATGTGCCCAGTTGAGCCAGTTTCAGTGTCACATCACTTTCAGCATCGCTTCCATGAAATCCTGATGTTTTTTTTGTCTAAGGTAAATCCTCCTCTTGACTTAGTTGAGCATTTCTTTTGGAAGATTGAGTATCAAGCATGAGGTGCACCTCACAGCCACATGTTGTTGTGGATCAAAGATGCACCTCATATGGATGATGAGAATTCATCTGAAGTGGTGAAATTCATCACACGGTATGTTACTTGTCACATACCTGACAAGTATGATAGTCTGACACTGTGGAAGCTGGTGCAAAGATTTCAGTGACATCTTTGTGGAAAATACTGTCGCCAACCAGTGAAGAGCCAAAATCAGTGGTATACCAGGTGCTGGTTTGGCTTTCCAAGACATGTCTGCAAGCAGTGTCGAATGAATGATTTGTTTTCTGCCATGTGACATCATCTCAAGGCTAAGTCCACATAGATGGTCTATGAGTTGCCCCAGCAGGAGAATGAGGTATTCATTAATGATTACAATCCTACTCTTCTGCTGATGTGGCAAGCTAATATTGATGTAGAGTTTGTTGCTGACAACTCACTGTCTCTTGTGTAGTATGTGACATCATACATCACCAAACATGAGCAGACAAGTTTGGTTGAGCTTTGGGAAGACATTGTAGCATCCAATTGATCATTGAGTTTATAACTCTGGTCATTGGGATTGAAGACACTGTCACACAAAGAGTGTGGATCATATGAGGCCAGTGATCATTTGATTGAGACACACTTGTATGGCAAGTCTGATGCTATACGGTTTCTCAATGTTAACTTCAAAGAGAAAGGAAAGTGTTTCTTTAAATCTCATGGTGAGATTGAAGAATTGGCTGTGCACTGTCCTCCATCAAAGAATATTCTGAAGCCATCCCAGTGGCATAGAAGGTTGAGGAGCTGGCACCTTACCTTGACCCACGCCAGTGACCTGGGTTTGGGAACAGACTTGGGGCACAGGGGTTAGGCAGGGGCACAGATGATTGAGCATCCAGAGGACTGCTTTCCTCTCCAGGGGTGGGATCGGGGAATGCATCACTTAGCAGCAGCCCCCAGTGGAGACTGGAGGCACTGTCTGAGCATGCACCAAGGGGACAGGAAAAATGGCACCTGAAGCAAGTGGCTTGATGGCCGTCCTCAGTTTTTCCATGGCACCCATCTGGATCCGTGCTCCATGGGGAGTTTGGGGCTCCACATGGCCCCACTATGGGGGGCAAGCCATAGGAGTCTGAGTGTCCGTGGTAGGGGCACTTGGCGACCGGATCTCCCCGATCAGGGAAGCAGCTCAGGCGGCCAAGGAGTGGAAAAAATAGTAAAAAAAAAAAGAATATTCTGAAGAATAATCTTATTGACTAAAAATACCACCAACAGCTTAATCTGGTTCAATTTCAGTTGCTTACCATCTGTATCCCCCCTGGTCACCCCTGAAAAAGGGACTTCTAGTCCCAGTGGGCCTACCAGGTCAACAAAATTCAATAAAATAAATAATAAATAATTGACACACACTATCCGAAATGGTCAGATGCAATGGATGACATGTGGCTGTACCATGTGGCTCAGTGGTATGACTGCAAGACTGATGTATCACCAGATGAGACTCGAGGGATCTACAAAGTCAGAGGTTCTGATGGTTGTCTTGTAAAAAGGAATAAGCCACTGCTTATTGACCACTGCAAATTGAGTCTGTTCATGACAGACAGCAAAGAACATTACTACTTTGTTTTGCTGTTTCTATTCAAGTCATGGAGGGATGAGCATGCACTAAGAGGAGGCTGTGACAGTTATGAAGAACAGTTCTACCTCACATATGAAACCTTCAAGAGTCAGCAATCTGAGAAGTACATTGGCAGACTGGAGTTAGAGAAATAACAGATGGAGCAAGCCAAGAAGAAGCTTGAGGAAGATACTTCAGGAAATTCTCAGGAATATTTGGATCCTGAGGGAGAGGGAACTCTAGGTGTTCCACTACCATTGAATGATCGTGTGATTCTCATGAGTGAGGTTGAAAGTGCAATGCAACACTCTTCTCTTGTTGCATATGATCCAAGTGTACTGATCAATGAGCTCAACACAGAGCAATATGCAGCATATGATGCTGTCCATGAATCTGTTACACATAGTATCTGCCATGAGAAGAAGCAATGCACATGTCCAAACTATAAGCCTCTGTTACTGTTTGTCAGTGGTTTTGCTGGAACAGGAAAGAGTTTAGTTATTGAAGCTATTACAGCAGAGATAAGGAGACAAACTGGAGAAGTGATGTCTATAGCTGTAGCTGTTACTGCTCCAACTGGATTGGCAGCGTACAACATTGGTGATGTTACACAGCACAGGTTGTTCATGCTACCTGTGGAGCATGGTAAGACAGGAGAGTATAGACAACTCTCCCATGATGTGGCATCTCAGCTGCAGCCAATGTTTGTGAAGATGAAGGTACTCATTGATGAGATTAGTATGGTATCGAATGTCATGGTGGCATGCATTCATCTTCAGCTTCAAGAGATACTTGGTACTGATGATCAGCAACCATTTGGTGGTAAGACTGTTGCTGAGTTTGGTGACCTTCTACAACTTGCACCTGTGAATGGACAACATGTGTTCAGAGCATTGACTGTCAAAGAAGCAAAAAAAATGATTGGGTGCATTGGAGGAATCAATCTTTGGCAGATGTTTACTTACATAAAGCTGTATATTAATATGCAGCAGAGTTGTGATCCGGGCTACAAGATACTTTTGGATCAGGCTCGAACTGGGTCATTGTCAGAGAAAAATATTGCTCTGTTGAGAACACGTTGCACCAGTAATGAGTGCAATTCTCTGACAGTAGCATGTGATCTTTTCACTTCTGTCTATTCAGACTCTGTTCGAATTGTGTGTCTCATGCCTTGATTGAAGCAGTGTCCTGAGCTCAACAGCATCATGTTGCAGAGACAGTGCAAAGAGATCATTACTTTAAATGCTATTGATATTGTTGATGGTGAAGTTTTGAGCCAGAACTTGGTAGCAAGGATAACAGAGCATTTGTCTGAGTTGAAGTCAGATGTGTCACGCACAGCAGGGTTAGAAGCAGTTCTAACTGTGTGTATGAATGCATGTATCATGCTGCATCGAAACTTTGATGTGGACCGTGGCATGGTAAATGGTGCAATGGGACATACAGTTGATTATGAATTCAATGTTCAAGGAACATTGGTTGAAGCACTTGTCATGAAGTTTAACAAGATTGAAGAGCTTTTGCCTATTTCTAGGGCTACTGTCAAGTTTCAACTTGTGAAGGACATATATGTGACAAGGAAACAGTTTCCTGTCTGTGTTGCATATGCAGTGTCGATCTACAAGTCCCAAAGGCTTAGTTTGAACTCAGTAATGGTTGACATAGGCAGAGGGATCTTTAAAGATGGAATGACCTATGTTGCACTTTCATGTATTCACACTTTAGCCGGCTTGCATATCATCAGTATTGCACCACAGAAGGTGTGTGCTGACAAACAATGTGTTGCTAAGTACAACAGATTGTGTACTCTTTACCAGCCACAGTTGCCTCTGATTCCAGTGCCGACACATGTGTCATGCAGTGATGCTACAGTGAAATGTTCTGGTGATAAGAAGAGGTACCAAACAGATAGACCAACTGTGAACATTGCTAGGACAAAGACTGATTCTAAATCTGAACAACAGAGTGACTCTCCACCACATAAGAAGGTACTTGGTATGTCTCTTGTTCCAGCTTTTGACAACAGTACTGGAGTTAACTGTTATGCTAACTGCAATCCAAGCATTTCTGCACATGCCTCATTTTGTGAGGACTCTCCAGTCTCCTTGTGACATGCCACTATTGCGGTCACTAAAGAAGTTTGTTAACGATACTGAAAGACATGACAATGTGATACAGATACCCATACGCCATGTTTTGGGTGGATATCAAGGACATCAATCATTTTCTGACAACATTCAATAAGATGTTACTGAGTTTATTATGGCTGTCATAAACAGTTTGGACTCTGATGGTATTGCAATGAAACATTTCCTTACTGTTACTTATGTCACAAAGTACAGTTGCTTGTCTTGTCAACATTCAGAAAGAGAAGTCACTGGAGACATATTGTGGATCTCACTCTATGTTCCACAGGTAAACTCCCTTAAGTTTAGGCAGTTGTTGAGGAATGCACAGTGTGGCTGGAGGTGTAGCCGGTGTGGAGGAGAGTGTGTTCAGCCAGTCCAACGTAGAACCTCTTCTGTTGAAATGCTTTGATGCACATGGAGTACGAGTAGACACACCAATCACAGATTTTGTAGCTGGAAGAGTACAATTCATGGGAGCATGTTTTGATACTCAGGCTATTATATTCCATCTTAGAGTCTCTGTCCATTCAGGCCTTTATGTTACAAGGCTGAGATACAGTAATGAATGGATGGAACGCAATGACTACATGAGCTCTTTTAAACAGAGATTGCCTGGAAATCTAAAAGATGCTTATGCCCTGGTCCTGAAGAATTACAATGAACTTCATGTGTCTGAAGAATAGATGTAGTGATATGTAGCAGTCAGATTTTATACAGTGGTGCAGTTCATACACTGCTGCATGCAACATTTCATGTTGAGATTGATGTACACTTCTGTATATATGAAACATAACAGTTAGTTTGTATATAGGTGGAGGTATTTCTGATGATTACACTGAAAGTATTTTAGCTGTGATTTCAGCATCAAGAAATAGCCTAAGCGGGTCTTAATATATGCGGGCTGTATGCTGTTTCACATTTTTGCTATTACTTCTTTCATTGTGATTCACTAGTATTACCTACATCTTGATTCTAGTGCAATATGCTATTCTACTGTGTTGAGCAGTTTATGAATTGTTTGTGCACCATGTGACATAGAATATGGTTTGCTATATACGAAGCAACAGATGGTGACACTGTACACCTCTCAGGCAGAGACAGATGTAGCAATACTCTAGACTTAACATATGGTCTGTGGTCATGCTGAACTCCATATGTGTCACCAATTTTACTAGTTCATATACGACTTGAGATTCTGCAGCAAAAGTGACACTTTGCTTGTAAATCCTTTGAGCCATGTACTGTTGCACAGTACTACATGCGTATTGTGTGTACGTGTTGGCAATATTCTATCTACTCAGCATACATCTTGCTGCTTGACACATTGTGGTCAGTTTGATTTATATGCTTTCTGCTATATACATACTACTTTGTAAACATCATTATGTATTTGATTCTAGTATGTACAGTTACATTTTTTGTTAATAGTATTAATAAAGTACAATGTGAAATATGTAAATACTAGTTATTAATATGTTTTTATTTTTTTGTGGGACTTTCTTTGATACATTTCTGCACTCTAAAGAAGTTTTGTTATTTTTATAAACATGAAAAATATGGTATTCACTTGTATATTAATAAGTTATTCTGTGGTGTCAATTTGATCATTTGAAGGAATGCTGCTTTTTCTTTACAGAGTATGATGATTAGAAATGTTCTTGATTTGACAGTTTATTTAATGATACTTATTCTGAATTAAAAGTTGTTATGCTGTATGACTTCTTACCATTTCAAGACTCACATTATGTAGCAAAGATTTGCTATGCTAACATCTTTCTGGTAATAGTACATTTTATGAGTTGACTGTTATGCTTTTCTAAATGTTCTTACAATTATGTAACTGTTAGTTAGCTAAGTATTATGTTTGGTCAGGTTAACTTTTTAAGATTGCAAGAATACTGTTGTTAATCACACACAGACCTAGATATCACTCTAAGGTATGTTCCTGATGCTTCTCTGATTGCCTTTATTAAGGGGTCAGGTGTGAATTTTTCCAGATGCACGTATTGTAAATGTTTTGTTAAATAATTATTCACCACTACAGCAATGCTTTAAGTTGCTGTTTTGGTGGCCATGCTTTTGCATTATTATTTGACACATTTGGTTTTTGCCCACTCCAGGAACATTTACGTGCTCCGTTTCATATGACTTTGAAAAATGTATTTATTTGTTTTCTGTTTCCTGATATTCAAGTTTGACAAAAGTTGTATGACACTGAGTAAGTTGTACAATGCGGCCTTGATTTAAATAATAATTAGTAGTTAATTCTTAATTAAATATTTTTAAAACCATATCTATTGTATCTGTGATTCTTCTTGAGATTGTGTGTGGCTATGATTTGATTTCACTGTGATACTATATGGAAATCTATGTAGTGCTACTATCACTACATCTGTATGCCTTTATTAACAAAACTTTAAGGCTAGCAACTCAGGTTTCTATGCTAACTGAGTAAGACCTTGGTAGATCATGCTACTATATACTAATACTATCATTTTGTGTTCTCTTTGGTTACATAAGTGGTTGGTAGCTGTCTGTTTTATAGTTTAATTACATTGCCAAAAAAAGGAGGGAAATTCTTTGCAAAAAAACTTAATTAATGCAACAGTTAGGGTTGTTAGTACAGCGACAAAAGTAGGAAATTTGACATTAGGGTTTTCAACTCTAACTCCGACTTCCCTCCACAGCACCACTATGACATATAGACACAAAGAGACACACAGACAAACACACATAGACACACACACAGACACACATACCGAACACACATACAACTGGGGGGTGGTACAAGGGAAAACAACTAATCACAATACATTTCATAACACAATAGAAATACCATTCAACTTCTTAAACATACCACAACAGCCATCCACCCTATCTGTTGCATTAAGGAACTTTTACCGCAATCATTTAAAATAGGACCATGACAGTACTATCTTTATAATAGGAATACAACCGCGAACATAAAAAATAGTGTCACAGTTATATTTTACATCACTGCGGATATTGCCACAATGGTTTACTTGTGTGGTATGTTTAGTAACAGATTAATATTAGTGCAGATAAATAAAGTGTTAATTCTACAGAGAAATCACGTCTCATGTTATCTGCTAATAAATACATTAGAAAGAACAAGGCACACATTACTATTTTGTTACAATGTAACAATTTTACCATGTGGTTTAGCCTATGATGTTGTTCATGCTGCTCAAAACAATATAATCTTCTAGCAATTGAATGTACTGCATTAAACCTCTTATCCCTCTGACATTACACAGTTGTAGTTGGGCTGTTTGAGTTCATCAAGCCCCTTAAGGCATAATAGTTCATTGCAGCATAAGTACCCAGCTGGCAGTGTATGTACTGCAACTTGTCAAGAGTCATGTACTCAGAAAAGATATATGTTACCATTGCATGGTAGTTTCTGAAAGGATTGCTTTGTTCTCCTTCATGTTCTTCCAGTACATGGCACTCTTGTATCTTTGTGAGCCATCAAGTCTTTCTCAGTTTGATAATCTGTAAAAGATTTGCTGAGCATTGCTTCTTCCACCAATGGGAAGTCATGTACCAACATGCAATGCATACTCTTGTTAACACAGATGAACTGTGAGACACTTTGTCAGTGTCGCTTCAGCTTATTTCACAAGAGACTGTTCAGGTAACAGCAGGAGCCTTCAACTCTTCCTGACACAGGCAATGCATAACACATACGGTGAGATATGCTCAGCACTGCTTCTATCACCTGGAAGAACTGGGGGGGGGCATGGTTGCTAGACAGCGTAGTAAGACATGGATAAGGAACTGTCACCTATAACAACCAAAGAGCTGGTAATTTTGTGAAGATTAATAACTGGCTACTGTGAAAGTGTGTTCCAAGCTGCAGTCAAGGACCACCGCCACCCATCTAGTTCTTAATCAATAGGAAATGAGTGGTTCTAAGGTCATTATTGTGATGAGAACTGTAATGATAAAATACTTTTTTTTAACTGCGCATGTAGCACTGCAAGGTGACTTAGTAATATGTTGATAACTTATAAGACCTATTAGAGATACACAGAAGCCAATCAACATGGTACATGACTTAATGAGTAATTAATTAGTGTAATAACCATGGCTGAAGTATTGCCAAAACAAATACACATGTACTGCTTTGAAATTACAACACTACAGTAAATGACCTTGGCAATATCCGCAATGATATAAAATATAACCGCGACACTATTTTTTATGTTCACGGTCGTATTCCTATTATAAAGATAGTAGTGTCACGGTCATATTTTAAATGATCGTGGTAAAAGTTCCTTAATGCAACAGTTAGGGTGGATGGCTGTTGTGGTATGTTTAAGAGGTCGAATGGTATTTCTATTGTGTTATGGTATGTATTGTGATTAGTTGTCTTCCCTTGTACCAAACCCCAGTTGTATGTGTGTTCTGAGTGTGTGTGTCTGTGTGTGTGTGTCTATTTGTGTTTGTGTGTGTGTCGCTGTGTGTCTATATGTTGTAGTGGTGTTATGGGAAGGGGGGAGTCGGAGTTAGGGTTGAAAACCCTAACGTCGAATTTCTCTACATTTGTCACTGTACTAACAACCCTAATTGTTGCATTAAAGAAGTTTTTGCAAAGAATATATATATATATATATATATCTATATATATATATATATATATATATATATATATATATATGTATAGATGAATATATATATATAGTTGCAAAAACTTCATTAATGTATCATTAGTTGAAGCATAAAGTAGAAATACAACCTTAGGTTCCTAGCCTCAGATTCACCATTTCAGCTTCCAACCCAAGATCTCCTTCTGCATGGTGAACAGGAAGTGGTGTGCCTTGGCATTGCAATCCTAATGCTCACTCCATTCCAAGACTAAGTAAGGTAACATGGGTACAGAATAAGAGAATGGGGTGAGCATTAGGGTTTCTCAACTCAAGGCACATTGTTCCCACCTGTTCCTGCATGCAGTGTGGGGGTGTGGGGTCTTTGGGTTGGAAGCTGAGGGTGGGGGTAGGGTCTTAGACTTGTGAACTCTAAGGTTGTATTTCCTACTTTTTATGCATCAACCTTAACGGTGCATTAACAAAGTTTTTTGCAATTTATTTTCTTATTTTTTGAGAGAATAATAGTATCCTTTGAGGGCGTGGCCTGGGACTAACCAAGATGGCCACAAAATCTAACTGACCAAGCCATCCAGAGTAATGTATCTGCTATACTGATGAGTCACAGAGTAAAGGATTACTATAACCTCCTCCTGCAGCAACTGGAATACCTATGGTGCAGACACATCTGCTCAAAATTGCGATCATAACTCTAAGTGGTCCACCAGCACTGATTCCATATAGACACTCTGTTCTTCCTCATGACCGCTTTGTGGCCAACACAACAGAGGCACCTGGCCTGGAAGCAACCATGGGTAAAACGTTCACACATCTAATGAGACAAATGGCCGAAGTCATGATGGCAAACAATAACGCCATCCTTGCATTGCATCAAATGGACTCCCATGTCACACAAAATGAATGGAATATCTCAAAGCAGGAAGCAGCCATGCAAGAGCTATAGGCCATATTCTGTGACCAAGTGCATCAGATCAGAGCACTCCATGACAGGGCTGAGGACGAAGAAAACAGGAGCTGCCACAACAACTTGCAGCTCCTCAGTTTCCCAGAGGGGACATAGAATGACTGAGCAGTCAAATTTCTAATAAAGAAACTACTGAAAATTCTCAGATTACCAGAAGGCACCAAACTTACCATTGAAAGGGCCCACAAAACTCTCCAACCATGACCCAGGCTGGGAGAAAGACTGTGGCCTCTGCTGGCACAGTTTTTAAACTTTGCAGAAAAAGAAGCAATACAATCCAGAGCCTGGGAACTGGGAGCCCTGAACTGGAGGGGCCATAGGATTCTTCTGTTCCAGGACTCTTCCAGGGAACTTGCACAGAAAAGACAGGCATACACAGAGGCTAGATATCTCCTCCACTCTCTGAATGTTTCCTTCTATCTAAGGTACACAGCTAGGATGAGGATTATTTTGAGCGGCACCCCTCTGCTCTTTAGTAGCCCTGATGCCACAATGGACTACACTGAGCAGACTTGGCCAAGAGCAAACAAAAGCAGTCTCTCACATCATGGGCAGTGCAACAATAACAAATCTCACGAAGAGTATAGCACAAGGAAAGGCCAGGGAAAAGAGCTTGAACCGGGCAGACCCAGAGACCCCAATACATGGCAGGAGACCCAGCCGGGGAACAGATCATTGCCACTGAGAACCAGAAAGAGGCCTCAGCAAGAGAGACACTCAAGGTGGGAGCACCCTATGGACAGGAAACTCCTCAGCAATGAAGAAGAGTTTGATATCACCGACAGCCCAAGCCAAGAGGGAGAATAAAAGATTGTAACCAGTCCATACTTCTCAAGTCATAGGTTTGTATCCGTGACTGAATTGTCTCTGGCTACCAGACCAACATCACCAAGATCCACTATAGCACCAGCTGAGCACCAACCAAATGTTCAACCCAGGAAACAGCCACCAGCATGAGACACACTGCCGGCCTATAGACCCTGCACAAGGCCCAGAGGAGGACATGTCTAACGTGAATCTGAAGGCAGGAACACCACACCCATTCAACAGAAGCCCCCCCGGCAGAAGACAGCAGGACCCTGCAAGCAGCTGACTGAAGCACTGTAGTCAGATAAGTGATCATTTTGTCTTCTAGAGGAGCGCATGCAGAGAGAGAGGTAATTGGGGTGGGGATTCTTGTATGTGTGGGGGAGCAAGCACTTGTAGAGGGTTAGAAAAATCCTGGAGGCAATTAGATTTAGGGTTCCCCAGCAAGAGCTGCTCAGTCAGACTCGAACGTTTGAGCTCGACCTGGAGATGAAGAAGGACAGGCTGCTTAGGCCCATCCCCCTCCCCCTCTCTGGTAAGCTCACGCTAAAGACGGGGTTACACAGTCTACGTCACAAAGTAATCATTTGTCTAAAAAAAAGATTAAACAGGAATGGATGCTCCTAAGCCTTAATATATGTGTGTGTATAATACCCCTATATGCAAAAAAGTAGAGGCAGATCGAGAGGAGGGCCTTGTTTTTTTTTATTGGGAATACCAGCTTGTGGTTTTAAAGGTCAGAGACTAAATAGCCAGGACAAACATATAGGACAAATGGGGAGACCCCCCACAGGTTGGAGCAGGGTTGACCAGCTTAGAACTAGTACTAGACCCTCACCTCAGATAGCTTTAGCCTTAGACTTAGACTGTGATTCTGATCCTTTGACCTCCCTCCCCTAACACCCACCACTACCACACAGAACCCAGAGGGACTCAACTTCCCAAAGTGGATTAGGTCTACAGTGCCATAAATGCCACTGCACCTGTGACCCCATTAATCCACAATGGGGACCATCAGGTAAACCTAAAACTCATTAGACAGGTGCCCCCCTCCTCTCCTCAGGACAGGATACCCAGTGCAGGCTGAGGCACTACATGAAACACCAAGGACTCTTGAGACCCCTTAGAAAACATGCTGCTTAGAGGCACTATGCCCATGGCCAGGCTACCCAAAGAGGACTAACTGCCCAGGATAGACTACCCCCCCAGAAGGAGAGAAACAGATCAGAGATATATAGGTCAGGCCACTGACAGGAGGCTTACATGCTATTAGGGCTATATATGTCCATATTTGCACCGACTACCACTTCCTGACCTGCCAAGAGAGTCAAGTGAGGACTAGAGAAAATTCGAGGTGCTAACATGTCCCCCTTGCTCCAGACTGCTCAGCTGTAGGCTTGCGACCTGCCACACTGGATTGGTCACTGTGAGCAGCCAGACCCAACAGACCAAACTAGGACAGCATTCTATAAAACACATGAGTCCATTTCTATGGTACATCACAAGGCAAGCACAGCAATTGCCCTTGGAGAGGCCAGGCTGGCTAGTGGGTGAGATAATTTGCTGCCCATTAGCTTGATAGTCTCCCCAACTCAATCTGTAGTCAGGTCCACTGTATATAGTTTGCAGTTACATTTTGTGTGTGTGTATATAGTATTGTATGGATGTTTTTTGGCAAACATTACCCACAGAGGTAGCAATGAGAGATAGCCATGATAACAGGTGACTAGACATTAAACTGAAAGACAAGGCAATACAGGCAGTTCACAGTGTTTGTGATTTGAAAGATATGATGGTACCTTGGCCCACCCGGATGACAGCCCGCGACCTCAGTCACCCATTGGTTCACCATAATTCTGAGGCAGGCATTATTCTGTCACAGAATGACCATGGATGACATAATGTGCCATACATGGAATGTCAGGGGACTCAACACCCCGGTTAAAAGAAAAAAAGTCCTTTTCCATCTGAAAAAGCTGAAGTCTAAAGTGATTTTTATTCAGGAGACCAAGTTGACAGACAAGGATCATACACTGTTAGCCAAAGATTGGGTAGGGCAAGAGGTCCACACCAGAGCCACAACACAGAAAAAGGGAGTGGTTATTCTCTTGCATAAATCCCTGAAGTGGACAGTAACAGGGTCATCTGCAGACCTCGATGAGTGCTGGGTGATATCCAAAGTCAGCACCCTGACAGGGCCGATGGCTTTATGTAATGTCTACACCCCTAACTAAGATGTTCCAAGCTTTTTTCATGCCCTGATCAACTCCCTGAACTCGAATATACCCTAGAATACCCCAGTCCTGATGGGAGGAGACCTCGGTCTCACCCTAGCCCCCCAGGTGAATCATAGTTCCACAGGAAAGGAAATGCATACAAGAGCAAACAAGGCCCTGATTCAGCTGATGGTGGACCTAGGTCTCACAGACTGCTGGAGGCTATTCAACCCGCAAGCAAGAGATTACACATTCCACTCTGCAGTGCATGCCTCCTACAGCAGGTTAGACTACTGGCTCTGTTTCCCCCCTCTGACTTAGAATGTCCTGGATGTGGTCATTCTGCTTATGGTAGTCTCGGATCATGCACCAGTGCAACCGCAATTCTCATGGGGCCTCCCTCCCCACACCTCCAGATCCTGGAAGCTAGAGCCTCTCCTCCTGAGGGATCCTGAATTCACTACTTGGGCCCAAAAGGAGACCACCCTATTCCTCCAAAACAACCCAACAGCAGACACAAGCCCAGGCACTACATAGGAGGCATACAAGGCCTCCATGAGAGGCAGCATCATGAGCTTCACTGGCACATGACGGAAGGAAAGGGAACACTGACTAGCAACACTTGAGGTTAAGCTCAAAAAGGCATAGGCAGCACATAAAGCCCTTCCTCACCCCTCCCCAAATACACCACTTGGGAAACAAATCCTAGGGATGAGAATGGAAATCAACCAGCTCCTCAATAGGAAGGCAGAAATCACCATCCTCAGACTCTGCCATAGGTACTGGGAGGGGGGAACAAAGGGGGAAAGGTGCTGGCATAACAGCTGAGGAAACAGATGGCAGATAGGCAAATATCAGGGTTAGAGGGCCCAGATGATCAGGTGAAAAGTGACCCCCAGGACATTAATGATATCATGGCTACCTTTTATGCCAAACTGTACACTTTGATGTGCACATCCCTGCCACAAGGTACCCAACAGTTCGATAGATGGAAACTCCTATGCCTCACTCTGGCAGGCAAAAAAAGATAGCAGCAATAAAAATAATCACTGCCCCCAAAATGTTTTATCTCCTATCCCACATCCCCACCTTTGTCCCTAAGAAATGAATACAGAACCTTGACAGACTAATAGGTAGCTTTCTATGGGAGGGAAAAAAGCCAAGATTCAGCCTCAACAAACTAAGGGCCCATTGGAAAGATGGGGGCTGGAACTTGCCCTGGGTAGAGGGATACAAACTAGCATTCCACTCTGCACAGATGACACACTGGCTGCACACCCAATCTGTAGAAGCTCCACCATGGCAAGACATGGAGCGTACCCTGGGAGGGGTATGCAGGCCTTTGGCTCTTTTATACAAAATGCCAGGTCCACATAGGAAGCGCAACCCCACAATAGACACAGCGGTGTGGTATTGGGGGTTAGTGCACAGGAAATTTGGCCTAGTTCCGATCCTGCCCTCATAAATGCCATTATGGGATAGCCCCCATGTCCTGATAGGCAAAAAACCATGCCACTGGCCCCAGTGGGTGGCAAAGGGTATCTTAAACATTTCTGATATCCTGGACTCTTCCAACCCCAGGGTAGCCACCTTCCAAGCCCTCAAAGACAAGTGGGGGCTGCAGTAGCATGACATCTGGAGGTACCTCCAAATTAGGGAAGCCATGAAGCTGCTCCTCACTGAGTATCAAACCAGCAGGTAGCACAGTTAAATTAGAGCCTGGCTGGCATTGACCAAGGGCCTAGCAGGGAAAAGCTACACTAGGCTAAGGGACATCTTGCCCTCCCAGTCAAAGAAATCAAAATTTAGATGGGAAAAGCTATTGGGTATCCCCATCTTGAATGATCAACTGGCCCAGGTCTGGAGAGATGCACACCACTGGTTTAGGGATGCATGCAGTAGACTGGTAGACTGATGCAAAACAAAATCCTGCATGCATGGTACAGAACTCCTGCCACTCTCCATCTAGCTAAAATTCTAGAAAATGACAAGTGCTGAAGATGCCAGAGTCCCAGGGGAGATCTGCACCATATACTCAGGGACTGCCCAAAAGTCAGACCCCTATGGCACCAAGTAGTAAGCGTAGGATCCCAGGTAGTCAAGCCGACCATCCCTGTCTCAGCCCCACTCCTTATCCTAGGTATTAGAGACACCAACCTGAAATTGGCACCACACAAATACAGATAGCTAGCCCTATTGGTATGAGTCAAAAGGGTGATACTAGACAGATGGAGAACTACACAAATCCTCACTCTGGGGGAGGTCATGAGGACCCTAACAGCAACAGCAGAGTTAGACAGACTGTCCCACTCACAGGAAAATTGCATGGTGAAATTCTACATCTGTTGGGGCCCGTACATGGCCTTCACAAGCCCTCAGGCTGGCATAGGGTAATTAATTATACTCAGATAGGGACCACTGGTCCACACACCCTATAAAGTCATTCCTATCTTTCTTGAATGATGTCTCTGATTGCATCCTTGTTGCACATATCCTACTTAACATAGCCTGTCACCACTACCCTTCTAAGTAGGTAAATACTTTCAGGTGATTATACCCTCTCTCTCCATCACAGGATTCAATACTGCTCAGACAAAAGGTAGCTACTGTGTAAAGTACTGGGATCATAGATGTACATAGTTTCGTTATTCAATGAATAAAGGTTTTCTTTGTGATGTATTATATGTTCCAGAAGTCCAAATGATTCCAGAAACAGCTGGTCTGGTAGCATCAGCTCAAGATCTCATTGGGGGCCATGATGGTACTAGATCACATCACCCAAGACACATATGAAGAACCCTACCATACTCTAAAGTATAAGTAAGTAACCTCTCCACTCTAGTCTCCTTATGCAGTTCTCTTAAACCCAAGAAAGCAATGATGTAACTAGGGAGCAGGGAGCATTCAGCCTACATACTACTGAATTACAGTATTCAGCTTTTGCTTGGAATGTATCCTATTGCTCAACATTTTATCATGGTCATATGTACAATCAAGCCCTGTGTTATGTAACCCCACCTAGGGCCAGATCTCTGCTCGGTATCAGCTCTCCATTCTTGATATGTCATGTTTGTATGTTTGTATGTTGAAAGTTAATAAAATAACAATTGTTAAACTCTCATAATAGTATCCTTATTTTACTGTAGGAGTGCAGGGTCCTTTGAACCCTGCTCTCCCATCCATCCATAGATGCATATATGTATTTAATTATTTTTTGAGATGGAATAATAGTATCCTAATTTGACTGTGGCAGTGCAGGGTCCTTTGGACCCTATGTTCCCATCCCTCCATAGATGCATATATGTACGTATGTATCCATGGAAGCACAGGGACCTCCCTCCCCTTTGCTTCCAGAAATAGAACAGCATTCACCTAATTGTCACCATACCCATTTTATTACCCCACCTCATGTTTCCGTTGCAGAATCTTTTTCAACCCCTGCCAAAATGTAACTCTGCTCAAGAGCAATGCCAATGCCCAGTATAGGTGCAAAAACACATTTTGGATAGGATTTCAAAAGTGACAGCTGTGGCATACATGAGGTGTTGTAATAATAATGCCATATTGAAAATTAGGGCTCAAAAATTAAAAAAAAATTCCAAAGTTACAGGCAGGCATAGTGAAATAGCAACAAATAGTCATAACTCTGCCATTTGTAACCATTTTCACCCCAAATTTTCAACATAGCCTTCTTATGACCTCTCTGCATGTACCCAGTACAGAAAATGTTCAAATACTGGCCCAAACTTAATTCAGTGCAACTGCAATGCCATTCTGTGCCACAAGTGCGAAAACACATTTTGGCCAGGAATTAAAAAATGACAGCTGTCACATACATGAGGTGGGACAATAACAAGGCAATGTTGAAAATATGTGTTGAAAATATTGAAACTTTCCAAAAATTACAAGCGTGCATAGCTAGACTGCAATGATAGCTCATAATGCAGCCATTTTAGACATTTTTACCCCAAATTTTCAACAAAGCCTTCTTATGACCCTACCTCATGAACAATATGACTGCAGTTACAGTACTCCCACTGGAAAAGTGATTTTGCCAACCAATCATGAATTCACCTTTCTGGCAGGAGTTGTCTGATGTCAGTCATATTGTTCATGAGGTGGGTTCCCCAAAACACCATGCTGAAAATTTGGGGTCAAGATGATTGAAATGGCCAAGTTATGGCCAAATGTTGAAACCCCATCATTGAAATACATTGAAGTGCATTCACGTTAGTTCATATTGCAGTCACTGGTTCCAGCTGCAAGCTGTATCTTCAATCAGCCTTGATCCTGGGACCTCCATAAGTGAGTGGTGGTCAGTGGAAATGTTGACAGGGGTGTGGGGAGGTGCATGCACAGTGGGTGGCTGGGTGAGGGGGTGCAGGAGTGAATTTCGAAGGACATTTTTATTCCCCTAGGGTAAAGGCTCACAAAAGACATTGAGGGATGTTTTTTTTTTCTTTTCAGGTAACAAAAAAAAGGGAATGATGGGGGTGCCAATGCCACCAATGATCACTGGGGCATTGGAGGGTGGGTCGGGTACCACTAGCCACCAGGAAAACAAATGGACCTTGTGCCCCACCTCCCAGAAAAAAAGAAAAGCGGTGGGTTTTATATATATATATATATATATATAGAGAGAGAGAGAGAGAGAGAGAGAGAGAGAGAGAGAGAGAGAGGGAGAGAGAGTGATAGATAGATAGATAGATAGATAGATAGATAGATAGATAGATAGATAGATAGATAGATATAGATGCATATGTAAAACAGGGTGGGGGTCACCAACAGTAAAAGAAATGATTTTTTCTTACATAAAGCACACACAAAAAAAGGATCCTTTTTCACCAGGCTGACTTCTTTTCCACTAGGTGAAATCCTGGATTCCACCTGGCAAAAAAGGATCCTTTTCCATGATAAGATGGCCCTATTTTCCATGACCAGATGGCTGTCAATCCTTTTTCACGATGAACTGGCATTGAAAAATCCTTTCGCTATTTTCATTCTTTACTCATTCCTTGTTCATGATGCAAAAAGGAATTGGTTACAAAAGAATTTCTTTCCCACCAGATGTCCCTTTGCTGAGGGCCATCTGGTCATCAAAGGGGACAACTGGTTGAGAAAGAGGAAATCCTTTTTTGCCAGCTGATTTCCTTTTTCACATCATGAACAAGGAATGGAGAAAAAGGAAGTTAGCGAGTGACAAAAAAGTATTTAAAATGATTAAACAAAATTCCAAGAAGGATGTACCAATGTCAGAAAGCACAAAGAACTGCTCATCAACTCCAAGTGAGAAAGAAACATAGTCAAATGTCTGAAACAGACATCACTGGGCAGAGTTATGACAGCTTTTTGGGGACAAAATAAAAAAAACAAGATGGTGCCTTGTGAAAAAGGAATTTTTTTCTGGCCAGCAAGGATTGGCCCCTGGTGAACAAGGAATGCCCTCTCACAAACAAAGATCCTGTTTTGTACGGTGCAGCTATCCTGAAAAATGAAAATCCCATTGGAAATAAAGGGGCATTAAAAATGCTATAACTTTTGAATGGATTAATATTGTTTCACCAAATAAACATTGGCCTGTTCTTTCACCCAAGCTCTTTCTAACACACAATTTTCAGACCAAAATTCAAAATTGTCTGTGCAGCATGGTGAGAAAGAAAATCTGAAAAACAGGTGAATTTTCAGTTTTTTTCACTATCTGGATCTCGGAATCTGCAAATCCTACTGGAATAAAACTTTGCAAGTCAAGCGATCTACCCAAAGAGACCACATACCTGTATGCAAAATGTTGTGGAAATCTGTTGATCAGTTTCAGTTATTAAAGTGCAAATTTGAGGTTTAACATTAAAGTGCCTACTCAAATCTAACATTACTTGCTTTGGAAGCACATTTATAGGACAACAGTGACCGAATTGTCAGCATAGCAATTTTATTGCCCCACCTCATGTACCCAGTACAGAAAATTTTGTGAATCCCTGCCAACACATAATTCTGTGCAACTGCAATGCCACTCCGCACCATAGGTACAAAAACACATTTTGGCCAGGATTTGAAAAATCACAGCTGTGACATACATGACGTGGGGTAAAAAGAAGGCTATGTTGAAAATCTGGGATCCAAAACAAACAAACAGAAAAGATGCCACACTGGTAAGGATGTGCCGGAATTCTTTTTACAGGAAGCAACCCAAACGTTCTGCACTATCCACCACCTTGCTGAAATAAGCAGACCAACACCATGCATAGGTGTATTAAAAAAAACAGTATTTGTTGTAAAAGCCAAAACATGTCAGTGAACTCACTGCACTTTACATTGGGGGCACCAGCAGACGCCCTCAGCAACAAACCTCCTCTAGGAAAATTTGGGGTCAAAATACTTAAAATTTCCAAGTTTATAAGTGTGTATAGCGAAATTGCAATGAATGGTCATAACTTTGCCATTTTTATATATTTTGACCCCAGATTTTCAACATAGCCTTCGTATGACCCCACCTCATGAATAAGGGCTGCAAAATGTCCAAATCCCACCCAAAAGGTGAATTCACAAAGTGACTGCAAAACCATCTTTCAGGCAGGAGTTACATAATGACAGTCCTATTGTTCATCGGGGTCTCAAAAGTCCATGTTGAAAATTTGGTGTCAAAATAAAAAAAAATGGCAAAGTTATGCATAAAAGTTGAAACCCCCATTGAAATACATTGAACTGCATTTACCTCAGTTTCTCATATTGCAGTCGTTAGTTTCAGCAGCAAGATATGTCTTCAGTCAGAGAGTGGATCTTTGCCCAGTAACTTGTTCAGGTGTGTGGCGGGTGCAGGGTGGTGGGTGCTGAGTGGGAAACTGTGGTGGGGGGGGGTCAAATCATTCAAGGACAATTTTCTCTTTTACAGGTAATGAAAAATATAAATAAATAAATGGAATGAATGTTTTTCTTCATTTACTGTGGAAACAGTGATCTGAGGGTAGAGGGTGCCACTAGACACCAGAGATAAAATAATTTATAGGGATCAGAATCAGAGGGTAAGGGGTGCCCCTAGATACCTGAGATAAATAAAATCATTTATGGGGACCAGGACTGGAGGGTGGGGGTGCCACTAGACACCAAGTGTAAATACAATCATTTATGGGGACTGGGATCAGAGGGTGGGGGGAGTGCCACTACAAAAGTATTAAAAGGACAGTTAGAGCAGATTGTTTCAGATATGACTGCAATGGTTCTGTTGGTTTAGGAGGAGGGGAACAATTTCATATCTGAGAAAAATAAGTGCTTGTTTATCTATTTATTAATCCCCATATATACATATATGCGTTATCTTTTTATAGCTGATTGTCAGCAAGTTCTGTCCTTATTCTCAAGAACCAGTAGAATGCAACCACTTGCAATCACTATAAACCCGTTAAAGGTATAACGGCAATTTTAACCTAATAAAGAGGATTTCAGACCTACAATGATTCATCCAGAATATCCTAATCAGTGCTCCATTTTAAAGCCCTTACGGCACTCTGAGCACCGGCATTACAGCGCCATGTCATTACAGTGTCAAATGCCAGATTTGTCACCCCCTCCCCAACATCCACCCCCTCTGGAGTTGGTATCATTAGAAAGGGGGGGTGGGGCGCAGCTCCTCAACATGAGGGGTGCAGGGAGTACAGCCCGCTACTAAAGAGATGATTTGCGACTCTATGCTTAAGGTGCTGTAATGACCAAGCACACTGCCACCGGTGTTCTACATAGATGGAACCTTTTAAAGTGCATAATGACAATATTTTTCATTGAAGCAAATATTATTGTATTCAACATTTGTTTACCAAGGCACTAAATGACCTTATATGTACATAGCCCTAGCATCTCGTTTCAGCAGGGTCCTGCTTTTATCTAATTTTGCAACTTGGTAGACCAAGCCATTTAATGACTTGAGCAGGGTCACACGAGTAAGGTGCTCTGGAAGAATGTATTCTGAACCCAAGTCTTCAGGTTCTTGAGCTTCTGATTCAACCCCCATAATACACTGCCTCCCAATTATCTGTCTACACTAAAATCTACAGTGAAATGTTTTATTGAAACCAGTGGCATGTAAACCAATTTTTTGGGTCTAAGACAATTCATGTAGTGTCAAATTGATTCACAACTTAAAACCAAAGTTCCTTTACTGCCATACTCCAGCTGCAGTGATAAAAAACCCCTGAAATGCATGCTTGTAAAGTTTCAATAGACCTTTAAGAAAACATTCACTGTGACATGAAAATATTCTGCCAGGTTTGCAAGTGTGTTTCCTATACCATGTTTGTCAAGTTATATCTGTCAACACCGTTGACACATTCTGATATTCTAATATGACTAACCAACTGTACATTTCAGTAGCTGATAGGATTGGAAACATTTCTACTAGCAACACATCATCAGAGAACCATGAATTATGTATTAAAGCTATAGAGATTAATAACTGATCATAATCAAATGTTTTTAATTTTCTGAGATTTTGCATTTGTTACCTGCCTGTGCCAGTTCATTTTAAATCATAACCTGACATATTTCGGAAGACTTCAAATGCACATGCAAAATAACTCGATTGCCAAATACAATTTGTCTGGCTGTACCAACAACAGATACTGACTTGGGTATAACTTCTTGTACAAATATGTATAAACTAGTCCCTGTTCAGTCAAGATAGTAAGATGATTCTGTTATACCTATGAAACATGCTTCTGAGTGTATGTCTCTCTCTGTTTCTCACACACACTTACACTGCTGTTGACAGGTGAAATTGTGTCTTCTACAAGTATGATTGACTTGGGATGGAGACCTGATTTAGTTAATCACACACACACACTCACAGTTTCAAGGCAATTGTGAAAATTAAAATGACCAAAATCAGCAGGTAGAGTTTGTAACGGATCACTAGCCAGTTATTGCATATTGACTGTGCAGAATCTTGCAGGATTCTAGACAAACAGGCCTCCTACAGTTATAATGGCAATTTAAGAAAGTTATACACCCAATATGGAGGTACAAAGAAAATACACGGACACACAGCTGTAAGATATGGGTCATGTGATGCACTTGCTTGAGTGAGCAGCTCATTACTTGAGTTCCACTCCTCACCTCAATCTTTTTTAACTCCATTTGGTGTCCAAACTTAGTTTTCAGTGATCTCCTGGATATCACTTGACTTATTACCTTACTGGGATCTCTGGGTGGGCAAACATTTCTGCTTGTAATGAATTTGGAGATTAAATCTATGGGTATTCGCCACACTCCCGCCATTATGCCAGAGAAGGAAAAGGCCACCAAGAGAAATAGAGCACGGGCCGTGGCTACTTCTAAACTCCTGACTTCCTCACGTCCATTGATGGAGGACTGATTTCTACAAGAAATTACCTGGCTAAAAGACTCATTGATAAACATTACTGAAGAACTGAAAAATATGCTGCTTACAACTGAATGGTTATTGCACTGAATCTTGGATGTCGAAGTGCATCTTAGCTCTCTGGAGGATTGAAGCAATCATCTTGATCCTGAGACTGTGTCCCTCTGGCAGATGCTGGCTTGACTGGATGAAAAAATTGAGGACATAGAGGGATGCAGTTGCAGGAAAAATGTAGTTGTAATTGGTCTTCTGGAGTGATCAGAGGGCCAGAATCTAATCCTCTTCATGCAAAAACTCTGTGAAAAGATTGCTGGTCCTTCCCCAAATGGCCCCACATGCATTATGGAGAGAGCCCACAGAGCATTTTGGCCAACTCCTCCACTGGGCTCCTCTCCATGTCCCATGATTTTCAAGTTTTTGAATGACCTCAACAAAGTACACCTTCTCTCTAAAATCAAACAAGTGAAAGAACTGATGTGGGAGGGCCATAAGTTAAGGATTGCTCAACATCTACCTCAGTCGGTTTGACAAAATAGGGCAGAATATGATCCATTAGTTTCTATGTTACTCGCAGCCAAGATCTGATTCTGGATGATGTACCCCACTAGACTTCAAATTATCTACAGGGTATCCCCAAATCATTTGAGTCTAGTGAGCAAGCCAGACTGGAATTACAGAAATTGTTTCCTGAGCTCTTCAAA
Organism: Neoceratodus forsteri; assembly: GCA_016271365.2. Lineage (NCBI taxonomy): Eukaryota > Metazoa > Chordata > Ceratodontiformes > Ceratodontidae > Neoceratodus > Neoceratodus forsteri. The sequence continues at coordinate 875,314,519 of CM057450.1, forward strand.
TCCTCTGCTTGAATAGTCTGTGAGAGGGACTTGTATAGCAGATTCTGGAGGATTCAGGCTGCCATTTCTCTGGTTATTTTTACTGGTGCTCTGCTATAAGGTCATGGAGGACCAAGTTATTTATAGTATGGGACATTTTATAAAGAGCAAGTATTTCATTATTTTTTGGAGTTGCCCTGTACCGTGGAATTCTCGGGGTGATGCCTAGCTGCATATTTTGTTGATTGGTACATGATCCTGAGACAAACTGTCTTCTATCTGTAGCATATTTTAACACTTTCAATGTGCTCCCAGTCTGGATTTTTACTCTTCAGAACATGTGACATCTTCAATGGGGTAGCTCTACCGTGTTGACTTTTTTTGCTCCCATTGAAAACTGTACTGGATCAATGGCGGGCTGCCCCCTTCCCACTTAGGTGGAGAATCACCAATCGAAGCATAGTCCTGATGCAATCAATCTCTTTGTCTCCGGTGGAGTCGGGAGGTTTCAACGAGTCAAAAGCTACAGCTCTGTCTTTGTTTCTTGTGGACAAGCATCCTTTTTTGTTTTTTGGGGGGGCAGGCTTCATTAATAACTATAGAAAATGTGTAATATTAGCTTTCTGGAACTCTGGGTTTGTTTGCTGATGCTTTACTTTGCCTTATATTCCTAAACTGTATAGTTATTTTAAGCCCACTGTTTTTCCTTTACCAATGGAAAATTTTGGGTCGAAGGAGTTCCGGACATTTTAAATTGTACCTGCTTTTTACCATAGGGGGTTTGTCACTTATGAAAGACTGGGTTTTGGGGAATGTTTAGCTTATTTTTTTATTTTTTTGGAGTTTTTAGGCTTGCACCATGTCTGGTTTACAAACCCCCCCTTTTTTTCATTTATTTCTGTGGGTGAGACTGGGGGGGAACTGCGATCGACTTGACGAGTGGTCCACCCATCCACCCATTCTGGCTGGGTGATCGATGAGTTGGGGAACCATTCTACTGCATACTACCACAAAGAGGGTCTGGCAGCACTTGATGTTGTGGAGTGTGGGCAGCTGCACTGCATTATGCATCTCCAGTCCACTGCAATATACGTTTTAACCAGGATGCCCTATTGGAGAGGATGTAGTTCACTACTCTTGAAGCCCAACACTCTTATATTGCTCATTTTCCTCATTACAATTTTCTTTCTGTGGCTTCTGAGTTGCATAGTTCTAAGACTCAGTGTTGGGGTGGGGAGTTTGGGTCTCAGAGCGCTCCCCCTGAGGAAGTTTTGTAAGTTATTTATGAAGCACACCTTTAAGTCCAAGAACTGCAGGCCACTGTGTTGGAGTGAGGGAGTTCAATTCTCTGATTCCCCCCTCCAAAGGAAGCCCTGAAATCTTTCTAATGGCACGTGGCTTACAGCACCCTTGGTGGCCTCTTGGTTTGGATTCTTGCATTCATAAGGAAATGAGAGGCTCGGCACGGCAGTACCAGTGTGTGCGATGTACTCATCATGTCCCACTCCCAGAAAGGGTTAGGTGGCAGTGAAGCTGGGGCTTCCCCTGGCATTCTGATTGTTGCCCAGTGGGAATGGGAGTGTCTTGGTAAGGTTGGTCTGCCCTCCCCAAAGCAAGGCTCTTGCATTCCCCACTGTTACTTTTTTCATTGGTCTTGTACTCTGTTAAGTAAAGGGTGGGGGCATGTTTTCTTTTGATATGGTGCTGTTCTCACTTAGGTGTTTCTTCTTGGGTTAGTTATTGAATTATTATCCAGTCTGTTGGGTATTATATAACTACTGGGATGGTTACAGGGAATGTTTATTTTCCTGATTTTTGTGGACAAACTGATACTTATTCCTGTTGCTGCCTTTCTATTGTTATGCGTATTAAGCTAGTTCATGTTCACTATGTTCTGTTTCAAGTATCTTCTTTCCTTCCTTAGTATATGGCATGTTTACCTTTTTCACTGCTTTTGATGGTATTTTTAGGAATCCTGTTCAGATTGGAGATTATGGTATATTATGGTTATTTCTACATCTCTATCATCCCAGTTGGGGAGATAGTGGCTCATTTGAGATTGGGGGAGGGGTGGAGGATGGGAGGCCCAGTGTGGGTAGTCTTTACATCATGGACCAAGTACTTTTGGGGTGGCAGTCACTAGGACTGGGGGATGTTGTGTTGTTTCTTCTTTTTTTTTTGTGTTGCACACTGCCCCTCCCTTTTCTACCCAAACACCCGACCCCTGCCTTGCTTCCCCAGACTTACCTTCCCCTTTGCAGATATCACCTAGCTTGACCCCCCAGGGTGGGGCCATGGCACCAGGCAAACCTCTCAGTGAAGGTAGAAGTTGTCAGTGGGGAGCAACCACTGACATTGCCTCCCTGGCTTTCTCCCCAGGGTGGGCTTTGAGGCAGACTGGAGTCACAGACATCTGAATTGGTCAGCAGGGGAGAGCCAGAGGAACAACTGGAGCCAGGAGTGAGCATCATTAACTGGTGGCTGCAATTTGTTTTTATGGTAGCTGTTTTTCCCCCTGGGGATGGGGACCTGCAATGATGTCCCACATCTGCCCCACCCCCACAAGTGATGGCACTGGCACAGAGGTGCACCCAGCCTCCACTGGGGTCCTTGCCTCCCAAGTCTGTTCATGAGCCTAGGCCATCGGCTTTGCAGGCGGGCACTCGTCCCTGCACCAGTGGGCCGGCATGTCTTTTCTTAAGGGTGACTGTCTTTGCTTTACCTTATTGGGGTTTGATATGGATTGTTGTTTCTTGATTTTGGGTGGACATGGTGGGGAATTGGAGCACATCCATTTAGGGGTTTCATTTTGTCCCCAAACAGGGTCTCCCTTATTGTTTCTTTTCTTCAGTTTTAGCTATGTCAATGCAATATAGGTTAGTGTCATGGAATATTAAAGGGGTCCAGGATAAGAAGAAACAGCCCATCATCTTGAAGCATTTGAAACAACTCCACTCTGGGGTTGCCTTTCTAAAGGAGACCCACATGCATAGAGAGGACATGCATTATTTTCTGTAGAGACTGGGTAGGGCAGGTTTTTGGGGTGGGTTGTAGTAAAAAAAAGGGGGAAGGTAGTCATATTATTAGCTAGACAAATCCCTTTCAGCTTAATTCAGCAAAGATGGGACCCACAGGGGTGGATTATGCTGGTACATGGGCATTTGGGTTCTATGGAGGTGCTTTTGGGTTCCATTTATGGTTCCAATGTGTATTCTCCTTTATTTTGTGCCGAGATGATCAATCTCCTTAATCCATTCTCTCATGTGCCAATTTTCCTAGGGGTTAATTGGAATATCATCTTTCAGTCAGAGGTGGCTCATTCTGGTATTATCAAGAAGGGTCTTTCTCTGGGTCAACGAGGCTTACACAACCTTATGGATTCTTTAGGACTCATGGACCCTTGGCATCTCCTTTTTCCATCTGTTCATCAGTATACATTTTACTCTGCCCCTCATTCCACTTAATCTCATATTGATTTTTTTTTATTAGTAAAGAGTGCCTGCCTGGGCTTTCAACATGTTTGATTCAACCTAGAGTTATCTCAGATTATTCCCCAGTGTTGTTGGATACACCATTCAGGGACTGGATGAGCTGGATAAAAGCTGGCGTCACTCCCCACATCTCCTGAAACATCCAGACTCCATGGTGACCATCAAATTATACCTCAAAAACCTTTTCCGTGATAATGGCTCTGGATGTTTTATGGGCCGCCTCCAAATGCGCAGTGAAAGGTGAATGTAATAGATTGGCTACTATTGCTAAAAAGCATCTCACACAGAAATTAGATTAACTATTTTCTAAGATACATGAGACTGAGCATTCCCTCTCTGTTAAAACTGATCAGTCCTCATGTACCCAACTGAACACCTTGACGGCAGAGCACTATGGGATGCTGGCAGACAAGGCGGAATATGCGTCACAGCATACTAAGGCACAATACTTGGAGTCCAGTGAAAGAGCTGAAAAGCTCTTGGCCCTCCAGTTGAGGCAGGCTGATTCACATAAGGCGATTCTGAGTTTACAACCTATTCCAGGAGGAGCAATCCTCACCCACCCTAGGGAAATCATAGAAGCATTTCGGGAATTCTATTACAATCTCTACAATCAGGAGCCTCCCTCATTATTTGATGTACAGAAAATTGAGGAGTATCTGGCTCTGCTTTCCCTTCCTAGATTGTGTGAGCAACATCAGGACTTCTTAAAATTTTATATTACCGTCAAGAAGGTCCATCAAGTAATCAAAAACCTCTCTAAAGATAGTTTCATTCATTCCTTTTATGTTTTTTTGTGTTGACATTTTAGACACTATCCTAGCCCATCTTTTTAACTACCTGTTTTCTTCAGGGTCTGTTGCCCCACATTCACTGAGGCTTGGATTTCTCTTGTACTAAACCCGGGGAAGAATGAGCTGCTCCCCAGCAGCTATCACCCTTTTTCACTTCTTAATTGAGATATTTAAATTTTTTTCCAAAGTACTTCCCAACTGTTTTCTTCCGGTCTGGGAGGGGCTCCTCTCCCTAGAACAGGTGGGTTTTATGGCAAGGCGCCACTTGAGTGATCATGTGCAAAAGTTACTTCACCTCATTTCAGCGTCTGGGGAGTCCAGGCCCCCCCAGGGCCCTAGTCTTCCTAGATGCAGAAAAGGCATTTGACAGGGTTTTGTGGCTGATACTTTTAGCAGCCCTTCAAAAATGTGGATTTTCTCCTGCCTTGTGTCAGTGGGTTCAGCTTCTTTATTTTAATCATATGGCTAGGATTCGATGTAATGACATCATCTCTACTCCAGTAGTCTTTCAGCGAGGTACTAGGCAAGGCTGCCCGCTTTCTCCCTTTTTGTTTAACTTGTATTTAAATCCCCTTTTGTATAAAATTCAGCATAATTCTGACATTCAGGGAATTCCAGTTGGGGAGACTAGTAATAAATCATTGACATATGCAGACAATCTTCTCCTTCATGTGATGGCCCCCTTGAGTTCTATACTGGCAGTTCTTGAAGAAATTCACCTTTTCTCTGAAGTTGTGGGAAATAAGCTCAATTTAGAAAAGACTCACGTCCTCCCCCTGAATTCATATATTTTTAAGTCTCAGGTTTTGGACTTTGGGCTCTGTTGGGAACTTACTGCTATTAATTATTTAGGCATCCATATCTCTCAGTCCCAGTCTGATTTATTGAAAAAGAATCCCTTCCCTTTGATCCAGATGATTAAGATGGATCTTCAGAGGAGGATTCCCCTCCCTATTTCCCTTTGAGGCAGAGTTAGCATTATTAAAATGAACATTTTGCCCTGCATTCTACATCTGTTGGGAGTGTTAAGTCTATTTTATTCTAAGAGTTAGTTCTCACATCTCCAATGCCTCCTTACAGACTTTTTATGGCAGAAGGGTGCCCTGAGATGGGCATACTCCAAGTTAACATTGATCTAGGAGAAGGGGGGCCTTAGACTATCTAATTTTTTCTTGTATTATTGTGCTCTGCATAGTAACAAACTATTTAGATGGGGTTGCCTACAATTACCTCCAAGAGATGGTCTATATCGGCCCCTTTGACTCACTTTAGAAGAACAATTATGTAAATAAATACTGTATATTTCTTTGCACCTTGTTGTATCTAAAACCCTCCTCTTTACCTGCTCAGTTACAGGGTACTCTGATAATGTGGTCCCTGAAAGCCCTTTGGTAAATTTGGGGCATATTTACAGAGCGACTGGAGTAGAGATTTATCCCAACCCTTTTGGGTAACCCAAATATTTGTATAGGTAACCATCCTATTCCAATTAGCTTCTTCCCCTAACTATGTTTGGTCTCATTGTATTCACTAGTGGTAGAGGGCAGGTTATGCTCACAAGATGTTTTCAGTAGGAATTTTCTATTCCGGTGCATCACCCATTCAAGTATTTGCAGTTTGTGAAGGTTCTCTTTGGCTTTTTGGGTCCACCACTGTGGACTGCTCCTCTCTCCTCTATCTTATAGGATCTTCTAGCTATTGCAGATTTACCCTGCTCGGTATCTAAGTTTTATTTTCACCTACATACTTTAGAACTGGGGAATCATTTGGGGATTTGCTTCTACTGGCAGCAGTCCTTGGGTCTTCAACTAGACCGTATGGGCTGGCAACTCCTTTGGAGAAGGTTATATAAATTTATTAAGCATGACAGATATAGATTTAGTTTCACATCCTACACAATATGTATTATACTCCTCAGAAATTACATAGAATGGGTATATGGGTCATGTCCATATGTTCCTACTGTGGAGAGGGCAAGGGAACTTTATTTTGTCTTCTTTGGAATTGTCCAAAAGTAGTCCCTTTCTGGACAGCTCTTTGCACTTTCCTGAACCCCTTTTTGGGATCTGGCCTCCTTTTTTTATTCCCATATCTGTCTTGTTGGGGACTATCCAGAGGACTTTTTTGATCCTCACAAGGCTTACATGGCCTTAATCTTGATTACAGCCATCATTAGTCTTAGGCATTGGCTGGATGGTGTTACACCCTCCATTAAGAATGGCATCAAGAAATCTAACAAGTTTTGGCTGTTGGAAAGCATATTGGTCTCTGGCAAGACAGGGGGAGGATTTTTGGAGCTTATGGGAACCTTTGGAGGCCCTGTTGCTTCATTAACTTCATAAGTCTGTTGCCCCTTCAACGAGTTATGTCTGACAAGCTGGTTCCCCTTCTTAGTTTTGGTCTCATTTTGGTGGCACTTAAGATAAGCCATGGTGTGCTCCAATTTGGGTGGTGGGTGAGTCTGTTTTTGTGGTGGGAGCGAGGAGGGTGGGTTGATATGGATGGGTTGGGTTACCTTTTCACATTTACCTGTATTTAACAGTTTGTTGCATGAGGGTTTTGTTTTTGTTGTTTGAAGTGTTGTTCTTTACTTTTGTTTTTGTATTTTGGAAATCTTTTTATTTTATCAAATTCAATAAGCTTTATTTAAACAAGAAATGACAATACACTCAGGGATAATCAAATCCTGGAAATACATATAAAGAAAGAGGGGCCATAGTCAAGTCCAGGAAAATATCATGAATAGGGTAAACACCACACAACTCTAATACTCTCCCCCTCCCCAGTCCCCTATGTTACCCACCCATCCTGCCACTGGAGGTACAAAGTTAGTGTATCGGGGGACAGGTCAGAATAATCCAACCTTATTTAAGGCAGTTTTTGGAACAGACACTTATACTGTTGGCAAACATAGAGTGGTTCCCATATATTCTTATAATTATGAGTCTTGCCTGACATACTAGATATAAAGCATTCGGCATGTAAAGCAAACAAAATCTCCCTGTACCATTCAAGGAACTGGGGTGAGCACTAGTCAAGCCAGTGATGAAGGATAACCTTCTTTGCACAGGCTGAGATTAAGGCCATATGTGGCCTCTGATTACCAGTGAGGGTATCATTATATTTGCCTAGAATTAATATTTCAGGAGAAAACACATCAGACAGTCCCAAAAGGGGATCTAGACATGTTTGAATTGAGTTCCAAAAGGGGACAACAGTCTCACATGACCACAAGATATGGTGCAAGGTGCCAGGTTCTTTACCACATCTGGAACAAGAATCCATGGGCGGTCTACCCATCCTATGCAATTTACTGTAACTGGAGTGTAATAAAGGCTGTGGATGACTTGAAATTGCAAGAAATGGTATCTATCCAACTTGATATATTTATATAAGTGCATCCAGATGGTAGTCCAATTTCTTGTGAGTTGTGGACCGGAAGAACTTGATCTCAATAACAGAACCTGGGACCCTCTTTGGTAACCTGATATTAATGCATGGTTCAGTAATAATGTGAAATATGATGGGAGCTAGAAGCATTACAAAGAATAGGAAGAACAAAAGTATTTAGGGGGCTAAACCATGGTCCATTGCCACAAAATTTTGTAAAAGCAGGTGGGAAAATTGAAAACAATGAACACAAAAAGAAGTAGGCCAATGATATGAGGTACAGCCTTCTTGAAAAGATAAATGTTTCTGGTTGTGAATAAGGTCCTCCACTGTGTCCACTCCTATACCTGACCAAAACCCTCTAGAGAGGATCCACCCAGCAATACAAAAGTTAGGATTCCCAAACAGGGGTTGAGATCTGTCCTTATATGTGTAAACTTAATTAAGGAACAGAATTGTAAGTATACAATAATGGATGCCTCCAAGGGGTTCCCCATTAATGGGGGAGGAATTTTTTTCTTAGAGAGGTAGGGAAGTGACCGGATATCTAAACCTTAAGTGGAGCACAAAGAATGCCGTACATCCAACCAATGTGATACATAGAGCTCCCAGGGAGTTCCCATCGATGACCCAAACCAGCAATAAAGTCTGGAAATATGCACAGCCAGATAGTACAAAAAGAAATTAGGGGCATGTAGGCCTCCATCCCATTTAGTATGCATTCATTTGGATAAAGCCTGGTGGGTCACCTTACCTTGCTATAGGCAGAAGGAAAGGGTTCAATCCACCTGGGTAAACCTCAACTGAGGTAAAGCAAAAGTATACATTTGCAGGGGATACAATAAGCAGGGTAAAACATAAATTTTTATAATATTCAAGTGGCCCCACAGGGATAGGGGTAATGGAGACCAACAGTCTAAATCCACTTTAATGCCAGTCAATGCTGAGTCCAGATTAAGTTTTTTCATCTGGTGGGATAAAGCACTAAGGAGAATCCCCAGGTATTTCAGTTTATCTCATTTCCATACAAGTACGAGGTGCTCAACCTCTGCTTTAAGGGTGATACCATTAAGAGGCATAAGCTTAGTTTTAGCAAGGTCAATTTATAATTGGAAATATCACTGAACTGAAAAATGATCTGCAGGACAGTGGCCAGGGATGTGGCAGGGAAGGAGATGTGTAGCAAAATATCATCTGCATATATGGATAACTTATAATCAGCAGGAACAACTGAGATACCCTGAACCTGTGGTGAGAAGTTAAGTTTATGTATAAGGGGTTCCAGAAACAGGTTAAATAAATAGGAAGACAGAGGATAGCCCTGTTGAGTACCCTGATGGATAGAAAATGAAGATGATTAAACACCATTACAAAGTATCTGAGCCATCAGGGAGAAGTAGAGCACCTTGACCCATCATATGAACTCCTGGGGAATGCAGTACATAGGTAGAAGAGCAAACAAATAATCCCATGAAAGCCTATCAAAAGCTTTTTTTCTGTGTCCAGGAACTCCAGAGCTGCAAGTACAGAGGAATCCCTGGATGCAGAAAGAAGATAGGAGAGCTTCCTAAGGTGGTTAGCTGAGAATCTACCTCTCATGAAGCCAACCTGCTCCCTACTTAAAAGAAAATCCCACACTTAGTCCAATCTATAGACCAATACCTTAGCAAGGTATTTTTAGATCCACATTGATAAGTGATACAGGCCTATAGTTGGAGACTAATAAGGGTTCCCAGCCGAGTTTGGAGAGAGCCACAACAGTAGCCTCAGTGAGAAAGAGATCAGAAAGGCCTTCTTTAAAAATGTAATTGAAGGTATCCAGAAGAATGGGGGCCAACTGAGCTTTAAAGGTTTTATAAAAAATTAGTAGTGTACCCATCCGGGCCAGGAGATTTATTGGAAGCTGAGGAATCAATTGCATGAGAGACCTCATCCAGAGTAATGGGAGCTTGTAGCATGGCAACATCTGAATCATCTAATTGGAGAAGAGTTATATCCGGAAGGAAATTTTCAAAAAGGTCTGAGCAGCATGGGTAGGAAGGTGGAGCATACAGCTGTTGATAAAAATCTTTAAAGGTGTCAATAATATCCCATGGTGAGGTGAGAAGGGGCCAAAATCAATACAAATGGAAGATACGATCCTGTCCATGCCTTGGGAGAACAAACAGAGAGCCAATAATTTCCAGTTCTTCTTCCCTTGATCAAAGTATTTCACCTTGCAGCACAGTAGTAAATGCTCTACCTTCTCTCCCAATAAAGAATTATACTGGAATCTAAGATTTTCTAGTTGCTCCCACTCTGACTGAGGAAAAGCTTGTGATATGTGCCCCTCTAGGGATTGTATATGTTCTAATAAGGAAGAGAGAGCAGCCGAGGTCTGCTTTTTCCATTTAGTAGCTAAGCAAATTATTTCTCCTCATAGGGCATACTTCAAAGCTCCCCATAGGAGGTCAAATTTGGCCATGGAGGGAGTGTTAAGCACTGTGAAGGTAGTAATATAGGATTGGAAGAGCTCTAGGAGGTCTCCCTATTTAAGTAACTGGTTTTTAAGTCTCCACACCTTATCTCTATTTAGCGAGGGAGTGAAGGTAAGTTGTATATGGGCAGGGTGATGGTCCAAAACAACTTTAGCCAAGTAATGGTGAGTAATGGCAAAAGGATCATAGGGAGATATTGCACTTAAGTCAGGAAATAATCCAGCCTGGAAAAGGAATTGTATGGAAGGGACTGAAATTAATATTCCAGGTGGTCCAGGTTTAATGCTCACTATGAGTCTACCAAGCTCAAGAAGTCCATCAAATTGCAGAAAGCCAACAGCCCATGCAGAAAAGCTTGCCCAACCCTGCTCCTGCCACATAATACAGCACTTACCTTTATTCTTCAGTTCATGGTTCGGCTTTAAAGAGTGCAGAGGTGTCTCAGTCCAGAGAAGAAGACAGAATTCAACATCAGTTGGCAAGTATAGGGTAATGGGAGTGTGGGGAGGTGGGTGCTCAGTGGAAGGGTTGGAATGGGAGATTCAGAGGTGATGATGAAGAACTGTTTTCTTTGTTTTGGGTTAAAAAAAGCCGGAGGGTTGGGGATGGTTTTCCTATTGCAGGTACCAATAACATTAATAAACCATCTCAAAACACTAGGGGTGGGCTCTTCAGTGTCCCACACTGCTAGGGGGTCTTTAAATGCTGACATGGGGATTGGACCCCCCAATGTCTGCTACAGTTAATAAAATAACAGGCTGAGGGGAGTATCCAACACGGGGGGGGGGCATCCTGGTGTTGGATTATATAAATATGAAACTGCACCGGCAATAAAACTTTTCAGAAAATGACAGTGCTGCATGGAGTGGAGCAGCATTGGAAACATCTTGCTGCTCCTCCCCCCTGACTAGCTCTTCTATATAAATGTATAACGGGGATGGCAATTGGAGGGTGGGGGGTGCCACTAGACACCAGAGAATATATAAATGTATAACTTGGATGGTGATTGGAGGGTGGGGGTGCCACTAGACACCATGGAAGATATAATTTAGGGGACAGTGTGTGTGGGGGGGTCAGCTACCAAACACCAGGAAAATGGCAGGGCGGCTCACAACTCACACTGCAGCTAGCAGCAGAAGTTCAGCTGAGGCAGCAGAAGTCAAGGAAATCTACCGTTCTCATACAGAGAAGGTAGGGGAAGGCTCCTCTCGCTAAGCTGGGCATCCAAGATTTTGGGCACCCAGAAAAGTATTTCTGGCCCTAACTGTGAAAAATAAACATCATAATCTAGATAAACGTGGCCCGGTTTAGCTAGGTTCCTGTGTTTGATTTTTAAAATGACATTTTTATGTATTTTCCACGTTTTTTAGTTCTTTGAAAAAAAAAAGATGGTGGCTCAAGAAAAAGGAATTTTTCTGGTGAAAAAAGGTGAAAAAGGATTAGGCTGTCATGAAAAATAATCCTTTTTCCTGAGACCCAATCCTTTGCGAACATTTTATCCCTATCCTGGAAAGTGATCATCCTATTGAAAACAATGGGAACTTAAAAATTGAATAACTTTGCAAAGTATTAATATTTTTTCACCAAACAAACACATGGCAGTTCTGTTTTCCAAACTGTTTCTGCAATAACAAATCACTCCAGAATTCCACAGCATCTGGGTGCATGGTAATGAGGAAGAAAACTGCAAAAAGTGGTGATTTTTAAGCTTTTTGCACTATCTGGATCTCAGAATCTGCACATACAACCAAAAAAACTTGCCACATCAATAGATCTACTCCACAGGACAGCACATTCCAAATTTTGTGCAAATCCATAGATGGATTGCAAAGTTATTAAAGTGCAAAATCTGAGATTTCACACTAAACATGTTCTCAACCCTAACTATAGTGGTGCTATCGTGCCACTATAATATATCTATATAGATATGTATAAATATATTTATAAGAGGGGTAGGAAAAATGGACAAGTTTGATTGGCTGAGAGCCTTTGCTAGGTATGTCTTTTATTTAAGATATACCATGGCAAAGAAAAAGACCCAGGACAAGTGACTACTAGTGCAGAGATATCCTTGTGCCACATACCACCCAGTTTAGAAATTCACAGATCAGATCGCAATACATCTTTGTCTAGAGCAAAGAAAAAATTACCAAAGTGACAGGTAAGATTCAGTAGCTCCAGAACCCCAACTACAGTCCTAAAGAAAGTATCATTTTCTTTCTTCTGTGTTTGTTTTCTACCACCCACAAAAAAGTAAAACATTTCCAGCGCCAGCCTCCACACTAGAACCCCATGGCCCCAAAACAGCTCTGTATTCACTAGGATACACTGAGACATATGAAACATGCTTCTACTTGCCAACAAACCTTCTTAAGTCCCACTGCAGAAAAACAAACCCAGACTTCATTAATTTTTTTAATTTTTTTTATTTCTTACCAAAAAATTGAAAGAGCATCTTCCCCCAGCACCATCCTCAGGGTACTCCCCAATCCCAAACCACACTCCAAAAACAGCTGTCAGAACATTTTAAGTTTTGTGCCACTTTCAAAAGTCACAGTATTTTCCAGTGTTACAGAATCCAGCAGAATATCAATATTTAAAAAAAAACACTCTCACAACACAAAAACAAAACAAGAAATGCAGCCCACAAACAAATGTCAGTCAAACTGGGCACTGCACAGCATGAGATGAGTGTGTTGCACCCTGGCATGAGGATAGTAACACAGATGCCATTTACCTCAGGCTCAGGAAAACACAATGAAGCACTAAAACAACACCGAAACTATATTTAAAAAATGTCAGACCTCATATCACTTAACTTTGACATTTTCTCTTATCCAGAAATCAGACAGCTCCTCATAGGAGATGGCAATGAGGATGAAACACATGAAACACAGCCACATACCAGTGAACAGACAACAGACCCTGGCAATTCCACTGTGGTGGGTAAAAGGCACCTCACCCTTACTCCCTCAGAACTGACTAATGCTGAAGGGGAAAGGCAGGAAAAAAACACCAAAAAAAACATCAAACATCACGGGCAGCGGCAGTCTTCAGTGATTGACTACAACATAAAAGTAAAACCACTGATCTGAAGACTGTGTCAGCAGAAAATTTAAATGCAGCACTATGGTGTTTATATGCAGAAGTTTGAACTGCAAGTGGGTCAGAGTACTCTGTGACAAATTTTACTGCACTCCGAGCAGGGCTGAATAGATATTTAAACTCTCCAAATGTTGGGAGAAGCAAAAAACATAATAATTGACCCTTCATTCAGCAGCAGTAATGTCTATATAGCTGATCTACAAAATACAGAAAAAGCCAAAAAGACAAACCAGCACATCACCCTCCCCTCACAGAATCTGACCTACAAAAATTACGAACATCAGATGCTCTTTCAAGTAAGATGGCTGTCGGCTTGTAAGGTATGTATGGGTTTATATCCAGCTAAACTTTGCCCACAGAGGAAGATATGATTTCAAGCCACAATCATTTCAACTGTGCACAGTTGAAACTGGGTGACGATACATAAAACTGTGCTACAACAAGCACATGAAAAATCATAATGGCTTTTATGAACAAAACAAATGTCAAAACAGAGGCTACATGTTCGAAGTACCAGAAAATCCTGACTGCCCTGTGAAGACATTCCTAAAGTATATATTGAAACTGCCTCCAGACACTCCAGCTCTGTACTGCTACCCAAAGAGACTGCAAAAGCACTTTCTAGACACTATCCCCACATGGTATATGAAAGTCAAAATAGAAACATAGAATTTGATGACAGATAAGGACCGCTTGACCCACCTAGTCTGCCCATTTCCCTACCTAATGGATAAGCTGCAGATTCTAGTTAACCAGCAGCCTACTTCCTCCTACCCTCCATTAAAATTGCCTTATGTCTGTCCCATGAATTCTTGAATTCTCCCACTGTTTTTGACTCTACGACCTTCTCAGGAAGGCTGTCCCATGAATCTACAACCCTCTCCGTGAAACAATACTTCCTCTTATTTCCTGTGAACCATCCTCCCCATCTTCAAATTGTGCCCCCTTGTACTTGCACATCTCTTTTTCTGAAAGATGTTACCCTCTTGGACTTTGTTGATTCCTTTGAGGTACTTGAAAGTTTCTATCATGTCTCCCCTCTCCCTCCTTTCCTCGAGGCTATACATATTAAGCTCCTTTAGCCTTTCTTCATATGTCTTCTGGTGCAGACACTGCACCATTTTAGTTGCACTCCTCTGAACAGCCTCCACCCTGTCTATGTTTTTGTGGAGATATGACCTCCAGAACTGCATGCAATACTCCAGATGTGGTCTCAACAACTGTCTGTACAGAGGGATAACAATTTCCTGTTTTCTTCTGGTGATGCCTCTCCCTATGTAACTGGGTATCCCCTCCAGCCCTCCCTAATGCCTTTTCACATTGCTTGCCCACCTTTAGGTCATTTGATATAACTACCCCTCCCCGGTCCCTTTCCATTTTTGTTGTTATCAGTATCTCACCACCCATTTAGTATACTTTCCCTGAGTTTTTGTTTCCCAGGTGCATTACTTTGGACTTCTTTGTGTTGAATCTAAGCTGCTATACATTTGACCATTCCTCCAACCTTGCCAAGTCCCTTCTCATCCTTTCCACCCCACCTTGTGTATCAACCCTGTTGCAGATCTTTGTGCTATCTGCATAGAGACATACTTTCCCTTCCAGTCCCTCTGCAATGTCACTTATAAAGACATTAAAAAGGACTGGACCCAGTACTGAACCCTGCAGTATCCCACTAATAACTCCCCTTTCTTCACTGTGGACTCCGTTTACTATTACCCTTGTGTCCTGTTGTCCAGCCAATGTTTTACCCAGGCTACAACCCTGGGACCCACTCCCAGGCTGGCTAATTTGTTTATTAATCTTATGTGCAGGACTGTGTCAAATGCCTTGCTAAAGTCTAAGTAGGCCATGTCCACAGCCCCTCCTGGTCTACTACTTTGGTCACCCAGTCAACAAAATCTATTAGATTCTTCTGACATGACCTTTCCACTGTGAATCCATGCTGCCTTAGGTCCTGCACCCCACAGGCCTCTAGATAGTCAACAATTCTTTCCTTCAGAAGTGATTCCATCATTTTCCCTACCACTGAGGTCAAACTGACAGGTCTGTAGTTTCCTGCCTCTGTCTTGCTCCCACTTTTGTGAAGGGGAATCATGTCTGCTCTCCTCCAGTCCTCAGGTACCACACCATTCTCCCATGATTTGTTAAAAAAGGTAGTGGTGTTACTGGTTCTCCCCTTAGTTCTTTTAGAATTCTGGGGTGAATCCCATTAGGCCCCATTGCTTTATCCACTTTCAGTTTTAGGAGGTCTTTCAGAACACTTTATTCTGTGAAAGGACTGATATCAACCCCCCTATTCAGAGTGCTTCTATTGACTGAATTACGTACCTCCCCCTCCTCTTCCTTTGTGACTACTGAGCAGAAGTATTTGTTCAGTATCCCTGCTTTTTCATGGTCTCTCTCTGCCCAGCCACCCTCCTCTTTATCCAGCCTTAGTATCCCTGCCTTAGTCTTTCTTCTCTCCTAATGTACCTATAAAAGATTTTATCCCCCTTCTTAACCAAGTTGGATATCTCTTCCTCGGTTTGGGCCTTTGCTATTATGACTGCCTTCCCCACTTCCTTCTGCTTTAACTGGTACAGTTCTCTGTCCTGCTCCTTCTGTGTTTCCTTATATTTCCTGAATGCTATCTTTTCCTCCATAACCTTTCCTGCCACTTCTTTTGAGAACAATAGTGTTTTTTTTCTTTCATTTTGATTTATTTGCTTCATGCAAAGGCTTGTTACCTATGTGATGGCAGTTTTGATGTTTCCCCATTGTTGCCCCACCCCACCTTCTTGCCTCTGTGCTAGTGCTTTTCTGAGACACTCTCCCATTTTGACAAAATCAGCTCTCCTGAAGTCCAGTACCTTCTTTCTGTATGGCTTGACTCTACAGCAAAGTTTATATGAACCACACTGTTTGGTGGTCACTTGTTTCCAGATGGCTACTCGCTTCTAGATCTGAGATCCTCTCTCCATCCCCATTTGAGAGTACCAGATATAAAACTGATCCCTCCCAAGTGGGTTTCAACACTAGCTGTCTGAAGCATACCCCCTATAGGGCATAGAGAATGGCCCAGCTCTTGGATGTGGCTGCAGCAAAGGTGCTCCAGTTAACATCTGGCATATTCAGGTCCCCCATCAACAATATCTCCCCTTTCTCTCTCATCCTAAGGAAGCTTTCTATCATTTCCTTGTCCATTTCCTCCCCCTGAGACAGGGGTCTGTTTACAACCCCTGTGCAGATTATGGTGCCATTTGCAGTCCCCAAGGTGACCCACATCGCCTCCTTTCCTCCCTGTTTACCCTTTAGTTCTGTTGCTTTGATCCCTTCCCTTATATAGAGAGTTACTCATCCTCCTCTTCTACACTCCCTGTCCCTCCTGTAGACTGTGTACCCTGGTATGTTGATGTCCCAATCATGGTTCTCTGTGTACCATGTTTCTGTGACTGCCATGATATCCAGGCATCCCTCTTCCATCAAGGCCACCAGTTCAGGCAGCTTGTTATCTAGACTATAGGCATTGGTACTCATTACCCCCTATTTTTGAAGGCCTTATCCCTTTTTGCCCCTTCTCTGTCCTTACTGCCTTTGTCTTTTTCTTCATTTACCCCTGCCCTACTCCCTATCAACTGCTTAACTGCTCTATCTTGGTGTTTACCTCACTAACTACCCTGATTTTTTGGGGGGGCTATGATGTCCCTTCTCCTTTTCAGTGCCTCCTCCCTTGGCTAGTTTAAATGCTTGCCAATGAAGCATTTAAACCTATCACCTAGGATCCTGGTTCCCCTCCTGGACAGATGCAGACCATCGTGCCAGTATAGGCCTGTATCCCTCCAGGCAGAGCCTCAGTCCCCAATGAAGCTGAAACCCTGAGCTCTGCACCAGTTTTTCAACTACTGACTGAATCCCTTGGTGAGGAGTGCCCTAGCCTCACCCATACAATAGGCAGGCAGCACCTCTGAGAAGGTTACCATGCATGCTACTTGTCTAAGGCCCCTTCCCAACTCCAAAAACTCCTCCTGCACTGCTCCAATCCCTTTCCCCGCTAGGTCATTTGTCCCTAGGTGGACAATGACATCCAGCTCCTTCCCCTGTGCAGCTGCTCCTGCGATCCTGAGGATTCACTCCCTGTCCCTCCAAGCCATAGCGCCAGGCAGGCACCTTACCTCCCTCTCCCCTCCCTTTCCCAGTTCTACCCTCCTAATAATGTTGTTTCCTTCCCCTGTGGGGTCCCATGCCACCCTCCTGTGTGTCTCCTTTGTGGAGGTTCCCTGCATCCTCCTTGGTCTCCATTGTGGGTGCCTTCATAGAGGAACCACACTCTGCCAGAATGGCATATGAATTGTGGAGAGGTACAACTGAAGGGATGCACCTCTGTTCCACAACCCTCCCCATCCCTGAGCCCACTGTGGTCAAACCGCTCCTCTTTCTTAGCACCCTCTGAGGCAGTGGCAGTGGCCTTGGTGGTCCCTGGGTGGGAAAGGAGGTTCCCCAAATCCTGGCCAACTCAGTCTGGAGATGAGCAGCCTCCTCCCTCAGCCCAGAGAGGTGTCTGCAGATGAGACAGTACCGCATCCTCCAGAATGTCTCCCGGAAGACTGCTGCTCCACAGCCACTGCACTGCAGCACTCCCATTGTGTCTTTATTTGTGGTCCCTTAACTGTTGTTTTGTATACTTACTCTTTCCTCTCTCTATTTATTTTACATATATATATACCCTACTTTCCTACTGCCTCCATGCCCTTAAAGCTCCTGATCTTCCTGTTCTGGCTTACACAGTAAGTTCCTATATTCCTCAGTAGTCTCCTTCTTACTTGCTCAGGGTTAGACCTGCTCTTTTCCTTCTCGGATGGTCAATGGGAATTAACTACCTTTCGAACATGATGCCTAGGTTAAACACTACAGCAAAACTGTCCAGAAGATATACCAGCTATTCCCTCAGATCAACAGCAGTACAGCTCCTATCACAAGCTGCATTAGAGGTGAGAGAAATCACGTTTGTAACAGGCCGCAAGAGTGAAGCCAGCCTCTGCAGTTATTGGTCTGTGAGTACTGAAGACAGAAAAGCATGGAGTGAAATACTCTTAGAAGCTAGGTAAACAGTCTCATCACAAACAGCGCAACCAGCCACTGAAGAAAAACCCTGCTGCTCAAAGGACCTACCACCACCGCCACCTCTTGAAGGAATATCACCCCCAGCTGAAGTCTCACCCATGGGACCCAAACAGCTATAGTAAGTCATATAGATACACTTTGTTTATTGCATGCTCTGAATTGTAAGTTTTCATTATAACCTCTATTTCTTTTTGCAGAAGGAACTAAATAGAAAGTAACAGTGCAACTGCAACATTCACTAAACCATTACCGCTAACATACTGCAACTTCACATGTGCCACCATCAGCTTAGATACATAGATGTCAACAGATAAGGGCCCTGTAGCCCATCCAGTCTGCCCTATCCCTCTTACTAAATGTTTAAGGTACCCTAGATGCTATGACAAGCAATCAACGTCAGACCTCAAAAAAACAAAAAGAAGAAGTAAACCAGTCAGTTGTATATCTGCAAATCACAGTGCAACATGCGATTTAAATGTGTTCTTTTATTTTGCCCAACCCAAATGTAATCCAAGTTAGGAACTATTTTTTCATGTGGAGGGATATCTCTAATAAATGTCTCTTTTTTCCCTTCAAAATTAATTCTATTTGTCCTGTGTCTTCATTTTTTTCAACAGATACCCATCTTTTAATAGAATAACACACTCTGGGATGTGGTTTATTCTGGATAAACGTATGCCTGGTGGCAGTAAGGCACTTGGTCTGTGGCCTCATGCCTCACAAAGCCACAAGGCATGTGTTTATCCAGAATAAACCACACCCTGTTGTGTGTTATTATATATATATATATATCCATTAGAGGCAAAAAACTCCATTTAATGCATCAGTTAGGGTTGTTCCACAGTGACAAAAGTGAGGAAATTCAATGTTAGGGTTGAAACTCCCTTTGCATCCCTCAGCCCACCCCCAAATGGAATCGGGTGCGCATTGGGGTCATCGACCTAAGTGTCACCCATCATTTGTGGAAAGAAGCTGAGGAACAGGAGAATGGGGTGACAGTTAAGACCGATGACCCCAATGTACCCGATTCCATTTGGGGGTGGGCTGGAGGGATGCAAAGGGGTTTCAACCCTAACATCAATTTCTCACTTTTGTCGCTGTGAACAACCCTAACTGAGCATAATGGAGTTTTTATTCTAATTTCTCTTTGAGAATGATAATGAGAAATAGTGAATGTAATGTGGCGGCGGGAGCGCTCCCACCCCGTAATGTCTTGTCATATAGTAACATTCTGCCCACAAATGCAAATCGTAATGCGCATGGTGATGCAAAGCGAAACAGAAAGAGAAACAGTACTGTACACAGAAATGTTAAAAACAATGCAAACGCAACCGCAAATGAAAACGCAAAGGGTAACGCACATGGTGGCATAAACGTGAACGGTAAGTGAAACGGGTACGGAACCGCAAGCAGAAACGGTAATGGTAACAGTAATGTAAGCACACAGGCTGGTTTTACCCAAAAGCTGCATAGAGAAAGACAGTGAGTACAAAGAATGTATGCAAAATAATGACTCTCGGAACACAGAAATGAGGACTTGGAATAGTAAATTGCTTATATCTCAGTAACTGTATGACACAGAAAAAAAATGTAAAAGTCATATGAATTATCACTTTCCTGGCTAGTTTTGTACTTAGCCACTATTAGAGGGCTAAGAAATTTTTCAACAAAAAGTCTGTATCTCGCACCGTTTTCGAGATACGGGCCCTGAAAGGCGCAGCTAACGCAGTAATGTTATCCTATGGGAAAAAAACAGAAGTTTGGACTGCCATAACTTTGCCTCCTTGTAATATTTTTTCACCAAACCACTGAAAGGCACATCTGTGGGATGTTGGCTGTGTTCCCTGCAAATTTCAGCCTAAAAGACCAAACTGTTATTTTGCAGCAGGGCACCAAACGATTGCTGCAATGTGTCATACGCCGTAATGTTATCCTATGGGAAAAAGCGTCAACTTTGGAGTATCGTCACTTTGCTGCTCTATAATATTTTTTCAACAAAATACTGAAAGGCATATCTGTGAGATGTCGGCTGCGTTCCCTCCAAATTTCAGGCCAAACCCCCAAACCGTTCTTTTGCAGCGGAGTGCCAAAAAAGTACTGTTATTTTGGGCATAGTGTCGTGATTTGCGAAAGCTTTCGCAAAAATTTGCGACACTTTCATGAGTGCGACACTACTTTGCAAAAGTACTTTTTCCATAAATCTGCAAAACATATTTCTGGGGTGTATTACCCCAAAATAAAGACATGGCTAGTATCCTCAGGGCCCGACTAGGTGAATACAAAAAGAATTAGGTTGCTAGAGGGTCTTAATTTTAAATGTCAAGCATTTTTCTGATCACTAACTGAAAACAAAATGGCAGATTTGCGACAGTAACAGGGCCATTTGCTGCAGTAAAAAGTGCATTTGCAACACTGTCAAACTTTTTGTTAACTTTTCCCATTGACTTATAATGGGAAATTGTTTTTTGAATAACTTTTGAACCGTTTAATATTTTTTCACGAAATCTTTGAAAGGCACATTGGGAACCCTGGCCACATGTTCCCTGAAGATTTCAGGCTGGTCACATAAACCATGCAACCTGTAGGCGCGACTGTAGAATTCCAGAAAAAGCGTAAACGCATGCGCAGATCATGCTTAATAACTCCGCAGCCGTGTATCTGACCAGTACAAAACTTGGCATATCCCAAGGTGTATGGTTCTTGATTGTGTATTCCAAATTTCAGGTAAATCTGTCAAATGGTTGCAAAGTTATTAAGGTGCAAAATTTGGGGTTTAACATGTAAATGGCTCCTCAACCCTAACTATGGTAGCACTACTGTGTATACCATAATATATATATATATATATATATATATATATATATATATATATATATATATATATATATATAAATAATAGGTTGAGTAGGCAGTTAAGGTTAAACTCAAATTTTGCACTTCAATAACTTTTCAACCATTCACAGGATTTGCACAAAATTGGATATGCACTGTCCTGTGGGGTAGATCTCTTGATGTGGCAAGTTATGTTCTGGTTAGATGTATGGTCTGGGAGTTACAGAGAGGTGGAAAAACATGTTTTTGCTCATCGACTTTGCTGGAATTTTTCCTTGAATGTGCCTACAGCCCAGAGGGTTTGGTTTTGGGGTCTGAAATTTTCAGAGCAGAATGGGGCTGCCCAACAGATGTGCCTTTTGCTTGTCTGGTGAAAATATAATAAGCAGTTTTAAAGTTATAGCAATTTAAAAATTTGAGGAAAACATTTCTGAGCATGCTTAGTAAGCACTACAATATAGCCTGTATGAAATGAAGTAGGAATCTTGCTTTATATGGGAAAATTCCTACTTCATATGGCCACCATCTTGTTTTCAGTTTTGCCTGAAAAAAAAAAATGGAAACCTTCCAAAATGGTATTCTGGGGGGGTGGGGGACCAACACATGTATCTTGTTTAATGAGACACCCTTTGGTGCATTCTGCACTTTACTGGATGAAATATGCCCAAAAAATGTGTTTTATTTACTCATCTAAGTACTAGTTCATATCAGCATAGTACGACCTAGGATCCTACTTCGTATTCTGAGATACGACATAGGATCCTGCATCATGAGCCGAAAATGGGATTATTAATTAAAAAATACATTTTTATGCTGACATCGGGGTGTCCAATCCCTGTGTCAGAACTAGACGACCCCCACCGGAGTGGGACACTGGGGAGCCACTCTCAGTGTCCCCAACAGAAAAAAACTCCATATCCAACAATGGGGTACCCAATCCCTATGTCAGCAGTAGCCTCCCACCAAAGCAGGAAACTGATCATGCCCCCACCTCCATCACTAACAGTACTGTCACTGTGGGACACTGGAGAGCCACCTCTCCAGTGTCTCAAAATGTTTATTTATTTAAATGATGCCTGAAATAAAGAAAACAGTCCCCTGATGCATTTTTATTTAAAATACAATCCTATAAAAAGGAAAACGGTCCCTCATTGTCTCCACTATCCCCAATCTCCACCCTTCCTCTGCATACCTACCTCCTCGCACTCCCCTGCTTACCCCATACTTACCTCCAGAGGTTGGTGGCTGCAATCTTCTCTAGACTGGGGCACGTCTGCAATCTCCAACCCTGAACCACAAACTGAAGAATCAATGTAAGTCCCGTATAATGGCTGTCTATGGCGTTTTGAACTTATGTTGATATCTCAGTCGTTTTCCAACATTTTTGTACCAAATTTCCAACATGGGTTTTTTGGAACCCCACATCATGAACACCATCACTGTCATCTCAATACTCATTCCCAAAAGGTGATTTCGCAGTTGCTGAGTGGAATCACCTTTTGGGACTGAGTAACAAAATGACAGTGCCCGTGTTCATGGGGAATGGTTCCAAAAGGCCCATGTTGAAAATTTAGTGCACCAAATCCAAAAAAGTCTGCCTTATGAGTGTGTGTTGCCCAGTTTCTTTACACACTCGTAACTTGGCCAATCTTTAATATTTTCACTCTAGATTTTCAACATTGTTATTTTGTCATACCCCCTCATGAACAGTACAGCTGTAATTTTTCACATCCTACCCGAAACATTTTTTCACACCTGTGGTGTAGAATGGTGCAGTCACTGTTTGAAATCAACTTTCATGATGGATTAACAAAATCACAGTGCTAATGTTCATGAGATGGTGTCCCCAAAAGGCCATGTTGAAAATGTAGTGAGAAAATTCCTGAAAATGCCTGAGTTATGTGCATCTATTGAATTTATTCTATGCACACACATAATTTTAGAACTTTCAATATTTTGAAGCCAGATTTTCAACATAGCCATGTTATCACACCACCTCATGAATAATACAGCTGTCTTTTTTCACATCCTTCCCAAAATGTTTGTTTTTGCACCTATGACACAGAATGGCATTGCAGTTGTGCATAATTACGTTCTGCCTTGCATTTTACAATTTCTCTGTACCAGGATACATGAGGTGGGGTAATAAGATGGCTATGATGACAACTGGGTTACTGCTGTTTGACAAATGGAAGCGCAGAGCCCAGAGGACCATGCGCTTCCACACCTACACACATATGCGCATCTATGGAGGAATTGTAGTGCAGGGTCCAAAGGACCCTGTGCTCCCACAGTAAAATAAGGATATTATTATACTATCTCAAAAAGAAGGGAAATCCATTGCAAAAAACTCTGTTAATGCATCAGTTAGGGTTTCTATTACTGCAACAAAAGCCTGGAAATTCAGTGTTAGGGTTACTAACCCTACCACCCCACCCCATCCCCGCAACCTCCACACACCAACAGGCGCAGGGTGTGCCTTGGGGTCATCGGCCTAATTGTCACCCCATTCTCTATATTGTAACATCTCAGCTTGTTTATGCATGAAATGGGGTGAGAATTAGGCCCAATGACCCCAAGGCACACCCTGACACCTGTTGGTGTGTGGAGGGTGGGATGGTATGGTTGGTAACCCTAAAACTGAATTTCCAGTCTTTGGTTGCTGTAATAGAACCCCTAAATCATGCATTAACAGTTTTGTTTTTGCAAAGAATATATATTTGAATATATATATATTTTTTCTTTTTTTTTTTTCAGAAAGACCTTTGAGCCACAGGCTCCCTTACAGAGGTTCCACCTCAAATTGAAACAGACAGAAATATTAAAAAATAAATACAAAAACACTTACAGATATTGAGACTAAAATATAACAGAGTAGTCAGATAATATGTACAACAATACAGTTGGTTACAAGGTGATTGTCATGTCAGAATAAGGTAAATAGAAACTACTGTCAAAGTGCAGAGAGGGAAAGGATGAAAGGTTGCAACCGTACTGCAATACAGGGCAGCACATAGGAGTAAAAATATTCAAGAGAAAAGGTTGAAGAGGGCAGACAGGTAGAGTAGAGGTGGGAATAAGGAGTGAGGGTACGATAGTAGGGAAGGAGGAGACCAGGCGTAACTAACGTAGAGTTGGAAGTGCACCTGGGAATGGGGAGTAGAGTAGGGTATCAGTTCTGGCATGCACAACCTCCTCTTAAAGTTAGAAGAGCCCTGAGTTTCACTTTAAAAAGTCCAAGCTTTCATTCATGCTGAAGATCTAACCCAAGAGAGTTAAGCCAGAGTGGCACATGGTATTTAAAGGACCGCTGTCCTTGCGAGGTCAGACGAAATGGGATTTTTAGAGAACGGTTATTCAGGCCCCTAGTACTTCTCGAGGAGTTATGTACCTGGATGAGGTTCCCTACCTCAAAAAAGGTGAGGCCTATGATTGCATTCATTGCCAGAAGGCAGGTCTGATAACGTATTCTATTGTCTAAGTTTAGTGAATCAGTCTGGGTGAATAGTTCACACGTGTGTGTCATATGGTCAGCATCCAACTCAAGCCTGGAAGCTTTGTTGAGTGTTGACTCAATACGTTTGACTGCCATAGGGTTGGCAGAACCATATACCACTAGGCCATAATCAATGGTAGACAGGTATTACTGAGCTTGTAATAGCAATATTTAGGGCAGCGCTGGTTAGGCAATGTTTGCTGCAGTAGAGCAGCCCTAGTTTAGTGTTAGCAGTCTTAGCCATAGTGTTGATGTGTTGTGAGTAAGATAGGGTGTTGTCCAATGTAACCCCAAGATATATTTTAAACTTTGCACCACCTCAAGGAGAGAGTTAAGACTGTTACAGACTTTTAGCTGGCGGGACCTGCTCTTACTGTGAGCAGAAGTGAAGATCATGTTTTTTTTTTTTTTTTTTGCAATTTAGAAGTAATTTTGAGTTTAGAAACCATTTCTCCACTGAAGAGAAATTAGTTTGCATCAGCCTTCCTAGTGCAGAGGGATCATGGTGGCTTGAAAAAAGTACAGTAACATACATATATATATATTTGAATAGATATATATATATATAGAGAGAGAGAGAGACAGAGACAGAGACAGACAGAGAGAGAGAGAGAGAGAGAGAGAGAGGCACGGAAGTGCCACTATAGTTAGAGCTGAGCAAGCACATTAATGTTAAACCTCAAATTTTGCACTTTAATAGCTTTGCAACCATTCAATGGATTCGTACAAAAGTTTACATGCACAGTCTGGTGGGATAGAATCTCTTGACATGTAAAGTTGTCAGATTGGCAGATTTTGTGCTGCGCATAGTGAAACAACATTAAAATATGCCTTTTTAGCAGATTTTTTGTCATTGTGCTGTGGCCAAATTTTTCTCATTTGTTTATTTGATTTTGGATTAACACCTTTGAGCCAGAGGCTCTTTTACAGAGGTTCCATGTCGGGTACAAAAACAGATAACGGCAATATTGAGACATAGTAACAAAATACAGTAGAATGGTACAGACAAAATTTACAACAGAGGTGTTCTGAGCAAAGTCAATAACAGATTATTATCATTTATTATATAACCACAAGAGAGACAATTGTGGCCATCAGGCTTTGTCACTCATAAGTGCGAGGGAGGGGAAGAGGCAGGTAGGCCAGAGAGAGTGGGCTGGAGTGGAGGGAAGGAGACTATGCCAAGGCAGCAGGTGTCTGATAGCTGTGGTGGGGGATTGAGTTGAGAAGAAAGGAAGGAGTTTATGCAGAAGCTTGAAACTTAGGAGGCTAGGAGAGTCAGAGGGGCAGGTAGGTCAACTGGGCGGGAATGGAACAGGAGCCAGGCTGAAACATACAAGTAGATTGGTCAAGAAGGAGCAGCCAGTGGACAACTGGGAGTGAAACAGGGGAGTGGGGTGAGAGAGGGAGAAAGAGGGGTTGAGGTTATGGGAAGGGGGTAAGGGGAGGGGTGGATGATAGAGGGGAGCAGAGGTGGGCTGAGATAGGCAGTGGGCTATGGGAATGGTCCTTATGTTACAGGAAGCAGGTACATGAAGCTCTAGCCACATAGGCTTCTCGAAGGTTGCATTTAAATAAGCCCAGTGAGGATGTGTTTGTGATTTCATTATGTAGTGAGTTAAACCATTTAGGGGCTCTGGCCCTGAACGAGTGCTGTCCTTGTGTAGTCTGACAATGGGGACCTGAAGGGTGGAGCAGTCAGTACTCCTGGTGTGATGAGTGTTGCAGGAAGGGCTGATGAGGTTCTGCACTCCTAGAGGTAGGAGACCAAGTGAGGCCTTTTTTGCCATAAGGCAGGTGTAGGAGAGTAGTCTGTCTTGTAACTGCAGCCAGTTAGCCTGCTCATAAAGGTCGCAGGAGTGGGTCCTGGGGGCATCACCAGTAAGGAGCTTGCAGGCCTTATTCAAGGCAGTTGAAATACTAGTTAGGGCAGTGTTGGTAGCTGACCCATAGATCACTAGCCCATAATCTATTATTGTGATAATCGAATTTTGGATAGCTTGCTTGAGAGCTTCAGCTGTAAGGTAATGCTTGTGCCTATAGAGGATGCCGATACAGGAGCTGACAGATCTGGCAATGTAGTCAGTATGACTAGAAAAGGAGGTATCCAGTGTCACACCAAGATATATAAAGATTTGGGTCTGCTCCAGGGAAGTGCCTGAGCAGTTACAGATTA
This sequence comes from Neoceratodus forsteri, assembly GCA_016271365.2. Classification (NCBI taxonomy): domain Eukaryota; kingdom Metazoa; phylum Chordata; order Ceratodontiformes; family Ceratodontidae; genus Neoceratodus; species Neoceratodus forsteri. The sequence continues at coordinate 875,341,359 of CM057450.1, forward strand.
TCAACTGATTGGATTTATGTTTATTGTACAAGCCATGGAAAAGCATTGTTTTTGGTTTTTGCAGTTGAGCAAAAGCTTCTGCTTGATTAATTATTTCTCCACTTCTGCAAAACTTTCCTGGAGCTGTCCTTCTAGCTGAGTTAGGTCAGTGTTCTTAGTGAAAGTTACTGCATAGTCTGCATACAGAAGAATTTGTTCTGAGCAGTGGGCAGGGAGTTTGTTGAGAAAAATGCTAAAGAGTAATGGCCCCAGGATAAAACCCTGGGGAATGCCAGAACATCCTAACTCCTATCCTAACTTGCTGCTTGTGGTCCGAGAGGTAGCTGTTAAACCATCCTAGAGTGTCAGTTGATAGTCCTAGGTTAGCCAGCGATAGAAGCAATAAAGGATGATTGACCATATCAAAAGTCTTGCTCAGGTCAATAAAAGTGGTACCAATGAGAAGGCCTTGGACCAAAGCTTGGTGGATGTAGCCAGTGAATTCCAGGAGCACAATGGTAGTGCTATGTCCCTTTCAGAATCCTTGCTGCTGTGGGCACTGAAGGCTGTATTTCTCCATGTATTCTACCAGCTGATCAGCAACAATTCTTTTGAGGGCTTTAGAGAATGTGGGGAGGATGGAAATGGGCCTGTGATTACCGTGAAGTGCCCTATCTCTGCTTTTATGGATAGGGGTCGCCTGGACTGACTTCCATTTTTGAGGGAATTGTGAGAGCATAAGGGACTTGTTGATAATCCTAGTAAGAGGGGACAGGATAACATCAAGAGTAAGGGCAATGAGTTACAGGTCAATTGAATTCCCCCCATTCTGGTCTTACTGAGCACTTTTGAGATGTATTTTTTGGCTACGCTTTCCATAACAGCCTTAAAATAGAAAGGAGGATGTGCATGCTCTGTGACAGGCTGTGAATCTGTGCCAGCCCATGGGGTGGGTTCAAAGAAGTTTGGTGGAAGGACATAGCTGAGATCATTAAAAGCAGAGTTGAAAGTGTTGGCAATAGTTGTAGTGTTGAGGGTAATGTTGCCATCTATATTACGCACTGAAGGCAGTGATCTAGTATCTTTCCCAATGATTTCTTTAAGGTTGTTCCAAAATTTCTTACCATTTTTCCAGTTGGTGACTAGGGCTTTTCTATGGAATGTGGCCTTTGCTTGGTGAATGGCCCTGGTACAGGTGTTTCTAGCAGTCTTGTAAGCCTGAATATCAGCATTCCTGTTGGTAGCCCTTGCACGATAGCAGAGATGATCCCGCAATTTCATTTGTTGCAGGAGGTTGAACATAATCCATGGATTGTCAGTTCCCCTAATATTCAGTTTTTTATAAGGGGCATTAATGTTGTAGGCTGTATTAAAGTCTGATATGAAGAATTTGAGGGCAGTGTTCACGTCCTCCATTGAGTCAATAGGTGACCAGTCTTGTAGCAGGAGAGTTTTTAATGGTGATAAGTGCCCTCGGGTAAATACCCTGCTATAGACGGTTTTTGGTGGAGGTTTTATAAATTTGCTTGACCATTGACACAGTACGGGATAATGGTCACTTATGGTATCTGGAAGTACTTGATTATGCGTGATATGGTCTGCATGGTTAGTGAGCACCCAATCCAGTAGCATACTGGTCCCTGTTCTGTAGTTAGTCCTAGTGGGTGTCTGAACAGTTGTGTGAAGTTAGCTGCAGATAAGGCATCCTTGAAGTTGCTTGCATTTGGCTAGAGCCAGTTTACATTAAAATCTCCAAGTGTAATGACCTCTGAGTTGTGTTTTAAGTTATGTATGCAGTTCAGTATTGAGCTTAGGCTCAAGGGGCTGACTTGGGGGGAATGTATACCAAAACTATCATCAAGGCCTTGTTGTGGGCCCCAGGTAACACAGTAGCTTGATAGCAAGTAACTGTATCTCAGTCCTGAGGCTAGGTAGGCTCAGGGCATGTCCCATTATGGTCTCTTTCAAATAAATGGCACAGCCAACACCTTTTTTAGTGAGTCCATCCTGCCAGAAAACTACATACCCCAGGACAGCCATAGCATGATCTGGTTAATGGTTTGGAATTTTGGTCTATAATTTTCAGAGTACAATGTGGGTTTCTTGCAGAGCATGTCTACATTGCTTAGGTGAAAAAATATTAATCCATTCCAAAGTTATTTAATTTTAACATTTCAGGTTCTGAGTATGCTCATTTCACTCTTTTGGATAAGTTCCTGGAACAAAAAAGGATTTTCCTCTGACAAAAAAGGATCCTTTTTCTTGATGGGCCAATCCTTTTTCACCAGAAAATATTCCTATTTTGTGAGCCACCATCTTGTTTTTTTATTTTTGGCCCAAACAAACTGTCATAACTGTGCCCATGGATGTCTTTTAGACACATCAAAGCGTATATCTTGCTTATCAGGAGTTGATGAGCTGTTCTGTGTGTTTTCTTATCTTTTATGTGGCCTCCAAATTTTTGTTTTAAGATTGAATTCCTTTTTCATCATCATGCTAATTTCCTTTTTTGTGAGTCCTTTTTCACCATGACAAAATAGGATGGTGAAAAAGGAATTGCTGTGTTGAAAAAGGATTCACAGCATGGCCATCTGGTTGTGAAAAGGGTGAAATCCTTTTTCGTCAGCCAATTTCTGTTTTCGCCATGACAAAAAAGGATGGTGGAAAAAGAATTGCTGGGAGTAAAAGGATTCATGGCATGACCATCTGGTCATGAAAAAGGATTCAGAGCCATCTGGTCATGAAAAAGGATTCTTTTTCCCAGAAATGGAATCCTTTTCCACCTCCACAACAAAGGATTGACAGAAAAGGATTTCTGCTGGCAAAAAAATATGTTTTACTCATTTATTTTTGGGTTCTTATTTAAACCCCTGGAAAAATCCCTGGTGTCTAGTGGCACCCCCACCCTGAATAGCCAGATGCTTCTTTTTATCATTTTTACATTGTTTTAACCTTTAGGCTGCCAACAGATTTAGAATGTATAGGAATTTTGGACTGATGTATCAGTCTACGGCCATGCAAGGGTTAATATATATATATAAGGGATATGACATGGCCCGAATGAATTTTATCATATTTATCTTCATGAGAGGCCAATGATATCATGATATCTCACGAGTGGCAAAGCCACAAATGAGATATCTTGATGTCATTGACCTCGAGTGAAGATAAATATGATATCTTCAGTCGGGCCATGTCATGTTCTGTTTATACAATATGTGTTTTGGGCCACATGTGATTGAATCTCTTCAAACACAGTTCTCAATACCCCCTCCAAGAGGCTCTAACACAAAAGAGGAGCTACAGTATGTGTTTTGAAAAAAAATTATTTGGTGGATTTTTGTAGTTTTAAAGAAATTTATCTGGTTGATCCTGCCATTATTTTTACATAGATAATCATTTAAATAAGGATTTAAAATGTGACTGGTTGATACTGTCTCTCTGAGTTTTGTTAGCCCACTAGTAGCCATATTGATAATTTCACTGTTTTCCTGAATTATTCCCCATCAAGAGAACTGATGACATGTTTCATTAAAAATGTTGTTGATCTCGTTATATGTTTAGCTAAGACAGCGAAATTTTGTTTGAGTTGATTCCAAGGACACGGCAGTTTCATTTTTTCTCAGCCTGATCGCATCTATAGTACTCCCATATTCCTCAGATTGTAAAGAAATTATGAGCTGGGCAGAATGATTCTCTGTTGCCCCAACTGATCCTCCAGTGGCTGCGACTGTACCAGAATAGAGATCGAGTCAGCAGTTAGAGAAGGAAGGTAGCGTGAGTGTCTGCTGCAGCAACACACGCCACTCTTCCTTCTGCTGTTCTGCAGCTCCTGGCTCGCCTCTACTCAGTACAGTTGGCAGCTTTTTGTGAGAAAATCTCAGTTAAAATGACCAGAAGTCCACATTTTTCTTTACTTAGCTCGTGGAGACTGCTTTACCATGGCTAAGTCTGGAGCGAGTTATGGGAGTCTCTTACTAGCTGCTCGTCACTCTACATTTCTGGGGAAAGGAACCTTATTATGCTTGCCGAAGCGCAATGTAGCAGGATCAACCAGATAAATGTTTTTAAAGCAGTATTTAGCTAAACAAATACTGCTGGAAAGTGAAAGTCTTACTACCGAAGAGCAGAGCGGCAGGGTCAACCAGATAAATGTTGATATACAAAGGAAATTGTGTGACTATTTAGAGAGATTGGACATTATTTTAAATGTATGGCAGCAGATTAGCAGTACTAATAGCGCTCGGTCACGCTACACTGGAGAACAAAAGTGAAAGTTGTGACTGTGAGAATGGCAGTTTCAGTATGATGTATAGGAGTGTGGAGATAACAGCATGATGTATAGGAACATGAAGATATCAATGATATCTTCACTGGCTAATGCAGATATCACTTTTTATTCTTGCATTTATCCCAAAACACATATTGTATAAATATATATATATATATATATATATATATATATATATATATATTTGTGTTACCAAGCACTATTCCCAGTTTACTGGGTTTATCCCTAGTGTCCAGTGGTACCCCACCTCCGATACCCATTTTTATTCATTGATGGTCCGTGGCTTCCCCTCGACCTCCCATGTCTTTTTACCTGTAAATAAGAAAATCTTCCCTTGATGGCTTTGCTTTTTTTTACCTAAATAAAAAAAATCCATCCCCAATCACACCCGCACCCCCCACCTGACCTCTCACTGTACACCAACCTTCCCACACATCCCTTGACACCCCCACACACCCTCACTCACCTGAAGAGGTCCCAGGTTCAAGATCTGCTCTTCCAATCGAAGACACATCTTAGTGCTGGAACCAGCAACTGTAATATGAGAATATGAGAATCCAAGGTAAATGCTGTTCAATGTATTTCAAAAAGGGTTTCAACTATTATACATAGCTCAGCTGGTTTTTGAGATTTTGATCCCAAATTTTCAACATGGCCTTTTGGTAACCCCACCTCATGAGCAATATGACTGTTGTTTTGCAACTCTTGCCTGAAAGGTAATTTTGTGGTCACTTGGTGAATTCACCTTTCAGGTGGAATTTGCATAATGACAGTTTCATCATTCATGAGTTGGGTTACTAAAAGGCCATGCTGAAAATTTGGGGTCAAAATCTAAAAAAATGTCTGAGTTATGACCATTCATTGCAATTTTGCTATGCATGCTGGTAACTTTGTAAGTTTAAGATATTTGTAAGCACAGGCAAATAAGGTTATGATTACACTATCTCAAAAAGTAAGGAAATAAATTGCAAATAACTTCATTAATGCATCAGTTAGGGTTAAACTGACAAAAGTAGGGAAATACGGCATTAGTGTTTCTAACCATAACACCCCATCCCCTACCCTATGCAGTCCAACAGGTGGGGAGGTCTGTCTTGAGGCTGTTAACCTTAACGTTCATCCCATACTCCAATGTGTACCCATGTCACCATTTTTTTGTAATGGAATGGGATGAACGTTAGGGTTGATGGTCCCAAGACAGACCCCACCCCACCTGTTGGTCTGTGCAGGGAGGTGGACATGGTGTTAGGGTTGAAAACCCTAATGCCACATTTCCCCCCTTTTGTTGGTTTAACCCTAATTGATTCATTAATGAAGTGTTTTACAAAATATATATATAGATATATATATATAGTCTCCATTTTAGAATTATTTGCCTGCTGCGCCTGTCTTTTCCTTGGAAGCAAGTCCAATTTCAATTTTTTGGCACTCTAGCAGTCTATTCTTTTATTGCACTGATATTATCAATTTTATGTATCCACTGAAACATGTGTTTTTTTTCTTCTGTATACTAGGCAACCTTAATATACTGTAGAACATGTTATTTTTGATGCAATTTTATTTTCACTATATTTGTGGTGAACTAGTCTCCTGTGAAAATACAATTACAGTGAACCTAATCCATTATAGTGTATAATAGAGCATTGTTCTATATAGAAATCCATCCTTTTCAAAATACTGTTGCACCACAGTTTAAAGGTCATGGAATGTGGTTGTACCCTTCTGTGGTAGAATAGCATTCTAGAACAGCTAGAAACTGCACAAGTCAGTTTCATTTTGAAAGATAAAAAACACAATGCACACATTTCACATAGTACTATATACCATAAAAAAATACAGGGTGAGCAACTTTATGTATAACCAGTGTGTTTTGCCACCTCAGGGTTCTGATTCCCACAGACCTCTCGAGCTTTGCTCTTGAGGTCAGAAAGAATCAGAACCACACTGTGGCAGAATACACTGATTGTGCATAGTTGCCCATCCAGTATTCTATATATGCTAAGCTCTGAATGCTAGGTTCTGAATGCTGCACTAGACATCCTACTAATAGTATCTCCCCTAGACCTCCACTTGACATCCCACTCAACTTTGGCTGGTATGAGATGGTAGGTCGGTATTTTCAGTGTTCGAGAGATTGGCATTCTATCTTCACTGACCCTCCAGTTCACCACACACTTAAAAGAGATTCCAAACAAATCAAACACAAAGTAGAATAAAACTATAAAGTAGCTGCTCTGTTTAAAACCTAACTTTTTTACTACAAGACACTGACAGAGATGCCAACTGCTGACTTCCTGTTTCCAGTTTCGAAGCAGTCAGCATGCCAGCATCTGACCAATGCCAAGCACAACCACTCTCCTGTCCAGAATCAATGCCACAAAACTTACTTTTAAATTAAAGTCAAATTTTGGAGCTGTCCTGTTTAAACCATAACTTTTTTACTCAAAGGCACAAATTGAGATGTTGACTGCTGATTTCCTGCATCTAACTTTCTTACTGTCAGCATCTTGCCTCTCTGGTGCCATGATCCATGTGCTTCTCTTACATCTCCTGACAGTCCTCCCCTCTCTAACTCCCTCTTGACAACCACAAAAGCCATGTTTCAGCCTCTGCCCATTGCTACAACCTGGCTGCACTGTACAACATGTTGTCAATGAGGAAAGGATGGCTTTGACATCCGCAAAAAAATAAGTAGTGCTGTGAAGTCGACAGGTGCCAGACTGTGAAATAAAATCAGCATTTATAATAAACAGTTCTACAGTATTCTCCACTGCTTTAATGTTTTTTTTTCATTAAGTTATTATTCATCTACTAGTTTATTACAGCATGAAGTCTCAGAGCTGCTGGACTGTTCAGGATCTGTGCTTCAAAGATTTTAGTGATTGTGCCTTTAACTTGTACACATTTAAGAAAGACACGATACATGGAGTCTGCCTTCTTGAGGAGGAACCAGCAGTGGTTCAAGGCATTTGGGTATAGTGCTGTGTTTTTGTGTCCACCCAATAAATTCTCGTTTTTGCAGCAGACCTGACTTTTTGGTCTTTATTCTAGCATACCCAGTTTCTCCATTTGCTTGCTTGTGTATTTGTTTTCTGAGGGCACTTCTTGCTCCAGTGCACCCACCCATTTTCTTGTTTTGCTCCTTGCCATGTGGATAAGGGAAATGTAATTAAAATGGGCACTGCCAGGGCAAGACCTCTACATGGTACCAGACAGAACATCGTAGAAAGTAAAAACAAATAAAAATTCAGAACAATAAAAATGAAAACCTAGGTTAAGAATCTAAAAGCATACTTACAGTACCATTTCCTTTCTTTCTTCAGAAGTCCTTTGCACAACAGCATTTCTGTCTTGTCTGCGGGAAGGGGGGGTCTTCTCAGTGGGGTGGCCACCTGCAGGAGGCACTGTACTTTGATTGTTTGCTTCCTCTCTGATATATAGTGCTGTTTCCTTCTTATCTTTCTTTCTCTCTGCAATCCCACAAAGCAAACTTTAGGTTTAGCCCTTCGTATATGGTTCTAGGGATCCGTAAGTAAAAGTAATGAACCTCTTTGTTTGTTTCTTTAAGCCTGCTAGTGGCTTTATTTTATAGTTGCTTTTTTAAGTAAAAGTCTTGCCAAAGGCTCAGTGCAGCTGTCCTACACCTTAGGGCATTACTAATTTCAATGGTTTGCTCCATGACAGCCATGCCAGCTGATGCAGCTCTCAGCATTCAAGGTGGCTATCTTGCAGAGAAGCAGCTCCATGTTATGGACCTTGTTTACCAAAGCTAGAGGCAGGCATGTGGGGTAGCTGATGAGGAAATTAGGAGGAGTGTTATACTCAGTGGAGTTGTGATGGTAGCTGAATGACTTTTGCTAAATGCTGCTCCATTCCTGGGTCTGCCAGGAGCAGAGGTACCCCTGGGGATGGTACCCCAGTCTCCACAGTTCCCTGGGCCAGCAAAGACAGAGCCCAGGAGAAAGGAAGAGCTTTATTAAAATAAAAAAGGGTTTTCTAAGGCCAGCCAGGAAAGCAATGAGCCAAATTATAGTTTTAAGTCCTACATCTTGGCCATGGGGAAATAAAGAACATCGGGGCTGGTAGATGAGTAATACTGGCCCCAGAGCAGCACTGATTGGCCGGGACTGGCAGCACAAAGATCATTCAGTGCAAAGTTTAAGTGCACTGACCCCAGGACAAGCTGCAGGGTAAGCCACAATAAACTCAGAGCAGGCAACAGGGTCAGGAACAGAGGAATGCCAGACACAGGACTGCACTGCAAGGCTGAGAGTAGAAGCTGCATTCAGTGCATGGTTTAAGTACCAGCTCCTAGACTGTGCTACAGGATTAGAATGTGCCCCAACACTAAGGCAGGCAGAAGGAATGACCACAACAAACATAATAATTATCATTGCTCCCCAACCCCAGAGCAGGCAACAGGGTCAGGATGGAGAAAAGGATTCTCCTGATGGGACCAGGCAGGCAGCTGTAGAAGTCATTGGGAAGTCAAGCTGATTCCTCCTACTAAACACCACGGGCATGTGTGCCAGAGAAGCTGCTGGATGACCAAGCAGCAGTGGTCCTGGGGAGAGAATAGCTGGAGTGAGTAACTTTGATTATCAAAGCTTGATGCTAAAACAGTGGAAAATTGTAGTGCCATCAGTGCATGCAGCAAGGGAACAATCACAATACATAAGAAAACACCAAATGAGTCCTGCACAATGGCATGACAGTAGTGCTACCACCTGTCATGATGGTAACCCACATTTGGGAGGGAATTTGAGTTGCCAGGGATTGAGTATCCAGAGGACTGTTCTCCTCACAGAGGGCAAGAAGTTGCACATCCTGCAGTGTGTCTGACACCCAGCAGAGGCTTGGTGTCATGATGGTCAGGTGGTCCATGAAGGGCATGAGGTGGTCAGCAAGATGCACTGCATCATTGCACACTAACATCCTCCAGAGGGAAGAGAATCCCAGCCACAGAATAATGATTACCATCCTGCAGGCCCAGCACTACCGACTGGACACCCACGTCAGATTCTGCTTTTGGAGAAATGGCGAGTATCCCCAACCCTGCAATGAGGGGCAAGTTGTGGGTGAACAAGGAGTTAGCTCCAGAAAAGTTGGGTGACTAGGCTAGGGAAGATAGTCAGAAGGTGGCTGGCAGGGCAGAGGGGAGAAATACAATTAAATAAAAATACTCAATGAGTTGAGCTAAAGCAGAAATATCTACCCTGTATGAAGTTGAACTAGATTCTCTTATTGAGATTCACTAAACATAATGCCAGTAGCTTAATTTGCTTCAATGTCATTTGGTTTTTACCTGCATCCCCCCTTCCCTGTGACAATGCTCAAAATATGCAAAAATGAAATAGGAAAAAAAATAAATAAACGCTGAAAACTGCACTGATTTCGATTTGGCAAAACATGTACACAGGACCTTCTCTGCATTCCATAGAGTGTCATCACTATCTCATCTGGCTCCCATGTACACTTCTCCAAATACACAGTGACCCATTGGAAACCTCAGAAAGCGCAAATGACAGCAGCAACAACCAACTGCAGCCAACATCACTCATTCATTCATAATCATAAATGTTATCAAGCACCACCACACAATGCATGCCTATGGTGAAGCTCAAAGTAACTTCCTACCATTGATCCTAATGGGAACTGATACTGCTATACATAAAAGCCTTTAAAAGCTGCTCAGTTTCTATATGCTGGAAGGGAAATATCATCTTATCACAGTATAAACCATATCTCACACCTTCATCTAAAGTTCCCAGTGACTTTGCTTCATGTAGGGAGTGGGGACCTGAAAAAAGGGAAAATAAAGTAGTTTCACTCCAGGAACATGAAGGGGGTGAATGTAAAAAAATAATGGTCTGGTCACTGTTTTGTATTTTCTTCTTTCGGAAAGTTGTGGTCTAACGTTCAGCTGTGTGACACAGGAGGGAAGTTCAAAGTTGCTGTGGTTTTACTGTCATGCACCAAGGGGCACAGTTCATTCCACACTATATGAAATATGTAAACGAACAGCGAGAAAGTGCTTTGCTGTGACTCGTTAAGAAGAACACCACTCATCCCTATTGAAATAACCCAGCTGCTGCTAAAAGGGATGGATGAAACCAACAATGAGGGTTTATTCTGACTCATCCACATTCAAGATGGAACATTTTAATACAATCTCTATTGCCTGCTGTTAAGAAATGCTTCAACTGATAGGGCACTGACATCCAGACTTAAATAGAATTTAACATTTTCTGAGAAGTTAAAATGCAGAAAAAAAGTTCCTTCTCCATTTGAATGAAACAAATGTGTCACCATACATGCACAAACTAAAAGAAATGAAAGGTTGTGATGCAGCCTTAACAGAATCAGTTTACAGCTGAACGCAACAAAATCCATAAATACATACATCGTACTTGTACTGTTAGGGACATTGAGAATGGATCAGTTTTAAGTCAAAGCAAGTGCAAAACAGAATAAAACTATATATATAAATAGAGAATAAAGTATGGGGAAGTGTGCAATATGAGAATTTAATGCACACCCGAGGTGTGGGATGCCACATATACCCCACGAGGGCGAAGCCCGAGGGGTATTATTAAAAGCATCCCACACCGAGGCTGTGCATTAAATTCTCATATGCACACTTCACCAACTTTTTTTTTGTACAATGCTTTATACTCCTTCCCCATATGGCCCCATCTGAATGGCTCCCCAGATCCCTCCCCCTAGAATTACAGGGGCTTACCTTATGCTCGGTCCTGGGAGCGGTGCCTGTGGAGAGTCAGTCGCCATCCTGCCGCCGTTTTTTTCCCTCCATTTTCTCCCCATTTTTACCTGAGGGCCCCAGGAGAAGGTCACATGTGTGTGTGGAGGCATGCATGCACCTTATAGCCCCGGTAATGACCATCTCCACCCAACCCATTGGCCAATCGCCAGCACCCTGCTTGCGCAGCCCCTCGGCCTCCAATAGGGGGCCACCTTGAGCGAGGGATGCCATACCACCTCCCCCGAGAGGAGAGTTGCCTATCAGCAGCTCTATGCAGCTCTGCCCCTCCCCCCCGTGTTGACCTCCAACAACCCAGGCTCATTCCCGAACCCAGGTAGCTGGCGTGCCGCGAGTTCAGACATCCAGCACCTCAGCCTTCTATGCCACTGGGCCGTGTACCAACTTTTATTTTTTAGAATTGCTGATCAGCAATTTTTTTTCCAGCTGGAGACATGTGAGGAAGGCAGACACACACACACACACACACACTTTCTCTTTCTGTCCCTCCAACTTTTTCAACAGGTGGATTTTTTGTTTATTTTTACTTTTTTTTCCACACAGTTGTAAAGTGAAGTCACGATCGGGGACATGCTTACCTCATTCAGTCACAGAGCCACTCCTGCAGACAGTGGGTTTGTCTTCAGGCTGGCAAACAGTAGGATAAACCAGATATGAGTTTTTTTTGTTATATTCAAGGGTAGGATCAACCAGATTGGAAAAAATATAAAAACGATTATGTGGTGACGAAGACTGTTGTTGCAGTGGCGCCTTTGCGGTGATTCCTCAGTAACGGATATAAGGAACTGCCATATTTGCAGAATTGTTCAGCCCGCCCTCTCCTACAGTTAAAAGCCAATGAGGGAGCAGTCTATGTTGATGGGCATGGCACGTGAATACCATAATAACCCACGGGTTATTACGGCAAATATCAACTTGATCAGCCTATTGAAAAAATTGCTGACTAGTAATTAATTTTATATATATATATATATAATATATATATATATATATATATAATATATATACATATATATCTTACATACGCACACACACACACACACACATATATATATATATATATACTGTATGTATCTACATTAGGGTAGAACAACACAAAGTCCACAAAGTAAGGAAATTAAACACATTAAGGTTTTTAGTCCCAGGAGTCTTGGCAAAGCAGTAATGTGGTGTTCCTTGGGTTTGTCAACTCCAATGCCAACCCCTCTTCCCAATTTTATTTATTTATTTTATGTATTTAGTTTTTGCTGACTGGGTAAGTGCACTAGATAAATTCTGCCTATTTTCAGGCACAATCCGAGGGTGGGGGATACAGATGAATGCCAACTGACCCTGAACTAGATTAAGCTGTTGGTGATATTTTCAGTAACCAGTAGCCTGCTGTCAAAAACATCAGGTACAGCTCCAAGTCATGTTGACTGGCATCACAGAGACAGGCTCCTTGTTGAACTGTGATTTGCACTCAGCAGGGAGCCATGCATGTTGGGGATGCAGGACAGGGGAAATTATTGTCGGGTCCTGGGCGGATTTCAACAACGACATGTCGATGTTGTCGGCATCGACGTATGTTGCTGTAGAAGTGTCACTGTGCAGGAGGCATACCTACACTTTGGAGGTAGAGAAATATGTGGCCAATAGAATCAGTTGTACCTTCCTTCACATAGGGCCTTGGTGGATGGGTGTGAAAAAAGAGATCATGCATAACCTTGCATGCTCAGAGGAGCAGAGGGGTGAGCATTAGGGTTGACAGAACCAAGGAACACCATACCACCAATTCACAAATACTCCCAAAACTCAAAACAAATTTTTTTTTATTTCTTTGTTTTGTAGGCTTTATATTCTTCAACCCTAAAATCTGCATTAACGTAGTTTTTCCAATGAAATTCACCTTTTTTTTTGTGATAGAATCATATTATCATTCTCACAGGTCACTTCGGGACCTGCGCCGAATGTACTAAACAAAATGTTGGTGATATTTCAAGGCCTGCATCGCCAAGCACCTACCAAGAGAAACCCAAGAGTCTTTTAATGTGTGAAGTTGCATCATTACACCTTACCATCCTAGCATAAATACTACACTGAACCATCCCTCCCCAGGTTGGGAATAGTGCCACATGACAGCAATGTCCCCTCAACCTTGGCCCATCCATATGTCTCACCGTGCTTGCACCTGAACTCAGCTCACTGGCATGGGAAGGACACCACAGTACCCAATCAGGAGAATGCCTGGCACTACTCATATTTCTTTATAATTTGTACTTTTTTGTTGTGCATTTTGACCCCAAATTTTCAACATAGTCTTTATTATCCCAACCCCACCCTCCTAAAAACGACATGTGTCGTTCATAAAATACTGTCTGAAACATTATTTCATGCCACAAGTGTGAAAACATGTTGTGGGCATGATTTGAAACATGATACCTATCATGTTCATGAGATAAGGTGATGAAATTTACTGCAATGGTTTCAGGCAAACCATCTCCTGGTCAACACCAAGGAAACAGCGTCTATGACCTTTGGATCCAGCCAGAAACTGTCCAGGCTTGCTCCATTCCCTTCCTTCACCATACTGAATGGTTCCTCTTTTGAAGTGATTCATTCCTTCAAGTATTTCAGTGTGTGGTTTGACAGTAGGCTTGATTTCTCTGCCCACTTCGATGTCATCCATTACAAGCTCCGCCCCAAGCTTGGTACCTTGTACCATAATAAAGACTGCCTGTTCCCACATGTCTGCCCAGAGCAGGTTACCAAAATGGTGCTACCAGTCTCTGACTATGCAGATGTGGTTTAAGGTACTGCTCCCTCCTCTTCCCTTGCCAGACTGGGAACCCTCAGTAATGCCTTCTGCTGTTTTGCTACAACCCCCCAGGCACTCAACACTCACTGTACTCCTCCCTCTCCATCCTCCCTCTTTTCTCTCATCACCTGCACCACTGTGCACTTTTCATCTCTTAATTGTGGTTTGAGACATTGCCTCATATCTATCCACACTCATTTCTCCCATTCCACCTGCCTCATACTCCCTTTGCTCCAGGGATCACTGCACCTTCTCCCTCTCCCACCCTTGCTCCTCCACTGGGCAGTTAGCCTTCTCCTGTTACCTCCCTTCCTCCCCTCTTCCATCCATGTCTCTCATTCTCTCCAACTTCCCTTAAGTACCAGTTTAAATTCCTGCCCTCTCCCTCCTGCATCTGTTAGCTCCCTACCTGATCTGACCTTTTTTCCTCTCCCCTCCACAGGTCAGACCTCATCTCAAAGGTCAGATTTACATCTCTTAATTGCATTGTACTGATTTGCTCAGGATGTAGAGAGGATCATGTTCCATAAATCTGCTTTTGTTATTTTGCACTTTTGCCATGTTGCACATTTGTTCACACCTAATTTGTATAGCAGGCATCAATACTATTGTATTTGTTTGATTGTACTCCCACCCCCCGGTCACACCTTGAAATGAGCCCTGGCTTATTGTGCCTTTCCCACGTACCAATTTTTAAATAAATAATATACAGATATAACGGATCAACACCTTTCCCTCTCTATATGCACATCCTATCCTTATAATGTGGGTGGTAACCTTGCTGCTGCTGTTCCTCTTGGGAGCAACCCCTCCCCCCCTTAGAAATTTGATCTCACACCTCATATCACTATACAATTACAATCTACAGGGATGCAGCTATTTATGTATGACAGTGGCTGCCTGTAGCATCTCATCTGTTCCACATTGACAGATTGTCTGGTGATCAAATCCCCTTTGTTCTGGTCTACATTTATAAAACTCCTTAAGTCATACATCTGCTCAGTCCATAACACTGAAGCTTCTCTGCTAGCTACACAGCTTTACGGGACTAAGGGTATTACAAAGCTTCTAAAAACTTAATTTTAACTCATTAAACACGCCATCATTCTGCTATGTTAACTAACAGGGTGCTGTTAGTTTTCAAATCTGCACACTTGCTTTCCACCTCGTTTTTGGCAAGTTTTTTGTTTGGGGGGGGGCTTCAAACACCAGAATGAAAACCCACTCTTATTTCACGGTATAATTTCTTTTTTCTTTCTGTGTAAGACAAAACGACTTGTGTTACTTATAAAAACCTTCTTATCAAACAAACTTTTCTTTGCAAGTTCAGCCTTTTTACTTTACCTGGACCTTCCTCGTTTCATCTCAGGTCTCCATTTTTTCTCCTTCTTGGCTCAGTTGCCTTCATCCACGCCAGTACTCTTTGCGGGAATCAAACTTGGTTGACCATTAAATCCTTCAGCTTTTGAACTCCTGCTTTTGCTAACTGTCCACTCGCTTTCTGGAGACAGTAAAGTGTTCCTTTTTAAACTTTAACCCTGTGTCCAGGATAAATCATTTTTCACTTTTTACACTCATTTCTTCACCTTTCTGCAGCCCAGTTGTGCTTGCAGTTGAAAGCCCAGTCAGGTGGTCAGCCAGGTGAACATGCTGACATTTCAGAGGGCATACCTCCTTTCTCAGAGCTAATACATCCATTATATGGGATCCATTTTTATGCTTCTTGTTGCTAAGTAACCTTAAATTCATGCTACATCATTTCCCCATGCTTGTTGCACCTTCTTGTTTCTTCATCATTTAAGATTGCATACAGCATGCTAATTCTGTATCTACCTATACTTTGTACATTTCTGCACTATGCCCTTTTGTGGTAAGATCTTTCTATACTATTCACCCCTTTTATTACACCAAATTATTCATTAATCCAAAAGGTCATGTTAGGAATTTACTATTATTAGTAAGGGGTTCCAAAAGGCCATATTAGGAGCTTGCTATTATTAGTATTAATATTATTCTTTGAAGGGGGTTCCATTCCTAAACCAGTTAGCAGCTTATTTATCTATTTCCCAACTCAGAGGTGGGAGGGTGGGGGGAGAGTCTAGTTTCTTTTCACTTACAACCATAAGGCCTATCTTGACCTTTTGACCTCCCATCTATTTAACTAAATCCATCTCTGCCTGCCCCATGTACTAGTTCTTTTCAAAATTCAAAAGGATCCTTTGTTATATTTTAGTTGTTTTGAGCCATCTGACCTTCTTTAGCCTTTTTTGACCTGCCTCTTGTGTGCACATGTCTTGGCTTTAACCTTCTTCTACACTCTCTTAGTACATTTTATTACACCTTCCTAGCTCTTGACATGCTCATAATCCATCTTCTTGAAGTTTTTATATATTTTGTTCCACATGACCTTTTGACCTCCCACCTTATCCATGTCCTGTTGGTCTTTCATTTCTTCCTCTTCTATACATCCTTATATTCTGTCATTTCTACAAATACTTTTTTATTACACTATACTGTGGACCATGGGTCTGCTCTAGAGCTCTTATCTTTCTTATGTACAAAACTCATTACATTCAACATCCACCCTTCTAAACACATTCCTTATACGGTGTATTTCTTAATGTCTTGCTACATCCTTCAATTATTTTGCCTTTCTATGCATCAATCTACCTTGCATAAACTGTACAAAGTTATTTCACCTATGTATGAATAAAACTTCTTGTTGTTATCTTCTTTTTACCAATAACTACTACACCAGTTGTCCTCATTTAATCCAAAAGGAACTAATGTCTGCATCTCATGTATCCAAAAGGCTTCTCTTATTTATTTATTTATTTATTTATTTATTTAATTTATTTATTTATGACTTTGGTAACTGGGTAAGTGTACTGATCCCAGTGACCGTTTTCAAGTATGACCCGGGCCACATACAATGGCACAGAAGTAGACTATGGCCTGGATATTCAAAAGGGTTGCGCCATGCGCAACAGGGTTGTGCATGCTCAAGTCCAAAATGCGCCATTCTGCGATATTCAGCAGGAGGCAGTTACGCCACTGGCATCAGGTTGCGCAAGAGAGCAATGCAAATGAATGCATGCTCAACAGGAGGGGGAGGATCCATGCATAACCTGCGCAACCCGATATTCAGTCGGGTTGTGCAGAGTTGTGCATGCGCAACCCCCAACCTGCGCCTGCACAACCTTGAGCCCCCAAAAAAAGGCTTAAGTTGAGGGCCACCCACAGGTGAGCTGCTGCATTGCAGGGCGCAACACAGCAGCTGCCACCCCTGGCTGGCCCCCAACTCTTTCCCTGTGCCCCCCCACCAGCCCGATCGCTGGCATAGTGTAACACTACCCCCCCCACATCTCCCACAGCCCGATCGCGGGCAGTACAGGTACATGTAACACTTCCATATCCTGAAGCCCGATCGCGGGCATAACGTGTATGAACTTCTTGTGCCCGATCAAGGGCAGAATGTAACCCCAACCCAAATATCTCCCTGGTGGTCCAGTGGACCGTAAAGCCCGATCGTGGGCAGAATCATCTACAAACCTCCCCAAACATCTCCCTGGTGTCTAGTGTCCCCCACCCACAAAGCCCCTCCACCCGCCTCCCCCGCAGCCAGCGGGCGACAGCATCCCACCCGCCTGCCGCCCCGCCCGCCGACTGACTGTCCGGTAGGGCTGCACGCCCATTGGTGCAGAGCTACAGCCAATGGGCTTGCAGCCCATACCGTACATGACAGTCCAGATTTGTGAATGATGCATGAGAAGCAACTCCTTTGAATATCACCCAAGCACACCCCTGCGCAACTATTTTGAGCAGCGCAAGGGCTTGCGCCTCAGAATGGCGCAGTTTGAATATCCAGGCCTATAAGTATAGTACAATGAGCAGTAGACAATAAACAATAGAACAAAACAAAAATGCAATGTTACATAAGATACAAGGTTGCAAAATACAATAAATTCAGATTTACAAATACAATAAATTCAGATTTACAGTAAATGGCAGAGATAACCAGCAATATTCCTAAAAGGAAATGTGGACCAATACATAGGCGAACAGTCACTCCTGGATGAGGAATGGGGATCTCCAGAGATGGGGAGTAAGTGGAGGAAGGAGAAGGGGTGGGGATGTAGGGGTATAAATCCTTTATACTACCTCCTCTTAAAGGGGGTTCCACTTTTTCTAGTCCCACATGTGTCAGTGAGGCTGCTTACCCATGTCCTGCCTCTTGATAGTGTTTAGCCATCCCATACCTTTAATGTTTTCTTCTAATTGCAGTTTTCTGTTCCTCTATTCTTAATTTCAGGGCCTGTTTCATCTGCCCAATATACAATACACCACAAAGACAACTCAACATAGAAATTACACATTCAGATGCACAATTTATAAAACCCTTGCTCTTATATTTTCTTCCTGTTCTTGGATGATTCACTGTTTTTGTGTTCCTTGTGCTGTCGCAGTGTGGGCAATTACCACATTTATAATTCCCTTCTGGTAGTTCTGGCATCCATTTTGGTTTTATACTATTTTTTTCATTTATGAAAAGTGTTTGTACCAATATATCTTTTAAGTTCTTATTTCTTCTGTAACTGAACAATGGACCTTTTCCCACAGCACATTTTATACTTTTACTGGCCTTCAGTACTTGCCAGTGTTTTTTTTATAATCTGCTGTATTTCTCCAATGCATCGTTGTAATCCATGCAAAAGCAGACCTGCTCATCTATTTCTGTTTCATCTTTGTTTTCCAGCAACATTTCTCTTGATTTCTCATTCCCCATTACTACTGCTCTCACAAATTCCCCTGCTTCATAACCTCTGTTTAATAATCGTTTGCACATATCTGCAGATTTTTCTAACCCTGTATTTTCTTTACTGCAATTTCTTTTTATTCTAAGAAGCTGACCATTTGGGATGTTCTTTTTTGTGTGTGATGGATATTGACTATCATGGTGGAGGATGGCATTTCAATCTGTCTCCTTCCTAAAAACAGTTGTCGCTAGTCTGCTGTTCTTTACATATATTGTCAGATCCCCAAAAATTACTCTTTTTTTGCTATACTTCAACACAAACCTCAAATTATTATCACACTTGTTAATGTATTCTAGGAATTGTTTCAGATATTCTTCCTCTCCTTGCTAGATTAGTAGAATATCGTCCACAAAACAAATCCATTTTTGGCTGTGTCCCAACCTTTTATTCTTTGTTATATCCCATATGTTTTTGTCCTCCCAGCTACCCACAAAGATGTTTACTAGTGATTGGGCAAAGGTTGTGCCTATTGCTGTACCATGCACTTGTGGGTAAACGTTTTGTGCCAAAGGTGAAATAATTATTACTGAGTATCAAGTCCACCAACTGAAGTATAAATTCATTTGGGGGTACCAAATTTTCAGCTCTTCCCTGTAATTTACTTTTTACTGTTTCCAAGCCTTCTTGGTGCAGAATGATATTGTACAGGTTTTCTATGTCACTATTGACTAACCATATTTTTTCACCCATTTCCACATTCTTTAAGATGTTTAATGCATCTTTGGTGTCTCAGATACAATATATGATTTTACCTCTGTTGCATATGGTCTTATAAAGAAGTCCACAAATTTTGAAAGGGATTCTGTTACTGAGTTGTAGCTACTTACAATAGGCCTCCATGGTGTTTTTTTTCTCTATTTTATGTACCTTGGCTAGTAGGTAGATTGTGGGCCTTATTGGGTTTTCTGTTATTAAGAAATTATTTTCCTTTTCGGTGATCCATTTTTTCTCTTTAGCTGTTTGTATACTTATTTTAAATTTTCTGTTGATCTCTCCAGTTGGAGCTCCTGTAAGTTTTTTATAGAATTTTTCATCATTTAGTTGTCTTTCCACTTTTTTGTATGTACATATCTCTCCCCAACAACACTACCACACTTCTTTAGTCAGCTTTTTTAATAATTGTTTCCGGTAACACCTTTATCTGTTTTAATGCTAGCCTTCCCATATTGCTTAGATTCATATTTGTTTTGTAAATTCTCAAACCTTTGCAAAACTTTCTCCATGTCCCTATCTACCAATTTACTAAAAATATTGATTGCGCTGTTATTCTGCATGTTTGGTACAAAATTAGATTTTTTTTTATAAATTTAGCTTTTTCTCTTCGATACTCTTTTGCATCTTCTTCTCCATCTTCACTTATTGCACTCTTCACCACTATTGTGGTTGGTACTGTGGTCTGCATTCCCTGTTGTTTTGAAAGAAAAAATGATTTCAGATGTACCTGTCTATACATTTTAAACAGATCTATTTTTAACTTTTAAGGCATTTACTTTCTGTGTTGGTTCAAAGGAAAACCCTCTTTTAAGTACTTCTTCTTGTTTCACTGTCAACTTATTTTTAGTCAGATTTATCAGTTCCAGTTCTTTTTCCGTTGAGATCTCCGGGGGCCCTGTTCTCCACAGTAACCCCCAAAGTTCCCCCCTCACTCCTCTTCCTCTGTTTCTGAAGCCTCTTCCTCTTACCTCCCCAACCTGGTCCTCTTCCTCAGTTGAGGCCTGTTCTGGATCCTTCCCTGGGGTCCTCTTGAAAACCCTGGTCCCTTTGTTTCTTTGTCTGCTATCTGTTGAATCCATGTCACTTTCATCAGTTGTTTTGTGATTTCCTGTGCGAAATTGTTTCCCACTTTAGCTATTATATCTGTGCCTTTTTCCATGCCTGTTATATATTGTGCCCTCACGATAACCTCTGCCATCTCTTTCATGTTTTCCCCTTTTATATTCTGCCAAATCCTCTCTAAATTTTTTCATATCCATCTCAATCTTCTTTAAGGTCTCTATCTCTATTTTTTTTGTGTGTATTTTAAAAATCTCTAACTTTAAAATTTTTATTTCATTTTCCAATGTTTCATTATCTCTTTTTGCCTCTTGTATTGTAGCTAATATCAGTTCATTTGAGGCCTTATTCAAAATCATCTCCCAGTCTTTAAGGTAGTCTTCATCTTCCTCCCCAAAAGAGGGTGCTTTTTGAATACTAAGGCCCATAGGCATCTGCTTGTCCCTCCAATACTTGCTCAAGCTTAACACATGTAATTTGCATGTGAATTTGTCTTTTCATTAAGTTTTCTAGGCCTTCAACATTCACTCCACTACACTCATTTCCTTCTGAATTTCCAAACATGTCAGCATACTCTGCAGTCACAAATACTAGTTCATTATTTTCATCTTATGTAAAAGCAAAAGTTCCCATTCCTTGCATTTTTCTTTGGTCTGCCATCTTTGTTACTGTTTAATTTTTTAGTTTGTTTTCCCCTTCTCCTTTCCTAGTCATTGTATTTACTTCTATATTACACAGATACGTTAGGAGGTTCTCTTTCTCTTTGTATCTTTATTTTCTACAGTTATTCTAACCCTCTGGAGCTTGCATAACTCACCGCCCTATATGGGAGTGCCCTTGAAATTTAGCAATGCAAATGGTTTGTGCAGCTCAAGACCGCTTTATGAGCAGAAAGTTCTAGGTGCAAAAATGGCAGGGATTTAAATTATTATGTTAACTAACAGGGTGCTGTTAGTTTTCCTATCTGAAAACTCTTTCATGCTTTCCACCTCATTTTTGGCCCTTTTTTTGTGGGGGGGGGTTTCAAAAACTAGCATTATTGCCCATTCATTATTCACAGTATAATTAATTTTTTCTTTCTGTGTAAGACAAAGCAACTTGTGTTACTTATAAAAACCTTCTCATAAAACAAACTTTTCTTTGACAGTTCAGTCTTTTTAATTTACTCGGACCTTCCTTGTTCCATCTCGTGTCTCCATTTCTTCTCCTTCTTGGCTCAATTGCCTATATCCATGCCAGTACTCTTTGTGGGAATCTAACTTGGTTGACCATTGACTCCTTCGGCTTTTAAATTCCTGCTTTTGCTGACTGTCTGCTTGCTTTTTGGAGACAATAAAGTGTTCCTTTTTAAACTTTAACCCTGTGTCCAGGATAAATAGTTTTTTTTTCATTTCTCCACCTTTCTGCAGCCCTGTTGTGCTTGTAGTTGAAAGCCCAGTCAGGTGGTCAGCCAGGTGAACATGCTGACATTTTGAAGGCCACACCTCCTTTCTCAGAGCTAATACATCCATCATAGGGGATCCATTTTTGTGCTTCCTGTTGCTAAGCAACCTTAAATTCATGCTGCATGCTTGTTGCACCTTCTTATTTCTTCACCATTTAAGATTGCATACAGCATGCTAATTCTGTATCTGCTTACACTTTGTACATTTCTGCACTATCCCCTTTTGTGGTAAGTTCTTTCTATACTATTCACCCCTTTTATTACACCAAATTATTCATTAATCCAAAAGGTCATGTTAGGAGTTTATAATTATTAGTATTTACTCTTTGAAGGGGTTCCAAAAGGCCATATTAGGAGTTTACTATCATTAGTATTAATATTACTTTTTGAAGGTGGTTCCATTCATAAACCAGTTAGCAGCTTATTTATCTAGTTCCCAATTTGGGGGGTCTTCTGGTTTCTTTTTTGCTTACAACCATAAGGCCTATCTTGACCTTTTGGCCTCCCACCTACTTAACCAAATCCATCTCTGCCTGCCCCCATGTACTAGTTCTTTTCTAAATTCAAAAGGGTCCTTTGTTATATTTTAGTCATTTGAGCCATCTGACCTTCTTTAGCCTTTTTTGACCTCCTCTCATTCTGCTCTTAATGTGCTGTGTTATGTTGAACTCAACCCAGTGCCCCAGATCCCTGACTCACTCCCTTTTCAAATGTGCTAATCTACCTGGACTGAAAACTGTTACGATCAGTCTACACAGCCTAATTAGTAAAGCTGATAGTGTGAAAGTAAGGATATGCCTTTTCATCCCTCACATCCTGCTATTCACTGAAACCTGGCTTAATAGCTTATCAGACCGTAGTGTCACAAAGAGCATGGGTGGCACCAAGTATCAGCAGGATAGAACCACCCAAGGTGGTGGTGTAATCCTCTATGTAAAAGACAGATTCTCCTTGACCATCATCAGCTCCCTGTTGTTACCCCAGGAATTCAAATGTCTGAGGGTCATGTTAGCAATATCCACAAAATGAGGCCATCAGTATTCTTGGTTGATACAGGCCCTCTCTGGTGGCCTAAAATTAATTATCCACCTCACAAATTTCCAATGATCTCACAGCAGATTATAATTCTAGGAAATTTAAATCTTGACTAGCTCTCATCCTAATCTAATGACCTTAAGTGGCTCTGTGATGATTATGGTCTAATTCAGATGATCACTGAGCCTACTAGGCCCAATCAAAGAAATCTTTCCCACATCTCACTACTGGATTTAGTGCTCACCAATAGACCACAAAAGATTGCAACCACAGCTGTATTTGGTAATACCTGCAGTGACCATAATGCAGTATTATGTGTCTGAGGCACCTGTAAATCACCCAGAGTAACTTCCTTCCACTATAAAAGAAACCTCTCAAATTTTGGTGTGTCAAACTTCCTCCAGAATCTGGCAAACTGTAATTGGCAGCACTTTTACCTGATCCCTTCTGTACATACAGTGATATATGTGTTTACTGAGCAAGACCTCTCCATTATAAACAGACACACTCCTATAATTAAAAAAAAGAATTAAGAAAAAGATATTCCCCTGACTTACTAAGGAAATTAAACAGGTGTTAAGAGATACAGATAACCCTTGGGCTTTACCCTGGAAAAGTAAACTGCCCAGAATTGGGCAGTGTTCAGACAAAAAAGGAACTTTTACACTAAACTCATCCATTCTGCAAAATCAAACTACTACCTCAGCCTTTTTTGAAGCCAACAAATATGACCCTTCTAAATTTTGGCTGTCAATAAATTCTCATGAAGGTTGAGCAGCATCCCCTGCCCTTCTATGTAAAATTGAAGCAAATGGAAAAATTATTTCTGACAAGCAACTCATCCTGGAAGAATTTAATTCACACTTTGTGCCTAGTGGAATGGCTTTTGACCAATCACCAGCTATTGCGCTCACGTTAACAAATCCTAAACAACCCCTCCAAAGTGTAGCTCTAATCCACCATTTAAGTTCCAGACCATAACCTACAAACAGGTGGAGAACATCCTATGCATCCTTGACACCAAAAAGGACCCTGGGGCAGATGGCTTGGAACCGTTCTTTCTTAAAGTTGGGGCCTCAGTATTAACCACACCAATTACACACCTACTCAACCTATTCCTCCCCACTTATGAAGTCTCCACACTCTAGAAAACAGCTAACATAATCCCACTTTTAAAGCCAGAGATGATCCCAAAGCTAGTAACTATTGGCCTATATCAATTTTGCCTGTCCTAGCTAAGGTTCCAGAAAAATTAGTTAATGAACAACTCCAGGATTATCTAACCCAACATAATTTGCTCACACAATCCCAATCTGGCTTCAGGCCACTACACAGCACAGCTACTGCAATCATCAAAGTAACTGATGATGGGCTCACCTCCCTAGATCATAAATATGTGACAACTGCCATCTTTCTAGACTATAGCAAGACCTTTGACACAGAGGACCATCACATGCTGCTAATAAAGATAGCAGATGTTGGTACTGGTTAGAATGCCCTGCCCAGGTTCAAAAATCATCTAATGGAGTTTGTCCTTTAAGGGGCAGACCAAGTTGTCCTGGTGCACCCCTTCCCTTTACCTGAAGATGGTGTGCTCAGAGGGGGAGGGAGGAGGGAAGGGAAGGGAGGGACAGGGAGACAGAACAATAGGCAGGCAACAGGAGGGGGAGGGGCTAAAGGAGGTACATAATGGGCAGCACAGGAGTGGTTCAGCTACTTTTGCTGAAGTTTTGATTTACACTGAAACTACAGCACATCAGATTGGCATATTGATTGGAACAGAGGTTTGTACACTAGGAAAGAGAGGGTAAGGAAATGAACAGATATTTGAGTCAGAGATGATGTTTTTTTTTAAAAAAAGGGACTTTTGCTTGTGGATCATGGTTAATAATAAACTGTGGATGGTTCAGTGTGTGAGAAATGGTGCTGTAGACAGAGCCTTGTGAAAGAAAATGCTGCAGCGATAGCGAAGCAGGATAGTGAAATGCACATAAGCACAAGAGGGTATATGTTTGGTTTGTTTCAAGTTTAAGTTCTTGTGGGGGGTAGGAAGAAATAGGCTGTTGGTTAACTAGGATCTGCGGCCTATCCTGTAGGTAGGGAAATGGGCAGACTAGATGAGCCTAGCGGTCCTTATCTGCCATCAAAGTCTATGTTTCTATGTTTCTATGTAAGTTTATTGACCATTTAATAAGAAAATTTCTTATAACAAATTAAATGTAAGACATAAAGAATTAAGTATTAAGTAGTGAGACATGCCTAGATTTGATAAGAGAAAGGACTGTGAAGCAGCATGCGGTATTGTGGCCAGTGAGGCCTAGCAGGCAAAGTGAGGGGAGAGTTGTGGCCTGGTATTGCATGGTGGCTGCGCTAATTTATGAGCTGTAGAGTTGGTGTGGCAAGAAGCATGTTTTCCCTGGCATTAGCAATTTGGAGCTTTTGTATGTAAGGTCACTGAGACAGCACAAGTGACCCGAGAGTAGCTGAGTGAGCAGAGCATGGGAATATTGGGGAAGCACAAGGACAGGAGTCTGGCAGAAGAGTGAGGACCATGGGAAGGAGTGAAGAAGTGGGACGAGCAGAAACGCTGGTTACCTGGGGCAAAGGCTACCCCTCTGTGGTGGTTTTTCTGCATTTTTGGGCATAGGGGTGGATAACACAAGTTGATTTGAGCATGGGGATGTGGAAACAGTGGGGCAGGCCTGGATGGTACTTGCGCATGTCAACCACGTGGTGTGACGTCAGATGCTGCTGGTGAAATACAGAAAGAGGTTGTAGCTGTCTTAAGCTAGGGAAAGTACTGCTGTTTGGCAGCTTTGGGCAATTGGGGACAAGGAGATTAAAAATGATGGCATGGGTTGCAGAGGGGCTGGTTTTTGGGAGGCCTAGTGGAGCAAGGGAGCACAAGGCTCATGCAAAACCGCCACATGGTCTGACATCAGATGTCACAGTATACCGTATGGCTGGAAGGGGGTTGGATGCAATGGCAAAAAGAGGGATGTGGAGGGGGTGTGCTGTTGAAAAAGCAGCGAGGGGAAGCAGGATACTGGGCCGTGGAGTGGCCTCAGAGGGAAAACAAGCTGGAAGAGTGGCAGGTACTGGGGCCCTCATGGGGAGGGGGTGGGGGGCTGAGGCCAAGAGGCCATGTGGTGCAGCCGGGGACATATCGGAGCAGGGGGGAGACCGAATAGGTGTTTAGGGCCAGCAGTCAGAGGCATGAAGGGAGAGGAATGAATAGGCCTAGAAGGCCACAAGATGGCAATGGAAGGAGTGAAGGGGGCCATGGGGAAGAGGGCCTTAGGTGGGACCAGGCCATGCAACATGGTTTCAGATGCTGGTTTTATTGTGGTGAAGCAGGCCATTGGACAGGCCTCTTCCAAGGGAGGGCTGCATGCAGGGGTACAAGGCTATTAAAAAAGGGGGAGAAAGGGGCAGGGCATTGCAAGGCATTAATGAAATCAAAATCAAATCAAATCAAATTTTGTTTATAAAGCGCTTTTCAAAATTATCAAGGCACGAATACAATACAAATAAAACAACCAACAAATAGATATACGTTTAAAAACAATTAAAAGACAATAGGTTGGCCTAATCAAAGGCTTTCTCAAATAAATAGCTTTTTAAAGAAGCCTTGAATTGCTCTGTGGACTGGCACTCTCGAATCTGATGAGGTAGAGAATTCCACAGGGTTGGGGCCATAAAAGAAAAGACTGTAGCCCCAGATGATTGCAGATGAACCCTGGGAACCTCTAGCAATCCCTTGTTGGCAGAGCGGAGTGAGCAAAGAGGGTGGTAAGGCGGTAGGAGATCTTGCAAGTAGTCCAGTCCCTGACCGTGTAGGGTCTTATAGGTCAGCAATGCGACCTTGAAGGTGATTCTCCATCGCACTGGCAGCCAGTGCAGTTCGCACAGCACAGGTGTGATATGGCAAGTTCTTGGCAGCCCCATCAACAACCTGGCTGCAGCATTCTGCACCAGCTGCAGGTGACGGAGATCCACCCCTGGCAACCCTAGATATAGAGCATTGCAGTAATCAAGACACGAGGAAACAAAGGCGTGGACTAAAACAGGAAGGTCATCGTGTGGAACAAGGTGTTTTATCTGGGCAATATTCCTCAGATGGTAAAAGGAAGACTTGACAACGGCTGACACCTGTGCCTTCAGTGTCAGCTCACCATCAAAAATTACGCCCAGATTTCGCACCTGTTCAGAAGGTCTCAACTGTTTATCCCCCAGCACAAGGCCAGAGGAAAGTCCAGGAGGTAACTTCTCTACACGGTGACCTAAGTCCACCGCCAGCACCTCGGTCTTGTCTGGATTCAGTTTTAACCAGTTAGCACTCATCCAGCCCTGAATCTCAGCGAGGCAGTTGCTAAAGACTGATAAAGCGTCATTTTGTTTGGGTACAAAGGACATATAGAGCTGAGTATCATCTGCATAGCAGTGAAAACTCAGCCCATAATACCTTATAATGTCCCCCAACGGCAGCATATAAACCATGAACAACATGGGGGAAAGCACAGAACCCTGCAGCACCCCACAGGACAGAGCAAAGGGAGCTGAGGAAAAAATTCCTGATACTACCCTCTGAGTTCTGCCCATGAGGAAAGATTGGAACCATCTGAGGACTGTCCCTGACAGTCCACAGAACAGCTGAAGGTGTTCTAGCAACATCCCATGGTCCACGGTATTAAATGCTGCAGAAATCGAGGAGAACCAAGATCAAACGGCTCCTCTGATCTCTCGCTATTAGGACATCATTAAGTACCCAAACCAACGCTGTCTAGGTACTATGCCTCTTCCTGAAACCAGACTGGAGAGGATCATAGATTTCATGGGTGGTAAGAAAGTCCTTGAGCTGCAATGTGACTACTTTCTCAATAACCTTGCTCAAAAAGGGCAGGTTAGAGATCGGTCTGTAGTTAGCGAGACAGTCTGGGTTTCTTCAAAAGGGGTGTCACAGTAGCCTCTTTTAGAGACTCTGGAAACACCCCTTGGTCCAAAGAGCACCAGACTATCTCAGCAAGGATTGGTCTGATCACATCCATACACCCCACAAGGAGGCATGTAGGACCAGGATCCATACTTCAGTAAGTTGGTCGCAAGCCTTGGACAATCTTCATGATATCCAGGATCGCTGGCCGGTCAAAATCCATCCAGACAGATTGAGGGCCTGTAATCTCACATTGGCCACTGCCGTGCTCATTTGAATGCAAACTGCAGATCTCTGACCTGATCGACGACACCTTATCATCAAAGAACCAAGCAAACTCATCACACGTTATTTGTGAAAAAGCTCGCCGACCTCACAGACATGTTGGATTGCACAATCTGTCCACGGTCCAGAAGAGCTGAGCTGGTCGATTCCTTGATGCAGCTATCTCCCTGGACAGGAACTCTGCCTTCTTACGGGAGATTTCTGATTGATAGTCCATATAATTGGCCATCAACTTAAGTCTGTCATCTTCCAGACCAGATTTCCGCCAGCAGTGTTCCAATGTTCACCCAACCCTCCTCAACTCCCTCAACATCTCATCAAACCAAGGAGACCGGGGGCGGAGGGAGAGGGGGTGAACATGGACAGGAGCTATGGAAGCCAGAGCCCTCAACACCATATTATTATAGTGTAATACTAAGACATCTGGATCCATGCACTCCACAGGCCGACTCGATAGGTTCAGCACCATCATCAGACCCACAGGGGTAACTCCCCTCAAAGGACGGTACTGGACCATCTCCAAAGGGGTTGGTCTCAAAGGGGGGGCTGCAAAATTGAACCTTATGGAGTGATGGTCAGACCACCCAACTGGTTCCACCACCAGTCCAGAGATCTCCATCCCCAGGGTGAACACCAGATCCAAAAAGTGACCCTGAATATGGGTAGCAGCAGTAACAACCTGTGTGAAGCCCAATGAAATCATCAGTTGGAGGAAGTTTTGGCCAAAAAGTGAGAGTTCATTGTCGACCCAGGCATTGAAGTCCCCCAGGAACAACCACCTGGAGGGCTCCAACACCAGGTCGACAAAGAAGTCTGCAACTTCCAGCAGAAAAGCTTTCTCGTCACTGGGTGGAGGGTAAATGAGGAGAATTCTGCTGCCCACACCTGCACCCATGATACACTCAAAGGATCTGGGGGTCACCACTGGAACTTCCACAAGGCCCAACTTTGATTTAAAACAAATAACAACTCCCCCTTCAATCCAATCTTGGGCGGTGTATCACCGAGTACCTGGCTGGAATAGCTGACACCAATATGGGACCAGCATTCCCATCCAGCCAGGTCTCAGTGAAGCAAGCCAGGTCAGATGATTCAACAAGATCAGCAATAATTGCTGTCTTGTTTTTTGTAATGAAAGGTTTTGTCAGTTTTATAGAATT
Organism: Neoceratodus forsteri; assembly: GCA_016271365.2. Classification (NCBI taxonomy): domain Eukaryota; kingdom Metazoa; phylum Chordata; order Ceratodontiformes; family Ceratodontidae; genus Neoceratodus; species Neoceratodus forsteri. The sequence continues at coordinate 875,370,654 of CM057450.1, forward strand.
TATACAGGCATGAGAGTGAGGATGCGTAGCTTTTGAGGGGTATGTTTGGGCCCAATCATAGCTGGCTTTGCATACAATAATCTGTATTATGGGCTATTATGTGCATATGGGGGGAATGGGGTGGGCTTAAAGAAAGAGGAATATAGGAAATGGCAAAGAGGGGAGAGCTAAAGTCTCTCATCAGTAGTACAAAAAAATAAATAAAAAAAATCTGCTTAGCTTTTGAAGGATACGTTTGGGCCTAGGCCAAGCTTGTTGGACAATTAATGAAGATGTTTTCCTTTCATGTGTGGTCAGTGTCTCCACAGCTTTCATATGTGAACAAAAGGAAATGGAACCAAAAAAGAGCAAGCCATCTAAAGAAGACACCTAGTGGCCTCTTCTGGAGCTGGCGGAGTAAGCCAACAGAATGTGGCAGATGGTGGAGGAGAAGGAACCAGGGAGATCCGGGGAGAAGCAGAAAGTGGGAATAGAGAAAGGGAGCATAGGGAAACGGCCAGCAGGGAGGCCACGCTGCCCAACCAGGGGACAGCCACTGCTGGTGGTACCTCCCAGAGCAGCTAGCCCAGTACCTCCACAGCCTGATGACCAGGTACCATCAGTACCTCCCAAAGACCAGGTGGGGGTTCCCCTGGTGGAACCCAGACCGGATCCTCTGAGCACAATGGTTCCTCCGAAGCCATTATCTTTACAACCAGCCATGCAGAAGGACAGCAGGCCATAAGGAGCTGACAAGGCCACAGGTAATGTACCCAGTTCAGTAGCGGAAAGCATCAAAGACTATCTAAGCCAAATTATTTTGGCACTCAGGGCAGGTGGGTTGGGCCAGACTGAATCAGCACTGGCAGAGATTAGGTCAGATAAAGAGACAACGAAGGAAGGAGAGAAAGGGCTAGAGAATGTGGGAAAAGGAACAAGAGAGATAGGAATGCCAGGAATGAGGATAGGAAAACACGTACTGCTGGCCACAAAAGACAAAATATGAAGGGGGGAGTATGTGGATAATTTTCCTTTAGTAAGCCTAGAATCGGCAGCAAAATATGATGAAACAGAGAATATAGGAAAGAGGGGAAATGGCAGCAGTGGTAGTTTTATTGGGTAAGAAAGAGGAGGACAAATTTACTAAAGGGAGGACTTGGGATGGATGGTTTGTAGGGTTTGCCACGTATTCAGCGATAGTACTGGAGAAGAAGCCAGAGCTGGGCATTACACTCATCACATCTCAATGATAATAAGGCGGGTGAAGACAAAGGGAGGGTTGGGGTGGATATACTATGCTGAATTCTTCCGACAAAGGATGGCGATGTACGGGGATGTAAGATGGGACACGAAACAATTAGATTTGTGGATTGACTATGTAACCGATCAGTCCACACTGGAAGGGGAGACAGGGAGAAGGGGCGTGATGCTCCAGAGGTATAGTTAGGGTTACAATAGGGCTGTTTGTTCCTGGCCACAATGCTGCTTTCAGCATGCATGCTTCAAATGTGGGGGAATGCACCAGGTGAGCAGATGCAGAATGACATGGGCACAGGGGCCCATGGGTCAAGGGGAAGGAACAAATCAACAGTTTGTTCAAGAAGAGCAAGGGTATAGATGGCAGGTGTGTAACAGAGGGGGGAGAGGCAGAGGGCATACAGTTAGGGGGGTCAGATTTACTGACTGTCTGTGCCAAGAAAATGGTAGGGTGGGGGAGTATGGCAGAAGGGAAAGACAGAGGACAGGGGATCGATTCCAAGAAGCAAGAACGCCCATCAAGACTGATGCATGGGAGAACTGGTTAGAAAGATACCCAGATAAAAAGGGGCAGAGACACTCAACACAGGTTTTCAGACAGGTTTTCATTACAGTATGAAGGCCAGAGGCAAGTGAGGGAAGCAAGCAACCTGGGCTCAGTAAAAAGAAAGGAAGAAAGCTTACGGCAGAAAATAGAGAAGGAAAAGGCAGCTGGCAGAGTGGAAGGGTCATACGATACTCCCCCATAGCATAAAATGAGAATTTCTCCATTGGGTCTGGTTCCCAAAAAACAACAGGGAGAATACAGGGTGATTCACCACCTGTCATTTCTGGAAGGGGACTTGGTGAATGATTTTATAAGCGAGGAACACGGTAAAGTGACTTAGACCACATTAGAAGGAGCAGTCCAGATCACCCGAGCAATGTCTGATGCTTGGATGGCAAAAAATGGACATAGAGTCCACCTTCAGATTGCTTCCGGTTAGGAGCGAAGACTAGGACCTGTTGGGATTTAAAATTGGGGGACAGTACTACTTTGTCAAAGCAATGCCCATGGGATGTTCCATAGCATGTGCTATGTTTGAGGCATTCAGCACCTGCTTACAGTGGATATTTCAAGAAAAACTGGTTACAAGATGGTTGGTCACTATCTGGATGATTTCCTTTTAATAGGCAGAGGAAAGAGTGACACAGAAAGAATGTTGACCAGTTTCCAAGCTATTGTAATTCTGAATTCTCAGTAAATAAGTAAATAAATAAATAAATATATGCAGAGAATTAGGAGTCCATGGGCACCGAAAAAACAGAAGGTCCCAGTAAGGTTTTAGAATTCCTGGGTATTGAAATAGACACCCTGAAGGAGGTTTTTAGGTTGCCAGACAAAAAAGTATTGAAGCTGAAGGAGCTGATTCAAGTACACACAAGTAGAAGAAGAGTGCAATTAAAGCAGGTGCAACAGGTCCTTGGACACCTAAACTTTGCATGCAGGGCAATTGGGCCAGGAAGGGCTTTCACCAAAAGGTGAGGAAGGGCTACAGTGGGAGTCACCAGACCACATCACTGGGTAGACATGGTGAAAGGAGTTAAGGAAGATTTCAGGGTGTTGGAGGAGTTCCACAGCACCTATAATGGCTGTTCCTTTTGGCAGGAGGACTGGGTTTATAACATGAACCTCGATCTCTACATAGATGCCGCAGGGGGCTTAGATATGGGGGGCTATTTGAGGGGAAGGTGGTTCGCGGAACCATGGCCTGCAGACTGGGTGAGGGACGGGAAAGTAAAAGACATCACACTGTTGGAGACCATGCCCATTTGGGCCTGCACCTTCGTGTGGGGTGAAGAGCTGTGGAAGCAGAAGGTGACATTTTGGTGCAACAACAATGCAGTGGTAGATGTTTTTAGATAACAGAGGAGCCAGGTCAGAAATGGTCATGGGGGTCTTGAGACAGCTGGTGTTAAGGGCTTTGAAATTAAACATGTCATTCAGGACAAAATACATAGAGGGGGTACACAATATCCTGGCTGATAGCCTTGCCCATCTGCAGCTGGATCATTTCCGAAGGCTGGCACCTACAGCAGAGGAGCAAAAGACACCCATATCAATGAACATCTAGGACATTGGCAAAAGGGAGCAGAACCGCAGTTTCACAGCTTATGGGCACCACGGACTCTGAGGGCCTACGAGGGGGCCTGGTGGGTGTTTTAAACATTCAGGGCAACACACCACATGGAGTTAAGTAGGCCACTTAAGGAGGAACAGTTAGGAAAATTCACAGTAGTACAATGGCAGAAAGGAACAGCCCACACCACAAGGGGGGTCTAATTAGCAGGGATGAGTTAGTTCGCAGCCTGAAGGGTTGGAAGGGCCCAACAAAGTCAATGTTGATTAGAAGGATGATGCAGGGATGGGGTAGGTTAAAACAGAGAGCTATGGATAGTAGAAGACCAATAGAGGAGCAGTGACTTGCGTAACTAAAAGGGGTTTTACCGGCAACCTGCAGATTGAAAGCCGAGACCTGGCTATTCCACATGATCTATTTAGTAATGTTTGCAGGGGTCATGAGAGTGAGCGAAGCTGTGGGACATGGCAGTAAGGATGAAGAAGAGGGGTTGGAATGGGAAGATCTAAGTTGGGGGTGAAAGAGATACGAATCATGATAAAGAGGTCAAAGACGGACAAAGAGGGTCAGGGTTTTACAGTAACCCTGAAGGCTCACATAGATGACACAGCATGCCAGTAAAGGCTTTGTGGGCTTACGCTGCAGAGCATGAGAACAGGACAGGGCGATTAATTGTACATGGAGATGGAAAGAAGGTTAAAAGTTATCGAGTCACGGCCATGCTTAAAAAAGGCAGGCAATTCCTGAGGGAGGATCCATGCAATTACTTATCCTACTCCCTACAGATAGGGGCTGCTTCACGGTGGGCAGCAGCAGGTGAGACGGTGACTAATATGTTCGAGAAGAGGTGCTGGCAGTCTGCCAGTTACAATAGATACATTTGAGCACTGCAGTATGGAGACTAATGTATCACCTGTGTTTTGTTTTACAGATACAGAGCCAAGTGGGGAGGGGGCATAGAAGTGTGATACAAAAAAAGGGAGCTAAGAACATGTATCAGATATTTAGTTTGCTTAAATCCTATTGGAAGAGGGAAGATCATGGAAGTATAGATCTACAGTCACTCCTACATTTATTGGGTGAAAAAGAGAGCTGAGAAAGAAGCTGGGGGAAAACAGCTGTACCAGGATGTGAGAAAATGTAGGTTGGTTTGGCGCGGCATCCGTGGGATGAGATGGGCACAATTGCTTCCTACCCTGAAATACTGTGGGGTGTGGAAGAGTGGGTAGAGGATTTTATAGGTCAGATGGCGTGCACCTGTCAGAGTTAGCCATAGATATGTTTAATACAGAAACAATGGGATTTATAGAAGCATGAAGGAGACATGCAGAAAATAGAATTAAAAAGCAAAAATGGAGAAAGAAAAGGGAGGAGGTCCCCTAAGTGGTGGGGGAACAATACCCTAAATGGAGGGGAAAGCCAGCCATCCAACGCAAGCTGGAGACGGGCTAATGGGGAAAAGGGGAGGAGGGGGGAAGAAAAGGAATAGGATGAAAAGAAGAAGACGCTGAAGGAGGAAAAGCGGTCTCGGTTTTCACCGTTACCTAACAGGAAAAGAGAAGAAGAAGGCACCCAGATTTTCATCAGGGGGAGCAACAAGAGGAAGAAAGAGGGATGATCAGAGATTGATATATGGATGCAATTAAATGCAATGGTGAAAGATACAATAATAAAATATGATGAGATGGAAAATGGAATTATGATACATAATAAATTAATTGCCAATCTGAGCACAACAACATTCAATGGTCTCTGTCTTTTTGTGAGAGGAAAAGGGGGGAATCCGGGACAATGGGAAGGCAACAATAAATGAAGTCTGAGGACCTGCTGTCCTCTGTTTCCAACTCTCTAAAGGCGTACCACAAGGATCTGTCATTGGGCCACTTTTTCATGATATACACTAATGATCAGGGTATTGACAGAGAAGATGTGAAACTGCACTGCTACATTGATACAGTGCTATACACGATCAAATGCAGCATTGTAAAAGCACTGCATTGCCTCCAAGCTGACTTCAATATTCTCCAACAAAAACCTGTTCATCCATACTCCTCCTTAATATGGCAAAAAAGAAATATATATATGTTGTTCGCCCCCAATAGCAAGCCGGCATCTGACCCTCCACCCCTGGCATTCTTTCCCTAATAGGTGATAAGCTGGAATTGATAGAGACTTTCAGATACTTAGGAACATGGCTAGATAACAAACTTACCTCTAACAACCATATAGATAGCTTACGTAAGAAACTTCAGCCTAGACTGGGTTTCTGCTACAGAAACAAATTAAATTTAACCCTAGATTCTCACAGAACCCTTGTCAGGGCTATGTTCTTACCCCTGCTTGATGACAGTGATTTTATTTATAGAGGTGCAGCTGCTGATTAACTTGCAAAATTGGATGTCTGTATCATAGTGCAGTTTGATTCATTACAGGGTTGCCTGCAAGAACCTATCACTGCACCCTCTACGCAACTATTGGCTGGCCTTCCCTCTCCACCCGGTGTCTCAAAAACCTTTATCTGTGGACCTACAAATTCCTCAGGCATGATGTTCCCCAGTATATCACAGACATACTTTGTAATGCCTCTAGCATTTACAACCAGAAAGCATGCAATCATATTTTGCTAGAAATACCAAGAATTGTTACTAAATATGAGAAATTGCCTTTAGGTGGTGTGCCCCAACTTTCGGGAATGAACATTAGACCTGCCTCAAACTGAATTAATCTCTAACCTTTAAAATAAATGATTGACCTCTACTGCTCTGATAACTATATCTGCTCCTAGTGCTTCATTATTGCTACTGATTTTGTTTCCAGTGTGCTGCTTTATTTTTTATTATTATACCCGAGATTATATATCTTTTTATCTGTTTCTGTACCTGTTATTTTTGCTATAACCTAGCAGACTAAATACTATTGTAATTTATATTATTCCTCAATCTGTACACATACCACAACTGTGATGTTTCTGTATTGTACTGTCTTAACCAGGACTTCCTTGTAAATTAACTTTGCTCAATGGGGCTTTTCCTACTAAAGCAAAACAGATGAAATGAATGAAATAAAAATGACTATGTTGAAAATTTGCATCCATAATATTGAAAATTATGAAAGTTGTGTGTAAACATTATACAATTTCAATGTCTCTTCATAAAATTGCTGCTTTTTTTACATTACAACACAATATGTTCAAAATAGTCTTTTTACGACCCCACCTCATAAGCTGCATAGGTAAACGTTATTAAATCTCACCTGAAAGGTGAGTTCATGGTGTGACTGTGAAATCACCTTTTGGGACAGATTTTTTTAAATTTCACTTCCCTTGTTCATGATGTGGGGTCAACAAAATGCCCATGCTAAAAATGTGGGCAAAATATTATCAAATGATTGAGTTATGAGTAACAGTTTAAAATGCATTGAAAAGCCATTAACCCCACTTACCCTGTGTTCAGTGAGTTCATGGTTGGGCTGCAGAGTAACAAGACATTCACTGATTGAGAGATTTGTAATGTTGGACCATGTCACATAAGTGAGTGGTGTGTGGGGGTGTGAAGTGGGGTATGTGGAGTGGTGGGTGGGGAATGAAACTCCACAGAAGACTCCAATGGATTCTTTCTTTAATGCAGGTTTAAATTACATAAAGAAAAATGAAGACTATGATTGACATTTGTTTTTTTACTGCTACTGACACTGGGGAATGGGCACTTCAGTGTCGGCAACATCTTTGGCAGTAACAAGGATAGGCACCCCAGTGCCACAACATACCAGTGGGAAGCATAAACTATACAGAGGAAGGGATGGCAGGACACATAGATGTATCAGCTCCAGGGGTGGGCACCCCAGTGTCAGTAATTATTAGTAGAGGCACTGTAACTCACACTGGGAGTTGGGCTCCAGAGTGTCAGTATCAACAATATGATACTGCTGGTGGAACTGAGCATCCACCGCTAGGGATCCTGAAAGCCCAGTTGGCATGGGGAGGATACCAGCAGCAGGACTGGGCACCTGCTGCTGGCTTTAATCTGTAAAAAAGAACAGGGAAAACAGTGATACCAGCACTGGACTAGAGTAAGACTGCACTGACATTTTTTGTATTGCAGAGCTATCTGTGAGTGGACCATAATAGCCACCACAGCAGCAACAGGCAGGGAAGTAGGGCCACATCAGCATGCACTGACATGCAGCACTGCTCCTAAGAATGGCAGCATGGTGTACTAAACTACAGTATGAACACATAATTTATTTATTTATTGAATTTTGATGACCAGGTAGGCCCACTGGACCCCGAAGGTCCCTATTTCAGGGGTGACCTGGGAGTTACAGGACTAGTAGGGAACACAGTTCTTACAGATGTAGGTTATTGCATGTAAACAGGTGAATATCTATATCAAGCAATGACATATTGCATAATATGTTACAAAGATTAGCAAAGTGAAACTAAGAAGGAGAGCCAGAGCAGCACCTGGGTCACAATTACCCTAGTAGAGTATTTTTGGAGGACAGCCCATAGAGAAGGGTTGGGGCTCCCAGCTCAGGTTGGAGTGAGGTAAGTGCTCAGGTAGTAGGGGTAGTGTGGAAGTGTCAGGTAACATTGCAATGGCATTGACTCACTAAAGCATGTGCCTTGAGTCTTGTTGAAGCTCGCAGGTGATGGAGCTTCCTGAACCTCAGGAGGAAGGTTGTTCCATAGGGAAGGGGCAGTGTGGGAAATGGACATGCCCCCTGTCTTGGTCCTAACCCTAGGGACTTCGAGAAGAGTTTGGTCTGAGGCCCGTAGGTTGCGAGGATTTTGCTTGGCAGTTATGAGCCCTGCGAGGCTTGGAGGAGGTGCTGGGCTAATTAGCTTATGTGTTAGACAGAGCACTGGGTACCTGAGACAGGCTTCAAATGAAGGCCAACTGAGAAGTGCTAGAGAGTCACAGTGGTGGCTCCTAGAGTGGGACTGAGTGTGAACTGGACTACCTTGTTGTACAAGACCTGTAACCTATTGAACTCGAGCTTGGCTGTTCCCTGAAGTATCGGGGCAGCATAGGTGAGTACTGGGAGAAGGACACTCGAGGCAATGGCAGTCCTGGCTTCAGAGATCAGCTGATCCTTGAGACGATAGAGTGTACCAAGTTTACCGTGAATTACTTTGGTGACTTGCTTCATATGTTGTTTAAGAGTGAAACCTTGGTCCAAAGTAAGGCCAAGATATTTCATGGAGGCAACCACTTCAGGTTTGTTACCAACTCTGGAAGTGAGTTGTAGGTGTTGTGATCTGTTTTGGCCTAGGTATCTGGGTCCGAACACCATGGCCTTGGTTTTGGTGGTATTAAGGACCATTTTATTCTTAGTAAGCCAGTCCTCCATTGTGAGTAGGTCCTCTTGGAAGGCTGGACCTAGGTCACTCAGATTATCAGAGGATCTGTAAATCACAACATCATCAACATACTGTCTGACATTACTGCTCCCACAATGGTTGTGTAGATCATCTACAAACAAGGAGAACAGGAGAGGACTGAGTATGGACCCTTGAGGTACCTCCTCCTTAAGGGGCAGTGGATCATAGATCTTGTCCTTCCACTTGTCCCTCTGAGAGCGACCGTTTAGGTAGCTTTCAAACCACCTGAGAGCATGAGTGTCCAGCCCTATGTTACTCAATTTGTGGTGTAGGAGTCATTGGTCGACCAAGTTGACAGCCTTGGAAAGGTCAATGAAGACCACGCCTGTGTTGGACCCTGAGTCAATTTCTCTAAGCACAACTGCAGAGAACTTAGTTAGAGCAGTGTCTGTCCCATGCTTAGCTCTGAACCCATGTTGAGCTGGGGAAAGAAGCTGGTGTGTCTCTGAGTATTCCCGGAGTTGAATGTACACCAGTTTTTCCTGGATTTTTGCAAGGTTGCAAAGCAGGGAGATTGGCCTATAGTTGCCAATGGGTTCTGCAGGCCCACCCTTGTGAATAGGGACCACATGTGTGTGTTTCCACTGCTCTGTAACAGTCTCTTCTAGAAGGGACCTGTTTATGAGCCAGGTAAGAGGCCTTGCGAGTGCTGGAGCACCGTCCTTGAGTAGTTTAGCTTGGATACCATCTGACCCACCAGATCCTCTGGTTTTCAAGGGCTTTAGTAAGGGGAGGACTTCTTTAACCTTAGCTAACCTAAGATGAAAAGATGGGTGGTCTAGGTTAGCAGGTTCCAGTAAGGGGGACATGTTTTTAGTCACTGGGTGCCCAGCCTTGTAATTGTCAAGGTTTGTGAAATGGCAATTGAGGGTCTCAGCAATGAGGGTACCATCACTCAGTAGCTGCCCATTGGCCTCTATGGGGCCTGGGGCTGCCTTGCTTTTTCCATTTATCAACTCGTTGATGTGAGACCAGAATAACCGCGGGTTGCCTAGGTTAGTTTTCTGGAGGTGATTGACGTATGCCCTTTTTGCAGTTTGACTGCATGCTTACTTTGGTTTTTAAGAGCTCTGTAGGTCTCCAGGTCAGTTGGGAGTGAGGAACTCTTGAACTTTTTCCAGGCTTTGTCGTAGCGGATCATCAGGGCTTTTAGTTGGGGAGTGATCCACTTGTAGCAAATACCTTTAACACGATGGGTATTCACTGGAGCAAAGAGATCAGCAGCACTCATGAGGGATTTCTGGAAGAAGGTGACGGTCCCGTCCAGGGTAGGGAGGCGTCGTAGTGGACTCCAATTGATGTTACTGAGAAAGGTATTATATTGCTCTGGTGAGAATTTAGAGTAGTCCCTCGATGTGAGGATTCTAGGTGGAATCCTGTCTGTCCTGTTCTTCCAGACACAGAAGATCGGCGAGTGGTCACTCAGGGCATCGGCCATAGTGCCTGCCAACTGAATACTCTGGGTTTGACACCAGAGCCCAGTCGATGGTTGAGTGCCTTCCCATTCTATGACTCATTCTGGTGGGTTCAGTAATAATCTGGGCAAGATTTACCACATGTAGCAGGACATTGATTGATGACTTTGCCTCCTGAGCCCAGTTCAGGTTAAAGTCCCCCAGTATGAGGAGTTCAGACGAGACCTCATTGGCTAGTGATTTAGTGAGAGTCTCCATGGATTGGAGAGCATTCTTAGGGGGGGCTATAAACACACCCAATGGTAAGGTGCTTGGCACCACCTAGGGTGAGCCGTATAAAGATTGATTTATTCTCAGGTGATGTGTTAGGCAGCATGATGATCTGGGAAAAGATTAGGGTGTCCTTCACATAGATGAGCATCCCGCCCCCCTCCTAGTTATTCTGTCTTTTTTGTAGTGGACATACCATGAGGCAGCTACTTTGTGCTCGAGGACAAGGGGTTTTAGCCAGGTCTCCAAGACTACTAGCATGTCTGGTTTATAAAGGTCAAGCCACGCTTGTACTTCATGTATCTTTGGCCGAAGGCTACATATATTCATATAAGCGATTTGCTGCCCCTTCAATGACAGCCAGGTCTGGTCCTGGGGGGGAGGATATTGAGAGGTTTGTAGTTCCAGGGCCAGGGTTCAGTTGGATATCACCCCCAAGAAACAATAGAGCTGTTAGTAGGAGATGTAGGGTTAGGGTAAAAGAGGGAGGCCTCACATTGAAAGGTATTCTCCTGGTTTAGAGAAGTGACCTGTAGCAGATCCCATTTCTTGTGAATTCATAGGCAACTAGGAGAGAGATAGTGCTCGCATGGGTGGGGGCATAATAGTGGCTAGTAGGGTGTATAGAAGATCCCTGTGGGCTATGGGTACTAGGGTCATGTAGGATAGTGAGCCAGCCCACCCAAAGTACAGCAAGAATATACATGGTAGAGAGGAGGAGACCTCTGTTTGGTTTACTGGGACACAGCTTGCAGATCCACGTTGGCTGCTGGCTAGGCATCCTTACATCAGGGTGATGATGCTGTGATTTCGTGCCTTAACCTGGCAGAAAAGCAGTTAGATCTCGTGTAGTTTCCACTAGTTTCCACAGGGAGACAGTCACTGTGCAAAGAAGACAGGAGGGAAACAGAGAGAGAGAGAGGTTCAGGACAAAATTGTTTTTGTACTAGGGGAGTACACAGGTTTACCCCAGTTACCTTCCTGACAGTTAACTTCCTTACAACAGCCAGCAAAGCAGCCCTCACTATGTCTGTGTTATCACTGGTCTTAGATCACATAGGGATACGCTAACAGTTAACTAGCTAACAGCAATGTCCAGCAAAAGCAGCCCTCACTACGCCTGTGTTATCGCTAGTCTTAGATCATATAGGAATACTTTAATTCATATGATACATTAGTCAGGCTAGCATCAAATAAGGGCAGCATACATTATGGCAAGTCTGGTTACAGTCTGTTAGAAGGCAAATATGAACAAGTTCAAAGACAAGGAACTGGATTCCAGCACCTGCAAGCAGATGGACCAGCTTGTGTGGCAACGACTAGAAAGTGAAGTGTCAGTAAGGAGGAGCTTTTTTTGTCGATGAGTCAACTGAAACTCCACCTAGTATATTGACCTCAGCCCACTCTATAGGCTCATAAGAGTAGTGGGCAGGGCAACTGTGCATTTAATGGGATGAGGGAATGGGGCGGGTGTTTGTAAGATAGTCACACAGTACCTAGCTTATTGCCCTTACTTAAATATTGTATGCAAGAATAAAGAAGCACTTAGGAATATATGTAAGGCAAGCACAATTCGATATACAGCACTGTTTTCCAAATATGCCTGTAGAGTAGTACCTAAGTTATACTTGTACTCAAGTGGAGCAGCTTAAGTAGTTAATAATCAGGCCATCTCTTAGCTCTAGCACTTCTAGCTGAAGATCCTGTTTAAAGGACACTATACTATTACAAGCCTGTACTTCAGATTATTTGGATGGCAAGCGCTAAGCGATCAATAAGTAATTTTTAGGTAAAAGCAGTTTCTCCCTGACACCTGTATTCTAGTACAGGGCTCTATACAATATTGTTCAGTTACCACATCAATGGAATTGAACTGGTTAGAGACTTGATCAAAACCAACTAGAGTATTTCATGGCAGAGCAGATAATTAGGTAATAGTTGTACAAAGTAATAGTTTCTTACTCAGACCTATCAGCGTCTGACCGATCCATGGTTGCAACAAATTACAATAATAAAATATTAAGGAGCTAGCTTTTGAGCCAGCAGGATTGGTGGACTGTAAGAAGGTAGGGCTAAAGGGTGTGGTATCAGCCCATTTAAAGGGAGGGTGGGAAGAAAATGCAGTCCTTATTCTCCACTCCCCTATCTGGCTCAGCTGTTAGCTGGAATGCAAAGGTAATAAAAAGCAGAGGTTTCAGTTCTCTGTCTGTTGTGGCAAGTCAATTGCATTGGCACCTGCAAAGCAACAGGGGAAGATTAAAACTTGGCTCGCGTTCGTTTCTCCGGGCAATCTGTGCTGGGAAGAGGGTGCACAAGAGGGAGGACACCCGGTTCACTGAAGTTAGCTGGCACCTCAACCTCTTGCTTTTTGGTTTTTGCTTTCTTTGGGATCGTTGGGGGGGGGCTCCCACCTTCCGGGGGGAAAATCCGATCCTAGTCCAGGTCCTTGGTCACTGCAGAAGTGATGTTGCCAGAAAGCATGCTGTGAGAGTCTCATCAAATGAAACCTTCACAACCTACATTTGCAAAAATAGCTATGCAGAAAAACCCACTGAGCATATGCAGAAAAAAATAGTATTTTTTCCTTTAATGATTCAAAAATGGCTGAACTTAGGAACATGACACTAGCAAAGGGACACACTTTGGGCTGAATTCTATCAAACCTGAAAATTTCAAGTTTCAGATCAAAATTGTTTTTAGTTATAGGTGGGCAAACAAAGTCTTAAAAACCCAGAATTGCACCATTTTTGCACCTCTGCAACTTTGCACAGACCCAATCAGAAAAAATAACTGACAGGATCCACAGATTATGGCACGAAATCTGTTCCTGCTAAATTTCACTCAAATTGGTGAAATGGGGGCCTCATTATTAAGGTGCAAAAATCAGGGTTTAACATAGAAATACTTACTTAGTCAATGAGCTTTAGTACTGTGATGAGCTACAGACTACCCAGTAGTAGTGGGTCGGAGGCTTGGGTTTGCTCACCAGTGTGGGACATTTTGTGATGAAGTAGGGTTTGCAGTGACAGGATAGTAAAGGCAGGGAAAAATTGGCAGATTGGGTGGGCCAAGTGACCCTTATCTTCTGTCAGATTATCTATGTTTCTACATTTCAGTCCTAATGTACAGGTGTTATAGATATAATAACTGGGCTCCATTGTTTCTCATAGGGGAGCCAGTTATAACTCTCCACAACAACCAGATGGTTAAAACAATAAACATACACCAGGTTTCCCAGAGATGAAGTCATGCCATGATCCACAAGCTCACAACCAAATGCTGGACTGCCACTGTGGAAGCACCCTCCCCCACAAATGGCAGATCCTCCAGTGCCAATTATACTACCTGACCAGAACACACAGCAGGTCCACAGAATTCTTGTGTCCATGAGTGGTGAGTTAGTACTTTTGTACTTTGATAAAAGTGAGACTGCAGCCAGGGAACACAAGCACTCTGATGCGGTGCTGTTGTTCAGGCAGAGGCATAATGGACAGCCACAACGCTAGTTTCTTCAAGCTAGAGGAATTTTTTGTTATATTACTCTAGTGTTGACTGTCTCTTTACTTCCTTCTTACCTCACCCACAGAAGGCTTGGTCCCAGGCACCCCGCTTAGGACTACAGGGATGCTATGTTCTTCCTCCTGACAGATGGGGACCACAGAACTGAAACTAGTAGAAGTCGCTCAGAGGCCTGACAAAATTTGGTTCCCTGCAATTATATAAAACAAAGTATGAAGAGGTTTCTAAACTTAAATTTTATACACACGCTTGGGGTGGGATGCTTTTATAAATCCCTTGAACTTTGATATCAGGGTTTATGTAGCATCTGATCCCAGAACACTGTACAATCCCACCTGAAGACAAAAGCGGTGGCATGTGACAACGCTGGCCCATATCCCCATGCTGCCCAGCCAGCTCCCCAAGCTCATCCTTAAACTTGAGTTGGTGGCATTCAAACACAACACACTACCTACTGGGTCAGTGGTCAGCCCTGCACACAACATTTCTTCATAATGTTTTTTGACAGTTTGTCCCCAGATTTTCAAAATTGACTTTTTATGATCCCCCCTTTCTGAACATTTCATTTTCATTTATAAAATACTGCCCAAGGCATCATTTCATTCCACAAGTGTGAAAACACATTTTGGGCAGGATTTAAAACATGATACCTGCCACATTCTTGAGGTAAAGTGAAAAAATGGCTATGATGAAAATTTGGGGTCAGAATATTGTAAATTACAGATGTTATGAATGATTGTTGAAAATGTTCAATACAGTATCATAACTTTGTTTTTGTTTTTTAATATCCTGACCCCATATTTTCAACATAGTCTACTTATTATCCAACTTTATGAACCCAGTAGGAGAAAATTTCCAAATAATTCCCAAAAGGTGATGCAATGAACAACTGCATAATTTTCTTTTGGACTGGATTTAAAAAAAAATTCACCTATCTTGTTCATAAAATGGGGTTCCAAAATGGTCATTTTTAAAATTTAGGAGGCATTTTTAATAAATGACCAAGTTACAACAGAAAGATAAAAACCTATTGGAAATATATTACCCACACTTACCTTATTTCTGAAGTTCGCACTCCCAGTTTCAGAAAGAGGACGTCTTTCAGCTCTGAGACTGGATCTATGATGGTGGATTGATTCTAGGTGAGGAGGAGGGTGATGGGTTGTTGGTGCTAAGTGGAGTGTCAGGGTGAAATGGGGTGATATGGGGGGGTGAGAATGGGAACCACAACAGACATTGATGGATGGTTTTCTTCATTATATGCAAAAAAAGACTATAAGGGACAGTTTTGTTATTCACAGGTACCAACACTGGGAATGAGCACCCAGTGCCAGTTTTCTGTTTGGTGGCACCTGAGGTGGACATCTTGGTGTCACATTGTTGCAATGGGGTGGGGACTAAGCTGCCATGGGGAGTTGGGCACCCTGATGTCAGGTTTTTCCTTGGGGCGGGGGAAGTTATGTAGCCAGCACTGGGAATTCGGCACTGTAGTATCATGGGGTGGGGATAAACAAATAGAGAGGGGGGACTTAGTTGGCACTGGGGGTGGGAAGTCCTGAGTCAGAAACATTTATGTGTTAGCTGGCACCAGGGATAGGGCTTCCCAATGTCTGGTTTGACTAAACAGGCCATGGATGCAGCTAATGGCAACCAAAGGGCCTTTAAAAAAATGAAAAAGCATGCACAGCTCTGTTCAACAGGGGTGGTACTATGCACTGACATGTAGCCCTGCCCCCACTGAATGAACATTGTTAAATAGAAATGCTTCCTGTTTACAATGTCAGGATAGCCCTACTCCCCTCAGACATGCATGCATTTTCATCGAATTACTGCATTAAGAAATGTGGTCATATAAAATCAGTTATCCTTAGAATGTTCATTTTTTAAAGACAGCATGCCCATGGTTTTCCTAAGTTTCTCAAAAATGGGGCAAGTAAGGGACACAAAAGAAAAAAGAGTGTACACCTTAGGACAGACTCTATCATACCTGCAAGTTAGAGGTTTGAAATCCTCCTCGTATTTTTAGTTATAGGTGAGCAAAAAAGGTCTTAATTTTAGCCAATTTAAACTTTTTGGCACCTCTATAACTTTGTCCCTGTTAAACTGATTGCCAATGAATTTCCAGGATCCAGAGATTGTAGCATCAAGTCAGTGCCTGCCACATTTCAAGTAAATCAGTTGAATGGGGTTGGAGTTATTAAGGTACTGTACAAATCCTGAGGTTTAACATTAAGGTCTTTACTCAACCCTACTATATAGGCATGGCAATGCCTGTATAATTACACTTGCACAGTAGTACAAGTATAACTATGGTTAAGCAAGGTGTTCAATGTTCAACCCAACTTTTTGCACCTTAATAACTTTGGCATTATTTGATGAAATTGCTGAAACTTGCCATGTGCAATCAGGGTTGTAAGTTCTCAAGACCTGAGTTTTTGGAAGGATGCTTATCCAGATTCTAAAATGCACAAACATTAAAAAAATATAAAAGTGTCACTTTTTGGCCATTTATTGCTCTCACCTACAGCAAATATGGTTTGAAATTTTTTTCTGAAACTTTCAGGGCAGAAGGGGCTTGTAGCAAGGGTGTGCCATTTGAAGGTTTCATGAAAAAAATATTAATCAGTTCTTGAGTTATAAGGTTTTGAAATTTGCCTTCAGAGCATGCTTAGTAGGGTTTTCAGGATAACGTTCTGAAGCAACCCAAAAATTCTTCTTTCAGGGCGAGTTTTTAGGTTTTAGGTCATGAATCATTGTATTGTTAGGTCATGAGAAAAAACTTTCAGGACCTGGTGTCCGCCATCTTGTTTAACTTGTGAAAAGAAAAAAGTTAGAAAACATAAAATTGATAGATTAAAAAACACACCTGAGCCTAGGAAAACAGGGCCTATTTAGCTAGATTCTGGAGTTTATTTTTTGACAAATGACCCAGAAATACCTTTTCAGGGCCTTCCAAAATCTTAAGTGCCCAGCTTAGTGAGAGATTGTATTTCTGGAGTGTGAGCTGTGAATTCTTTGGTCACACATAATGTGTTGCGACCAAACAATTTTTAGTTCACACTTAAAGAGCTACTTTGCATTTCTTGTTTTTGACATGGTTATAAATAACACTTGGCATTTGAAAGTGTCAGTGTGTGTGTGTTTGTTTACATAGCCTTTTACAGATTACTTTGTTTTCAGTAGTGACTGACTGCATGCTAAACATAGCTATAATCACGCAGCTCTGGCCAGATACTGACACTGAAAAATGTTACAGTAGTTCATAATGAACTGATAGTGAACTGATCACAACACAGACTGCTTCTATTTATCTATTCACAGCATCACTTATGATATGTTTTTATAATCTGCTGTAGACTGTACAATATAAACTGTAACCCCTCTCATTTTTTAACATTGAATGTAGTACCAGGATAAGATCTTTCATTTTGATTCATTGACCTTTTGCAAAGCACTGTTAAAAATATACTTCGGAATTCTTCAGGCTTTTTTTTCTTTATTTTAATAACTGGTCAGCAATTTTTTACATTGCCTGACCAAGTTATAATTTCCCGTTATACTTAGCGAGTTATAATGGGGAACACGTGCTGAGCCAGTCACAAAAACTCACTCCCTGATTGGCTCTGCATGTGGTCCAGGGTGGGCTTTCATTTTCCAAAACATGGCGGCTCCTCACTCACTTAGTGAGGAGCTGCCAAAGCAAGTGTTCTGGTTGCTTCTCCTTTAAAAAAAAAAAAAAGAATGTATCTCATTGATCCTACCATTTAGAAACTGCAGCATTTCTGACTCTAACTCGCTATCTGGATGATCCTGTCATTCAGCGGCTGCAGAGAACAGGAAATGGCAACGGGAAGCACTCTTACCAAAAGACAACTGCAGTAAGATCGCAACAGCAAAATAAATGTAAAACAAAAAATTGCTGACCAGCAATTATAAATAATAATGGATAGAGAACTGTGTTAAATTTGAAATTAATGGTTGCCCTCAGTGTGGGATGCCTTAATAAACCCCTCGGGCTTCACCCTCGGGGTTTATGTAGCATCCCACACCTCGGGCAACCATTAATTTCTCATTAAGCACATTTCCTCATCCATTATTGTATAGTAAAATATGTCATTAATAAGTTTGCTCTCAGTAGTGTCATAATTTGGTTTCTGTAGTTAAAAATCCCTAGTACCTGCCTCTGCTTTTATTGTACAGCATAAATGGAGCTACCAGGTCTCAGTATGGCTTACTAAATTGTGGTTTCTGTTCTCAGACTGTTTATATGAGCTGCTGGTTAATATCAGCAAACGTACAATTCACAGAAACAGCAAAACACACTGGTGCAACAATTTCACATATATTTTATAGAGTAATGCATAAGCAACACAAAAAAAATTATGTTGCGTTACAGCAGTGCACTTTGTCTGGAAACAGTTACAGAGTCAGTTTACAATCTGCCTCTAGTAAAATGTAGTCCGTTAATAGAATTTAACATGAAAACATTTATGCATTTCTTTATTCAAATCTTTTAAATGTTTTATAGAGCAAAACTTAGCATACCCCAGAAATATGGCATTTTACCATTGTTGTCCATAATGTGGTCAATACACAATGCCCTTGATTACCTACATGGTGCATATCCATGGTACACAGACAGAATGCCATGCAGCAGGGGTCCTGTTGGACCCCAGACAGTATCCACTGAAGGGGTGTGAGTCCCTTGCACTCATGACCCCTGGCCAATCATGCAGCTATGCACCATGAGTGGTCCGGGCATCTTGGGAGTGTGCCCACACTCCACACAATTCACTAAGGTGGATAGTGCTGGGAAAGGGGTACACAGGATACAGTAGGGGGCACTGCCATATATTTTATGTGCCCCCCACAATGGACAACCACCAGCTGCAGTAGGACATGAACTCACCCCACCCTGCCACACCAGCCCACTGGACTGACATGGAGGGCTGGGGCAGTCATTCAGGCACTCACTTGTAGTGTGAAAAAGATAGGGTCCCATGGATTCCCAGGATCCCCTGCTCATGTGCAGCAGGGGATCCACTTTGGGACCCAGGACAGGCATTCAAGTGGATGCCTGCCTGTGTCCCTTGATCTACCCCACACACAGATGTGCACTGGGGAGCAAGGCCATGGACAGGCCCTGTGTCTGTCCACCAGCACATAGCTACGTGGGTCGAGTATGTACTAATTTTGCATACATGGTGCATGATCATGAATATGCCCCATTAATTCTAATGTGTGTTTTGTGATACTCCATTGTAAATGAGAACACTTCTGGATTTAATATATTTATCTCATCAACAGCATGATCACTGAGATCCAAATTATCATCAGAACTGATTACATATAAAAAAATGCATTGCAATAACAAACCCACCCGACCACAAAAAGGAAAGTGAAAGTGCAATGTTCAGAGGGAAAACTATAATGGAGAATTTAGTGACTGTCTGTGCAACTGAGCACAACTTTGGTAACTAGTATAGTAATTCACTAACCACTCCATTACTGAAATGGCCAAACTAATAATGATTTTAACAAGAACTACTGCAAAAAATTAAAAATAACACATTACATACATACACACAACTAACTTTGGGGCTGCTGTGGGTAGTGCCATTAAGACCTATTGCTTTCATAAAAGGACTCCACATTCCTTGCATTTTTTGTGACAAACAACATGTTGGAGTTCCACCGGAGTTGCCCTCTGCTTCTGTGGAGTACTCTGGTCACACTGTACTATTTTTAACTTACAAAACAAAATTAGACTGTCCTGATCAGGACACTGGGGGACTGGGCACCCTGAGTGTCACTATTATGTTTCTGGGGGGGGGGGGTCTGAGAGGGAGGGTCAGGTGGGGGGCATATTCCTAATTTTAAAGAAAAAAAAAAGATGATCATGGTGGAACACGGAACACTCTACCATTTCCAAGATGGCTGCCACACTCTACTGCACATGCACTAGCACTAGTTTACGGTGGGTACCATTGTATACACTAGAGCAAGATTTTGTTGACTATAGAAATATAGAAACATAGAAAATGTCAGCAGAAAAAAACATCTGTCTATCTAATCTGCACTGTTGTACCTTATTGTACCCTGCAGTGTATTGCCTACACCAGGTTTTTGCCCACAGTTCCCCCTTTTCTCCTGCCTTCCTGTTAACCCCCATGTAAGTACTAAGCCTTTTACTCAGTCCTAGCTTTGCTTGAACCCATTAATGGTTTTTGTACTTGCCACTCCAACTGGAAGGCTGTTCCATGGCTCAGCCACTCTCTCTCCATAATGTAAAATGTTCTCATATCCCTTCTGAATCTTTCCCACACCAGCTTCCTCTCATATCCCCTTGTTTTTGAGCAACCATTCCTGCTAAATAGTCCCTCACAGTTTGCCTTGTTTATGCCTAATAGGAACTTGAGTGTCTCTATCATGCCTCGTCTCTTCCATTTGGTCTTCAACAAGTACTGTACCTATTCAGTGTCCAAAGCTGATCCACCTAGAGTCTGCCCTGTTGGCCCTGAATCATTTTGGTTGCCCTATGCTGCACCTTTTCCTGCCTGTTTCTGTCTTTCCTTAGACGGGGACTGCAGGACTGGAAGCAGTATTTCAGAAGGGGTCTCACTAGTGGTCTATAAAGAGGCAGTATTACTTCTTTGTTCCTGCTATTGAAACCCCTCCCAATAAACCCTAACATTCTGGTTGCCTTACAGTAGGCCCTGTTGTATTTTATGGTTTGTTTTAGGAAGTTACATATAATGAGTCCCAAGTCCCGTTCCTCTGAAGTACTGCCCAACTTAACCCCTCCTATCCAGTATTTCGTCTTGGGGTTCTTTTTCCCTAAATGCATCACCTTGGTCATTTTGCATTAAATTTCAACTGCTAAAACTTGGATCACCTCTCTAACCTCTACAACTCCCTTATCCTCTCCTTACTCCTACCCTATGGCAGAACTTAGTGTCATCTGCAAAGAAACACATTGCACCCTGTATTTCTTCTCCTCTGTCACTAATGAGCATATTGAAAAGGAGTTGCCTAGGACTGACCCCTGCAGTACCCCACTCATGACCTCCCTTTCCCCTGATTGGAATCCATTGACCACAATCCTCTGCTGTCTCCCACCTAAGCAACTTCTCAGTCTATTTAATTAAGATGTGCCCCTTTATTTTAAAAATGTTAATTTATCTCTGCTAACTCTAAACTAAAATTCCCCTTGATTAAATGTTCCCAAGTTATCACATTTCCTTTTATTCAGCATTTAGTAATTGTTTCAATTGTGTTTCCAGTTTGTCTGCTGGAATATAAAAAAGTGAAGATTATAACCAAAGTATACCTTTCTTGTTTATCAAACCCCATATGCCCCCTAATTCTAGAATGGAACTTATTACTAGATTCTTACTTTGTCTCATCTTTCTCTATCCCTGTAAAAATATCTTGTATATGCTATCCTGGGCTTTCCAAGTTCATTGACTCATGTATTGGATCTAGATATTCCTCTGTATCTGAAATGTCTTTATCCATTATTATATAGAGAATAATGGATTGGTAGGTAGTTACAATGAAGATTTTACACCCCCCCCGAGGGAACCCCCTAGTCTAGTGAATTTTAAAAACAAATTGGATGAGTACATCTTGGTTGGTAACCTTGGTTACCTCTAATGAATAGTGGGGACAACTTATATGGGTCTGTACCCTCTGTTGTCTTAATCCTCCTAGTATGACTCCTAGTATGCCACATGAACCCCGAGAGTGAAGCTCAAGGGGTTTATTAAGCCTTCCCACCCCTTGGGTGTGTGTAAAATCCAAGTTTTACACACCTACCCATCCTTTATTTTGTATAATTGCTGGGGGTTGTTTTTTCACCACAACAATTATACAAAATAACTGGATTTCTGTATAGATTCAAGCCACAGACCATTGGGGTTATAGCGTGGTCCATAGCAACTGGTTCATAAACTGAAGCAACTTTTTTTTTCTAACTTGCAGCTGATTAAGTAGTTGTTTTTTGTTTTGTTTTTTGTGCCTAGTAGAATTTTGTTAAAATAAAAAAGAACATACCACCGATTTCTGTCGGGGAAGGTTCCAGCACTGAAAAGCGGGGACAGACAGCACAGAGAGCAAGAAGTTTGCGGCAGGCTCATGCACCGAAGTAGGAAAACCAGGCGCATGTTTGTCATTATAACCAGCTAGTTATAATGTAAGAATTATAACCCAGTTTCCCTATGGAAAAAAATGGTAACCAGTTATTATAGTTCAATTGTAAGCTATTTTGCTTGCATAATAATAATAATAATAATCCAGGTCTGGACACCTCAAATCTCATACTACAGCACAATATTGTACTACAGTACTGTACTGCAAAATGTCTTACCTCATATGGCAGTACAGTGCTGCCGTACTGCCCAGTATTACAGTGTTTCTTACCTTATACAGCAGAAACAAATACTGTGCTGCAATCTTGCACCACAAAACTGCTTACATCACACTGCAGTAGAATACTGTACTACAATTAAGCAATAAGGCACAACGGGGCATTGGTGGTACTAGGTTTTCACCATGATCAGGGGCATAGTGAGGCACGAGTCAAAGCTGAGTGCCTTCAGTCCCCTGGCCAAGAGGGAAAACTAGTACCACCCATGTCCCTGGAGTGCTTTATTGCTTAAATAAACTGGGCCTAGAGGCAACTTTTAAAAAATGAACACTCTAAAAATTTTCAAAGCCACAAAAAATATCATAAAATATTGCTGAATTATGTAAAGTAGTCCTTCCACAGATGTTTTTCACCTGTCATTCATATGTCTCTTTTTTTTTTTACATTTAATACATTGTGTGATTGTTCGCCATGGAATAGAAGAATTTAAAGCTCTGCATTATTCCAATAGTAGAATGCTGCCCACCCCCCCACACACACACACATGGAATGGTAACATGGAATACATGAATTCAAAATTCTTCAGAGTTCCACTTGCATACATACACAGACACACACACAGACCTCAGGTGGAGCCAGAACCTCAATTGTATCTGTTGCCAGTTAAGGAGCAGGGAGTTCTCTGGCAAACTGGTAGGGATAGGAGGAGGATTTTTCATGGTCATCAAAAAAACACCAGCAATAGAAATTTTGATTAGTACTTGATTTTTTTTAATTTGTGTATGTGTGTAAGGAGGGGCTCTTGAGTGAACATAACATTATGTTATTTACTTACTTTATTTAACAGACTTTAATTTTTAAGGCCTAATTGAAGTTTTTTTTTTTTTATATATGAGTAAAGGTGGCAGCCATATTTGTGATGGAAATCAGGAAGTTAGTGGCTTATGGATTCTGTATGTGTCTTGTGAGTTGCCCCGGTTGGCAGGGACGTGTTTTTAGCAATGGCTAGAACCAAGTCTCAGCCAATCATGACACAGGGATTTCCTTGCCCCTTTTTTATAATGTCTTACCTCATATGGCAGGACAACACTGTACTACATTCCATACTACAATATGCTAACCTCATACTGCAGAATAATACTACACTAAGTCCTGAACTACAGTATTTCTCACCTCATACAGCAGCAAAATACTGTACAACAGTGGTGCTCTCAAGGAAACAACACAGTTTCACAGATTCTTGCATGGTGAAAGAGATTAACTGCCATTAAAATGTTTTTTTTCCCTACAGTAATTCTGTTACAGAATGCTGCAGAACTAACTACAGCCCTGTACTACAGTATTTCTTACATCAGAGTTATACTACAGTACATACCAAAATATTTATTAAATCATACTGCAGCACAATGCTGTACTACAGTCCTGTACTGCACCATTTTGTACATCATGCAGCACCACACAACTGTACCACAGTCCTATATTGCAGTATTTCTTACATCATACAGCAGCATAATACTGCTCTACAGTTCCATACTGCAGTATTTCTTAGCTCATACAGCAGCATGATACTGTTCTACAGCACTGTACTACAGTAGATCTTACCTCATACAGCAGCACAGTACTATATTACAGTCCTATACTGCAGTATTTCTTCATTATACAGCAGAATAACACTGTTTCACTGTCCCATACTATAGTTCTGAACTGCAGTACAGTCAAAGCCACTTATAGTGGACTCATCCATGTCAGATCAAAATGTCCACACTAACCGATGTCCAAAGTATGTTGAAGTGGTCAACCACACAGTACCATTATGTTCTGTCCCCCCCTCCTCAAGACGGTCTTTTTGAAAATATAGTACTGTACTAAAATGTTAAAACTGTAAAGTACCGTAGTAGTCTAGCAGTCTCGAGTTTTCAAGTTTATTATTTCTAATTTGTACAGTATTTCATTGTGATTTTGTTTCATGCTGCATTTGTTGTTTCCTTCGGGAGCTTGGGTTCATTGGTTGCTGCTGTGTCAGTGGTGAGCTGTGTGATGTATCAGAGTGAAGGGTCATGGTTGGTGAATTGGAATGGTGCTTCGTGCTTCAATGAACATCAGGTACTTTATGTTAAGTTAAAATGTAACTTTTATTCCTTTGTTCTGGGATAAAAACTTGCTTGGTTTTTTGTGTTATTGAGTGTGCGTTTAACAGTTTTTTCTTTGTTTTTTACATTTCTGATGTGGACTGCTGGTTGATTAAAACTGTCATAGTTGTCTTCTTTTCTTTTCTGGTTGTGTACTGCTTCCAGTCTGCCTCTGTCCTTGCAAGCAAGTCCCAATCTGGAACAACATCCAGACGTTGTTCCATTGCATGGTGTAGTGTGGTTAACACCTGCTGAACTTCGAAGCTAGTGATCATTGGTTGTGGTTCATTGTCATCATCATCGGAGTCTGTCTCTGGCTCAGGTTCTGGCTGCATCAACTCTACCACTGCCTAGATATCATCAGCTACAGGAAGATGAGCCTATAATTGTATTGTGGTTGCCATGCCACTCTGTGAGCAACTCCTTCTTCTGTCTCAGAAGATCTGAGACAGTGGATTTAGGTAGAATATGGTGTACAGCAAGGTCCCTAACACTCATTTTCAGCAAAGACTCAATTTGCCAAATCGGCTCCACCATCTTCACCAAACACAGTGTGTTCCTTTTGGTTGCCATTGCAAAATGAAACCTGAGAAGAGCATTCACAGTGGCGCTTAAGTGCAGCAGCAATTATCAGGCATGAAAGCCAGGTGTGAAAGGTGGCAAAAGGTGCTAACAGCTCATCTTCAAAGAACTTGCTATCTAAATCTGTTTGACCTAAGCGCTTCCTAATGTCTATTTAAACAAACTGAATTTTGAACAGAAAGATGTGGTTTGGGTTGGAGCAGTGCCTTTTAGTAGTAGTAGTAATAAAATGTATTTTTACAGATTATATAAAAGCAACTTCAAATGCCATTAGGGTTAAAATAACCCTCTTTACAAGGTGCACCTGTTTAGATGTCAGAATACAAGTTACAATAAAAACAAACAATGAGAAACTACACATTTAACAATACAAATATGTTACTTAAATACAAAACAGCAGTTTTGTGTCATAGTGCATAAAGATCTACAGGCAATTCGATTCATCTATTACATAAACAGTGAAAACATATATCTTGCTTTATAGCAAGGTTAAATTTAGCTATGGTCAAATCCTGAATTTTCAATGGCAATGAAAGTCCATTCCAGGTGGTAGCAGCTCTATACTGGAAAGTCAGGGTTACAAATCTGTTTTTATATTTAGGGACTATCAGGTCTCTAGCGCCACTCTTTTATAAACTAAACTGATGGGTGGGGCTGATTAATCTCTCTGCCAGACCAATAGGATGTCTGGTCTTATAGATTTTATAGACAAGATTTGACCAAATTCGCTGTCTCCTAATCTCTAGGGAGACCCAATTTAGCTTAATATACATATGGCAATGATGGGTATCTATTTTACATCTTAATACAAACCTTGCCAATCTATTATAACATATGTCAAGCTTATGAAGCTTTGTTTTATTAGCAATTGAATAAACATGACTTCCATAATCAATTAGTGGAATTATTAACTGATTGCTATAACCATCTATCCTTAATACCCAAGCAATTTACTATACTTCTA
Source organism: Neoceratodus forsteri (assembly GCA_016271365.2). Taxonomy (NCBI): domain Eukaryota; kingdom Metazoa; phylum Chordata; order Ceratodontiformes; family Ceratodontidae; genus Neoceratodus; species Neoceratodus forsteri. The sequence goes on from CM057450.1 coordinate 875,396,640, forward strand.
AATGCACCTACCCTGGAATGGACTTTTTTTATTACCATATTTAAATGTTATTCAAAAGATAGCTTATGGTCAACGAGCACCCCTAGGTACTTGTAGGCCAAAACCTGTGTCAAACAGTTACCTTTTACAGTTTTTATACATAGTTTGTCATTTTGTAAACCATTCTTTAATGCATATGGGCCAATTAACATAGTTTGGGTCTTCTTTTCATTTATGACAAGACCTGAGGAGGCAAACCAGGCCTGCAGTATGTTAAAATCTGACTGCAGGTTGGCCTCCACCTCCACCAGGTCTTTTCCATCACGGACCAAGACAGTATCATTGGCATAAAGCCTAATATGAGTAGACATTATATGGCAGGGAAGACTATTTATATAAAGGATAAATAACAGGGGTCCAAGTATGGACCCCTGTGGAACACCACGAGTCACTGGTAAAAATCTTGAACCAATTTCCTCCACCACTACTGTTTGAGATCTACCTTCCAAATAAGATCAAAACCAATTTAATGATTCAGTTGCTACAGTTGTCCACTGTAACCAATTATCTGCATTAGCTGGGTACAATTTAAGTGGAATGCACTGTATTTCTTCATCATACAGCAGCACAATACTGTTGCATGGTCCAGTACTACAGTACTTATTACCTCATACAGCAGCACAGTATTTTGCAACAGTCCTGTACTGCAATAATTTGCATCTCATAGAGCAACACAGTTCTGTAATTTAGTCCTCAGCCTTCTGCAATTCATACCTCATACAGAGGAACAGTATTGTATTACAGTTCTGTACTACAATATTTTTTACTGCATACAGCAGTATATTATTATACTACAGTCACAGACTATATCATTTCTTATCTCCTACAGTAGCACAATAGGAGTGCACAGTAGTCTCTGAAGGCCCCAATGGGTCTCTTTCAGCAGGTCCTGCAAACTGGAGTTGCACATATTTAAAATTGTAAAATAAGTGTGAATTTAATTCTGTTTCATGACAGTGGCAGATGTATTTGTAACAAATTGAAGGGGTTTATTGTGGATATGATATTACAAATAAAAAATATGGAATATGCCAATACAGTAACTATAGCACTAAGGACCAGCAGAAAAACATTTAAAGCATCTAAATATTTGGATGAACATGACAAACAGTTTAGAATCCCCCAAATACATCAATATTTACATCCATTTACCTATAGAAAAATAGATGACTAATACATGCTGATCTTAAATTTATCATATTTCTCCTGAGCATTGGTAAGTCTGAACTTTATGATTACATTCATCTGTATCTCCATCTATAATCCCATAAAGACAACAGTTCAAGCTGTTCAGGTTTGACAACCCAGAAAACAGTTCTGAAAGTAAATAAGTATTATAAAAAGAAAGATAAAAATCACTAAAGTTGACACGTGTGGACTCATTCACCACATCCCCACTAAAACTACCACATACATATTCAGACCATTCAACACTGAAACACTGACCAGATACACTATGTGGATGGTATGTTTCTAATGCCAAAGAGTTGTGGTTAAATTTACAAGAAAAGCATCATTTTTTTCTGCTGTGGTTTTTTTGGGATAAATGTAGGTTGAATGACAGTATATGTTCTGTTGATGAGAATTAATCATCCATGTTATTTGCTGGCAATGTGCTCTACTCATTGTCTCTGGTTCTTGTTAAATTCAGCACATTGTAGAACCACAAGTGGTCAGAGAGCAAGACTATGAAAAACAAAAGAGATGCCAAAGGCAATCATCATTTTGGGGCCCTCTCTAAATCTGTAAAGGGTTTTTCCTTCTCTTGGGGTACAAACCAGATTTTAAACCATCATGATGTTGCTGACACATCCAAGTGTCCCGATCATATTTTGGAAACACATGGCTCTGGCCAACTCTACTCCACCATGAGGGCTTGTTGTTGATTTTCTCCAAAATGTTGGTTTTCAGGTGGATCTGGCTTCATGCACCTGTGATCAGCTATTTCCATCCAGTTAGTAGAAGCAAAAAGATTAAGTCAGTCATTGTCATTTCACAGTTAGCCATAGCTCACAACTGACTGTGGGGGAAACGAATGTGCAAAAGTTACTTAGTCAATCATCAATTTTCAATTTATGTTGTATTTGTTTTATTTGTTTGTGAACTATATTGAAATGCTATTTATGAATACAGTATTCTGTAAAGAAATGGTATGCGGCAGTAACACTGACCTAAGATAATGTACCATGTACCTTGCTTTGCTGGCTGGCTTGCTTACTTTTGGATTAAAAGGCTTTTATCCTTCTACATCTGTTGTGGGGTTCTTTCATAAAAGTGGACAGTGATGAGGTGCTGACCTACAAGTGTCTTGTGAGTACTGTTTTTTGGTTTTTGGCCCTGCAATTGGCGTTTGAAGCTGCCTGCTCTTTTTGTTGTCCATTGTTTCAGTTTGGCATGCTCAGCAACTGTTGGCGTATTAAGAGATTGAATTGCCCTTATTGAACATGTTGAATGACAATGTTTCTAGTGCCAGTAACAATGCCCCTCCCCGGCAGGTCATTTCCAGTACATTTATTGATTCTCTGTTCATCCAAAAAGATGCTATAAATAATTTTTTGCAAATGCATAATGAAACCTATACTCAGAGGCCGCAAAATACCTTTAAAGAGCAGAGTGTACCTTTGGCCATTAAAAAAGCTTTTATTTTATTACAAAGGACAGCTTTAAAAGCTTGCCAACTTTATTGGCAGAGGGTGTCCTTATCAGCATATTTGGTGGTGAATAGAATGCCACAGGACCTACGTTGGACTATTAAACCAGCATTTGGTGGCAACAAGGACATTTTTGCATCCGGATGGCAGAAACATCTTTTAAAGTCCACAGCGGGTCTGATTGAATATATTTTAAAAGATGCAGAAACAGTGGAACAGGATATTAAATTAGAACTCATTGAAAGACAAAGTTGGTGTTGCCCTTTTCTGATCACATAGAATATGCACAATATTGTAGACAGTTGGAAGATACCATTAAAAACAAGACGTCAGAATTGAAAGGGTTAAAACAAGTAAATCTGAACATAATACGAGGGATTGTGAAGAAGGCAGAATTTTTGAGTGGAAAAAACAAAGAAAACCAGTCAAATCCATTTTAAAGAAACAGTCCTCATATGATCATGATAGACCATCATATCCTGATGTGTATAACAGTGGATCTGTATCTGATGTTAAGATTCCTTTTTTGGATCACAGCCAAGAAGACATCCTTCCAAACCAAGAAGCATTCAGAGTACAACAGGATATGTTGGTTCCCAATTCAGTACAGAATTCAGAAATGCAGAATCAAACATCTACTCCTTACCCTCACCCCCACCCCTACCCCCACTACTCATACAGTCCCTGGACCTATACATCTGCCCGTATATCCACTCAGGAATAGTCAGCACAGCAATTGAGATGCAGCCTGAGATTTACCAGATTTCAAGAAGACAAACACGGAGAGGCATGTGAGGTAGGGGAAGGAAGAATGAGAGGAAACAGAGGAAGCAGAGGTACTTATCATCGGGGGTAAGAGAGGGAATTATTACAAACAGAAATGGAATTACTAATTGATAATGATCAAGCTATTGTGATTAATATCTCTGAACACATACTTGAAGCTGAAATTAAAGTGTTACAAAAAGGGCTTTCTTTTGTCTCAACATCAGATTTAAATCAATTTGAGACAGTGGTGGATTTTTACAAGTTCACAAGGAAACTTAATTTCACAGCTTTTTTTCATGATGAAAATCAAAAAGAATATGAAATTAACAGTGACAGTGAGAAAGAAACTGATTCAACATATAGAACATCTAATTCAAGAAAAAAATCTACTTTTTTCCTCCACAGAATACAGCAGTAATGGTTTTTGAAAAAGCTTGTATTAAGGACTTAGAAAATTTGACATTACCACCAGCAAAATATTATAATTGCACTGTGGAAGAAAATACAGCTATCCATACTTTGAAAAATAGTAAAGCTATTACCATAAGACCAGCTGACAAGGGAGGGTTGGTTGTTGTTCTTAACACATCAGATTATGAATTAGAAATGTTACAACAGTTGAATAACAAGGATTTTTATACAGCTTTATCTTATGATCCTACAAGTAAATTCAATCAAGAGATTGAAGTTCTTTTAAATGAATTATTATTGGAAGGACTGATTGATCGGGATACTTTTGATTTTCTGACTGTAGAACATCCTATAAAACCAGTTTTATATGGACTCCCAAAAATTCATAAAGGTTTGAATAACCCTCCTTGTAGACCCATAGTGGCAAGTATAGGGTCATTGACAGACAATATTGCACAACTTATTGATTATCATATTAAACCCATAGCACAAAAAACATGTTCATATTTAAGAGACACCACACAGTTCATTAATTTTCTTGTGGATATTGAGATGAATCAAGAATTAAGTTTCAATGCTATGGATGTTTGTTCACTCTACACTAACATTCCACATCAAGATGGCATGGAAAGTTTGTATGAAAAAACATCCTACACACAGGCATATGTGGAGTTTTTGTTGACCTTGACAGAAAAAGTTCTCACTTATTATGCCTTTATGTTTGGCAACAGGATATTTTTGCAGAATAAAGGAATGGCCATGGGGCAGCCATGGCCCCTAACTATGCAATCATTTACTTGTCAAAATTGGAAGAAAAATTAATCTACAGCATTGCAAATCCATATTTAGAACTTTCAGACTTCTATAAATGTTATATAGATGATTTGTTTTTCATTTGGAAAGGTACAAGTGTGGAGTTGAAATTGTTTGTTACATATTTGGAGAATTCGAATTGTCATTTAAAATTTGAACTGAAAATGAATCCCAAGGAAATACAGTTTTTAGATCTAATGGTGATCAAAGAAAATAATGGGGACATTGGGACTAAGTTGTTCCAAAAAAGCACGGACAGGAATAGCATTTTATCTTTTCAAAGTTGTCATCCTAAACATGTTACAGCTAATATTCTGACTGGTCAATTTTTAAGATATAAACAGAACTGTTCACGTAATGAAAATTATTTGGAAAGTGCAGAGGAACGTACAAGAAGATTTATAGAACAGGGCTATAATATTGAAACAATACAAAAGGGATGTGAAAAAGCAGAACAAAAATCGGAACAAATGGACAGAAACATTATATCTGAACAAGTTTATGATATAGAAAAGGAAAAGAGAAAGAAAAGGAACACGAATAATAAAAATGCTGTACATATAAATGATGCTCCCAAATTTATCACCACTTTTAGTCCACAGGCTTTTTTGTTTAATAATATAATAAAAAACATTGGCACATTGTTACGGCTGAAAGTAAATTTCAACAGATGGTCAAAATTCCCCCTAGAATTATCTATAGAAGGGGAACAAATCTGAGGGATACTTTGGTGCATAGCCACTTTTGTGGAGGTCTCACAGAAATAGAGAAAGATAAAAATAGCACCTTACTTAAGGGAACTTTTCAATGTGGTAATTGCCATTTTTGTAAATTTTTTAAACTTGGTAAAGATTTTCAGCATCCAGTTACAGGGAAGAGATATGATATTAGAACTTTAGGAAATTGCAGTACTTCTAATATTGTGTATTTGGCTAGTTGTAAGACATGTCCTAGTTTTTATGTGGGAAAAAACACTCAAAAGTTCAAAGAAGGAATAGGGCAACACATACTGCAGTATTGCTCATGCTGATGGTTTATGCACCCTTTCACAGCATGTACAGTCTCAGGGGAGGAACATTATTTCATTTTTCAGATTATGAAAAAGGTTTTTAAAAATCCTACAGGAGGGGATCTAGATTTAAAATTGCACCAGAGAGAAACATATTGGCATTATATTATGAAATTGTATGTTGCTCCAGGACTCAATGATTTCTTCCAGCTTTCTCCATTTTAATAGTATTTTAAATTTTTATTCACACATATATGTATTAGGGTGCACATGTGCATGCATATGTATATGTCATATAGTATGTGTGATCTAATTCTGTTTTATTAATTGTTTTGTTTAAATATCTATATCTATCCATATATATATATATATATATGGGTCCCATTTTTTAATGGTAATACAGTTCTTATGTAGATTTGTATGTGTAGGATGGTTATAGGATTATTGGTAGGTTTTTTACTATATACAATAATGGTATTTCTTTAAGCATTGTTTCATCAATGCTTATTGATGTGTTTTGTACTAGATTTAAACATAATTTTTTATACCTGCACTTTATAAGGTAGTTTTGTATAAGATTTGGTACAAGATTTTATACATGGGGGGGTCTGAATCAGGATTAATTTTGCATGTACAAAAAAGGTTGAGGGTACCTTACTTTTAATCTTTACCTTTAAATGTGTATATTTAAGGTGTATTACCCCCTACTACCATAGCCTTGAAAAAGCGTAATTGTGACGCGAAAACATTCAGCTCTGTGGAGAGGGGCACCATGTACCTTGCTTTGCTGGCTGGCTTGCTTACTTTTGGATTAAAAGGCTTTTATCCTTCTACATCTGTTGCGGAGTTCTTTCATAAAAGTGGACAGTGATGAGGTGCTGACCTGCAAGTGTCTTGTGAGTACTGTTTTTTTGGCTTTGGACCCACAATTGGCATTTACAGCCGCCTGTTCTTTTTGTTGTTCAAAGTTGAATAAATAGTGTTACAGTATCACAGAGTGGGCAGCAGTACATGAGGAGAAACTTGTAGTCCTAAACTGGGCACAGTTGGGACATGGAGACCTTGCTGAACTGGTACTGTAGCTTCAGTCCTAAAAATCTGCACTATTAGGGGAATGCCAGACTTGCTTGGCATGTCTTGATACAATTATTCTATGAAAGGAGAAAAAAATGTACTGTACAGTAGAGTTGACTCTCTGTAGTTGAGTTTAAGCTTCTTATGTATGTTAATACTGCAGCAGAGACCACTCTAAGAGTGGTCTCGTGTGCACTTTTAGGGTATGAGAACCGTGAACTGCAGGTGAGCAGTTCTGCTACCTTAAGCGTGTGTGTGTGTGTGTGTGTGTGAGACCACTCTTAGAACTGTAAGAGTGGGCTCTGCAGCAGTATTAATATGTTATTGATCAAACTACATCAATAATATACATTGAAACATAGAATCTGTCAGTAGATAAGTAGTGGTGAGTGAAGTGGGCTCAATCGGCCCCGCAAAGTGATTCGCATAGTAAAGGCAAATTTGCAGAGTACTCCGCAACACCAAGTGGAGTACTTCGCATTATAATGGGTAACGCAAAGTCCATTGAAAACAATGACTTTGCGTTATTCCGCCTTCCCAGACCACTACTCTACCAATTTTAGAAACAAAGGGCATTGGAAACAATGTACTCCACCTCATTTCACCTTGTTTTTAAGCTTCGAAGGTGAATTTTGCAGTGATTCATGGGATTTCAGGTCACATGGGTTCTATATTGATCTGCACAGCCTCAGTTCAGAGTAGTGTGTTTAGGAAGCTGTAGGAGACAGTGTGCTCTGAGAGCTGTTTGTGATTCAAACCTTCTAAAAGCTGTTAAAAAAGTGTTTTTGAGTTTTTTGAGGGGCTCAAACTTTAGTTCATTGATTGTAGGAAACCCTCCTGTGCTCATACCAACTAGCGTTTTTGTTTGTGTGTGGATTTTGAATGTTAGTGTACAACATTGAGTGTGTGTAGTAAAAGACAGTGAAAGTGTGCATCAGGTGAGGGGCGTATCTGTGGTGTAGGTAGATTTAAGTTGAAGAAATAGGGATTTCTTTGTTTTTTGGTTATATTTTTGTTGTATAACTGACTGTGTTAATGTACAGACAATAATATTGTCAGTAATTGTTGACATTTTCTTGCTGATTGTGTGTTGTGTGGATCTGGTGCAGCAGTTCATAATTTCTGGTTGTTTACATTACAATACGTGGCATATTACTGAACTTTTCAATTTGCTACGCATTACTCGTTGACCATTGTAGACAAACTGTGTGTGAGTGTGTGTGCAGTGTTGCGTGACATCAAATAATACATCTTTTATTGTGCCGCAGTGTAATTGCAGGCACAGCAGTGTGAACCTGCTATCCACTGCAGCTGCCTGATTTTGTACTGCCATGGTGGTATCTGTTCTTTGTTTTGCTACTTGTACTGCCATAAAAATCTGCAGTCAGTGCTCCCCCCACCCCCACCGGCAAAAGGAATTGTTTTCCAGATTGGATTGTTTGTGACCTCAGCACCACTGGTTAGCTAAGGTGTTTTGACTTGTGAATTTGCATCCCTATCTGTTGCTGAAGCCAGAGTTGTTTTTTTGGCTTCACATCCAACATCCCCCCAATCAGAGAGGAAACGTACCAAAATCTAAATTTGTTTAGAATATTGTTGTTGATCCCCCAAAATGCCCACAAAGAGATGTGCAAGCAAAGCTGGTTCTCACCATGGCACTGCTGCCAGTAAGATAGTCCGTGGGCATTGTAGTACACAAACACAGAAGTGCATTGCTGATGTGAGGAAAGGTATTTCTCCTGCAATGTTTTTTTACAGCCCAATCAGTAGCTTCACTCATAGTTGGAGGAGATGATGTTTTCCCAGCCAGTGGCGTTAGTGCAGTTGCTGGTGGTGGTAGTATGAGTATTGCTGCCTCAAGTTCGACTTCTGACCAGTGTATCGTATCCAAAAATATAGTGGAGTGTGAAGCAGTGCAAATGAGTGGCAGTGTAGATGATGTCATACTTCCCAGTAACATCCTAGTAACTGAACCCGAGGATTCTGATAATCATGTCAATGATATCATACAATGTGATATTTCGTCCACCCAGGTTCATGTCACGCATTTTCCATGCAGTGATTCGCAGTGTGGTGAAAAAATATCAGGTGATGGTGGTGTTGATAATGATGATGATGTAGCTGTGGTTGCAACATGCAGTCCACATGCCAGCATCCAAGCAGAAGATGTGGATATGGGTGTTGTTGATGAATATAATGATGATGTAATTGACCCCAGTTAGGAACCGGAGAAAAAGAAATTCAAGGTGGTTGTGTCTGAGTCTGTTTGCATTAATCCCCCCCGTAAAAACTTGTGATTTACCAGTTTCAATTGATGATTATGATGATGACCCAGTAATAATGATAGGTAGTCATGGTGGTCAGTTGCAGTCCAGGTGTGCACTGCTCGAAACATCACGTAGCACCCCCCCCCAACTTCAGTGCTTAAAAGAACGGAGTTCAATAAGCAGCATCATGGACATGTTAAAAGTAGAGCATCACAATCCCTTGTCTGGGATTTTTTTGTTCAAGATGCAAATGATGAGTCAGTTGCAATCTGCCAGGTTTGCCATGTGCATGGGAGTAGAGGTAAAAAGGGGAGCCATCTGGGCACAGGAGGACAGCATACGCTTCTTAAGAATAGGCACATGGCACTTTGGACCCAGCACAAGATGACAGCTAATACCACAGTGGGGTGTTCACCCTCATCAGCAACCATAACGAGCATGTTATCCCCTTCCATGAGTGTTAAGTCCAATAGGAAATTAAATGTGTGCAGTAGTAAGGAAATAAGAGCAGAGGATTACTACAGGCATGATGTGGTGGAGGAGCATAATGATTTTGAAATGTTGTCCAGTGCTTGTGAGAGTAGCAGTTTTGGTGGTGGTGGTGGTGAATGCAGTACGTCTAGTGCAAGTGGTACTTCAACCCCGGTTGGCAAATCTGGCAAAATAACAGCATTTCTGGGTTTGTCATCATCACCTGTGCGACTGTCTTCATCAAACGTCCACACTCCACCCCCTACCATTTGCAGAGCAGAACCATTTGTCATCACACCCCGTGAAAACATTTAAGTCAGCCCACATTACAGAGTGTTTTTGCGCATAAGCTTAAGTACCCCCCTAATCATACAGTGTCACATGAACTTAATGCTGCTATAGCTGAAATGCTGGCAATAGATCTTTTGTCCTTCTCCTTTGTGGAGAATTCTGGGTTCCAACAGTTTGCTGCACGTGCCTGTCCAAAATGGAAAGTCCCATCCAGGACATACTTTTCGACACGTGCTGTTCCCGAGTTGTTCCGTACTGTGTCCGGCTCAGTAAGACATGCCCTTCAACACTCCTCCTCTCCATTCATCCATTTAAGTATGGATATGTGGACAAGTGGCAAAACAGCGGGGAGTTCATATTTGTGTTTAACAGCACACTGGGCGCAGGTGCAGGGGGTTGTTTGTAATGCTGGTAGTGTGAATAATCAGTGCAGTAAGGTGGATTGTTATGGTAGCAATCTTCCAGGAATTCGACAACATGCAATGATTGTTATGCACAATGTGACCTGTTCACACACTGGTGAAAACATGTTGGACGTGGCACCGACTGAAATTGACAAATTGCTGGACCCCCTGTCCCTGAGAGCTGGGTTCATAGCAAGTGACAATGGGTCAAATGTGGTGAAATGCATCACAGATGTTTTTTTTTTTCGTGTTCCATGCATGGCCCATTGTTTAAATCTCGTGGTGCAGGAGTTTCTGCAACACCCTGATGTAAAGGAAATGCTGACAGTTGCATGCCGTATCTGCTCTCACATTTCATGATCTGCAAAGGCCCGTGACCAACTTCAGCAGTTGCAGATGCAAAACAGCCTCCCTCAGCACCGCTTGAAGCTGAAAGCTGTCACCCAGTGGAACTCCACTTTATACATGGCAGAGAGGTTGTATGAACAATACAAAGCCATCTCAGAATATCTTGTGATGCACACTAGCTGTGACAGTTCCAGGGCCTCCATGTCTATGATGACTGAACAGTGGCACCTCATGGACTCTGTAATAACAATTTTGTGGCCTTTTGAACATGCCACACAGACAGTGAGTGGTGAGTCTGCCTCCATTAGCCAATCAATTCCACTGCTGTGGGTGCTGAGGCAGACATTGGTGGATGTACATCATGGCCTTGATGTTGCCGGAGACAGTGCTAGCAGTATGTTGCTAAAACACATGCTGACAGTATTGTACCAGAATCGTCACATTTTGAGCATTCAGCGTATTGACAACTTTGCCATAGCAACAATGCTGGACCCACGTTACAAATGTGGAATTGCATCAGTACTGGAGGGAGGGCCTGAACAGGTAAAAAATGTCAGTGGGCAACTAGGACACTTGGTTCATTTTTTTTTATTTATTTATTTTAATTCTAGGATTGCAAAGACCTTTGAGCCAAGGCTCTTTTACAAAAGTTCCACATCAGAGGCATTACGAACAATGATGAAATGATACAAAATAGGAGAACAATAGTCATGGTACAACAACATTAGATAATTAGAGACAGGAACTTATACAAGTCAGGTGAGGAGCCAAGTAGGAGACAAGTGGAATAAATGTGGGCCTAGGTATAGAGGCAGCTGGCCCCAGAGAACATTTGGGGAAAATGAAGGAGGGGGACATACAGATGCAGCCAGAGGCAGTTGTCAGATGGTGGGAGGAGGGGTGCAGGCAACATGGGTGAAGGGAAAGAAGGGCGGTGTGATGGTGGTAAGTGGGCAGGGGTGGATTGGTGGGGGCAGTAGGTCGATAATAAGTGCAAGTGGGGTGCGGGGCAGCAAGGGAGGGGGAAAGGTGGTGGTATCAGTGGCAGGACATGACAGCTCAGGAATAAGTGTAGCAGTCACAGGAGCTAGAGGCTATAAGGTGGAGCAGTAGTCTAGTTTTGGAGGTACCAAGAGATGGTGTTGAGGTGAAGACTGGGCTGAGGTTATTCAGCCAGAGAGAAGCAGTATATGTGAAGGAGCGTTGACCCTGAGCAGTACTGCAGCAGAGGATTTGAAGGACCTAAGTTTTAGAACCCCTGGTGATCTGCTTGTTGTTTCTGCTGTTGTGGAGCAGGGCAGTGACCCCTGGTGGCACAAGACTGAGGTTAATTTTCTTTGCCACTACGCAGGTAAGGAACTTTATACAATTCTGGAGTTGGAGCCAGCAGGTTTGAGCATACAGATCACAGGTATGTGTAAGTCGGTGTGCCCCAGTGATAAGCCGGCATGACTTGTTGAGGGTTATTGAGATACGTCTGAGGGTAGTCATAGTGGCAGAGCCATAGATGAGGAGTCCGTAATCAATGATAAATACCACCGAACTCTGGATGGCAAGCTTCAGTGCCTGAGGAATGAAATGTTGTCTGTGCCTCTAGAGGAGGCCAAGTCGGGTGTTAGCAGCTTTAGCCACACTTTCGATGTGTGCCTTGTAGGAGAGGTTGGTGTCAAGCAGTATCCCAAGGTATTTGAAACAATGGACCTGTTTGAGGATATTCCCTTGCAATGTGGAGATAGTCAGGGGGTGTAGCTTGTGTCTATTGTGGCAGCTGCAGAAAAGCATAGACTTTGTTTTCTTGTGGTTAAGGACTAGTTTGTGATTGGAGAACCACTCCTCAATGGCACTAAAACCAAGCTGGAGATTTTGTTGTAGAGATAAGAGGTCTCTGTGGGATGAAAAGACGACTGCATTGTTAGCATAGAGGATGATTTTCTCCTTGGAAGATTGTGGTAAGGAATTTAGAAATAGGCTGAAGAGTAATGGGCTGAGTATCGAACCTTGAGGGACACCAGAGTCAACTTACAAGGTATCAGAGAGAGAACTGGCAATTTTCACCCTTTGCGTGCGGTGTTCCAAGTAGCTTTTGAACCACTGTGCTGAGTCTGGAGAGAGAGACCAATGTTCAGAAGTTGGTTGACCAGTAGCCGATGGTAGACAGTATCAAAAGCCTTGGAGATGTCAATATAAACTGTGCCAGTAAGAAGGCCCTTGTCAAGGAGAACTATGTACAGCTCCAGTGAATTCAAGAAGAACAGTGGAGATACTGTGCCCCTTTCTGAATCCATGCTGTTGCTCAAACAATAGATTGTATTTGGCAAGGTGGACAGTAAGCTGGTCTGCCACGATCTGTTCAAGTGCCTTGGAGAGAGGGGGCAGAATAGAGATCAGGCGATAGTTAGCATGGCTAGTCTTATCACCACTTTTGTGAACTGGAGTGATGGTAGCAGTTTTCCATCTGTCTGAGAATTGACTACAGCGGAGAGAGAGATTCATGATTTTGGTTAAGGGACAAAGTACTTCCTCGAGAGTAAGTGACAGCAGTTTAAGGTCAATGGTGACTCCACTAACTCTGGATTTAGAAATAGCAGCTGTGATGTATCATCGTGCTTTTTTCAAGTTAATCTCCTTGAAGTAGAAATTGGAGTTATTTGTCTGAGCATCACGGGCACTTGCAGAGCATGTGTCTTTATGAAAGAAGTCAGGGGGGAAGACAGCACTAAGGTCGGTAAATGCTGTGTTAAAGGAGTTAGCAATTTTTGTGGGGTCAAGAGTGGGGGCCCTTTTGGTAAGTCAGATGGTTTTGGTACAGGCATTTTGGGCTTGTTTGTAGTTTTGTAGGTCTGATGGCTTGCATGTGGCTTTGGCCAGAAATGGTCCCTAGCTTTCAGTTGAGAGAGGAGCTTGGAGTCTATCCAGGGGTTGCAGAGTGTTTTTGCTTTACCTTTTTTAGCAGGGGTATAGAGGTCACAGGCCTTGTTAAAGGTAGCGATGAAGTAGTCGAAGGCCACATTGACATTTGTAGCATTGAAGATAGGTTGCCAGTCTTGATAACTCAGATGTCATTTGAAATGGGAGGGTTGCCCATGTAGGAGTACCCTGCTATAAATTAATTTGGGAGGTGACTTGAGAAATTTGTTGGACCATTCACAAATGACTGGGGAGTGGTCACTGAGGGAGTCCGGGAGGATGGAGGTATGAGAGATCCAGGATGGGTGGTTAGTGAGTACCCAGTCCAGAAGGGTACTACTGCCTGTCTTATAGTTTGTCCTAGTAGGGGTGATGACCATCTATGTGAGGTTGGCAACAGCTATGGCATCTTTGTGAGCTCCATCTGATGCAAGCCAATTAATGTTGAAGTCCCCAAGAAGGATAAGATAGGAGTCAGGAGGTTGAGAGTTGATGAACATGAGGACATTGTTGAGGCCTTTGGCTTGGTCCCGGGGTGGAATGTAGATGGTGATGATTGTGAGTGCTTTGTGATTAGGTCCAAGGAGTAGTTTTATGGGTAGGATCTGAGTAGAGGACTCAGTTGTCAGTGAATCAATGGGGTGCACCATTAGGGTGTCTTTGACAAAGATGGCACAGCCCCCTCCTTTCTTAGAGATGCAGTCCAGTCTAATAATGTTGTAGCCCTGTAGGGTTATTGCCAGGTCTGGCGCTTTTGGTGTCAGCCAGGTTTCCACCACAGCAAGAACGTCAGGGTTGTGTTGCCTTACAAAGGACTGAAGTGCGTCAAACTTAGGTAGCAGGCTACAGATGTTTAGGATTGCTAGGAGAAGAGCGCCGCCATTAGATTTGGGGTTTGGGCTGCGTGGTCCAGGGTTCAGATGAATATTGCCTGAGATCAGTAGGATGAGGAGAAGCAGTTTTAATGAGAATAGGTGCGGTTCCTTAAGGCCAAGTTTATAACATCGTTTGCTGAGGGAGTCATAGATGGGTTCCAGTCAGTAGCACCCGGGTGATGTGACCCACTGGAGCAAAGATAAGCAGGCCAGTCCACAGGGTGTAGTTGCTTTTAGTAGTAGCCAAGTATTAATTATAGGTGGGCCCTAAGGGGGATGTGGTGAAAAGTGGAGGGTTCCCTTGGGGCAGTAGGTTGTACCATAGCAGGAGATCGGGGAGGTGGGCAGGGGAGGTGGGGTCCAGGGAGGGAGAAGATGGGGGTATAATGAGGAGAAAAAGGAGAGTTAGAAGCATGGAGGAGAGTGCCCACGAGGTAGGCATGAAATACTCAGTTGGAGGGGGGGTAGAGCTGAGCCTGAACAGTTTGGTGTGATTTGATGGCAGAAGAGAAGCTAAAGGGAGCAGGAGGAGAGAGTTGGGTAAAGGCAGGTGCTGTGTGGGACAAAAGTGGTATGGGCTGGCGTGAAGGACCAGAACTGGAGATCTAATGGAGGTCACTGACAGAGCAAAGGCCGATGGCACATTTATAAGGTAGAAAAAGAAATGGGCAGACTGGATGGGCCTTGCGGTCCTTATCTGCCATCAACTTCTATGTTTCTATGTTTCTATGTTTCTATGTTTCTATGTTTCAATGGGCTAAGTGGGTGGGGGGAAGAAGGAGTGTGTGGCTTAGGCATATAAAGTTAAGGTAGGAGGAGGGGTGGGGGGTGAGCGTAAAATCACGGCAAATTCAATGTATTTCTATGGACACAGAAAGAGATTGGAGCCAATCAGTAGCAGCGTAGGCAGCGGGTGTCCAATCGGTGAGCGAGGCAGCAAGCGCTAGACCACTGGAAGCTGCCCACGGCTTCCCCGACCCCAGGCAGGAATCTTACCTGGAGTTGCTGGAGCTGTGAGGTGGGCGGTGGTGGTGGAGGCTTGGGCGGCTAGCTTTAGGAGCTGCAGCTGCACCGAGAAGTAGACCTGGCTGCCTGGTCAGGAGCTCGATCTAAGGGGGAGAAAGAGGAGAGGTGGGGATTAGTTAAGGCAGAGCAGGAGAAAGGCAGGTGATGTGAAGGAGAGGTTAAATCGAGGGGCATGGAGCGAGAGAAAAGTTAGGCAGTTGCAAGGAAAAAGCGGAGGGGGGGGGAGGGCAGCTAAGGTTTGGAACATTGGATATTCCAAATACCTGACACCAGGAGAGAGAGAGACGGTCTAGAGAGGCAGGAGGCTTTTAAAATTGTGACCTTAGAAGACAGGGAAAGTAGTGAAAGTAGCGAGAGGAGATTTCAGTAGCGAGTCAGAACAAAATTAACTCTCTGTTTTAAATAACAGTTCAAATGGCTGTATCAAACAAACTATATGCAAATATAGCAATAAAATGGCTGTAATCACACTTCAGATATACACTGGAATGTAGTTAGGAGAAAGCGGGCAAAATTACGGGAAAGTCAATGTATTTCTATGGGCGCAGAGAGAGATGGGAGCCAATCAGTAGCAGCATAGGCAGCGGGTGTCCAATCGGGAAGTGAGGCAGCAAGCGCTAGACCAATGGAAGCTGCCCGTGGCTTCCCCGACCCCAGGCAGGAATCTTACCCAGAGTTTCTGGATCTGTGAGGCGGGTGATGGTGACAGCTTGGGCAGCTAGCTTCATGAGCCACAGCCGTGCTGAGTAGTGAACCCCCGCTGCCCAGGCACGGGCTTGATCCGGAGTTGCTGGAGCTGTGAGATGGGTGGTAGTGGCAGCTTGGGCAGCTAGCTTCAGGAGCCACAGCTGCGCTGAGAAGTGGACCCAGCTGCCCAGTCAGGGACTCGATCCAGAGTTGCTGGAGCTGTGAGGCGGGCGGTGGTGGCGGCTTGGACGGCTAGCTTCTGGAGCCGCGGCCATGCCGAGAAGTGGACCCAGTTGCCCAGTCAGGGGCTCAATCTAAGGGGACACAGAAGTCACGTGCCAAGGTCAGCAAACCTCAGCAGCATAATCTGGCTGAAGGTGTACCTGGAGGACCATCAAGCATATCCTGCAAGGGGAAGGGGATTGCAGTTCCAGGTGGTCTGTCATCCAAAGCAGCTGGTGTCAACCCCTTTTTGGGAGCCTTTGTCCCAAGTTGGTATTTGTGAAATAAATGATTCCGGAGAACAGGATGATGCATCAACCACTGGACTTAGTGTGGCACAGAGAATGGTTGAGTCATATTTGTCTGAAAACAGGCAGCTGTCAATAACTGATGATCTTCTTTTATACTAGAGTGGAAAGGTCAGTGAATGGCTAGAGCTGACTGCAGTGGCACTGAAGTACCTCACATGCCCACCCTCCAGTGTAAGTGTTGAGAGGGCATTCAGCTCAGCAAGTGCAATAGTCAGGGATCGTTGGACAAACCTCTCTCTCCTGCAAATCTTAGTTTGCTAACATTCATAAAAATGAATGAGAGGCACATACCAGCACAGACTGCAACCTCGGTATTTGTACCCCAGCCTAGTCATGGTGGTTTTGGTGATGTGGAAATGGACAATCCTGGTGGCACTGGCAGCGGCAGCATAAAACGGCCCACCACTGACGTAGATGATGACACAATGGAGAAAGAATTTCCCAGTGGTCAGACTTCAGACATAGATGACTGTGAGGGCAGCTTTCTTTATGAGAATGATGATGTGGTTAATGCTGGCAGGTTTTAACTGAAGTTGTTAAAAGGTGCTGTGCTCCCTTGGAGTCAGACCACCACCACCACCGAGCATGAATTTATCCACCCCCCGGACCACCACCACCAGGACTAATATTAGTCACTGCCACCACTGCGCATGAGTTTGTCCACCCCCCGGACCACCACCACCACCACCGGGACTGGTGTTAGCCACTGCCACCACTGAGCATGAGTTTGTCCACCCCCAGACCACCACCACCAGGACTGATGTTAGCCACTGCCACCACCAGCAGATGAAGGAAGATATCACAGGGAATGTCATCATGTGCCACAGCTATCACCACCAGCACCCACCAACAGTGTCATTCAGACAATATTTCCTCATTACATTGACCAAGCCAAGGCAGAGGGAGTCGAACAGGAGACCACATCCATCAGCCACAGGTACAAAGCTTCTTAATATTTAAACTATAATGTGAGTATGTGTACTAATGTTTTTTATGCTATTTAACTTCCTTTAGCTGTATGTTTTGTTTTCTGTAGCTTTTCTGAGCCGCAACGGTCAAACACATACGGTAAATTTATTTTGTTTTTTTACAGGTAAACAAAAAAAACTTTCCTTCACTGAAAGTCAGTATGAATGGTGTTGCAGCTGTACCATACAAAGGAACCCAAGGAATATCCATTTGAAATCCATACTGGTGAGTATCAAGATTTTATTTCATCTGTTCAATTTTTTTTAGAAGACTGCAGCAAATGCTACCGAGTATGATTCATAAACTAGGTGACATGTGTATGTTACCAAAACTATTTCTGTAAGATATCATGCACTGTATTCTGGACTTGCAGCTATGCAGCCACGACCATGACAGTGTTGAAAAAGTTGCACACAGCTTGTGTTACTTGACAAGATGTGGTTTTGAAATGTAACTTGACTTGAGATTGAGAACCAGGGACAATCAAGTTGTAAGAAGCCATTCATTTCTTTTTTTAGGAAACTTCCTGATGCTTTGTTGTTGTGTCAAAGTGGCCTTATGCAAAGAAGTTCTTCAACATCAGCCTCCCCCCCGGGGCTGGGGCAGACATGCAACATGCAGAAGTCGTTTCAAACGATGACCATGATCATCATTAACAACCAGACTCGAGAACCATGCAGATGAAATCTGTGAAGAAGTAACCAAATAAGAAATTATTACAGACAAACCTGCAAATATGCTTCCCCCATCACAAAAAAAAAAAGTTTACCTTCATTGGCTTGAGAGTTATCCATTTCAAATTTCTACGCAAAAAGTTCTCAATCAAGCACTGGAATGTGCACACCTACAGTATCTGTGACCTGTGATACAAAACAATACAATGAGTACATGTCTATATATGTCAATACATTTCACCACAAACTGAGCATTATAACATAAAGAAACATTCGGAAAGCTGCTGGACATTCACTATAATGGAGCACGCACTCACGCTCTCCCTGGCATCACATCTTAACTAGTGATGCAGCGAATTTAAATTTCACCTGCGGAGTGCTGGCGGAGTGGTCAAATCTGCATCACGGATCACGTCGCGAAATTGTCCCCCAGAAGGCTAAAATTTACCTTCCCTGGTATGGCTAGCATAGCAGTTCCTCCCCCCACCTGTCCCACATGTAATAATTCTCCATGGTGGCTAGTGGTCCCCTCCTCTCCACCTGGTAATCCACCCACTGCGGAAATGTACAGTAACCCCCCCACCCGCATCCCTCCATACCTCCTTCTCCGATTCCTTTAAAAAATATCAGTGGTGGTCTAGTGGTTTTGGTAATGAAACCCGTCCCAATCCCTGTTCAAAATAAATCCCTGGTGATCCAGTGCCCCCACCCAGCCCCACCAGCAGCGAAATGTCCTGCCACAACCCCAGCTCCCACCCCCATCCTAAATCTGACTGGCAGCGGTAGACAGGCACAGCCCTCTCTCTTCTTCACAGCCAGCCCTCCGACAGAGTTGTCAATGAAGTTCATTCATTGACAGCTGACTGTCAGTCAGCAGGCCAGCCATGGAGGGGAAAGGAGGGATGTGCCGGCCCGCTGCCGATCTGATTTAGGATGGGGGTGGAGCTGGGTTTGTGGCATGGACATTTCGCAGCTGGTGGGGCTGGGTGGGGGGCAACTGATCACCAGGGATTTATTTTGAACTGGGATTGGAACGGGAGTTTCATTACCAAAACCACTAGACCACCACTGTTTTTTTTTTAAAGGAATCAGAGAAGGAGATATGGAGGGATGCGGTTGGGGGTGGTTAGTACATTTCCAAGGTGGGCGGATTACCGGGTGGAGGGGAGAGACCACTAGCCACCATGAAGAATTAAATGTGGGACAGGTGGCGGGAGGGACCGCTAGCCACCAGGGATCTCATTTTAATTAAACTTTTAGTTAAGTTTATTACAAATTTCACCCATGGACGGAAGGCAAAATGTCACCATGGAAGGTGAAATTTCACGTCCCTCCAGGTGAAATTTTGCCACTCCGCCAGGTGAAATTTAGCATTTGGTGACTCGAAGTGGGTGGCATTTCGTGGATTTCTCCATGAAGCGAATTCTGCCCACTTCACCCACCACTAGTCCTAACATAGCTGAGAAAGGGGGGCAGAATTTGGGCAGCTGTTCAGAATGGGAATTCCTCCGTGACATGACACACTTTAATGAAATTATGGGCATTTTTGACAGAAATGCATTGCACTATGTAAGGACATGTGGAGCAAGAAAGATTCCCCAGGAAGTAAGGCGCCCATATATCGGGCGCAATGCTGTAAGTTGGTGAATCTCTTTAATGTCTATTTCACAAGCAAAATAGTTATAGAGCCTCAGTAATGTTTACCTTGTGTCGGGACTCATGAATCGGATTTGAAGTGTTTTTTGCAAAAAGTATGAAGACTGAGCAATGCAACTATGTTGTGCTAAACTGCATGGGTGCCGTCAGTGTTCTTTCCTGTGTGTGCATACATTGTCCAGCTTCATGCAAACATATATATGGTAAGACTTGTTGCAGTATCAATAATAAAGATAACAAAGAATACATGATGTATATTTAATTGGTACCATCAGCACCAGCGGAGTAAGTGATATGATATTTTTTCAGCGGTATCGGGTCACTGTGCTCCTCAGTCACTCACAGTGCACACATGACTTTGCAGTGATCATAGCACAAAAAACACATGCTCTCCTAAAAGTTATGTGTGCAGTATGTGACTAAGGTGCACTCTGGCCAGACACCTCTGAAAAAGTATCGTATCACTTCGTCCACTGATGATGGTGGTGACAATAAAATATACGTTATTCTGCTCGCTGTTCTTTATACCATAAACACTGCAACAAATCAGCTACAGCAATATATGTTTGCAACATGCTGCACAATGTCTGATGTCACACACACACACAAACACACACACACACACGAAACAACAACTGACTGCACACATGCAATTTAGCACATCATACTTGCACTGCTCACACCAGCTTGTCCACAAGCACGCTAAAACAGAAAGACAACATTACTGAGGCACTGCAACAACAAAAGGGCAAATGTCTATTATTAAACAATGAAAAAAATACACAAAAACACTACAGCACAGTAGTGGTGGGGGGGGGGGTCCAGAAAAAAATCCCTTAATCGGGGATTCCATGGTGTTCCAGCAGCAGGTGGAACATTGTCAGTATTTGCAGCTGCTGTTGCTGGATTTGATCCACCTGCTGCTGCACAGCACCCACACTCTCATTGCTTTCCTTGAGGGCCACCCACACCAGTGTAATGTCTGCCTGCATTGCAGGCACTCTGGTGAGGTCCACTGCAGCAGGAAAGCCAGGTAGTGGTAGTGGTGGTGAGGGTGGTGCTGGTGGCTGTGGTGGCAGTGGAGGTGGTGGAGCAGCTGGTGCTGCTGTTGCCCTCCTTCTGCAGCGGCAGTGAGGTACAACACCCCAAGCACCCTCTGCCACAGCAGGGCCAGCAGGTAGATGCCTGGCCTCTTCAGTGGCAGCCTGCCACTCTACCTTGTGGTGGTTTGCCATGTGCATGTGCTGGCCATCGGTCCTCAAATGTGTCCCCCAGGGGCCACGGTGTACCTGCACACCACACAGATGGCAAACCACAATGGTGCTGTCTTCCCCCACACAGTTAAAAAACTGCTACACTGGGAGCTGCGAGGAGGACCATATATATTGCTGGAAGCACCTTCATTTACCTGGGGCTCCACCTGTGGCTGTGGAGGTGGTGGAGGGGGTGGTGCTGCTGGAGCCCCTGCAGCTGCTCCTGGTGGTGGTGGTAGTGGCTGACTCCGTGGATGCACCGCCACTGGTGGCACTGGTGCTGCTGTTTCCACAGGGAGAGATGCAACACCCAAGATTCGGGAGCGGTCCAGTAACACCTGACCACCTCCACATGTGTGCACTCCTCTCCTCTCCTCTGCCCACACCCACGGGCCATAGACTCTCCTTGTCCCAGGTCCATTGCGCACAAGTCCCCGACTCAATACTCCAACCTTCACATGCACTCACAGTCACACACACACACACAAAAAAAATTCAGTAGCAAAAAAACAATGAAAAACACAGTACAAAAAAAATCAAGATGTACCGTTTAAAAAAGCAGTTTTTTGTGCTCGAAATCACAAGATGCCAACTACAAAACAAACTCTCCTCTCTACACCAAAAAGGCTTACTCCTGCTACAACTACAAAGGAGAAAGTGAAAATAGCTGCTTTTCTGACTCACTTCCTTCCTGCCTGGCTAAAGCATGTGACTTACAGTATTGTAAGGTATGTCAAGTGTGGGGGGCTGCCTATAATGTTGTCACTTCACCTTATTTCCTATTAAGTCAGAATGACAATGCAAAGTCATAATGAGAAGGCGAAGTGAGCACTTTACAGTGGTCACTTCGCGTAGCGCTTCGCCAACGTGAAGTGGTCACTTCATGTCCAGTTCGCTGGCAGATTTTAAATTTGCTGCATCTCTATAGCTAAGGACCATACTGCTCACCTAGTATGCCCATTTCCCTACTCACTGCTGCAGCCCCAGATACAATTTGATCTGCAGCGCTCCTGTTCTGCACATCTCCAGGGTACCCTTATGTCTATCTTATGCACTCTTGAACCCTGTATTGTTTTTTTCCCCACCACTTCTGCTGGAAAGCTGTTTCATGGCTCCACCACCCTTTCAGTGAAAAAATACTTCCTATCATTACCCCTGAGCCTTCCACCTTTCAGCCTCATATCATGCCCCCTTGTTCTTGTGCAGAGTTTTCTCTGAAATATGCTTTCCACCTGTTCCCTGTTTATTCCCCTAAGGTACTTGAAAGTCTCTATCATGTTCCCCCTCTCCCTTCTTTCCTCCAGTGAATAGATATTAAGGTCCTTACGACTTTCATTGTAGGGCTTCTGGTGCAGTCCATGTACTATCTTCATTGCCCTTCCCAGGACTGCCTCTATTTTGTCAATGTCCTTTCTGAGATGTGGTCTCCAGAACTGGACACAGTACTCCAGCTGAGGCCTCACCAATGATCTGAATTTCAGCGATGTACACTTGCGGTGAACTGTAAGAGGGTGCCTGAGATTTAGGTTTCTTAATTTTATTCAGGGGGCACCCCCCCACTAAAGGATTCTCAACTCCAGGTGTGTGTGTGTCGGAGGGGTGCAAAACATAAAAAAAAAGGGGGGAGGGCGAGGAGTAGGAGGACGTGCTTAGCTGCTACATGCTATCTAATTGTGGAGAAGCTGGTGGAGCAGGAGCTGTATAATGCTATTTTTGGTTCTAGAAAAGATATGCCACCATTGCTATGAATCTACCTCAAAAGTTTTCATATCTATTTAAGTACAAAGCCTTTCCAGGTCATCTTGTGTGGCTGCAGTTTTTGCTTTCACTCTGCTTCAGGTCTCCATTTTTTCTTTTCAGAGTTGGAACGCAGACGGGGTGTAGCCGAGCTTGGGAAAATCATTGGAGAAGGCCTTGTGGGGGACTAACAGTGGTGGCAGAGTGCAAGCAGCTGGATCTGAAGCTATAGTACATGGAGGAAATGAAAACCAACTCTACTTACACACAGTCGATGGAAGCTGCAAGCGGAAGCTAACATTTTAAATTCTTTTAACTCCCCATCTTTACATTAATACAAAAGCTTCCAGAGTTTTTGCATAGTGGACTTGGAAGTAATTTTATAAAAGGGGAACTGTTGTTTTATTTGTTCTGTGTGATTTTGTGAGTTTGTGAGTTTGGTTCACTAGTACTCTAATACACTAGTGTCCTAGTATCCCTAGTATAATTCTGTATTCTAAATCTCCACACTCAAGTATTATTTTTAGTTATTCTAACTGCCTGGGTTTTAGATGTGTGTATTCAGATTGGGTTTCAAAGTCACATGACCTGTTACAGGGCAATCGTAGTGTCCTCCTCTAGAGATGCCATTTTTTTGACTGCGCGCTGACCAGAGAGTGTTGTATCTACTCCTAGAAGTGCTGGTGTCATTTTGTAATTGTTCTTTTGGGGCCAGGAGTTCTGCTTGTTCTAAGTGAGGTTCTAACCTCCGAGTGATTTTTAAAGAAACTACTTCAGCTTTCAAGTCGTGGAGTTTCTCTCTTGATCTTGCCAATGTGAGTGTTGGTAAAGGAAAGTGTTTCACTTAAAGTCCTACTAAAGTACTGCAGACGCAGTAAGTTGTAATAGTTCTCCAAGTGCATCTTAAGTGTATTAAGTGTATTAGTCTGAAGTAGCCTTAGCTACTTCTGTAGTCTCTTCCTTTCCTTTAACACTTTTATTTTTAATTTAATATTAATGTCAATACTAAATACTAATTTATAAATTCAGCAAGATAGGTGGATAGGTGGATTGAGACAGTGCTGCACCTAACTACTATTTTTATATGCCTCATTCTTTTCAAACATTTATAGCCTGGTATCCATTTAGCTTCAGTTAATTCAATTCCTTTTTGCCTAATGTAAGATTCTTATTTATTTATTTAGTTATTTAAACATATTGGAATTACAATCCTTTGTGTCAGAGACTCATTTACAAATGCTCCACATTAGATAACAAACATCAAACATTGTAACAAAGTACAAAGCAGGATAACATAACATAGGCAGTGGTTATAGGAAAGGAACAGTGCATTTATCAAGGCATATACATTCATAGGGCAGAAGAACAATACAAATAAATTCTGAGATAATGTTCAGCTTTGTTTAAGTTAGGCAGGATGGGGATCCCTTGTCATGAGTAAAAGGTTGCAATACTGACAAAACAAGGAAGTAGTCTAGGAATGGGCAGGGCACAAGGGGGAGGGGCCCCGTCAGGCTGAAGCAGGGGACTAGTGCCATTCACAAGTTTGAGAGGCACAGAGATGGTACCTGAGCAGGGGCTTGAAGCCACCAAGCTTGTTTTCCAATGTGATGGAGTGGGGCAGAGCATTCAGCCAGGAGGGGATTCTATAACTGAAAGATCTCTGTCCCATAACGGTCCTACAGTGGGGTACAAGGAGAGTGGGTTTGGTGGTGCTATGGGTGGCTATTGTCATGGACACAGTCTGCAGGAGTGTGGATAGGCCGGGGGTGTAAATCCTCTAGTTATCTTCTTGGCAATCAGGCAGGTCTGCTACCTTAGCCTCTCATCAAAGTTGAGCCAGTTGGTAAGACTGTACAGTGTGCAGGTGTGAGCCAAACTGCCACTGCCCATGAAAAGGTGGCATGCTATATTAATGGAAACCTTGAGTTTATGGAGGGCAGTGTTATCAGCTGCCCCATAGACTAAAATCTCATGGTCTAGGAGGGTCAGGACAGAGGATGAGACAGCAAGTCAGAGGGCATCAAGGGGGAGGCAGAGCTTATGCCGATAGAGCAGGCCAATTATGGTGTTGACTGCAGTGCTAAGGAGGTGAATATGCTCATGGTAGTTGAGCGCAGAGTTCAGGGTGATCTCAAGGTATTTGAAGGTATCCACCTGCTCAAAGGGTAGCAGCCGGGCATTGAGAACTTGCAGTGGGGTCCCTTTGAGTTTGCTCTGGTTGTGGATGAACAATATAACCTTGGTCTTTTTGTGGTTTAGAATCAACTGATTATCAGCAAACCAGGTTCCAGCCTCTCTGAATGATTTCTGGAGAGGCTGTTGTAGGGAGAGAGGGTCAGAGTGAGTGGAGAAAAGAACCATGTCATCAGTGTATAGAAGTAATTTCCCAGAGCAGGCCTTGGGTAGGATGTTTAGGAATAGGTTAAAAGGAATGAGCCCCAGGATGGAACCCTGGAGTACTCTAGAGTTTACAGAGAGACAGTTAAAGAGTGTATCATTTATTTTGACTTGCTGAAACCTATCAGATAGGTTATCAGCAAACCATGTTGTTGCATCCTGGGAGAGACCTATGTGGGAGAGGGCGGATAGGAGGAGGGAGTGATTAACAGTGTCAAAGGCTTTTGACAGGTCAATGAAGACCAAGCCAACCAGGCACCTGTTATCAAGAGCTGAGTGGATAGCACTGGTGAATTCTAGTAGTGCAGTGATGGTGCTGTGCCCTTTTTGGAAACCATTTTGCTCCCTGCAAAGTAGGTCATATTTAGTGAGGTGGTCAGTAAGCTGGTCAGAGATGACTTTTTCCAGGGCTTTCGAGAGAGAGGGAGAATGGAAATGAGGCAGTAGTTTCCAGGGGTGGTACGGTTGCCACTTTTGTGGATGGGGTGATTACAGCAGTTTTCCACACAGAAGGGAATTTGCTGAGGCAGAAAGAGCGATTAAGTAGACAGGTAGGAGGGGACAGGACTTCATCCAAGACCATGCGGAGGAGTCTGAGGTCCAGGGTGTCATTACTGTGATGTGTTTTAGCTAAGGCTTTCAGGAGGTAGGGTTTAGCCTCCCATGGGGAGAGTACTTTGAAACGAAGGGGAGGGTGAGGATGGGTGGGGGCTGGCGAGGGTATGGTGATTGAAGAAGTTGGGGTAGCACACTACTGAGGTCAGAGAAAGAGGAATTAAGGGTGTCAGCAATGAGCTGCAGGTCAGTGGAGATAGCACCATTGATATTAAGTTGGGAAGGGGGTAGATACAGTTTTCCCATTATCTTCCTTCAGGTTGTCCCAGAACTTATGGCCAAAGCCCCATGTGGAGGCAAGGGATGTTCTGTAGCATGGTCTTTCATAATTCCCAGGTGCACATATTCCATGCAGCCCAATAGCATTGTCTGTCAGATAGCTTGCCTGAATCAAGTGCAATGTGCCAGTGTTTGTCTCTGTGACGCATTTGGTCTAGGAGTGCCTGCAAAATCCAAGGGGTGTCAGGACCTTTAACAACACATTGCAACAGATGCGAATAAGTCACAGGCCGAGTTGAAAGAACAGATAAAGTAGTTGAGGGCAGTGTCTATGTCAGGGGTGTGATCTAGGGGAGACCAGTCCCAGCGGGCAAGGTGGTCTTTTAGTTGCCCCAGTTTACCTGGTTTGAGCCAGTGCAGGAAGACAATTTTGGGGGCTGGCTTCTTTACCTAGCATGACCAGGTACAGAGCCCTGGTGAGTGGTCACTTAGGACATTAGGGAGCACTGTGATACCTGTGATTTTGTCAGGGTGGTTGGATAACACAAGGTCAAGTAGGGTCAAGGTTCCATTAATGGGGTTTACGTGAGTAGGGGATGTAACGTGTTGGGTGAGATCCATGGCAGCTATGGCATCCTTGGAGTTAGAAAGCCAATTTATATTATAGTCACCAAGTGTTACTAGCTCAGACCTGGGGGGTAAGTGAGAGATGCAGCCCAGAACAGACTGAAATGTGTGTTTCTGGTTCTGGGGAGGAATGTAGACAGAGGTGATAACGAGGGAGGCCCTGTCCATGCCAGGAGCAACTTTCAGGAGAGTATTCAGGCACCATAATCCAGCTGGGGGGAGTGAGTGACCCCGTAAGGAATCTCGGAGATAGATCAGACATCCTTCACCATATTTCCCTACTCTATCCTCCCAGAAGATGGAGCACCCGGGAATAGATACAGTCAAGTCAGGGGTGTTATTTGAGAGCCATGTTTCTACTAAAGATGTGATGTCAGGCTGGTGTTGGGCCATCATCCTTGGAGACTGTCAAACTGTTTCAGGAGGCTACAGATGTTTATGGATGCAATGCAAAGTCCAGCAGCAGTGGTGAAGTTCTGAGAAGGGGCAGGGGGTGGTCCTGGGTTAGGGTAAATATTCCCAGACATCAGTAGAAGGAGAAAAAGCATTCTGAGAAGTTTTTGTCAAAGTTGCCTACAGTGGCCAGCACCAGGGTTATGGGGATGGATAGGTTTATAATAAACTATCAGGATGGGGACGGCTCAGAGTAGGGGAATGGACTGGTAGAGTGGTGGTCAGGGGCGTGAGATATGGTGGGGCTAGGTGTATGGTGGGAGTAGGGGTGGGGGAAGAGGGAGGGCAACTATGGAGGTGATATGGATGCATGAGGGGGCCATGGAGTCATCCATACTGGGGTAGGGAGGACCAGCGTGGGAGAAAGTAGGAGAGGAGAAGTATGCAGAAGGGGTGTGATGGGTGAGGGGTGGCCATAGCCAGCAGAAGTGCAGCAGACAGAGTATACATGAAGTGAGGCAAGAGGTACAAAAGGACACCCAGCAATGAGGCAGTCCACCTAGTGTAGCGGTAGCATCATGGACTGAGGTGAGAATGTGCTAGGATCAAGTCAGGGAGGGACTTGGAGAAGCTAGCCACAGAGCGAGGCAAGAGGAAAAGAAAGGAGGGGGAGAGGAGGAGGGGACCAGAGCTAGAGTGGCAGGGAGTGGAGAAAAGTGGAGTAGAGGGAGGTACAACACTACCTCCTAGTGGCTGAGAGTGATAACCAGCTAAGGGAAGGACAGACCCATAGAAAAAAACAGCATCACGTGAAGGATACTATCAATAAATTAAAGGACATCCTTGGGTGACTGGGTGGTGGGGTCGGTGGGGCAGTCGATGCAAAGCTTCAATGGGCTAACACCCCTCACCCAAGTAATGGCTGAAGAGAGGCAAGTTACTTTTAGGGACTTCATGGTTCTCACCATCCCAGCAGTGAGAGCTGTGTGCTGGCTTCAGTTGTGTGGTGGGATGGGGTTCCCTTTGGGCCTAAGTAAGGAGAGTGGAACAAAGGAATTTATTTGATATTCAGAAAGACCTTTGAGTCAGAGACTCATTTACAAAGGTTCCACATCATACATAAATTGCACAGGGGATGGGACTTAAGATACAGAAAAACAGCACATTACATAGTAATATTAACATTAGTATGCAGTGGGAGGAGCTCATTGTTTCACCCACAGTACACTGTGTGTGTTAGTGCACATGCACGAGTTGGGAACTGTGCTAACAGATAGGGACAGAGAAGAGCAATGGAGCCTGGGCTGGAGATGCTGAGGATGCCACAATCACATGGTAGGCCTCTGGCTATCCCCCCACAAAGCACTGGCTAACAGGTACAAACAACTGCACTGTAACTTGTATTATCCTAGGCAACACTGCTTGCACTAGACACTAAAATAGTACAGGTAAAATGTACATGGAAGAAACAAGTTCCACAACATTAGAAACTGTCAGAAACATTCAGAGAGGATCTTAAGCATTGCAAGTTCTAAGCACATAATAGCACAGGTTTAAGGTACAAGGGAGAGACAGGCAGTGTAAAATGGAGGGTAACAGAGGTCTTAAAGTGCCTTCAGAAAACAAGGGAGGTCCCAGTGCTGCAAGATAGAAAGGTCCTGTAGCAGAAACAATCAGTCATTGTTGGTGGGCAGTAAAGGCCCTTAACACCCCTCATGAAAGTAGCAGCTGAAGGGAGGCAAGTTACCTTTAGGGGCTCCATAATCTGCACTGTCCCAGCAGTGAGAGCTGTGTGCTGGCTTCAGTTGTGTAGTGGGATGGGGTTCCTGTGGGACCTGTAGGGGCTTCATGATCTGCACTGTCCCAGCAGTGAGAGCTGTGTGCTGGCTTCAGTTGTGTACATATACAGTATATATATATATATATATATATATATATATATATAGATATATACACACATATCAAATTCAGTTGGAAATGCTTCGGATCATCCACTGTTGAAAATAATAAGGGATATGGAAAAAGATGGGTGCAGAAAAATATGTTGAGGCTGTAGTTCATATTGCAGGGAAATATACTTATAGTGAAGACTAGAGGGCTGTTGGATTATTTTAATATTTAGTTTAAAAACTATTGATTGCAGCCATTTGTTGTATCTTTTCCCAGTGCTACAGGGGAATGACAAGGTGCCCTGCATCTCAGAAGCCTCTGGGCAGTCTTTCAATCACCCTAACTGCGGTGTTAACAGAGAGGCCTCATCTTCCTTGGTAATTCAAGATACAAGTGGAAAAGGACTTGCAGTGCACTTCGGTGGAAAGTTGTCTATTAGGAAAAGATCTTCAGAAAGTGGTAAAGGATTCAAGAGTTCAAGACTGAAATCGTTTTCTTGTTCCATTTTGGAACAGATACTTGAGAAGTTCCTTAGGAAATGGATATAACTGCTAGCTGAAAAAAAAAAACACTCAGACGGGACTCATATGTTAACTAGCTGCTTGTAACTGATATTGCATTTTTAACTGAGATTGTAGTAGCATTTTGCATTCTAAATATTTTACCTGGTCTTATATTACTATTATATTTTATTTACTATGGAAACAAGACTGTCAAAAAATACCTTCTACAAATATTAAGACATATAATAAGAACCAAACTAAAGAGCCAAAGTGTAGCAAGGGAGGGCAAAAGAGTAATAAGACAGAGCTGGGGGAAAGGAGGATAACAAGTTACGTCCTAACCAACTAAATTTAGTAGGTAAACATGAAGTGCTGAGAATACAAAGTTCTACTTTACCACCGTTCAGTTCCTCCCCAATAAGGTCAATTAAAGATACATCAAATTCAGTAGGAAATGCTTCAGATCATCCACTGTTGAAAACAAATAAGGGATATGGAAAAAGGTGAAACTCAAAATGTGGATACAGAAAAGTACATTGAGGTTGTAGTTCAGACTGCAGGGAAAAATGAAGTTATGGCAGGACAATATAAAGAAAAGGATAGGAAAGGACAAAATCAAAGTGAAAATGAGATGACTGGTGGAAAGAATGAAGTTGAGAAAATATCAGAGGAGGAAAATGTTAGAAAGAAAAATGAATGCAATGATAAATCACATCAGTTTCCTAGCAGATCATTTCTAATTAACGTTGATGCATTTTTAACTCCTTATACCAACAAACTTAACCTAGACTCCCCCAGCTATACAACCACCAGACATCTCATACAGACTGACCTCTACTATAGGAAATGAAGGAGACATGATACAAGAGAGTCCAGGAAGTGTTGATGAAATTAGAAATTACATTAATCACCAGAAGGAGGAGCAGTCTATAAAAATATTGAAGGAAATGAGGGATTGAATTAATTTAAATAATGAACTACTATTACATTTTACATCATTATTAAGTAAATCATTATTTATAAATGGACATCCTCAGGAAAATAATATAAGAGAATGTGGAGGTAAAGAACATAGAACCCAAGAAGAAAACAGGAAAGATAAATCTAAAAATACTGAAAAGGTAAAGGAAAAATCAATAAGAACAATAACAGAGGACACAGGAATTAGGGAAGTGAGAGAAACAGCTAACACAGTGCAAGAATGTAAAAAGAAACAGAAGGTTGCTAGCAATAAAAAGAAAAAGGTAGGAAGCCCCAAGAGGACCAAGCAAGGAAATAGATTAAAAGAAAAGAAACCGGAGGAAAGTAGGGGTAATAGAAAAAATATTACTATGGAAGAGAATGGAATACAATAAAAATACCAATTGGTAGAAATGATCCCCAATTCACTCGTTATATTACAACAAAGAGAGGAAAGAGAAGAAAAAGTAAATGGAAAAAAGATAGAAAGTAAAAATAAAGAAAAACTGATAGAAAAGGTTGTGATACTTCCCACAGGATAACTTAAAGGTATACCTAAGGCAAGAAATGAAAATGTAATGACTTTGAAAGTAGCGATATATAACATCTGCAAAGGCATATTAGGAAAGAGCTTTGCATGGTCTGATATATGCTCTGTATATAGATATCAGGCAGGAAAATAAAAAAGATGGATGTGTTTGTTGTTGCAAAGTCCATTAATGTGAGACATAAGTTGTTGGTAGTTCCTATGTATAAGAAAATAATCACATCTATGTTTTGGAAGAATCTATAGAAGCATGTTGACTGAAAGGAAAAAGTATAGACCCACTACAAGAAAACTTAAATATCCTGAGCCGGAATATTGCTGGGGTAGCAGGAAAATTTAAAGATATAGGCTGTGTAAAATTTTTAAATGATATCCAGTAATAATGTTACAAGAGACATGGGCCAATATGCAAGATGAATGTATACTGCAAGGTTATCAGTGTTGGGACATTGTGGCAAGGAAAAATAGTAAATATGGAAGATCAGCTGGGGGGAATTTGTACTTTTATAAGAATAGGATTTATCAAGGACATTAAAAAAGGACATTAATAATGTTATTCTAGGCCTGACTGTATTATAGAATAATGATATTGTTTGTATCTTGCTAAATGTGTATTTCCCTCCACACATCTCTAAAGCTTCTATTATAACCTCACTGGAGGCCTTAAAACAAATCGTTCTACAATTGGAAATTCAATATCAAGGCAAAATGATTTTAATAGGCAGAGATTTTAATTCCTGCACTGGTGCAGTCCTGGATGAAAAGACTAGAAATTGGAATTTGGATGACGTTATGTCAGTCCCTATAAGAAACTCGTTAAATACTGGAATTAAGCAAGGCGAGTTCTTGCTAGAATGTTTAAATACACCAAACATTCTAATATTACATGGACATTGTAGAGGTGATAGGAGTGGGAACTTGACTTATAACCATCAAAAAGGGGGAAGTACACTGGACTATGTTGTTGTGGATGCCTTCTCATATAAAAATGTGTTAAGTGTAAAAGTGCTAGACAAGTGGGACAGTGATCACAGACCAATAAAAGTGGTGGTATAGGGAAATGGTGAAACAACAACTGAAGATGTGGAAATGATTGATTGGGTAGATAACAACATGTTACTCTATCACAAGAAGAGAATAAAATGGACCCCATTAAATATACAAAAACTTATGGAGCTTTTGGAAAAACAAGAAATTAGAGATTTAAAATGCAGACTTTTGGAAGAATATTGGCAAATGGAAAAAAAATTGAGGTAGAGTGTTTTACAGCAGTCATACTTGAATGTAAAAATCTGGATATTTGAGGGAATAAGTAAATCACAAAAAGAAAATAGAAAGTATAAATGTTATAAAGCAAAATGGTTTGATGAAGAATGTGATAGGAAACAGAGATTAATTAAACAAATAGGGAAATGTATATCAAAATACAACCAAATAGAAGATATAATTGCCTTTAAACATCTGAAGAAGGAATATAGGAATCTCTTAAAAGTAAGAAAGGAACCTTTAACCTTGATCTATGGAATAAACTACAAATATCAATAGAAAACAAGGATAGTGTTGTATTTTGGAGTCTTGTAGCATATGGTTTTGACAAAGCCAGATACCTGAGGTTTGGAAATTGCACTTTGGAAAAATTGTTGGTGTAATAAATATATCTGCCTTTACAGAAAATAAAGTGAGCAGAGATAAGGTTTGTAGTGTTAATAGCTTACAAATCTCTAAAGAGGAAGTAGTGGCAGCAATTAAATCTTGAAAGAGAAATAAAGCTCCAGATGTAGATGGCATAAGTGCAGAAAAGTATCAAGCCAATCCAGAATGGTGAGCTGATAGTCTGGTGTCATTATATGAAAATATAATGCAAACACTATTCCAGAACACAGGAATATAGGGGTTGTTGTCCGTTACATAAGAAAGGATTACTGTTGTCCTTAGAAAATTATAGACCAATAACTTTATTAAATATAAATGCAAAAATTTTTTCAAGACTACTCTTAAGTAAATTACAAATGTGGATTTAGGATAATAACATATTGTCCAAAAATTGGGCAGATTTTTGTAAGGAAAGACCCACTATTGAACAAATCTTTATTTTGAGATACATACTAGATAAGTATCTTACTGGAAAAAAGATAAAAATATATACAGCATTTATAGATTTCAAAGCAGTGTTTGACTCAGTGAATAGGTCAGTTCTGTGGGATATTCTAGAAAAAAGGGGATAAATAAAGATCTGCTTGATGTAATAAAATGACTACATGAAAATACAAAGCTAGTTGTAAGATATAGTAAAGATGGAACAGTTACAGAGCAAATAAGGGCAATTAGAGGTGTCAAGCAAGGATGCTTATTAGCACCAACTTCATTTAACATACATATTGATACCTTAGTAGAAACTCTAGAACGTGCCGAATTATTTCTACCTAAGGTGAACTCTATACCTATTAGGATATTATTATTTGCTGATGATGCAGTTTTAATTTCCCAAATCCCATTAAAACTGAGAAGAGATATGACATCAATAAAAGAATCACTTAAGAAACTGGAATTGCAATTAAATACAGAAAAACAAAAATAATGGTCTTTGGGGGAGAGAAGAGGAATATAAAAAAACTGAAAAATAGAAGGAGATAATATTGAAGAAATAACAGGCTTTTAATATTTAGGAGTTATACTGAGTAGAAATATGGTTTGGAAGCCGCGTATGAATAAAATTAAAAATAATTTCATAAAAACTGTGTTAGGGATTAATAGATTTGCAAACACCTTAGCAAAAAATTCATATGTGACCCAATACCATTGTTATGAAGCTAAGGTAAACTCTCAACTTATGTATTGATCCAATGTCAGGGTTTGTTTTGTAATATTAAGGAGATAGTAACAGTACAAAAGCAATATTTGAAAAATTTGCTCAGTGTTCCAAAATCAACACTCAATGCTGTGGTTTGCTCAGAAACTGGAACTCTTTCAATTGCTACAAAAGTATTAAACAAATGTGTAATCTTTTACAGGAAAATAATGACCTCACCACCAGGTAGTCTATTATATCAATGTTGGTTGGAAACCAAACAGGGGAAATTGCTAAATAAAGAAGGCTGGCTTGACAAGCTAAACCAAGAACTAAATAAAATTGGACTGCCATATAATTATGTATATAAAGAATATATAGACACAGGAAGAGTCATGGATATAGCTTGCCAGCGATTGGTGGCTGTGGCAATGAAACATGATATTAGAAGTGTAAAAGATGCCAGGGAATATACCACACTTAACAAAGTGAAATAAAACTTTGGTGTGGAGAGATATCTTATTATATGTGAGAATATATAACAGAGAAAAGCTATGTCTAAACTGAGAATGGGAATCTCAACTAATAGATGGGCAACTGATTTTGGGGCACAGAGCAGAATGTGTGGATGTGAAAAATGATCAAATTAACAACAAAACATCTAATGCTAGAATGTCTGAAATGTAAGGCTGATAAAGAATAATTACTATGTCCAGTTTTTGATAACTGTGGAATACTAGCGAATGATACAAAAATGGAAATGATGTTAAATACAGGTACAAGAGTGGGCTTTTTAGCAGTTGCAAGTTTTGCACAAAAAGTCTTTACAGAATTAGAGAGGAAAGCTTGTTAAGTTGTAGTACATTGTTTTAAAATACATTCTGTTAATACAAGGAAGCTAGATTGGTTATAAAAGATAAAGTCACAAATGGACAAGCAAAGTTTTTGGTCTGAATAGGTACAATATTTATGTATGTAAAACTGTCTGTTTTTAAAACTTTGGTGTGTAACAAAATAGTTTTGTTATACATGCTGTGCAAATAAACTGAACTGAACAAAACCCCGACCCAGCACAAAAGACATGAGCGTACCCAGAACCAAACCCGGCATCCTCCCAACCCCAGCCTGCCACCAATCCACCATGCCACGTGGCCAGCTCGGCAGCCCACCACTGCTCTACACCGCACCAACCCTCCTTCCCCTTCTGCCCATATCATGGTGTAGTCCCTCCCACCCCTCCCATGTGCATGTATACATAGCGAAATCCCATTGCTATATTTGCCTACCCTCCATCCAGTCTCCCCCTGCCAGGTAGCCCTGTGCACAGGCACCGTGACTGAGTCACCCTTTTTGAAAGCACTCAATCACAGTTGCATTGTACACGGATACCCTGGAGGTGCAATGGCAGCCTTAAAAGCCAATGACATTACCACAGAAACAAGAAGGCTCAATCAGACCGGATACCTGAAAGTGGCCTAAGGGGAGTGGACTGTTGTGCAAAGAAGACAAACAAAGGCAACTGGTCAGAAAGTGGCTTCATATACCATGAAGGAGATCCGAGGACTGCTCCATCAGTTTCAGCAGCACCCAATGGGAAAGCAGAAACTGCCAGCACAAGCCTGAAGAAACTCAAACATTTACAACTTCAGCCTACAAATATAGGCTAAAATCCCATCAGTAGCAGAAGGCACTTCCCTACCAGAGACTACTCTAGACATACTGAGTATGTGAATATATTTTTTCTTCCTTCTCTCTTTAGTTGTACTCCCACAGACTAAGCATGCATTATGATTAGACTTGGCTTTCAAGATGAAAGTGTCCTGTCACACAGTCCAGATATTAGCCCAGTGAAGGTGGGTAACTTGACTGTAAAATGTGACTTTTAAACTGGACTACTTATATTAATTTTGTCACATGAGATCTTAAATGTGATTGCTTACAGAAATGACTCAGAAGGGATAAGTGGTGCAATGATGCATACAATGGGAGGATTAAAACTGCTTACTAAAGACAGGAAAGAAATTAGAAATGCAGCCTTGAATGTATAATATTGGTATGATTGTATGCTTGTAAGTGAGGGCCCTAATGCCCAAGATCTGAGCTTGAAATCCACTATGTTCCTGCCTGAATTCAAACACCCCAGATAATCCCTAAACTAACAAAGCCCAGACTCCAACAAAAGGTATTACTCAATGCCAGCCTGATATATTCTGGAAAATTGGGAGGATCAGGGGGGAGAGGCAGGAGGAGCTACATGGAGGGGTGGGTGGGACCACATTGCAAGGCCTCAAAATATTGGGGTGGTCGGTGGCATTGTTACCCTTTTCTCACTATGGCTATGTCTCTCCCCCACATCACCACTTGATTGGAGCCCAGAAACCAGAGAAGACTATGATAGGGCTAGTTGCAGTGAATTCTTGACACTAGGATCTTGAGGAGTACCTGAAAGATTACGATATAGTCCTGTAAGTGCTATTCACTTACATGCGATGGAGGCATGATTGCTTAAGAACCTCTGGACATGGGTTAATTCTGATCGACCAGCAGGGACACCCTTGATACGTTATTTATTTCAGGTGTACATCCACTGGTTAAACACCAAATCTGACTGCTTGAGTGATGCAGCCTCTCAATGTAACTAGGCAGGGCATAATTCTATAAGAGGATTTCACTATTGTTTAATTCACTCACTTGTACTACCACAGAGCATACAAGTGGAGTCAAGCCAGAAATTGTGCTTTATAGGATTTCATACACATCAAAAGGGACCTAAGAAATATAAAATGGGACCAGGTATGCAACAGTGTGGGGCGGGACAGTTAGGATTTGGAAGATGCCATGGTATTTTGCTTTTCTGTTCTTTTTCTCTGGACCTCTCATCTGTGTTGAATAGCTTAACTAGTCACCCCTGAGATTCAGGGACACATGTCCACACCATACCCTGTACTGCAGGTTAGGAGGACTGGTGGTGATACTGGAGAGAGGCCCAGATAATATCGTGACCTACTCTTCTATGTTAGAAACGGTTTTTGTTCTAACACTTCAAACTGTTTAGCCCAGTTGGCAAGTTTTAGTTTTGAATGATACTGGCATGGTTCAAATATACAAAGCGTGGGGTCTCTGGTGGCAAAGGGGTGGGAAGGAATTCCTCCCACAGGGAGGCAAAATTCTCAAAAGGACACCTAGACTGACCACGACTGCCCCTTTAGTGAAACTTCTCACCTACAGTGCAAATTGCCTCATCCACCCACAAAGTAAAGCAGTGTTTATTTGTTGTAAGAGATTCACCTTTCAGAGGCTGAGCACCAGAAATCGACCAGATCTGGCTGCAAAAGGGTTCACATCTCCTCATATAAAGCTGGGCAGAGGACGGCTGTGGTCATTTTGATGCTGAGTTGAGTGACTATTGAAACAAAAGAGGGCTTTCACAACAAAGAGAGAGGATAAGTCATCTTGAAAGGCCCATTTCATTGGCAGCTACCAACTTTGGTGTCCATTTATACCCCCCATCAACAGACTGTTTTTGTTTAGAAGGCTACTCATAACAATCCCTGAGAGGGTAGAGGGAGTGTCACTAAGCAGGGGTGACCTAAATTTGACTTTCATGCCACAAATAGATAACTCATATTGAATCCCACGCAGAGAGCACATGGTAGCGAAAAAGGAAAAAGCACTGCTGACAGAGCAAGGTATAAGCAAAGTTTGGTGTTACCTATAAGGGCAAACACGAGCATACAAATTCTACTTGGGCTGCACCAAGTGTACTCCAAACAAGACCTTTTCCTGACATCATGGGGGCATGCAGATAATAGCTGTGTGACAGGCTCAATGGGTCTTTCAGACCATGACCCCCTTTCCTGCAAATAGACCTAAATCTGGAGAAAAAATTCTCCTTTTGGAGATGAAACATCTTTCTTCCACAGGATAATGAAGTAAGATAGCATATACCCCCAAATAATCACTCCAGCAGCACAAGAGAATACCTCTCCTAATATATCTCTAGGGATTCTGTGGAACTCCATGAAGGCTATAATAGGGAAACAAATGTCAGTAGCATCAGGCAAGAAGGAAAGAAGTGAAGCAAGTAGAGAGAACTAGAAGTCAAAATACTAGAAATGGAGACCGTACAGCTGAAAAATAGGTGGAGATGGAAGGAGCTAATGGACTTCAAGGTCCAGCTAAACCTATTATTAGATAATAAAGTGAAACTAAATCTGAAATACCTATGATAAAGATATTATGAAGGTTGTCCCCAGAACCTGACGTTACTGGCCTGTAAGCTTCTAACACAGAGAGTGTGAGCCCAGGTAGCAAAAAATACTACCTCAGAGCACAGGACTGAGGGTGATGGAAATAACTGAGGTGGAAAATGTATTTCAACACAACTATGTGATGCTATAGTACTAATTCAGGGAAAACTCAGCAGGCCACAAAGGATTACCTGAGAGGAATTAACCTCTGTCTGGTAACCCAGTAGCAAAACTGGCATTAGGTCTCAACAGCACCTGTATGAACAGCACTGTCAATAACAGTGCCATCCATACAGCACTGTTCAGCAC
The DNA here is from genome assembly GCA_016271365.2 of Neoceratodus forsteri. Classification (NCBI taxonomy): domain Eukaryota; kingdom Metazoa; phylum Chordata; order Ceratodontiformes; family Ceratodontidae; genus Neoceratodus; species Neoceratodus forsteri. The sequence goes on from CM057450.1 coordinate 875,435,004, forward strand.
AGCGGCAGGAACAAATGCTGCATAGCCAGCCTGATGGTGCTGAGGGTTGAGGCGCTGGATGCCACACTTTGTGCCATGCCGGCTACTCGGGTTTGGGAATGGACTAGGGTCTTCAGGGTGTCAGCAAGGGGTGGTTGGGAGCAGGATTGAGCATTGGCTCTCCTCTCCCAGGTGGGTTGGTCACCGTCCACTTTCCCACTATCACCGGATGGAGGTCTGGTGGCAGGCGCAGGCAGTAACAGAGTGACTGATATGGTGGGGCATCTTGTAGGGTGTGATGTGCATGTGCCTCCACATGCTTCCATCACATCAGGACATGCAGGATCAGGACTGGGGAGAAAATCAGAAAACCAAAAAATGCTTAGAAAAAAAGGAACAAATGGCGCAAGAAAAGGCAGCAACACTGGTAGAGGTCACAGAGCACACTGATGACTGCTACGAATCCAAACCTATATTTTAGTGGGGGACTCTGCCCCCCACACCCCACCTAACTAACATAACTAACTCTGAGTCAGAGTTGGATTACGGGGAAAAACAAAAACTTGGGAGACCAGGATTAGAACCTTGGTTTCCACCACCATTCTGACCAGGTTACTCTTTGACTTAGCCCTCTCCACCACAGGAGCAGCTCAGCCAGCCTCCCTGATTCCTCATCACTTGTCTTTTTCACCTAGTAACATGGACAGCAACATGGGTAGCACTTACTGCACAACGCTATTTAACCCCTGTCACTGTCCATGATATGCTATTCAGATATTGGTCTTTTTCCCTTGAGCTATATTTGCAGTGCTAACTGTAACTGTTTGCTGCAAAAACAAGGCAATAGAGGCCCCCAATCACAGATGATGAAATCCTCTTAGAAATCCTAAGAAGTAAAATTGGAAAATGTACAGGATCTCATCGATTCCCATTGGCATTTTACAAATGGAGAAGACACAAATCTATTGCTATGGGGGTGCATACAGGGTGGCATTAGCAGAGGGGCAAAACTAGCCCCAACATGGAACTATGCCATAGTATCAGTGATTCCAAGCTCAGCAAGAACCAACCCTTTGTCTCACCCACTACTCCATCTCCATACTAAATGCTGACTATAAATATCTAACAGCAATTCTCACCAGAGATTACAGAAGATCATGCAAGGTACAGTGGGCCTTGACCAGACAGGATTTGTGACAGGCCGTAAGGCACAGGACAGTGTCCACAGAACTTTACATATGACTGACCATTTGAACCACGTGAAAAAGACAGCACTAGTGATGAGTATGGCTGCTGAAAAAGCATTTGACTAGGAAAAGGGGAAACAGTTGTGGTAGGGGATCTAAACATACCAGATGTTGAGTGGGACATCCCAGTGGCTGGTTCCTCCAACAGTCAAAAGGTGGCTGATGCCCTAGAAGATTGCCTGCTTCTACAGTTGGTTAATACTCCAACTAGAATGGACAACATCATGGATGTGGTCCTCACAAATTCAGAGGTAATAAATGTTACCGGGGATGGGGAGCCACTGGTCAACAGCAATCACAACATTGTGTGGTTCGAATTGTCCTTTGGGGCAATAAAATCTCAGTTAAAGACAGAAGTTTTAAACTTTAGATTGGCTAACTTCAGCAGAATGAGAGAAATAGTCAGGGACAACCTGGTAAAGATACAGGAGCATAGGGAGGTAGAAGACATTTGGGAGCAAATAAAACAGACCATATTGCAGGCTACCAAGACATGCATAAGGACAGTGTCTAAAAAGAATGGACACAAAAACCCAATGTGGTTCACTAACCAAGTCAAGACAGCAATTAGGGCCAAAAGGGAGGCATACAGAAACGATAAAAGAACCATGGGGGATAGTGAATGGGAAGTGAACAATACAGAAAAATAAGGAGGCAAAGAGCACAGTTAAAGCAGCCAAGGCTGCAACAGAGCTTAGATTGGTGGAGGGAGTTAAGGAAGAAAATAAACACTTATTTAGATATGTACAAGAAAAGCAAAGGACTTAAAGATGGAGATTAAATCACAGAGGAGGACAGGCAATAACTTGTTCTTCTCCATGTTTACCAAGGAACACACAGGCCTGTCACCAGACAGTGGTATTAAAGTGGAAGCTAGAGTGGACCCTCTAATGGACTCATCAGAATTCACTACCACCAGGGTTAAGGAGGCCCTAGAAAGAAGCAGGGATGACAAATCACCAAAGCCAGACAGAATTCACCCAAGAGTGCTAAAAGAATTGGTGGGGAAGTTGGCAAGTCCATTGACACATTTGTTGAACAGTTCACTACAGTTGGGGGTACTGCCAGGGAACTGGAAAAAGTCAGCTCTGGTTCTCCTCCACAAGGGAAGGAGCTGTGAGGAGGCTGGCAATTACTGATCAGTCAGCCTCACATCAGTGGTAGGAAAATGTGTGAAAACCTTAATAAAGCAGTATTTAATGGAGTACCTAGAAAAAAGCAGTCTTCAGGATGATAGACAGCACGGGGTCATGGTCGGTAGGTCATGCCAAATGAACCTAATCACATTTTTTGATTGAGTGACACAGGAAATTGACAGAGGTCACCCAGTGAACCTTCTCTATTTTGACTTCAGTAAGGCCTTTGACTCTGTGCCTCACAACTACCCATTAGCAAAGTTGGAGAACCAGGTAATAGCTAACAGCATAGTCAGGTGGATAGGTAGTTGGTTAAAAGACAGAAAGCAGAGAGTGGAAGTCAATGGGGAGAGGACAGAGGAAGGAGAAGTTACAAGTGGGATGCCACAGGGATCGGTGTTAGGGCAAGTCCTGTTTAATGCATTTATTAAAGATATTGGTATAAGTATACAGGGCAAACCTGCACTTTTTGTGGATGATACCAAGCTAGGGGGAAGAGTGGATTGCGAGGAACTGGTTAGGGACCTACAGAGAGATCTTCGGAGGCTAGAAATTTGGTCTAACGTCTGGCAGCTGAAGTTCAATGCTAAGAAATGCAAAGTGATACACCTAGGTAAGGGGAATCACAGGACAGTCTACACACTTAATGGGATCCAGCTAAATGCCTCTCAGAAGGAAAGAGACTTAGTGGTCATCATTTGCAATACTCATAAGAAGACAGTCAATGCAATACAGCTTACAGCAAGGCCAACAGAATGCTAGGGTACATAAGAAGAGGATTTGACAGCAGAAGCAGGGAGATAATACTTCATCTCTTCAGATCCCTGGTAAGGCCCCATTTGGCATATTGTGTCCAGTTTAGGAGTCCATACCTTAAGAAGGATAAGATCAGACTGGAGACCATCCAGAGAAGGCAAACCAAAATTATTCAAGGCCTCCAGGGACTCTTGTACGAGAATAGATTAGAGGCATTAAATATGTTCTCAACAGAGGAAAGGAGGAAGAGGGGTGACATGACTGAGACATACAATTTCTTAAGAGGAATAAACAAGGCGCCAGCATCCGATCTATTCTGTAGAATTAACATCTCCAACACTAGAGGTCATAAGTGTAAGTTGAGGGGGGGAGCTTCAAGAGGGAGCTTACGAAACACAATTTTACAGAAAGGGTGGTGGAACCATGGAATAGGTTGCCCATTGAGGTGGTAGAAGCTAAGACAGTGACATCTTCAAACTGGGATAGGATAGAGCTAAGACATGCACAAATGTAGAGAGAACAGTGGAAATATAAATCAAAAGGGCATTTAGGTCCTGAGATCAAAAATTTCTCAGAAACACTTGAGCAGTCTAGATGGACCTAGTTTTACTTCTGTCGTCAATGTTTCTATGTTTCTATGTTTCTAAGACTGTAATTTCCTTTATAGGGTCCTTGCCAGGTTTGTTTTTTTCACTGCATGTATAGCCCATATCAAAACACTTTACCTAGCCCCACAGGTCTATGTGAGTGTCAATGGTCATCTCTCCTTGGGGTTTAAATTAAGGCTAGGCACACATTGGCTACAACAAATGATTACTGGCAATTCGCTCCGTAACAATTAACTCCCTCAGAATTCAGGAAATGTTCCAGAAAAGTCCACATTTCCCACAGTAAAGTGAGTTATTAATAGAGGGGCATCCAAAAATATAATTAACATCTTGCTGCAGTATTTCATATGTCATCTTCAGTAAGGTAACCATGGCGAACAGCCATGCGAGGTGGGTGCTGACAAGGGTGGCCAGCCCTAGTGCCAATAATACAGTTCCAAGAAGTCAGCACTCCAAGTAAATAACCACAAACAATATAGATAGGAGCGAATGCAAAGTGATTTATTTGTGGTTGTAGAGAAGCACAATGCAAGCATCAGAAACCCCAGCATTTTGGTAAACTGCCTTCATCTGAGAGTGTGGTTATTAACAGGTAACCCAACACTTTACCCCAAAAACAAATACAAATTTATTAACCAGCTCATCAGTTAAATACAAGACAAGTGTTTGGTGAAAGGTATGCACTGAGTAACGATGATATAGTTATAGGGGGATAACCCTCTATGCTTAAATAAAATCTTATTTCATTATATAACTCTGAGCATAATGCTATAATGTAACTACACAATATATTGTTATCACTCCATAAGAAAGAAATGAAAACAATAATGACATTCTTGCATCATGTCAAAAGTTGAGCAAATAAAAAAATAAAATAAAACAGAGATAATGAAATATACAATATACAGAAAGACAAAAAACAAGGCATAAAGGTGACTGTAGTGATCCAAAGTCTTTTTCATGGCATATAATCAATTTACTTAATGGGGATCAACATACAGCAACAGGAGAGAACAAACTGTGTTCATAAGATGAAGCCCAAGGTGCACTGGGGGGGGGGTGGAATAGAAATAAACAGAGGCACTAAGAAAGTCAGCTGCAGTGATCACCCAATAACAATTACAAGTCAAAATCTCCATTGAAATGGAAGGGGATTCACATACTGCTGAAGCAGAAAAAGTGCAGGAGACTCTTGCAAAAACATAGAAAACAAAGGGATTTAAACATACTGAAAAGAAATCATTAACAAAAAAAAGTTTTGTATGTATATAACAAGACCTAAAAACAAATTAAGTCCTATAGACCATAATATTCTAATGACTTCTTACTTTCTTTTCAAAAATGGTTTTAAATCCCAATTGTCATTCAGCCCCTTTGGTTTAATGCTGTTAAGTCTGAATATCCACTGGCTCTCTTTTTGTAACAGCAAGTTCTCCCTGTCACCACCAAATTTAGGGGCTGGTATGTATTCAATCCCAATGAATCTCAAACTCTTAGGATCTGAATTATGTAATTGCAAGTAGTGGAGACCAACTGTTTTGTCTTCCCTTTTGTTATAAATGGATCATACGTGTTCTTTTTCCCTCTCTGGCTGCTGGAGACCTGAATCCAAGCAAGGAAGGAGGAGACTACTGAAGACTACAGGAAGTTCCTGTCCCAGAACAGGAAGGGCAAGAGTTGTAGGGGCACATAGGCAGTAGAAAAGTAGGAGTACAAATACATGGAGGAGAGAGTAAGCATACAAAGCAACAGGAAAGGGGACACAAAATAAGTTGTGATGGGAGTGGTGCAGTGAAATGGCTGTGGGGTGGCAGTGTCCCAGGAGACATTCTAGAGGCTGCAATGCTGCCCTATTTGGAGGCACCTCTCTGGTCTGAGGGAGTAGGTTGCCCATCTCCAGGCTGACCTGGCTAGGATTCATGAAACCTCTTCCCCCACCCAGGGACCAGGGCCACTGCAGCTACCTCAGAGGTTGCCAAGAAAGAGGAGTGGTTGGACCAAGGTGGGCTCAGGGAGGGAGAGGGTGGTGCAACAGAGGTGCATCCCTCTAGTTGTACCTCTCCACACTTCATATGCTGTTCTGGTGAAGAGTGGTTCCTCTATGGTGGCACCTGCAGTGGAGACCAAGGAGAATGCCGGGAACCTCCACAAAGGAGACCCACAGGAGGGTGGCATGAGATACCACAGGGGAAGGAAACAGCTCCTGGTGGGGGACTCAATCATTAGGGGGTAGAAGTGGAGGAGGAATGGGAAAGGAAGGTAAGGTGCCTGCCTGGCACCATGGCTTGTAGGGACAGGAAGCAAATCCTGAGGATCGCGGGAGCAGCTGCACAAGGGAGCTGGATGTCATTGTTCACTTAAGGACAAATGACCTGGCTGCAAATGGGATCAGAGCAGTGCAAGAGGAGTTTGTAGAGTTGGGGAGGGGACTTAGACAAGTAGCATGCACGATAACCTTTTCGGAGGTGCTGCCTGTCTATGGCAAGGATGATGCAAGGGTACTCTGCACCATGGGATTCAATGAATGGTTGAAAAACTGGTGTGGAGCTCAGGATTTGGGCTTCATAGGGGACTGGGGAGCCACCTGGAGGAATGCAGGCCTATACTGGTGTGATGATCTCCATCTGTCCGGTGGGGGAACCAGGATCCTAGGTGATAGGTTTAAATGCTTCATTGGCAAGCATTTAAACTAGCCAAGGGGGGAGGCACTGAAAAGGAGCAGGGAAATCCTAGCCTCCTCCCACAAAATATGGTAGTTAGAGAGGTAAACACCAAGGTAGAGAAGTCAGTTGGGAGCAGGACAGGGATAAATGCAGAAAAAGGCAGTAAGGACAGGGATGGGGCTAAAAGGGGTAAGGCCATCAAAAAATGGAGGGTGATAAGTACCAATGCCCACAGTCTGTGTAACAAGCTCCATGAGCTAGTGGCCTTGATGGAAGAAGGATGCCTGGATATTGTGGCAGTCACTTAAACATGGTACACAGAAAACCATGACTGGGATGTCAACATACCAGGATACATAATCTACAGGAGGGACAGGGTGGGTAAAAGAGGAGGAGGAGTAGCTCTCTATATAAGAGAAGGGATTAAAGCAACAGAACTAAAGAGTAAATAGGAAGTTGTGAGTCACTATGGGTCACCGTGGAGACCGGAAATGGCACCACAATCCACATGGGGTTGTGTACATACCCCCATCTCAGGGTGAGGGAGTGGACAAAGACATGATAGAAGGAATCCTTAAAATGGCAGAAAAAGGGGAGATATTGTTGATGGGGGACCTGAATATGCCAGATGTTAACTGGAGCATCTTTGCTGCAGGCACATCCAAAAGCAGGGTCATTCTTGATGCCCTACAGGGGGCATGCCTTGGACAGCTAGTGTTGGCACCCACTCAGGAGGGGGCAATTTTAGACCTGGTACTCTCAAATGGGGATGGAGAAAGGATCTCAGATTTAGAAGTGGGTAGCCATCTGGGAACAATAGACCACCAAACAGTGTGGTTCACAATAAACACAGCCATAGAGTCAAGCTGTACAAAAACAAGAGTATTGGACTTTAGGAGGGCTGATTTAGGGAAAATGAGAGAGTGCCTCAGAAAAGCACTAGCAAACAGGCAAGAAGGAGGGGTGGAGGAATAATGGGGAAGAATCAAAACAGTCATCACAGAGGCAACAAGCCTTTATGTGAAGCAAATCAAAAAAACAAAAGCAAAGGAAAAAAACACTATGGTTCTCAAAAGAGGTGGACGGGAAGGTTAAGGAGAAAAGGATAGCATTCAGGAAATATAAGGAAATACAGAAGGAGCAGGACAGAGAACTTTATCAGTTAAAGCAGAAGGAGGCAGGGAAGGCAGTCAGAATAGCAAAGGCCCAAACTGAGGAAAAGATAGCCAACTTTGTTAAGCAGGGGGATAAAACCTTTTATAGGTACATTAGGGAGTGATGAAAGACCAAGGGAGGGATACAGAGACTTAATAAATCGGAGGGAATGTGGGCAGAGGGTGACAGTGAAAAAGCAGGGATACTGAACAAATATTTCTGCTCAGTATTCACAACAGAAGAGGAGGGAGAGGTACCTAAACCAAACAAGAGAAACACTCTGGATAGGGGGGTTGATACCAGTCCATTCACAGAAGAAAGGGTTTTGAAAAAACTCTTGAAACTGAGGGTGGACAAAGCAATGGGGCCTGATGGGATTCACCCCAGAATTCTAAAAGAACTAAGCGTAGAACTAATAACACCGCTGACTACTCTCTTTAACAAATCATGGGAGGATGGGATGGTACCTGAGGACTGGAGGAGGGCAGATGTGATTCCACTTCACAAAAGTGGGAGCAGGGTAGAGGCAGGAAACTACAGACCAGTTAGTTTGACCTCAGTGGTAGGGAAAGTGATGGAATCACTTCTGAAGGAAAGAATTGTTGAGTACCTATAGGCCAGTGGTTCACAGGACCCAAGACAGCATGATTTCACAGCAGAAAGGTCATGTCAGATGAACCTAATGGATTTCTTTGACTGGGTGACCAAAGTAGTAGACCAGGGAGGGGCTATGGATATGGTCTACCTAGATTTTAGCAAGGCATTTGACACAGTCTCACACAAAAGATTAATATACAAGTTAGCCAGCCTTGGAGTGGGTCCCAAGGTGGTAGCCTGGATAAAAAACTGGCTGGACAACAGGAAGCAAAGGGTAATATTAAACAGAGTCCACAGTGAGGAAAGCGGGGTAACTATTGGGGTACCACATGGTTCGGTACTGGGACTGGTCCTCTTTAATGTTTTTATGAGTGACATCGAAGAGCACCTGGAAGGAAAAGTATGTCTCTTTGCAGACAACACAAAGATCTGCAACAGGGTTGATACACAAGGTGGGGTGGAAAGGATGAAAAGGGACTTGGCAAGGTTGGAAGAATGGTCAAATATATGGCAGCTCAGATTCAATGCAGAGTGCAAGGTAATGCACCAGGAAACAAAAACCCAGGGGAAGAGTACACAATGGGGGGTGAGATAATAACAACAAAAATCAAAAGAGACCTATGAGCAATTATATCAGATGACCTAAAGGTGGGCAAGCAATGTGAGAAGGCAGTAAGGAGGGCTGGGGGGATACTGTGATGCATAGGGAGAGGCGTCAACAGTAGAAAACAGGAAGTTATTATCCCTCTGTACAGACAGTTGGTGAGACCCCATCTGGAGTACTGTGTGCAATTCTGGAGACCCCATCTCCACAAAGACATAGACAGAGTGGAGGCTGTTCAGAAGAGGACAACAAAATGGTGCAGGGTCTGCACCAGAGACATATAAGAGAGAGACTAAAGCAGCTTAATATGTATACCCTTGAGGAAAGGAGGAGAGGGTGACATGATAAAACTTTTAAGTATCTCAAGGAATTAACAAAGTACAAAGAGGTAGCATCTTTCAGAAAAGAGATCATAAGAACAAGGGCACAATTTGAAGAAAGAGGCGGACGGCTCAGAGGTAATGTTAGAAAGTATTTTTCACAGAGAGGGTTGTGGATGCATGGAACAGCCTTCCTGAGGAGATTGTGGAGTCAGAAACAGTGGGAGAATTCAAGAATGCATGGGACAGACATAAGGCAATTCTAGTGGGGGGTAGGAGGAAGTCAGCTGTTGATTAACTAAAATCTGCAGCTTATCCATCAGGTAGGGAAATGGGCAGACTAGGTGGGCCAAGCAGTCCTTATCTGCCGTCAAATTCTATGTTTCTATGTTCTTGTATACAGTTTTTATAACTCCTTATGGTGTGCCCTATATATATGAAATTACATGGGTACCATAACGCAGGATAACAAATGGTGTGTCACACAAGATAAATTCCCTTATATCAAACTTCAATGAGGGGTCCGCAGGGTGCACATAAAGTTTACCTGTGACACAAAGTTCACAGATGTTACATCTTTTTCATCTATGCATCTCAATCGATCTCCTAGGGAGCCAATGTAAATGTGGTTCAGATGTGTTCATGTCAGAAGGCAGTCTGCTATGAATTAACTTACCTCTAAGGTTAGCAACCCTATTGAAACTGACATGTGGTTTTGGGCACAAACTCACTGGCCAGACTTAGATCACTCAGTGAAATATGCCAGTTCTTATGTATAACATTGCCCACCCTCCAGACCATCCATTGAATTCCATTACAAAGTAATGGGCCCTGTTTCCTTGACAATCTTAGGCTCCTTCACTGACAATAAAATCTCTCTTTCTTTGGCAACTGCCTTCAATATAGCATCATATAACAGTACTCTGGAATACCGCCTGTCTAGGACTCAAGCTTTCAGCTCCTCTGCATCAATGAAAAAAAGTTTCATCCTGAGAACAATTTCTCCTTAAACTTTCCTGTTCATAACTACACTGCCTAACAATGGCAGTTTACTGAAGAACTGGGGTTTCTGGTGTTTGCCCTGTGCTTCTGTACAACCATAAATAAACTACTTTGCATTTGCACCTTCTGTATCTATATTGTTTGTGGTTGTTTTTTGCTTGGAATACTGACTTCTTGGGACAGTATTTCATATGTGCGGGAGAGAGGAAGCAAATCATTGTGGCGTGGATTGCTGGTAATGAACTTATGTGACTCCAGAGCACATCAAGGCTGCCCTTTATCCCCAGTATTATTTGCCCTATACATAGAACCCTTAGCACAGAAAATCTGGCTAGAATGAGGCATACGTAGAGTCACAATAGTCCAACCAGAGCATAAAATAACACTTTATGCAGACAACATGCTCTTCTACTTAATGGAACCACAAACGTCACTGCCCAGGGTCATGTAGATGGTAAATGAGCAGTCAGAGTACTTGGGCTACACCCTAAATGCCACAAAAACTGTGGTACTAATGTTCCTCTACTCCCCAACATGAGACATACAACTTACATTTCCAATGAAATAGGGACTGTTCTGAAAGCAAACAGTAACTCCCGGTATAAAGATACTATCTCCCATTGATGAACATTTTGAAGGGTATGTGATGATGGTCACTTGTGCCATTTCCACTATATTCCCAAATACAAGCCATGAAAATGAATATATTACCTAGATACTTGTATCTATTTCAATGTGCTCCAGTCAATCTAAGACATGGCTCACCACAGCCCAAAGACAACTGCATAAGCGCATTTGGGCAAAGATCAGACTCAGTGTTTGTAGCAGATCCAAACAGAAGTTACGACCATCCATCAGAGGGTGGTGCAAATTGGCAATAAGGGCAGCAAGTCCTAAATACAAACACACCCAAAGAATAGTCAAATGTACTCTTTCATTTTAAATATCAGACAAATTCAGGTCCAGGCAAAATATGAGTATTAATCTGATGTTTATACTTCAAATAGCAAGGAGCAAGGTCCACAGAAAGTGCTCCAAGCTTTCCCCAGTGCTTCGACTCACAATGAGTCTTCGTCAGGGAGAACTTATATTTTGCCTGGACTTGCATCTGTCTGATATTTAAGGTTTGAGAGTGCATTTGATTGTTTTTTGCCAGTGTTTGTAGCTCCTTGTTTATAGTCAGGAAGCTTATTGGAGGGTGGGTGCTGCCGTCTTTGGAGGATTATTGTCTCTCTGCTAAAACTAAGCTGGCCTAGTTATGGCTACACCAGCTTACACCTCATACTGGAAAACTATGAAACTAGATGCAGCACACCAAATTCCCCTTACCACCCTGATATACCATACCACACATGGAACTATATGAGGCCATATCATGTATGGGGGGTGAGGGTCACTATAGCTGCATTGACTAGGTTAATTAGGTGCCTGAGAGTTAAAAGTCACAAGTGGAAATTGTTATGGTTTGCATGGGATGACCCATTCCAACCAAGAAGACTTGATCCCTAGTATAGGCGTCAAGCACGGTGGAGGGGTGTAGATACCATCCCAGCCGCTGACAAGGTCTGTAGTGAAACCTATTAAATAATGTATAATAGAGTTTGGCTGGAGCATAGAGGACAGATTCTGGTATTTCCAAATGAGAGACTTTATATCTCAACAGGCTAGGACCAAAAGGCTTGGACGAAACGCCAACCAGGATCAGATAACATTCCCCACCTTAGCTTTAACCTTCCAACAAAAAGAAGCCATTTCAAATATTTACCAGTTCCTACTGCAGAACAGAGACAAGGCAGTACTGCATATCATGGATAAATGGCAGAGTGAGGCCCACATCAACCCAGCAATCCATCAGAGGGAGCATAAATGGGAGGGATAATTTCAAACCACTTTTTTCTGAAAGTGCCATGAGTTTTCCTTGAAGGTGACAGTCAGATACTTTATCACACCAGTAATAAAGGCAAAATGGTACAGTGCTGGCACAGGGGCATACTGGTGGGGATGTGAGGAAGCCTATGCCACACAGCCATATTTTCTAGGTCAGTAGATTAGTCCATCCATACTGGGGGGAATAGAGAAGCAACTGTAGGATAGATAGATAGATAGATAGATAGATAGATAGATAGATAGATAGATAGATAGATATGAGAAAAGGGACAAGAAGGAGGGGATTGTTAGGCTTAAAAAAGGGATAGAGTGGGTGGAGGATAATGCGGGAAAAGCAGAGATATAGTAAATGAATACTTCTGTTCCATCTTCACCAGGGAGAAGAACAGACCAGTGCATTCAAGAGGGAAAAGAGAAGTAGGGAGGGAGGGAGCGAAACACAGATGTAGTGATAGAGAAGGATAGAGTGAGGGAGGGGCTGCTGGCATTGAAGGTGGACAAATCACCAGCCTGGGCAAAGTACATTCAAGGGTACTAAAGGAACTGGCTGATGAGCTGGCAAGGCCACTGGCAAACCTATTTAATAGTTCACTAGAGTCAGGTGTGGTACCACAGGACTGGAGAACAGCACACATAGTGTCCCTCCACAAAAGTGGTCCCAAGGATGACCCAGGGAATTACAGACAAGTCAATCTGACCTCCATTGTGGGCAAGCTCATGGAGACCATACTGAAGGAAAGGTTGGTGGAATATCTAGAAGAGCATGGTGTCCAGGATGAGCAGCAGCAGCAAGGGTTCATGGGGGAGATTGTGTCAAATGAATCTGATTGACTTCTTTGACTGTGTTACTAAGACAGTAGACAGGGGCCAAGTAGTAGACATCCTCTATCTTGATTTCAGCAAGGCCTTTGACTCTGTGCCCCACAAAAGGTTGATCAGGAAGTTGGTGGATCTTGGGGTTGGGGAAAAGATGGCCAGATGGGTGGAAAACTGGATGAGGGACAAAACCCAGAGGGTGGTTGTGGGGGGAGAGTTATCTGGCACCAGAGAGGTAGCCAGTTGGTGTTCAATGTCTTCATCAATGACATTGGGGATGGCATTAAGGGCAAAATGTGCCTGTTAGTGGATGACACCAAGCTCTGTGGGAGAGTGTATACAGCTGAAGGGATACAGGACCTACAGGAAGATCTGGAAAAGCTGGGGAGGTGGTCCAGGATCTGGCAGATTGGCTTCAATGCCAAGAAATGCAAAGTTATGCATATTGGAGCCAAGAATCCCAGGACAAAGTACTACCTGGGTGGAGTCCGAGTAACTGCATCAGAGAAGGAGAAGGACCTGGGAGTGATGATCACTAGTGACCTGATGCACTCCACGCAGTGCAAGAAAACAGCAGCAAAGGTGAACAAGATGCTGGGATGCATATCTAGGGGGATCAGTAGTAGGAGAGAGGAGGTTATACTGCCCTTGTACAGATCACTGGTAAGGATGCATCTAGAGCATGGAGTTCAGTACTGGTTCCCACACCTCAAAAAGGACATTAACCTGCTGGAAAAGGTCCAGAGGAGGGCTACAAAGATAATAATGGGTCATCAGGGTAAGGCATATAAGGAGAGGTTAAGGGCACTAAACATGTACTCCCTGTAAGACTGGAGAGAGAGAGAGAGAGAGAGGGGACATGATTGGGACCGTCCAGTACTTGAAAGGGATAAATAAGGTTGATAAGGAGAGTCTCTTTATGCTGAGTGGCAACCATAATTCGAGGGGGCACAGTCTTAAGCTGGAGGGTGGGAGGTTTAGGAGGGAGGGAGGCCAGGAAGCACTTCTTCACAGAGATGGTGGTGGACACTTGGAATGCACTGCCGTAAGAGGTAATCTCACTGAAGACAGTGGGTAACTTTAAGAGAGGCTGAGATAGGCATGGGGAAGGTAAGGATCATGGGTAGGGAGGATGGTAGGAGTGGAGAGGGAGGGCAGGGACATTAGCCCAAACTGTGAACCTGCAATATGAGCAAACTTGATAGACCAAATGGCCTTCTTCTGCTGGCTTCTTTGTATGTTTGTATGTGTTGGCCATTTTAAGATATTGTAGGAGTGAACTTGAAACCAACCAGGATTTTTCATTGGGACAGGCACAGCACAGTCCAATTTCTTGAGTGAATAACATATAAGTGAGCAAATATAAAGTAAAATGTTCAAACAGTCCAGACATTCAATATTTAGATTATTTACAAGACAGATGAGTTCAGGATGAGACTTCAACATGGACTTCAGGATAGATCAAGATACACTTTCAGATTTAAGATGAGGGACTTCCTTTCAGCTTTCCTAATTACCCAAAATCAACTACAGCTAAGCAGCTCACCAACCTGGTGGTCTTCTCACTCAAAAGGATAATTTTAGGCAGGAAGCTGCAGTAAACAGAAATCTCTCAGGACAACAGTCCAATTGGAGATCTCCCCTCCATCAAGACACTCTTCAGAGTCTTCAGGATGGTGCTGTTCATTCATACACATAACAAGATGGTATTCTTCCCAGAACATAACAGGATGAAGCTGTTCACTCCACTAGAGTGATCTCTTGAATGAGGGGAAGAGCAGCCTTTTATGGGATCCAGCTCAGAAGACTCCTCCTATAGGGGGATCTAATCCCACCTCCATTCATAAGTAACAGGATAAATGCCCATAGAATTAAATAAACAATACATGAACAGCAACAGTCAGTGCACTGAAACATGTGTTCTAGGTTCACAGTTACATTCAGATGCAGAAAGGCTTTTAGACTCAAAAAACCTCATAAAGTGGCTAATTTCCTCCTTTGCATGTCAGCCCAACCTCCCTTAATATGTGCTTCACCTGAGTGAGGCTTTCCATTACTCACAGGTTCTCCCAAATAAGGGGGACAGATCAGCCTGCCAGCTCCTCTATAAAGAATTCAGAAGGGAGTGACTGGAGCAGCACACAGCTCAGAGAACACAGGCCTCAGCCATAGGTAAGGGAAGACATACATACTTCTAATTTCCTTATTTCACCAACAGGAACATTACTGACATGTTGAAATTAGTAAGGGGATGCAGTTTAATGGTACTTTAGGTTTCCCTTTCTATTTAGATAGTATTTTATATGCAAGTGCCCAATGTGAATTCCTGTTTCTCCCTGACTTTTTTTTCCTGTTTCTATCTCAATGATACAGCAACGTGATTGAACCATGTTAATTCAGGTTTCCCCTTGACTGACTTAAACAACTTTACTATCACAGTGTTTTTAAATGCTGCAGTTTTTCCTGTTACTTGAATTGAGTATTTGTATGACAAGATTATGAAGGAATGCCTTCCACCTTGCAAAGCAGATCACAGTCTAGCAGGAAAAGGAGCAGAGCAGAGTATCCATTACACTCAGCTCATCCTAGCTCTGTTCCTGCCACCATGGCCACACCCAGAAGCAGGCTACAGAAGGCTCATGCATGGCACCAGTGAGCATACCACAGCTCCATGCACAGGAACAAACATCCACATAGATACATAGATACATAGATACATAGACAGTGTCGGCAGATAAGGGCCTATGGCCCACCTAGTCTGCCCATTTGAGCTTGTAAGTTCAGTTTGTTTTCCTAGAAGTCTATTTCCCCTTACCCCTGACCTCTAGAATTCCTTTATGTCTATCCCATGCATTCTTAAATCCCGTGATTGCTTCAGCCCCCACTTCCTCTGGCAGGGTGTTCCACTTGTCCACCACCGTTCTGTGAAGAAATTCTTTCTCATGTTTCCTCTGAATCGTCCTCCCTCCAACTTCATCCCATGCCCTCTAGTCCTGGAACATCTTTTTCTCTTAAAATAGTGTTTTCCTGCACCTGTTCCTCCCTGTCAGATACTTGTATGTCTCTATCATATCCCTCTCTCCTCCTCTCCTCCAGGAGTACATGTTCAGTTCCTTCAACCTGTCTTCATAGGACTTGTGATGCAACCCATGCACCATCTTTGTTGCCCTCCTCTGAACCTTCTCTACCCTGTCTATGTCCTTACGAGGTATGGTCTCCAGAACTGTACACTGTACTCCAGGTGGGGCCCCACAAGTGTCTTGTATATAGCGGAATTATGACCTCCTTTCCTGCTGGTGATGCCCCTGCCTCATACATCCCAGCATCCTATTTGCTTTACCTGATGCCTTGTCACACTGTTTCCCTACCTTGAGGTCATCAGAGATGACAACCCCAAGATCCCTTTCCTGCTTGGTGCATGCTATATCCTCACCCCCAACTGATATATTGTGCCAGGTTTTTGTGCCCCATATGCATTATCTTACACTTCTTTGCATTGAATTTCAACTGCCAAACCCTTTGACCATTCTTCAAGTTTCTGCAGGTCCTTCTCATTCTGTCTACACCCTCTGGTGTGTCTACTCTGTTACAGAGCTTAGTGTCATCAGCGAACAGTGAAATTCTGCCTTCTATATCCTGTGCAATGTCACTGATGAAGATGTTGAATAGGACCGGTCCCAGCACTGATCCCTGTGGTACCCCACTGGTCACTCTTCCTCTGTGGAGTGACAGCCATTTACCACCACCCTCTGTGTCCTGCCACCCAGCCAGTTACCTACCCACCACACTACTGTCCTGCCCACACCCATATTCCCCAGTTTGTGTAATAGTCTTCTATGTGGCACAGTGTCAAAGGCCTTGCTGAAGTCCAGATAGGCCATGTCCACTGCCCTCCCTGATCCACCTCCTAGTCACCCAGTCAAAAATTCAATGAGGTTGGTCTGACATGACCTCCCCTGGTGAAACCATGCTGCCTTGGGTCCTGTGGTCCATTGACAACCAGATGTTCCACCAATCTCTCCTTCAGTAGTGCTTCCATGATCTTCCCCACTACCGAGGTGAGGCTGACTGGTCTGTAGTTCCCTGCTTCCTCTTTGTTCCCACTTTTGTATAAGGGGACTATATCTGCTGTCCTCCAGTCTTTGGGTACCTCCCTGTTTCCAGTGATTGGCTGAACAGGATAGCCAGAGGTTCAGCCACCACCTCTCTTAGTTCTTTAAGGACCTGGGTGCACCCCATCTGGCCCCATTGCTTTATCAGCTCTTATTACTTCCAGTTCCTTCAGGACCCTTTCTCGTGTAAAGGGACTTGTGTCCATTTCTGCACCATTCTCACCCTTGTACTCCTTCAGACCCATTACCCCCCTCTTCCTTAGTAAAGACTGAGCAGAAATACCTGTTCAATATGTCAGCTTTACTGTTGTCATCCTCACATGCTCCCATCCTCCCCTTCAGTCTCACTATCCTCCCTCCTTTGTCCTTCTTTTTTCACTTATGTACCTGTAAAGGTTTTGTCCCTTTAACCACTGATTTTGCAATGTGTTCTTCTGTCTGAGCTTTGGCTTCCTTACTGACTTCCCTGCCTCCCTTTGTTTCTCCTGGTACTTCTCCTATCCCCTTCTGCCTGTGTCTTTTGTATTGCCTGAATGCAATCTTTTGGCTTTCACTTTCTTTGCTACCTCTTTGGAAAACCACAATGGTCTCCTCTTTCTTTTCCTCTTGCTAACCTGCTTAATGCATAATTCTGTTGTTCTTATAATCCCCATTTTAAATACTGCCCACTGTTCCTCAATCCCTGATTCCTGTCCCATTCCCTTAATGCCTCTTTCAAGCATCTCCCCATTTTCCCAAAGTCTGCCCCCTAAAATCCAGGATACGTGTTTTGTGTGGTTTGGTTCTGCTCTTTCTGTGATTTCAAACCACAATGACTGGTGGTCACTGTTACCCAGGTGCTCCCCACTGTTACCCCCATCACACTGTCCCTGTTTGTGAGCACAAGGTCCAGTATTGCCTTCTGCCGAGTTGGTTTCATGACCAGTTGCTTGAGGAAGGCACCCTGAAGGAGTCAGGATAAATCTGCTCCTAGTTGATGCTGCTGCTGGGATGCTCCAGTCCACGTCTGGTATATTGAAGTCTCAACCAGTACTACCTCACCCTTGTCTGCCATCCTTTGGATGGCTAGCATCAACTCCCTATCTGTTTCTTCCTCCTGGGCTGGTGGTCTATAGACCACACCTGTGCGGATGGCTGGCCCCATTTTCCTTTCCAACTTAACCACAGTATCTCTCCCCATTTTGTTCCTCCTGGATCTGTGTGGCCCTTATGTCATTTTTCACATACAGTGCCACTCCTCCTCCCTTCTGCCTGCTCTGTCTTTTCTGAATATGTTGTAGCCAGGTATGACCATCTCCAGTCATGGTTATCATTACACCAGGTTTCAGTGATGGCCACAATGTCCAGGTCTGACTGTACCATGACAGCCTCCAGATCTTCCATCTTGTTGCTAAGGCTCCTGGCATTTGCACACATAGCTTCCATGATTTGACCTCCTAGACTGCTTCACTGTTCTCTCAGCCCCTTCCTTGGTTGTCATTTATCCCTGGTTCTCCTTGCTGTCTGCCCTTCTGCTGAATTTTGCCCCTTTTCTGCTTATCCACCTTTTGGACACTAATCTCCAACTTTTGCACACTACTTTGCAGAGATAGCCACTCCTCTGGTTCACTGGTTCCATTACTAGCTGTAGGGGGTGAGCAAGTAGGTACCATCCTTGCTGGCCTGCCATGGCACCATGATGCAGGGAAATACCTCCAACTCAAGGGGAGAGTTTCTAATACAGAACCATGTCACAAGGAGCTGCCATAACTAACAAACTTGAACACTGGTGGCATTTTCCACTTTACATGCTTTTGTTTAGCTAACTAAAACAGGGAACCCTGGGGAATTGCTGATAACAGCTACAAATACATTATTATACTTGATTCAGCCCTGGGTACATTATCAGCTGTTGCTATAATGCAAGGAGGAAACATGAATGTTTACACTTATAAAAGGACAAACACAAATGAGATAAATAACATAAACATTTATTTTTCCTTCATACCCTAATGCAGTGCTTGGCATTAAAAAAGGAGAACAGAATGGCACATATCACTGCATGTCTACAGTACACTGCTTTTATGCAGTAACATTCTACGAACCAGGTAGCACAACAGACTTGACTTTAAACTTTACTTTTGTGATCACAGGCACATGGACTACCATGCTACAAGACATGGCAGAGGCTGCATGGAAAAGGAGGGGCAGAAAAGAATAAAGCGAAAAACAGAGGAAGCCACAGAGAAAGGTCAAGAGACAAGCATAGGCATATGGGAACATACATAGAAGGTGGCCAGCCCTCCATGCAAACTCCAAGCAGACAAGTCACAACCACGAGAGGGAGAACAGAGCAACAGACAGCAGAGAAGAAGAAGAAAGCAAAAAACTGCAGCCAACCATAGCACCCAAATGGGAGGATGGGGGTAGGCTACCTTCTTTACAACCATTGCTGAAGCTGCATAGTTTCCACACTTAGTTTATGGCTGAGGCCACAGGCAGTCAAAGGACTAAATACTTAATGAAACATTATGTTCAGGCTGCAGGTAAGTCAATCATGAGATGCTGGTTACAATCAGACCCTACAACACTCCAGGACTGGTGGGTTGCTGTGGGGGAGGTGGTGGAGATCAAGAGACTTACTTATCAAATCCAAGACTGCATATGCATGTACATTACTAGATAGACAAGATGGGAACTCACTATTGTTTAACTCACTCAGTGGTACTACCGCAGAGTATACTACTGAGGTTGAACCTGAAATTGTGTACTATAGGATTCCATCCATATTAAAAAGGACATAAGCAATACAAAACTGGACCATGTACACAACAGTCACTGACAGGGGGGGATGATAGTTAGGATATGAAAGGTTTTTGGGAAATATGCATGTTATTTTTTCCTCCTTTGGTGTTTTCACTTGTGTTGAGTAGTCTTAACTAGTGGCTACCAGGATTCAGGAAAACCTGTCCACAGCATACCCTCTACTGCAGGTTAGGAGGATTAGTGATGATACTGCAGAGAGACCCCAAGAGTACCCTGGCATACTATCCTACATTAGCAATACTTTTTATTCCAACAGTTCAGATTGTTTAGCCCAGCTGGCTAGTTTTACAGTTTTGGATGTTACTGGCATGCTTCAAATATGCAAAGTTTTATGTTAGATGGGAACTTACCCAAGCGGGGGAGGGGTGACTCAGAGACAGAATAGACACAGAAGGTAAATGGGAGGTGGAGACATGCACATAGTGGTGTTGGAATCAGAGACAATTCTACAGATTTAATTTGAAATGAAAGACACCCATCCCCCACCATATTGCCATCGGCCCACATGTTAAGTTCTCCCTTTGGGGAGAGAAAGACTGGCAGATACATAAACCACCCACCAGAAGTTTTGTTGTTTACTATTGTAAAATTGATAAAATAAAACAATGCATTCCTGTACCTGTTATGAAAATGAATGTACAGACAAGGTGTATGTATAGCTGCACATAATTTATGCACTTGTTTGCACAGATTGATGGTGACATACAATAAAGTATAAAAATCTATCTATCTATCTATCTAGCTATCTATCTATATATCGTCTATGCACAGTGTATACAGGCAAAAATGCTAAATGCATTTTTATAATCCTTTGGTGTATTTTCCTATGGAATCTTGCAACTGGTCATTTCACTTTAAAAACCCCAGCCATGTATACTAGTTTCATATGGATATCCTGCTGTTTTATGGTACTGTATTGTGTTTTTTATATTTTTTATTTAAAAGTTTAATGATTTGCAGGATATCTTCTATGAGAAACAAGTCTTGTCTACAGAAAATCCAAAGTCATGAATGAAACTTACAATGACACAACAAACCAGTACATAAAGGTTGGATCCACAACAGGATATTAGCAGCATAAATCATAAATACAATGTAATAAATCTTGATTAAATCATATATAATTAATTAAAACAAGTGCAGAGTTGTTTCTGTAAAAGTAACTTCTCCAAACTTTACTTGAAAACATTCAAAGAACAGGAGTTCAACAATGAAGTAGGGAGTTTGTTCTAGGAAAGAGGGGCATTGTATTAAAAACTATCTCTTTCAAAATTAGTTTTGACTTGGGGGAGGACTAAACTGTGATGTGGAACATCTCGCATATTGTGACTATGAGTAGAAATTAAAAATCTATCTGATAGATAGGATGGTGTAGAATGGTTTAGAGTTTTATAAATCAAGGATAGCCAGTGGAGGGTGTGTTAAGATGAAGGAGAAAACCACTTCAGTGGAGTAAGTAACATACAGTGGTGTTATGTCCTTTTGGAATTCAAGCTAAACCACAGGAACTGATAATAAATGGTATCCACTAAAGAGAGGCTGGAAATATTGGCTTTCCGATAGATTGTGCTGCCATAGTCTAATATGGGTAAGATTGCTTGGGTTACCATTAGATTACAATCCATGGAAGATAAGCGGTGTCTGACCTGATTTAAATGGCCCAAGCATTGCTGAGTCCTTAGAACAGTATGGTCAATATGGGATTTAAATGTTAAAGAGGAATCAAAAATAAGACCAATTCTTGTACGAGCTATAAGTGATTATTATTTAAGGTGATGAAGAAGCTAGGAGATGCTTGGTTAATGGTGGACTGAGACTTAAATAACATTGTTTGAGTTTTTTTTTTTTTTATTATTTAGGAGTAAAAGGTCGGAAGAAAACAAATGAACAAATTTGTCAAAGTCAGCCTGAGGGGTATTAGTTAGGAAGGTAAGGTTTTTGTTATCAAAGAGAAGCCAGTGTCGTTGGCACAGAATCAAACTGTGATGTTACTAACTACTGAAAACAAGGGGTTGACAAACAGATTGAAAATTATTGGGCCAAGAATAGAACCCTGAGGCACCCCTGTGAGTGAAGGAGGAGGGGAAGAAAGGCACCCATCCCAAAGAACAGATTGAGAATGGCCATGAAGATACGAGGAAACCAAGTGATAGTGTTGTGAGAGAAGCCATGAGAGTGTAAGCATGTCAAAGGTAAGTGGCGATTAATAACTTCAAAAGCTTTAGATAAGTCTATGAAGATAGTGCCTACACAGCGACTCTTGCCCAATGCTCTAGAGATAGAGTTATGAAAATCTATCAGGGTAGTTTGGGGCAAATGGTGAGGCCTGAAGCTAGACTGGACATCAGAAAGAACTTGATAAGCATCTAGGTAATCCAATACCTGTGTATGAACAATTTTTTCCATGAATTGAAAAACTACAGGAAATAAAGGAAAATGGGTGTTAACTGGTAAATGTGTCTCAAAAATTATTGAACAAACAGGTTCCACTCCTAAGACTGAACAATACTGCAGGGTATAGTTTTGCATTTCTAGAGCAGAGGAAGTCCCCAAGTGAGTTTGACTACAACTGCAGAAAGAATATCCACTCTGTCTCCCCACAAATGTTGCATCCTGTTGACTATAAGTAGACAGGCATAGCTTCTAAGTATCACTATTACCAGTGATTATTAACTCCACGCTCAGTATCCAGTCACCCTTTAGCCATTACAAGTGCACTGAGTGCTGATGAAGTGATAGCCTTCCTACATCTTTCACAGATCAAAGCACTTTAACCAAACACTTGTGATTTCTGGTGGATGGACAAGTGAGCATTGCAAGAGAGCGAATACACACAGTGTTAATGGGGAAAGACCAGTGGTCAGCAATGTTCCCTCTAATTTTTAGTCTCTGTGGGTGGGTGACTAATATGTGTGTGCGGCACTTTGTGCAAAAAAAAAAATTATTTATTTGCACAGATTGGGTGGCCCAAACAAGTGATGTATTTTATTGTCAGTAAACAGTATAAAACATAACCAAACACTGAAATACTCAATGCAAAGTATAAATATACATTCTGACACAGTTCGAAGCTTGAATGTGTATTGTGCGCCATAACAGTATGAACTGGAAACGTGTAAATTATGTACATTTTAAAGAGTCTTGCATGCATCTAAAAGGGGTGCTGCTGATGATGTATTGCTAAGAAATCAACATTTACTGTTTTTCTGTCATGTCTTTCCTATTCATCCAGTGGACTTATATTTTATTAAGATCCATTTTCCACCAGATGTTAAAAACAATTTTGTTCGCATCAGCAACTCTAAATGGCTTTCTTCCAAGCAGTTTCTTTGTTTGCTCTTAATGCCATCCATGAGGCTGAAGTCTCTTTCACAGTCAGCACTAGAAGCTTGGAATGTAGTAGTAGTATAATTTATTATTCAGCATAAAGCAGTTACAATATACTAAAATCAGGACAAAATACATAGTAAATATAAATAGACAATAAATAAATCAACAAAGAACTTAAATATCTTTACAGTGCAATTCAATTTAACAGAGTACATTTTCACATAAAAAACCTCGACAGGACTTCAAGTCCCCCTAATAAACTTTACAAATGAGCTGAGATTAAAAATCTTGCAAAGATCTCTACCATGTTCTTCTCTTTCATAGTAAACAATTATTCCAAATGATCCTCCAGGGGGAGGCTGAGATCCCCTAACAATTCACCCAGCAGTTTTTCCTAGTTGATTCATACCTAGGACACAAGAGTACCACATGTTTGAGATCATCTATAGTCCCCACTCCACAGTTACAATATGGAGGAAGTACCCTCTCTCTTTTGCCTGAAATGAATGTATTGAGCATTATAGTTTTCAGTTCCGAATCTTGTATAGATTCTTCTTTGTTTAGGCAGGTTAAAAAAAGAGATATGGCTCATATCCCCATGAAATCTTTACTTTTTTATAAAATCCATATAGTTTAAGCTTGGAGAGTTTAACACTGAAAAAACTGATGTCTTAAGTCAATAATCCTCAATTTGACATCCTGCCTAATCCTCTCAAATGGTCTCGTGTAAATTTTATATAAGAGGTGGCCCAATACGGCCAGCATTATTGTTTCCTTAATAAGTTGAATAAAGGGATGTACATATCCCATGCTGGCCAATTTGATGGCTTCCACTACACACATTCTGGGATATCTTTGTTTGGGCAAAAGAAAAAGTTTCAACAGAAAGAGAATCTGTCATTCACAGATGAGAGAAGTCAAGGAACGTTGTCCTACCTCCAAGGCAAGAATACAGCTTGGAGTTCCATTTAAAAATATTAAGATGTCTCTATAGAGTTTATTCAGAAATATATTTCTAATTCTCTAACCTTAGTATGATCCCAGATTTCAGAGGTATATAACATGCTCATTCTTATTTTGGTATTAACGGCTCTTAATACCCTACTCACTGATGACTTCCCCATCTTGCCATTAAATATTTTTAGGGCATTTTCAGAAGATCCCATTTTAAATTGAATAGCCTCCAAATGTTTGGTCCAAGATAGGCTATAGACAAAATGGGCACCTAAATAGTCATAACACTTAACAGTGTCTATATGGTTACCATTTAGCCTAAAGCCTACCATATTCATTGTCTGAGAGCCAAAAACTACAATGTTGGTCTTGCTGAGATTAACTTTTATTTTCCTTTGAGAACAGAGAGATTCAAAGTGAGCCAATTTTCTTTTAAGACCTAGGACTGAAGTAGAGAGCAAGACTAAATTGTTTGCATATGCTGAACATTCAATCCTTTGATCATTAATTTCTGGAGTATGAAAATCTGGGTTACCTAGCTGATCCAAGACTGTATTAATGTAGATGTTAAATGGAGTGGGGGACAAAATACAATACACCCGTCTGCCCCCACATTTGTCTCAAATCTATCAGTTAGATGACCATATTGATTATACTGGACTCTTGCCCACATATTTTCATAGAGTCTGTTAATAACATCAAGAAGTGAGGCCTCCAACTTCAGATCCCTTAATGTAACCCGAAGGATTTTTCTACTAATACTGTCAAAGGCCAAGGAGAAGTCCACAAAACAGCAATATCATCTGTTTTTTCTCACTTTAGTATACTTCCAGATCAGATGCTGAAGCACATAATAATGTTGTACTGTAGAACACTCCTTCCGAAAAACCATTCTGTGCCTCATTCAATACTGAGTTCTCCTTGATCCACGACAGCAATCTGCCCAAATCTATCCTAGAGAAAATCTTCTGTGAAACATCTATCAAACTAATAGGCCTATACATCCTTGGGTCATTCGGATCCTCTTTTTTAAAAATTGGGAAGATAACACTACCTGCCCAATTGGCAGGGTAAGAGTACCCTGAACCAGGCCATTAAACAGCAAAAGAAGAACAGGAATCCATTAGTTGGTAAAAACCTTATAGAGATCACCTAGGAGCCCTGGTGCTTTATTTGCCTTAAGACCAATCAGTGCCATCTGGATTTCATCCTCTGTGATCAAGATAGGTCTTGGAAAAATTTCATCCTCCTGAATTTTGAAAGCATCAGGTGTCTCCTGCTCTTCATGAGAATAATGGAGCTTGGAGAAATGAGATGCCCAAACTTCAGGTGTAATATAGGTTTCTATCCTATTGGCATATCTATTATATCCCTGGGCAACAATATTCCAAAATCACCTTCCATCCCTATCCAAAATAGCCTGCCTCAGTTTTTCCCAAAGTCACTGAGTATGTTTATGTCTCTCCCGTTCGAGAATTTTCCTATATTTTTCTCTTTCATTCTTTAACAATTTAAAATCTGCTGCAGACTTCTTTTCTTCTTATGCTGTCTTAGTTTTCCTCCAAACTCTTTCTTTGCCTATAGGCATACCGAATTAAACTAAGACTTTTTATAAAGGGACCTAGGATGGTACGTTGTTTTATATCTAGGTCCAAGTAAAGAAAGAATAATGTCCCAATTCTTCAAAATATTAAATGCCTTACTTTTGTCCAGGACCAACTCGTGAATATCACCTAAGACTCCTGTACTAAGAATTTCTTTGAAACTAGCTTGATGAATCTGCTCCCATCCAATCCTTCTCTTGTTTATGACTTCCAGACTCTCTTCCTGTTGTGCCTCACTCCTTAAAGTTCCAAAAGGGAATTTGATGTTTATTACAATAGCACAGAGTGCTGATTCCAATCAATCCATGACCTCTAACTTTTGGATCAGCTTTACTGCTTCCAAATTGGGCCACACCTGATCAGGGGTTGAAGAGCCAGTAGGTCCTCTATACATTAAGGATCCAACTAAATCTCCCTGAGTTCTTCCATTTAAAATACAGAAATTTCTACTGGCCAAGCCCGTTTGCAGTTCTCTACCTCTGAGGTTAGATTTTAGATCCTGAGCAGTCCTAGTATATGAGATATTTGGATTAATTGTAGATATTGTATGGATCATATCTCAATATACATCCTCCAAAAAATGAGAAGGAATTCTGGCATTAAAGTCTCCCAAAATAATTATAGGACAAGGTATACTCTTATCTGACAATTCGTCAAGTGCCATTTTCAGATCCTGTATGAAAAGGTCAGTGGGATCAGTAGCTTTATTGAGAGAGGGAAAGTATATATTGCAGAGAATGATCTTCTCTTGTCCCTTGCTAATCATTAGAGCCTGAAAATTTAGCAAAGTTTTGATAAAAAATTAAATACCCCCTTTAAACCTTCCAAACTTTTTATCTTTAGTTGCTGGCAGAGTAAAGACAGAATATCCAGCCAATTTGGGAGTTACATTTTCTGTACACCATGTTTCTTGCAGTCCAATAATATCAAAATTATCCAGAAATCTCACTACTTCATGGTCAATTATTTTAAGATGGATGCCTTCAGTATTCCATGAAAGTATAGAAAGGGCATCCACATCTTGACTCCCAGCTCCCTTATCCAAATCCAGCTGGCATTCAGAGTTCATTTGTTTGATATTATCTGCAGGCTGCATTTGTCAGGCTTAATCAATAACTGTCAGCGGCGAGTAGGTATTAGGGTCAATTAGATTTCCAAAGTCAATCAGGGGCTTATCTGTCTCTAAAATTGATTTTGGACTGTCCTTAGTCTGTTTAAACCATGAAAAGACTTCACCCAAGTCTAACGTGTTAACTAAATGTATTCCCAAACAATCCAGCTTGCTGGCCAGAGACAGCAAGCTGCTAGCTGCATGAGGATTTTTAAATGTAATATCTATTTGTGTTGTGGACTCAGGATCTCCACATAACTTTATGGACTCCACCATGTTTCTGGAGATATAAAATCCTAATGCTCTTTCTAAGAGCAGCAACATATCTTCCCTAACTTTCCTATGAGAATCCTTGAGTGAAACCTTCTACCCAAAGATAGTTATGGTCCTACTTAGCCATACTTCTCTCTGATTCAGTACATGATCCTCTATCACTCCCAATATTTTTTTCTGTGCTATTGTATCCTTCTCTGCACCTCCCTATGGAGAATCTCTTCTGGGGAAGGATAAGACTGTGTAGGAACCTCTATGCATGATAGCTTCATGTTTAGCTTGGAATGTAGCACATACATCAATAAGTTTAGCCACCATGCTGTACTGCACATTAGTCAAAGCAAAGTGGATCATGTCAGTAAAGGATTTTAATGATCCTCCCTTTATTTTTTTCAGCAACTATAAATCTGAAGTCATTGTACTGGCTAACAATTTCTGCCTGGTCCACTGATGAAAATAAATAGCCCTGATATTTGCTGTACAGTCTCTCAATATTTGATAAGCCAGACTCAAAGCTGCAATGTGGCATTGCTGCAAAATCAAAGGCAGATCAGTCAGAAAGTTCACCTGCAGGAAATCAGCTGTCCAGATGGTCCCATAACAGGCCAATGAATTTCAAAATTGCTGCTGTGCTTACTTCAGCTGTGCAATTAGCCAAAAGCAGTTTTACTGGTTGGCTCCAGTAGACAGTTTCACCCAGGTACTGGCTTCTGATTTTTTTTATTTTTGCCCTAGCAATCTGTACAGCTCAAGTAAGCATTAATCACAGATGAAGGTGGCATCTAATGGGGAGTTAATGCATGGTTGGGACCATTGCGGCATGAGGCTGGAGGCCGAGAGCGTACAATGGTCCAACCATGCATTGACTCCCCATTAGAGCCACCTTCAGAGGGGATTAATGCGCTTGTAACATGGACATCACTATGCTTACTATGGACTACACATCTTGCTACTCATAGAACAGAAAAGACTACGAGACTGATATGATCTGCTGTCATTTTTAATGTTACTTTCACATTTCTCAACAGTACTCTCTTACATACATATGTCGTTATTGTTTTTCAATACAGTGAACTCTGGTTTCTTTCTTAACGATTGCTGCACATTTAAATGATTTTGGTGCGGCTGTTTCATTACTAGGTAACTTGGGATGACTGTGATTCTCTCACTTTCGCTGTGTGCAGAGTGTGTGCATGTCTGATTTGCATACGAGCAGAATCATTACCTCACTCGATTTTGTATTTCTCTGCTGCTCACTCTGTCTTGCACACTACTCATTTTTGTACCTTTTTGGAGTTATCTCATTTCTGTGGTGTGCTCTCCGTGTGTCATTCCTCCAGCATAGTTAAAGTTTACTGTGCCATGGACGGTAAAATTGTTGAAGTTGAATGTGTTCCTGGATGTGCCCCCAGCTCCCCCTTCCCACCTATGTCCCTCACTTCTATTTATCCCCCTGCCTATCTTCACTACTCTCTTGCTCTTCTACAACTATGTTGCTCTTCTTTTTTCACTGTGCCACCTGCAAGCCCTGATAATTTGCTTCTGGTGGCTACTTTTTGTACTTCAGAAGCAACACGGCATTATCGTCTCATAATGCTGTGTTGTTCCTGTACCATGTGACGCATTCTCTCCTATCGCTGTTGCTCCTCAGCGCTGTCAAATTTGTGCCATGTTACAACTGTTGTTAGACCACTTTCTGAAACATCTTAGACAACTCTGCCAACTCCAAAAGTACATCATTTAATACTGTTATGGCAGTGTGATATTCAGGGTTGGACAGCTTCTTAAAGCAGTACTTGGCAATGGGATCTTTGATGGATGCATGCATAATTGTATGTGATGTCAATTACCCTAGGTATGGTTTACAGTGACTATGCTGGGTATTGTCAAGCTCAGTGGGGGTTTTAAAATGTAGTTTTGCAATGTAGTGAGTGAGTCAGTGTGATATGAGAGGGGAGATGCATTTAGGAGACTGTATTTCTCTTCCATTCTGGATCAATACTAAGCTCAATCTGAATTTATGAAATTAATTGAAAAGGACATTTTTTGCACTGCTATTTCTTGTTGTCCATTTTAGAATTACTATCCCCATGTAGCCAATATGGGCAACCTTTTACAAGCACTAATTCATTGAATCTCAAATGTATGTATAATGTAAGACCCTGTTTTAAAGAGAAGCGCAATCTCATCTCTCTATACATATGTACAGTCAGTGTCTCAGACTGCTAATTGAGAAAGTTTTACCCATCCCGGCCCCCAAAAAATACATAAAAAAATGACACAAACAGACAGTAGGTTAGTTTGATGTTTTTATTGTAAACAAAAACTATAGTTTTCCCATTTTCTCCTACTGAAAAAAAATGAACACGCTTTCAACGGTGAGGCTTTAAATCCATTATAAATACATTTTGTATGTGAGACGCTGCTTGGGGAGGAGGCAGATTACACTGAAGCTGTGCAACTTTAAAACTGAAATAATATAATATATACCCTATGTCAGAGAATCTCTCGCATTGCTTTGTTGGGGGGAATCTACCAAACAAATAAAACATGCTATTTCTGTGACCAGCAGGGGAATGTTGTTCATTATCAAGTACTGTCTTACTGAAAAGAGGTGTCAAGCCGAAAACATTGCTATAACTGCAAAGCCGATTGGTTGGAATTTTGCCGATCGGTTCCACTGTTCAATAAGTGGAGCAAGAGCGAGACTGCTGGCTTGTTAAAGTTAATGGGTTGTGGCTTCAGGGGTGGGCATACAATGTTTCTTTCCCATTTACTTTCATGTCCTGCTGTCCGAGTCTTAAATCTGAGTGATGACTGTAGTCACTACTTCATGAACATGAGGATCCCTGTCAGCTGCTTTGTGCGCTGCTACTGAAGCCATGTGCGGGTTATTTCTGACTGCTGTACGGGCGCACGGGCACACACCTTAGGGGGAACACAGGTCAGCATTGCTGATCAGTTAAGTTTAAAATCCAGATACAACATAATACTGATTATAGAATGATACTTCAACAATTCAAAAAAACAGACTGGCAGAAATCTAGTCATATATAAAAAGTATACATATTGTCTGCCATGTGCATTTGATGTAGATCCTCATGTATGATGTATCTAAAATTATCAATTTTAGCAGCAATACTGCACACATCTTTACTTTCTAACATTGAATGGGTATTTGTATCCCTGCATATTGTTTAATACATAAGGGATCTAATCAGGGCATCAGAATTTCACAAAACATTTGTTTTAATTAATTTAAATATAAACTAATATGATTCATACAGCAGCAATTTCAAAAGATGATCTCAATGGGTCACTAGATCAGCTTAAATATGCTTCTTCCATCTTTCATGCATGTTTTTTTAATTAAAAAAATGAGTCTGACTGTATCATAAATACTTTGCATCGCATATATAGCTAAACATTTCCTGCTGTCCAATGTACACTTATATGTCCAGTTTTATTTGTACTTTTATACCTGCCTCAGCTATTGTCAGGGTTCTATGCACATATGAAGTCATATCACTGTCTTATACTCATTTCTGCAATTTCTGTCTGCTGATGAAATAGAACCAGCTGGTGGGAACTCAGTTCATGGATTGAAATAAATAGCATGACTCAATTCTAGGAGTAAAGCAGGAATTGACTATTTCTGTATAAAACATAATTTCTAAACTATTAAATGTTCACCTAGGAAAGTCATAAGTCAGGGGTCTATGAATATGTGTGTTCAGTAGTGGTGAGCAAAGTTAGAAAAATTTGGTCCATCGAGAATGTCATGAATTTCTTGAAATTCGTGAAATTAATTCAAAAAGCAAATGTTTGCTTTGAGTTAAAGGAGAAATTCATGCATAGCAAAAAATGTTAACTTCACCTAACTTTGCTTATGAATTATGGTTCTAAGGCAACGTTAGCAAAGATCCATGGGATAAGATGTCACATGGAGCTGCTGTGAGCTGTTTTGCCATGTGTGAGCTGAATTCAGTGCAGTGTGAGGTAGACAGAGTTGGAGCTAGTTGTACTCTAGAGCTGTGTGCCAAAAAGCCTTTTCAAAGTATTAAAATACAGAGTTTTTTGCCCTAAAATTACTCCACTAAGTGTCTATTGTGCCTTGTGCCTCTAGATCACCAAATATTTTTGATTTTGTGTGAGTTATCTAGTTTAAAGTAGTAGTTTTGTTTTCTGTACTGAAGATTGTGTAGTGTGCTGGGGAGGAGAGTTTATCTGCATCAACCTCCAGCAACAAAAGGGCAGACTTGCCTTATAGCCTAGACAGTGTTTTGCACTAGTGCAGTTCTAGTCAGTGTTTTGTGTGATTTGTTTTCCTGTTTTCTGTGCTTTGTAACTTTATTTCTTTAGAACAGTCAGATTTGTTTTACCAAATTATTTTTTATCTCTACAGTTTGACTATATTGATTCATTTTGTTGCTTGATAAAGGTTAGCTTTAGTTTGTGTATCTTATTGCATCTTGTGTGTATTCCCTAGTACCTTAAATACCTGTTGTGTATTGTTGTTCTTAAAAAAACCAAAAAATATATATATATATTTCTGGTGTTGTTGTTTACTGTCTGTGTAGAATCTTGTGTTGTGTTGTGTAGTCATGAGTTGGTCCTCCTCGTTCCTTAAATCTCTGTTATGTACTGTTTTGCTAAAAATAAATTTTTCTGTTATGTTTGTTTCTGTCTCTAAACTCTTGTAAAGTGTTGTATAGCCTTCTGTGTGTCCACCATTCCCTTAATCTTTAAATCCCTTTTGTGTTTTGTTTTTTTTTAAGAAAAAAAAATTGGTGGTGTTGCTGTTGTTCACTGTCCGTCTATGTCAGTAAAGAGTTGTAAAGTGTTGTGCTGTTGTGTTCCAAAATCTACACATATAAGAAAATCCCCATAAAGAGATGATCTACAAAAGGAGTTTTTGGCAATCGCACTGCACCAAGAAGAGCCAGTTTCTGTGGCTTTGAAAGGTACCATAACCAGTTGTGATGACTCAGGTTCATCAGGGGCTGGTACTGCTACTAGTACTAGTTGACAAAGTGTAGTTGCAGCATGTGGGTGCATTACTGTGGCCAATTTTTTCTCCACAAAATCTGTGGCATCAATGCTGGTGGGTGCTGGTGCTGGCAGTGCAGGCAGCACAGAAAGGGACAACATGAGCAGTGCAAGAACCCCAAAAAAGTTTTCCTCAGGGAATGTGGTTATGGACTCCAAAGTGTTTTTTGTCCTAAAAGTGTTGTAGAAGAGCTGCAGCCTAAGTGACAGTGTGATGTGTCAGAAATTAGTAATTCTTTATGCAGGGTCAGGAAGTACAGGGTAAAAAAAGTGAGGATAAGGATGAGGATGACATCTTTCAGCGGATTAGTATTGTAGGTGGGGATGGTGATGATACATACCCTCTCTGGGAACATGAGAAAAAGAAAAGTTAGGGACAGAGACTCAGTAAAGCTCCTACCCCAGTTCTCCAGCTGTTGGCTCTGTTGAGCCACTAGTAATAACAGAGGATAAGTCAACAGCTGCAGCAGAGCAGAAATCATACCCCAAAACAACAATTTCAAGCCCTCGAATAATGTCCAAGTACCCAGTCCACCACCATCATGTAAAAATAAGTGGGTAAAAATTCCCTAGTTTTGCATTTCTATATCAATCAATCAATCAATCAAATCATTATTTAACCAGGTGATCATCATTGAGCAAAACTCATTTTCAAGATGGACCTGGATAGCTTCAAGACCAGTGTACAATACAATTAAGACATCAAAGTTCACAATGGTTACAGTATTCAGAAAGAGTGTCAACTAGAAAGCGAGTAGTATTAGTGAGTACAACACATTTGGTAAATGATGACAGTATATACACTAGAGTCAGCACAAGAAACATAAGCATAATTACAGGCATATTACAGCAGATCTCTACAACATATCTCCAGCAATCAAAAAATAATTAGTAGGACTAGGGGAGCACAGCAGATGAAGAGGGGGGAAAGTACCTTGAGGGCAAAAAGGAAGGTGGGAATGGGAGGGTGAAAAAGGGTATAAGGGAAGTAAGGAAGGGGAGCATTAAGGGGGGAGGGGCCAAGCTGCTGAAACGGGGGGGTATAAGTTTCAGCAACCAAAGAGTGCTGTTCCTGCCTAATTAGTGGTAGGTAGGGCAATGAAGCCCTAACCTGCACCTGGAAGATGAAATAGTGTCTATTTGACAGCTATGCCAAATTTGTGTGCATCATGGGAAAAAGGGTAGCCACCTCAGCACTGGTAGGCAACACATGCGTACACACACCTCAAGTCCAGGCACCTGGCACTCTGGTCTCAGCACCAAAAAGGAAGCTGGTGCAGGAAGGCCTTCTCTTTTATCAACCTCATTGAGCAAAGCATCCCACAGTGACATAGATACAGATCCAGGGTGGGATTCTGAAGTAACCATGCAGGATTACTACAGACATAAGGAGGAAGACTTGGTGGGATTTCCTAGTAGTGGGCAGAGTAGTGGTGGTGGTGTGAGCTTTAGTAGCCAGAGTCAGCAAAGCACATCCACCCTATCCCTAAAATATCCAAACTCATGTCATTCATTGATTCAGCATCTGTGACCTTCCATGAGTCCAAAGCTACCCCATCATCCATGCCACCAGTGCACAGAGTCCAGCTGTTTGTTGTCTCCAGCCCAAAACCCTGAAAGGTGTAGCTTACACTGCAGAACAGTTTTGAGCATATGTTTTGCATGCTCGCATTGATGTGCTCAACCTTGTCAAGTAATGCTGCTTTGAGCTTGTCATCCTCCAAGACTGTACATTGTGTATGCTCAGCATGTTCTCTGCTGTGAATCAATCATCATGCAAACCAGTCCCCCAATTGACTCTGCTGCCTCATTGTGCAATTTTCAGTTTACTGTGCATATGTGAAATACCTGAAACGAGAAATAGAACATAGCAGTTATCATGAATCCTGCCCTATGGCTATGGTTCTATGATTTTAGAAAAAAAAAAGAAAAAACATTTACCTTCCCATGCTGTGCAAGTGTCCAAAACCAAAGCACCATGGGCAAAATCCAGGCAGCAGGAGCACTGCATCACCATGATAAATACAAGGAAAGAGAGAAACAGTGACAAAAGATGTTGAGAAAGACATTGGTTTCAGTCTCACACCCACAGAACTCCAAGAAAGAAAATAAAATATTTACCTTTGCTGATATGTCTGTAGAGCCATGCCAGTTATCAGTCAGCAGGCAGCAGCAAAACATGCTGGACTTGTGTATGAGCACTTCTTATTTTGGGGCATCAGGAGAATTTTGCAGGACAAGACAAAATTGAACTTTTCCTTCTCTGTCATTTACCTCCTGCATTTTATGAACAGCAGTAGCAGAACGTAGTAGCAGCAGCAAAGCATTCTGGACTTGTGTGTGAACGTTTATCATTTCTGGGCATCAGGAGAATTTTACAGGACAAGAGAAAATGAACTTTTCTTTCTCAGTCACTTGTCTCCAACATTTTATGAACAGCAGCAGAGCATGTAGCAGCAACAAAGCAGTCTGGACTTGTGTGCAAACACCTCTCATTTCTGAGCATCAGGAGGATTTTACAGGAGAAGAATTTAATGAACTTTTGTTTCTTAGTCATTTTATGTACTACAGTGTGACAGCATTATGTAATAATAAATTTATTTGATATAGCGCCTTTCACATATCAAGCCGCTGTACAGTCAAATAAAAACAAAGCACAATAAATACAGATAAAATCAAGAAAATACAGAGTAAACTTTTCCCCACAAAAAGGTCTTCAGTGCCTGCTTGAAACACTCCACTGTCCTGCACTCCCAAAGCTGACAAGAGAGTTCCAGAGGGTAGGTGCTATATACCCAAAGGCACGCATACAGATGGCTTTAAACCTACTCTAGGAATCTCCAGCAATCAGGATTCTGTAGCAGCCTACCAAGTTTTTTAACACACTCAAGAACATTTCAGGGAAAAGAGAAGTTATGTAAACTGATTTTGGCACACTTCACAACTGAGTAGCACGACTGTGTTGGAACACTCTACCACACGCAGCATTGTTTCATGTAGTGGTATAGCATACTGTGACAAATTTGTTCTGGTAGTTGAGAAAAATTAAGAAAAGAGGCAGATAGAGACATGAAAATTAGACATATAGGTAGGAATTTAGATTTAGGACATATAACTTTTTTAAGACCATAGAAACATAGAAACATAGAAGCTGTTGGCAGATAGAGACCCATTTGACCCATCCAGTCTTCCCATTTTCCCTGCCTACTGTGCCACCACAGACCTTGCACAATCTCCAGTCATCCCCACCCCTTGTGTTCCTTCCAATGTCTCCTTGTGTTTGTCCCATGCATGCTTGAATCCTGCTACTGTTTTGGTACCTACCCCCTCTGCTG
The DNA here is from genome assembly GCA_016271365.2 of Neoceratodus forsteri. Lineage (NCBI taxonomy): Eukaryota > Metazoa > Chordata > Ceratodontiformes > Ceratodontidae > Neoceratodus > Neoceratodus forsteri. The sequence goes on from CM057450.1 coordinate 875,470,347, forward strand.
GGAGGCCATTCCAGGCTTCCACCACCCTCTCTGTTTAGAAATATTTCCGCACATCCCCTCTGAGCCTCCCCCCTCCAACTTCATAGCATGACTCCTTGTCCTCGAGTCTGTCTTTCTGTGGAAAATGCAACCTTCCTGTACCTTAATACCAGTTACATATTTGAACATTTCCATCATATCCCCCCTTCCTGTCTGCCCTCCAGTGAGTACATATTCATTTCTCTTAGTCTCTACTTGTAGGGCTTTTGATGCAGTCCCTGCACCATTTTGGTTGCCTGCCTCTGTACTGCCTCCACCCTATCCCTGTCCTTCCAGAGGTGGGGCCTCCAGTACTGGATACAGTACTTGAGGTGTGGTCTTACCAGTGACCTGTACAAAGGCAGCACTACCTCCTTCTTCCTACTGGTGATACCCCTCCCTATGCACCCCACATTCTACTAGCCTTTCCCACTGCCTTTTCACTCTGCTTGGCTACCTTCAGGTCATCAAAATTTTTACTCCCAGCTCCCTTTCCTGTTTGGTGGTTGCTAGTACATCCCTTGCCAATTGGAACGTACAGTAGCCCCCTGGTTTCTGTGCCCCAGTGGCATGATTTTGTACTTTTTAGCATTGAAACCCAGCTGCCAAACACTTGACCATTCTTCTAACTTCCATAAAACATTCCTCATTTTTTCCATCCTCCCTGGTGTGTCCACCTTGTTGCAGATTTTTGTGTCATCTGTGAACAGGCAGACTTTCCCTTTTAGCCTTTCTGCAATGTCACTGATAAAGACACTGAAGATGACCAGGCCTAATATTGACCCCTGAGGCACCCTGCTTGTCACTCTGCCTTCTCTCAAGTGGACTCCATTTACCACCACCTTCTGACTCCTGCCACTCAACAAACTTCTTACCCAGTTTACTACTTTCTGTCCCACACCTAGACAGGCCAGCTTGTTCACCAGTCTTCTATGTGTAATGATGTAGAAGGCCTTCATGAAATCCATGTATGCCCCATCTATTGCTCCACCCTGATCCACTTCCCACATCACCCAGTCAAATAACTCAATCAGGTTTGTCTGGAAAGACCTCCCCACTATGAAACCATGTTGCCTTTGATCATGCAATCCACTTGTTTCAAGGTATTCCACTATCCTTTCCTTCAATAGTGATTCGATAACCTTGCCCACTACCAAAGTCAGGCTGACAGGTCTATAATGTCCTGCCTCATTCCTATTCCAACTTTTGTGAAGTGGGACCACATACACCCTTCTCCAGTCCCTCAGAACCACCCCTGTATCATGCAATAAGTTGAACAAAACTGCCAGTGGTGCTGCCAGCACTGATCTGAGCTCCTTCAGTATCCTAGGGTGAACCCCATCCAGTCCCATTGCCTTGCCAGCTTTTGATTTTGCTAGTACTCTGAAGACTTCCTCCTCTATGAAAGGACTAGTGCCCACCTCCCTACCAATTCTGCCCCATTCATTATCTGTGGTCAGTCACCTACCCCTTCTATTGTAAATACTGAACAAAAAGTATCTGTTCAATATGTCTTCCTTCCCTTGGTCCCCTTCCTCACAGACCCCACCCATCACCCTTTATCCTTGTAACTCCCCCCCTTTGATCTTTCTCTTGTTGCTAATATATCTAAAGAAGGTTTTATCCCCTTTTTTATTGACTGGGCAATATCCTCCTCTGTTTGTGCCTTTGCTCTACTCATTGCTTCCCTGTCTCCTTTTGTTTCTCCTGGTAAATTAACCTGCCCTCCTTTTTCTGTGTCTTTTTGTATTTTTTAAATGCTGTTTTTTTTTTGCTCTGTTTCTACTAGGTCTCTCTTGAGAACAATAGTGGTCTTCATTTCCTCTTGCCCTTGCAGACCTGCCTGACACAGAGATTCGTAGCTCTTTCAATGCCCTGTTTCATTTTTGCCCACTGGTCGTTGGCTCCACCTAGCATCCCTATCCCTACCAGGTCATCCCTGAGGCACTCTCACATTGTCTTGAAATCAGCCCTCCTGAAGTCCATGACTCTTGTCCTTGTGCTGTTCAGTGTTCACTGGTCCCCAGGTGGTCCCCTACTGTGACATCGGCAACACTGTCCCTGTTCGTCAGCACTAGGTCCAGTACTGTTCCCTTATGAGTGGGTTCCATTACCACTTACCTGAAGAATACCCCCTGCAAGAAGTCTTGGATGTCTCTGCTCCTGGAATTTACTGCTGCCGGGAGTCTACAATCCATGTCAGGTAGGTTGAAGTTTCCCATTAGTAACAACTCTCCCTTATAAGCCAGCCTTTGGATTGGTTCCAACATTTCTCCATCCACTTCTTCCATCTGTGCTGCAGGTTTGTATATCACTCCTGCATGGATAATGGCCCAATTCCTTTCCTCCAGAGTGATCCACAGCACTTCCCTTCCCATCTATTCTCCTTGTATTTCTGTAGCCTTTATGCTATCTCTCACATAAAGAGCTACCCCCCCCCCTTCTTCTGACCCTGTCCTCTCTAAACAGAGCAAAACCTGATACTGCCATATCCTAGTCCTGGCCTTCATTGCACTAGGTCTCAGTGATGGCAACTAGATCCAGGTCATCCCCTGCCATGGTGGCCTCTAAGTCTGCAGTCTGGTTGCCCAGACTTTGAGCATTTGTACTCATGGCCTTCCAAGTATATAGCCCTCCATTTCCATCATCCACATTTCTATTCCTTCTCATGGACCTTCGAATCTTCACCCTCCATTTCCATCATCTTCTCTCCTAGTTCCTACTCCATTTGAGGGAGAGTGGCAGTTAGTTTCCAGCCCCCTTGCTGACCTCCATGCCTTCCGTAGCCTCATACTACTCTCCCTTAATCAGTTTAAATGCCGCAGTCTCATTCATGTATTCTACCAGTTCTCCTCTAAGTTCTCTAGATGCCTCCATGTTTAGGTGCAGCCTGTCCTCTGAATATAGCCCTGCATCCTTCCACTTGTCCCCCTTCAACATCCTATGCAAATGAACCCCTCCGATGTGCACCAGTTCCTTACCCACTCGTTGAACTTCTTTATTCTCTTTTTTTCTGCCTGTACTGACACTGGGGACCTGGATTACCTCAGAGAATGCCATTGAACTCACTGACTTCCTGCAGCTCCCTGCTAGCTCTTTAAACCTTTGTTGCACCACTCCTACCTCATTTACTGCCAAGTCAATTGTCGCTATGTGAATGATCAAGTGGGGTTTGCCCCTCACCTTCCTTATTGTTTCCTTGATCCTAGGCCTGGCCCACCCCGCTTCCATCCCTGGCACACATTCTATGTTTCTTCTATTTGTGTCCCATTTCCTTACTCAATGTATACCCTTGATACTAGAATCCCCCATGACAAACACCTTTTCCTCCCCGCTAGTCTTTGCCTTTGTCCACCCTTCTGCCCCTGGTGGGCCAACCTCCTCCCATTCACTTGTTCCCTGTTCATCCTCTTGGACCTCCCTTATGTATTCCTACTGCTCGCTCCCATTTCCTCCCTGTCTCCCTTCTTCTATATCCTCCCTGGTATCCCCTGTTATCTGCTGCAGTCCCCCTCTCTTCCTTGTTCTTCCACTATTCCACCCTCCTTTCCATCCTTAGCCCCTCTTTGACTGAATATACCACCTATTACTGCAGACTACTCTCCCCTTCTGTCCCTGTATTGCAGGCCTTTTTTTCCATGATTTTTTGAGCCTCAATCCCCCCATGTACCCCCTGGTCCTGTAGCCCTTCCAGTACTGTGAACCTGTCTGATGCTGGTCTCCCTACGTCAGGACAAACCTTTGCATCCTCTTCCCTCATCCTTCTTCTGCCTCCTTGCATAGTTTTCCCTCCCAGCCTTCCATGTCTCCTTACCTCCTGTCATTCCCCTATTCCAATAAAATAAAGGAACAATAAAGCAAAGCAATCACATGGAATATTAAGATAGAAATAGTTTTGCTATTTTTTAAACTGTTTTTTTTTCTTTTTAGAGGTAATGAAGGACTACAAAACTTGGAAAGACTATAAAGAGAAAGAGGACAGAACAGATTGTTTGGTATTTTTAAACTTTTTTGTGAATTTTTGTTTTTAGGGGCAACACAGGAGTATAAAACCTGGAAAGAAAGACTATAAAAGGATAGGACAGCCTTAAACTGGAACAGGAAAAACAATAATTAAAAAACCCAGATCAAGTCACACAACCCCACCCCCACTTCCACCCATACCACCACAGTGGTGCTCGTCCATCACCACTAGCAGCTACAGAAATAAGAGGTTTCTTAGACATTCTGTTCAACTGTGTGGCTCTCTCCTGGCTGCTGCAAGCTCAGCTAACATTGTCTTACTCACTACAACTGGGAGACACTGGTAATGTGTCATGTGACCTGCATAAGCTCTTTCACATAACCAGGACTTTTTTTTTAACTTTGCCTTTCTAATGCAAATGAGAAGTTCAAAAGCAAAATTGAAAGGTGAAATTACTATAGGCAAATTTCCCATTGAACAGGGAAACATTTTTAAACTTATCCACGGAGGCAAATTCGCCTGCAGAAAAAACTTTGCAATGTCTCTAGCGTTCAGTTGCGGAGGAGTCAAATGCAACAAAAAGTATAAGTCAGCTTGTCCTATTTACAACTTATATGAATTTACTAATACTTTACCACATCACATAGTCATTGATTGCTTCACTGGTAGTGATCTTTTGGGTATATCAAACTCACATTATGTCTCAAGCATCAAAGTGATAGCTATCAAGTCCTTTCAAGACAGTACATCACAGACATTCCTCGATTACACTTCCTCTTTTCTGTTCTGTTTTCTAAACTGATGGCTGAGATTAATGATCTAAAAACCTCCCCTCAACAGAATGCGACCACTCTTGAAACTTTTAGCCAGAAAATTGCATTTAATGAGAAAGCAATAGCCTGTAACACCATTACTATTTATGACCTCCAGGCTACTGTCTGCAATCAAGATCGAACTATTAAATCCCTACAAACCAAATATGATGATACTGAAAATCGCAATCGTCGTAACAATTTATGATTTTTTGGCTTCCCTGAAGGTGTAGAATTAGGAGACACTATTTCGCTTTTATTACATGTGCTGCCTGCAATGCTTAAACTGCCTCCTGACCTAATGTTAATCATTGAGTGGTCTCACCACACTCTGGGTCCCAGGCCAACATCAGACCAGCGACATAGGCCTATCATTGCTTGCTTCTTGAAATATTCCCATTCAGAATTAATACTGAAACGAGCCAGAGAAATGGGGAAACTTCAGTGGCAAGAGTTTAATATTTCCATCTACAGAGACTTTTCAAAAGATTTAACCATCAGAAGGAAAGCTTACAATCTACTTAAACAAATCCTTCACCAAAGAAGCATTAAATTTGCTCTACATTGCCCTGCGACACTACACCTTTTCTCAGGCTCTTCCTTCAAGGATTTTGAAATCCCTGACGCTTTAGCCAACTATCTGGAGTTCTCTCTGTAATCTTACCCTGGGAAGTTCAGCAGCAATTGGGGACCCGAACACAGCTTTGGTATCCGCACAGAGTGTGGATGATGAAGTACAGGAATGTGGGGAAAGTGTTGCAGAACTCACAGCCCCATGCAGCAATGCAGCAACTGATTTGACTCCAAGGCAATCAACACAGCTGCAAGAGAAGCTTCTGTTGGGGCATTATTCTTCAAGACTTTCATGTTGTTCTAGTGAGGTTTCACCTCAAACACCCCAAGCTGCAGTGTCTCACCTTCAAATCAACCCCTCTATTGCCTTGAGCAATAAGTTTGCTGTCTTGGAGGATGACATGCACTCCTTGCAGGAGGATCTTTCCCAGCAAATTTCAGACAAACATCCCTCTAATTTGGGCCCTGTGCCTCAGGGATGTATTTCTTCCAATACTTCATGAGCAGAAGTTGTTGAAAGTTCCCCCCTCAATTCTTTAGAGCCACCCAAAAAGAAACATAGGGCAAAGACCAAAAGCAAGAACATCAATAGTCACAATCATGCTAATAAATCTAAGGTATCATGAGCTTATATGGTCAGTAATATGGTCACAGTTGCTATATCTTGGTAGGTTTTGCTTCCAGGATACTTAAAGGGAGTGCCAGCACACTTTTTCTGCCTAGCCGCCCACTCTACAGTCTATGCTACCTGGTTGCTTTCGCTCTCAGTGGGTACAAAAGCAAAGGCCGTACATCACAGCATGATCAATTTACTTTTTGTTGCAGTATTTAAACAAGCAGCTGAAAGGTCTTCAAGGGAACTTTGGTATATCAGCAATGCTTTTCTAACCCATTATTTTAGTGTTAGATCTTATACATTACCTCACTAAACAGGCTCTCTGTATCTAGCCTTTTACTCTCCAATTTAGCAGTGCATTAGTTTTATAGTCTTTTGGCTGTTCAGTTGCATATCTTTAATCGGTATGCATCCTGATTATTGCATTTTCTTTTTTCATATGTGAATTATTATATATTACAAGAAAATTTACCCCTTCCCTCTCCTAATGACAGGTTCTTAAGTATTATTGGCAACTACATTTAATCTATCTCCTTCCCTATGCTCCATTATTCTAACTACCTCCAGTATACAATATGGAACTATCATTAGCACTCAGAGAGGTGGGCTATGTTTGGTGTACTGTTGCAAAGGACTGTCACTCTACATCTTCCTTATGCTCCTTATTTTACTCGAAGCCTACAGATATTATAGAAATCCACTGCTGTGTGGTCCCTCCTGTTTTGGGGCTCACTGGACCTAGTCTTCTAGACCTAGTCACCCCATATAACACCTATTTAGGTGATTTTCGAGTGATCGGAGCTGATCTTTACTATGACTTTCTCTTCTGTCTACAGTTATCGCCAAAGCCTATACCTCTCCACATTATCCCAATTTGCATTTGGCTCAGGGCGCAAGGGCCTAAATTGACCTCCCCCTTCTTCTTTCCCCCTCAATATTGTATTTATTATGTACTTATTCTGTTGCACTGCAAAGTATACTCAGTCACTCTAATGTGGTAATGATCTACTTTTCCTTTTATATTTGTTCATTTGCATTCCACCTGGCTCCCTGAATTCCTTGCTCTATGTCAAGGCTGTACTGGCATCTCGTATATGGTTATTTAATTTTCTGCTATTTCGAGTTGGTATATCTTGTATTATTACTACTAATGTTTATAAATATGTTCTGGTGTTTAGCTTTATCCTTATACCTTGTCCTATTAGCTTAGAATTAAACTGAGGTTATAACAGTCTCCTGCCTTTTTTGGTATTATTCCCTTTCAGTTTAGCTTTTCAGGAATACTTACTTTATCATATTACTAGGATCAGACTTAGGTTTGGGCCGATATTTATAACCAGTCCTCCCTAGTAGTCTCCTCCTTGCATCGACGCCCCAGAGTGTAGTGAGAGAGTCTCTTAGCTAGTTGGCTGACTCATATCTCCTCACACCCATAAAACGTTTTCTTTGTTATTTAGCTTACTAGTGTTGTTGTTAATGACTTTTCTCTTTCTCTATCTCTATTCTAACTTTAATAAGATATCTGTGCTACTCATGTATCATTCATCTCATTTTTTTTGGCTTGAATGTTCCTGCTACTCTCTGCATATATGTAAGCTCTCTATATTGTATTCTAATCATCCTCTGCCTCATTTATTTGTCCCTTCACACTCCAGTGATTATTCCCTTTCTTTAACACTAACAATATGAGTGACATACTTTTATATAAATGGAATGTGAAGGGACTTCATTCTCCTTGTAAGCGGAAGCGAATTCTTTCACATCTCAAAAAACATAAAACACACATTGCTTTCCTTCAAGAAACAAAATTACTAGCAGAGGATGTTCATAGACTTAAAAAAGATTGGGTCGGTCAGATCACGAATCATCCTATACCTCAAAAAAAAAGGAGTTGCTATTCTTATTCATAAGAGTCTCAAATGGTCCCTTGTAAACTCCGTTTCCGATACTGACGGAAGATGGGTGATAGTCAAACTGGATACCAACTCTGGTCCTCTTCTGCTTGTTAATATCTATGCACCCAACTCTGATTCTTCAGAGTTTTTTCATAACTTAGCTCAACAGATTCTATCCTTTAACACTGATAATACACCTGTTATTCTTGAAGGGGATCTTAACTTAGCTTTAGAAGCCAGCATTGACAGAAGTAGCCCCACTACAGAGGCCCATCCTAGAAATATTAAAGCCCTCTCATTACTAATGCAAGATGTTGGATTAGCTGATGTATGGTGCTTCCTTCACCCCCGTGACTGAGAATTTACTTTTTACTCCTCTCTACATAAGACATACAGTAGAACTGACTACTGGTTAGACTCTCCTGTTATAATGGAAAAAAAAACTATTGCTTCATCCATCTCTCCCATCATAATCTTGGACCATTCCCCTGTCAAGTTGCAACTTTTGTGGGCCCATTAGCACCTAAATCTTCTTATTGGCAGCTGGCCCTCTCCTTCTCAAGGATCCCAATTTCTTACCCATGATCAAAGCACAAATTCAGGACTTCCTCTTTTACAATACCTCAACCGAATCTTCTATGCCCTCTGTATGGGAAGCTCTTAAAGCTACGATTTGAAGGAAAATGATCAGTTATGCTGCACATATGAAAAGAGTAAGAGAACAACAGCTGGCTGACTTGGAAAAATCTCTTAAGGCTAAAGAGAATTTATACTTTTCTTCTAATAAGCACTATCCTGATTCTCAACTTCATGTTGAAATTCTTCAACTTAGAGTTAAAATTAATGAATTAATTTCTCGTAAAACCGAACTGGCCTTGTTTAAACATAAATATAAGTTTTGGGAACGCGGTGATAAAAAGGGGAAACTCCTCTCTTACCAGCTCAAAGCACAACAAATGGAACAACACATCCTGAGCCTAAAAGATGAACAGGGTATGATTCATTCCAACAACTCCTCTATAAACCGTATCATGAAAACCTTTTATCAAAAACTATACTCTAACACAAATCCTCCATCTACTTTACAAATTCAACAGTTCCTTAAATCGTTACAGCTTCCTCATCTTTGTACTCTTGAAACAAATTTTTTCGATGAACCCTTCTCGCTTCAGGAAATCCAGAAAGCTTTGTCTTCCTTGAAATCCAGCAAATCCCCTGGGGGTGATGGATTCCCTGTTGATTTCTATAAAATGTTTTCTGACTCTTATGTCCCCTTCTTCTTAATGTTTATCAAGAAGCTTCCAATACTGGCAAGTTTGCCCCATCTTGCACTGAAGCAATCATAACCCTAATCCTTAAGAAAGAAAAAGACCCTACTCACCCCACAAGTTACAGGCCTATCTCTTCATTAAACATGGATGGGAAGATATTTGCTAAACTACTAACTTTTTGACTTGAATCCTTGATTCCCAAGCTAACTCATTGTTCGCAAGCTGGTTTTATTAAACATAGATCTGGTTCTGATCACCTATGTTCCTTATTTAATTTAATTCACAAAGTCAAATCCCTCAAGACACCAGCTGCAGCCATAGCTATTGATTTCAAGAAGGCCTTGATTCCTTAAACTGGGAGTACCTTCATCAAGTTTTATCTTATTTCAGTCTTTCTCATACCTTTTGCTCCTGTATCAAGCTATTATATAACTCCCCTGTTGCTAAAGAACTTACTAATTCCACCATTTCCTCTTACTTTCATCTAGCAAGGGGGACTAGACAAGGCTGTTCCCTGTCACCTTCCCTGTTTATTTTAGCCATGGGACCCCTGACTGCTTGTTTACGTCAATCTTCTGGCATTATGGGCATACCTGTGAGCAATTCAAGATATGTTTCTCTCTCCTATGCAGATGACCTCTTAATCTTACTCAAAAACCTGAATGAGGCTGGGCCCCTGTTGGTTGATTTGTTTAATAATTTTACTAAAATTTCTGGCCTTGCTTTGAATTATGGCAAATCCCAAACTATGCACCTTAATGACCACTATAAAGCCTTTATGAACATACCTCTTGGATTCCGCTGGTCACCACAGGGTATAACATATCTAAGAATCAAAATTACTAGTAACTCAGGGAAGATATGGGACATTAACTTTAACCCCTTATTTGATAACATCAAATCAATTCTGGACAGATGGAAGCTTCTTAATCTCTCTTTAATGGGGAAAATTGCTGCCATTAGAATGCTCATTTCTCCCAAGATTCTTTACCTCTTTGCCAATATTCCTTTAGTCTTACCATCCTCCTTTTTTGCTAAAATTGATAAATTAATAGGTAACGTTATCTGGGATGGGAAACCACCAAGATTTAACCACAACAAACTTCCATCACATTGGAAAAAAGGGGGATTCAGACTCCCCTGGTCCAAAGGCTACCTTTGGGCTTTCTGATTGGCCCAAATCATTAAATGGTTTCAGTAACCCTCCCCTCACTCACCACTATGGGTTGCAATGGAGTCTGCATTGTGGCCAGGAGGCGTTCCCACTTCCTTCGTTTTTAATCCCATTTCCTCTAAACTAAAATCTCACCAGGCTATATTATCCTCTGTTCTTTATTGGAAACTAACCCACAAATTCCTGAAATCCAATCCAACACCCTGGTTTTATGCCTGATTATGGGGCAATCCACTGCTCACTCTAGAAGATCACCCAATTTTCTATTGTACATGGAGGAACAAACACATTTTCTTTCTCGGAGATATCTTGGACCAGAATTCACTCACTCTTAGATCATTCTCAGACTTGCAGGTCACATGGAAACTTCCTAAACAGGACTTCTGCACATTTTTACAAATTTGGGCAGCTTATAACTCTCTATCTAGTTTAGTGAATAGGGATACTCTTCTAAACCCATACATCTCGCACTGGACTAATTTATCAGTAAAATTAAATAGCTCCATTTACAAAGACATTATTGATAATCTACCTGATCAGTCTATAAAGGCCAAAAATAAATGGAGTACTATTCTTAACTACAATATTTCAGATGCACAATGGAGTAATTGTTGGTGTATTGCACATAATACTTTTAAAGATGCCCGTAGTTCTTTAATACAAACTAAAATCCTACATCTTTGGTATAGAACCCTCTCTGTGCTTCAATGAATGGGCCTTTTAAATAATAATAATTGCTGGCACTGCAATTTGGCCAACGGGGATCTACTTCATATCTTGTGGTCTTGAGCTCCCATTAATAAGCTCTGGCATAAAGTCTGTTTATTTGCCTCCAGAGTAACAGGACAAAAACTACCTTTTGACCCCAAGCTATTCCTTCTAGGCATCCTTATCCTCAATAGCTCTCTCCTCTCACATGCACATTTTAGATGGCTAAACATACTTTCTCTTCTGGTCAATCGTCTGATTCTTATGAAATGGAAAACAACTCTGGTGCCTTCTCTTTCAGATGTTCTTCAAAGTCTCTCTCAGTATGCCTCTCTAGACCGATTATCTCATGTTACTCATAACCGACTCACTGCATATGACAGTTGTTGGCAGTATTACTTCAAGTACATGAACCTAGTTCTTCTAGACCTAATTCTTAGGGATATTTAACCCTCCTTCTTATTTTGCTCTCAGATTAGGTTTTCTCAAAACTTGTGCACAGATTTCTCCTCTTTTTTCCCCTTCTTCCCTGTTTTCTTCCTCTCTCCTTCCCTTCTTCCTTGCTTTTTTCTCTCTTCTTTCTTTCCTTGCACACTTTTCTCTTATCTTCACCTCTCCATTACTGAACATTGCTCATATTACCACATTTATCACTTTTTGCAATTTATTGAATGCCTTGCCATAGCCTGCCCTAGCATGTATTTTGTACATGGTTGCTATTTCTGATTCTATAATACTCTATTGATTTTAACCCTTCTGCTATCCACTTACATCCTGTTTAGGTTTGTGTTTTATTATCCATACATGTATATAATGTTTCTCCAATATGTTTACCCTGAATACTGTGTTTTGTTAAGTGATATTTTATGCCTTACATGGAGGATAGTCTTCTATTGTATAAGATGTGTGCTTTCTTATATACTCAAATTTCAATAAAAAGATAAATAAATAAAATGAAAAGTGCAATCTGACTGCTATGTAGGGTAAGAAGACTGGTTCCAGGAGTCTATGATTTTCTGTGTTTCAGTGTGTTTGTGTGGGGTAGGAGCAGTGGTAATGGCAGTTAATTGATCAGATATTATAGAAATTCAAAGACATCCTTCATACTGGGTGATGGTTGTATCCATAAAACAGTACTAGATGGATCTCTGCCTAATGCTAAAAGTTGCAAGTCCTTTTTTTTAATTTCATTTAACAACTACACGATGACAGCTGCTGGTCTTGTTCATTCTGTGAGTGTTAAAAACTGAAAACTTACAATTTAGGATTCTTTGTGTCTTTTCACTTTGTGGTTGGTGGATGGGAGGGTGGCACTGTATGTAGAGATGTGGGTAGGGGTGATATGTGTAATTTTACTTTTTTTTTAAATCCTTCACCATGCTGGCATTCTTCTGCTCTGTAGTCCCACCCCTACAACTTCACCCACTTTCTCTGGGACTTACCTTTGGGACCAACCATTTCCTCCACAGTCAACCCATGTGGCAGGAATGTTGGGGATACCAAAGTCTCCTCCAGATGCTTCACTCAGTTCAGTGTGTCCTGCACCCAGTAGGCAGTGCGGGCATTGCACAGAACTGTGAGCACCATCGTGCCACAGCTGCTGCTCTTTCTTTCATTTTTTGCCCTGACCCTTGGACACTCTGCTGAGCTGTCAGCTTCATTTGTGCACATTGAGTGTGTTTACCTCATTCATCTGGGAGCATCCCCTACCAATCCTCTGATTCAGCCTCATCACCACCTATGGTCACTTGAGTGGCATTGTTGTGGCAGGACTATCTGCCCTTGTTCCTTGAAGAAGAAGAGGGTCCCCTGGAATTTCAATCCTCCTCCCCCCCCCTGCTGGCCCCATTTACTAGATTTGCTTCTGAACTGAAGTTACTGGCAACATGAACAGTAGCACTACTCCTGCACTGACAGGCTGGCTAACTGTTATTTTCTAATATAATATATAAATAACATGTTTTACTAATAAGACTGATCGCTGTGTAAAACATTTGTCTTTGTTATGGGGTTTATGCCCTGCTGCTGGTCTTTTTTTTTTTTGAAATTTAAGAAATATTTATTAGTTTCCAAAACAAGTGGCTTATTACACATACATGAGAGATAGCTTACATAAATACAGCAGTAGAACCACAACAGACATTGTGATACATGGACCAAATAAACCCCAACCCCCGGAACCCTCCCCTTCCCACCCCTAGGAGTGTGCCAACACTAAGAGTGACAGAGGAGAAAGAGACCGGCCACTTTGACAGAAAGACCTCTAGTTAACCTAACTAGCTCTATCTAGCAATACCTTTATTTTAAGTATAACGCATATAATTTACCCTATTTCCTATCAAAACCCGCCATGTTGTTACGAAATCCTGCAATTAAGCATTCTGTCCTAAAAAACACTGAAATATCATTCAACCATTCACTATAGGAAATGGTTAACTGATCCATCCAATGTTTAAGGACTAACTTTTTAACAATAATAGATATCAATGCTATGTGGCATCTACGCTCTTTGACTTGAATACCTGAGTATTTACCTAACAAACAAACTTCAATTGTAAACAGGTCCTCCAATCCTAACCAGGGATCCAATTTAGAGCAAATTTCCTGCCAAACTGGGAATACCTTTTCGCAGTACCAGAATATGTGCACCATATTGCCTTCCATTTTAACACAACGAGTATAGTTAGAATCCAGTAATCTGTCAAGTTTAGCTAATCTAACAGGCGTATAATACATATTATTCAGTATATGGTATTGAGTAAGCCTGAGTCTGTCCTGGGAATGGTATAAATAAAGATCCTTCCAAATCTGAGCCCAATCAAGGTACAGATCAGGGAGTAAGGTATTCCCGCTAGTGGAGCCAGAGAGAGGGTTGGAGCCAGCAATAGACAGCAGGAGGGAATATATTGTAGAAACACTGTGTGGTTTCAAAGCGTAGTCAAATACTTGAGCCAATAGGGATCTAACACTTGCTGTCTTAGGCCTAAAACCAAAAAAGGCACCTATGAGATGCCTTAATTGTAGCACCTTAAATATCTGATTCCTTGGGATATCAAATTTAGAAAGAATTTCAGGGGAAGAAAGCAGATTATCCTGGGAGAATAGGTCCGCAACTCTCGCCTCAATCAGTTGAGGGAGCCATTGATTCGGAAGCCAGGAACCACCTATTCTAATATTAGGATTAGCCAGAATCGGTTGCTCCATGTCATATTTAGGGAATATCTTAAAGTATAAGCAACATTGAGACAAAACTTTGAGTGAGGTGGCAATTATCGAGTTGCACAATATCGCAGGCAGTGAGTTTTTACCCAAATAAAAAACCGTGGAGGGATTAGTGAGATTAGCACTTAAAAGATTGTTCTCTATTTGGAGCCAAATAGGGGTGTAGGTCAACTCACTTTGAGGAAACCATCTCCCCAACTTGGTTAAATGACTATCCCAGTAATAGAATAAAAAGTTAGGAAGGCGAAGACCTCCCATATCCTTGGGCAAACTGAGTTTACCATAAGTGCGGCGGGGATGCTTGCCACCCCAAATGAACCCATACACCAAGGAATGTAGATGTTTAAAAAAAGATATCGGAAGCCAAAAATTCAGCAGATTTATAGGATAAAAGAGACGGGGCAAAACATTCATCTTAATCACATTAATCCACGCCCATAAGGATAAGGGCAACTTTTGCCATCTTTGGAGAGCCTGCTGAATGGTCACCATCAGATCATCCAAATTAAGTTTCTTGGTATAAGTGGGATCCCTAGTTAAGTAAATGCCAAGATATTTAATTGTTTGGGAAGACCATTTAATGCCAAAATGAGCAAAATCTGATTTCACCGTATAAGTGTTGAGTGGGAAAATCTCCGTTTTAGAGATGCTGCTGGTCTTCTTTTGCATTTCTTAATTCTGAAGTCAATGGCTTTGATTTGAATGCAGCATCAGACTAAATAAGCATTATGGTGGGCTGCACTGGAGCAGGATTGTATGGAGGCATGCTAGCACTGGTGTGACATAACCTAGAAATAAGACACAACAGGGTGTGCAGTATGCTAGATCGCCGCATGCCCCAAGTGCATTGTGAGGCATGAGACCACAGGCTAAGTGCCTTCAACCACCCAGGAAGTACAGCAATCTAGCATAATGCACGTCCTGGACTGTCTAATTGCACTTCTAAAATGGTCTTTTACAGTGAAAAAAACATAATTTTTGCACAGAATTATTTAAGATATGTAAAAGTTAGAATTACTGTTTGTTGTTTTATTTAATTTTAATTAGTCCTTCCACCTGCTGGGACTTTTTTTATTTATTTACATCTTTGACTTAAGTATTTTGACCCAAATCTTTACTTGTAGTTGTAGTTTGTTGCCATATAGTGCTGGCTCCTCCCCTCCATTACAACCTTTGATAAGTGTTGTTCTGTAATTTGGGATGGCAGTTTGGTGATCTTGGTTGTGTGTTACTTGCTGAATGAGAGAGAACACAAGTGAAACAGAGTAAAACAGTTGGGAGACAGAGTGAGTGACAGTCAGTAAGGAGATTACAGGAAGCAGCATTACAGCGCCATAGTATACTGAATTTGTGGAACTGGGACTCTCTTTCACCACCAAACCTTCATCTCTACAACTGATCATCCCCTAGAAAGACTGAGAGTCATTTTTTCCCTATTTATTTAACACATATAACAAATGATGTGATATCATAAGCATAGCTATAAATGTACATCCATCATTTGAAGTTACATACAAGGGAGAAGCCATATATAAATAGATAATGCACTATAACTTTATATTTTTGTAGGTCTTAAACAACTAATCACTGTTTCCTCTAAACCTGGAATCTTGTCATTATAATAAGCTTAATTTAGGTGGAGTATTAAATCTGGTGATTTTTGCATTTTGGTAAATGGGGTCCACATATTCTCATGGGCTTGTATAGACTTGGCAGTGGTGTAATAAATGTTTTCTACTCTATATTTAGCAATCATTTGATTAAGCCACTGAGTCAGAAGACTCATCATTCTTCCATTTTTGCAGAAGGCTTTTAATAGCTATAATCATCCTGAGTTGTATGAATTTCAGGCGTTCATTTTTTAAACCTCTGATAGAATTGTCTTATCCCAGTGGAATTACAGTTTATTTTTGAAAGTCATCTATTAATGGCTTTTGATATGAAGTCCAGAATTTTACTGCACCACAAATCTAAGCAAGAACAGAGTATGAACATGTGTTCCAGTGTTCCTTTTTGGTTATGGCATCTTGGGAAATGGGCAGAGACCTCAGCGTTCATTAAATTAAGGTGGTGGGGAGTATAATAAACTCTCTGCAGAATGTTAAAATGTGTTTGTTGCATCCTAACCAATCTTTTTCCCATTTTTTTATATTAATTATTTTAGCCCACTGTGAATGGGTTCTATGCTGATTAGTTTCCTGTCCCCATTTGTTTTTAAAGCGGGGCCATCACCTGCAATATCGTTAAGAAAATAATAGTACAGGCCCGAGATCAATTTTCTTACTGTGGGTCTAGATAACATTCGAACTGTTTCTGACAACCATAGGTTTATTAATTATTACTGCCATATTTTTTGTATGTAATCACAGATTTGCAAATATTCGTCGAAATGACATTTATTTAATCTGTATTGATTTTTGAGTGTAGTAAAGTCTGTCACTTGGTCCTTATCCAGAAATTGTACAATTTCATATAAGCCCTTTTTGGACCAGATTTTGAAAGTATGATCAGATAGAAAAGTTAAAACATAAGAACTGAGGTATATAGGGGAGTAAACAGTGCATTTTGTTGATATTTTAACACAATTTAACATTTTTTGCCAAGCATGTAAATTTGTTCTGATACATATTGTGAAAGACTTAATATGTTTATAATGGTTATACACAAATAAAAGATGTTGTTATTTCTGATATGGTATCAAAAATGCTTCCATACTAGCCACATAGTTTGACTCTTCCAATTTAAACCAATCAAAAGTACCCACAAGATTAGGTATATAATAGTATAATCTTAAATTAGGGAGTTCCATTCCTCCTTACTAGCTTCTGTCTGGCTTTTTTATTCCTCCAAAGAATTTTTTTCAGAGAGATGTAAAATTCCTTGAAAAATACTCCTTTATATTGATAGGCAGATTCTGGGATGAAAATAGTATTTTAGGAAGCATATTCGTTTTTATAGTATTTACTCTGCCTATCAAAGTAAAGGGAAGAGTCTACCAATGATTTAAATCTCCATTTATTTTCTGAGTAGGGTTTCATAATTTAATTTGTATAATTCAATTAGTTCATTGTCTATATGGATTCCTAAATACTGTATGTCATGGTAGCTACTAATCTAACAGAGTAGTGAGGCTGAGGATGAAATTTATCTAGATGGTTCTTTGATTCTAACACTTCTGACTTAGTCTAGTTTATTTTATATCCAGAAATATGGCCAAATTGAAGTATTATGTCATGAAGGATAAGATAATTTATATTTAAATGTGATGTATAAATCAGGGCATCGTCTACTTATAGACTTATTTGATGTTCTGCTCCATTCATGTTAATCCCGCTCAATATTGTATTTTTTCTGATAGCAATGGCCATTGGTTCAATGGCCAATGTGAATATAAGGAGAGATGAACACCACTTTTGTCTTGTGCCACATTGAAGATGGATACTGGGACATATGTTATGGTTGTTTTTTATTCTAGCCACCAGGCTGGAATGGAGAATATCGACCCATGTTTGTAAATGATTACCAAATCCAAATTTGGGGATAGTTTGTTTAATGTAATGCCACTCTATTCTATCAAAAGCCTTTTTGGCATCTAGAGATAGAATTAAGAAATACCAGTGTTTAAACTTACCAATAATATTTAGAGTTCTGCGAAAGTTAGTTTTCAAAGACCATCCTTTGATGAATCCATTTTGGTCCTGATAAATAATACCCCCCAGGAGGGAACCAGCCAATGGATGCTTTGAATCCCACCTTGCCAGTCTCTGCTCCTGACACCCGGGCCCAGGCACAATCCCAGGTAATCAACAAGCCAAGCAAACCCCTTCACTGGGTGTCATAGAACTGGCTTCAGTCTCAAATAATTTTGATGTACTGCAGAGAAAAAAAAAGAATAGTATTGAGTCAGAAAGTCGTGTCTGCGATGGGTCCTTGAGAACTAAATCGGACATATAATTTTGCATGTTTTGTGAAGCTGATGATTTTTTATCAAATCTTGACATAGATTTGTCATAATATGGGTCTAGCATTAGGTTAAAGTCTCCAGCTATAATATACAGAGATGGGAAATTGCTGAGTTCCAGAAACACCTCAGCAAAGGATTTGGGGTCATTTTGATTTGGACCATATATATTCATTAATGTGTATTTATTCCTTTAGATATTAATTTCACAGATAATGTATCTGCCATTCTGATCCAACACAGACCTGCCTATAATGATTCCAGAGTTTTGTTTAAAGATAATTGAGACTCCCCTAGCAGTACTGCTATAAGGCGCATTAAGTCCATAGCCCCATTTTTTACAGTAAAACATAAAATTATCCTGGACCAGATGGGTTTCATGTAAGAAAACACAGTCAATAAAGTTTTTATCTAAGTAATTTAACATTTTTCTACCCTTTATCCTGTCTTGCATGCCTTTGATGTTCCAGGTCATGAATCTTAGATTAGTTGCCATGTATATTCTTTTGAAAAGTTTAGATTTTTGGCTTCATTTATATTGCTACGCTTAACCAAACTCTCCATTATCACATGGCATATAGTAAAACAGTTATTTTCCTTATTCACTTATTTATATCTGATTTTCCTGGATTCCTCCCTTTTCCCTCACAAAAAGACAGAGACCATTGTTTGTTGTTGTGCTCTGATTGGCAATTAATTTATTTATATTCATAATTTCATATTCCATTTCAATTTCTTTATTATCATATTTTCAAAATTTCATTTATTTCCATCCATATATCAATCTCTGATTATCCATCCCCCAGGTGAAAACCTGGGTGCCTTCTTCTTCTCCTTTTCCATTAGGTAACGGTGAAAACTGAAACTGCTTTCTCCTTCATCTTCTTCCTCTTCTTGTGTTATTCCTTTGTTCTTCCCCCCTCCCCTCCTCCCCCCTTCCCCCCTTTTCCGCCTGCCATCCACCTTTGGCAGTCCATAACAATATTATCACATGCCATCCACCTTTGGCAGTCCAAACTGTCTGACCGGATGCATCTGTCATCCACCCTGACAGACCCACCATACAGTCCCGTCTTGACTGTCTTCCCCTCTTGCTCTGCCTAGTAGGGTGGGTGGAGGGATCAAAACTCCAACAAAAAGTGGCTGAGGCCCCCTTGTGCTCTCCCTTATGTACCTCCCTTCGCCCTTCCCCTTCCTGCTACCTGCCCATTGTTCTGGCCCTTAGCCTCCTTCCTTCCCCTCCTTCTGAGCACAACCATTCTATGCGGAGGGAAGGGGTGCACCAGGACAACCTGGACTGCCCCTTAAAGGGCAAACTCCATTGTCCTGGATTCCTCCCTTTTCCCTCACAAAAAGACAGAGACCATTGTTTGTTGCTGTGCTCAGATTGGCAATTAATTTATTTATATTCATAATTCCATATTCAATTTCAATTTCTTTATTATCATATTTTTAAAATTTCATTTATTTCCAACCATATTTCAATCTCTGATTATCCTTCCCCCAGGTGAAAACCTGGGTGCCTTCTTCTTCTCCTTTTCCGTTAGGTAACGGTGAAAACCGAGACCACTTTCTCCTTCACCTTCTTACTCTTCTTGTGTTATTCCTTTTTTCCTTCCCCCTCCCCTCCTCCCCCCCTTTTTCTCCACTAGCCAGTCTCCAGCTTGCATTGGATGGCTGGCTTTCCCCTTACTTAGGGTATCATTCTCCCTTACCTCAGGGAATATCCTTTTTATTGCTTCTTTCTTTCCTCCCCTTTTTTTATATTCCATTTTTTGCATGTTTTCTCCATGCTTCTGTAAAGCCCATTGTTTCTGTATTGAACATATCTATGGCTAGGTCCAACAGGTGCACACCGTCTGCCCTGTAGAAATCTTCTACCCATTCTTCTACCCTCTCAGTAACACCTGTCCTCCCATCTGCCTTACCAACATCCCAACCCTCCTATTCATCTTCCTCCTGTCCTTCTCTATTGCTCTATGGCTGTTCTCCTGCCTCCACACCCTCTGTGGTATCATATCTGACCAGGCGATGCACACCTGCAGCCACCACTGTCATATTGCCCCAAAATCCCTTTTTATTTGTAAATATGTGTCTACCCAAGGTCTGCCTGCAAGGTCGTTGCCCCCAGACATATAATGATGAGGTCTGGACTGGGTCGCCATCCCTTGAGTTCTTTTAAGGGTGGAAGCAGCTGTGCCCATCTCATCCCCCGTATGCCATGCCAGACCAACCTACACTGTCTTGCATCCTGGTACCGCTGCCTTCCCCCAGCCTTCTTCTCTGCTCTTTTCCCAGCCCAATAAATATAGGAATGGCCACAGATCCAGACTTCCGTGATCCTCCCTCTACCTATGGGGTTCAAGCAAAATTCATTATTTTACACATGCTCATGGTGTCATACCCGTATTCTCCCCCCTCATTATTCTTTTTTTTTGTGTCCTCCCACCACCTTTTTCCATGTCTTGCCATGCCCCAAGTTCTGCAGCTCAAACCAGGAGCACCACCTTCAAACAAAAATGTAATTTTTTTTTTACTTCAGTGCTCTAATGTATCTCTTATAACTGTCCAATTGCCAGTGTTCCTTTTCCAATATCCCATTCACCATCTCTCCCACTGCTGCCCACTGTGAGGCAGCCCCAATCTGTAAGGAATGGGATGAGTAATTAGCTGGGTCTTCCCTCATGAATTGCATGCCCTTTTTGAGTAATGCTGTGACTTGGTAGCCAGTGACCCTTTTTTCATCACCATGTACAAATAATTTCCCTGTTCTGTTCCTATGCCCTGCAGCAAAAGCCCACAGAGCCTGTACTGGGCATATTGCACCCTCTGCTTGCCCTTTCAGCCTCACTATGCAACCATGCCCCCTTTGATCCTTTTTTGATCTCCTTATCTTGATCCATGTCTCTGTTACCCCCCAGTTTACATCTTCCCATTCTAACCCCCCTTCCTTGTCTTCTCTCCCATGGCCTACCACATCGCCCACTCTCATGGCCCCTGCAAACATTACCATGTAAATTGTGTGAAATAGTTGGGCTTCGGCCTTTGATCTGCATATTGCCGGGAGCACATCCTGCAGCCTTATTAGCCACTGCTCCCCTATCAGTATTCTATTATCTGCTAACCCTTGTTTCAACCTGCTCCATCCTTGCATCATTCTTCAGATGAGTAATGATTTTGTCAGGTCCTTCCACCCTTTTAGACTGCAGATAACACTAATCCCTGCCAAATAGACTCCCATAGTGGTGTGGGCTGTGCCTTTTTTCCACTGCTCCACGGTGAACATGCCCAACTGCTCCTCTGTGAGTGGAATACTTACCTCCATGTGGTGCTCTGCCCTGAATGTTTGAAACACTCACCAGGCCCCATCGTAGGCTCTCAGAGTCCAAGGCGCCCATGACCTGCGAAACAACAGTTCTGCTCCTTCTTTCCAACATCCCAGATGTTCATTGGTATGGGTGTTTTTAGTTCTTCTGCTGCCAGTGCCAGCCTCTGAAAATGGTCCATCTGCAGATGGGAAAGGCTGTCAGCCAGGGTATTGTGTACCCCTTCTATGTGTTGTGCTCTAAATGACATGTTCAGCTGCAAAGCCCTTAAAACTAAAAGTCATAATACCTGCGTGACTGTGCCTAACCTGGCTCCCCTGTTGTTCAGCACATCCACCACTGCTCTATTATCACACCAAAATGTCACTTTCTGATCCCGTAATTCCTCCCCCAGACCAAGGTACACGTCCATATGGGCATGATCTCTAGTAATGTTATATCTTTCACTTTCCCTCCTTCACCCAACTGTCAGGCCAGGGTTCTGTGAACCATCTACACCTCAGGTAACCCCCATGCCTAGCCACCAGCAGCGTCTGTGTAGAGGTCGAGGTCTGTGTTGTATGGCCACTCCTCTTGCCAGAAAGAGCACCCGTTGTGCTCCCTGAGGAATTCTTCCCAGATTTTAAAATCCTCCCTGACACCTTGCGTCGGGTCTACCCAGTCATGTGGCCTGGTGACCGCTGCTGTAGCCCTGGCTAACCTCTTTGTGAATGCCCTTCCTGGTCCGATGGCCCTGCATGCGAAGTTCAGGTGCCCCAGTACCTGCTACACCAACTTTAGTTGGACCTGTCTCCTGCTGGTATGTACCTGGATTAGTTCCTTCAATTTCTTTACTTTTTTGTCTGGTCGTCTAAATACTTCGCTCGGGGCATCTATCTCAATCCCCAGAAATTCCATAACCCTTCTGGGCCCCTCTGTTTTTTCTGGTGCCAATGGGACCCCCAGCTCCCGGCACAATTCCTGAAACTAACCCAGCATCCTCTGTGTCTCCCTTTCACCCTTCCTAATGAAAGGAAAGTCATCCAGATAATGGATGACCATCCTATAACCAGGGCCCCTACTTTTCTGCGGCACAGTGGGACCAAGTTCTGTGGTAAGACTACCATTTGCCACAGAACTTCTGTGGCGGTGGTTTGTAATTTCTGTGGAAGTTCTGCGGCACTAACAAACTACCACATCATAGTGTCAGCTTGTCATCCTGACTTCACTTTCATGGCAGTGGTTATAGCAATCAGGGTGGTGGAAAGCACAGTAACACTAGTTCAAAAAATAACAGACTTATAAAAATAATTTTATGCCTAAAAAAGCAAAACAAATGTCTCTCCCTTAAGGTCCTAGCCTGTTGCATAAATGACATATGCAGAGGGGATCTTACATGATAAATTAAGGTATTTCTATATGCATGCTATCTATCCCACTAATGAGGTTTCCACTGCCTATCACTTATATATTTGTATGTGCTTTCTACACCACTCATGAGGTTTCCACTGTGTATCACATATATTTATATGCATTATGTAACATACATACAAATATTTGTGTGTGTGTGGCAAGAGAGACAGACACTGTATATGTGTGTGTGTGTGTGTATGTGAGTGTATGTATATATATATATATTTTTTTTCAATTTCCATGAACTTACATCCTCATTCATACAGGTCCCATTGGAAATGGAATAGAGGAGTTATTGCAAAACTAATTTTTCATGTCAACCTGCTTTCCCTGACACACTGTGTAACACCATCAGACCATGACATGCATGTGAACCAATTGTGAGATGCAGATCTCCAGCCCATCACAATGTGTCCACCATGTGACAGAACACTGCACCATACCTTCCCAGGCTCCGAGCAGTGATGTGTTCCACCAATCCTTGTGCTGCCCCAGCTAGCTCCCAGAGCTAATCTTTGAACCTGAGTTGCCAGCACGGAAACACAGCATGCTACCATCTGGCCCCAACAGCTGTCCCTGCACACAACATTTCTCAATAACATTTAGGTGATTCTATCAACCAATGACAATATGTAATCAATAACCCTGGCAAAAAATGAGTACAGTGCAATTATTTAACAGGTCTATTCTTTCAACAGGTCTACACATTATTATATTTCACTTTTCTGGGCATAATTACTTTATTTTTCTTAAAAATGTAGACAGTTAAATTCATTTTACCAGTTATTCATTTCAAATTGCATCTCTATACCTTAAAGACACAAATAGGTTTGTACAAAATGAGGTATGGACTTAACAGGTCTGTGCTATTGACAAGGATTTGTTTAAGTTGGCCCTAGTGCAATAATGTAAGACTGAAAACTGTATTAGGCTGTAGTGCAGGTTGAGCAAATATCACCATGCATGATGTGCTGTGCCACCGTCTCTGGCAGTGGGAGCTGTGGTAGATAAGTGACTGTTCATTTCTGTTGCAGATTGCAGCCATTTCATTAGCTAATGTATGATGTTATAGCAATGATAACATCACATTCTGAGCATATGGGGGGTTTGGATATAAAAAGAGGGGAAGGGAACCAGATTCTATGTATAAACAAAAATATTAATGAAAAATCACCAGGAAGAGTGAATTCTGCGGCACTGAAGTTCTGCAGTAGATTGCAAGTTCTGCGCAAAATTCTGCGGCTGCAGAATTCAAGGGGCCTTGCCTATAGCCAATTTTTTCTTAGAATATCCACTGCAAGCAGGTGCTGAACACCTCAAATGTAGCACATGCTATGGAACAACCTATTGGCATTGCTTTGTCAAAATAATACTGTCCCCACTTTTAAAACCCAATAGATCCCAGTCCTCCCTCCTGACCGGAAGCAGTCTGAAAGCAGACTCAATGTCCATTTTTGCCATCCATGCATGCTCTGTGGCCCGGATTATCCAGACTGCATCCTCTAGTGTCACATATGTCACCTTACCATGTTCCTCACTGATGAAATCATTCACTGACTCCCCTTCCGGACAGGACAGGTAGTGGATCACCCTGTACTCCCCTTCTTGTTTCTTGGGTACCAAACCCAATGGCAAGATCCACATGTTTGGCAATGGGGGGGGTGTTAAATGGGCCCTCTACCCTACCTGCTGCCTTTTTTTCTCTATCTTCTGTCTTAGCATTTCCTCCTTTCCTCTTACTGACCCAAGGTTGCTCGCCTCCCTCTCTTGCCTGGGTCCCCTACACTGCAATGAAAAACCTGTGTTAAAACCCCTTAAAATCATATCCTGCATGCTCGTGTCTGGATATCTATAAGAAGGCAGAATTCCAATCCAGGGAGATTGCAGTTGCACAGAATCGACCAGCTCAGTTGTTTCAGACTATAGAGAGACAGTGCAACCCAGCCTGTCTGCAAGTCAGAAAAGCCTTTTCGCAAGTAGAATGGGAGGAGCTCACTTGGTTCTTTACAATTAAGGTGGCTGACATCAGGGCGGGCTTGTGCCCGGCAATCTCTAAGGATGATGTTGTGGAACAGCGCAAGCACACAATACCTCAATTCTCTTGGAGTTCCTTTCACCGACTGGAAGACGTGGATATTATGAGGTTCATCCATAGTGTGCGGCCTATGAGCTGTAGTTTGGACCCTGGACCAACTCCCCTAATTTTGGGTTGTTTTAAGACCATCAGTCCAGTTATGGTGCAAATAGTCTGGTGTTCCTTAGAGTCTGGGGAGTTTCCTAACTCCCTGAAAGAGAGGGCGGTGACACCCCTCTTGAGAAAAGCTACTCTGGACCCAGACTGTTTTCAAACTACAGACCTATCTCTAATCTTCCTTTTATTGGGAAGGTTATTGAGAAGGTAGTGGCAGCCCAATTGGAAGACCATTTAACCATCCATAATGTCTACGAATCCTTCCAATCCAGTTTTCGCAAAAGACACAGCACCGAGACTGCGCTGGTTCGGGTGCTTAATGATCTTCTGAGGGCGAGAGATCAGAAAAGACGTTCCATTCTAGTTCTTCTTGATCTCTCGTCAACTTTTGACACTATGGATCACTTGGTGTTGTTAGCACACCAGAGGTCAATTTGTGGAATGTCGGGAACTGTTTTAAAATGATTCACTTCATTCCTTACTGGGAGATCACAAAGAGTTGTGTCGGGGGTTTATTCCACCAGCCCAACTCCTTTGTTGTGTGGGGTGCCTCAGGGTTCAGTGCTGTCACCCATGTTTTTCGCAGTGTATATGCTGCCCCTCGGAGACATTATAAGATGGTATGGGCTGAGGTTTCACTGCTATGCAGATGATACCCAGCTATACTTGTCTTTTGCACCTGACCTGGATGGAGCACTCTCGATGTTTAACAACTGTCTAGAAGAAATCCAAGGGTGGATGGATTCTAGTTGGCTAAAGTTGAACTCAGAGAAGACAGAGGTGTTAGTGGTGGACCCGGGTGGTCAGATAGTGAGGTCACATGGTGGCACGCCTTCTGGAATTTTTCATGGCGGTGTGTCACTTCTGCCCTCTGAACAGGTGTGCAACCTTGGGATTGTCCTGGACGATAGGCTGACCCTTCAATCTCAAGTGTTGGCCATTGTCAGGACTTCCTTTTACCATCTTAGGAATATTGCCAGGGTGCATCACCTTGTTCCGTCTGACTTCCCACCAATGTTGGTCCACGCTTTTGTGTCCTTGCAGTTGGACTACTGCAACGCCCTTTACTTTGGGCTTTCTGGGGTTGAAATCCATCGCCTTCAGCTGGTGCAGAACGCTGCAGCCCGGGTGTTGACTGGGACAAGGAGATACAGTCATATTACCCCAGTGCTGCGTGAACTGCACTGGCTTCCTATACGGTGGCGGATCACCTTTAAAGTCATTTTATTGACTTTCAAAGCCCGTCATGATCAGGGTCTGACCTATCTGAAAGAACTTCTGGTGCCTTACTGCCCCGGCCGATCGCTCCGCTCGACTGACGAGGGGTTGTTAGAGATTCCAAGAATGAATTTAAAATCTTCTGGTAACAGAGCATTTTCTTATGCCACACCCACTCTTTAGAGTTCTCTACCATGCCGGTTAAGGGAGTGTACCTCCATGGAGGTATTTAAGAGTTTTTTAAAAACCTACTTATGGGATTTGGCTTATCTGGATAATTAATAGAAACTATTTATAAATATCTGCTATTGTATGGGTGATCGCATGGCTTGTTTTAACTAAGTGATGTTTTAATGTATTTTTATATGTTTTAAATTGATATTGTATATTGTGTTTGATGTAAATCGCCTTGTTATTCTTGAAAGGTGCTTTAAAAATAAAGTTATTATTATTATTATTATCTGTCCAGGCAAACTGTCCATGTCTTCAAGTTGATGGGGGTTCTGGCCATCCCAAACTGTTCCCTGTTGTGCCCCCCACCACTCCTCCCCAACCCCTCCCTCTCGTTTTGTCCGACCTTCCTTCCCTCAGTGGTTCTGACCCCTTCTATTCCCGCTCCCTCTACCCCACCCTCCCCTGTTCCATGTTTGCCCTTTAAACCCCTGGCCATCTTGAAAAAACTGTTGACCTGATCCTTGCCATCATGCCCTTGTGCTCCCTGGGCCCATGTCATTCTACACTTGCCTGCCGGGTGCCCTCCTCCGCATTTTAATCAAGCATGCCAGAAATGACATTGAGACCATGAGCAAAAGGCCCCGTTATAAGCCCAGCAACATCTCTGGGGTGTAAACCCCTTTTTGCCCCACTCACCTTCGGGTGTGGACTGATCTGTTACGTAATCCATCCACAAATCTATCTGCTTGGTGTCCCATCTCACATCCCCAAATGTTGCCATTCTCTTCCAAAAGCATTCTTCGTAGTATAACCACCCCACCCCACCCTTTGCTTTTGATCTCCATATTATCAATGAATAAGTGATGAGTGGGATGAATAGCTCCAGCCTTTTTTCCAGAATAATGGCTGAAAAAGTGGCAAAACCTAGGAACCACCCATCCCAAGTCTTCCCTTTCGTGAACTTGTCATCCTCTTTTTTCCCCTAAAAGTACTATGGCCGCTGCCATCTCACTCTTACCTATGCCCTC
Source organism: Neoceratodus forsteri (assembly GCA_016271365.2). NCBI lineage: Eukaryota > Metazoa > Chordata > Ceratodontiformes > Ceratodontidae > Neoceratodus > Neoceratodus forsteri. The sequence continues at coordinate 875,497,890 of CM057450.1, forward strand.
AGTTTCCTTGTACTTGGCTGCCGCCTCCTGGCTCACCAAAGCGAATATATCCACATATTCCCCTTTCCATATTTTTTCCTTTGTGGCCAGTAGCACATGCTTGCCTATCCTCATCCCAGGCACACCTATCTGTCTTGTACCTTTTCCTTCACTCTCCGATCTCTTTTCATTCTTTTCCAGCACCTCTTTCTCCATCCTAATCTCCACCAGAGCCAATTCCATCTGCCCCAGCCCTCCTGTCCCCAGTGCCACCACAATTTACCCTATATGTTCTTTTATACTGTCACCCACTGCACTGGATGTGTTACCTGTAACCTTGTCCAGGCCAAGCTTCCTGGAGTCCTCCAAAGTTCCCCTTGCTTCTCCCTGCGGTTGAGGTGGAGGGTGAGCTACTGGGGTCTGCGGAGGGAACACCCCATTCTGGGCATCATGTCTGGGTTCAGCCGGGGAGATCCCCCCTTGATCTGGGGTGGGTACTGGTGTCACTGGGTCCACAGGCCACAAAAGTACTGGATCGACTGCCCTGGTGGGCCCCGCTATCACCGGTGGTACCCTAATGGGACTACGTAGCTCTTCGGCTGGTCATTTCCCCTTGCCACCTTTTCCCAGGCCTGCTTTTCTCTTCTCCCCAGGTCTCTCTGGTTTCTCCCCCTCCACCAGTTCCCACATTCTTTTTGCCTCTTCTGTCAATTCAATTATAGCCTTGTAAGCATCTTCCTTTGATGGCCTGCTCTTCTTTGGTGCCATGTCCGTCTTATCTTTGCTCTGTGAAGACAACTACAGGAAGAGAAAAACAGGGTTATTTGTATACTGTATCTGTACCTTTTTGTACGCCTTCCTCCTGTCCTTCACGCCACATGCCCCCTTAAAACAGACCGGGCCACCAGTGAAGGCCCCCATCCTGATTGACAGGTCGCCGGGTCCCTTGGCTGTTCTCAGCCATGCCCACTGAGACCGCATTGTGAGAGACCCGGCACCCCCCCTTGTCCTCCACTCAAGTGCCTTCTCTTATTTATAATTTCAAAAAAAAATTTTTTTTGGGGGGGGGGCCTTGAGCCGCTAGCAGCATCCTGCCATCCATCAGCAAGGCTGCACTGTGCTGGCCTCCCCAGGAGCTTCCTCCTTCTGAATGCTGCCATTTTATGGCCTCCCCACCAGCCTGGGCTGACCAAGGCACCCCCAGTCAGTATCCCTATTATAGGAAGTGGGCGCACCGCGTGGTCCAATAATTGGCCACCTTCCCTCATATTCCTGCCTGTGCTAGCTTCTTTTCACTCGCAGTACTCAAAAAGGAGGGGAAGGCCAAAACAGCAAGCAGCCCCCAAAAAAGTGAGGGCACTGCTTCCCATGCAACCAACTCCCAGCATAGGACATCATCCGCGAGGTCCCGGGTCGTGATCCCTCTCATTCTGCCCTTGGCCTCTCCCAGGCCCCTTATCCTCCCCAGTATGCCTCAACAAAGGAGGGAACCCCCAGAGCCATGGAAATCACCCTATCACATGGGCACGCTTTTGTCCCAACCCCCCGCTGGCGTGTGATGTCATGCCGCGTGGTCCCCTGTCATACTCACTCTCCTTTGTTCCAGGGTCTTTTTCAAGACCTACTCTCCTTATTTGCCAAATAAAAATGCCTCACCCTGCCCCAGTAGCCACCCAAAAAACCCAGGTGAGTGCTCTCTTATGCACCCCCACATGGCATGTGATGCACGCCACATGGTCCATGCTTTGGGGCCTCTTCCAGGCCTACCATCCATTCTGGGCAACGGAAAGGCCACAAAGCCACCACCACTGCACAAGAGCAAGACAGAAACATAGAAACATAGAAACATAGAATTTGACGGCAGATAAGGACCGCTTGGCCCACCCAGTCTGCCCATTTCCCTACCTACTGGATAAGCTGCAGATCCTAGTTAACCAGCAGCCTACTTCTTCCTACCCCCACCCCCCAGAACTGCCTTATGACTATCCCATGCATGCTTGAATTCCACCACTGATTTTGACTCCACAACCTCCTCCGGAAGGCCGTTCCATGCATCCACAACCTCTCTGTAAAAATACTTCTTAAATTACCTCTGAGCCGCCCCTCTATCTTCAAATTGTGCCCTCTTGTTCTTGCACACCTCTTTTTTGAAAGATGCTACCCTCTTGGACTTTGTTGATTCCTTGAGGTACTTGAACGTTTCTATCATGTCCCCCTCTCCTTCTTTCCTCGAGGCTATACATATTAAGCTCCTTAAGTCTCTCTTCATATGTCTTCGGTGCAGACCCTGCACCATTTTAGTGCCCTCCTCTGGACAGCTTCCATCCTGTCTATGTCTTTCGGAGACTGGGTCTCCAGAACTGCACACAGTACTCCAGATGGGGTCTCACCAGCTGTCTGTACAGAGGGATAATAACTTCCTGTTTTCTACTGGTGATGCCTCTCCTATGCATCCCAGTATCCCCAACCCTCCTTGCTGCCCTCTCACATTGCTTGCCCGTCTTTAGGTCATCTGATATGACTACCCCAGGTCCCTTTCCATTTTTGTTGTTGTTAGTATCTCACCCCCATTGTGTACTCTTCCCTGGGTTTTGTTTCCCAGGTGCATTACCTTGCACTTCTTAGCATTGAATCTAAGCTGCCATACATTTGACCATTCCTCTAACCTTGCCAAATCCTTCTCATCCTTTCCACCCCACCCTGTGCATCAACTCTGTTGCAGATCTTAGTGTCATCTGCAAAGAGACATACTTTTCCTTCCAGTCCTTCTGCAATGTCGGCATAAAGACATTGAAGAGGACCGTCCTAATACTGAACCTCGCGGTGCCCACTAGTAACCTCCTTTCTTCTGAGTGGACTCCATTTACTATTACTCTCTGTGTCCTATTCTCCAACCAGTTCTTTGCCCAGGCTGTCATCTTGGGACCCACTCCCAGGCTGGCTAACTTGTATATTAATCTTGTGTGGGACTGTGTCAAATGCCTTGCTAAAGTCTAGGTAGGCCATGTCCACAGCCCTCCCTGATCTACTACTTTGGTCACCCAGTCAAAGAAATCTATCAGATTCGTCTGGCATGACCTTCCCGCTGTGAATCCATGCTGCCTAGGGTCCTGTGCCCTCTGGCCTCTAGATACTCGACAATTCTTTCCTTTAGATGATTCCATCATTTTCCCTATCACTGAGGTTAAACTAACAGGTCTATAGTTTCCTGCTTCTGCCTTGCTCCCACTTTTGTGAAAGGGAATCACATCTGCCCTCCTCCAGTCCTCGGTACCACCCATCCTCCCATGATTTGTTAAAAGGGTAGTCAGTGGTGTCACTAGTTCTACCCTTAGTTCTTTAAATTCTGGGATGAATCCCATCAGGCCCCATTGCTTTGTCCACCTTCAGTTTTAAGAGTTCTTTCAGAATCCTTTGTTCTGTAAATAGGCGGTATCAACTTCTGTATCCAGAGTGTTACTACTGTTTGTTTTATGTACCTCCCTCTTCCTTTGTAAATACTGAGCAAAAATATTTGTTTAGTATCTCTGCCTTTTCACAGTCTCCCTCTGCCCACCTCCCTCCCCTTTATTAAACCTCACTATCCCTCCCTTGGTCTTCCTTCGCTCCCTGATGTACCTATAAAAGGTTTTATCCCCCTTCTTAACTGAGTTGGCTATCTTTTCCTCGGTTTGGGCCTTTGCTGTTCTGACTGCCTTCCCAGCCTCCTTTTGCTTTAACTGATACAGTTCTCTGTCCTGCTCCTTCTGCGATTCCTTGTACTTCCTGAATGCTTTCTTTTCTCTTGAACCTTCACTGCCACTTCTTTGAGAACCATAGTGGTTTCTTACATCGTCTTGTTTGTTTATTTGCTTCACACAAGGCTCGTTACCTCTGTGATGGCAGTTTTTATTATTCCCCATTGTTCTTCACCCTCCTTCCTGCCCATTTGCTAGTGGTTCCTTGGCACTCACCCATTTTGAGCAAAGTCAGCCCTCCTAAAGTCCAGTACTTTAGTCTTTGTATGGCTTGACTCTATTGCTGTGTTTATTGTGAACCATACTGTTAGATGGTGCTAGTTCCCAGATGGCTACCCACTTCTACATCTGTAATCCTCTCACCATCTCCATTTGAGAGAATCAAGTCTAATATTGCTCCCTCTCAGTGGGCTCCAGTACTAGTTGTCTAAGGCATGCCCCTGTAGGGCATCTAGAATAACCCCACTCTTCAGTGGCAGCTGCAACTGCACTCCAGTTAACATCTGGCATATTCAGATCACCCATCAACAATATCTCCCTTTTTCTGCCATTCTAAGTATACTTTCTATCATTTCCTGTCCATTTCCTCCCCTGAAGAGGTCTGTACTCTAACCCTATGCGTATTGTGGTGCCATTGCCTGTCTCCAAATTTACCACAGTGCTTCTTCTCCTCCCTGTGTACCTTTTGTTCTGTTGCTTTTATTCCTTCCCTTATGTAAAGAACTACTCCTCCTCCTCTTTACCCTCCCTGTCCCTCCTGTACACAGTGTATCCTGGTATGTTTATGTCCCAGTCATGGTTTTGTGTGTACCATGTTTCTGTGACTGCCACGATATCAGATGTTCTTCCTCCATCAAGGCCACTAATTCAGGAAGCTTGTTACCCAGACTATGGGCATTAGTACTCATTGCTCTCCATTTTTGATGGCTTTACCTTCCAGTGCAGCATCCCCACTGACCGTTCTACCTCTGTCTTTTTCTCATTTAGTACCCTGTTTTGTAGGGAGAGGCTGGGATTTTCCTGCTGCTTGTCACTCCCCTTTGACTAGTTTAAAAGCTTGCCAATGAAGCATTTAAACCGATTGCTCAAAGACTTGTTCCCTTCCTGGACAGATGCAGACCATCCTGCCAGTATAGGCTGGTGTCCTCAGGTGGAACCCCAGTCCCCAATGAAGCCAAATCCCTGTGCTCCGCACCATTTTTCAACCATTCATTAAACTGCATGGTGCCAATTACCCTCGCATCCCCATGCTTTTGACAGGCAGCACCTCTGAGAAGGATACTGTGTGTCTACTCATCTTAGGTCCCTCCCAACTCTGCAATGTCCTCCTGCACTGCTCTAATCTCATGATGAGCAAGTCATTTGTCCCTAGGTGGACAATTACGTCCAGCTCGGAATTGCAGCTGTTCTCGTGATCCTGAGGATGCGCTTCCTGTCCCTCAAGCCATGGCACCAGGCAGGCACCTACCTCATTTTCTCATCTCCCCAGTTCTATACCCTAATAATTGGAGTCCCCACCAGGAGCTGCTTCCTTTCCCTTGGTGTCCTCTGCCTCCTTTCTGTGGGCCTCCCTTGTGACAATTATCATCCAGTCTTCTCTCGGGTACACCCTTAGGGAGCTATGCTCTCCCAGAAGAATGTATGGATTGTGGAGTGGAACAATTGACTGGGTGTGCCTCTGTTCCACCTCCTCTCACCCTCCTGAGCCACTGTGGTCCAACTGCTGTGCTTTCTTCGCAACCTCTGAGGTAGTGGTGGTGGCGCTAGTGCTCCCTGGATGGGGGAGGTTCCCTTTCTACTGTCCAGTGTGGCCTGGGGGAAGGTTTCCTTACTACTGTCCAGTGTGGCCTGAAGACGGGCAACTTCCTCCCTCAGGGCAGATAGTTTTCTGCAAATAGGGCAGCATCTCAGCCTCCAGAAAGACTCCCGGAAGACTGCTGCCCCACAGCCATTACATTGCACTACTCCCCACATGTTTATCTAGTTTTTTTTATTGTATTTGTATGTGTGCGTGCGTGTGATTTGATTATATAGAAATATATATATATATATATATATATATATATATATATATATATATATATACAACGTGTATGCTTATATTATCAGTGCCGTGTGCTAGAGGATATGACAGTGAAATGCACTTGCACTGAGAAATGATGTCAGAACCTCAGGTATAAAGGAATTATTTCCAGGGTTGGGCCTAAACTGTGTCCTCACAAACAATCGACTAAAAGCTCTAACCCACGCTGCAATGAGTGCCTTCCTGTCAGCAAGATACCCTACACAACAATTTGACAGAGAAAGTACCCTGCTAATCAAACAGAGAAAATCCAGACATCCAAGAGAGAGAGATTAGTTACAGATAATTCGTCCAAAATAGTATATTCACGCAGCTTCTCAGTTGTTCCCAGCACTCCTGTACACAACCTGGAAGGCGATGGACTTCTGGCTCATACAGGAGCACACCACTAGTTTATAGTAATTGAATAATGCTGACAAATGATCTAGCTAGACAAATGGCTATGATGCTGAGCTCTGACTTGTGAAGACAATTATCCCCACCTCAGGCTATGTTTCGCATCCAGTTTCAACCTGCAGCTTTTGCTATTTTGATTCACAGAGCCCCACCAAAAGTTGCAAAATATATTGATGCAGATTCACACAGAACTCTAGTAATCAGTCCAGTTAGCCACAAAGGAAAATCAAATATGCAGAAGATAAGCAGTTTTAAAAAAACCCTTTCTGAATTAAAAACTAAAATACCAAGCTCTGCCACTTTAAAAGTGAGGAAAACTTCTCTCAGATGTAAGCAAGAGAGAGAGAGAGTTTAGTTACAGATAATTCGTCCAAAATAGTATATTCCACGCAGCTTCTCAGTTGTTCCCAGCACTCCTGTACACAACCTGGAAGACGATGGACTTCTCACCCTAGAAGGATTATTGCAGCCCCCCACGCAGCGTGTGATGCTCGCCACGTGGTCCCAGGATCACGCTCGCCCTTCTCAGCTTCAAAGGCTTCTTTAAGGCCTCCTGATCTTAAATGTCAAACAAAACAGCCTCCCAGTGCCACCTTAAACTGAGAACCAAAGGCAAGTGCCTGTCTAGCAGAAACTCCACGTGCGTGTGACTCACACCATGCTCACCATAGGCTCAGGGCCTCTTCTAGGCCTTCCCTTCCTTCTCAGGACCAGAAAGGCCATCAAACAGCCACCAGAGCTACATAACAAGGACAAAAAGGGGTTTTACAACCCTCCACGAGGTGTATGATGTCACGCCATGTGGTCTTGGCTCGCGCTCGCTCCCCCCATCTCCACAGCCTCTTCCAGGCCCACTATTCATAACAGGCAGCCACACAAAGGGGATAAACTGCTGCAAAATGCAAATTCACAGAAATGCTTTGTTACCACATCCCAAAAACTGTACGTGGTGCCATGCCATGTGTTCCCTGCTCACACACCCTCTCCCCTGCTCGGGGACTCTTTCAGGTATACAGATTCTTAGCTGCTAGCAAAAAAACAGTCCTCAAAGTACCACAAAGCATAACAATAATCAAAAGTCTTTACAACAAGACCCCCATGAGATGCGTGCATCACCCCACGTGGTCCTGGGTTGCTCTCTCATCCACATTCTGATCCCCATCGCTACTCAGGATCCCCCACATTTGCTCAGTTGTATTTTTTTTTTAAATTTAAAGTTTATTAATTTGAAAATACAATGAAAACACAATAACCCCAGATAAACCAGGAAAAACAATATTACAGTGAAACAAACAGAACAACCAAATAACAAAGAAACATCTCTCCCCCAAAACTACCCCACCTCCCAAAGAAGCATATTACAAAGAGCATAATCCAACACACACTCACCCACCATCCCCCCCCAACCCAACCAAAACCAACAACAGAAAACAGCATACACTTAATGAAAACCCATACAACCCCCACTCCAATCCCTCCCCCTCCAGGGTGCACCCAACATAAGACTCTACAATTCTAAAATATCACAAGTTAAGAATTTCAGAAAGTGTATGTGTTAACAACCATAAAAAAATCAGACAATTTTAGAGAAACAAAACTTACTATGATTAAACTAACAGAAAAAGGAGAAAAAAAAGGAAAATGTGGACATAAGGGATCAGGTCATAGTAAAAAAAAAACAATTTAAGCCAGACAAAGTGCCTGGAGTTTACTCCATCTCCTCTGGAACAGGTCTAGACACTCCTTAAAACTGGCAGCTAATCTTTCAGATTGGAGATATGATAGTATTTCAGTTAGCCAGTCGGCAAAGGACAGAACCAGCTGATCAGTCCAGTGTCTCAAAACCAGCTTTTTAACAGCCATAGACACCAAAGCAATATGATATCTACGTTCGACACTGTCAACCCGAGAAAATTCACCTAGGACACACACCTCAGGGCTGAAAAAGCCAGACAGACCTAAAAGAGGGTCAAGATAGTCCATAATCTGAGACCATAAGGGAGCACTTTTAGGGCAATCCCAAAATATATGGACAAGATTGCCATCACCTTGTAAGCACCTAAAGCAGCTAGGGTGAGAAACCCTCTTGAACTGAAAAAGCTTAGCTGGGGTATAATATAAATTATTAACAATATAATACTGCGTTAATCAGAATCTATCCTGGGTATGATATCTGTGAAGGCCTGGCAAGACCCCGGACCAATCAAGGGAACTACCAGACAAGAGACGGGTCCAGACATCAGAACCAACAGCACTCTCCGGTGAATTATAGTTCAGGAGAAAGGAGTATATCAAGGAAATAGAGTGAGGTTGGGAAGCAAGTTTAATAATATCAGAGAGAAAAGGAAAAACCACCGAGTCCCTAGGAGCAGAACCAAATCTCTGGTTGATTAAGTGTCTCAACCGATAAACCTTGAAAATAGCTCTGTTAGGTATATGAAATTTCTCGAGGATATCGCCCGAAGAAAGAAGGGAGTTATTATTAAAGAAATTTTCCAATCTAGTCTCCTTAATTTGTGGAAGCCAGTCTGGGCTGATCCATGAGTTACCCATTTAACATTGGGATTAGAGACAACCGGTTGCCCCAAATCCGAAGTGGGAGAGATATGGAAATACTTTAAACATTGCGAAAAGGATTTGATGGCAGTCATTATAACACTGTCTGGCATCCATTTAGAAAGTAGTTTCGGGGATAAGTAGAGGAGAGCATATTTATCATATTTAATCGTGGAGAGAGAAAAGCGCTCAAGCTGGAGCCAGATTGGACAGGATACATCTGGTTCAGCAGAAAACCATCTTCCCAATTTAGAGAAGTGGGCTGCCCAGTAATACAATAGAAGATTGGGCAATCTAAGACCCCCTCTTTCTTTAGAGAGTGATAATTTAGTGTAGGAACGCCTAACTGCCTTCCGGGACCAGACAAAGTTGGAGAAAAGCACGTGAAACTGTTGAATATAAGAGATGGGAAGCCAGAGAGTAACCAAATTCAGTGGGTAGAACACTCTGGGAAGGACATCCATTTAAGAATATTTATCCGCCCCAGAGTGAGATGGAAGGGCTGACCAACGCTGCAGATCCTGCAAGACCGAGTCCCTGAGTTGGTCCAAGTTTAATTCCTTCAAAAGAGAGGGGTCAGTAGAGAAAAAGATCCCTAAATATTTAATAAATCTAGGGGCCCACCTCATACCAAAGGAGGAGAACTCTGCCTTACTAGTGTGGATGTTAAGAGGAAAGATTTCAGACTTGGAAATATTCAGCCTGTAACGAGAGAAGACCCCAAACCTTTCAATAAGACCTAACACCTCCTTCAAAGAATCAGCTGGATCCACCAGATGCAGGAGAATGTCATCGGCATACGCTGAGAGGACCAGCTCTCTTTGGTGTAATCTAACTCCTCTGACCTGGGCAGAAGCCTTAATCCTTCTGAGTAAAGGTTCCAGGTACAAATTGAATAGCAGGGGGGAAGGGGACAGCCCTGTCTAGTACCCACGTATAGACGAAGGAGAGAGGAAAATACCCCATTACAGTGAATTTTAGCAGAAGGGCAGTTGTACAGCACCCGGATCCTATTAACAAAAACAAACGGAAAACCCATTCTCTCCAACACAGCCCAGAGGAACGACCAATCCACCTGGTCGAATGCCTTTTAGGCGTCAAGAGAAACCAAAGCCGCCGGATACGAAAAGGATTGGGCATGCTGGGAAATATGTGAATGGGTCCTCAAATGGTCAGCCGCAGATCTGCCAGGTACAAAGCCAACCTGTTCAGGACTCAGCAACTCAGACCATACCATCTAATACGTTCAGCTAAAATTTTGTAAAATTTTCATATCATAATTTTGAAGTGAGATGGGTCTGTAGTTAGCTGGATCAGTAAGGACCTTGTCAGGGTTGGGAATTAAGACAATAATTGCCTCGAACAACGAAGGATCTGCATCCGAGATACGCCAATATTCATACAATTTAAGGAGAGTGGGTGTCAAATCTTTAATAAAGGCCTTACAAAGTTGGCGGAAACCATCAGGACCCGGTAATGCGATCAGGGGTGAGGAGAAGCGATGGCTCTCTCAATTTCATTCTCTGAGATAGGGGCTAACAAAGTGGCTTGCTGAGTTTCGGATAAGCATGGAATGTCAGTCTCTCTCAGATAGTTGTCCAGATCAGGCGGAGTATGATATTTCCGTTTACTGTATAAATCCAGGTAGTATTCCTTAAAATGTGGGCAATTTTCCGGGCGCAGTGACAACCTCCCCAGATGGGGAAATCAGAAGGATAATCCTAGAGCTTTCAAGTGCCGGCGTAGGGCCAGAAGCTTACGGACTTTTCCCCCAGTCAAGATATTTCGCTTGAGTTTTAAGAAGAGCATACTCTGTTTTTTCCCTTAAAAGATCCAGGTATTTATCTTTAACTGTTAAGAGCTGTTTAAGATCAGTTAAGGAAGAAGTTGAGAAATATTTAGTCTCCAATTCCCGAATTCTACCCATCAGAAATAAGGAATCAGCAAGTCCCTTTTTCTTTTTGAAAGAGGCTGTTTTAATAAACTCACCCCTAAGAAAGCACTTAAGAGTGGACCAGATCAAATCAAACCTGGGAGTTGAGTTGAGATTCTCTACCAGGACTACTGATATCAAGGAGCTTATACTAGAGACAGTCTGCGGGTCTTTTAACAACTGAGTATTCAACCGCCATACCGAATCCCGAGAATATTCCGGAGTTAGGGAAAGCTTGATCCAGACAACCGCATGATCGGAAAGGATGATTGGGTCAATACCAGATAAACCGAGACTTGAAAGAAGAGAGACACTAATCAAGACCATGTCCAGGTGAGATTTAGTACCATGTGACTGGGAAGAGAAGGAAAAAGCCTGGAGAGAAGGGTTAGCAAGCCTCCAGGGATCACATAGATCTAGTAATGATCTCAGATCTGAGAAGGCTCTGTGGGCTGGAGAAGGTGGGCGTTTATCCTGGGGGTCTCTATCTAAGATCAATGAACAAGGATGTTCCAGTCCCTCCAATATAAACTGGGCAGGAGGAATTTGACCAATTTCTCAGTAAGAGACATAAAACAGGAATCTCCCCAACCGGGCCATATAGATCAAGTACAACATTCTCACGGTTGAGGTTCCTGAACCAGCATAAATCTCCTTCCGTGTCCATCACAGTCTTCTCCATAGTAAATAAAACATGTTTTTTAATGAGGACTGCTACCCCCCTACTATAACAGGAGTTGCCAGCAAGATAGAGATGAGAGAAACCCAACCGAGATAGAAGTCTGGCATCAGTCTGACTGAGGTGTGTCTCCTGAAGAAAAAGAATGTCAATTTGCAATATCGAACAATGTCGAAACATCTGTAGACGCTTGACCCGATCCCGAAGTCCACGTACATTCCAAGAAGCAATTTTGAGAGACATCATAACATTTTAAAATACAGTAGACGAAAATTAAATATCCAGATAGCCATGAAATTATGAAAGAGAAAAGGATGCACCCCAACCCAGCTATATTTATTAGGTTCAACATAATTATGACCAGTATAAACCAACCCCCAAGACAACCCCGACCCAACTTTATCTATAAAACATAAACCCCCATAACAGTGAACATTGCTTAAACATGAAGCTTGCACCAAACGGGGGGGAGCAGCCAACAACCCAACAATCCCGACCCACCCAACCAAGACCTGTCCCCCAAATATCCTATAGAAACCCATCCATAAAGAAACCCTACCACCCACCCAAACCCTGACCCTAAAAAACCTTCCTTGTAAAAAGTCATACATCCCACCCCCATCCCCAAAATCAAAGGAAACCCCAAAATCCCGAATAACTATTTACAAAGGAAGGCCAGGGTAGGAGTAAACCTAATAACAAGCAGTCACATACAAGCTCTGGCCATCCAAACCCCATTGCGAACCCCTGAATCCCAGGTGCAAGATACAGGCAGTCATACAAGAAGCGTAAATATACCCACATCCTCAAAACAACAAAATAAATCAGCACCATCACCAGGAAGGGGTTAGCCAACCCCCCATCTTTAGGCTTGCAATAACGCATCCAGCGAGCAAGCATCAAAAGGCTCAAGCCCCCCCCAATCGCCACTTGTCAGCATACTCATGCCTACCTGGAAGAGAAAAGAACAAATAATTTAATATAGGAAGGCACAGCAGGAAGTAATTAATGTAAGAGGAAAATGAGAGGCATCCCGAGATAACACAACATCCCCATCTGCCTAAAAAGAGTGCCTCCTCCCCATACATCCAAGAGGCAGTAGTCAAAAGGGCGACTTACCCCACAGCAAAGCAGCCCAATGAGTCAGCGTAGTTAGGGAGAAGAGCGCAGTTCACGGCTATTCCAGTGCCGGGGTGACGTTCCCGAGAGGTACAAAAAGCGGCCGGACCGAAAAAACGTCCTCTCACCAGGAAGTCCCATGGGAAACATCTACCCATGCGAAAGTTCCCTCTACTTCACAAATGAAGGGCCCACCATGAGGAATTCTCCCACCCCAACAGGCAGCTTCCCATCCAGCCCTGCAACCACAAAGAAACACCAGGTAAGAAAGAGAAGAAGGCAAGGGAGGGAAGAGGTTAGAGTAACAGGGTGGATAGTTTGAGAAGGGAAAGTAGGCAACAGAAACTGATAAAAAGAAAAGGGAAAAACATTCCTCCCAACCAACCAGCAAAGCCAGAACCCCCGCCAAGTTATTCAAAACAGTCGGACTCCAGAAAACTAGATCAGGCCATCAATGAATTATTAAAATAGAAACAGGATAATAATAAGTCCCTCATCCAGCCTTCTTGAAGAGCTCTGAAGCCTTGAAGCAAGCTCATTCAGGGCCGTTTCTGGGAGTGAAGCTGGATACAGAGCCTACAATCATAACCCTCAGGGTTGCAGGGTGAGCCATCTTAAAGGAATGGAGGCAGCGATCAATTTAGAAATGACGGTGGTAAGCAGCCCTTTTTCCTTGTTTCTTTCAGGAGGTCCTGTGCAATCGAAGCCTGGATGAGCCCATAAAAGCTCCTTAAGTTCTCGGGACTTAGCAAAACATGCTGGCACTCAACATAACTTAAGAACTTAATTATTATGGGCCGTGGAGAAGAGCCAGATGGAGGCCTGGGCCGTAGCGAATGGTGTGCACACTCCAAATGGTAAGAGGGACTTATAGGAGATGGCCCAATGACCTTAACTAAGAACTTCTGTAGAAAAACCAAGAGATCAGGCCCTTCCTCCATCTCAGGTAAACCGAACACAAGCAGGTTGTTTCTACGATTACGTCCCTCTAGGTCCTCCACCTTAATTTGCAGCTTTTTAACTTGTTGCTTTAACTCCACAATAGCATCTTCAGTCTTATCCTGCTTATGTTCGATCGAAAACACCCTGGCCTCCACATCCTCCGCTCTAGTGGAGACAGTTGATAGATCCCCTCGTAGCGATCTCAATTCGGCAGCCAGGTCTTTAAGGATATCTTTAATGGGGGTAAGCTCTTGCAAAAACTTGTCCTCGGTCAAGGGAAGGGCCACTTGCGATTTATCCTCAGTCCATTCCACTTTACCCGGACCTTGATTGCGTTGTTTTTTAGTGGCCTTGTTAGGAGAGGTAGGAGGGGTGTGCTTGACAGGGGCCTGTTTCATATCAGCCTTCATCTCTCCAAAATGAACCGCTCTTTCCCAAGACCAATCTGAGGAACCGCCAAAGAACACAGTAGTTAGTCGCCTATACAAGAAATTAGACTGATTATCATCCGATAAATCAGGGAAAAACCAGGAAAACGGCGATCAAAGGGGAGAGCTCCGAGCCAATGCAGCCGTCTAGCCGGACGCCATCACGTGACCCTCATTTGCTCAGTTGTATACTGTAACATGTTTTATCTTAATACTGTATATATTCTTCCTCTCCTTCTCTCTTTTTTTAAACACTTCGGCATATCTTCCTGCAATATCAACTGTTTGTTTCCTTACCTCTCTCTCCTGGTGAACAAACCTCAAAGAATTTGCCAATCTGACATGCTGCAGTTGATGTAGATCAAAACTCCAGCAAAAAGTGGCTGAGGCCCCCTTGTGCTGTCCCTTATGTACCTCCCTTCACCCCTCTCCTTCCTGCTACCTGCCCATTGTTCTGGTCCTTAGCCCCTGCCCTTGCTTCCCCCTTCCCCTTTTGAGTACAACCATTCTATGCAGAAGGGAAGGGGTGCACCAGGACAACCTGGTCTGCCCCTTAAAGGGCAAACTCCATTATTCGTAGTCCACAAGACCCCCCACCACCCCAGGGCATTCCTCTCTCTGATATCTCCAAAATGAACAGAATCTTTAATATCTTTTCTAATGTGTTGCTGAAGAAAGATATGTACATTCCCACACCTTCCCTGCTTCCCCATATAGGCTCTGTCTCTTAAGTTAACAATTAGCCATTTAACATATTCGAAAGCAACAAGTAAAGAGCCTTTACTCCCCTTTCATCTATCCTGATAGCCATCAGAGAGCTGTTGAGAGCATCGTGTCAGGCTTGGTGTATCCCCCCCCCACTGTAAACATCAGTAAATTGTCAAGCTACAATTATCTTAATAACCTAGTTCCCCCAAAACATTTCTGTTCATCAATTTCACTCCCCCATTCCCCAATTCCCCCAAATTTGGTGTTTCTTCTTGACCCAACCTGCAAAGAGAAGGAAAAAGAAAAAAAAAGGGAGGGGGTTCAAAAGTTTTCATAATATCTTTCTGGTGAGAAGACAACCATAGTTCCTTCTTCTTTATGTGGTATCGATGTTACTAATTGGGCTGTCTCCAAGATCTTCATATTAAGATTTATTTGATGCATCATTTAACAGGTTAGTATTAGTATCTACTTGCATCAAAAGAGCTACAGCTAGCTTAGGGTCTGAGAAAATCTGTGTCTTCCCAAAATAAAACGAGCGCAGTTTAGCTGGTGGGAGCATTGAAAATATAATATTGCATTGCCGTAGAATATTCTTGAAGTGGTCAAAAGATTTTCTGGACTGAGCAGTCTTGTGATTGAAGTTGGGATAAGCTAAGAGTTTAAGAGTTTCCACCACCAAACCTCTATTTATTCTAGCAGTTTGTAAAATCCTTTCCTGGTATTGATATTTGTAATGCTTAATATATACAGGTAGTGGAAACTGAGTAGAAATAGAGTCCAATAAAGGGATTTCTTTATTACCACCTCTATGAGCCCGATCTAGTTAAAATTTATTCCTCCAGGTATTTTAAATTCAAAGCTTGGGTCACCAGTTTTTCAAAATAAGGGAGCAAATCTCCCATTCCTTCAGATCCTTCAGGGATTTCAATTAGCTTATTGTTATGTCTCGTCGATCTGTCTTCCAGATTAGCCACCTTTTGTTTAAGCTTTTAAATTATTGCTTGATGCTTACCAAAAGCAGTAATTGCTGGGTAACATTTGTCTTCCAGTGTGATGACTAGTAATTCTATTTCAGTAGTTCTTAATGTGAGTACTTCGAATTTTGCCACTAATTCATTGACTGATTTACTGATGTCAGCCACAGCTGAGGGGATCGCACCCAGCCCAGTTATAATTTCTTGGCGAATCTCTTCTTTTAAAGAGGCCATATCTCCATATACACTGTGATCAGCAGTATTCTGTGGCCTGGGTGAAGGGGCTCTCCTGCTTTGCTGCTAGTTTAGCTCCATTTCTTACATTCATGAAACTGGTGCCCGTTTCCTCTTCCATTCAAGGGACCCCTAACTGTGTTCCCCCTTCCTGGACAGATAAGTGAAGCTTACCTCTTATGGTTGTCTCACAAGCTCCACCAATTTTAATAGTATCCACATTGGCAGCAGAAGTAGAATATAGATATTTTATCAGGGAAAGGTTTCACTACCTGCAAAACTGTGATTTTGTTTGTATCTCATTCCGTCTGGTTACACCGGGTTGTGCAGCTCAATCCTCCTCCTCTTCATTGGCCATCAAATAAGCAGGGTCCTCCAGTTCTGTTTCATGGCTGGGCTGCCTTGTATTATCCTGTGTCTTAGCTAGTGTAATGGATGTAGCAGGCTAAGGGTATAGGGTTTTTTGACCTTTGTTGGAAAGAGCTGAAAAAAGTTTTTATTTTGCTGTTGCAGCTGAGTGCTTCTCTTACTGCTGGCAGGTGAATCTAAAGAAAAGCTGTCTGGTTCTGTAGCAGAAAGATAGACAGCCACTTTCAGCAACCGCTTTGTTTCCAAATCTCCCCCCGAGGTTCTTTGGACCTAGCATTATTTTTATACATACTCCAATGTCAGCTCGACCATTACATTTATTACACCAAATAAATAACAGTTCATTCACTGAAACTCACGCAGGTGGAGAGAAGTAAGTTAAATGCAGCAACATTGCAAGGAAAGCAACTCAGGTCGAGCGGGAGGGAGACTCCGAGTCAGCATCCTACCCAGCACTGTCAACTCATCATCTTGGATTCGCTCTGCCTCTCTCATCTCCAGGTAGTGTGCTCCCTTGTCATTTTTTTTTAGATTGTAATGTTAAACTGGGTTAGGAGACTTGAAACTGAAAGTGCAGTTTAAACTCTGAGTGAGAGTGCAAGGTAAAACACCACTGAAACAGAGCTTGAAAACACTGCACACACACACACACACACACACACACACACACACCGTCCATCTCCACAAGTGATCGTTACCTTGGAGGTAAAACTGAGAGGCAATTTTTTTTCAGTCAAATGTTAAAGCGGGATATGAGAACTGTGAGTGAAAGTGCAGTTCAAATTGCAAGCAGGACCATGAAGCAAAACACAGCTGAAATGGAGCTTAAAAAACAGCGCAAAGCCAGTTTTGAAATATAATGAGAACTACTGCTTATACTAATTTAGGATGAAAAGGCAGTTCTACAAAAGTTAATGTATAGTAACTTTTTTTTGTTTTTGTTGATGAGAGGAGAGGAGAGTAATGTGGTATTCATATGTGGCTACTTGGTAAAAAAACTGTAGTAAGTGGTTAGTGAGGGGAAAAATGACTGTCAAACATTTTTAAAATCGGGCAGTAGCATAATGATTTGTGAAAAGGCTAAGTAAAAGGATGACTAGCTCGCTGCATGGTCCTGTGATGGGTCTCAGCCAATCACAATTCTTTATTTTATGTGCCCATTTTATAAGGTAAATTATCCTGGAGATTTTTATAAGCTGTGTAATTTGAGATGTTTTTAATTAAAATGTTGGTTGCTTCCATCATTTGAGCTGCTTTTTATGATGTAAATGTATTTAGTGGACACCAAAATCTAGTGTTTTAAGTAGGTCTCAAGTTTAGAAACCAGGATACCCAGATTTGCATCCAACAGCCACTTACTCAGTGTGAGTTGCTGAGTGAGTCACATAACCTCCTTCTGTGGTTCATTCCTCCTGATTGTGAAAATGGGTAAACATATGCAGTCTATTGAAAATGATGTTACATCACCAGTTAGCCTACCCTAGATAAATAAGTTGCATTGTTAAAATGTTGCTTTGTTCCTAACTTGTTTTTCCTTCATTTGAACTCCATTTTATAATACTATTTCATGTTATGGTTTGTTGACTCAGGGTAGTTCCCATTTTTAGTTGTAGTCCTGTGTCAATCCCTAATGGTTGCTTAGAGAGACCAAAGCAAGAGGAGGTCAAATGACTTACTTAAGGTCACACCATGAACAGTGTTTTTGGTGGGATTTTTACAGTTATTTTAGCCTGGTTCAAATCACTAACATGACTAGTGAGCTGGAGTTAATGTGAGGTAAAGATCTTCAAGATATTTTGATATGGCCACATACAATTGTCATCATATTATCTTATTCCTCTGATCTCTGTTTATTGGTTTGGTGTGCTATATCACATTACTCATGCATTATGGAACCTTTATTCATACCCATTTTCCTTTTCTTCTCTAGCCTGAACATACAAATATATGTACCTATTATGCTTTTACATAAGTGTTCAAAATTCGATGAGAATTTTGATACAGTGTTTCCTGTCTGCTGTCGGATGTGACTGCTTATCAATTGCATTGTCATTCTCAAGGAATTGTCTTAACAACCTAATCTGATTTTATGAACAAGTTAGTGCACATCTAGATAAAAGAACCCCATTCAACATCATTTATATAGACTTCAGTAAAGCCTTTGATGTGTTGCCACATAATGCACTAATCACCAAATTACATGATACTCCAATTAATAAAAACATCATTGACTGGATAGGAAATTGGCAAAAAAAAAACAGTCACAAAGAGTACTATTACTGGACATCTGTCCAAGGTTGGGGCAGTTACAAGTGATGTCCCACAGAGGTCTGTGTTAGGCCCATGTTTATTTCAGATTTGACCAAAAATTGCATATCATCTAACATCAAATACCAGATGATGTGAAAATTAGCGGTCCTTGCGATTGTATAGAAAACATTTCCACCCTCCAGCAGGATCTTGATAAAATCTCTTACTAGGTCTGTAAATGGGGTATGAGACTAAATGTCTATAAGTGCAAAATTATGCACCTTGGAACCAATAACCCATCAACTATATATACAAAGAATGGATCCACACTACAAACTATGACCAATGAAAAAGACCTTGGCATAGTCATTTCTAACAACCTTAGCAATAATGTACAAATCAATGAGACTATCAGAAAAACAAATCAAATAATTTGGTCTAGCAGGAGAAACATTAAATCCAGAGACTCAAGGGTCATGCTGCCACTCTTTCAGTCATATGTCAGGCCACACCTGGAATATGCTTCCTAATTGTGATCTCCTTAAAAAAATATGAAATTACAACATTGGAAAGAGTACAAAGAAAATACACAAAACAAATCTCAGGTTTATACAATGTACCTTATCAAATTAGAATGGACCAATTAAAACTCATGTCTCTAAAAACTAGACTTCTCAGGGGAGACATCCTCTTCATGTATGAGGCCATTCAGAATCCATACTTGTTCACTGAATTTGGTTTAAAGTTTAAAATGACTCTCATAATACAATACTAGAGGTCACCCACTTCAAATATCAAAAAAAAGGTTTCTTCATACTAATTGCAAATATTTCTTTACACAACAAATTATCAATCCCTGGAACAGACTTCCAACTGAAGTCATAATTAGCAAAACTAAAACTCAGTTTAAACAGTGATTAGACAAGGTCATTCTTGATGGGTTTAAGATGGATTATTATGACTAACATAGGTACCAAATGGGCCACCTGGCCCCCTTACATCTTAAACTACCTTAGTATGAACCTTAGTATCTGTGGATGCAGAAGCGCTGGTCCCTTCTCGAGCCAGCAGTACTGTTTTTATCTGCAGTTAGACGTGGCTGTGTATTTCTTGCACTGTGAATCACTATTTGTGGCACAAAGCACTGCCCTTGCAGTCGTACTTACTGTACTGTTGTCATTTCAGCTTCTTGACGTTCTCAAAAAGAAAACAAAATTAATGCAAAAAACTGTGTTAATGTGCAAGTTAGTGTTCAAATTAACACCTGGAAAGTAGAGACATGTAGCATTAGAGTTTCCAACCCTAACTCCTCCTACCCCAAATAAAAAAAGACAAGACCACACAAACAACTTCAGACAGCCATCAGCAGGCAAGACAAACAATGTACAACTGTTTCCAGGTGACACAAAAGACATCCATTATCAGGGTTCAGTACTTCTGTAGCCATGGATATTTGTTTTATTTATTTATTTTGTTTTTGGTAACTGGGTAAGTGCACTAGACACAGAAATGTCTATTTTCAGGCATGACCCAGACACATACATGTACACTTCAACACATGCAAACCCACTTTTGGCTGCAGCTACAAATCCACAGTATTCAAATTACAACAGTGCATTTTTCTGTAAACAGGGTTATTTACAGATAACACAAATGCAGTAGTACTGATGTGCTGCCTTCCAAAAAATAAATACATCATGCTGCACTTAAAAAAATGCCTAGTCAGTGCTGTTCACAAATGTAGCAGTGTGGTTGTATATGTCTGGCAATGTGTATGTGTAGCTACAGGGGCGTGCTCTTTGGCAGACAGAAGTAATGTTGTAATTGGGTATCCTGTACAGGCAAAAAATTACATGTACATCTAACAATGTAATAAGTTACTTATTTATGAATCAATACATTTATTTATGTATGTATTGACTGATTGATTGATTTAAAAACTGGTAACTGGGAAAGGCACACTGAGCCAAAGCTTGTTTACAGGTGCGACTGCAAAGTATTCCTATACATGTTAAAATGTCCTCCTCACTTTACTTACATCAGTAATCTCTATAGATGGTTTAAAATTAGAATATCAGAACATAAATCTGTAAACTGATGAGATGTCAAGTATAGTATGTCACTTTTTTCTTAACAATTATTCAGTAACAGCCGGCTCGATGACGTGGAGGGATCAGGCATCCATGCCTTACATCCTGCCACACTGGTGACCTGTGTTTGCCATGTGAGTGGGTCACCAGGGGTCATTCAGGGAGATAGCGGATCAACCATCTGGTGGACATCCCTATTCTCCTGGGGAGAGGTAGGGATGAAGTCCACTGCTTGCCTGGCCCCTAGTGGTGGCTGGGTGGTGGTGCAATGGACCCACAGAAGAAGGGGGCAGATGCAGAGCAGATGCCTGGTGTGCCATATGCGGAAGTGTGTGCAGCTTGGCCATTGGCATCATTGCACACCACTGCACCATGCTCAGGAACAGGAAGAAAAACAGGGAAAAACCCTGACCTCTGGGATGATACTGACCCCACGCAAGCTCTGCACCTGGGCAGCTAGCATATCATGAAAGCCAGAGGTGAGTCCAGTAGATGCTGGGGGGTTATTGGGCTGGGGGTCTGGTGGAAAGGGGCTGTTCAGAAGGAGAAAAAGAAGCAAAAAAATTATTCAGTAACATCATTAATTTTTTTTTATATTAAGAAATTAATGAGTACCAATGCCCGTAGTCTGGGCAACAAGCTCCCACAACTGGTGGCCTTGATGGAACAGGGATGCCTGGATATTGTGGCAGTAACAGAAACATGGTACACAGAGAACAATGACTGGGATGTCAACATACTAGGGTACACAACCTACAGGAGAGACAGTCAAGGAGGGTAGAAGAGGGGGAGGAGTAGCTCTCTATGTAAGGGAAGAGATAAAAGCAATGGAACAAAAGAGTAAACATGAAGGAGAGGAGGCACTGCGGGTCACCTTAGAGACTGGAAATGGCACCACAATCCACACAGGGTCTGTATACAGACCCCCATCACAGGGGGATGGAATGGACAAAGATATGGTAGAAGGCATTCTTAGGATGGCAAAGAAAGGGGAGATATTGTTGATGAATATGCCAGATGTTAAGTGGAACACCTTGCTGCAGCCACATCAAAGAGCAGGGCCAGTCTCAATGCCCTACAGGGGGCATGCCTCAGACAGCTAGTGTTGGAACCCACTTGGGAGGGAGCAGTCATAGACCTCATACTCTCAAATGGGGACAATGAGAGGATCTCAGATCTAGAAGTAGGTAGCCATCTGGGAACATGTGACCATCAAACAGTGTGGTTCATGATAAACTCAGTTGCAAAATCAAGCCATACAAAAGTGAGGGTACTGGACTACAGGAGGACTGACTTTGTCAAAATGGGAGAGTGCCTTAAGAAAGCACTACTAGCAAACAAGCAAGAAGGAGGGGTGGAGCAACAATGGGGAAACATCAAAACTGTCATCACAGAGGCAACAAGCCTTTGTGTGAAGCAAATAAACAAATCAAAATGAAAGAAAAAGCCACTATGGTTCTCAAAAGAGGTGGCAGGAAAGGTTAGGGAGAAAAAGATTGCATTTAGGAAGTATAAGGAAACACAGAAGGATCAGGACAGAGAACTGTACCAGTTAAGGCAGAAGGAAGCAGGGAAGGCAGTCAGAATAGCAAAGGCCCAAACTGAGGAAAAGATAGCAAACTTGGTTAAGAGAAGAGGGAGGATAAAACCTTTTATAGGTACATTAGGGAGTGTAGAAAGCCAAAGGAAAGGATAGTGAAGCTGAATAGAATGGGCGGTGGGTGGGCAGAGAGGGTCAGTGAAAAAGCAGGGATACTGAATGAATACTTCTGCTCAGTATTCACAAAAGAGGAGCAGAGGGAGGTACCTAATCCAATTAACAGAAGCACTCTGGATATAGGGTCGATTCCAGTCCTTTCACAAAAGAAAGGGTTCTGAAAGAACTCCTAAAACTGAAGGTGGACAAAGCAATGGTGTCTGATGGGATTCGCCACAGAATTCTAAAAAAATTAAGGGGAGAACTAATGACACCCCTGACTACCTTTTTTAACAAATCATGGGAGGATGGTGTGGTACCTGAGGGCTGGAGGATGGCGGATGTGATTTCCCTTCACAAAAGTGGGAGCAAGACAGATGCAAGAAACTACTGACCTGTCAGTTTGACCTTTGTGGTAGGGAAAATGATGGAATCACTTCTGAAGGAAAGAATTGTTGAGTACCTAGAGGACAGTGGGACACAGGACCCAATGCATCATGGATTCATAGCAGGAAGGTCATGTCAGATGAATCTAATCAATTTCTTTGACTGGGTGACCAAAGTAGTAGGGACTGGAAGGAAAAGTATGCCTCTTTGCAAATGACACAAAGATCTGCAACAGGGTTGATTCAAAAGGGGGTGTGGAAAGGATAAGAAGGTTGTTGGCAAGGTTGGAGGAATGGTCAGAAGTATGGCAGTTTGGATTCAAAGCAAAGAAGTGCAAAATAATGCACCTGGGAAACAAAAACCAAGGAGAAGAGTACACAATGGGGAGGGGTAGTAACAACAACAAAAATGGAAAGGGACCTGGGGGTAATCATCAGATGACCATAAGGTTAGCACTCAATGTAAGAAGGCAGTAGGGAGGGCTGGGGGATACTGGGATGTATAGGGAGAGGCACCACCAGCAGAAAACAGGAAGTTGTTATCTCTCTGTACAGACAGTTGGTGAGACCCCATCTGGAGTACTGCATCCAGTTCTGGAGACCACATCTCCACAAGGACATAGACAGGATGGAAGCAGTCCAGAGGAGGGCAACTAAAATGGTGCAAGGTCTGCAAGAAAAGCCATATGAAGAGAGACTAAAGGAGCTTAATATGTATACCCTTGAGGAAAGGAGGAAGGGGGAACATGATAGAAACTTTTAAGTACCTCCGTGGAATCAACAAAGTCCAAGAGGGTAGCATCTTTCAGAAAAAGAGATGTGCAAGAACAAGGGGACACAATTTGAAGATGGTGGGGGGGACAGCTCAGGGACAATGTGAGGAAGTATTTTTTACACAAAGGGTGGTAGGCACATGGACCCACCTTCCTGAGGAGGTCGTGGGGTTTAAAACTGTGGGAAAATTCAAGAATGCATGGGACAGACATAAGGCAATTCTTGTGGGGAGTAGGAAGAAATAGGCTGTTGGTTAACTAGGATCTGCAGCTTATCCAGTAGGTAGGGAAATGGGCAGACTAGGTGGGCCAAGCGGTCCTTATCTGCCTTCAAAGTCTATGTTTCTATGTTTTCTATGTAAGAAAAGGTAGAAATATTGAAAGTTAGGTATTAGAAAGGGACGTTTTCTGGATTAATAGATTTGGAAACAGACTTTGTGCTTCAAGAATGCACTTAGGTTTTATGTTGGATGCTGTATTTTAATCACACCCCCAATCCCCTTTCCATAATTTCCTCCCCGTCATATTTTTACTTTTACTTTGTTTTGACAATTAGTGATGTCTGTGATGGGGTAGCTTTGTAAAATGGATTTTACTTCTGAGCCCTCGGCTGTTTTATTTCATCCAGTACTAACTCTCCCATCATCTTTATTTATTTATTTTTATTATTTATTTAGTTTTTGTTGACCGGGTAATTGCACTAGACAAATCCTGCCTATTTTCAGGCATGACCCGGGGGAGGGGGATACAGATGAATGCCAACTGACCTTGAACCAGATTAAGCTGTTGGTGGTATTTTTAGTGAATGAGGGAAATTTGGCCAGGACACCGGGGAAATTCCCCTACTCTTTTCGAAAAGTGCCATGGGATCTTTAACATCCACCTGGACTACCACCAATCCTGGTAGATGGGACCTCAGTTTAACGTCTCATCCGAAAGACGGCACCTCAGAAGTGCAGCACCCCTCTCATGCTGCACTACAGTGTCAGTACTGGGATATTAACCCAAGTGCCAGATGTGGGAACTGAACCCACAGCCCTCTGATCTCCCGGCCTCAGAGGCGAGTGTGCTACCTACTGAGCCACTGACACTGTCTAACTAGATCTCCTCCAATAGGACTAACTTATGAAGGTAATATACTGTAAATGATCTATGTATGAATTAATGAAGTAATTCTTGTATCTTGTTTTTGTTACATTCTGAGTTAATATTCAGAAGTTTATGATGTATTTTATTCATTCAGTTGTTCCTATGGAGACCTCCTTGTATCTAAGACTACAAGGCACACATATTAGGACATCACATCCAACAAAGAGGGACATAATCACATCATGTTGGGTCTTGAGTCAACACGCTGAAGGGACCTTATGGGTGTATTGAACTATTTGAAGCAGCAACTGGGATATGGTCTGCAGATTTGCTTGTGCTGGAATGCAGGATTTGTCCTATGCTATATGAGAAAGCTATACGGAGTTTATTCATCCAGTAATTTGATACAGAAAATAATTGGTGAGGGAAACAATGAATTACATCACAAAATGCTGTAGCATGTATATTTATTAAATGTAGATAAAACGTGTGCTGTGCACACAAAATGAATCTTTGTATTTTACTAAGGACCACTGGTGCAATAAAGTTGATAGAGTTTCAGAAAAATGTTAGCCTGAAATGGTGGCCAGTTAAGCTTTAACATGAACATAAATTCTATAAACCATTGAAACAGAGGACTACTTGTGTGTTTGCCTTCGTCCTTTTTCTTGAAAACTGTTCTCTAAGTGGCTGACCATGCGGTCCATGAAGAGAGTCTGGGCAGCCTGAAATAGAAACATAGATAGACTTTGATGGCAGATAAGGACCGCTCGGCCCACCTAGTCTGCCCATTTCCCTACCTACAGGATAAGCTGCAGATCCTAGTTAATCAACAGCCTGTTTCTTCTTACTCCACACAAGAATTGCTTTAATGTCTGTCCCATGTATTCTTGAATTCTCCCACAGTTTTAGACCCCACAGCCTCCTCAGGAAGGCTGTTCCATGCATCCACCACCCTCTCTGTGATAAAATACTTCCTCACATTGCCCCTGAACTGCCCCCTCTATCTTTAAATTGTGTCCCCTTGTTCTTGCACATCTCTTTTTCTGAAAGATGCTACCCTCTTGGACTTTGTTGATTCCACTGAGGTACTTAAAAGTTTCTATCATGTCTCCCCTCTCCCTCCTTTCCTCAAGGGTATACATATTAAGCTCCTTTAGTCTCTCCTCATATGGCTTCTCTTGCAGACCCTGCACCATTTTAGTTGCCCTCCTCTAGACTGCCTCCATCCTGCCTATGTCCTTGAGGAGATGAGGTCTCCAGAACTGGACACAGTTCTCCAGATGGGGTCTCACCAACTGTCTGTACAGAGAGATAACAACTTCCTGTTTTCTGCTGGTGATGTCTCTCCCAATACATCCCAGAATACTCCCAGCCCTCCTCTCTTTAATCTCTTTAATTCTGACCACTCATTTGCAAAATATTCATTTTATGACTCCCCTTGTAAACATGACATGTGGTGTTTATATAGTACTGGCTGACACATTATTTTGTACCACAAGTGCAAAAAGACATCTTGTCCAGGATTTGAAAAAAAAAAACACTTGTCACATATATGAGGTCGTGTGAAAAAATGGCAGTGTTGAAACTTTCGGGTCAAAATATTGGAAATTAGTGAAGTTCTGAGTAACTTGGTCATTTTACCATACTCATACACCAAATTTTTAACATAGTCTTCTTATGACACTATCTCGTGACGATGGTAGGTGAAAATGTTCAAATGCTGATTTCATGCAGCAACTATAAAATCACCTTTCTACATATATTTGAAAATGTTTAACTGCCTTGTTCATGAGGTGGGATCATTAAAAGGCCATTCTGAAAGATTGGTGGGAAACTATCAGAAATTAGTGAAGTTATGAGTGAACGTTGAAGTATCTCAATATTCACTCATAACTTGGTCATTTTAACATATTTTTACACCAAATTTTCAACATAGCCTTCTTATGATCTCATCTCATAAGCCCAGCAGGTGAAAATTTTCAAATCTTGCCAGAAAGTTGATTTCACACAGTGACTACAAAATCATCTTTCATGACTGATTTGGAAAATGCCACCTACCTTGTCCATGAGGTGGGGTCCCAAAAATGCAATGTTGAGAATTTAGTGTAAAAATATTGAAAAATGACTACGTTATGAGTAAAACTGAAATACATTAAACAGACTTACCTTGTTTTCTCATATCACAATTATCAGTTCCAGCAGCAGGTTGCGTTTTTGATTATGGAGTGGATCTACACTGTGGGATATGTTTAGGTGAGTGAGAGTATGTGAGGTGGTGGGTACTGAGTGGGAGTCAAGTGGGTTGGGTGGGGGCTTGGAGGAGGGTAAGTTCAGCAATGTAGCACTTTCTTTTTTACAGGGTAGATAATATAAAAAAGACGAGGGACTGCTTACTTTTTTTCAGGAATAATAACATTACTGGATCCATCACTGGGGATTGGGCACTCCAGTGTTAACTTATATTTTACATTGGCATCAGGGGTGGGCACCACAATGTCATCAACTATGCATGGTGGGCATGCAACCTGGAGGGGAGGGTGGTGGATAAGCAGTACTGGAGTTGGTATCCCAGACCGCTTTTATTAAATGTTATAACATGGGTAGGAACTATATTGAGGAAGAACCAGTGAGGTCTAGCTGAGCTGGGAGGGGGAGGGAATTAGAAGAAATAGATAGACACACAGACTAACAGACAGAGTGAGTGAGTGAGTGACTGAGTGAGTGAGTGAGTGAGTGAGTGAGTGAGTGAGTGAGTGAGATCAAGATTCAGTGATCACTGGGTCACTGCTCCCACTCAAGCCAGCAACAGGATTTCAGCTGTAGATACATAAATCCAGAAAGTGCTGCTGTTCTCATGCATGGAATGTGAGTGGACAACTCTTCTCATTAAGGTGGCCACCCAGGACTTTTGTGTGCCCAGAAACCTAGGGCTGGACTGTCAAAATAATTTGAGGCAGATGGCCCACCAGCTTAGTGGTAGTGTTATCATTCATGGTGTTGATGATCTGGATTCAGGTAGGTCATTGGAGGGCCGGCCAGGGAAAGGATGTCTTAGCATCCAAGGGATGCTCACCTTCTCTGAGGAGGGAAGGTGAATGGCCTCCAGTGCAGCACTGCCATCTAGGTGACCACAGGTGAAAGTGCACCCAGAGCCATGAATCTAGGGAGGTGGACATTGACGGCATGATGCTTTGGCATCAGCAAGGTCTCATGGCATCTGGGAGGTACAAAAACCATGGAAAAACCCTCTACCACTGCAGGATGCCATCTGTTACACATCACAGGATCTCCACCACTGCCTGAGCTATCCATTTTGCTCACTGAACCTTCAACTCTGCAGGGTTTATGGGGCTTGGCCTAGCAGCCCTTCCCATGGGTGGTTATCCATGTGGGAACATGCAAGGTATAGTCAAGTCCTGGGGATGGTGGGTGATGGGGTTGGACAGGTAGACAGACCAATGGGGGCTGGTAGAACAGAGGGGAAAAGGTATAATAAAGAAAAAAGGAAAAAATATTTGGAAGTAAGTCCCACACCACAACTCTAGTTGTGGACCAAAATATCTGCAACTGCAAAAACTGATATTCTCAGTCTGCTGCTGCTGCGGGAGTTGCTATAACTAGTTCCAACAGCTGTAACATTTTTCCACTGCTATAGGAAAAAAAAACAGCTGCAAGCTGCCAGAAGTCATGCAGATGGTCATAAACCAGTTCCACTTTTGAGAATACAGTAGCTGTGTGAAAACGGTTCCACAAGTGGCAACCCACCTGCACCAGGTTTTTCTCACAGCTGCAGGATTTCATGGGCTGAACATATTCTCAAAAATTGACACCAGGATCTAGCTAAATATGTCTTTTTTTTGCAATTTAATATACTTTACTGAAATTTTTAAAATATTGTACATTACATTATATCAGTACATGATGTAAGTCAACAGCTTCAGCAACCTCTCCCCTGTATACTGAAGAAAAACTTGATTAAGCAACCTAGGAGAGTCGAGTCTGTAAAGCTGTGAGTCCAGGAGATTGTTTATTCGAGGACCACTACAGTTCAGGCCTTACTGGGACTTCACATCCACATCATACAGTTGAATCAACCCCCTCCCCCACCCATGCTCCCCCCCCCCACGGAGCCACTGCCATAAAGACCTAGTATTAGAAGCATACCTGAGTGAACATTGGGTGTTTGCCAAGTCAGTGTAGACTAGATCAACCAGTCAAGTTATAATATAGATGGGGGAGCTAAATAGGTTTTGTTTACCTAGGTTCAAGTCTATGTTTTGGGTAAATACATCATTTCAAGTATTTTGAATATTTTTTAGTTCAAAAAACAGGTGACAGCCATCATGATCAATATTGTTTTCTCATGATTGATATATCATGAGTGATAAATCCTTAAAAACAGTGTTTTTTTATTGTTTGTATTACAGGGCTATCCAAAACCCTTACGGAGCATGCTAAGAAAAAATCTAAAATCCTTTTACCTCCAGAACCATTTTAATATTTTTTTTCGCAAAATCTTTGGAAGGCAGTACCTTGGCACAGGTTGTTTTTACCCTGAAAGTATTGTGGAAACATTCTGTACCATACAGGTGGTATATTGCAGCAAATAAAAAAAAACAACTATTTTAAAGTATTGGGAAACAAAAAAAATATTTTATTACTTTTTCATGTTCCATATCTTGGGAACCACACAAGATGAAGTCATGCAGCTGTTCACATATTAAGACTCAACCAGCCAGACTACATGTGCCAAATTGTGGGCTGTTTTGTTGAACACCACAAAAGTTATCAAGATTCAAAAGTTGGGGGTTTAACATGAAACACTTTACAAAGACCTGCCTATACTGGTGCTGCCATGCCCGTATATTACAAAACCCTGCATTAACGTACCAACTACAGTAGGTTTCAATTTAACCTCACAAAAGTAGGGGAATGTGGTGTTAAGGATTCCAACCCTAACTCCCCACCTTAATGTAACAAGAGGACAAGATCACACTAGCAAACAAAAACTGCTGTCATCAGGTAACACAAACAAAACACAACTGTTACAGATTACACAAATGCAGCTGCACTGATGTGCTACCTATGTGGATTTGTATCTGAGGCTGCAGAAGTGCAGGCCTCAGTAATGCAAATTATTCTGTGGGGCTGCCTGGGAGGGGTCCTGCAGAAATATGACTACAGACATAGACATGAAGGGACGAAAGTCCCTCTGATTGCAGAAGTGCAGGCTTCTTTGAGTCATGCACTTCTGTGCAGCTAATGGTGCAGAGTCTTGGCCCTATGCCAGGAGAAGACTTCTCTTAGCTATATGGTTAATTGTTGCACATGCAGCCAACACTGTTCTGTCTCACCCCAGGTTGGGGGTGGTTCCACATGGCAGCATCATCCCCCAAGTCTCATCAAATCCAGCTGCCTTACTGAGCTTGCCCCATCTCAGTGCACCATCACAGGAGCACAAAGTACTACTGACTGGGCCAAAGGTCGGCCTTGCACATAATATTTCTTCATAATTTTTCTTTTGACATTTTGATCCCATATTATGAATTTGGTTGCCAGAATGTGTTAAATTCTGCCCAAATGGTGGTTTCACAGAGATACAGTGAAATCACCTTTTGACCTGTAGTTCGAAATTCCCACCACCCTTGTTCATGAAGTGGGTTATGTAAACAATATATTCAAAATTTGGGACTAAATATTGTAAAACTGTTACATTAGGAGTAAAGGTATGTGAAACACACAAGTCTTTTGTGTGCTACAAAAATGGAATTCATGTGTTGCACATGTATGTCTGACTGAAGATTTGTTTGTGCATACCAGAAATGTAATTCTTAATTTGCACATTTATGTGTGACTCAAGAATTCAATTTCTGGCATGCATGAAAAATTCTTGGGTCATACTTAAAGGGGAACTGTCAGCACTAACAGCCCCACACCCAAGAATTGGTCCGGTCCTAATTTGCTCTCTGTGAGCAACCACTTTTTGTTTACTTACTGTTTTCTGCAGTATAGTAGATTGCATCACATTTATTTTTGTTGACCTGCAAGCTGACATTTTTTGTAACTACAAATCCCAAAATCCCTTGCAGCTGACATCAGAGGATGGCTGCAGCAGTTAGAGATCCAATAGCCTGCTGTGAATTTTAGAGCTTTTATAAGCTCCAGTGATATGTTTGCTGATTCAGCTGCTCTCCAGGGGCTAAGCACAGTCATCTGTGAACGTGCTTAACTCAGGGAGGACAGCAGGAAGAGCAAACAAAAGATCAGAGCTTATAAAACTCTAATATGTACTGCAGGCTATTGACTTTCCCTCTGCTAAAGCCCTCATCTGATGTCAGCAGCAAGGGATCCTGGGATTTCTTGTTACAGAAAATGCCAGCGTACAAGTCAACAGAAACAGTGTGATGCAAACTACTATACTGCAGTACACAGTTCCATGTTTTTACACACTAAGTGTGAGTTAGGATCAGCCCCACACTTGGGTGTGGGTATCCAGTGAACACGATGGCCACAATTGAGAACTTACAAAAATGGTTACTCAGTTAAGGTGCCTGTGTTCAGGCCTATCTGGCAGGGTAGTGATCGGATACTTGGGTGGGTGAGGTAGGGAAATGGAAAGCGTATGCCCGTATACGTGCACACAGGCACAGAGGGCTAGGAAGGGAAGGGAAGGTATGTGAAAGGGGGTGTGGTGTTCAGCTGCCGAGCTGTTCCACTAGCATGGTGGGGAGAGTGGTTAGTTGGGAGGTGCAGGGTGCAGGGTTTGGGTCTGGTGCAGCACTTTTTTTTTTGCCAGTAGGCAGCTTGTTATTTTTTTTATTATTTAATCCCCCCAACATACATCCCCCTGGAGTTGAGAACCCCTTACGAGGTGGGGCATGGAGAGCCAGGGGTGTGGAGGGTGCATCCCCCCAATGATTCATTCACAAAACTGGACTGTCATGCATGGTATGGGCTGCATGCCCATTGACTCTTTCTCTGCACCAATGGGCATGCAGCCCTACCGGCTGTCAGTCGGCGGGCGGCGGGTGGCAGGCGGAGGGATGCTGACGCCCGCCAGCTGTGGGAGGGGAAGTGGGTGGTGGGGCTTCATGGGTGGGTGGGGAGGGGACACTAGCCACCAGGGCAATGTTGGTGAGGGGATTTGTGCAGCATTTACATCCAGCGATCGGGATGTGCCACTAGACCACCAGGGCTGAATTCGGGAGGGGAGATTCTACACTACTGCCCTCTGATCGGGTTTTTCGTCCACTGACCACCAGGGCTGATTTCGGAGGGGGATTACACAAATCACTGCCCGCGATTGGGCTTTTCAGTCCACTGGACCACCAGGGATACGTTTGTGGTGGGGAAGCCACATTGCTGCCCGCAATCAGGCTGTTGGGGGGGGAATTAAACCATGCCCATGATCAGGCCAGTGAGGGGGGTGGGGGGGGATTCTACACTGTTTTGCCCGCGATCGGGCTGCAGGCGGTGTCGGTCCCCGGCTGCTGCCTGGCAGGGCACAAATCCTCGGGGATCGGAGCACCTGCATGCTAACGGCATGCAAATGGGGCCATAATCAGATGCAAATGGCCCCCCCTGTGCCTTGCATGAATTATAGCCCCATTTGCATGTCACCTTTTGAATACGGATTTCATTACGGCATATGGTATTTTGCGCCCACCGCGAAGTTGAATACTCCACTCTGTCAACTTGCAGTGGCACAAGTTCCACTGTGCCATGCACAGTAGCTGTGGCTGGGGGGTGATATTCAAAGGAGTTGCTCAATAGTGCAACTCCTTTGAATATCGCTCCGGACACACCCCTGCACAACTATTTTGCGCAGCACAAGGGCTTGCACCTATGAATGGCGCAGTTTGAATATCCAGCCTACTGTGTAATAACCATAACCTGTCAGGTTTCCTAACATCTATGCTTTTTTGAGGAAAAAGTATAGAATTGTCATTGGATAAAACATAGTTATCTTGGAATTTAAAAAAAGTCAAAAATAAAGTCCGAACAAGGAGCTATCTCCAAAAATCCCCAAAAGGAATGAAACTGGAGATCTAACAAGTAAGTTAGTAAGCAGGAGAACAAAATAAACTCCAACATAGCCCTGAGTAAATAACTAAATATAGAACGACTGGGTAAATGTCTTCCTCAATATACATCCAGAAAAGGAGCAGAGAACATAGTAAAAAATTAAATTTCCAACACTAAATGTGATATTTGTCAATAAATCCAAAGTGACTGCAGTGGAGGTTCACCATTCAACAAGCGTTAAATGCAATGAGAAAACATCAGTTAAAATATCCATGTATCTAATATATGCAAGAAGGAACCACATGGTCCATAATCATCCCTGGTAGGTAGAAAAGAAAATCAGGAGCCCAGCAGAAGAGTATCCTATTAAAATGTTGGTAATACATCAAGATTCAGAGCCTCAGTAATACAAATGTATTTCATGAAGTGGAGAAATGATAAATAAGTTACGTACAGAAGAGCAAATTGTAGCTAAAATGTACTAGGCAAATAATAGCAGTGTCTGCCACGATACTGAACTACAAAGCCGACTCCACCTGGATAAACTTGCAGTTCCAATCAGACAAAGAACTGTCAGGCTTCCTAGTCTGAGGTTGTTTCAGATGGGACACTGTTGTTTGCTGCAGCTGACAAGGTCACTGGACAAAGAACCTGGGGGTGCAGTCCTCAAAATTATTGTCAGCAAGTCCTTCATCATGAGAAGTCAACCCAGGGGAAACTTTACTAAAAATTTGGGGAATCTCCTTGTCCCAAACTAGGTCCTAGGTTCTTGAAGTGGAGATCGTCAAACATATAGAAAAAGGCAAATAGGGTAAATGTCAGCTAAGTTATTAGGAAACCATAACCTTTAATAGCCAGAAGTCATTTAGCCCCTACAGTAGAATGAAAAAAACAGTACCAAAGAAATGGTACTCTGAACTGGGCTAATGATAGTGAAGGCATCAATAAAGGTAGAATAAAGACCTTAAGCATTTGACTGGCATAACATAAAACTAGATCCACATAATTTACTGATGCCTTACCTCCCATAATGTTGATGGGAACCTTCACAAGGTGTTGAGGAGGTCAGGGAATAAAAGCTTTAGTTCTGAGGTGGCATGTTCAACAGATTCATTAGATTCCCATGTCCCTTGGTAATAAACTTGGAGTTTTGTGGGATACAACATTATCCTAAAGTTGATGCCAGCAACCACAGTCTTGGAAACTATTGGGTGGAAGGAAGCCCTTCATTGCTGAACAGTCACTGGTAGATCTTATGCTACTCGGATTTGAGAACTTTCTCACAAAACCTCTCAGAGATCTTGCACTTTGGCCAATGAGTGTTGATGGTCCAAAACATTCAAAAACTTGAAAGTAAAAGGCAGGGGTGGTACACCATCAGTGGGCATAGGGGGAAGTGTCCTATGCACCCATTCAATTATACTGTATATACTGGACCATTCAGAGAGGGACCAGCCAGCTTTTCAACGAACTTCTTCGTAAAAGGATAGCTTGAGTTGCATCTGCCCATTTTGGAAGACCTAGGATAACACATGGTTCCTCCTGCTCCTTCCCTCAAGGTCTTCCAGTCAGGATTCCAGACAGGAGTCCTTTTGCTGCAAATTGATCACTTCTGAGTCTAATTTAGTTCTCTGGTCCTCGAGGGAACTGGTACCAGCCTCGTTGTCCCCAACCCATCTGGTGAAAGTGTCTAGCTATGAATGCACCACTTTTATCTCTCTGGTAAACCCTGTAAGCATCTCTTGCAATTTATTAAATTCCTGAAGAAACTTATCCTCCATTAGAACTGGTGAAGGAGAAGTATTTTGGCTTAAAGCTGTAGTTTGTGCCTTTAACCGTTTAGGGGCCTTATCAGGTGTTGCCGGGGGAGTAGGATTCAAATTCAAACTTACAACACCAGTAAAGGCTGAAACAACTCTGAACTGATCACTATCCACCAAATGCTTTCAATGCGGTAAGCTTTATTTTCTCAAAAATTAGGTTTGCCTGGTTAAGGGGCAAACACTGTTGTCTCAGTGCCCCAGCCAATGGGGGTAGTTCAGAGGACTGCAGTGGAGGAGAATAAGAGGAGGAGAAGGGGTGGGGATAAGATGACTCTGTGGTGGGAGGGTCACATGGGATGGTGAGGTAAGCACAACCTCACAAAAGTGAGGGGCTTGCACTGGAAGGGCCAGGCAGCCCATTGGCCCAAAAAGAGAGGGAGAGTGAGGGGTCATGGGGTTTAAAAAGGGACACATGGTCTCAAGGAGCTCTCTTTTTTCTGCTACTTACAGCTTTTGTTTGGACTCTGAGCAGCACATCAGATTGGCAGAAAAAATTATCTGATTAAAACAAAAATGTTTTTCTAACTTAAATCGCAAAGTGTAGGCTGTTTTTCTAACTTAACTTTTTAGCATTTTAAATCTTATAGGAATTGCAACAGCATTCCAAATTCAGAAAAACAAACAATTCCTGTTTTTTTGGGGGGATCAGGCAGCAGAATTGGTAAAGAGTATCAACCAAAATATCAGGTAAGGTAGCAATTCCTTTAAACAGTGAAGCTGCAGGGTAAGACAAAGGGTTTGTGTGGGCATCCATGGTGATGCAGGCTGAGCTACAGCTTTGTTTTCATTGTAGTAGGAGCATAGGTGTAGTTTTGCCATGATTGCTTAAGGTGCTTCCCCCAGTATATGGGGGATGTCTACTTTGTGATTTTCTACATTAGGACTGCTTTAAGAATATTTGAATATTGTTTTTCCTGGCAATATTGGTCAAGTGGTGTTATTGGCATACCTCTGGTCAAGGGCTTCCTGAGTATGTCCACGGCATTTTCTCTGAGCCTTGGTGCAAAAGATGGCCATCTAGCATTCTGGGTACCAGCTGGACACATTTGTTTTAGGTATAAAGGAGGATTTTTCCCCTACAGGAAAAGCAGGTGTGCACCCATTTTAAACATACCTGCCGGATTTTAAAATCGATTGGCTCCCTCTGTGTTTTGAGCAGATTGGGAGAAGGCAGATGGCCATATGGAGGTGAGGGGGCACTCCACGTGGCATCAACCATGGAGAGCGACTGCTGGGTTTTAGAGATTGGGACCAAGATCCCAGGGAGGGGAGAGTTTGGTAAAAGCCAGCCAGTCTGCCTTTAAAAAGAAAATATATAATAATAACTAAAGGAAAAGTGGGTACTGGACTTGGGGGGCAGCAGACTGTCATCGAGAGTGGGCAATCAAGTAAGAGCCTCAGGTGACATGGAGGTGGATTAAGCACTAAGAAAGAATAGGGGGCTGCTACTCCTAAGCTGGGACCAGGGAGATGATTGTTTGTTTTCCACTCCACCAGAAACAAGGGCATGGGGGGGGGAGATGGTTGGTATTTCACCACACAATATCACCAAAAAAGGATCTGGACCAGGGCAGCAAGCGCCAAGAGCTTAGTAAGATGTTCCAGCCACTATACGAAACAGGGAGCCATGAGGGGGAAAACAGGTGTGGTGCACATGTGTATGGGGTCCCATCATCAAACAGCAAGGGCGACCGCTATTTTGAGCAACAACACATGGCAGCCACCATCTTACAAGGTTACATGCAGTCAGTGGCCATCTTAATGCAGCCTAGAGATAGTAGACATTTATGCAGCTTTAAGGAGAATGGGGATGGGGTGGATAGGTGCATATAGCTCTGCATTTAACAGTAGAGGCAAATGACAGGTTTATTATAGCTCAAACCAGGTTTCTTTGGTTTCCATAGGGGTGTATTTCTTTTCTGCAACTGTGTCCCGTATAGGTTAGGAAGCATGTCCACTGAATGCTTATTCATTTTAGCATGAGGCAAATTTTCTTCAACAATAGTTGTTCAAAAGAGGAAAGAAGAAATAACAAGGGGAGAAATAAAATAAAACAAAGGGAATTAAACTGCTACACCTGGTTTAGCGGCATGCGGAAAAAGCTGCTGAGGGCTGGGATTCTCAGAATGGTCTGAATAAGGGAGGAGCATAGCCTTCCTCCATTTTCCAAAACAATCAAAAAAAAGAACAGAAGCAGAGAGGATGGTTTGCAAAACTTGACACCGACACTGGTTTTCTAGAGAGGGAACATAATGATGACGGCATGATTTTCAAAACAAACTTTATAAACAAAGATAAATAATTATTAGAGGAAACAATAGGCAACTCAATATAGCACAAGGTTTTTGGGTATAGAAATACAGGACCAGCATCCTCAGGGAACCCAACCTCCTTCATGGGCATGGTGCCCTGGTAAAATGGGTTTCATTATAAAAAAAAAATGCAAGAAAAAAATTCTGATATATATGAAGGTATACAGGCAATGGGCATATCCCACCTCAGCAATTCCATTAAGGATGCGGAACAGACAAGGAAGGTGTGGGGATGA
This sequence comes from Neoceratodus forsteri, assembly GCA_016271365.2. NCBI lineage: Eukaryota > Metazoa > Chordata > Ceratodontiformes > Ceratodontidae > Neoceratodus > Neoceratodus forsteri. The sequence goes on from CM057450.1 coordinate 875,534,713, forward strand.
AAAAGAGGAGGAGTTTTTGCCATAAATAAAGAGGCTAATATTATTATTCTATTTTTAGCTTTTCAGTTTATACCATGAAGATAGTAATTATGGCACCCAGAAAGAACTGGATTATGAAGAAGGATGTGTATAAGGCCATAGTCGAGTTGGTGGACAAGGCCAATTAGATTTGGGAACTAGTGGAGGGCAAAGAGCCTGGTAAGCGAGAGAAGCAGAAGACTGGTGGGGGGAAAGGGGGGCAAGGGTAGAAAAAGGCCACCACCAAGTCTGGCCAGCCTGGCACTGCCAGAACCGGCATTGCCTTTTCCTCCTCTCCCACAGCCAGTGCCGCATCCCCTCCCTGCTCCAGAACACTCTCCAGCATTCCTACCTCTCCCTTGTCTGCCTCCCACACCAGGCCCATAGCTCCCATGCCTCCACCACCTCTACCTGTGAACCCACTGGCACCAGATGATGGTGGGCTTCCAAGCCTGCAGCCAGTTCCCACACTGGATCCAGTGCCCAAGCCAGGTCATAAGGGTTTGACCCTGGGTAGTAGCATAAAAGAATATGTAGAACAAATGATTGGTTCATTAGACAAGGACGGCTTGGGACAATTTGAGAAATCATTGGCAGACATAAAAAATGGGAATCGGGAGGGAGCAGGGACTGAGAAGACCATGGCTTTGGGAGAGGGTATGGGAACAAAGGAAGTGGGGACACCAGGAATGATAGGTGAGCATGTTCCCTTAGCGACAAAAGAGAAGATTTGGAAAATGGAATATGTGGATATTTTCGCACTGGTGAGCAAGGAATCAGTGATGGAATATGACAAGAAGGAAGGCATAAGCAAAAAAGACATGGTAGCAGCTGTTGTCTTACTGGGAAAGGGGGACAAGGACAAGTCCACAGAAGGGAAGACATGGAATGCATGGTTTCATTGGCTTTACCATCTATTCAGCCATAGTAATAGAGAAAAAGCCAGAGCTGGTGATGCCCCTCCTCACGTATTCACTAATAATACAAAAGGCCAAGATGAGAGGAGGGAACAACTGGCTTCAATATGATGAGCTGTTTTGTCAGAGAATGGCTACATTCAGGGACAAGAGATGGGACACTAAACAATCAGACCTATGACTGAACTGCATGATAGACACAGCCAGTAATGAAGGGGATGGGGGGAAGAAACTTACCCTTTCTCAAAAATGCTGTTGGGGTTACAATAGGGCATTCTGCTCATGGCCACAATGTAGTTTTAAGCACATGTGCTCCAAGTGTGGGGGCAGCCATCTGTCCTCAAAATTTAGAACAAATTGGATTAATGGAGGGCAGGCAGGTTCCACTCACAACCAGTCCAATCAGTCCTTTAGAGGGGGGGCACTCGGGTTTCAACAATGGGGAGGGGGTTCAGGGGGAGGGGTTACAATGGAGGGCAGGGACAGAGTCAGTAAAGATGGGATAGGGAGCAGTCCCAAAATAACACCATCACCTTCTACAGGTCAATTACACCTATTAAAGAGAACATTTTAGAACGGTGGGTTCAGGATTACCCTGACAGGGCAGTCGCCAAAAAACTGGTAGAAGATTTTAAGAGGGGTTTTAATTTACAATTTAAGGGGCCACAGACAGTGAAAGAAGCAAAGAATTTAGGATCAATAATGGGAAAGGAAAGGCTGCTAATGCAAAAAATTGAGAAAGAGAAAAAAGTCAGGAGGGTAGAAGGTCCATTTGATAAGCTGCCATTTCATAATCTAATGCTACCTCCATTGGTCTAGTCCCCAAAAAACAGCAGGGGGAATTTAGGGTAATACAGCACCTGTCCTTTCCAGATGATGACTCTGTAAATGACTATATTAATGAGGAAGACAGCAAGGTAAAGTATGCCACCTTGGAGGAGGCCGTGCATATTACGGTTGGCCAAGACTGCCATTGAGGCAGCCTTCAGGTTGTTACCAGTACAACCAGAAGACTGGGACCACTGGGCTTCAAGGTAGGGAACCAGTAGTATTTTGACAAGCCCATACCCATGGGGTGCTCCATGGCTTGTGCCACATTTGAGCTTTTTAGCAGCTGCCTCCAATGGATATTTCAATAGAGGTCAGGCTACAGGGCAGTGACTCATTACTTGGATGACTTTTTGTTAGTTGACAGGGGAAAAGAGGAAACAAAGCACATGCTGACGTGCTTCCAACAGATTTGCCAGGAACTCAGGGTACCCTTAGCACTGGACAAGACTGAAGGACCCAGCCAGGTAATAGAGTTTCTCGGTGTTGAGACAGATATGGAGACAGAGACATTCCTCCAACCAGACAAGAAAGTACAGAGGCTCAAGGAACTATTAGGAGAGCATAGAAGGTGGAGGAGGGTATAGTTTCATCAGGTGCAGCAGCTGATTGGGCACTTGAACTTTGCCTGTAGAGCAATCACATTGGGTGGGCATTCACACAATGCCTGGCAAGATCCACAAAGGGGACTACCAGACCACACTACTGGGTAAATATCCCATAGGACACCAGCGAGGACCTGCAGGTTTGGGAAACTTTCCTCTGGTATTTCAATGGAAGATCCTTTTGGCAGGATAACTTTGTTTTCAACATGGACTTGGAATTGTATACCGACACATTAGTTGGCCTAGGCATGGGGCTTATTTCAGGGGTAAGTGATGCTCAGAGGTGTGTCCTTGGGAATGAAGAGAGATAGGGCTGATTAAGACCATCATACTACTGGAGATTATGTCCATTTGGGTGAGCACTTTAGAATGGGGAGAAGAGCTATGCAACCAGAAAGTCACCTTCTGGTGTGACAACAGGGCAGTTGCCAAGGTGCTCAACAAAAGGGAGGGTGATGTCTGAATCAGTCATGTGGATGTTACAACAGCTAGTCTTACAAGGCCTTAAGCTGAACATGTCTTTTTGGGCTAGACATATTGACGGGATACGGAATACAATAGTTGACAATCTCTCTCATCTGCAGCTAGACAGGTTCCAGATCATGACGCCAAACACCAGTACCTCCAGGCATTTGAGAGATTGGCTGGAAGAAGCTGAATTGCTGTTTAATAACTCCTGGTCACCCAGGACCCTAAAAGCATATGAAGGGGTCTGGTGGACATTCCAGGCATTCAGAGAGGGCCAGCATATGGATGTAAGTGGGCCACTTACTGATGAACAAGTTGGAAAATATATAGCATACAACTAGGAAAGAAGGGTAGCACACACAACCATGGGTGTAAACTTGGCAGCGATCAGTGTGGTGTGTAGCATAAGAGGGTGGTGAGACACAACAAAAACCATGCAAGTCAGGAGAATGATGGAAGAATTGGGGGTGCATTAGGGGTAGATCCAAGGACAGCAGGCAAATGGAGTCAGGGATGCTGTTATAGGGCTTATTGGGAGCACTGACTATTATCTGCCGGTCAGCGGACGAGGCCATACCATTTGCGACCATATATTCGGTGATGTTCCATGGGGCATTTAGAATCAACAAGGTAGTAGGGCACAGAAAAGGGGAGGGTTGGGGGGGTTGAGGTGGGAAGACATGGACTCAGACTCAGGGGGAAATAATTTTGGGGATCAGATGATCAAAGATGGACTAGATAGGCATAGGGGCCAAGGTAAAGCTCATGTTGCAGCAAAATAAAGATGTATGCAAGGTCTGAGCATTGCGGGCGTATGCCGCAGTGCAAAGGACCAGAATGGCTTTTAATGCATGGAGATGGGAAACCAATGACAAGCTATCAGGCAGTGGCCATTTCAAAAAAAGGAATGGAATTCTTCTGGGAAGACCCGAGGTGGTTTTCATCAAATTCATTCAGGATTGGGGTAGCTTCACAGGCTGCAGTGAACAGGGGGTCTAGTAGAGACTTACAGGAATTGGGACACTGGGCATCAGACAACTATAAACACTATGTGAGACCTTTAGTAGAAGCTTGATTACTAATGATCTCTCCTTTTCTTTTGCAGGAATGCATGATTTGGGGCTACAAGAGGGGATTAAGAGCCCATTAGTGTACTGGGGGAATAATGAGAAGTCAGAATAAAGTTCACTTTTTATTTTCTTACCAATAAGGTCCAGGAAGCAATTAGAAGTTTGGATTTGTGGGCACTCATTTATTCATTGGGCTGAGAAGACAGCATCGGAGAAGCCTGAGGGAAAGCAGCTATGCCAGGATCCAAGGCAATGTAGAATTACATGGAGAGGAATCAGAGGGATGAGGTAGCCACAGCTATTACCTACCCTTCGGGAGATGGGGGATACACAACCCACACTGGATGTTCTCATTATTGATTTAGTAGGCAATGACATTGGCACCAGACCTTGATTGAACATTTATTTTCAATTAAGAAACAATGTTGAAAAAATCTAAAAATAGTGGCCATCAGTAACATTGGTCTGGTCAGACATGGTACCAAGGAGGGTTTGGCAGCATGCTCACAGCCACAGAGCTATCAATATGGCCATAAGATATGTGAACCAGAGGGCAGGGGATTATTTAGATCCATGGGAAGATGAATTGTAGGAAGAGGTATAGAAGAACACGACAACAAATTTTACAGAAGGGATAGGGTCCATTTGTTAGTCATGGGCACCGACATGTTCAGTTCCAAGATTACAGATTGTGTGGAAGCCTGGTGAAAACAGGTTGATGGGGGGGATGCCTGTCTTCCATCGCAAGCTGTAAAGAGGCTAGTGAAAGGATAGAAGTAAGCAAGGGGCCGGGGGGGGAGGAGAGGAGGAGACAGGCAGACTTAGAAGGCTGAAGAACTCCAGAAAAGTCAAGATCAGTACCGTTGTACACTGGCACCGGCAGAAGAAATGGAAAGGATCAAGAACAGACCCCAGGTGTACATTTGGGGGGAGAAGAGAAAAGGAAGATGTATAAAATGTAAATATATAGTTCTGGGTATAAAAGTGGATGGAATGTGAAAATGGAATTGGTCCAATATGATAATGATGATATGCGCATGGGATGTTGGACCATGATGATGATGTTACCTGTAAATCATTCTTTTAAAACTAGTAAAATTATTGCTGATCTAAACACCCACTAAACAGTGTGTCTGTGTCTTCATTGGCCAGGGAGTCTGGGGACAATAGTAAATTAGACCTGGGAGAACAGGAGCTTTGAGGAAACGTAGCTAGCACATGCAGTGCATCACGTGACCGGGCACTTTTATTCTTTTATCAGGTTTATTCCTTTATCTGGTATTCTTATAAGAATGATCCTCTATACTTTAAAGACACTAATGAATCTGGACACAGTAAAAGTATTCATTTAACAGGTCCACTCCATTTTCAGGTTTTCATGTAAGTTGGTTTCACTGTACTTGGCCAATATGTGTAATGCTGGAGATATTTGACAAGGAGATTTAAAGGATATTAATAAAATGAGAAGAAAAAAATTTAGTTCATGGAGGGCAATGCCAGTGGTGGTGGGTGCAATACCACATGGCCAATCTGTGTTATGCCAAGTGCAGGCAGGATACAAGTACATTAACTGTTATAAATTTAAATGTAGAAGACATTATTTGATTTATAGAGTGAGGGTTGGTGAGGAAGGGGCATGCTGTAACACTATTTGCATAATGTTTAAACATTTTTGTAAAAATAAAGTTTTTATAAATGGATTTGATTAATGATTTAAAGCAAACAGTACAAAATAATTCATTCTAGTCCAGTCAGTTCTGTGAGGAGATCAGTGGTTCAGAGAAGGGTGATTTTTAGCCAGCAGCCTTACATTGCACTCCTGGTTGTTGTGTAACTGGTTGGCAAGGTTATGGTGCTCCAAGCTCACTTGGTCTCATCCTTCTCTTGACCAACCATCAGGATAGTGAGGAGAGTGTCCCAGGGACCCACATTTACCTGCCCTGCAGTCAGTGCTCAATGGAAATGCCTGGATCAATACTAAGAATTGGATCAAGAACAGTATGAAGGTAGGGCAAGACCATTGTCACAGCACTGAACTGTGACTGAAGAAAACCAGTTTGATATGCCACAGCAGCCACTGGTTATTGTATGGCCTGACCAACTCATTCCCCTCCCAGTGCTTTTGTTCCTCCCAGCAGAGTAGTAGAAGCTGGAGCCCCACTGAAAATGGGAGGTTGCATTTCAGTTGGGCTCTCAAAGGTCCTTGAATTGTGTCATTTAAAAACAGCCTAGCAACTGAATCTGTTTAGCATACATTTTAGTTCCAGTTGCTGTTATGAGTCATGTTTGCATACTTATTTCCAGATATTTTGTGATATATGTAAAGAGATTCTCTCTCTGATGGCCCATAGTGGTACTGCAGGCAGGGTGGGAATTTCTCCAGAGGTATCACAGAAATTTCAGGAAATATCTGACCATGTCCATGGCTGCCACTGTAGTATGAATGTGAAACTGGCCATTCTGTCATGACAGAGAGGCCTATTGATGCATGATGAGATTGTTACCAAGAGCCAGCCATTTTCTGTCTGGTTTGTATGGCATATACTTATATTCTACTTATGTTTGCTCCCAACAAAATTAAAAACAAAACATTAAAAATGCTGATTGTGTGTGTGTGTGTGTGTGTGTGTGTGTGTGTGTATGTATGTATGTGTGTGTGTGTGTTTTTTACAGAGTGTATCTTGAGACAGGTGGGCAGGGTTCACAGCAGCAGGCATACCTTTCAACTATCCACATTATGAGTCACATCTCTCATTGTAGCTCGAGAATTGCTCTGTCCCATATTTCTCCAAAATGGAAAAGCTGCAGCCCACATAGAGAAGGTTCTGTAAACTCAGACTTTAAAGTAGAAATTCATAACACTATATTGCTAAATCAAAATTAAAATTGTACAAGTGTAGGCATTCATTTGAACAGAGTTCAAAGTTAGTATCTTCATGTTTGATAATGTGTCCCACATTATGAGGGCCCGTGTTGAATATTTTCATACATTTCGAATGCCACTGTCTCACATTTCAATAACAGAAGGTTATGAGGTATGGTAACACGTTAGTGGTGCTAACAGTGAGAGGAGCATAATTCATCTCCACTATTGCCACTCAAGGTAGAGGGTTCCCCAAATGCATTTTTTTCATTCCTAACACTGGTGCTATAGGAGGAATATTCTGCTTGGTTGTATTAGTGTAGAATATACCTTACTAGGTTTTTCACTAGCAATTCCATCTAGGATAAAGCATAAAAAAAAATTTCATTTTTAGGGCTGTGGGCACAGCCTACAGCCATTTTGTGATCGCTCTGTATTTTTGAAAACAGCCAATCGTGGAACCTTGCATTGGACTTTTGGAAGTATCCTTATGAAAGCTCAATGGAGCTTGAACCCCTCCACTATGATCGGCCACTATGGAATAACAGTCACACTATTTTGGCTGTTACTTCTACATTCCGGTGTGTGAACTGCACATGCGTGCGACTCATGCACATGTACAGTTCTGCAGGTGCCGCCATGTTGCAAATGGCAAAATGCTATTCACTGTAAAGATGTTCCCAGCATCAGCTGCCAGCTCTGTGGCATTCTGTGCCCCTTCACCAACTCAACTGGTACCCTGGGAGCCCAACCCAGTGTGCGCAAAGATTTTTCTGTGCCCTCCCTCCCCAAGTCATGCCCAACACTGGGGTGCTCAGTCCTCATGTTGGCATTCTGTACAACCCTCCCCCACTCATGTGGCACACTAGGAGCCCACCCCTGTGTGCTGAAATGTTTTCTTTAAAATAGAAAATGGTCCCTTGTTGTCACATTTTGTTCCCTGTAAAACTGAAAATGGTCCCTCATCATCGCTGAAGTCTCCCTCCCCACCTTACCACTGAGCACCCACTTCCTCACACACAGACCCCTTACCCTATACTTACCTCCGGAAGTTGGCGTTGTCATCTTCTCTGGACCGGGACACATCTGAACTCGTCAAAGCCCAACCATAAACTGAAGAATCAACGGTAAGCATGCTATAAGGCCGTTCAGTGGGGTTTTCAAGTTATGCTGATATCTCAGCCATGTTATGGCATTTTTGCCCCAAATTTTCAACATGGGGTTCTTGGGAACCCAGCTTATGAAAACTGTCACTGTCATTGTGTTACTCAGTCCAAAAAGGTGATTTTGCTGCTCCTGTGTGGAATCACCTTTCGGGACCGATTCAAGAAATGACAGTCATGAATTGGGTCCCAAAATGCCCATGTTGCAAATTTGGTGAAAAAAATCATCAAAGGTATCAAACCTTTCATCATCTCCTGCTTTCCAGAGACCAATAAGGCTAGAATCTCATTTTACAAAAAATGACTGCATTACAAGCGTGCATTGTGCAGTTTCTACGCATGTTCCTAATGTCGCCAATTTTTTATATTTTCACTTCACATTTTTAACATTGCCATTTTTGCACACCTCATTCAATACAGTACAGCTGTCATTTTCCACAACCTGCCCAAAATGTGTTTTTGCACCTGTGGCACAGAATAGCTTGTTTGCTCTGCGCAATCATCTTTCAGGACAAGTGAACAAAATGACACTGGAACTGTTCACGAGGAGGGGTACAAAAATTGCCATGTTGAAAAGTAGGTGCAACACCTCTAAAAAATGGCCAAGTTACACCCGGGTGTTGAATAATTTCTACACACGTGTAACTTTGGCCAACTGGTAGCTTTTCACAACCCTATCAGACCTGGCTAGAGCTTGTATAACATTGACATAGTGTGACAAGGCACCACGGTAGAAAACAAAAAATTACTTTTTTTGTACATTGTGTACCTATTCCCTACCTCACTCAAAGCTTTACTAATGTACATGATAAACTGTTTCCTGGTTCTACCATTGATATGGAACTGTACCAACATGGTGGTTACTGTGGACTCTTTCATGGTGTAACTGCTTACCTATCTTGGTAAGTAAGCAAGATGCCTCAGCAAATCTGGACTATACTGTAGATCTTTACAGTAGTAATCAGCTTTGGGCCCTGGTTCCAGGGTTCACCTCCCTAAAAGTCAAATGTCATATGATTTGACCATGTCTCAATAAAATGACATGAAAAGTTACAGAACCCTGAAGTTATGCTACTAACTGGTAGCAGTTCAGAGATTCAAAAAGGCCTGAACCAATACTCCCTTAGGGTAGGAGCCATCAGTACCTTTAGGATGGCCCCCTTCCTTGCACCATGGACTTTAAATCAGGGGCAACTGCATATGCTTCTTATGACCTACATTCTCAGTGCAGATTCCATGTTAGATATCCTTGGCTGTGAATTACTTTATCTTCTGCAAGCTTGGCCATACTCTGATTAATGTAGCAGTGTGCTATTGGGATGGTGAAACCTGTTTATATTCTATGGTCTACGTCCATTTATCTGTAGTTTTAACTGTCCTTTGCAAAAAAGCACAATTTTGTGTACCATGTGTGAGTAGCCAAGAAAATATAGGGTTGCTTCATGTAGACTAGTTCAGAATGAGTAAGGTGTTAACCTTAAAGGAAAATTAAATGTAAAAAATTATAAAAACAAATGTTGTGCATTTGTTTGTTTTTTTCCTTGGTTGTTTCCAGTGTCCTGTTCCCTGTGTCTGTGGTAAGGTTTTTTTTTTTTTTTTTTCAGTTCCCCAGCCAATTTTATGGCCCCTGGAGATAGACATGTAGGATTCTTTTATTGCCTTTGATCTGTTGGAATTTTCACAGAATGCCTCTGAGAATGATGTCAATTAGACCTATGACTAGAACTTCAATGCTAGGATCCTAGTTGTAATCTAGTCACAATAGTCAACTGCAACTGTTTGTGAAAGTTAACCCCTTTGAAAAAGTGTTTGCCCTATATCCCCAGCTGAAGTCAGATTTCTTTAAGCAGTGACTGTTGTTATTTTGGATGTGTGGCAATTTTCTTTGCAAGGTGCTGTCACTGGATTATAAGAGAAAGCCAACATACCTTTGACGGTCTTACATCTAATTGACGTAATTCCCAGAGGCATTCTAGGGAAATTCCAACAGATACAATGCAATTAAAGAATCCTGCATGGCTACCTCCATGGGCCATAAAACTGACAGGGAAAAGTAAAAAAAAAATCTTGCCCCAGACACAGGGAACAGAATTCCAGAAACAATCAGAGAAGGATTGCGACAGTTTTTACAGTTTTTAGCAACATATGCACACACATTAATCACTTGATGAACCCATAGCCCCCAAGTAAAATTTCACCACCAGTCCTTTTATTAACTTGCTAACGATGAGACATTAAGTAAGGAGTTTTGTTTGGTAAGGGTTTGCAGTCATTTAGAAATATTTGTTTTTGCCTGGTCCATTGGGGAGAGTGATGCTTACTGGCAATCTTTATCTCAGTGATTTGATCCATTAGTAGATGTTAGAAGCTGGTGTGAATTGTTGCAACTGATTTCTCATATCCTAATTCTGAAGCATCACAAACTGCAAAAGTTTCTGTATGTTGTTTTTTGTTTTCTAGTCCTGTAGCTTTGAGGTTGCTGCAGACAGACTCACTGCTTTCAAATGACAAGGTATATAGACTAACATGCAGAACTAGAACTTAAGGTTCAGTCCCTTGATCTGCCTTTAATAGCTATAACAGAAACATGGGACAATGCTGATAGAAAATGGATAGTTGAAATTCCGGGATTCAAACACTATTTCAAAAATAGAACAAATAAAAAGATAGGTGGTGGGGTCAGCCTTTACGTTATAGAGGACATCACTTCTTATGAATCACCAGTGAACGTTCAGTCAGAAAGTGTATGGGTGTATATTCAACCTAAGGGTTTTTCCCAAATACTGATTGGGACTTGCTATCGTCCACCTTCCACAGATTTTATCCAAAGTACACAGTTGGCTGACGAAATCTCCCAGATAGCAAACAAAGGCTCAGTTCTAATTTTGGGTGATTTCAATTTCCCAACCATAAATTGGCAGACTTTAATGGGTTCAAATCAACATGACCGTAAATTTCTTGCAACTATTATTGATTTGGGACTATATCAACTGGTCAAGGAACCTACCCGGGGAAGTAACATCTTAGATCTTGTTATAACAAATATAGACATTCCCGTGACTGATATTGGATCCTCTTGGTAATAGTGACCATAAGTCCATACTTCTTACTATCCCACTTTGTCAACGCCCTGTGATTAATAAACTTAAAATCAAGCAATATGATCAGGCAGACTTTCATAAAATAAGTCAACATCTTGGAGCACTTAAATGGGATGATATTTTTTCCTCACTTAGTACTGAAGAAGCATGGGATTTCCTAAAAACACAAATTCAAGAACTTGAACAACTGTATGTTCCTGAAAAATACAAATACAATACTAAAGGAAAAATTTCCCTTTGGTTTAATGGATCCATTAAAAAACAAATCTCTCAAAAACAAAAGTTATTCTCACTATTAAAAAAGTCCCACTAATCAAAATAAAGAAATATTAATTAAATATAGGGAATCGGTTAAAATATTAAAAAAATTAATTATACTTGCCAAACGCAACTTAGAATTTCGTATTGCACACACTAAAGATTTGCCTAAAACTTTGTATTCTTATTTAAACAGCAAAAAAGGAAATAATAGAACTATTGGTCCATTAAATATAAACAACACAATATTTGCTTCTGATTCAGAAACCGCTTCGGCTTTTAATAACTACTTTTCATCAGTTTTTGTCCAGGACACATCCCAAATTCTTCCTGACACAAACTCTTCAAGTCATATAATTTACAAGGTATTAAAAAACAACATCTATGAACTATTAAAATCATTAAAGAAATCAACAAGTCCTGGCCCTGATGATATTTGTCCCAAATTTCTTCTAGAAATAAAAGATACAGTTGCCCTACCACTCACTATTATTTTTAATAAATCTCTCCATGAATCAAGAGTTCCTTCCGATTGGTTGACTGCAATAGTAAAGCCAGTTTCCAAACAAGGTTCCCTTTCAAAAGTCAAAAACTACCATCCGATTAGCTTAACTTCAAAATCTTGTAAATTAATGGAAAAAATAATCAAAACTCTTCTAGAAATAGAAATGTAGTCCTTGAATATAGTTGATACAACTCAACATGGATTTAAAACAGACTTTTCCTGTACTACAAATCTTTCATTCTACAGCTATATTAGCTCGAATCTTGATTTAAACATCTCAACTGATGTCATCTTGTTAGATTACAGTAAAGCTTTTGACAAAGTGTCACATGACATTTTGATTAAAAAACTCAGTCATTTAGGGTTTTCATTGACATTAGTTCCATGGATAAACAGTTGGCTGAGCAATCATACTCAGAGGGTTAGGGTAAATGGCATTTGTCAGATCTGGGCAGGGTAACGAGTGGTGTTCCCCAGGCTTCTGTTTTGGGACCCACTCTTTTTAATATTTTCATCAGTGATATGAACATTTTTTCTTCTAACACCATAATGAAATTCACTGACGACACAAAACTAGGGGGTATTGTAAATAATGCAGTTAAAAGAAAAACTTTACTAACTGACCTTGCAATAATCGAACACTGGGCACACATAAATAAAATGCACTTTAATGTTACAAGATGTGCGGTTTACACATGGGGAAAAATAACCCCAAACAAATATACACTTTGACCAATACTATTATTAGGGCATCTTTTTCAGAAAAGGATCTTGGGATACTAGTAAATAATAAGCTTTCTTCATCTTCTCATTGTAATAAAATTGCCAATCAAGCTAATGCTCTTCTTCACAGGATAAATAGTACATTTGTCTCTAAGTCAGAACAATGTATCATGACCTTGTATAGGTCTCATGTTAGACCTTACATGGATTATGGCTCTTCATTTTGGAGTCCTTATCTGGTTTCAGATATAAACAGAATCGAATGAATCCAGCGTAGGGCTACAAAACTTATTCCATATCTTGCTCATTTTGATTATGATACTAGACTATAGAAAACAGGTTTATATTCACTTAAACAGAGAAGAATTAGAGGCAATCTCTTACAACTATTCAAAATTATGAAATCACCTGTTCTGATGGAACAATGTGGTATAACTTTATCCACCAGAAAAATTGTGGCTAGGTTACACAATAAACAACTGAACATTAAAAAACCTAATCAAATAACACACATATATATTAGATAACCCATTCTGGGGTGTGCAGTCATGCTCTGATATATGCATGCCTTGGTGTGTGTCAACCACCCAAGGCGTCCATATATCAGAGCACGGCCGCACACCCTACAGTGGATTATCTATCTTATAAAATGGTAAAATTGATTTGGAGATGGTGAAAGTGCAGGTGTGCAGTCATGCTCTGATATACGCATGATCATGTGATGTGTTTCAACCAACTACATGATTCCTTTCTTCTTACCATTTATATATATATATATATATATATATATACATATATATATATATATATATATTCTATGCAAAAAACTTCATTAATGCATCAGTTAGGGTTCTTCTACAGTGAAAAATGTGAGGAAATTAAATTTTAGGGTTCCCACCCCTTGCACCCCACCCCCAGCATGCCCCCACCAACAGGCATCGGGATGTGCATTGGGGGTCATTGGCCCTAACTCTCACCCCATCCCATGTGTAAACAAGATGAGGTGGTGCAGTGTAGGAGAATGGGGAGAGAGTTAGGGCCAATGACCTCAACGTACATCCTGATGCCTGTTGGTGGAAGCATGCTGGGGTGGGGTGAAAGGGGTAGGAGCCCTAAAATCAAATTTCCTCACTTTTTTCACTGTAGAAGAACCCTAACTGATGCATTAATGAAGTTTTTTTGCATAGAATTTCCTTACATTTTAAGAAAGAATAGAAAAGTAGAAAGTTACACAAGTTGGTGGGAGGGTCCTGTGATTTTGTGTGACATAGTAACAGTAAGTGCAATACGAACACAAACACAAATGGTTATGCACATGGTGACACAAACGTAAATGGTAACACTTACGGAAATAGAAATGCAAGCACAAAGTGAAGCCAAAGTGAACAGTGACAGAAATGGAGACGCAAACAGAAGTGCGTACGGAATGCAACTGGCAATGCACACATTCATGGCACCGCAATTTTAAACCAAATGCTAATGGTAACAGCAACAATAATGCCAAAGGAGATAGAATCAGAAATGCTAACGCAAGCACGTACGGAAATGAAAACCTTAATGCGCACGGACACGGTACTGCAATTGTAAATGTAAATGGTAACAGTAACAGCAAGAATAATGCCAAAAGAAACAGAAATGGAAATGAAAATGCAAGCACATACAGAAACGCAAACCGTAACGTGTACGGTCATGGTACCATAATTGAAAAGCAAATGGTAATGGTAACAGCAACAATAGTGCCAAAGTAAACAGAAACACAAGCGCGTATGAAAACGCAAACTGTAAGGTGCATGGTCACGGAACCGCAATTGTAAATGCAAATGGTAATGGTAACATCAACAATAACACCAAAGTAAAGAGAAATGCAAATTCAAGTGTATACAGAAATGCAAACCGTTACAAGCACGGTCATGGTACCGCAATTGTAAATGCAAATGGTAACTGTAACAGCAACAATAATGCCAAACGAAATAGAAATGGAAACAAAAGTGCAAACAAAAATGCAATCCGTAATGCACATGGTGGAGTAGACGGGAACAGTGACACCAACAGTAACGGAAGCGCAACTAAAAACGCTAACTGGCACAGTAACGAAAGGGCACACCCTTCTTTTTCCCCAAAAACTGCATTGAAAAACACAATGAAAACAAAGAATGTATGCATAATAATCGACCTTGGAGTACAAAATTAGGCATTGGAATACTAAATTGCTTATATCTCAGGAACCGTACGACGTGGAAAAAAAATTAAAATTTCATATGAATTATGACTTTCCTGGATAGTTTTGTACTTAGCCCCAATGTGGGGGGCTAAGCATTTTTGTGATAAAAAAGTCCATATCTCACACCGTTTCTGAGATACAGGCCCTGAAGGCGCGATGGATGCCATAATGTTATCCTTTTGGAAAAAGCATCAACTTTGGAGTGCCATCACTTTGCTGCCATGTTATATTTTATCACCAAACCACCAAAAGGCACATCTATGGGATGTTGGCTTTCTTCACTCCAAATTTCAGCCCAAAAGAACAAACTGCTATTTTGCAGCAGGGTGTCAAACAATTCCTGTAATGCGGCAGACGCCGTAATGTTATCCTATAGGAAAAAGTGTCAACTTCGTAGTGTCATAAGTTTGCTGCCCTGTAATATTTTTTGACCAACCCACCAAAAGGCACATCTGGGGGATGTTTTTCCTTTCTTCCCTCCAAATCTCAAGTAAAAAGACCAAACCGTTTCCAAGATATTCAATGTCAAAGATTAGTGAAATTTCCCTATTACATTATAAAAAAATCTGGCCATCTTGTCCCTATTTTGTGATTAAAGATCACGATCAAAGAATCTCACGATCAAAGAATTTGCAGGCTCACAATCAAAGAATTTTCAGGCTCATGAACAAAGAATTGAAAACCTTATAAATCAAACAAATTAAAGGAATTGCGGTAAACCACCACCATGGTTTGACAGAACGAAATCCCCTGAGTAAAACCCACCCTCATTTGACTTCCTAGGACACCCCTGGGCTGAGAAAATTTATTTTTGAATTGTGCCATCTCGTCCGTCGCTCATGATGCACAATTGCGATCAAAGAATCTCACGATCAAAGAATTTGCAGGCTCGCAATCAAAGAATTTGCAGGCTCATGAACAAAGAATAAAAACTGTTCTAATTAAAGAAATTCAAAGAATTGCGGTAAACCATGGTTTGTCAGAATGAAGCCCCCTGAGTAAAACCCACCCTCATTTGTATTCCAAGGACACTCCTAAACTGAGAAAATAGATTTTAAAATCTGGCCATCTCATCCCTCGCTCATGATGCATGATCAAAGAATCTTGCAATCAAATAATTTGCAGGGTCACGATCAAGGAATTTGCTCGCTCATGAACAAAGAGCGAGGGACTAGATGGTCAGATTTTAAAATTAGTTTTCTCAGCACAGGAGTGCCCTACAAACTTAAATGAGGCTGGGTTTTGCTCAGGGGGCTTTGTTCTGCCCCATCTGAATAACAATAATAATGTATTCAATATCCCTGGTAGTCTAGTGCCACCCCGTCATAATGAAAAATATAATCATGTGTAATGTCCTGGTAGTCTAGTGCCCCCCATTTTAAGTTTTTACATCTCTGGTAGTCTAGTGGCTCCCCCGAGTTGTATAAATTAATTATTACTGTTAATATCCCTGGCAGTCTAGTGGCCCCCTGATCTGTATGAAATAATATTCATTGTCATTGTACATATGCCTGGTAGTCTAGAGGGCCCCCCCATCATAATAAAATAAATCATCATTTCATATTTCCTGCTAGTTTAGTGGCCCCCATCCCCCACCCAGCTGTGCTAGCCCACGGAGCCCGCTGCCCTTCCCCAGCTGGCGACTGGCACAGCCCACCTCTCACCTCCACGGCCAGCCGCCGACTGTCTGCATTACGAGCACTAATGCAAAGAGGTGCTCTGAAAATATGATGAAGAGATGGTGGCCACCATGATCAAAGAATTCTTCATGATCTAAGATTCTTTGATCATGAGCCTGCAAATTCTTAGATCGTGAGGTGGGACTAGATGGCCAAAACCCCACTCTTCTTTCACAAAATAACCATATAAATTTCCCCATTGACTTATAATGGGAAATTAAAACTTTAATAACTTTTGAATGGATTAATATGTTTTCACCAAATGAAAAGTGACATGTTCCTTGACCCAAGTCTTTCAACTGAGCAAAGTTGCAGAGCAGCATGGCACTCAACGTCCTCCCAGCACAATGGACAAAATCAAAAAAACTGCCCACATAACTGGTGAAAAGTGCATATTCAGCATTTGTATGTGCAAAAACTAAAAGTCCAACCAAAATGAAATTTGTCAAATCAAGAGATCTACCATGCCCTACCAGGCATACCAAATTTCATGCAAATCTGTTGAAAGGGTCCAAAGTTATTAATGAGCAAATTGTTGAGTTTAACATAGAAGAGGCTTCACAACCATAAATATAGGGGCGTGACCGCGCCCCTATAATATATTCCATGATCAAGTATGCTGACATGCTACAGTAAAGGAGAATGGGGGGAGATCTAGGCCTCACAACCCCAATGACACACCAAGGCATCTGTCAGACTGTGGAGGATTGGGGTGGTGTGTTTGGGGGGTTAGGGGTTTAACCCTAATGTCTAATTTCCTGACTTTTTTTGCTTTAACCCTAAATGAAGCATTAACACAGTTTTTTGCACATAATTTATTTACTTTTGGAAAAAATTTAATATAAGAAGTAAAAATCACATATTGGTGGGAGTGCAGATCCCAGTTCCCACCAAGTTGCCAATTTTTGCATAACAATATGCATCTGGGACCACGCTCCCACTTATGCAAAGCTACAGAGCCATGCAGCAGCAGTATAGGGCACCAAATCCTTGTAACAGTAATTTGCGCGTATCTTGGGAACAGTAAGAGCTAGAAAAAAATTTCTAGCATCATTGTAATCATGACAGTAAGTACTTCACACAACATCTGAAAGACTGTACCCACATCTCACATCATTTCCAAGCTATGGGCACCAAAAAGCCCTGGACAGGCACTATTTCAACCCTTGTGACAGTACTTTCACAATGTCTCATGAACCGTGCAATGTACAAACAAAATTCCACTGCAGGCTGACTCCTAAATGGCAGGTCTTTTTCCAGTGGCTTAGATCACCTCAAGGTGATCTAAGCCACCTACAGTGAAAAGTCTGTTTCTCGCTTAGTTTCCGAGATAACGGTGCCGAAAGTCATGACAGAGACTGCTATGCAATCCTATGGGAAAAATGTAAATTACATCATTGAATATCTCTGCAACAAAGTATTTCCCCAACACCTAAACAGCATAGTTCACATCTCTTTGACATCCCCTCAATGCTCTGCAAATTTCAAGTAAAAAGACCAAACTGTTATTGAGATATGATCATCTCAATTTGGGCCATCTGGTCTTTCTCATTAACATCCCAAAAATACATGCACATTTTCTCATAGGATATAATGGGAATTTCAAATTGTAATAACTTTTGAACAGATTAATATTTTTTCACCAAACAACAAGCAGCATATTCCTCTTTCTATGTCCCAAAATTTGGGACAATAGCCCACACGGTGTCTGTGCAGTGCCACGGACAAAAAATGCACAAAAGTGGTGAAAAGTGCATTGTTTGGCACTTCACTGTGCAAAAAACATATATCTGACTGAAACAAAATTTTGGAAATCAAGAGAGCTGCCACACCAGACTGTGCATTCCAAATTTTGTGCAAATCTGTTGAATGGTTGCAAAATTATTAATGTGCAAAATGAGAGGTTTGACCTTAAAAGTGCCTACCACAATGCTAAATGCTATACTCAAAATGTAAAGTGTGTCATGCAATATCTCTGCAGCAACCTAATTTTCCAACACCTGGATACCATAATTCACATGTACAGGACATCTCCTCAACACCCTGCAAATTTCAATTTAAAAGGCCAAACTGTGTCCGAGATATAACATTTTAAGGTCTGAGATTTTCATTGGTCAGAGTGGCAGAATTCTGCACCTGTTTACATTTTACACACCTAACAACTGAAAAGTATGTCCATCACAGCAAGGCTAGCTACCCTATAAATTTCAAGCCACTACCACAATGCAAAACGCTTTCGGCAAAACGTAAACTGCACCATGCCATATCTCTGCAACAAATGTATTTTCTGACACCTAAGCAACATAATTCACATCTACAGGACTCAACACCCTCCAGATTTCAAGTTAAAAGACCAAACCATTTCAGAGATATTTAATTTTAAAAGTTGTTAAAATTGGGCTATCTGGTCCCTCCAAATCTGGTCATCTAGTCCCTCCCTCGGGATCAAAGAATCTTTGATTGTGAGCCTGCAAATTCTTTCATCATGAGAAGGGACCAGATGGCCAAAACCCAATTTTTTGTTCACAAAGTAACCATATAAATGTTCCCATTGACTTATAATGGGAACTTAAAAGTGCTATACCTTTTGAATGTCTCAATATTTTTTCACAAAACAAAAAGTGGCATGTTCAGCCAGTGAAGCTTTTTCAAATGAGCCGTGTTGCAGAGCAGCACACCACACGATGGCCATGCAGGGCCACATCCAAAATCCCAAAAGCTGCTTCCAAAAATGGATAATTTTGCATTTTTTAGCATTTTCATATGCAAAGACTGTAAGTCTGACTAAAATGTAATTTGGCAAAGCAAGAAATCTACCATGTCCCACCACACATTCCAAATTTCAGGCAAATCCATTGAACAGGTCCAAAGTTATTAATGCCCAAACTTTTGACTTTAGTATGTAAGTGACCGCTGAACCCTAACTATAGTGGCAAGACTGCACCACTATAATATATATATATTTCAAGAGTTTCATCCCATTGCAGTATAGCAGACATTTCAAATTCACACTACTGTGACAAACCAGGGGCTCCTGTATTTCAATTATTACATCTTAGAAAACACACATTTGAATGCAAGTTCTTACACTGAAGTGTTTCCACACATTAGTTTCATAACAAGATCACTAGAGGGGTTTTGTGTCTAAAGAACTTTCATTAACCAAAAATAACACAACAGACAAAGTGTTAACCCATACAGTGTCTCTAGTTGATCATTTACAAAGTCAAAAAGATATGGTACTTGCAATAACATGGGGGTGGAGACCTTGGACAATTATAGAACTGCAATATGCATTAGCAGTGCTAAAAGGTCAGCTGCTCAAACTACGTGAAATGACAGGCTTGCTCTTAGCAAAAATAGAACAAATGTGAAATTATGAATTTTGCTTTGTAAGTAAATTAGGCCTTAAACTGGGCCTGAAACATTTTTGTGATCCTATACAGCCCATACCCTTGTTAACACAGCTGCACAAACATGACTCATACATGCTGTTCCACCATGACTAGCTCCTTCTCCACTATAACTGCTTGCAAATTTGTGCTTGATGGAACTGATATAGTACAACACTTATCTGTTCTTTTCCTCTCCCCTAAATCCCTTTCTCTTGCTGTTCTTTTTTTCATGTTATCTACATGTATTGGCAACACATGCATGGAGTGGGGTAACTTCACAAGAGATGTGAAGAAGTACTTCTTCACAGAAAGAGTGGTGGGTGCCTGGAACAGTCTTCCTGCAGAGGTGGTTGGGGGCCTAAACAGTGATGGGGTCCAAAAATGCATGGGATAGACATTGAATTTTGATGGAGAGAAAGAGGGGAGAGCTGAGATCAAGTAGGGTCTGGGGTAATGCTATAGGAAGGGAAAAATGGGCAGACTGACTGGGCCAAGTGATCTTTATTTAACATCAAATTCTAATTTTCTATGTTTCTGTGCATGAAAGATGATAACATGATGTAACTGGTGCTGGTTGCTAACAGTGATTGCTCACAAGTGCCGTTAGTGATTCTTGGATGCTAATGTGACATGCACACTGCAAGCCTGGTCCTTGCACAAGCTGCAGTGCTTATGACTCAAGAGGCAAAAGGCCCCTACTAATGGATCATGCACAACCCCACTCAAAGACATTGTCACCTTGTGTTTCACACAGTATTCTACTTTAACTTTCACTCAATAACTGACTAACACACTCACATGTAAGCAAATAATAAAAAGATGGATTTTTATGTCCTGCTACACCACCAGTAGTCAGTAATAAAATATTTGTCAAATAAATCCTTCAAAATCTGCCTTTTAGCCAGAAAGCCATGGGTTCTAGTCCTGCACTGGGATGGGGACGTAAGCAGTAAGACAAAACAGGGTGTTAGTTGTGCTGGTTTTACCTCATTCCCAAAGGCATGATAAGGCAAGAGGCAACTGGCCAAGTGTCTTCAGCCCCTCAAAGTGTGGTAAAAGTAGCATAACCAACACCCCAAAGTGTGTTATTATGCTTATAAAATGAGTCCATTGTAGAGATGTGTGAAAAAATACTTCCACTGGCATAATTTTCACAAAAGTTGGATTTTCGCTTCTGCAAAAGTGCAGAAATCAAATTAGCAACTTTTGTGGAAGTTCTGACTTAGAATGGTGGAATAAATGTATAATTTGCAGATTACTGCATTAAACTATGGAGAAAAAAGTCTGCAGGACTGATCATTGAACTGCAGAATAATTACATTATTGAGGAATAATTCATTAAACTGGAAAATAAATTCCTCAGAACTGTTATTCTGCAGTTCATGTATATTATTCCAAAGTTCAGCCAAAACTTTCTATGGAACCGGGTGAAAATTCGACAAACACATTAGAATGATTTCGATTCCAATGGCAGAAGTTCAGAAAACTCCACAAAATTTCCACATTTTTGCAAAAGTTCCATGAAAGCAGAATTTGCAACTTTTGCCCACCTCTAGTCCACAGGCAAGTTTTAAAAAACAAACACTGTAAAAGTTTTTAAAGCCACAATTTAATAAAATATTGATACAAAATGTCAAATAATCCTTCAACAGATGGTTTTCATGTATCAGTCATCTGTCTTTCTATACATTTAATACATTGTGTCATTCTTTACCATGAAATACAAGAATTCAAAATTCTTCAATATTCCAGTAGTATTATGCTACCTCCCCCCCCAACACAAACTGAACGGTAACATGGAATGCATAAATTCAAAAATCTGCAGCATTCCACTGGCATACACATAGACACACATCCCGACCTCAAGTGGGGATAGAACCTCGATTTCATTTGTTGCAGAGTAAGTAGCAGGGAGTTCTCTTGAAAACTGGTAAGGATAAGAGGGGGATATTTCATGGTCATCAAAGAATTACTAGCAATGGAAATTCTGAATGGTACTTGATTTTTTCAAATGTGTTTATATGTGTAAGGAGGGGCTCCTGCAGGTTAAGAACATTCAATGTTTTAATTATTTTGCTTAATTTAACAGGCTTTTATTTTTAAGGCCTAGTTGAAAGTTTTTATATACAGTATGATTAATGGTGTCAGCTCATGAATTCTGTATGTGAGTTGCTCAAATTTCAAATCACACTGCCTAAACTTATTCACGCCTTTGGAGTTGTGGGGAATTAAGACATGGGTCTCAGAACTTGTTTAGCCTACCAAGAAGCAGGAAATTTCCAACCCATTTTATAACGTACTATAACTTTTGGCACTTGAGTGCAGTACTATTAGGGTGCTGTACTGCTTGAGTGTGCCATCCTTCATATGAGACAGTACACTACTGTCCAGTCTGCCTTTCCTGGCTGTTGTTTAGGTCAACATTAAAGATGCAGTGCCACTTCTTGGGAAGAGTAGGGGAATTCGTCCAGTGTCATGAGCAAATTTTACCCCTTTACTAACAAATACCACCAACAACTTAATCTGGTTTGACTTTAATTGGTTTACATTTGTATTCCCCTGCACTAGGACAAGATTTAAAGTAGTATTGCTTAGCCCTGCTTTCCTGGTCAACAGACATTAAATCAATACGTATATTTAAATGTGCCCTGCTCCTGCAGCAGAGGAAAAATGAGAAAAGAAAAATGTATTTCAATGTCCTTTACCATGACCCTATACTCCTGCTGCAGAACCTGCAGCTGCTTGTCCAGGCTTACAGTGTTCCTTCTTCCTCGGCAATATGATTTCACTAGTCTGCATGCCCAAAACTATAGGTAAATGCAGTGACAATTAGCTAAGTAGGATGACAGTGCTTGATTATGTGATAATTGGGAAAGTTTTCTGATCGAATGTCTGTCTTTTTTAAATAAAAGGAGCCATCATCTTACCACAGGTCCATCCCATGTGATAGAGAATAGAAAATGACATTGAGATATGTGCAGCATGGCAATGGAGAGTTCTCAATCTCCAGTAATGCTGATTAGCAGCCATGGGTCACGTGGTTTACCAACAACTTGGACATGCTCAGTGTGTGGTACTGTAAAAAGTGTTGCAGGAGGACATTGAAATCTCAATCTGCTGAAGAAAAAACAAGTGACTTAGGGCTGCTTTGGCAGGGGCCAAACTGTTAGATCTCAGCAAGTTCACTTAGTGCAACTTCATCCTTGGATCATCCTTACACAGCTTGAATAATCAGCAGAATTACAACACAAAATAAATAACACCAAGGTGAACCAGCAGTTTCTCCATCAGGAAATAGAATTATAACTCACTTTCCTGGGTAGGCAAGCTGAAACAGATAACACTTTAGATCCCTCTTAAAGGAGAACTGAATTGAACCTCAAAATAATTTTTCCTGTGGAAACTGTCTTTTCGAATACGGTTTCCAGTTATTTTATTGTTCCAGCACTGCAACCATATTAGTTAACTCAGCTGGTGTTTCTGGGTTACACACTGTTAGTAGGGATAATTTTAGAACTTTACAATGCAATAAGTGCCCCTTCCAGAATCAGAGTTTAGTTTTGCAGTAGAACATTGCTGCTTTGAAACAACAAAACAAGAACTTAACAGAAGCCATAAACTACATCATACAATTCAAGAATGGTACTTATCATAAGTGTGTACATTAGAAACACTAACGAGTTTACTACATAGCGAGCAAAGCTGAAACAGTAACAGAACCGGAACCAGTAATTAAATCAAAGTATGAATGCTACTAAATGGTACCAAACTATTCATTTTGAACAATAGGTATGGTTTTCTGAATGAATGGTATGTGCTCTTGCTTTGACAAATGGGAGGGACTGGTGCACCAGCTAATGAAACTATTGGCCTGACTTTTATTACAGAACAACTCAAAACACATTCTATAGATGGATTAAAATAAAATAAAAAAAATCCACCTAATACAAATATGTGTCATATATCATGGGCCCTACATAATGTATGAATACTCAGGGAATAATTGCAAAATGGTATTCAAACACCCCCACTGATTTCCTTTATAAAATATGCTTACCTCATGTTTCTGTGGGTTTTAAAACTTGCACATAACACCACACTCTTAAGTATGACTTTTGTGGAACATTGTGACTTTTTACCCTGACTCTGTCAATCGCTATAATCAGAACATAAGCGCATACAGCTGCAGTCATTCAAACCGCAACTGAAACCACTCACACTGATGCTTTTCTGTCTTGTTCACTGTTTTATTATGCCATAGTTGCCTTCATCCC
This sequence comes from Neoceratodus forsteri, assembly GCA_016271365.2. NCBI lineage: Eukaryota > Metazoa > Chordata > Ceratodontiformes > Ceratodontidae > Neoceratodus > Neoceratodus forsteri. Next base: position 875,558,801 of record CM057450.1, read on the forward strand.
CTGACTCAGTCTAGTGGTTAAAAAGCAAGGCACCCATTATATAAAATAACAAAACCCCAACTGTTAACAACAGGCAATTTTTAAAACCTGTTGGAGCCTGTGACATCAGGAGCTCTCCAGCTCATATGCTGTCATAGAACCCACTCAGTGTTTGGAATCAGTCTGTTCTTAACACTTTGGTGTTAACTATTCAATATATTGCAAAATTAAAACACACTATTTAGTTAGTGTAAAAGGTTACTTTACCAGAAGTTTGCATTTGTTCCTCTTTATATTCTTTACAGATCATGTACAGCATAGAACTAGCCTGTCTCCACCTTACACACCAGCTAGCTGTTTTGGACAAAGTAAGCTAAGCTTGTACTCCCCTCCACCATGAAACAAACTTTATATTGCCAGCAATTTGCATTGTCCCCACCACCACCACCAGATCACCAGCAGTCTGCATTTTTCCCCCTTTGCACACCCCCTGAGATATCTACAAATGTGGCAGACAGCAAAGGATCTGAACAGTTTATCCAGCCTTCCCCATGATCCACCACATGGAAACGCTTTCATTTCTATCCCTTCTGCCACTCCCCCCTACAGGTCACCTGCAGCAGCAAAGTGCAAAACATCCAAATACATGACTGATTGCCATCAGTTTACAAACTGTCCTCCACCCTACCTTTTCATTTCTGGCAAACCTATTTTTAAGAGTTGATTGAATGAGGTATGAACAATTCATTCTCATATTTGCCCGATCCTGTTTAAAAGAGAACAGGGTGAACCTTTAAGTCATTTTCCCCTGTAGAAGCTGATTTTTAAATATTGGTTCAATCAATCAATCAATCAATCAATCAAATCTTTATTTATTCAGGCGAACATCATTGAGCAAGGCTCATTTACAAGATGGACCTGATAAGGTCAAGGTTCAATAGTTGATACACAGCAAATACATCATACGCTTTATAAGACAGTTATACATACAGAGAAAAATAATGTTTATAACACAATGATGTACAGTGAATTCACATGTTAAAACTCGGTTAAAGGAAGGTTAAGCTAATATCTACAGTATGTACAGTACATACAGTACATATCCCAATGGGGGCCATGACAGACACACAACATAATGAATACTAGGATGGTGAAGGTATTATTGGGTGCCATAAGCTGGGGGTGTCTGACTCGAAGGAATATGCCATATATGATTGGAAGCCAGATTTGTAGAATGACTAATTTAGCTCTAGCGGTAGCAACTGCATTTCTCTGTGAAGAAGGCTGTACAATGCTGTTTAAAGGCTGCAAATGGAATGATAATGGACAGTTTTAGGGATTTTTGTAGGGTGTTCCATGCTATAGCTAGAGAATAGTTGATTGCTACCCTCCCTAGTCTGGTGCTGACTTTGGACAATTTGAGCAGGATGATATTGTTGCTTCTTAGGGCATAGGAGCTAGGAGTGGTCTGGTTGAAGTAGTCCAGGATATAGTTTGGGAGTTTTTTTGATAAAGCTCTGTAAATCCATAGAGCTGCATTTCTGCTTCTCCTGATATGAAGGGAAACCCATCCAACTGCGTCATAAAGAGAGCAATGGTGGGTATTATATGGCAGATCTGTAATGAACCTTATTGCACTATGATATAAGGTATCCAACTTGTGAAGGTAGGAGATAGGGCAGTGACTATAAAGGAAGTCTGCATAGTCAATAACTGATAGAAAGATGGCCTGGACTATCCTCATCTTTGAGTCTCTGTTAAGGAAGGGTTTTAATCTATAGAGGAGGCCAAGCCTTTGGCGAAACTTTTTTAACAGTTCTTCTAGATGATGAGTGAAGCCAAGTCTGTTGTCAATCCACACACCTAGGTATTTGAAGTTTTCAACATACTCCAGATTTTCTCCAAGTATAGTGCATAGTTGGGGGAGAGTGATTGAAGAGGATGTGCTGGTGGAGTTTTGAGTTGTGAACATCATTGCTTTAGTTTTCTTTGCATTTAGCAGCTTTTTTCTAGTAGCTGATGTTGTAACAAGGAGAATTCTGTTTGTAGGATTTCATGAGTAACTGTAGGCGAAGGGTTGCTGACATACAGAACAGTGTCATCAGCAAAGAGGTGTACTGAGGACTTGGTAAGGGTTGAATCAATGTTATTTATATAAATGGCAAAAAGGATAGGACCCAGAATAGAGCCTTGGGGGACTCCTCTTGACAATGGTCTTAATGGGGATAGGTCACCTTCAGCTTTTAACTGCTGTGACCTACCGGAGAGGTAGCATCTGAACCACTTAAGGGAGGGTGGATCTAGGCCAAGGGAGTGCAGAGATGAGAGTAGCAGCTCATGGTCCACAGTATCGAATTATTTGCTCAGGTCCAGGAATACTGCACAGACATTATTCTTTTTATCCAATTCGATTTGCCAGTCATTTGCGACCTTGGCTAATGCAGTAATAGTGCTATGTTTGGCCCTGAATCCAGATTGAGCTGGATTTAATAGGTTAGCATTGTCAAGATATTCCCTTAGCTGATTACTCACTAATTTCTCCAGCATCTTGGATAGCACAGGTAGAATGGAAATGGGCCTGTAATTATTAAGATCCATATGGTCCCCTGATTTTAGAAGGGGGGCCACTTGGGCTGTCTTCTACAGTGTGGGAATAGAGCCAGAGTTTAGGGAAAGGTTAAAGAGGTGTGTTAGGGGGACTGCACGTACATGGCACGCAATCTTTAGAAAGAAGGGGTCCAAAGAGTCTGCTCCTGCACTTTTTTTGGTATCCAGATGCCATAATAGATCCTCAATTTGTTTCAACAGTATAGGTTTGAAGCTAAAGGAAGAGTCAACTCTTTGATCACTAATGTAGTGGGAGCTTAATTGGTCCCTCAGCAGGTTAGCTGGGGAGGTGTCAAAGGCAAGGCCAGCCGTTGTGAAGTGGTTGTTGAATGCGTCCAGGATTTCCATTTTGCCAGTGATAGGGCCATAACTATTGTGTAGTTGAGTTGGAAGGGGGTTGTTAGCATTCTGTCCCATCATACCCTTGATGGTGCCCCAAAACCTAGCAGGATTATGGTAGGAGGAGTCGAGCTCGGCCAGGTAGAAGGCAGTATTTGCATCCCTAATTTTCCTGGTGCATCTATTCCTGGCTTTCCTAAAAATCATCCAGTCATTTGCATTCTTAGTTTTTCTTGCCACTATCCAGAGTTTGTCTCTCTCCAGCAGTGCAGCTTTGAGGTCAGCTGAAAACCAGTGACAGGATTTGTTTTTTATTCGGATACTAGAGATTGGGGCATGGGTGTTAAGGGCATTTATTATAATGCTATTTAGCACCTGCTGAGCTTTTTCTACAGAATGTACAAGATAAAACTTTTGCCAGTGTGGAGAGTAAGCTAGATCATGCAGATATCCTTCAATATTGATGTTTTTCTTGGATCTCCTCATGAGGAATTTTGCAGGATTTGTTGTTATGCTGGTGGATCTTACCCCTGCGATGGGGCAGTGATCACTTATATCGCATAGAAGCACTCCAACATTCAGATTCTGTTACTATTCCAGCTCTAGAGATTTTTTAATTATCCTAGTGCGTGTTTCAGATTTATGTACAGGTAGTGAGAATCATTTTATAACTGCATGTTGTAGTTTATGTCCTTGCTCAGCTCTTCCATTGTGGGTACAATGCATACTCATTGTACTGGAGAACTGTGTAGTTGGAAGGGACAGAAACTACTGTTCATCACACAGTTCTAAAATGGTACTTAACATGGAGTGTAAATCGGAAAGACTCACTAAGGTTACTAATAGGCCCATATAGATGCAACAATAATAGAACTGGAGCTAATGTTTCAAAAACAGCTTCTACTGGGAAAATGAGTTTCAGGTTCAGCACAGTTCTTAAATAGTTCTACTGTGATGTGTCAAAATTATTTGAATCTTTACAAGATGTGCAGATGTGTCATAAATATAGAGCAAGCTGTGTAGTAAAATATGTCCTGTTTTTTTTTTTCAACCATTATTATTTGTTTTCTTTTCCCCCAAATATTGGGTACAGCTTCCTTTAACAGAAAATGACATAATGTGTGAAATGATTATCTTCCATGGAGTTGAATATTCAGGGTGGCAAGCAAAAGCAACAGGTCCAAATATCACATAGCTAGCTGATAAGTACATCAATAAAACTGTCACTAAGATAAAACAAGCAGAATGACTTCCAGAAATAACTCCTCACTATCATATATGTAATAATGTGAGCAACCAATAATTTTTATCAACAGCCAGCATTAAAAACAAAATTGACCAAAAAGAGGTGTAATTCTTTCATACATCTTAGTAAAAAGGGCTACATCTGTTTTTACAGAACTGGAGGATCATCACAATGCCTGCCTACTTCACTGCCACAAGTAGGAATTTTACCCTGTACTTTACTATTTGCTACAAAAAAGAACACATTCAGAAAGTTGTTAAGCCTGTTTCCCTGTTATATGTTGTTCTGCTACTGATGTTGCTGCTGCCACTCAAGACTACTGCGGCCTCTGGGTTCAAAGGATCTTTTTGACACCCCTAACAAAGAATTGCTCAAACAAACTGCCACTAATGCTTCAACACTCCAGCTCTGCCACTGTCATGGCCCCATTCTGACCCAGAAAGTCAGCTCAGCTGATGCCACCTCACTCGCTTCTGGATACAAAAGTTCTGTAGTAGCCCACAGCTCTGTTTTGTTTTCTCAGCAACCCACAACTGTAGTGATTGATGGCACCATGCCTGTTACAGATTTCAGCACTGGTCAGTCAGTCAGCCAAAGAAATACAGAAACATAGAGACTGACAGCAGATAAGACCCACCGGGCCCATCCAGTCTGACCATTTTTCAGTATGCACATGCACGTCAAATGTCTTGCTAAAAGTGACTTTTGAGGGGTGTGACACTGTCTGTCCAATGCAGAGTGATCTGCACTTCACAGCCCTATTGGCTCTGGCTAGAGCTTGTATAACATGGACATAGTGTGACAAGGCACCATGGTAGAAAACAAAAAATTACCTTTTTTGTACATTGTGTACCTAGTCCCTACCTCACTCAAAGCTTTACTAATGTACATGATAAACTGTTTCTTGGTTCTACCATGGACATGGAACTGTACCAACATGGTGGTTACTATGGACTGTCTCATGGTGTACCTGCTTATCCATCTTGGTAAGTAAGCAAGATGCCTCAGCAAATCTGGACTATACTGTAAATCTTTACAGTAGTAACCAACTTTGGACCCTGGTTCCAGGGTTCGCCTCCCTAAAAATCAAATGTCATATGATTTGACCATGTCTTAATGAAATGGCATGAGAAGTTACAGAACCCTGAAGTTATGCTACTAACTGGTAGCAGTTCTGAGATTCAGAAAGGCCTGAACCAATACATCCTTAGGGTAGGAACCCTCAGTACCTTTAGGATGGTGCCCTTCCTTGCACCATGGACTTTAAATCAGGGGCAACTGCATATGCTTCTTGTGAGCTTTTTATTTTGTTTCCTATTGAAAGAAAAAGAGGTTTGCCTGAGTTGGCCCCGATCTCACATGCCCACGTAACCTTCCCCTCTTCATATTTTTTTTCTCCTGGCTGCCTGCCCATAGTCCCAACTCCCAATAAAAACACAGCAGCTACTCAAGCTTTCCTTCCCCATTTACATCACATGGCTTTGCTCGGTGTGTCCCCAAGGTAGTTAACTGTGTATGTGGCCAGAGATTGTAGCCAGCAGTGCTCTTGGTGGAAGCTGTGACTTGAGAGTTTGAAGTGGCTTCCATGGCAGTGTGTGGTCCCAGATCCTAACAGCAATAGCTAGCTTCTGAGTGGTATACCACAAAAGCCACTGCAGTAAATGAGGTACCACCTCTAAAAATTGCAGACTGGATTTGTGTATGGGGTTTGAGAGATGGTCTGATTTCTTGACCACAGTGCCAGACAGCAGCAGTGAGGATCTGCATTAACAAAAAAAGGGCACACTAGAGAATGGGAATACTGTAATTCAATTGCACTAATGATGAAATTCTGTGCAAGCTTATTTGAAACATGGTGAGATTTCAAATAAACTTGCACAGCATTAATTGACTTGTATGCATGGTTAATTTTTTCCAGGAGGATATCCTATATGTCTCAAATTGTAATCTCTTGTGTTCTCCGACCTAGATTTCCACCACTGCTATCTGGCACCATTGTCAAGAAAGCAGTTTTTCTCTCAAAGCTGATACACAAATCCCCATCTCCAGTTTCCTAGCTATGCCACTCCAGTGAAGAGGAGAGAGAAAAAGACAACACTGCTTTCTGCTCATTCTGTCAAGAAAGCTGCTTGTCATTTCAAACCTACTGCTGCCAGTGTTCTTATGAAATTACCGTAACTCTGGTGACGAGACTGTCCAGTTACACATTTAGCATTTTGGGCTAGGTAGCACTAAGACATCATTGAGACTAGTGAACAGTGCTGTGCTCACATTAAAAAGTTGCTTCAAAACCACAACCAGCTTTCAGTTGATGCCTTAGAGGTGTGAGATAGCTGCATAGGAGCAGATGTGACCCAGTATGAGGAGAGAAGGGGTGGGTCACAATCGACCAGACTGTTGAGAGGAGGATGGCATGGTCATTTAGTTTTCTGGCCATAGAACTTTTATGCTGTGTACTGGGATTTAAAAATACCAGGCAGTTTGCCCCCCACTATGTCACTTCCTGTCTACAGGCTAGTGCTCAAGACCTGCAGTACTTGCTAGAGCCAAGACAAATACTTGCAACTTGGGGGTTGACTCGTGTGTTAGAACTAAAATATCAACATACAAAAAATTAAATAACACTGAGAATGGAAGTAACTCAGTACTCCAGTAAGCTGAGTGGTTAGAAATGCTTGCTACACTAGCTCTTTAAGGTCTCACAGACAGTGAATGAATGAAGGTAGTAGGATGGAAAAAATGCTCTTCAGGTTCACTTCTCTGTGCTCTAACCACTACGCTGCACTGCCTCACCCCTCGTGTAAGTAACAACCCAGTCAGCATAGAACTGCTGAAGTGTGGAACTCTCTTGCCCTGATCTACTTATTTCTTGTATGTTGTTAAACATTAATGATGAAATAAAGCACTTTGATTTCCATCATATGTAGTAATTGAGGCATGATTCTTTAAAATAATGTGTTTTTTTTCCAGATATGCTCTTCATTATTGTAATAATAATGAATTTACTGGAACCAAACCACCCTCACAAAAAAAAAGTTGTATTCTGGTGTTTGTGGTCTGGGCCACATTTGCAGTTGTTTTCATATACAGTACTGTCTTCTAACACTATTTACTGTTATTAATTCTGGTACCAGCAGAAATCTTACCTGTAATGAATTTTTGGAGTGGATCCATTTGGTTTCAAGGCAATTATTTTACATTCAGCTAAGTATCCTAAAACTGGTATTTCTGATTGTTGCTGAACTGGTCTGAAGGCTAATCCAGCATGTAATTGAGACTAATGAGTGCTTTTTAAGTTTGCCATGCACACACACACAGTGAACTTCTTGAAATGAGTTGCTTTTGAGTGGGTATGACATTGTCTGTCCAAAGTAGAGTTCTCTGCAAGGGGCTCAGCTGTGCCACACCAATCATCAGCCAGGCTGATCATGACCGTGTTTTGTTTGAGATGGTCTGCACTTGAAAAGAAAAAGCCGCAGTAATCACATGGAGGCTTTTTCCTTTCATCTGCAGGTCACCACCCAGCAAACAGCTGTTTACATCCCAATCAGCCTGGCTAACGCCCCTCCCCCAAACTGGTCCCTTCCCTCACCAGTCTGGCCTTTTCTGCTCTTGCTGCTGCATCCTTACTCTGCTCTCACCATCATGGGGGGACAACCAGAACTTTTGTACCAGGCCCTGAGCTCTGGGGGGTCCACCCGAGAAGATGGTGTTTTTTTTTTTCATTCTGGCTGTTTTCCCCCACATTGCCTGACACCCCAGTCCCACAAGCCCAGAGGGGGGCTTTTATTCCTATATTTGTGGTATGACCCCCCCCCTTACCTGCCTTGCCAATGTAGTACCTGGAGTTAGGGCATTAATAACAAAATGGAAACTCTCTCCCCAATATGGGATTTTCCTTCTTCCTTGTCTCACCACCTTCCAGTCCCTTGCCTGTAGTCCCACAGACCCCCTCACCTGTCTCTTTGTTCAGTTTTGCACCATTCAGTGCTGAGAAAGGGGGTCATGGGCAAAACACCCTTCCTCCCAAGTCAAGGTGCCCAATCCTCAGGGCTGCCCAGTGGTAATTCTTCTGCCCTACAAAAGAGCTGAAGATAGACTACAATGAGGAGACATCACCTGAGCATGGAGGGTTGAGGACGCGGTGAGCACAGACAATAGAAAGTTACCTGGGGAATAAATAAGAACCTTCTATTGTTGATGAGAAATGATGCTATTCAACTGCATGTAAATAAACTTGCGCTGGGACCTGTAGCCCTGCCCCACCCAGTACAATACTAAAACATGTACCAATAGAGAACTTTGGCATTGACAAATGCTTGTCTCTACCTGCTGCAAAACCCCTTGACCCTACTTGATCTATGGCTCTGTTCTCTTTGCTATCACTAGGGTTCCCCTGTGCCTATTCCTTTCCATTTTTGAATTCTGGAGGAACTCTCCAGCAGTCTAGTGGCTTCTGATGCATGCCCTGAAAATCACTAGAGGTGCAGAAAAGTTGATGGAAATGGAAATATATAATTCTGCCTGTCCAGAAAAGCTGGGGTGCATGTTCCATCCAAACCCCCAAACAAACACAACTTATCTAGCAGATGCTGGTCAGACTTGGTTGATGCTGGGATTTTTGAACCGGACACCGAAGGTCCCTACTGTATCTCTGACCAGAAACCAGCCATACCAAAAAACAAACTTAAAATGAAATCGAAGTGAATCCTGTAAAAAATCTGTCCTGGCTCAAGACTTTACCCAAACTCTGTCTTGTCTCACACACTGCTCCCTTGTTACCTTAGCTCACAGCTAAGCACAGCTGCAGTACAACAGATTACTCACTCTGATGTGGGTAACCTTCCCCCACTTGCCCAGCTGACCTGGAACAAACTTAAAATAAAAATACATATATCTTTAAAACTGAATCCTAGACCAGGTTCTGATCTGTACCCCGACTCAGTTGTGTCTCTGTCTCTGAACTTCCCTGTTCAGTGTTCACCATTGCTCCCTGTTGGGCTTCTAATTGCTAACTTCATACATCAACAAATAATCACCTTGCCCACTGTTCCCAAAAACAGGACATGAATACTAGCCAAGTAATGTGTCTCTCCCCCTCTCCTTTTAGTTAGTAATCGAAAGCACAAATATCTGAGTGAAACAAGTAAGAAAAGGATGAAAACAAATTTGAACGTAACAGAGATCAAGCACTGACAAAAGATCACCTATAGGATTAGACATATTATTACACCAAAGCAAAGCCAATGGCACAAACCTGGTCAAATAACAAGACACATTTACTTCTAGGGAGTCAATGGAAAATAATTTACTACACAACCCACTTCAGAAAATCTCAGAAGCAAAATATTGAAATCATTGACAACAGACTCCAAACAACGTCTTACTAATTGCCTTTCATCCGCCCATCATTGAATAGCACATTGTGTTCTCATATGAGTCATTTGCCTATCATTTTACAACATTTCTTGTCCCAGTTTTATCAATTCTCTCACAAAATCCACAGTTTGTTTTGTAGCAACCTAGCCTTAACCTTATTTTGATGTGGTATTCTTAATTACAATAAGGGGCAGGTTTTCATGTGGCCTGGGTGTTCAGAGTTGTCTCATATTATAGCTCCTTTTCATTTCTGCCTACTGAATTCTTACCTTTCTCCCCAGTCCTCAGTGCTCAGTAAGACATGCTCCACCACCTGAACTAGAGAGTTACAAGTGCCACCACCCTTAGCAGTTCAAGTTGGACCCCTGCACTCTTGGACTCCCACCATCTCAAACTGCAAACAAAGAGCACACACAAGGTACACAGTTTGGTGCCAAAAAGAATTGGAACCCAGCAACTCTGTTCCAGACCTGTTTTTCAAACAGACTTTATTGCTTCACCTTCATTAATTTTATAGTATCAAATCGGATACCTCCATTCTATATTAGTAAGAGTCATTATTTCCAGAGTGAATCCCCAGTTCTGTTTCAAAGGTGCCGTACATATTTTTTTACAGTGTTTCTCTGCTTATAGCCTCTGCTCTACTAACCTCTTGTAAGTATTGTTGGTGTTCACAGTTTAATCAACAGCATTCTTGGTATACTGCTGTATAGTAATTTCTACTTATATACTACCAATTGCTAAACAGTGTAAAGTTGGTGTTTACAGTTTAATTTTACAGTATTTCTTAGCATATCACTGCATAGCTATTTTACTAATACACTGCCAGTGCTAATTGGTGAAAAGTTAATTGTATTATTTTCATTTGATCTTTAAACTAACTACTCCTCATTTGGAAAATGCCATTCAATTATCCCCCCAGCACTACCTCTTTTTCCATTCGAGGGCCTTTCCAGAAACCACATCCTCGCTCATTCCAGCCTTGTTCTCCTCTTAGATGCCTACCCCTCTTTTTCAATCATACTACCATCTAATATGACAACTACCATCCTTTCCCGCCTACCTTTTTTGTTTCCCACTACATCACTCCCTCCTGCCATGTTTCCTGCTCCCCTATCCCCCCTCCTTCCCCCTTCCCTATGCCTCTCTCTGCCTTCTTCCTTACCCTACCCTCCTCCTCCTGCTTCCTCCTCCCTCTACACTCACTCTGGCTTCTAGGTTGTTCCCTCCTCCCCTCTGTTTCTTCATGGCTGCACCTGGGATCCATTAGAACCTCTCACCCCCACCTTACCATACCCCCTCCCCTCACATCACCTTTTCATCTGAGTCACTCTTCAGTCCCTGCCAAGTTTATCTTACTCCTGCTGTTCCTCATAGCTGGTGATATTGAGCCCAACTAAGACCCTCCACACTCCTTTCCCACCAACCTTCCCAAAGGTCTATGGGTGGCTCAGTTCTATGTCATAACAGTGATCACAGAATAGCAACCACCATTAGGGCTAGTGTACATCACTGGAAATGAATTTCGGCATTGCACATGCATGGTGAGGAGAAGAGGGCACTTGAGACCTTGGGCATTATTTTTCAATGTGGGGTGCTTTGCATCCTGCATCCCTCTACTAATGGATTCTCAACCCCAGGGGGGTGCAAGTCGGTGGGGGTGAAAAACTTAGAAAATAAAAATCTGCCTGCCGGCAAAAAAAAAAAAAAAACATGCTGTGCTAGACCTGAACCCTGCACCTCCCAGCTAACCACCCTCCCCACCACACTAGCAGACCAGCTCAACAGCTGCCCTCCATATCCCCTCCCATGTACCTTCTCTCCCCTGCCTCCCCCCTGCATGCATATATGCGCCTACTTCCTGTCGCAGTATGTCGCCAACCCCAGTATACAGTCACCCCCCCCCCGGCCAGGTAGCTCTGAATTCAGGTGCCGTAATTGAGCTGCTGTTTTTTTGGTGCTCAACTGTGGTTGCCTTGTTCACAGGTTACCAGGTGGCCAATATTAATATCCACAGTCTCCTGCCTAAAATTACTGTCATTCCCCTCCCCAATGGACTACTCCTCTCCAGACAACTTCCACCCTATCTCTCTCCTTCCAACCTTATATAAACTCCAAGAGCACATAGTGTTATCCCAACTCTCTCCCTTCCTTGACTCCTCCCCTCCTTCCTCACGTCCTTTCAGTCTGGCTTTCAGAATCCCTACTCCACCTCTTACTCACTCCTTAGGTTCACTGACTTCATCCACACAGACATGAACCAAGGCCTTCTCACTGCCACCATCTTTTTTTGATTTAGCAAAAGCTTTCAGTACTGCCCCACACCCACTTATCCTTGACAAACTGAAGTTAGCAGGTCTCTCAGACTCAGCAACAACCTTATTCAGCTCTTACCTGGTAGGTAGATCTCAATCATTGAGTACTAGAGAATCCCTATACTCCCCCTCCTCATTTCCACTGGTGTCCCCAAGGATCTGTCCTTGGCCTGCTACTTTTTTTCCATATTCCTCAATGACCTTCCCTCTGACTGCCCATCTGCGTCTATCCACATGTACACAGATGACACAGTCCTGTTTGCCTCTGACTCTTCTTCAGCTGAGTTAACAACCAAAACCCAGCTTGACCTTGGTGCTGTCCAGAATTGGTTCAGATCAATCCAACTGTCCCTAAATGCAAAAAAAAAATGTTCCCCATCTTCTTTGGCACTAGGCAGAGGCTTTCTAGGCTCTCAGCCCTCCCCTGCCCTCCTTCCACACCCTAGATGGGGTCACAATTAATGGTATGCTCTCGTTTAAGTACCTTGGGGTCTGACTTGACCAGCACCTCAACTTTTCACAGCATGTAGATGCCATTCATAAAAAACTCCACCCCAAGACTTGGTTCCCTTTGTAGGAGCAAAAGCTGCATCCGTCTACCCACCCACTGAGATATCATTGTAAAGATGATCATCCCTATTTTTGACTATGATGACATTGTCTACGGTGCTGTCCCAAAATCCACCCTGACCAGACTGGACCCCCTCTTTCACTCCTGCCATTTTGCCTTGGACTGCCTGCCCCACATTCATCACTGTTATTTGTACTCTGACCTCTCCCTCCCCTCCCTGGAAGATCATCACCTAACCCACTGTACCTCTTTCATTTCCAAATTTTGGCTGGTTTGGCTCCCCCCATCTCAGATCTCCCGTCTGCCCCCCCTCCCCTTAATCCCTCCATAATACAGGCTTTCATTCTCTCAAGCTCCCCTCTCGCACAACCATAGCTTGCCAGGCTGCCTTCTCCTTCTGCTGTCCTTATCTCTGGAATGCTTTGCCCTCAACCATTTATTCCACTTCTTCCAAATGCTCACTCTCCTCCCTATTCCAAATCCACATCGTCCCTCTTTCAGTTGCCCTTAATCAAAGTCCTGGTCCCCCTTTTTTCCATCCCTCCCAATTTCTTCCTACTTCTTGCCTTTCCTTACTGCCTCCTCTCTCTTCCCTCTCCCTCAACCTCTTTATTTCTACCCCCACTCCCGCTGTATGCTCCTCCCAACCCTTATCCTTACCTTCATATCCCCTTCACTCTTCCCTTTCCCCACTCCACCATTCACCATTTCCACATCTCTTCCTTACCATTCTCAACTCCTACCCTCCCCTTCTTTCCTCCCTCTTCCCCCTCACTCTTCCTCTCCCTTCCCACCAGTTCACTACTTCCCTTTTCCTACCCATATTTTTCATCCACCTATTCCATATGACATATTTCTGCTGCCCTGTCCTTTGAGTTTTAAGATTTATTAATAGTGAAAGTGCCTGTTATTCCTACACTCCTGGGGTTTCTATTTTTGCATTGTAAATTCTATATCCTTATGATACTGTGTATTATTGTATAATGATGTACATTATTGTAACATTGTTTAATCCATTGTTTTATACTGTTATGCTGTGTATAACTGTATAATGATGTGTATTATGTATCATTGATTGATCCATTGTTCTATATTGTACTATGTTGTTCTAGATTGTATGCCCCCTTCCCCCCAGGATGCATCTGGAAATAAGCTATCAGCTCAATATGTTGTTCCTGGTGAAACGTTAAATGAATAAATAAATAAAAAAATAAATGTTTGGTACCTAAATGCAGCTTTTACGAGCCAGTTCTCCTTTAAATGTCTCCAGTGAGGGGTAGTCTCTTAGAGCTTGGGGCAAATAGTATCATAAGATCAGGGGTACCACTACACATGCCTGATCTACAGATTATTTAAATGAGAATGTGGAATCCTCAGAAGCACAACCTCAGCAGAGCAGAAGAGGTGACCTGGTGCATAAGAGATGAGGAGTTCTCTCAAGTAGCTCAGGCTCTGATCATGTATGGTTTTGTAGGTCAGTAAGCCAATCCTAAATCACAAGTTCCCATAGCACTGGCATGATATGTTCAGAACTGTCAGCTCTAGTAATCAGCTGCACTGCAAAATTCTATACAGGTGGCACATATATTCTTCTGCTAGTCTAAGGCACGGAGTATTACAGTAATTCAATTTTGAATTTTGCAAAGGCCTGAACCAGTGTCTTCAAGACTTCCGTGGCCAGATAAGGTTTGACATGGGCAAAGGTGCACAGATTTAAGAGGACATTTCAGACCATGGTCTTAATTCTGATATGGGCTATTAGACCAATGCAACCTATGGCAAACAGCAGCTTGCATCGGAGTCTGGTGCATCAGGGACCTTGAACCTAATTGAAGTACAGGTGAGGTCCAGGTACCACTATCCCAGATGCAACTGCATCTGCCCCCCCTGCACCAAACAGAAGGTGCTCAGGAGGGAACTGAGAGAAGTTTGTGGCAGCCCCTGCCTCATCAGTCAGCATGCCTGGCAGCTGACAGTGCCCAATGCATGTGTTGACACCCCCACCCAGCTGACACCATGGACCACCATATCATGCCAATGGAACCAGCCCATGTGGGAGGGATGCTGGAGAGGGCATGGCTGGGGTGGGCATGACTCTTTTGGGCCCTATCCTGCACAGAGGCAGTGGGCATATGCCCAGATAGTGTGCCATAAATGTCTTGTGGTCAGATGCCACTGCCGCAGCATCACCCTGTCCTGGCCAACACTGCAGTGATAAAATGTGGGGCAGACTTGCACTGAGCAACCACCTTGATTGGGCTGCTGCTGATGCCTCTTGGCAGCTGCTGGTGGTGCAGTGTGCTGCCAGGTCATGCCATGTTGCTAAGGCAGTAAGGGATGTGCTGCTTGTCTGGGGTACTAGTACGGGTGTCATTACTTTGGCTGCTGGTGGGGCATGGGGGACAGTTGGGGAGGTGCCACTTCTGAATGACACTGTATGTGTGGAGCTGTCCATCTACAGTATATGACCTAGCTGACTTTGCCTGCACATGCCTCCATGCCTTGCGGGGTCCCTCATCCTGGGGACCTGGATGCATGCCTGCAGTGGGCACTGGGTATGGTGCATGGCTCAGTAGACCAGCCTTTTGCTGGTCTAAGAACTGGCAGTGGCTGCAGCAGCTACAGGGTTTCTAGAATCCCACCATAGGGGTTGCTCAGCTTGGTTCTGGTACAAGCCCCATTATGTTGTACTGCAACCCCTGTTCATGTGCAAGGTTGGTACAGGACCTGTTCTGCACCTAGGACCTCAACGTCATTGCAGCTTGTGTTTCTGAATCAGGAAAGTTGCATTTTTTGATGCAAGGTATCCCCTACATCAAAGCCATTTGATGCAGGCACTTTTCATCTATTTCTCAGCTTTTTGTATCAATGTCCTGGTGTTCTAGCATTATCTTGTATTCCAAAGTTACCTCCAAATCTTTAACCCTATACACTGCCATGGCCATGGAGACTCTGAGGTTTATCAAGATTTCTCTAAGATACATAATGGAGGTTCTACGGAGATTTGATTAGACCATTATCATCTCTGTCTTGTCCAGTTTTTGGCACAGGCAGCCTTTCCTTCACAAGTTGAAAATTACAGATACAACTAAGTAGTATCTGCATAACAGTGAAACTCTAAGGTGCCTTGTCTGATGATCTCATCCAGTTGCACCACATACACTGTGGACAGCATGGGGGATGGTATTGATTTCTGAGGAGCATCACAACACAGAGAAGTGGTGGCTGAAGTACCATTACCAAGCGCTACTTGCTGCTTTCAGCATGTAAAGGACTCAAACCTTGCTACAGTGGTACTAGTGAATCCTTCATAGCACATTAGGTGGCACACAAAGCACACCATGGTCTACAAAAATCAAAAGTTGATGACAGATTGAAGAAGAGAAAAATGGAGCAATCTCCTCAATCTCTATCCAAGAGGAGGTAATTTTGCACCTAAAGTCTACATGAAATGCCATGGCCTGAAACCATATTGGAGTGGCTCAGAGATATGGAAGGTTTCTAGATGAGCCTTAAACTGCAATGCCATTGCTTTCTTAACAACCTTCCCCAAAAAGAAGGAAATACTAAGTGCTCTGTGTTTGCAAGGACGTTTGGGTCCAGAGGGGGTTTTTTTTTTTTTTATAAGGGGTCTCTCCAAGTCTTATTCAAGGCTAATAGAAATGCACAGTCCTCAAGAGAGAAGCTAATATTCCCTGAACTTGCAAGACACAGGGCCTCCTGACAGTCCACTAGCAGTCTGGTAGGTCTGGGATTGAGTAAACAGTAATTGAAGAGTGACTCTATGACTATCTGGCATACCTCTTCCATAAATCAGTCTTAAACTCCTTCCACACAGGTGGAGTGCCAGTGCCACACTGGGACTGGATAAAATGCAGTCATGATAGCTCAGTCTGGGAGACCTGACCTAATAGAGGATCCACCACATTTCTTGCACATTACTGCAATAATATCTCCTCTGGTCTGAATAAAGACTGAATGTAACATAGAAACATAGAAACATAGAATTTGATAGCAGATAAGGACCACTTGGCCCACCCAGTCTGCCCATTTCCCCACCTAATGGATAAGCTGCAGATTCTAGTTAACCAGCAGCCTACTTCTTTCTACCTCCACCCCCTAGAATTGCCTTATGGCTGTCCCATGCATGCTTGAATTCAACCACTGTTTTTGACTTCACAACCTCCTCCAGAAGGCTGTTCCATGCATCCACAACCCTGTCTGTGAAAAATACTTCCTTATATTACCTCTGAGCCACCCCCATCTTCAAATTGTTTTTTGTTCTTGCACACATCTTTTGGAAAGATGCTACCCTCTTGGACTTTGTTGAATCCCTTGAGGTACTTGAAAGTTTCTATTGTGTCCCCCCTCTCCCTCCTTTCCTCGAGGCTATACATATTAAGCTCCTTTAGTCTCTCTTCATATGTCTTCTGGTGCAGACCCTGCACCATTTTAGTTGACCTCCTCTGGACAGCTTCCATCTTGTCTATGTCCTTGCGGAGATTGGGTCTCCAGAACTGCACACAGTACTCCAGATGGGATCTCACCAGCTGTCTGTACAGAGGTAAAACAACTTCCTGTTTTCTACTGGTGATGCGTCTCCCTATGCATCCCAGTATCCCCCCAGCCCTCCTTACTACCCTCTCACATCGCTTACCCACCTTTAAGTCATCTGATATGACTACCCGCAGGTCCCTTTCCATTTTTGTTGTTGTTAGTATCTCACCCCCCCATTGTGTACTCTTCCCCTGGGTTTTTGTTTCCCAGGTGCATTACCTTGCACTTCTTAGCATTAAATCTAAGCTGCCATACATTTGACTATTCCTCTAACCTTGCCAAGTCCCTTCTCATCCTTTCCACCCCACCTTGTGCATCAACTCTGTTACAGATCTTTCAGTCATCTGCAAAGAGACATACTTTTCCTTCCAGTCCCTCTGCAATGTCACTTACAAAGACATTGAAGAGGACTGGTCCTAATACTTAACCCTGCAGCACCCCACTAGTTACCCCCCTTTCTTCAGAGTGGACTCCATTTACTATTACCCTCTGTGTCCTATTCTCCAGCCAATTCTTTACCCAGGCTATTATATTGGGACCCACTCCCAGTCTGGCTAACTTGTATTTTAATCTTTTGTGTGGGACTGAGTCAAATGCCTTGCTAAAGTCTAGGTAGGCCATGTCCACAGCCCCTCCCTGATCTACTACTTTGGTCACCCAGTCAAAGAAATCTATTAGATTCATCTGGCATGACCTTCCCGCTATGAATCCATGCTGCTTTGGGTCCTGTGCCCCTCTGGCCTCTAGGTACTCGACAATTCTTTCCTTCAGAAGTGATTCCATCATTTTCCCTATCACTG
Organism: Neoceratodus forsteri; assembly: GCA_016271365.2. Classification (NCBI taxonomy): domain Eukaryota; kingdom Metazoa; phylum Chordata; order Ceratodontiformes; family Ceratodontidae; genus Neoceratodus; species Neoceratodus forsteri. Next base: position 875,576,594 of record CM057450.1, read on the forward strand.
AGGTTAAACTAACAGGTCTGTAGTTTCCTGCTTCTGCCCTGCTCCCACTTTTGTGAAGGGGAATCACATCTGCCCTCCTCCAGTCGTCAGGTACGACCCCATCCTCCCATGATTTGTTAAAGAGGGTAGTCAGTGGTGTCACTAGTTCTACCCTTAGTTCTTTTAGAATTCTGGACTGAATCCCATCAGGCCCCATTGCTTTGTCCACCTTCAGTTTTAAGAGTTCTTTCAGAACCCTTTCTTCTGTAAATGGGCTGGTATCAACTTCTGTATCCAGAGTGTCTCTATTGTTTGTTTTAGGTGCCTCCCCCTCTTCATTTGTAAATACTGAGCAAAAATATTTGTTTAGCATCTCTGCCTTTTCACCGTCACCCTCTGCCCACCCCCTCCCCTTTATTAAGCCTCACTATCCCTCTCTTAGTCTACAATCCATCTATGAAGTGAAAGAGAAGACTAAGAGAATTATTCCCTGTGACAATCACCCAGAACAGGAACTCTGCCTTCTTAAGTGTGCTCACTTTCTGGTATTCTTTATAATGAGAAGGATGCCACTGTAAAATATTATTTTTTTCCTAATTAGTGATTTTTATTGTTTTATTATTAATTGATTCAAATAAATGTGGATATTTAATATCTTAAAATTTGTATAAAGTGATAATTATATTGTATGTAATTTTTGCTTCCATTCCTATGGAATTTTTGTTTGAAGATTCAAAATATTTTTTTCAGTGTTCTTGTATTACTATATATATATATATATATATATATATATATATATATAAACAAGTGTTAACCATTAAAAATGAACCCCTGGCTCAATGGGGAATATCCATAGTCATGTTTAAAAGACTAAAATAATTTACTACTACTACTACAGCTACTACTCCTCCTCCTCTTCCTTCTTCTCCTCCTCCTCCTCTTACTACTACTAGTGCTATAAAAAGTTAGTTTGTCCTACAAGGCAGGGTCTTCCCCAGAAGCACTCCAACCTCCACCAGACAGCTTTCCATCAGTGAAGCTCATAATCACATTATAGTAAGCCCTGACAGGAGAACAATCCACATGCACAGTAGGTGAGGGGGGTTCAAAGCAGTCCTCAGTGTTCCATCATAAGACTCAGTGGCTTTTCTGAGATTCCCTCATAAGCCAATATTATGTCCCAGATATTTAGTATCCCTGTGAGTTTTTCTGGCTCAAGATCACATTTAGGACAATACTAAACCATGTCCATAGAGGGAGGATTTCATTGAGGGGTCCTGGATTGAACCCCAAGGCGTAATGATCTGGTCATCTAACCTGATCAACCCTGATTTTAAAAAATGTCTAGCAACTGTGAGAAAACTAGGTTCAAGACATTGCTGAGCTAGTGGACTGAGGCAGCAACTGACCATGTGAGGCCCAGTGGAGTAATCTGCTGGAGAAATGTTGGAGTAAATTTTAAGGATTCATTGTTGACCCAGGCATTGAAATCACCCAGAATCAGACATCTGGGTGTGTTCACTATTGTGTCAGTGATGAAATCTCTGAATTCCTATAGTCATTTTTTTATTCCATGGAGGCAAGTATGTGAAAAGACTGCCCCCCCACCTCCTCATGGCTACACATTCAAAATTACCAGGTTTGACTCATTGCGAACATTGTGAGGTTTCAAACATGTTTAAAATTGATGGCTACCTGGCCACCTCTGAAGTTCCTCCTTGGGAAATGCACTATAACGTATCTGGCTGGGACAGATGTTTTCAACACAGGGCCTTAGTTATCAATAGCCAGGGGTTGGTGATACACACCAGGTCTACCAAGAAGCCCACTGTAAACTCTACCACTACTGCAGATTTATTTCTTGGTGACCTGGCTTTAGAGAGAATTGTCCAAAGGGAAGAAGCAGAACAGGCTGGCCACAGCCTCACCTAATTACTGGAGATAACAATCACCCTCAGGATCAGAACCAAACATGTTTGGCCTCATACCCCTCCCTTTTCACACACACACACACACACACACAAAAACAACTATACCAAGTTATAACAAACACCCACAATCACTACTCACACTTTAAATTAGCCACTATAACACACACAACCCTCTCTCTGATCCAAATAACTACAGGCTTATCTCAGTTCTATCAACACTAAACTAGCTTCTGGAAAAGCTCATTTCAGCTGATGGCACACCTCCTTGATAATAGGATTCTCTCCAAGCCACACTCATGCTTTAGAACCAACCATTTAACTAGCTATGTTCTGTTGAATGCAGTGAATGACCAATCACTTGCACTGGATGATGGCTACATTGCTAGTGCAGTTTTCATCGACCTATCTAAGGCATACAATACTGTCAACCACCATATTCTTTTCTCCAAACTATACCAACTAAAACTATCTCAAAATGGCATTTCATGGTTTAAGGATTACTTTTCAGAAAGATCACAGGTTATAAAAATAAATGGTACTACTGTAATTCATCTGTTAAATCACTTAGCCCTGGAATTCTCCAAGGTTCCATACTGAAGTCTCTGCTTTTCAGCCTGTTTATCAATGATCTGTCCAAAATCTGTAATGACTCCAACAACAATATTTACATTTTTATTGATGACTGTTACAGGAAGCTCCTGCCACTCTTGAAGACCAACCTTTTCTTAAATCTGTTGCAATAGTTCTTATATTTCTTAGCCTAATCTGTTCTTTACAATTTCTAGTCCATAAGATTGGTTAACTATGGACACCCTCTTCCCTTTCTTGACTATTCTATAGTACCCTCTTTAATTTCCCTTTTCCCTCTCAGGTCCTTATCAGGGAGGTTCTTCTCTTGATCACCGAGTATATGTAAAACAACAGGTTGTGTTCATTGTTGTTAGATTTAGTGTGTAATAGCACTGCTATACCATGAAAGACCTTGATGTATTGTATATAGCTTATGTTTATAAAACCTGTAAATGTTGAAAATACCATGGCACTAGGTGTTTTAGATAAAGGTAAAAAGTACTAGTTGACTGTATTATAAAGATTAAGTTAGTTCTGCTATTTAAAATGCATGTAAAGTGCTGTAAACTGAACAAGTCTGAGATTTCATGGTAAGTTGCATACATCCCATGATGCTTTGCATTATGGACATATGTATGATGTTGCATTTCTTTAAAACTTGAGTTGTTGTCAGTGCCCTTTGGGGTAACCCTTTTTTCAGTGATTCTGCATTAAGGTTCTTTGTCTATAACTTGTTTTCTTTTCTTTTTGAGCCCCGACTACAAACACAAACAAGGCCCACATAGGGATGAAGGGTTTTCACTGAAAAGTTTAGATCAGAAATCAGTGAGTCAGTAGGTGCTGGCTAAGTACAGAGAAAGGACATACATAGTCTGTTGCTGCAAACTGATGTACTGAAGAAGGGATATGCCATTGCTTAAGGTTATCTCCTGTATTCTGAATAAACATTACACAGAGATTGTGTGTTGAACTTGAAGTTCGGTGTCTGATTCATCTGTTATCCTACAACTCCTCCACAGACTTGGTGTCAGAAGTGGGATAACTTACTGGAAGCATCTGGACTGGCTGAAGAGGGACATTTTCTGGTGTATATTGCCCAGATATCCCAGGTAGACTGATGCACTAGGAGTTGCCAGAGAAGAAAGTCTGTGGAGTTCTGACCAGAGCCATGGCTGACAGACTGGGATAGAAGCTGCTGCCTGGACTGGACCTGGAAGCTCGACGGATGGCATAGCCTGAAGATGATGAAGAGATGCAAAGGGGATAAGGAGCTACTGTGAGGTCAAGGCAGACCAGAGATGTAAGACAACACCCTGAAGGTGGAGACCTTGATGATAATGATCCACTGGATGAGTGGGCAATGGCTGGAAGCAGACTGACTACACAGAGAGGTGGAACACTGGTGTCAGTTGCTCAAGATGTTCCTGCCAGAGAGTTTGGATAAAGAGTCGGAGGAGGATTTTTCATGAGATCGGTTTGAGGAGGACCCCCTAACTGAGCAAGTTATTCCTTTGTTTCCTGTGTTCCCAGAATGTTACCTATTGGAAGTCAGAGATGCAAATATGGAACTTGAATGTGAGACCCCAGATATTACTGTGCCTAGTGATATTGTGCTGGGGTTGAAGACTCCAAGCAAGCAAGAAGAAACCTATGAGGCTGAAGGGACTTTTTCTTGTATTGATGTAGCTAAAATCTAATAACAGTATTTACAGGGGTATTCTGCAGGCTAAAGATGCTAATATTGCCAACATTTTACAATATGTTAAGATCAAGGAGGTGGTATATGTGTTTTATTTTTTTGAGGGGAACCTACCAAGGAGGAGGTGGGTGAAAAATGGATTGGAACCTGTGTTGGGATAACACCAAAAGAGTGCTTACCTTCAGGAGTCTGTATCTGTAGCAAATGAATGACTCAAGAGACATAGTGGGTTTATATAAAGGGGTTGAACCTAGGACTGGGCACCTGATTAAAACTGACAAGTCTTTTGGGGCTGGAGCATGTAATTACTCACCCCAGGGAAAGTCTTTCTATGGTACTGGACTTTTCAGTCGTCCAGATTTTTGGTTAAGAAATATGACGGACTTTCCTTAAAAAGAGATGGGAAGGTACCATTAGTCTCTGTTGAGAAATGTGTTAATGCCTCAGGATAAAGAATGATGATATCTACTATGTTTATGATAGAATGTTTATCGTTAATATGGACCCTGAGACAGAGCTTCCAAAGATGGATGAGTGGAAGCTCCATCCCCTCCTGGGACAGGAAAGTGGTAAGCAGTCTGCAATAACTGTTTTCCTCTTGAAGTGGGGGATGTGTGAAAGGGATCTCCTACCACTCTTGAGGACCAACCTTTTCTTAAATCTGTTGCAACAGGTCTTCTATTTCTTAGCCTAATCTATTCTTTACAATTTCTAGTCCATAAGGTTGGCCACCTATGGGTACCCTCTTACCTTTCTTGACTATTCTATAGTGCCCTCTTTAATTTTCCTTTTCTCTCTCAGATCCTCATACAAAGAGGTCATTGTGGTGACCTCTGAGTGTGTGTAAGACAACAAGTTGTGTTTATTGTTGTTGGATTTAGTATGTAATAGCACTACTATGTCATAAAATACCTTGATGTATTGTATATAGCTTATGTTTATGAAACCTGTAAATGTTGAAAATACCATGGCACTAGGTGTTTTTGATAAAGGTAAAAAGCACTAGTTGACTGTATTATAAAGATTAAGTTAGTTGTGCTATTTAAAATGCATGTAGATTGCTGTAAACTGAACAAGTCTGAAATTTCATGGTGATTTGCATACATCACATGATGCTTTGCATTATGGACATATGTATGATGTGGTATTTTTATGAAACTTGATTTGTTGCCAGTGCCCTTTGGGGTAACCCTTTTTTCAGTGATTCTGCATTGAGGTTCTTTGTCTATAGCTTGCTTTGTTTTTTTGTTATCTTTTTGAGCCCCCACTACACAAGCAAACAAGGTCCAATAAGGATGAAGGGGTTTCACTGAAAAATTTAGATCAGACATCAGTGAGTCAGTAGGTGCTGGCTAAGTGAAGAGAAAGGGCATACATAGTATGTTGCTGCAAACTGATGTACAGAAGAAGGGATATGCCATTGCTTAAGGTTATCTCCTGCATTCTGAATAAACATCACACAGAGATTGTGTGTTGAACTTGAAGTTCGGTGTCTGGTCCATCTGTTATCCCAAAACCCCTTCACAATGACATACTGTAGGCATCTACACTTAGACTAAATTTGCCATGGAGCTTAACTTCTCAGAGAAAGTTTTCAATGAAACTCAGAAATCCATGTGCACAAATTACCTCCTTAATAAGGCCCCCCAAAATGCATTTCACAGCTAAACTACCAAATAACAATCCCTTATACATCATACATTACAACTGCTACTGGACCCCCCCAACTAATTTTAAATATTTTGAGGGTGTGGCTGGATCCAAAGCTATCTTTCGATGACATTTCAAGGTCTGTCCCATTTATGTACTGTATCACAAACATGGAGTTCTGTAACCCAGTTGTAACTACTTTGGTTTTAATACCAGAACGACAGTACTTCATATGCTTCCTACCCACTATTGAATGTGGGAGTGACATCTATGGCTAGGTAGCCCTATGCCACTGTACCAGATATATGTGGGCTTTAAAACATCTGCAAATTTCCCCTTGGTTGTGACAGACTATAACACACTTTTGCCCTGTTAGCACAAGTTTATATAATTCATAAAAAAGAGGGACTGGATGCCAAGATGGCTCCCTGTATTTTAATGCTGCCCCTCCCAAATGTTTAAAGCAAAGTGCCCAAGAATAGTGAAGTTTAAAAAGTTTCATCACCTACTGCTACCCAGTAATATACAAGTTTCTTGACCGAAGCCACTCAATGACTGTATTATAACTTTACTAGTGCAGCAGAAGCAATACCTCCACTACAAACCAGGAATAATCAGAGCCCTATTGCATCAAATATTTCACAAGAGGAAAGAGCAGTTTACCTGCTCCTCCCCTACCCACTCCCACAAGGTGGCATGGTCAGCCAAAGGAATTTGCTAACTCCCATCCCACTGCAGTGACTGCAAGGACTCACTGACTACTCTCATTGGAATAGTCTCTGCTCTGACCATGAAGTCCCCACTGGCTCAGCAGCAAAAAATTGTTTTAGCACAGCTTCAATAATGCACCATGAGGACTTCTGGTGATGCAGCTTACCATGATGACAGGCTGAGTTGGGAGCTCTGTCAGGGTCTGGCATACTTTTCCTCCTTTCAGTGGTAATTCTGTAGCAGCTTGGTTACAACTACTGTAAAACTTGAAATTTTCACTGTCAAATAATTTTCGCTCTATTTGCTGAAGCATTCATTTGTGCTAAAATTAATTTGTGCTTATTAGTGTTTTTAGCACTTTTCCCATTATAATATGTGTGGTCCTAATGACTTAGTGCTAAATTAAGTTCATGCAATTATGGCTGCAGTTGTGTTTTCGCTAAAATTTCTTGTGTGAAAATAACTAGTTTTACAGTATTTAAAAGGAGGTCTTTTGTTATATGGGAAAGCACTAGTGATCAGCAATTTCTGGTTCTTCTGTGGTTGAAATAATAAATCCAGCACCTGCACCACAAACCAGCCCGCATCTTTCCACCATGGTGGCAGGTAATGCAGAGGGTGATAAACAGCTGACTAATGTAGCCCTGATGTCGTAACTTTGGGGATTTAGAAATGAGACTGGCATACTTTACAATGAGTTCCATTCTTAAATCTCCATAATTGATGGAAAAATTAATGAACTGTATCAGCAGGTCTTGGAAGTGGAAAGCCAAGTAGGTCATTTGGAATGGCTGTTCATGCTCTTATTGCAGGCTCAGAGTTTGAGCGAGAAATTTGATGACCTAGAAAACAGGTCATGCTGAAACAATATTTGGATTTATGGTCTGCTGGATGGCATGGAAGGGAAGGGTGACCTGCTGGATGTTCTACAAGACTTGTTAAGCTTTGTTGTGGACATTTCAGATCCCCTACCATTGCCTATTAAGAAAGCCCATCAATCGCTCACTTCCCTGGCTCACCCTTGGCTAATTATTGTTCATTTCTTCAATTATGCTACCAAGCAAGCAGTGCTCAAGAAGGCTTGGATGAAAGGGTAGCTCAGCTACCGGGGTCATCATATCACATTAATCAACGATTACTCTGCTATTGTCCAGCATTGGAGGGGAGTGTTTTTCCCTCTCTTTAACATTCTAAGATTGCACAGTTTGAAATTTACTACTCCTTATCTGACTGACTTGAACATTTTCTTCCCAGATGGGGCCTATGTATTTGAAGAACACGAGACAGCTCTTCACGCCCTATAGGGCTGGAAATTGCTGCAGGAGTACTCCATGGATGTGCAGGACCTCAGAGACAAAAGGGCACTCTTAAAAAAGAATCCTGGGTGAAGGTCTCGCCTGAAGGGAAGAAACAGAGGAGGGAGCAAACCCTGGAGGAGATACAATCCCTACTGCAGTCCTTTAGGAGAGACTTCCAAGATTGATTTGCTCTAGGCTCAGTGCTTGGACTTGGTGAGATACTGATTTTGCTCTGTGGCAAGGAGAGAAACTATTTTCTACAAATGTAACCCTGTGGTTATTCTGTCAGGGCATTGGGCTCTGCCTGGTAAAACTCTGCAGAACTGATGTCCTTTTTGGACATGAACATACAACTTTTCTTTAAATGTGGGCTGCTGTTTGTTACCTGGCATGGGAAGGGGGTGATATGGCACTGGAAGAATTAGATATGGGTTGTGGGGTGTTCCAGAGTGTTCTGAGGTCTTTGAACATCCATCTGAGATTCTGTCAGTATTTTAATTTTAACTTGTTAGCTCCCCAATCTCTGGTTTTCTATGTTGTGCTAATCTTTAGGGCTGTAGGCATTGGGAGGATATATACGGGCTGAGGGCGGGTTCCAAAGTGATCAGAGGGCTTTGAAAATCCATCTGGGATTCTGCCAGTATTTTAATTTTAAATTGTTAGCTCCTCCATCTTGGGTTTTCTATGTAGTGCTATTTTGTGGAAGTGTAGGATTATTCTGGTCAGTCTCTTGTAGTATATGATTTAGTTGCAGTATATAATATCCGTGATCCTATGTATTGTTAACACTACACCTAATTTTCTTTTATCCTTTTATCTGAGATTCTGGCCACCTGATTTAGAACTGATGTGTGCCTTATCATATTAAGTTGAACCTGGCTGTTCTTCAGAGCTGCATAGTGTTCATCTACACTTGTCTTTATTTTATTTGAATATTTAGTCATTACATCCACTATTGTACTACAGGGAGACTGATTCACTCATTTAGAAGAAAACTCAATTTAAATTGGTAGGGTAATAGTTGTTTTCTCTTTCTGATATTTGCTTGCGACTAGGTGTGAAATGCCAGGGGGTTGGCTTTTGGAGGGGAAGGGTGTTGTAGCGGGATAGTTTTAAGGATCCAACTGGGTCCATGTAATACCATGGGGAGTTTTTTATGTTCATATTATTATTACAGTTCGGTTTCTGGGTATTTGCTTCCCAGATGCTGACATAAGTCCACATCTTTTTTATTGGACTAGTTCTTATAGGCTTACACTTTAGGCATGTTCTGAACTCAACATTATGGTAAGAAACTGCATTTCATTAATTTATGCCAGTGGCAGTTTCAAGCACTCTCTATTTATTTGAATTTGGATTGATCTTTCTTGCTGACTCCTATACATTTTGTGGCAATGTTAACAACATTGCTAGGTTTTTACATTTAGTGTTCTTTTTTTGCATACTGGTAACCTTATATCTTTGTCAGGGACACCTTATAGGTACTGAGAGTATTTTGCAGAGAGTGTTATGGCTAAGAGCTCATTTGCTTTGATCACTGCTGGCCCTTAATGAGCACTGCTAGGCACTCTCAATATATATTATATATTTCACTTCTGCATGTTTACTTTGCTTAATTAATTTATATAGCTGAGTAAATAGGTTGCCAGATTTATTGTCATCTGGAGTGGATGAGCCTTCCCCAGCCTTTTTTTGTCTATTACCCGCAATTTTACTATAGGTTCTCTATAACCTGTCTCTCTCTCTCTCTCTCTCTCTCTCTCTCTCTAAGCTCCCCCATGAATGCTGCATTTCTACCAGGCTTTCCCAGTTTCTAAAATCGTTCTGTGCCCCCCCACTTTTATTGTTTGCCAGCTCTCACTATATTGGTATCAATTAATCTCCCCTTCTTATGTTTGTCTTTGTGAGTTTAGCAATATCAATTATTTGTGATTTTCTATGTATGCCACCCTTAGGGGCCAAATGTAATTCTCCACAATACTTTATGATTTATACATTTTGGTTGCTTTGGGTTAGACTGTGGAATCTCTAGACTGTCCAGACTATTTCTCCAGCAGTGCTGTTTCTTATTTTGGCACTGCCTAGGAGCCTAAATGATTTATGGGCTCCCATCTTTGGAAGTCACATAGTAGATAGTTATAGTTATGGGTTTATGCAAATGGTTGTTTTTTCCTGCTTTGGTTCAGTTGGTAGAAGCAACTCAGTTATTGATTTCTGGTTGATTTTGGGGGTATCTTGGGAGTTAAGTTATGTCAATGTCAGTGGCTAAGCAGGTAGCACACTCGCCTCTGAGGCTGGGAGATCAGAAGGCTGTGAGTTCTAGCCCCACACCAGGCACTTGGGTTAATATCCCAATACTGACACTACAGTGCAGCATGTGGGGGGTGCTGCACTCCTGAAGTGCCATTTTTTGGATGAGATATTAAACTGAGGTCCCATCTGCCTGTTCTGGTGGTAGTTCAGGTGGATGTTAAAGATCCTATGGCACTTCTTGAAAAGAGTAGGGGAATTTCCCCCGGTGCCCTGGCCAAATTTCCCCCCATTCACTAAAATCCCACCAACAGCTTAATCTGGTTCAAACTCAGTTGGCATTCATCTATATCCCCCTCCTCCAGGTTTTGCCTGAAAATAGGCAGAATTTGTCTAGTGCACTTACCTGGTCAACAAAAACTAAATAAAAAGCAAAAATAAATAAAGTTTAAATGTAGTATATAGATTTTTGTGTTTACTTTTTTTCTTCAGGGTTCTGGAGCTAAACTGGGCGATGTTCCTCAAAGCAAATTAATTTGTATAGTAAATTGTGCTTTACCAGCTTTGTTACAATTTGTGCTAAGAATGTTTGCAGCCTTAAATATTTTTTCTATTTCTTCTGGATTAGGGGTGTTCTGATATTTTTTCAGGTAGTATTAGGCTTACTTAAAGGTCAATATATTTGCCAAGGGTTAATCTGTTATGTTAGATTATTTGATTATTATTTGGAATCCAGTAGAAAATGACAATTTTCTGTTAACCATTGGTGATATTTTATGGGAGTTCCAAGATGGGAATAGATACTGATATTTTCAAGCATCTCTTTATTCAGTGTAGATGTTTTTATTTATCATAATAGCAGGTTATGGCTAATTATATAAGGATTTTATCATTTAATGTAAACGGTGTGCATAATCCAATTAAGCGTTTTCATTTACTTCAGTATTTTAAACATCAACATACTAAATAAATTTTTTTGCAGGAAAACACATCTCTCTGACAAGGAGCAGCAGAAATTTAGTAAATTTGATTTTGAGCAACTTTTATTTCATCCCGTATATCAGGCCAATGGAAAGAGGTTCTATTATTACATTGTAGTGGTCTGCCATTTATTTCCTGGTTTTCAGTGAGTGATTCCATATAGCATTATGTAATTGCAATGGGTTAATTAAAAGGACATCCCATAACTCTTTTTAATACATATTTCCCTTCAGGCTCTTCTCATCATGAACTTACTACATTTTTTACAGTGTTGATGGACCATATACATGGTTAGGTGCTCTGCTTAATCTGACAGTGTCACCTGATTATGACTCCTCAAAACCTATAGCTTTTCAATGCTCTACGGCTTCTAAATATTTTGTAAAAACACTGCACGTCTTAGGCCTAACAGATGTCTGGAGGTTCAGTCATCCAAAAGTTACAGAATTTACTCATTACTCTCCACGTTTTTGTATGTTCACTCATTTGGATTATTTTTTTTACAATGGTTGAGCATGTAAGCACACTTCAATGGTGCACCACCATGGTGTAATACATCTCTCTGAGCATGCCCCTGTATTTGCTTCTTTTCCTTTGGGTCTAGACAATAAGCGGTATATTAAGCATCTACATCCTAGCTGATTGTGTGACCCACTTTTGGTGGACAGGCTCAAGTCCCAGATTCCTCAGTTTCTTAGTGAAAACGGTGTTGAGGGTACCACTCCAAACATTTTATGGGATACCTTGAAAGCTGTGTTGTGGGGCACAAATATAGGCTATTCTAGTCCCCAGTATGAAGATCAGGAAAAGAAGCATTCAGATTTGTATTCTCTTTTAAAATCTTATCAAACTCATTGGCAGCTAGGGGATTGCACAGTCAAACCTATCATGTTAGCGGTAAAAGATCCAAAAGTATTTGTACAAAAAAATGGAGCATACCATGTTTATCTATGACAGAGGACATTTTTAGGGGGGGACAAAGGAGTGCTCATCACCTAGCTGGTCACTTGCATGGATCAAGGTTTGCTGCTATGGTTACCCATCTCCATGACCCTGTGTCTAGGGCAATTACACATTGCAGCTCTTAAATCACCTCTAATTTTTGGTTGTATTACTCAGCACTATATAAGTCAGAATTGTCACCTCTGTCACAATCCCAGATATATTCCTTCTTAATACAGACCAGTCTCCCAAAGTTGTCTGAGGATCAGATACAAAGTTTAGTACTCTCTATTACTGAAGTTGAACTTATTTGAGCTGTGCAAAAGGCTAAAATGGGAAAGACCCATAGTACTGATGGATACCCCTTGGAATTCTACAAATCTAAGGTGTTATTCCCATTGTTAAAACCAATCCTTTTACAGGTCTTTGGTTCTGTTCGAAGCAATGATTCTTCCCTGCTGTCCTGGAAATATGCTATTATTTAAAAGCCAGGTAAGAATCTCACTTCTCTTCCTCCTATTGTCCCACCTCAATTTTAAATTTTGATTATAGATTGTTTATGTCTGTGTTAGTGTGTAGGCTCAGGGGCATTCTCCCATCCTTGCTGGACAAGGACCAGTCAGGATTTGCACATACAGGTACATGACAATGTCCATAGGGCTCTGTTACTATTAAAGCACGTCTCTAATTGTTTGATTCCTATAGTCCTGGTCAGTGTGGATGCAGAGAAGGCCTGCAACAGGGTTCAATGGGAGTTTTTGTAGAGTACTCTTCATTTTTTGGGATTCCCCATACATTTTATTTCTATGTTGCAGCAACTTTACTCTTCACCTACTGCTATGGCAAAAGTGAATGGTTCTTATTCTTTGTTCTTTGGAGTGGGAAACTAGACAGGGATATCCTCTGTTCCCTTTATTGTTTGCACTTTACACTGAGCCCCTCACCTCACATATACACCTTCCTCTTCTTTTGCTTGAATTCCACTTGGCGGCCATGAGTACAACATTTTTCTATTCACAGATGAAATTTTGTTCATTTTATTGGAACCAGCTTCATCTCTTTCATCTGTTTTTTTTAGTTGTTATCCTTTCTTGAGTTTCTAGTGGGCTTTTGATTCAATAAATAAAAAAAATGTAATTATTAACTTTTAATTACACCCCACCATCCTAGATTAAATCTATGCTTCTGGTTAGCTGGAATTGACATTTTTAAAATACTTAGGAGTCTATATCCCTTGAAATGTAGATCATTTGGAATTGTTTAATTTTGAGCCCCTAACTGCGGTAATTGGAGAGGATCTTTGCCATTGGTCTGATTACCATTTTTCTTTTTATCAGAGACTTGAGATCATACATTCTAATATATTACCCTGAATCTTATGTTTCTTCCAAACTTTACCTATTTATCCTAGCTCATTCTATCTTAGAGATTGGCAAAGGAAGATATTGCATTTTATTTGGGCCAGCTGAAAGCCTAGGATTCACCTTTATTTTGCACATCCCTATATCTTGAGGTGTGCTCAACCTTCCTAATTTATGTTGGCATGCAATGGTGTGTCAATTGAGTATGCTGTGTTTGTGATTGTTAAATACCTACCATAGTCATTGGAAGGATATTGAGTTAATCATTAATGATCTTTATGATCTCAGTTGTATTTTATTTTCAATCCTTCAGGGATATCTGCCCATCACTAAGTTCACTACATTAGAGGTAGAGGACAGTATGGTGAGAGGTCATGGTAAGCAGATGACTGTGCTGGATGCCCACCAACAGACTGATATTCTGTACAAGTGTGTTCTTGTGTGGTCAGGGGAGGAGGGTGGCATAGGTGCCAGAGTGCTGGTGAGGGGGTAATTGTTTATGGTTGTGAATGGGTTGTAAGCAAGCCACCAGAGTTGGACACCTAGCAGCCACAAAACCTTAAGAGTTAATTATTTTTAAATAAACATAAACCCAATACCAAGGTTAAGCACCCTGTGTTGGGAAGAGGGGTTATCCAACACAAGGATAGGGCATCTGTATGGAAATAGAACAAAATACAAGAGGCATGATTCACAAAACTTCTGGGAATGCATCAAGCTCCAGGTGCACCAAACATAAGGTGCTCAGGGCTTTTGGCATTCACCAGCAGGCAGTCAGGATTATCAATCCCCTGAACTATTTCCCCAAGTTATACCAGCTTTTTCTGATCTATCTTGAAACAATCTCAGGTACTCATTTTGCAGGGCTTGTGCCAACTATTTTGCACAAGCTGCCATAAAGTGGGAAAATTGTTGCAAATGCACCTGAGCTTCCTGAAGTGGGAGCAGGTTGTGGCAAAGTGTTTAGTGCAGCTGCACCACAAATAATGAGTCTAATACAGGCCTTGGCACAAGCTCTGCATCCCCATCTGTGAATCAGGCTCCAGGCTTTCTTTTTTCATTCGTGACTGACTTAGAAACAATCATGAATGAACACTAAAAGTCTTCCTGTTCAGACCATGCTTCCTGCAGTGGGCGGGGAAGGAAGGCACTGTTTTTTGTTTATTTCATTTTTAATTAACTTTGAAGTCAATCACAAATACAAAAAACTGTTATGTCTTTTCATATATATTTTTTCCAGGCATTTTGTTATCATTTGCGTATGTGAGGACTCAGGCAGTTATTTATAACTTCTAAATCTGGACTTTCATCATTGGGAAGTAACTAAAGTAACTAAAATGCCTTATTCTGGATTGTGACAGCCAGCCAGACAACTCTTAACTGGTAGTCTAAAATATTTCAGCAAATGCCGGTACCTTTTCTAGCAGTGGTGGCTGAGATGCTTTGATCTATGTGACATAACTGGTCTATTTCAGAAATTTTCATCAGTTTTGCAGAGTTTCTTAAGTTGGGTGAACTTTCCTTGTTATTACTTCTTTAACAAACTCTGGCCAGAGCCAATAGGGATGCAGCTAAGAAATGTGGAGTAAAAATATTGTAAATTTGTTTCTTAACACTTTTACACCAAATTTTCAACATAGCCTTGTTACGACTCTGTCTCATGAAGATAGTCAGAGAAAATGTTAGACTGCTGGCTTAAAGGAGATTTTGTGCAGGGACTGCAAAATCAGCTTGTGGAATGCTAAAACACATTTTGGGCAGGAGATGAAAAATGACAGCTATGACATTCATGAGGTGTTGTAAAGAAATGATTATGCTGAAAATGTGGGGTACAAATATTGAATATTACCAAATGTACGAGCCAGTGTTCTGAAACTTTAGTCAAGGCTCATAACTTCGTCAAGTTTTAATATATTTACACCAAATTTCCAATATAGTGTTCGTATGATCCCACCTCATGAACAAGGGCAGAGAAAATGTGTTACTAAGAAAATTTGTATGAGGACAGGATCCTCACTTGTTGGACTTCATCTGCTGCTGCTGTTGTATGTCTACATGAGATATAATCTCCTGCTTGTGATATCATCATTTCCATGACAAACAGGTTGTGATTCAAAAACAGAGGATATATTGGATAGAGTATGGTTACCCATACACTACAAGGCTATTCTTCCACCGAGTGGATACAATGCCGACTGATGACCTCAAGAGCGAAGCTCAAGAGGTCTCCAAGTCGACATTGTATCTACAAGGTGAAAGAATAGCCTTGTAGTGTATGGGTAACCATATACTGTTCTTTATAGTGTATGGTGCCCGAAAAAAAGACAAACAGAGGCTCACTTTTCCATATTTTCACTTGGTTCTGCCGAGGCCGTCGATTCACAATTGCCACTGCCCAGCACACTCGTGCGCCCCTCTCACACAGCAAGGGATGAATCAAGAGGTCTGCTGTAGCACCTTGTATTATGATGTCCTCACTAACGCAGAACAAAAAGTCATTCTGCGTTAGTGAGGACGTCACTACTGCAGTAGTGCAACTTTTTGCGGTGTATGGATTTCCATACACAACCGCATTCCACCATACACTATTATGACATTTTGTGTAGACAGACAAGAGGAGCAGATGAACTCTGATGGATGATGATCTTATTTACATGCAGTTGTTCTTAATAAAGATATAGGGGAAATAAATGCAGAAAATATGTAAAATATATAAGCAGAATTATGTGTAAATATGATGTTGTTTAAAGATTCCTTAGAGATGTCAGAGGCTCTGTAAAGGAAAACTGTTTTATTATAGCCAACTCCCCAGTCATTCCACTATTTGCATATTTTAAGCAATGGTGTTAATTATTTGGTTGCCTAGAAGTATGATTTTTATTTGGTTGTCTTCCCACATCATAACTTATAATACACAGACATGCTGCAGCCATCTTATGGTCACCAGCCACCTTCCAGCACTTGTGCTGTGTTAATAATTTCTGCCAACCAATGGCAGAGGTCAGCAGTGATTACTAGCACAACATCAGTGTCAGAAGATGGCTACTGCCAAAGGATGGCCACAGCAAGTCCCTGTATCAGACATTAGGGTGCATGATAGAAATTAAATGAAAATCACAATTTAGGGTTACCTCCAAACTAATAACATTGCTAAAAACTCTATTTGGGAGAATGTCTAACAACTAGGAAGTGAACTATAATCTGTGCAGTATTTCTTCAACTAGATTAATAATAATACACTCATCACCAGCTTAATCTGGTTCAATGTCAGTTGGCATCCATCTGTATCCCTCTCTGCTAGGACAAGGCTGAAAATAAGCAAAATTATCTTGTCCTCCTTTCCCAGTCAATAAAAACTAAATAAATAAATCATAAATGTTGTCTCTTGCTTGTAAATGTGCAGAAAAAAGGCAATATTGTTAACTATGAAATATGGGAAATGAACAAAATAAGTAAAAACATGCTTTCATAATAGTATGAGAACACATAAATGAATACTGAAGTAATGTATCTCATATATTCATAATGACTTATGGAACTGCGATATACTGGTAAAGAAGCCCATGCATATTTCATGGTATAGACAGCAGCCTGATTTTACTTTGCATGCAAAAGCAAAAGAAACATACCTAGCATTAAGTATGTAACAATGGTGAAACCCAGTGTAAAGATATAGAAATGCTCAGTTACACTGAGAGCGTATGTCATGAGTAAAACATAAGAAATACATCCCCAGACAGAGTGCTATCTGGCTACCATAATTGATTCCCTTAAAAAAAACATGCATATTTCATATTACAGATAGCATCCTGATTGTAAAATGAACTCTGTTAACTTCCAGTGTCTCTGCTTTTGAATGCATGTTTTTGTCATGAAGCTAGTTCCATTTTCCATATATTAGTAAGCTTATTTTTTAAATGAGTTGTTGTCTGTTTATCTGATTCTGTGGCCATGAAATGCAGCTTTTATGGTGGAGAAATGAAATGTATATTGAAAATAAATGGTGGATTTTAAATACTGAAATTAAAAAGAACATTAGTGCCTAAAGAATAAAACAATTGAATATGCTGAAACTTCATTCAAGACAACTTATACAAAGTAAATAGATAACAAGTTAAAAGGCAAGTCTGCTTATTGTACACAGATTGCTTACATCTATGGTGAGGTGTTTGGTGAAACATGCATGATAAATCTTGCTTTTCAGAAATGACAGTGGTGTTTTTTTTTTTTTTCTTTGTAATATCTCTTGAGCTTGCTGTCCTCCTCCATTGGTGTCTCCCATATGCTTTTAAGCATACTGTTAATACATTTGAATATCATTCACTGTCATGTTCCTTTTTATCATGCATGTTTCAACAAACACCTCACCGTAGGTGTAAGTAATCTATGTACAATAGGCAGACTTGCCATGTAACTACTCTGTTATCAATGTAGCTTGTATAATTTCTGTTGCATTAACTTTCAGTATATCAAATTACATTTTTTTAGTTCTGTACTGACCAATAGAGTTAAAGACATTTGTTTCTTTAATGTCAATATTTGAAATGTATGATTTTGTTTTGCAAAATACATTTGATTTGTTATTAAAAGCTGTAAAACAAGCTTATAGAAAGGCAACAAAGTGTTTTTCCTTCTACTGTATGTGTGTTGCTCACTTCCTCTTCTGTCGGTTCCACTTTTCAGAAACACAAAGAAAAAAGAAAGTATTTTCTTTTTCTGTCTGTTCCCCCCTTTCTCCACCCCTCTCTCTCTCTCTCTCTCTCTCTCTCTCTCTCTCTTTTCTCTCCTGTTTTCTGTCTCTTGGCTGGCAGTAATGCCAGGTTACAGCAAAGAAAGAAAAACAATAGGTGTGTCCCTTTCTTGTTTGTCTCTTTTGCCCTCTCTGGCACTGAAGGCACTCAAGCACAGTAATAAGAAAAACAGGGAAAGATAAAAACAGACATGGGAGAATAGCATGTAGGTGCTAGGAGAACGTGTCTCTGTCTCCCTCAAAGCATACTTGGAACAGTACACTATGGTTCCCTCAGATAGTGACTGTCAGCTACGCTATCCTGGATAGATATATAGGAAAATGTGTGACAGTAAAACCCTATTAAAAGTTCAATACATGTACATGTAATTGCCATCGATAAGTAGTTAGGTTCAGTAATGTTTGAGCAATATGAACACTGCATGACAAGGAAGGTAAAAGTTGGACCTCAATGAAAAAATGGTGTTACATCTGTACTGGGCTATCCTTGGTAAACACAGTGTGCCCTGTTCTTTCTATGGACTCTGGATAAAGTACACTTTTATATTTTATAATATAAAAGAAGAGAAACATCAATAAATAATAGGTGAGATAATATTTGTTCCCCTTCATCCACTACTGACACACATTCATTTCAGCCTTTAGAGCTGTACTGGGATATCGTTGGTAAATGCATTCTGTCCCTACTTAGTATGTGGTGTGCCTAAACTACAGTTTTAGAATGTAAGTAACAATAACAGTAAATGCAACAGCTGAAATGAGTACTGTTTATTTTTCATCTACAATTGCCACTTGCACCCCATTATTACACTGACAACTTATATATGGGAAGGAGATTAAAAAAAGAGTCTTCCATCTGATGCTTGGTAACACTGAGAGCCTATATAATGAGTAAAACAAAGAGAAATACAGCTCCACACAAAGTGCTAGTCTGCTACCAGAATTGATTCCCTTATAAAACTAGAAGTTGGAGCAATAAGCTGCGAATGAACTTGATAAATACAGCAGACCTGGGTTTGATACTTGCCATGTCCACTTTCATACTGTGCAGCTCTGAGCAAGTCACTTAACCACCTCAAAGCTCCAAGGTTACCAAAGAGTATATAATATTTAAACTATCTCCGCAAGATTCTTTTTTGATGGCACAGGATTGTGCTGGTATCAGACACTTTTCTGCTTCCAAATGGCAAAGTGCCACAGAAAGATATTTAGCTTTACCCGTGGCAACAGAGAAGGATCTTCTTTAAATTTCAAAACCACCCATGCTGGTTCCAGTGATTAAGAAAGGACATGACATTGTTCTGGGTCTTCAGCAGAATTATCAAAGCTGGCAACAACAGAACTTAGTTGCACTAATGTGTCTTGGAATCAGCCTGCTTAATGATCTGATGCATTCATTCAGAAAAAGAATAAAAACCAACCAGTCTCTAATTAAAGCTGAACATTGAATGTGAATTGCTTTCTTTTTGTTACTGTAATAATTTACACACAGTAACACTACTGAGATGCATGTTATTCATTGGAGTCCTGCTTCTACCCATTTATATAGTTATGTAGACTGAAGAACTAAGAAGTTATGTGTCTTGCTCAAAAGCAAACTGCATACAAGTAGCTCAGATGGGATTTCAACATAGGTCCCTTGTGTCTCCCATTTCCAAAGTCTGTGATCTAGTTTCTTCGCCACTCTGCCTGCAGTTTTTCATACACTCCATTTTTCCAATCATCTACTTTCTGTCCACTTTACTCTATAGGTATTTATTGGCAAATTTACAAAACAAAACAAAAAAGGGCTATGTTGCAATGACAGAAGATATAGAAATGGATGTAAAAAAATCATAACATCTGGCAGATAACTGCTGTTGTATCTATAGCACTCACAGTGGATCCTATCAAATGGTTACCATAATCAGAACAGCAAAGACATGTAATACTACTTAAATGACACCACTATTCCAGCCACCTTTATTCAATTTAGTATCAATTAAGATACTATCTTTCATTTAACTTGGTCTTGCAGTTCCTGCCATCGAGACATACCACTTTCTGTTCATTGGGGTGCTGCTGCACATAAAACATCAGTTAAGGATCTGGAGAACATGTTTATATGTTTCTGTTACAAATATTTCTCAGTCAAATTTCACAGATAAAGAATGGCTAAATTATATTAAAAAATTATGTTATTGCACTGCAAGAGACTTAGCATACTGGAGAATCAGATGTGTCATTAAATGGTTACACATGCTTTCATAGTCCAGGCAGAAGAGTTGCCAGAATGGGAAGACTGATAGGGGGTCTTGTGGTCTCTGTAAAACTTGCTAATAATATCAAAGCTGATTTACTGTATGTAAATACCAATTTCAACTCCCTTATTCTAAAAATTGATAAATTAGAATTATGTCTAATTAATGCATATATTCCACCTGTGAATACCAAATATTATATAGAGGAACAGTGGGAAAATTTGGAAGACCAAATACACAAGGAATGGGAAATAATGGCCTGCAAAAACTTATTCCGCTGTGTTGATTTTAACGCCAGACTGGGGGAATATGATGGATATGGGGACAGTTCATTTCATAACTGGTGCCATCCAAATGTTTATGACCATAAGAGAATGCCCAAAGATAAACAAGTTAATAAAGTGGGAGCTAAACTAATAAAGATTCTTAAGACACACTTTCTGGCCCCTATAAATGGAAGAATTAAGGGAGATGAATTTGGTGATTTTATACATTTTGGGTCATATGAGCCTGCTGTGCTGGATTTTTTTTATTTTGGAATGGCAATATGGATGTGTGGGACACATGTCTCATAGATAAAAGGGCTCATAGTGACCACTTTCCTCTTCAAGCTAGCATAAAATCGCATGACAATGGAACTACATTGCAAAGTAAACCGCATATAGAAATTAGGAATGGTAATATAATCAAAAGAAAACCTTTGAACTGTACTGCCATTAAGCAGGCAATGGAAATACTGAATGATTCCTTATTGCATCTAATTTCTAGAAAAGTACAGATTAGTACCAAAATATTTTTTTTTTATTTTTTATTTATGACTTGATAACCGGGTAAAGTGCGCTGATCCCAGGGACCATTTTCAGGCACGACCCGGGCCATGATACATGGCACAGGATGGCAGAGAATACAAGGTGAGCAACAAAAATATACATGTAAGAGATCAGATTCGGAATACAGCAATTGAAGCAAAATACATTGGTATGGTACAGGTCCAGTGAGTGACGGTGAATGTTGTTTACAGCATGATGCAAGGTACACAAACAGCAGTTGTAAACAAAGGTTGATACATAAGTCAGGTGGGCACAATTGTGACATAGCATATACAGTGGGAGCAACTATACAGTGTGTCATACATAGAATTATATATACATTATGTACAAGGTAAGAGCTGACACTTCGGTAAACTTACAGAGTAAGAGAACAGGCAGGAGGTAAATTGTAGTCAGGAACAAGTGAGGCTCAGTGGGTAACCCCTAGGGGTAGGTTGACCAGTGCAGCTAGGTGGATGAACCCCTGGGAGTTAGCAGGCTAGCATGGCCAGGAGTGGACCCCTTGGGACAGTTGCAGTAGGAGTTTGCCAGTAAGTACGTTTTGAGGTGGGATTTGAAACTGGAATTAGTGTTGATGGTCCGGAGTTCTGCTGGCAGGCAGTTCCACTGTGAGGGGGCAGCTGTAGACCAGGCCCTGCTGCCCATGTTGGTAGATACCCCGGAATAGCTAGATGATGGATACCAGTAGAGCGGAGGCTGTGGTGCATGGTCTGTGTTTTCAGTAGAGCAGCAAGGGGGGGATGCAGTACTCATGTGGATGACTTTGTCCACCATGCCACAAAGGGCAAAGTCAAAGTGTCCCTGCAGTGGTAGCCATCCTAGGGTACTGTAGAATGTGCAGTGGTGGGTGGAGATAAAGGCCAGTAAAGCAATGCAGCAGGCACTTTTATAGACAGTAGAGAGTTTGGCCAAGGTGGCAGCAAAGGTCCTGGAGTATATGGGAGAGCAGTAGTCCAGGATAGGGAGGAGATTTCCCTGGACAATGGCCATTCTGGCTTCAGGGGTGAGGTATTGTTTGAATCGATATGTGACTCCCAATTTCTGATGAAACCTGCTGATAATGGAGTGGACATGTTAGGTGAAGGTGAGAGCAGGGTTGAGCAATACTCTTAAGTATTTATAATTATCAATGTCTTCAAGGGAAGAGCTGTTGAGGGAGAGAATGCAGAGGGGGGCATCGGTTTTGGATTTAGCAAAAAAAGGCTTTGATCCAAACAGCATGGATATCATTTTCTTGGCATTAACTAAGAGGAAGTTGTTTGAAAACCAGTTGTGGGCAGAGGCATTATTATGCAAGAGTACTGAGGAGATAGTGGCCATAGGTGTGTTGCTATGGAAGAGAACCAGGTCGTCAGCATACAGGAGGGAGTGGCAGTTGAGGCTATCAGAGGGAAGCGAGTTTACAGATATGGAGAAGAGGAGGGGCGCCCAGGATTGAACCTTGTGGGACCCCCACGGAGACTGGCAGAGTGGTGGAGCTAGTTAGTATATGAAGTTTTAGATGAAGTTAGAAAATTATTAACTATAGATAGGTACCCTAAAAAGAACACTGAAACCTAGCTTGATAAAGACTGCCAAAAAGGGAAAAATTAACTCAATAAAGTAATCAGGTCCTATAGATACTGCAAGAAAAATAGAGCATACAAGGAATTAAATCAGAAAATATCTAAGTACAAGATTCTATTGAAAAACAGTGGAGCAAAATGCTGACAATAATTGAAAACAATGATTTACAATCATACTGGCTGATGGTTGCTAAAGGAACCAATAATCATAAGTATGAAATAGACAACTATATTGCCAACGATGTTTGGATAGCATACTAAACTACTATATTTTATGATCCAGACATCACTGAGTCTAGCAGTAAGGAAACAGTAAATATGGAACTTTTTGAGCCAATAAGTTTCAGTGAAGTATATTTTTCCATTCATACTCTTAAAAAAAAAGAAAGCTGCTGGACCAGATCAGATACCAGCTGAAGTTTATCTGACTTTGACCTCCCAATGGGTACCTGTTTTAGTATATTATTTCAATCAATGTTGTCAAGACCTCAACTTCCCATATTCCTGAAAGGGATTATTAGCAAGGCCACTGTTTTTCGGTTTTAACCGGAAAATCCTGTAAAATTCCGGAATTAGGGTTGCCTGAAAACCAGTAAAAATGAAGATTTCATGGAATCTGGCATTTTCTATCAGATCAGTAAATCTATAAAAAAGTCTGTTTTTCTTTTAATTCCTTCCTGTACTGTTTTCAGTTTGCTTTATTTAATGCTCTGTATATTAAGCCTTCTTTAATTCTGATTATTTATGCACATACTAAAGGAATGATAACAGAATCCCGATAAAATCCGGAAATTAAAGTAACAATCACCGGTGAAATTCTGTAATCTTAAGTCTTGAAAATGGAATTTAATTGTTTTAATCACCGTAAATCAGTGGCCTTGATTATTAGTAATCCCAATATTTAAGAAAGGTGACAAAAATGATCCTAAAATGTACAGACTAATTTCCCTTCAAGTTACTATGTGGAAAATCTTTACAAAGATTATTTTAGATAGATTACAGAAACAATTTACAATCTCAGGGGGCTGTCAGAATTCCAAGTGGCTTTCACCCTGGACATAGTACAGTGGATAATTGTTATATACTAAGACATCTGTACGAAAAATATATTGGACTACATAAGCAGAAACTCTACCTGGTGTACATGGATTTCAGTTCAGCTTTTGATACTATCTCACATAACTCCCTTTGAGAATTAATGAAAGAAAAGGGCATATCAGTAGAGCTAATAGCCATTATTAGAGAGTTTTACACCAATATATGGGCAAAAATCAGACAGGGCAGTCAAGGGCACTATTCAGACAAGTTCTCAATAAATAGAGGGGTAAGGCAGGGTTGTGCCCTTGCCCCCAAGTTATTGTATGGATATATATATATATATATATATATACACACACACACACACACACATATATATATATATATATATATATATATATATATTATATACTGTATATGGGATACATGGGCATGAGTGTGATGGCAAATATTGTCACTCCTGCAGAATGAGCTCTGGATTTCTAACAAGTGCCAAATGCAGGAGTGACAATATTTGCCATAGCACATGATCTGCACATCATGTATTCAACATATACAATAGGTCCAAGACTTTTAGAAGTTTTGTTATGCTGTCTTGTGTTCTGTTCCCATTTATGTGTTTGCTCATTCTGTGTGTGAGCTTTTGTGAATGGACTGGCAGTGTTATAAACTCTGGGAGACTCATGAATGTGTTTTGCAATGCTAAATGAGTTAGTTTTAGGTAGAACTGAGAAACATACTTTTGTGAAGCTGTATTCTTTAGAAGTCTGGCTGCAGTGAAGCTGAGAGCATCACTGTAATTGTAATGGGCTGAGAGGCAGAGTGTCGGAACAGCTGATACTGTTTATAGTGGTAATTGAGTTAGCTGCACACAGCAGTGAGGAACAGAGTGTTCTGTGAAATTGTGCTGTTTAGGATTCTGGCTGCAATCAAGCTGAGAGAATCACAGTAATTATAATGGTCTGAGAGTCAGAGTTTGAGGAACAAGTGAGACTGTGTTCCAGTGGTAATTGAGTTATCTGCAGGCAGCAGTAAGGAATTGACTGTTCTGAGAAGCTGTGCCCTTTAGAATTCTGGCTGCAGTCAAGCTGACAGTATAACAGTAATGAGCTGGAAGTCAGAGGGGGAATAGGTGTGTTTTATAATGCTCACTGAGTTAGCTGTAGGCAGCAGTGAGATCTCTCATGTAGTTCTGCATTTGTGTCTATGATAACAGCACAGGTGTTTCTTGCATGCCAAGGGGAAAGCTGCCTAGAGTGATATCAGTGACCTTTTGTGACCTGTGTGTGTAAATGGCTGATATCATGACAGTAGAGCAGAGGGTACACTGTTTTATCTCACTCATTTATCACTCACCCCTATTGTGTGTGTGTGTGTGTGTGTGTGTGTGTGTGTGTGTGTATATCTATATATATATATCTATATTAGAGGCAAAAAACTCTGTTTAATGCATCAGTTAGGGTTGTTTCACAGTGACAAAAGTAAGGAAATTCGGTGTTAGGGTTGAAACCCCCCTGGACACCTCCAGCCTGCCCCCCAACAGGCATCGAGGTGCGCGTTGGGGTCATTGGCCTTAAATCTTACCCCATCACATGTGTAAAGAAGCAGAGGTATAGAAGAATGGGGCGAGAGTTAGGACCGACGACCCCAACACGCACCCTGACGCCGGTTGGGGGGGTGGGCTGGAGATGTCTGGGGGGGTTCAACCCTAACACCAAATTTCCTTACTTTTGTCACTGTGGAACATCCCTAACTGATGCATTAAATGGAGTTCTTTGCCTATAATTTCCCTTCTTTTTGAGAATGATGACGATAAATACTGAATGTAATGCAGCGGCGGGAGTGCAGGACCACCACGTGATGTCTTGTGACATAGTAACAGGAACAGCAATGCAAACACAAGGTAGAAACACAAATGGTAACAGTAACAAAAATGCAAGGGTAAATGACAACGCAAAGGGTAACACATACGGTGGCGCACACGGGAAAGGTAACACTAACAGGTACATAAACACAAGGCGAAACTGTAGCAGTAACAGAAATGCATATCCTCTTTTTGCTGGAGAACTGCATAGAGAAACACAGTGTGTACAAAGAATGTATGCCTTGTAATGGCAACGGCAGCTTAAAATGAGCATTGGAAGTGCTTCATTGCAAATATGTCAGCAACCGTACGACGTAGAAAAAAATTTTCATTTCACAGAAATCATTATTTTCCTGGCTACAATTTTGTCTTACATAGCCCATAGGGCTATGAAATTTGTGACAAAAAATCTGTATCTCGCACCATTTTTGAGATACGAGCCCCGAAAGGCACGGCGTATGCCACCATGTTAGTCTATGGGAAAAAATGTCAATTTCAGAGTACTGTAACTTTGGAGCCATGCAGTATTTTTTCACCAAACCATGAAAAGGCACATCTGTGACATGTTGGCTGCCTTTCCTCCAAATTTCAGCCCAAAAGACCAAACGTTTCTTTTGCAGCAGGGTGGCAAAGAAGTCCTGTCATTTTGGCCATAGTCTGGAAAAGTAGTGTCATGTTTTGCGACACCTTTCGCAAATTTTGTGAAACTTTCATCAGTTCGACACTACTTTGCTACACTACTTTTTCCAGAAATTTGAAAAACATATTTCTGGGGTGTTTAACCCCAAAATAAAGACATGGCTAGCATCCTTAGGGTCCGACTAGATGGACACAAAAAGAATTGTGTCCCTAGAGGGTCCCAAATTTAAATGCCAAGCATTTCTGTGATCACTAACTGAAAAAAATGGCTGACTCATGACACTACTGGGGTCATTTGCAACACTAAAAATGGCTTGTTCAAAACTTTCGCACTTTTTGTTAACTTTTCCCATTGACTTATAATAGGAACTTGTTTTTTGAATAACTTTTGAACCGTTTAATATTTTTTCATGAAATCTTCAAAAGGCACATTGGGGACCCTGGCCACATGTTTCCTGAAGTTTTCAAACCAGTTATGCAAACTGTGTGACCTGTAGGTGAGAGCAAAGAATTCGCAAAAAAGCATAAATGCGCATTTCATTGGTGCTTAATAACTCTGCAGCTGTATATCTAACTGGTACAAAACTTGGCAGATCCCAAGATCTACCATGTCCAATCGAGCATACCAAATTTCAGGTAACTCTGTTGAACAGTGGTAAAGTTATTAAGGTGCAAAGTTTGACTCTTTAACCTTAAAATGGCTCCTCAACCCTAACTATGGTAGCACTACTGTGCTACCATAATAATAACATATATATTTATGCAACAGGGGTCAGAATAAAAACTGTAGAATAAAACCATTTATAAAATGGCAAGAAAAAATCTAGAAATCTCATTGGCCAAGAGACATCAGCTGACTGTACGTTAAATCTCTATATACACACAGTCATCCTGGTCCTAAACCACATCACACAATGAGTAAATCAGTCCTCATACAACCAGAACTGTCTTTCATCAGTCCCCCTTCAACCAGTACTGATCTTCCATTATAAACATGGCTGCTGCCTTTACACTGTAAAAAAACCTTCAACTGGGCCCTAAAAATAAAACTACCTTAAATAAAAAATAAAATAAATTAGTTAAATGTTGTTTCCCTGATCATCACACTCTCCTTACACACATAAACAAATTAGAAACGTTAAGTATTGTTTATAGTTTTCATTACAACTGTTTGTTTACTAACAGTGAAAAATCCCCCTTCTGTCTTTAACTGCTCATCAGGGAAATCTCTTATGCTTGCCTTGACAGTGATATAATTGAGCCTCTGGCTCTAAAACAGGCCTTTGTTGTCTGTGTGTACAGAATGTCAGGACAGTAACATTCTACAAGTGGAATAGAGCAGAATTTTGAATCCCTGTATTCCATGGTAAACATTCCATGATAAACATTCTATGTCTTAAGTGTGGGGAAAAACAGAAAACAAAAAAACAGGATGAAGAAAGTAGGCAATACAGTAATACTTTATAAACAAAAAGAAAAGGTGGGAAAACACAGTTAAATAGGCAGAGGCAGACCCAAAGTGCCCAAATACATTGCTAATATTAATAAAAGCACGTACATTTGAATCTTATATAGGAGTTTTCAGATGAAATCTACCCTCCTTGCTCACCCAAAAAAAAGGCAACCTGGCAGGTTTAAAGTTTTTTTTTCTTTCTAACTTTTCACCTCAATCCTATAGCAGTTTTCCTTTTATGTACTAGACCACAGCACATAAGTAAAAAACAAAAATAAAGAGAAGGTTGCCTTCAATGAGACTATGTAGCTACAGTACAGTGTAATGACAATTAAGTTTTAAACACTGCTTATGTCTTACAAATTTACAAATGTTACTGTGTATTTATATGATAAAATTTACATGTGACAAGAAATTATTTATTTTCAACCAACTCTACTAAGAAATACTTTTACTGCAAAGTACTGTACTAGTTAACCTATTGCTGGCATATCCTATTTTATGCATTAATAAGGACTCCTTTTTTCAGTTTTTAGATGTTTTAGAGGTGTAATGTAATGTGCACTCTTTTGAAAATAGTAAATAAGTTTTAATCCCTATCAGAGTACATCAAACTAATTATTTTATGATGGTGGCCCATTTTCTAAGTGTGATAAGCCACTCCAGGGTGTGCATTAAAGGATTTTAATGCACTTCCCAGGGGCATAAGGACACTCGGCTTTCAGCCTCTTGCCTTAGCACACACCCCTGGGGCGTGCATTAAAATCCTTTATAAAATGGGTTTTAAAAAACTCTCAATTTCATTGGCTGAAAGGACATTCCAGTCGTGTCCTTATCAACATGTATTTATGCCAACCAGCACTATTGTCTCCTCATCAACCTCACGACAACCAGAAATCACTAACCTACCAGTGCTATTTCTGAAAACTAGCCATACAACAAGCAGCTCCAACGCTAAACATTGCAGCATGTAACAGCAGGCATCGAGCAACAGTAGCCTGCCTGTCTCTCTTTAGGCACAAAAATGCTGCAAGAAATCCATCCAGACCTTTTTTCCCTCACAGAAAAAAAACATAAATACTTCAATGACACCATGAAAACAGCAAGCGCTCGGTGCCGACGTCTTCCCATTCACAGCATGCTGCCTCCACTGTCGTTATCCCGTCCCCTTCACAAACTTTGCTCAAAACATTTAATCTTAACAAAAAACTGCTTGTATTTCTATACACTACCATGGCAGCATGCAATACAGAAACTTTAGGGAAAAAAATGCGAACCTGGAAACAGCTATATAAGGCAGCCGCTATGGGACAGCTCATTCCAAAACAAACCAAGCCGCTCACATCAATAGTCAACCAAACCCTAAAATCAATAAATAAAAAATAATTAGAAACTGTTTCTGTCTTCCTGAACTTAAACAGTTACCAGCAGACACACACAAACGGAACAGCCCTCTACTCACTCTCAAAGCAGTTGGTCGCTGCTGCAGTGCAACATTAACATTACGTTTAAATGGCAAGCACTGTAAATAATTCATATTATCTGAACAGGAGGAACACAAAGGGAAATTCAAAGTATATCCACACAAACCAACCAAACTATTACGTCTGTTTGTCTGGTGGGGACATGGGGAGGCATAGCAAGTGCCTAAATAAAGGGACTATTTTACAAGTTTATGTTTTAAAAGCTCAAATTCTTAAAATGTTTTCCCTCTTTTAATTTTTTTTTCCATAAATAATGACTTGATGAACCCATTTTATAAGCGCAATAAGAAACTCCAAGGTGTGGGTTATCTCCTGATAAGAGCACACCCAGGTGCATAAGGCACTCAGTGCAAGCGCCTCATGCCTAACAATGCACCTGGGCGTGCTCTTATCAGGAGATAACCCACACCTCATCATGTCTTATTGCTTGCCTATCTTCGCAACTATGGTAATAAATTTATTTATTACCATAGTAGCTCATTTATCTACACAGTTCTCTTCAGAATTCATTTAGAATGTTCAGCCTCAGAAGCAGTACTAACCATATTTAAATGTGAATAACTTGAAAATGAGAAAAGATAACGTGGTACCGTGAGCATGAAAATTGTTCAGCACAAAATTATCTATAAAATGAATAATGTTTCATTTATATAAACCTTGTATATTGTATATGATTGGCAAGAAAACAGAAGAAAATGTAATTTTTTGTTCACTTTTTTGACAAACAAATATGAATAACTTTAAAACAAAAAATGATAGCATGGTACTGTGAGCACAAAAAATTTTCAGTACAAAAATATCTACAAAATGAGTGGTGTTTCTTTATAGATACCATTTTTTTATAATTATCAAAAAACAACATAAAATTCAATTTTCTTTTCCCTTTTTTGACAAATTATTTGCACCTACCAAAATCAAAATGTTCACACAACATCTAAACCTGTTGCATAAATGTAATATGCAGCGGTTCAGTGTGTGATAATGCATTTGTCTTGTACAGTTTCCAGTGACCTCAAGTAACCTCACAGTGCCGACCGCTGCATATCCCTATATATATATATATATATATATATATATATATATATATATATATACATATACATACATATACTGTTAAATTAGTTAAATAATTCCTTTACAGATTCCCATAAGATCCTAACAAAAAACTGTTGGGTACTTGCCTATGGCGATGATCTGGTACTTAAGTCACTTACACAGTCTGGCTTAAATATAAACAAGACAAAAACACAATGATTTTTGGTAAACCACCCAATGATAAGGTCTGGACAGTGGAAGGAACTAGACTGAATACTGTCTCAAATTATTTATACTTGGACCTACAAATCTCTAACAATGGTAGGTAAAGCCAGCATCAAAAAATAACGATAACTAAGGCTAAGCAGACTGCAATTTCACTTCAGATGTTCAACAGGAAATATGGTGGTAATTCCATCAAACCACTTTTTAATGCTGTGAAGGCTAAATATTACCCACAAATGTTATATGAAGCAGAAATTTCGGATATTAAGGATTTCAATACATTAGAAATTTCATTTAATAAACTTCTCAAGGCGAGTTTGGGGCTAAGTTGCTCCACACCCACAGCAGTCATTAGACGTGAACTAGGACTACCAAGTTTAAAAGCACTTTTTATGAGTAGGAAAGTTAATTATTGGATTAAACTTCTGCATTTCAATAATGACAGGTTGCATCGAATGTGTCTAAAGGAAAAGTACGACTGGTTTAATCTGAACTTGGTTAAATCATATTGGCTCAAAACTGTCAAAAGTACCTTAAAGGAAGCAAACTTGCTTTTTTTTAGAAAATGTATATAATAAAGGACTAACAATTAGTCTAAGATACCAAAAATGTGTAACATAAAGATTATTGGAATACTATGCTCAGCAAGACTTACAAGTCATAACAAGGTTGTCCACTGTACCATGGCTATGGCAAAATGATGTGGCATATTACTATAGACCATATCTAGACACCCTAACAGATACTGATCTTAGGAAACTTGTATTAAACATTGACTGGAAATGTTCCCTAGCAAAGTTTTATATGTTAGATATAATGGAGATTATGCTGCTCAAGCAAAATGCTGCACCCGTAATAATCCAGGTGAGGAAAATTTGGAACATGTTATGTTTAACTGTACCACGTATCAATTGTCAAGGAGAAGGTGACTAGATCCGCTTTGGAAAACTTTCCAGACAACAAACCAGCAGTCTTTTGAGCATAGCATTCACTACACAGGACTAACTAATTATTAAAAAAAAGTGGTTGGGTACCTATCTGCTATTAGCAGGATACAGGCTAAAAAGTGAAAAGTAACATGAACTTATTTGTATGTACTTTATCTGCTAGTGATGTATTAATGGAATGTATAACCATTTATGTATTTTTTATATACTGTATTTTAACTTTGGTTTTGTATATGATTGCAAAGGTGTGTGTGACCGATCAATAAACTCTTTAAACAAACAAAAATATTTCTTATATTTTATGGTATTCACTTTCTTAGTGTCTTATCACATCTTCACCTTTTTGTTTCATTTATTACATGAAATGCTGCTTGATAATCTCTATGAAATTAATCAAGGAACAAAATCCTAAACCTTTGTTAACTTGCTTCATTCCATATAAGAAATTTTGATTTTAAACATGCTTTGTATTATGCAGTTCAGTGAATTCAACAATTTCTGCCCTTACTGTGAGGAGTTACATAATGCAGGCATAATCAAGTGGGTTTCATTTTAAGGAGCTCTTTAGACATTACAGATGTGCATGTGTGTGTGTGTGTGTGTGTGTGTGTGTGTGTGTGTGTTTGCTTAGGATTGTTACAGGTTTTACTGGAAGAATGTAATTAGCTTATTTTAGTTTCAATTATTTAGTCCAGCTGTCCTGCCCAAAATGAGCCTATGGCTCTGTAGAATGGAATGTCCTCCCGAGAGCAGAGGGATTTGGGGAAAAAAAAGTAGCTTGAAGGCAGGAAACCTCTCCATTTGGGAGCTCACAAATAAAAGTTTAATGCTAGCTGATCACGCTCCCTATGTGCTTGAAAGCCCTAAACCAATCAGCCAGCTTTACCAAGGGGCTGGGACTCCAAACAGCAGTAATGCAGAACAGGAAAGACACGAATGAGAGAGCTACAATGAAGAATACTGTGACAGGTTGTGGTCTCTCTCTATCTCCAGCTCTCTTCCTCAGTGTGCAGGATGTGCAGCAATCAGGGAAACGGGCTCCCCTGCAATATATGCACCCAATATAAGTTATTCATTCTGAAGCAGAGATACCAGACTGAGCTTTATCTGTGGCTTGTTTCACTGCTAATCACCAATTTACAGTTTTTGTTATTGCATCAACTGGGTGCCTCTGGTGCCTGTCTCTCTCTCTCTCTCCCCCCTCTGTCTTTGTATTTGTCTGATATGGGTGTGAAGGAGGGCCAGGGGCTGGACACATCAAGGGCGTCAGTGTCTGTCTGAGTGCGGGTGGGGGCTGGGTATCAAAAAAAGTCTGAGTTCCTTGTGAACATAATGGCCACAGTATTTTCTAAAAGAAGTGAAAACTTTTACTCAGACATACTAATTGTTAGTGTGAGTGGGGCGAAAGTAAAAAAAAAATTACTCAAATATACTAATTGTTAGCATAAGTGCAGCAAAAGTAAAAAAAAAATAGAGATAGTGCAAGCACAAAGTGTTTCCAGGTGGAGTGCTTCTGATTCTCAGGCTCAGAAGCCACTATTGACACCTTCTCAAGTTGTACGCTCACAAGGAATGACATAGTCATTTTCTCAATGCAATAGGTCTGCATGACTATGCCCACTGCAGCCCTAAAAAGGGATGGCATTCATTAGTATGCAGATGATTGAAGGCAGACTGTATGGGGAACATCTGGCAACATTTTTAAGATGCTAAATAGCTTTTGAAAGGATGTTTGGGCACTGAGAGGTGAAGTCAGGTGATATCACAAGGTAGGTATAATCCAAAGTCCCATGTCTGAAAGCAGTTTCAGACAACTGGATGAACTTTGCTATGGGAAAGTGACATCACATCTTCACTCAACCAAATCACCAGGAAGAGACAGAGAGAGGGTATAAAAGCTTTCACACATACATTTGTAGGGCTGCAGTGGGCATAGCCCTGCAGTCCTTTTATGAACACTGAGAAAAGGACTTCCCATTCTTTCCGAACAAACATGTTAGATTGCATCACAGTCGCCTCCATGTCTGTGAAGCAGTTCACCCATGTTGTCCCTACTGACCACAGCACTGCACTATTTCATAGTGCCAGCATTCACAGCAGAACACAGCACACTCTGTCATGTTCAAGATGACTACCATACTGTACTGTGCATGCGCTAACAGTCGCACATGTGCAGTAGAATGCAGCAGCCATCTTGGTAAAGGCAGAGTGGGCTGTGTTCCACCATGACCACCGATACTTACTTATGTATATATTTTTTAATATTTTAGAAATTCCCCTCACCTGCCCCTCCATCTCAGCACCCACCACCCGACACCCCCCCCCCAGAAACATAGAAATAACACTGGGGTGCCCAATCCCCCAGTGTTGTGATCAGAGATCATCAATGTTTTTTCTGACACTAGTGGTGCCCAGTCCCACAGTGTCACGATTAGGGATTGTCTGTAATTTTTTCTTGTTTGTTTGCTTTGTCATCTATAAAAAATGGAATGGTCCATCAATGTCTGCCCCACAAAACTGTAACACTGGGGGTGCCTAATCCCACAGTGTTGTGATCATCGCCTCTCTTTTTTTTTTTTCACCTGTGTGGAAAAAAGTCTATTGATGTCTTTTGCAGTCATTCCTTACCCCCATCTGACCCTTCCACTGAGCATTCACCACTCCATACCCCACAGGCCCTTACTTACCCATTGGGGGTCCAACACTATAATCCTGTCTGGAGCACAGACACATCTTCACTCTTCAAAGCCAGACCACAAACTGAAGACACAGGTATGCAGTTTACTCTGTTTCAATGGGGGTTTGAACTAAATGCCATAACCTGGGCATTTTTATATATGTTTGGCCCAAATGTTCAGCATGCCTTCTTTGGGACCCCACCTCATGAACAATGTCACTGTTGTTAGCCAGACCTGTCCTGAAAGGTGATTTTGCAGTTCCTGTGCAAAATCACCGTTCTGCCCTTGTTCATGAGATGGGCTCGTAAGAAGGCTATGTTGAAAATTTGGTGTAATAATACTGAAAAACAACAAAGTTAGGAGCCAATGTTGAATTTTGCAAATGCAGCCTCATAACTTTGGTACTTTTCAATATTTTTACCCTAAATTTAAAACATAGCCATATCTTTACGGTACCCCATGACTGTGATAGCTGTCATTTTTCAAATCCTGTCCAAAATGTTTTTTTTTACATCCTGAAAGGTGATTTTGCGGTCAGCATGAAATCATCTTTTGGGCACCAGTTGAAGATTTTCCTTACCCTTGTTAATGAGGTGGGGCCATAAGAAGGCTATGTTGGAAATTTGGTGTAAAAACATTAAACAACAAAAACGTTATCAGCCTGTATTGATTTTTGCGAATGCAGGCTCATAAGTTTGGTAATATTCAATATTTTTACCCCAAATTTTCCACATAGCCATTTCTTTACAGCACCTCATGAATGTGACAGTTGTCATTTTTTAACTCTGGCCCAAAATGTGTTTTTACATCCCGAACATTGATTTTGCAATCCCTGCACAAAAATGCCTTTAAGCCAGGAGTTGAACATTTTGGCTGCCCATTCTCATGAGGTAGAGTCATAACACGGCTATGCTGAAAATCTGGTGTAAAAATATTATAAACCATCACATTTATGAGCCTATGTTACATTTTGCAAATGCACACTTGTTCTTTCGCTTTTTGCTGGAGTATTGTTGGGACTGGATCAAAGGAAGAGAGTCAGACTGTGTGTCTTTAGAGAGACAGAGACTTAAGAAAACAAACCCTAGTGTGAACAATGAGGTAGAACACCTTGTAACTGGTAAGGAAGATAGGATTGTTTACTTGCATACGTGTGGAAGCTTTCTTTTTTATAATCCTGTATGTGTACTGTTGTTCAACTATGTGTAAACAGTGTTAACACCTGTATATTACTGCTGTATTTGGACAACCAGCATTTAGTGATAAATTAGGTAATCTTCTAAGACTGAAGCAGTTGGTTGTTTTTGATTACATCTCAATGGGAAGATTTTTCATATCCTTCATATTAATGTATTATTAATAATGTTGTTATAGAACTTATAGTTGGTCTTTGTACACCCAGCTTACTAACCAGAATACCAAGGATTGGCAGAAAGGTTTGTTGTATAAAGAGGGTTGCCCATCTAAAGAGGCAGACCCCATTGCCACAAGGCCCAGATAATGCTGATAGTTTCTGGCTCCTGCCCTTCTAAAAACTTCTACAGTGCTAGTGCATGTTTAGTATTCGTCCTTTAATTATATTTCAGCCTGCTTTAAGCAATTCCTTGCACTTTGTTAAGAGCTTTAATCTTGATATAAAAAAGTGACTTAAATTGCTTCTGTCTGTACTAAAAATTTGTTCTGCATACTGTTAGTGTTTAAACACACTTTTAATTTAGGGACATAAATTGCTTCTTGGCACCAAGAAATGTCCTGCATCGTGTTAGCAGCTCTAAGTACATATGAAATGCTGGTGCCTGAAACTGCTTCAGCCTTTAGCAAAAAAAGCTAGAAACATGTTTCAATTGTAAGAGCTTCCATGTCCTGCATAGTGTTAGTAGCTCTAAGCACATTTTAAATTAAGGAGTTAGAAGCTACCTCAGCCTTTAAAAAATTAAAAAAGTAGCTTTAATGCATGTCTTATATCCAGGAGCTTTAAACTACATTCAGACTAAAGCAAAGAATGTCCTGCAGACTGTTTTGTGCATTAAGGTCCGATTAAATATAATCCGAATTGTGTATGTACAATCAACAGGTGACGTAATCTTGTGCTGCTTTGTGCCCAAAAATAATGCACCCACTTCTCTTTCCTTCTCACACAGTATTTGTCAGTGGTCGCGAGGACCTACCACCCCCCCCAGCTGGAGACCCACCATTTGGATTCACAGCAGGTATGGCTCAGCACTAAAACGTGCCCACAAATTTGAACTGCGTGAGTGTGAGTAAAGCAGTCCCTGCCGGCGCTCCACACCAGCTACCCAACCACCCTCACCACCACCCTTGGCAAACTCTGACTTATATAGTCTTTGTCATGTGAGGGAAATAACCTATCAGCCCACTTTCCTAGTAGCAGATTATGTGCTAGATTCTTCAGTGGCCGCTGCACTCCAATCCCACTGCCTAACCTGTGCAAGCAACATGCTGCCTGTGTTTTACGCCACATTATGCCTGCTTACACCCCTAGCTCCCCTCCCACCAGCCTCACATCCTCAAATGCAGCCAAACCCAATCTCATTAGGCACTGATGCAACTCCTCCTCCCCATCATATAACATCCACCCCAGTGCTGCAGCAGCATCGTTACTCCCAGACCAACTGGCTTCTTAGTGCCTCCATCCTGCCAACCTCCTTTTATGCAGGTCTTTCAGTACTAATCACCTCCCATTTAAATAACTCTTTGCAAACCCCTAAACAAGTTCCAACCCCTCACAAGCCCCTATGGGGCTTCTTTAAAGCTAAACAATTCTTAGTGTTGCTGCTCCTCCTGTCCGGGGACATTGAACTCAACCCTGGCCCAACCCTCACCAAATCCTACCTACCTATCACATTACCAAGGAGTTTAAAAATCATGAACCTCAACATTTGTACTATCCTGAACAAAATCACAGCCCTTCAACCTATTGTTCTATCACTCTACCCAGATGTTCTGATTATCTCTGAAACCTGGCTGTAGCCCCACCATTTGAACACAGAAGTTTCTATACCCAGCTACTCGCTCATTCGACAAGATCACCTGGGCAAAGAAAAGGGGGAGGCGTTGCCATGTACATCTCCTCTATGCTCCAGTTCACCCTGGTACAGCTCTCTATGCCCATTCAGTCCATCAACTCCTTGCTAATCAAACTCTCACTCCCATACTCTATTTCTCTATATATTGCTGGGTCCTACTGTGCCCCCCCGACACATCCCTGCCCAACATGCTGGACCATCTGGGTGCCCTAAAGTCAACTACTTTGGGGGGGGGGCG
Source organism: Neoceratodus forsteri (assembly GCA_016271365.2). NCBI lineage: Eukaryota > Metazoa > Chordata > Ceratodontiformes > Ceratodontidae > Neoceratodus > Neoceratodus forsteri. The sequence continues at coordinate 875,613,999 of CM057450.1, forward strand.
AGTTACATATTCTAGGGAATTTCAATTTCAGCTGGCTCACAAACAACAACTCTAAACTGCATGGCCTAGTCACTGCCCTAAACCTCACCCAGCAAATTTCAGAACCCACTCACCTAAATAATAATTCGCAGAACCATTCCCTCTTGGATTGGGCACTTACCTCACACCCCCATTGGATCATCGAAACTGGACTTCTCCCAGACTCCCTAAGTGATCACCATATGATCTACATGATTAAGAAAATCTTCAGGCCCAAGGCACCTCCACCACGGACGTTGCTCACTAGGTCGTACAGAGCCCTCAACCTTGAAACACTGCTAAGCGACCTGACACATATTGATTGGTCCTTCATCCCACAGGCACCTTCCCTCAACTCGGCCCTAGAATTCTTTAAGGATACCTTTCTTGCTGTATGGAACACCCACGTGCCCCTCAGAAGGACTCGGGTAAGGGGTGCCCACCTGCCCTGGGTCTCTGCCAATATCATTGATCAATTCCACGCAAGGGGCAATGCATGGAAAATGTACAAGGCAACTGGTACCCAGGTGGCACTCCAATTATACCGGACACTTCGTAATTTCTATACTAGACAAATCCATCAAGCTAAAGCTAATTACTTCAAGGCTTCCTTCCACACAAACCTAAATCACCCAATGAAATTCTGGAAAACAATCAAGTCACTTTTCTCTCCCCCAGCCCAACCACCCACCCCCACACTAAATGTAGATGGCTCCATTGTCTCTGAACCAGGGGAAGTGGCATCTGTTTTCAATACCATCTTCACTAGGTACACATCCTCTCTTCTAGCCTCTTTACCGCACCCCTCCAAGTGTGTTCCCCCCTCAAAGCCTACATCCTCCCAGGCTACTGGCTTCTCGTTTCACTGGGTTACCCTACCCATTGTGTTGAAAGCCCTGTGGCCACTCAACCCCCTCTAAAGGTAAATGCTCCTCAGGAATTGATTCTAAAATACTACACTTATCTGCCCCAGCTATTGCCACCCCGCTGGCCGATCTGTTCATTCTCTCATTTTCTCTTGCCGACATACCTTCCGACTGGAAGCACACCACTGTCATCCCCCTTCTGAAAGGGGATGACCCCTCCTCACCAGGAAACTACTACCCCATCTCCCTACTTCCCATCCTAGCCAAATTACAGGAGCACCTTGTCCTAGAACAGCTCTCCTCCTTCCTTGATGCCTCCTCTTTCTTCACACCCTACCAGTCAGGGTTCAGGAAATCACACTCCACCATTACCTCCCTGCTAAGGCTCACCAACACCATCCTCACTGGCATGGATAAAGGGCACACCATCTCAGCCATTTTTGTCGACCTCGCAAAAGCCTTCGACACAGTCTCCCACTCACTCCTACTCTCCAAGCTCTCTAGTGCCGGACTCACGGGTGCTACCACTAGATGGTGTCACTCATACCTGGTTGGTAGATCACAATCAGTAAGAACTGGACCTCACACCTCCACCACCTTCCCCGTCACTACTGGGGTCCCCTAAGGCTCGGTCCTTGGCCTGTTACTATTTCTCTATCTTTTTAAATGACCATCCCTCAGTCTGCCCTCACACGTCCATTCACTTGTATGCTGATGACACCATACTGTATGCATCAGGCCCCTCCTCCACGGAAGTGGCCTCTATACTCCAGCAGGATTTCAATAGGGTACAGCACTGGTTTTGCTCCAACCAGATCTTTCTTAACTCCAAGAAAACATTCTCCCTAACCTTTGGAATGAGACAAAGGCTCTCCCGGGCTCCATTCTACTCCTAATTTCCTCACCACCAGGGGACTCCTCTAGAGACTTGCACCTCCTCCAAATATCTCGAGGTCTGGCTTGACTAGCACCTTGACTTTTCCACTCATATTGACTAGATCCACAAGAAACTGTGCCCTAAACTAGGAGCCTTATATCAGAACAAGGACAGTATCCCTCTGGCAACCCATAAAGAAATTGTTCAGAAGATGATCCTCCCTATACTTGACTATGGGGATATAGTCTACAGCGCTGCACCCAAGTCAGCCCTAGCCAGCCTTGATCCTCTCTTCCACTCCTTCTGCTGCTTTGCCCTTGACTGTCCCCCAATGACTCATCACTGCAACCTCTACAGGTCCCTTGCACTAACATCGCTCCAGGATCATAGACACATCCACAGCATCAGGACCACAGCAAAATTCTGGGCACAGTCTCTTCCCACCTACCTTGAATCTGCCCTCTCAGCCCTGTCACAGCCCGTTTACTCCCTCAGGAGTGGAAACTCCTGGCTTCTCCATGTTCCACATATGTCCACATCCAAGGGCCAAGTGGCATTCAATTACCTCATGCCAAAGCTTTGGAATGCACTACCGGCAGGCATTTGGAAGTTTACCAACAGTTCCCATAAAAATCACCTCTTCAAAGCACATTTCTCCTCAACATGAATTTGCACATAGGGCCACCAAGGGGCTGGTACCCCAGGTCACCTTCTCTTATGTAGAGCCTCTAACTGTGCAGCACCCTATGCTACTGCCTAGTGCTCACAGCACTCTGCCCAAGGCTAGTAATTATGATTAAGTAGATCAGAGTTAGGGATGTCACATGCAGTCTCCACACTGTACTGTGGTAATTAAGGTTCTTCTCTTTTTTTGCCTCTGTGTTTTTATTCCTATTCTACAACATATTGTATTACTCCACCATACATTGCCATGCAAATGTCCATATGGTTGCTCATGTACTGTTGCACCCTTCTTTGCCCTGGCTGTTTTTTCTGCATCTGTATATATTGGCTGTACTTCATATTGCCTGTTACTATCTGTATATTATATCTACCTACTATTTGTATATATCTGTATCTGCATACTATGTACAATTTACTTGTGACTATTAGTTGTATGCGCCATTGTCCCCTTCCCCCAGGATGCATCTGGAATCGAGTGGTACCCCACTCAGTATGCCTTCCTTGTAAAACTCTTAAATAAATAAATAAATATGTGTGGAAAGTTCAGGGAGGCAGGGGAAGTGGGGGAAGGGGGAGGAGGGGAATGAAGAGAAGCAGAACCAAAGAGTATCAGGATTGGAAGAGGAGGACCTGATGAGGCCACGAAAGGGGTGGGGAAAGGGGAGTGGTGGAAACAGTGAGGTGGCAGTAGGAGAATGGCCAAAGGAGCTAAGGGGGTGGCACAAAAGGGGCCCCTTAAAAAGGGCTGCACAGCAAGGGGAGCTCACAAAATTACTCTGAGAGATTTTTCACACCCACCCACCCTGAAGGAAGGAGCAGAGGGCTCTGTGGTAGGTGGAACACAGGGTGTCACTGTGGGAGGTGGAGCACAGTGGCAGGCTGCTAACATTGACTGCTGAAGGTGGACAGCAGTGGAAAAAGGGGGAGTAGGACAGGAAAGAAGAGGAGGTGAAAGGGAAAAAACAATCAAATGACAGCATTGAGAAGCAAAAGACAGGGGTACAGTGTTTACGCTCGTACCCCTTGACAGCATAAGAGGAAGAGGCAGAGCCCCCCCAGGATGTACGTCTGGGGGCAGAAGAACAAGAAGAAAATGAGAGAATGTAGCAGTTGAACAGAAATATAGATGTATATACTGTATAGAAATATAATGTGGAAGACAGGAGAAAATGTAAATGGGAAAAGTATTATGTGATGACAATGTATTATTAAAAATGATTTGACAAACCAGTAAAATTATTGCCAAACTGAGCAACCACACTTAAGTTGTTTGAGTGTCTTTATTGGAAGGGTTCTGGAGACAATAGCTTCCTGTGTGGTCTACTTTGTATGCCACAAATACCCTGAAAACAAATCAGCTAATTATGCTAGATTTTGACAAACCTTATTGTCTTATTGAAGGTACAACTATTATACAATGTCCACTTGTCTAGCCAGGATTTCACTTTTGAGTGTCAAATTAACTTTGCTTGTCCCTAAACTCATTTTTACAGTATGTTTTCTAAAAATCCACATGCTCTGCGGATGTTATTAGTGATAACACCAAACCCTGAATTTTCACTTGAGAACATATGAAGAAGTGAGTCTTACACCAAGGTTCTTTCATTTATAAATTTGTTTAATGTACTACATGTGGGTCATCCACCAAATCCAAGCTCTCTGAGTGAGATTTTGCAGTTTATTGCATGACAAGTTGGGGTAGTTGCCATTGGATTACAATGAGTTTATGCAGTATTCTGCAAGAAATCACATCAAAATCTGAGATAAAAACACTTGATGCTGGTGAAGAGCACTGCAAAGTACACGGCATTAACATTCACAAATGTTACACAAACCTACGTTAAGGTTTCAAATAATATAATATCATGGAGCAACTATTTTCAATAAACAATAACAGTGTTTTGGTTTGTTAACATTCACTTAAAATAGTTCAGAAATGCATTCCTGCAGAGAGCATCAGTGGGCAAAATATACATATTTTTCAATTGTTCTAAAAGAAAATGTGAGAAACAATGATGGTGTCACCTTTGATCATTTTTGAGTGGTCAATACATTCTAATGAAAACATATAGCAAATTTCCTGCTACTGTAGGTATGAAGAACAGTAGTGATGGATGGTCCACACTTAGATTTAAGTAATATTCACAACTACGTACCCCATTTGACAGTTATAGGCACTTTACTATCAAAAATGCTGGTGCCTATGTAAACAATTTAAAAACATATCTATATTACATTAACAAGTGACATATATTTGTTAAAACTATATCTTCAACATTCTTTATTAAAGTTGCATGAGAAAAGGATCTTTTCCATGCCATTGCTCACAGTGGCTCATTCCACACTTTATATCATGATACTAATAGTTTATGGGTCCAGTTGGAGGGACTCTTATGATATAAGAGTGCCACCTCAAGTGTTCCTAGGACACGAGGACTGCAAACAAAAGGTGAGCAGTTCTGTTGTCCTCAGGACATTTTCATTCACAAGAGTGCAGTGCACACAAATATGTAGCCCAAACAGAAGAGAAACATAAATATGAAATAAGTGCCTCAGCTGGGACTGGAACCCATACTGTCCAGAATATCATTCCAATTGTGCGACCAGCTGCATCACCAGATTCAGATTTCTGATTTTTATTGTTATAAAACATGTATGAAACACACAGTTTATCACATGGGCAATACTTAAAAACTGACAGCTTACACTTAAAAAATATACTTTTACATTACATGCCCAGAATAGTAAACATTTTATGTGCAAATTTAGCTAAAGAAAAATAATTTCCTTTTTTCTCAGAGAATAGCAATTCCTCTGTTTTCTTATCTAATATATCCTGATCATTCGTGATACATGGTAAGATATATTTCCTTCTCTCTTCCAACAGCAAAGGGTAGTCTAATAATAAATGTACCATTGTTCTGTTTACATTTGTCACATTTACAGAATTCATCCTGTCTGGTTCCAATCCAATAACTATTCCAGCAATTTTGTTTCTTAAGTATAACTAGTCTCAAAAGGCATAGCGGGTTTCTATCTATTTTATTTTCAACAAACTCTAAATAGCATTCCACTTTCTTATATGTCTTTACCTTCTTATACAATCTCCTTTCTGATAGATACTCTATCTTTTCCATATCTTTTTGGAAACAATTATCTATAAGCCTCTGCTTTGCACTTTCTACATACAGACCCACATCTCCAGAAGTCTCCTCCTCCAGATTGGCTCAAGGTCCAGTTGCCTTAATTTGTTATTAAGTACATTAAACCATGTTTTTTGTATCCTAAACTGTTAACTTCTTCCCAGCATTGCTTTGGAAGTCTACCCTCTTCTATTACTTTACCCTAATGCTTTTCTGATTGCCTATTGTTCAATTGTTTTCATTCCAGATCCTAACCTAAGAACTGCAGTGGGGGTATCATTAGGTAACCCTAGTGTAAGTCTAATGAAAAAATCTGTACAGTTTCTAGCATCTGCAGATTACTGGATATTCCCCATACTTCGCTACTGTACAAAATCTAGTCATTAAACTTGGCCTCAAATGTCGCCCGCATTGCTACAAATGAGTTTCCTCCATATTGTTTTGCAAACCTATTAATTGCTTTTGCTGATCTTATCCCAGCCTCTTTCATTTTTAATACATGATTTTTCCTAATTCTATTTTTACTGAATGTCACTTCCCAGTATGTAAATTCTACTACCTCTTGCTGTTCTATATTTTTCATTACCCATCTTTCTTCTGCTTTTTTTCCTTATTTCCTTGGGCCATTATTTTACTTTTTGCTGGGTCTACCATTAACTTTAGTACTTCCAGATGCTCAATTGTAAGGGATAATCCTCTCTTAAGGCCCACTGGTGTTCTTGATAACAGAATAATATCATCTGCATATAATAAAATGTGTATTTTTTGCTTGATAATGTGTGGGCTATGTGTATCTATATTTTAACCAGAGTTTCAGTGTAAAGTGCAAATAATGCTGTAGCCAAAAGACATCCTTGTTTGACAATTTTATGAATCTGAATTGATTCAATTACTGCTCTCTGCCTTGTTGTTCTTATCCTAGCTGAAGTATTTGAATGTAACATTTTTAAAATCAGTAATAATCATGGATCAATGGTCAGCTCTTTCAAGATCTGCCATAGAATTTCTCTACTTATGTTATCAAAAGCTGAAGTAATATCTAGAAATGCTAAGTACAATTTCTCCTTTTTATGTTCCACATATTTATGACTTAGAAAGTCCAGGATAAACATATTATCTATTGTGTTATAGGATTTTCTCAAACCAGTTTTATATACTGATATTAGTTTTTTTCCCATTATCCATGTTTCTAATATTTCTAAGATAATTCTAGTATATATCTTCATTGAGGTATACAACAGGTTACTAGATCTACAGCATGCCGAGCTTGTTCTGCCCCCCTCTTAAATAAGGGTATCATTAGTACTTCTTTTCAACAGTTTGGCATTATAAGATTGTTGTTAATATAAGTATATATGGGAGCTAATATTTTTTCCCCACCATTCTGGATTGGCCTTAAAAACTTTTGCTGGTATTGTATCGATACCTGGTGATTTGTTATTGTTTTGTTTATTTATTGACCATATTACCTCTCCTTCTGTTACCATAGGCCAAGGTTCCACTATACATCCCTCTTCTTGAATAATTTCTTTCATTACCACTCCCCAATACATCTTACTATAATATTCAAACCATTTCTGTGACATAATCATGCATTCAGTATTTATTTCTCTATTGTTTGTTTCAAATACCACAAAACTTCAGAACTGTTTGCAATCCCTATTTGTTATTGCCCATTGCAAGCTTGACCATAATTTATTTCTATACAGCCTCTTCTTTTCTTTCAACAATCTTTAATAATCTTTCTTGAATTTGATGTATGCTTCCCTTATTTCCAAGTTAGTAAGCCCTTTACTACATTTCCCTGCTTTAATCACCAGTTTCCTTGTTTCTTCACATTCTTTATCATACCATCCTTTATTTCCCATCTTCCCCTGTATTTGATTAATGCTGTCCTCTTTACCTAGAGAGTGTACTATAGTTTTTTAAATATGTTCTCGGTTCTGTAGCCACTAAATATTCCCAGCTTTATTAACCAAATGAATTATTAATTTGACATTCTCCCTTATAATTCTAGTCTCTTTCATTAATAAATTACTTTTTCCTTTGCTAAATGGATCCCATCTTTATTTTATTTTTTTTTTATTTAAAATCACTACGTTAGTTTGCATCATTTACTGTTTCCCTGCAACACAAATAAGTGTTTGACTTATTTAAGATTCATAGTCACTGAGATGGGAAGTTGTCACTCTCCAATTCTTCTTTCTCAATAAATTCCTTTACTGTGTTAAATGGCTGCACATCTATAAGGGCAGTATCAATGACTGAACCACCATGTTTTGTTGGAAATGTATAATTACTCTGAAAATCTCTCTTTGTTTTCCCATTCAAAATTCTCATTCCACTATCCACTGCAAATTTTAGCAGTCACCCCCCCATTTAATTTCTTGTCCTTTGAGTCCCTAATCGGGATAGCTAGTATATCATCTACCTCCCATTTGCTAGAATAAACTTCTATACATTTCACAATTCTTGCATTGATATCACCCATAATACATATCAGACTAGAACCAAAGCTTTCCATTAACCTTTCCATAGTTAGAGAGCGCTTTTTAAATATCTGATTCCCTAGTGCAATAATTAGTTTTGGAACAAAATACACATTTAGACATATCGTAGTATGCTTGTCCTTATCCCCTAATATACTACCCATTAAGTATGGGTTATGCAGCTCTAACCTGTGTGCATCAGCAAATGCTTCTGATGAAATAAAGGTTACCATGCCTCCACTTGCACAACCATGTTTTATCTTTTTTTTTTTTTGCTGGGGAATAATGTACAATAACCTTCCACCATATTTGCATCTACTCTCTCCAACCATGTTTTCTGTAACAGAATGACCTCAGATTTTTAATACACAATAACCACTTTACATCTACCAACTCAAAAGTTTGATTTTTCTGTTTTCTTTTTTATTTGGGGTTAACGAGTCATTCCTGCCTAATCACCTTGTTGAGCCTAACTCGATTAGAGGAATACTATTGTCTTGGCTTTCCTCTAACTCTATATTTGGAGTTAAATTGATTTCCATTTCCCATCTATCAGACTGTGCATTATTAATTGGAGATGATGTAGCTAATGCTGATAGGAAACTTGTCTCTAACACTACACTAGCATTTATTCTAGGGCCTCTATGCTCATGTCCCCTTATGAAAACTTCTGCTTCCTCCTCTCAGTCATTGTCAAAAGAATGTATTGTTACCCTTTGCTGTAAATATTCAATTATTCTTTGCAGTTTCTGTATAGTAATCTGGTCATGTTACTCAGACCTATCTTGCTTTCCGGTTTGTAATGGCTTTTCCTTCTCTTTACTTTTCAACAGTGTATGTGGAAACCAGGGACTCCCAGAAACACCTTACTCTTTCTTTAATGTACAGTCTGGTGCTGCACAGATAATTATATTTTCATTCACAAGGGTGCAGTGCACATATACATGGAACCCAAAAAAACAGAAGAGAGAAAGAAATAAGTGCCTCAGCTAGGATTTAAACCCATGCCACCTGGATTATCATTCCTATTGTGCTACCAGCTGTGTCAGCAAGACAACTGGAAACCTGGGACTCCCAAAAGCACCTTACACTTTCTCTAATGCATAACCTGGTGCTGCACAGATAATTACTCTTTCATTCACAAGATGCAGTGTGCACATATATAGAACCCAAGCAAGCAGAAGAGTGAAAGAAAAAAGTGCTTCTGCTGGTATTTGACCCAGGCCGACTGGAATACAATTCTGATTGTGTTATCAGATGCACCATGAGGCAACTGAAAACAGTGAACTTCCAGAAGCACCTTACTCTTTTTCTAATGTCCAATGTTGGATTATAAGGGCACAAGAGGTAAAACTCTTAGATCCATAAGTGGCCTCCAACTGGACTCATAAAATTATTATAAATCATATTGCATTAAAATAACTTATTGTTTTCTTCTGATATTGACAGCATTAGCAGTAGAGATGCAGCAAATTTAAATTCCACCTGTGACATGCCTGCAAAGTGGGTACTTTGCATTGTCATCCCACTACACGCAGTGGCCAGCATGAAATGCCCATTTTGTTCTGCGATTATTACTTTGTGTTGTCATTCCACTTTAACATGAAGTAAGCAAGAGGGACAACAATATTGGCAGCCCCCCACACACAGTCACTAGAATTAATGTGCATCCCCAAAATGCTACTGTTGTTTTGTGTCCAGAAAATTTCCCAGTGCTGATGAAATGAAATGAGAGCGTAATAAGAAATGCAAAGTCTCTCAGAATTAATGGCACACTCAGTCATGTGTGCAGTGGTCAGACACAGTTACCAAAATTATTGTCTATCCCCAAAATGCTACTGTCTTGTGTCCAGAAAATCTTCCAGTGTTGGCAAAGTGAAATGAGAGCATAACAATAAATGCAAAGTCTCCCATCTTAGAGATGCAGCAAATTTAAATTCTGCTGGCTAAGTGCCAGCGAAGTGGGCACTTTGCATTGTCACTCTGCTACATGGAGTGGCCAGCATAAAATGCCAACTTCACCTTGTTATTGTGATTGTGACTTCTCATTGTCATTCCACCTTAACACGAAGTAAGGTGGAGTGACAACAATATTGGCAGCTTCTGGGCCTCCACACATCACATGGCTTACAGTACTGTAACTCACATGCTGTACAGGAATGTGAATGCCTATGGCTGTAGTTCCCCGATGATGATGACTTGTATCACAAAACTCCCCAATTTGAAAACTCATATCAATGATTACAGTGGTGAAGCCTGGAGAGATAATACAAAACAGGCTTACATGCAAGTAACTAGTAAAAAATGTATTTTGTGAATCATGATGTGATTGTAAATCATGACTGCATTAATGACCATGAAATGTGAATTTATTGTTCTCAGAGTTGGAGTTGTTGAGTGTCTGGTGTGAGATAACAAGTTATATGAAACTGTATGGGAATATGAATGCCTACGGCTGTACTTCCCTGATGACCTGTATCACAAACTCCCCAATTTGAAAACTCATATCAATGAGTACAGTGGTGAAGCCTGGAGAAATACTACAAAACAGGCTTACATGCAAATAACTAGTAAAAAAATTAATTTTGCGAATTGTGATGTGATTGTGAATCTTGACTGCATTCATGACCATGAAATGTGAATTTATTTTTCTCTGAGTTGGAGTTGATGAGTGTGTGGTGTGAGATAACCAGTTATATGAAACTGTATGGAAACGTGAATGCCTATGGCTGTACTTCCCTGATGACCTGTATCACAAAACTCCCCAATTTGTAAACTCATATCAATGAGTACAGTGGTGAAGCCTGGAGAGATACTACAAAATAGGCTTGCATGCAAGCAACTAGTAAAAAAATTAATTTTGTGATTCATGACATGATCATGAATCATGACTGCATTAGTGACTGTGATGATGATGAAGAACGTGATTTGTATCACGAGTGACTGAGTCGTGATGATGACTCTGAATTAGAAATGCATCTTAATGAGTACAATTTTCATGCAGAGAGATATGCACTGCACCACACTAGTACTCTGAAGGAAAGCCAAAGAAACAACTGTGACTTAAGTTACAGAAGGAGATTGGGCCCTAAAGATATGCAAATGCACAGATTAAGATTGTGCTGTGCACTGAAGAGATGCAGACACAAAGGCATAGCAACACCACCTAACCAGTGCTCACTGTCAGAAATCCAAATCTGGAAAACAATGCCTTTTGCCAGTTAGGGGGGTAGTGCACGGCAATAACAGTGCACTACCAGTAAATATGCCATGAAGCAGTATAAAAAAATCATGCACGTGTGGTGGATAGCATGTTCACACTGCTGCAATTACTCTGTGGCACAATAAAAGGTATCTGATTTAATGGCACACATTGCACACACACACACACACAGTACAAGTAATGTGTAGCAAACGGAAAACCTTTAGTAATATAACCAAATGTTTTAAACAAACTGAAATTATACACTGCTGCACAACAACATCAGCAAAAACATGTCAAGAATTATTGAAAATATTACTGTGTGTACATTAACATAGTAAGAAAAGTATAACTAAAATGGAAAGACTGCCTTTTCTCCCAGTTAATCTACCTACACCACAGATACACCCCTCCCCCAAAGCACACTTCACAGTACACAAACTGACTGTTCTAAATTAACATTTAAAATCCACACACAAACAATAAACGCTCAATGGTATGAGCACAGGAGGGTTTCCTACAATCGATGTATTAAATTTTGAGCAAAAAAATGGCTCAAAAAGGCTTTTTAACAGTTTTTAGAGGATTTGAATCACACAGCTCTGAGAGGAAACTGTCTCCATCTTCCACTACACACACACTACGCAGAACTGAGGCTGTGCAGAACAATCTAGAGCCCATGTGACCTGCAATCCCATAAAGCACTGCAAATTTGCCTTAGAGCTCAATAACAAGGCAAAGTGATGCGAAGTACATTGATTTCAATGTTACTTCACCTTAAAATTGGTGGAGAAGTGGTTTTGGGAAGGTGGAATAATGCAAAGTCATTGGTTTCAATGGACTTCGAGTTCCTCATCATGACACGAAGTACTCCACTTCACGTTGCAGAGCACTTCACGGATTCTGTGTTACTCCATGAATCACTTTGTGGAGCGAATTTCAGCCACTTCGCCCACCACTAATTAGCAGACAGTGAGTAGCCAGTTACAGTAGCTCAACATGCAACTGGAGGAATCTCTGTGATTGGTCAGGAGCATCACAAGTATAGAAAGAGATGGTACTAAGACAAAAAGGATCCATCCTTACATTTTGCCTCTGCTAAGGTTTCAGCATAGTGCCCAGTAAACTGAGGGACTCTGCCAAGAACTTAAGGAAGAGGGTGAGAGATGTCATTAGGAGTGGGCTCTCCTGTTGCTGAAAAGTCACTTCATTTCCACTCTTAGTTGCTGCCATGAACCATTACAACCCCTTTCTCCCAACATGTCCTTCCACCCTGAACACCATCATCTAGACTGACTGAGGGCCCATCCCATTAATGTCACACATCACTTCCCTGCCTCCTTATCAAGTGGCCAGTAAGTTGAGAGCAGGGAACTGCCAAGACTTGTAATAGGAGAGTGGGTTACAGCAGTAGGAGCAGGTTCTCATGTTGCTGAAAACTCTGATGAGTAGGCTATATTAAATTTTGTGTTCTAAAAATATATGATGTATTTACAACTGCCTAAAGTGGGTATTAAACAGTTTAGAGACACTATTAATATGTTGGTTACTCTTCACTCCCTGAACCTACTGCTCTCTGAAATTTGAATTTGAATTAGCTTACTATATTTGGCTACACATAAAGAGTATGTGTTCTTGGGTTAAAATAAATAATAACTAAACCAACAAGGTTAAATAACACTCATAATCATGCACTAATTGACTGGACTTCAATAAAATAAGTTGATAGACTTAAGATCTCCCAATATCTGCAAAAGTCTATTTGGGGGGAGGTAGCCAGAGATCTGGTAGAGTTGGCAGTGAAAGTACAGACAGGAAAAAATGGCCAGACTGGGTGGGCTAAGCAGTCCTTTTCTGCCAACAAATTCTGTTTCTATCTCTGGCCACTTACCTGATTTTTTTAGTGATGATCAGTAGTTTATTGTATGGCAGTACAGTGCTATTATTTTTAGACCAGAATTTAAAGAAGCACATTTGTATGACTGTTAAATGGTTGTTCTTACTGCCTTTTTATATTATTTACCCAGCATTAATAGGTGTTTTCAGATGCAATACCAAATGTTAGCTCTGTATTACAGAATGTTTTAAAAGAGGTACAAGCATGTGCTCCATTAATAAGACAATGTTTGGAAGCAGATAATTACAAATGGCTAAATAAGGATGTGTTTAAATTACTGTAATAAGGGACAGGGACTATGCAGGAGGACAGGTTGAAAATATTAATTTTATTAATGAATGAATGCATTACACATAACTCTTCAACAAGAGTAAAACCCTATAAACTCTGCAAAGAGTGCCTTCTTTAAAAACAGCTGACAACTAATTTAAGGTTGTTAAGAAACTTCAAGAAATGTTTTGGATTACTTAATTAAGTAACTCAAAAATGCTTCTAGAAGTGTATTAGCAGCCTTATTTAATGTCAACAAGAATATTCTAAACCAATTGTAATTGCTAATGTTTCAGTGGTCATTTTTGTAGTGTGGAAAAATACCAGAGTAAACCACAAGTGTTTGGGAAGAACACAATTCTCCGAGCAATGTTAAAAATGATCTGGATTGCTCAAATGTATATTGAAAAAGTAAATTTTCCTAAAATATACACACTGTTAGATGGCCTAAATATTAATAAAGCTGCTGGGGGATGAACTGATACTTTTTTTTTTAATTAGCAGCACCTCTAGTTGCACTACTAGTGTCAAAAACATAATATTTTGTTTGAAGTTAAGCAAATCTCCAGTTTATGGAAATTTGGTCATGTTGTTCCAGTGCATATAAAGGAACAACATCTATAGTAGGTACAGTAACTACAGCCCAACTGTAATTCATGTGACATCAGCCAAAATTCAACAGAAACTTGTGCATGACCAACTTGTTTATTATCTTGACTGATACAAGAGTGTGGAGAAAAAAATGGCTTTCATAAAGGTTTTAGGATTGACACTGCTTTGGTCAGGTTCAAGGACATGGTATATAGGGCCCTGGATAATGGTACAATGACCAGTGCCATGTCTGTGGACCTGACCAAGGAATATGGTCTTGTGGACCATAATTTGCTTGTACAAAAACTGTGAATTAGGCTTGATTGGTTACTCGTAATTTTGGTATACTGATTATTTAAGTAATAGAAAAGAAAATTGCCGAAGTAATTGCCGTTCTTTTCAAAGCAACTGTGGTTTCCTATGGTGTACCATGTGGTCTGTTCTTGGCCCTCTTCTTTCACATTGTTTTTTAATAATATATTGAAGATCTACAATACAGCAAAAAGTTTGTTGTATGCAGACAATGCAGTACTTACTGTATGCATTAGGCAGGGTGCATAATGACATACTCTGGGTGAGGGATAGAGGAGAATGGTCAATTCTTGTACTCAAAAATCTCTCATCAGCATTTGATACTGTGAACAATGGGTTTCTGTTGCACCACCTAAAGGAGTATGGAGGGCTCACCTGCAAAGTCATCTGCTGGTTTGAGTGCTACCACAGGGACAGGATGCAGATGGTAGTGCTAAAACATTTCTCTTCATGCCCAATGCCCCTGCCCTGTGGCATTCCCTGGAGGTCAGTGCTATTGTCCATGTTGTTTGCAGTATACATGCTGCACCTACGTGGAGCATCACATGGTACAGTCTGGGTTTTTACTGTTATGTAGATGATACCCAGGCTGAATACATGCCTGGCTGAGATCCAGGACTGGATGGTATTGAACTAGTTGAGACTCAAATCAGACAAGAATGAGGTACTGGTGATTGATTCTGGCCACAGCAGGTGAGCAGTGGCAACTAAAGAGGTGACAGGGCTTATACTCTGTGGGGCATGCAAGGCTGGAGGCCCATTTGAAGGTTAAAAATCTTGGGGTCATTCTGGGTGACTGACTAATATTACTAATATTTGAGGTTCAGGTGTCAGCAGTAGCCCAGAGTTACAGTAACATCAGCCAGATAAAATTAATTATCCCCCTCTAAAAGCCTGGTGATCCTTGTGCATGCAATTATAACATCGAGACTTGATTACTAAAATGCCCTATATTTTAAATGGCTCTATGTCATAATGGCAGTCATGGAATAGTGATCACCGTTATGTTGAGTGTACATCGCCAAGAATGAATTTCAGTGATGCACATTCGCAGTGAGGAGCAAGAGGACGCCTGATACCTAGGAGGCTTTTTTTATGCAGGGGGCTATGCCGCCCCTCACCCACACACCCCTACTAATGGATTCTCAACTCTAGGGGGGTGCATGTCAAGGGGGGGTGAAAAACTTAGAAAATGTAAAACTGCCTGCAGGCAAAAACAAAATGCTCTGCACCAGACCCAAACCTGCACCTCCCAACTGACCACCCTCCCCACCATGCTAGCAAACCAGATTGGCAGCTGCCCACCACATCCCATCCCACATACCTTCCCTCCCCTGCCTCTCTTCCCCCCGTGCATGTGCACAAGCAAGTATATGTGGGTACTTCCCGTCATCGTATGTCGCCCACCCCATTATCCAGTCATCCCCCCTGCCAGGTAGCCCTGAACACAGGCACCGTAATTGAGTCACCATTTTTGTAGGTGCTCAATTGCAGTCACCTTGTTCACAGGTTACCATTTTAAATGGAGGTAACCTGTGACATCTGCAGCTTGTGCAGAATGCAATGGTCAGATTGTTGATGGGCCTACCAAAAATGTGCTATGTGCCCTTGGTCCTGTGTAAACTGCACTAGCTGCTGGTGAAGTGGCAGAATACATTCAAGAATGGGTTACTAACCTATAAAGCCCTTCATGGGATGGGTCCTCCCTGCCCAGTTCAACACCTGTCCTTCCACTCATCCTCCTGCCCTCTCTGCTGTACCAGTGCTGGCCTCCTAGATGTTCCCAGGGCCTGGCTAAAATTCTCAGGTGATTGGGCTTTCTAGGTTGCCACTCAGTAATTTGGAAGACTTTCCCAAGAGCCTGTAGGGAGGCCCCATTGGTGGAGGCTTTTAAGAGGGGCTTGAATTTCTACATCTTTAAGGATGTTTTGGGACCTTAGAATATTCCCTGATACTGTTACATTCTTGTTGCTGATGTTTTTTTGTTTATTTATATGTATTTATATATGTCTTTATTTATTGGTAATTACTTTATTTCTGTTATTACTGTGTTTTTTTGTCTGCACACTTTACTGTAGTATTGTAAGGCACCCTGAGCCTCCAGTGAAGTGTACTATACTAAATAAACTCTTCTACTACTAGTACCTCATTTTATGCACTCTAAACAGATACATGAGATTAACGCTACACTCTGTAATAAATTTTGGCAACTGCACAATTGGCATGCGCAGAATAACTTGGTCTTTAATATATCTAATACACAGACCATGTTACTGGGAGCTATACATAAACATTAAAAAATGCCCAAATTGTTCTAAACTCTACTTGATATGGATCCAACATGAGGCAATTGATATTTTTAGATATTTAACTCTACATATTGACCCCCTATACTATGTACCACTCATGGAATGCCTGTTAGAAACATAGAAACATAGAATTTGATACCAGATAAGGACTGCATGGCACAGTCTGCCCATTTCCTTACCTACTTCATAAACTCCAGATCTTAATTGATCTGCAGCTTACATTCTCCTTCCTAACACTAGGGTTGCCTTCTGTCTATCTTATGCATTCTTCAATTCACCTATCGTTTTTGCCCCATGTTCTTTACAGGGAGGCAGTTACATGCATCCACCACCCTTTCTGTGAAAAACTACTTCCTCATGTTAACCCCTATGTCTCTCCCAGCCTCATATTGTTACCCTTTCTTCTTATCCATCTCTTTTCTGAAAGATGCTGCCCTTTTGAACTTTGTTTATCCGCTTGAAGTACTTGAAAGTCTCTATCATAGCCCCCCTCTCCCTCCTTTCCTCCAGGGTATACATATTGAGATCTTTCAGTCTCTCCTCATATGGTTCCTGGTGTAGTCCTTGCACCATTTTTGTTGCCCTCCTCTGGACTGCCTCTGCTCTGTCTATATCTACTCCTGAGGTGCCGTCTTTCAGATGACACATTAAACCAAGGTCCCATCTTCCTGTTCTGGTGGTAGTTCAGGTGGATGTTAAAGATCCCATGGCACTTCTTGAAAAGAGTAGGGTAATTTCCCCAGTACCCTGCCCAACTTCCCCCCATTCACTAAAAATACCATCAACAGCTTAATCTGGTTCAAGGTCAGTTGGTATCCCCTTCCCCCTGGGACGTGCCTGAAAATAGTCAGAATTTGTCTAGTGTACTTACCCAGTCAACAAAAACCTAATAAAAAAATAAATAAAAATTTTTTCACAGAGATGTGGTCCCCAGAACTGAACACAGTACTCTAGATGAGGTCTCATCTATTGTCTGTACAATCTCACCATGTATTATCCTATTTTGTTTAGTTTTTTTGCCCCAAGTACATGATTTTACACTTCTTTGCATTGAATCTAAGCTGCCACACTCTTGATCACTTTTCCAACTTGCCTAAGTCTCTTCTCATTCTCTCCACCCCCACTGGAGTGTCAACCCTATTGCAGATCTTAGTGTCATCTGCAAAGAGGCATACCTTCCTTTCTAGCCCCTCTACAATGTTGCTTATGAAGACATTAAAGAGAACAGGCCCACTGAACCCTCTGGCAACCTGCTAGTTACCCCCTCTTCTCAGATTGAACTCCATTTACCACCACCATCTGTGTCCTATTTCTCAGTCAATTTCTGACCCAGTTTACCACCTTACAACCCACTCCCAGATTGCCTAACTTGTTTACTAACCTCTTGTGTAGGATGGTGTCCACAAGAAATATAATATACCTCATTGGTGTTGGTCAGTGGGTGGGAGGTCCAACAGAAAAAAGTTGAGATCTTGTCATGTAGGAGGTTACACAGTCATAAACAGGAAAATATTCCTGTAAGCATATTGAGCTCTATTCACTAAAGGGTGGGATGTATGCATGATTCACATGTACAGAGCCCATTCAGCACTGCACCCCAGGACAGGATAACACTGGCCAATATTCACCATTGCCAACCACCTGTCCATGCCCCTGTCCCCCCAGCACACAGTTGCATGGGTGTGGATCACAGCTGTGTAGGGCAGATCAAGGGACCTGGGGAGGCTTCCAATCAGATGTCCTTCCTGGGTCCCAAAGTGGATCCACTACTGTGCACATGCAGGGGATCCTGGGAAGACAGAGGCCTCAGGACATGGAGTCCAATGGTTGAATGCCTGTATGGCTGCCCCCAGCTCTCCCAGGCAGCCCAGAGGGCTGGGGCAGCAGTCTGTTGCAGTCATGTTTCTGACACAGCTGTCAGT
This sequence comes from Neoceratodus forsteri, assembly GCA_016271365.2. Lineage (NCBI taxonomy): Eukaryota > Metazoa > Chordata > Ceratodontiformes > Ceratodontidae > Neoceratodus > Neoceratodus forsteri. The sequence goes on from CM057450.1 coordinate 875,632,579, forward strand.
TGTCCATTGAGGGGTGTATAAGAGTTGTAATATAGTCTCCCATTGCATAACATGCACCCCCGGCCTGGCAGTCTGTACCTTGGTGAATGGCATGGAGTGTGGGAACACCCCCGGACCACCAGTGGCACATAGCTGTGCAGATGGCCAGTGGATCCAGTGTGCAAGTCACTAGCATGTCTGTGGATAATTCCACCAGGGGTCCGCTGGACCCTGCTGTGCAGTAGCCAGTCATAGGTATGCCTACATATCATACATATGTGGTGGTGCATAGGCATAGTGAATAGACACTATTATAAGTATCATATGGAGTAAACTAAGAGGAGGAGGAAGCAATTGCCAACACCCTCACACAGACTGTACGTAGCCTGAAAATTAATGATAGGCTGCCTGGCACCAATACTTAATTACTAACCTATCTGTATGCTCAGTAGCCAACACCAGTAGATATATTGCCCTGCTTAGTATGCACCCTGGAGATCTAATGGTGAAAGCTGTGGGACAAGTTTATTGTGTTAAAAGCCATATGCTTTGGAAAAATAAATATCTGCATACACAATTGTTTTATTTAGTAGCTCTATTATATCTGGAAATTAAACCAGTGCTCTGTGGTATATGCAGAGCAGCAGCTGTGTAATGCTGGGCACCAGGGAGGAGGAGTGAGAATTAGCTGAGCTGGCTCTAAGTAGAAGTGCTACCATGCTGTGTGCAGGCAGGGCAGCTCCAGCTCTGATGTTGAGGGCACCACTGCTACAGTTATTAAACAGACTGAGGCCTGTAGTCAGTAAGAGATAGTGTAGTGCTCTCGGCAATCAGACTGTTAGTATACAGTCAAGCTTACACACATTCACTTTGGCAGGTGGCAAGTGCCTGCTGCATGCATATAGGGTTGGGCTGCAGATAAATTATTTACCCTGAGGGGTTAAGAGAAAAGGCAGAGAGTGACTACAAGAGAATGAGGTGGGTTTAGCAAATCAGGCACCAGCTTAGGCTGGCAGGCTGCAGAAAGAGAAAAGATAAATGTGTGCAACAAACACTTGAAGAAAACAATTGCATAGAAGTTGCATTTTCAGAACTTCAAGAAGACATTCTACCTAGTTATGGATACTAGTGACTTGAGACTTGCAGCAGTGCTGTTTCAGGAAGAGCAAGGAGAGAGGAGAGGAATCACAGCAGAAGGGGGAAGGGGGCAGTTGCAGTTTAAATGGCTGAAGTGCTGCACACTCGAGCAGACTAGATAGACTGTAAGGCCTGTATCAGCTGGCAGTTTCATATGTTTGAATGTAGGAACGCAATCACATATGTTGTTAAAATAGCATTAGTATGCAAAGTCAAACTGGCCATAGTTGTGGGATGTGGTTTTCTTCAGTTGTTTTAAAACTGGCATGGAAATGGCAAAATCTAAGTGAATAAGGATCTCTTACTTAGCTATGCTCCCTACATTTGGATTTTGTTCCAGAATGAAAACTTTTCATGAATTTAGACATCGGTACCTAATGTTTTCTGTAGGCACCAGTGCTTTATGATCACTCTTAGTATGAATACTTTAATAAAAATTGTTTAGCACAGTGTGAGTCACTTTAAAACAATCAATTATGCAAATATGATGGGATATTAAAGTGTACACTTTAGAGACAGACTCTGTTCCCTGATGAAGCCTCCATTCAGGAAGGGGAAATGTAGTGGAGCTTGCTCCATGGTTTGTTAAGCTTAATAAAGCCACTTACAGTGATTCTGGTCTTGGTGTGTGCTCTCCATTCAGTTTTTTCTTCTCAATATGCATTTTTGGAGATTGGGACAGCACTTGTTCTACTTGCTTGCAAGTTAATCTTATATGCTAGCAGGACACTGAATGCTACAGAACAGAACAGAAATATCACAACATCAGAGGCCATGGTGTGGGCTATCAAGTAGTATCCAGGATATCTTGACAGCAAACCATTTACATTATATATGAATCACAGTGTACTGATGTGGTTATGCACAATAATAATATCATAATAATAATAATTAATGTTATTTATAAAGCACCTTTCAGGTATCAAGGTGCTGAACAATAAATAAAATAATAACACATACAATAATCAGATAACAGAATAAATAAAAGTCAAATAATCAGTTTGAGTATGCTTTCAGCAATAGATGAAGGACAGACTTGGGACAATGAAGGACATACTTGGGAAGTTGGGACAATGGTCACTTCTCTTGCAGGAACATGCTTTCAAGATACAACACTCAAGGAAGCACAAATGCAATAGCCCATCATTTGTCATGAACAGCAGAAGAGAGTGATGAAGAAGACCAGGAGAATGTTGCCAGTCACATAGTGTGAGTAGCCTCTATTTTATGTTGCAGTGTGAAAGCAACTGCAGTCAATGATTCTGAACAGGACCTACTATTACTATTCAGACACTCTATGCTGAACGATGCTCAAAGCCAGGATAGAGAGACCAGAGAACTCATGGAGTTGCTACAGAGAGGAGAATCAACTGAGATGTTGCCAACAAAGGGAAGACAGTAAAATGCTGATTACAGATATGATGTGGTAGGTGGAGTGCTCATGATGTGCATAACCAATGTAAAAGGATGGAGAGTTGTTCTACCACACAGCCAGAGAAAGAAAATTATGCAGTTACTGCATGACTATACCATATGCAGATACAGATCAACTCACATTAAACTGTTCCTTCAACTTATTAGTTTAACATTTTTCAATAAGTTGTTTATTGTGTGCACTGCTCATTGCACTGTATTAATAAAAGTTTCCTAATGGTTTATCTCTAGATGCTTTTCAGTTTCAGCTTACTTTGCAGCTCTCCTGAAACTTTTATCAATGCAGTACAATGAGCAGTGCACAGAGTAAGCAAACTATAAAAACTTTAACCACTGAGTTGTAGCCTGATTTCATTACTGCAGTGTGCAGTACAAATCTACCTAATCCAGTTTATATTTGCCATTTAATTTGAAAAAAAAAAGAGTTCCAGGCACCTGAGCTCATTCCCTGACAGCTTGACCACTGATTGCCACTGTTCCAATGGATTATGAATCCATTTATTACAAAGGTACATAGTTTGTGGCTCCCAGGAGAAATTACTACCAGCTCAGCTACAGTGCTGTAGATTTACAGACTGCTTCCAAGAACTCGCAATCTGAGTTACAGGAGAAGTGTCTCTTTGAGTAATGTAAACAATTCTGATCACTTTTTAGATGATAAAATATATTTTTTTAATCGAAGTAATCTTAAAATTTTTAGTGATTCACCTCCATGATTCACATCCACCTTCAAACAGCTATCATGCATGCTGTATTTTCACTTTCCCGAGCCCTGGCACAAGCTGCAATTTATTTGCTATTAAGATGTACATACTGCTGTACAAGAAAACTTTTCTACCAGATAACTTCTTAATAATTTCAAAGATTAGCACCGATGTGTTGTTTTATTCAAGCGTACTTTTGCCAGTCATGAGTACTCACTTTCACTTTTCAGGTGCCCTATGCAAATTACATAGCATCCTTTAGAGGGGGCAGGAGAGCTGCTGCTCAGTGATGGAGCCTAGGAAAAGTGCCTAATACAGCTACAAATTCTACAACTTCTGTACTATGTGTGAGTACACTATGTGAGACAGGAAAGGGTGTCGGAAGGAAGAGGGTGCCAAAAACAATATTTAATTAATCAGGCTGTTGGGTAGCAGGAGAGCAGTACAGTCTGCTCTGTATCCCAATTGTAAATTAAACTAAAAATAAAGTAAAGTGTAATAAAGTGTATTAAATACAATAAAGTTAAATTCTCTACCTCCTATATCCTTATGTTTCCTATGAAGTGGGTGAGAGCAGTGACTTGGAGGAACAGTTTACTGTGACTTGTACTGTATATTAGGAGAAAGAAGACCTTGTAGAGAATAAGAGCAATATTTCATTGTTCAGTAATGAGACAAGAGATCATACATTACATCCGGTCATGTTTTGCATGCCAGGAGATGGTTAAGGAACCAGACATTGATGGGCCAAATGATTGTCAACCATCAGAAAGGACCATGAATGACTATAGATAAAGATTTCATTGGACCATTACCCAAATCCAAAAAAGGAAATGAGCACATCTTGGTGATCATGAACCAATTCACCAAATGGGTGAAAGCATTTCCACTGAGAAGAACTAATACTGCCATTATTGTGAACAACATACAGATGGAAACTTTCTGCAAATGGGGAACATGAAAGCACATAGTATCTGATAGTGGGTTCCACATCATAACAGCAAACAAAGAAAAGTGCTGTACAGTTCAGTGAGTGCACAGCACCAAAGACAAACATGGCACACATGCACTACAGCAACCCCAACAACAGCAAGCAATAGAACACACTGTACAAGCCAATATGTCCTAGCATTTTACAAGGGGGGCTTTGCCCCCACACCCCCACATGGTGGAGTTTACCTCCCGCACCATCCTTCCTTAAGATAATCAACTCTGAGGGGCGCCTGACACTGAGGTAGGGAGGTAATTAGGGAGGGGGCTATTGGGGGGATGGGAGATCATGGAGTGCAGTTCGGGGATAGGAAGACATAAAAAACTTAACACCCAAACACACACACCAGTAAAAATATATTCACACACCTGGTGAGCTCCAAACCTGAGTCCTATAGGACTGGAGGCAGTGACTCAAGCCACAGCAGCAAGCAGCCATCTAGGAACTTCCTGACCCAACCACCTCCCATATGCTTCTGCCCTATGGCTCCCTCTACCATTCACTTTATTTCTCACTCACTGTTCTCCTTTCATGTTAGCTCATACCATGCATCACTATCGTGTTACAGTAGCTCATCTGACAGGTGGTCAGATTGAGTTGCTCATATTGAGTGGCTTAATTTGACTCACTATTATCACTGAATACCTGACAGTGCACAACAATGGAAACCTGAACTATAGAAACATTTCTGTAGTGCTTGAGGAGCCAAGCCAATCTATAGAACCACACATCAGCAGCAATCCAACTAAACTGAGAAAACCGACAGATGTAATCATATCTGAGAATGTATATATGTTTGTGACAACCAACAACAAAGGGTCAGTATCCCAAGATGTTAATGACATTGTGACGCATAACTCAAGATGCAACAAGATGCAGCTAGCATTGCTGATGTACAAAATGGACATTATGCTACCAATGGACAGAAAAATCTGAGGAGAACCACAGATGATGGATAATGTAGCATACTACACCTAGTGATTGAGAAGCAGCATGAGGAATTATTGAAAGCTTGCTAGTTAGACATGGAGGATGTAAAGAGACACCAAACACAATACTTTGACAAAACCTGGAGGAAAGTCACCTTGAGATGTGGAGAGATGGTAGTTTTGAGAAGACATTCAATGGTACTTTTGAGAAAACATTCATATTCAAACAAAGCAAAGAACTATTTGATCAAGCAGCAATGCCCTTATGGTATTACCAAAAGAGTTTCCAAAGTCATGTACCTCATCAGAGATCTAGCTACTGGTCTAGATAAGGGGTACACCATGTTAATCTTAGGCAGTTTAGAGCTAGAGACAGCACTGACTACACCAAGGTGAATTCTGGGGTGCATCAGAAGTGCAAACTTCTTCAGAAGCTCAAGATGGAGCATAAAACGAAGTTATCCAAGGCACATGGAGTTATAGTTTTAGGCTAAGGAGAAATGTTGACTACAATTCTTGCATTCCAAGGGTACTTGATCCTAATGGGTCATCCTCTTCCACAAAGTGGTTGCAATACAGTCAAAATACAATAGAAATGTGTTTATAGATTGAAATGTTAGAAATATATTTTTCAATACAATTGGTATTGAGTAAAACATTTAACAGTTTACAGACATTAGGAACTCAAATAGAAGAACAATAATCAATAATCCTGTATAGCCTAAAACTTTTTCTTATCAGATCATTTGAAAGTAATCAAATAAGACTTTAAAGATGATATGAATTTTAAATACTCAAGATAGTGTTTTATAAACCAAAAACTTTCTTTTGAGAAACAAAATACTCTTTTCAGTACCCGTAAGAATATCACAACATCAATTAATATGATTACCCACACTGCTCCTTTAACCCACAAAATAATAAAAATGTAAATAATAGAAGCTACTAAAAAAAAATTAATTGCTTATTAGACAAATAGCGAAAATAAAATTGTAAAAACAGATTAAAAGTTTTATAGTAATAGAGGTAGGGAAAGGAGAATATTGAAGACAAGAAGGGGATAGCATAAGAGAAACTATAGAAAGGTTTAGCTGCTATTTGGATACCATTCATTGATTGGAATTTCTTTGTAGAGTCTCCACTGGTGGTGGGTCAGAATTTATCATTTTAGTAATAAACTCATATAGAAAAGCCCAACATTTTTATGGCTGTATAGGAGAGCTATGCCACATACTGTTAATATGTAGTTTAGAGAGGGGACTCTGGAAAGCATATGATTGGATAACTTGACTGTGTCCTTTCACAGTGGAGTTGAAGTACATGCAGTCCTCTCTATTTACTACAGTACTGTTACTCCCCCTTCACCTCCCCCCCATGCAGTATTTTCCTGCTCTGCACTCACGTCTGGTTCACTTCCAGGGTTTGGAGCTACATGGCAACCCCACCTGTAATGTTTCCCTGGTGTTTAGTGACACCCCTGCCCTCCCATCACTGACCCTATAGTTATTAAATGTTTCTCTGGTGTCTAGTGGCACCTCCCACTCTCTGATCTCATCCCCATATTTTCAAAATGATTCCCTGGTGTCAAGTGGCCTCCCCATCCACCAATTGCTATCCCCTTATTTTCATAATATTTCCATGGTGTCTAGTGGCACCCTCCACCCTCTGATCACCATCCTAGTATTTTCAAAATGTTTCCCTGGTGTCTATTGGCATCCCCTGCCCTCTGATTGCATCCTCATACTTAGAAAATGTTTCCATGGTGTCTAGGGGCCACCCCTCCAATAATCAGCCCTGTATTTCCATGTTTCCCTGGTGTCTAGTGGCACTCCACCCTCTGATCACTATATATATATATTTATATACAACATATGTTTTGGTATAAATACAGGAATAAAAACTACTATCTCTGTCAGGCAGTGGAGATATCACTGATATCTCCATGTTCCTATATGTCATTGAGATATCTCCATGTTCCTATACAGTGTCTGCTTCAACCTACCAGTTCTGCCATCTTTTCATGCTAACACACGCACTATCAATATTTGTGATGTGTTACCTAGCGTGACTGACCGCTATAAAACTTTGCAACTCTACATTTAAAAAACATCTAATTTCTGCTCACCTTTAAAAAAAAACATACACTGTACAGAGACAACAGTGGCAGTGTAAAATTATCCCTGAGACTTCTAAAAGAAATGCTTTTCAGTTGTCCTGCTCATACTGTGACTGAGCGGTGTCAATGATGTGGTAGTAAACAATTTAGCTAAGACATTGTGAACTAAAAATGTCTTCACAAATGTGAGATTTTTCAAAACTGCAAGCATTTTTTTAAAAATAAACCATGAACTGTACAAACACAAGAAGGAGTGAGTTGGTAGCTTCACAGAAGTAGACGCAAGCATGAGCGTTCCTATAGTAACACTCGCTCTTTCGATTACTACTCTGATAGCATTAACTCACTCCCTGTCATCTCTCAATAATTGACAGCTTCTTTTAAATAAAAGAGACTCTGATGATGAGTAAGTCAACATTTTACAAAATCTTTTTACAGCACTGCCTTACCTAAATTTTCTACCACCACATCCTTCACACCTCTCGGTCATGCTGCATACCTATAGGAGCACATATTAAAGTGAAAGTGCTACCAGCACAGAAACTGAAACTGCTGGTTTAAAACACAGCACAAGTTGCAAGATCAACCAGATAAATTTTTGTAAATAATGTATTTTGTGTTCCAGGATATGCAGTGTTGGAGGGGCACTAAAACATAAATTCACCTACAAAGGAAGAGATCCAGCCCTTTGCAAATGTCATAACCTGTAACTAGAGAATTGTATTCAGGAAGACATGAAGTGAGTGGCCTTGCACATGACAGAGCCCAAAACATACATTGTATAAACAGAGCATGACATGGCCTGACTGAAGATACCATATTTATCTTCACACGAGGCCAATGATATCATGATATCATTGGCCTTTCATGAAGATAAATATGATATCTTCAGTCAGGCCATGTCATATCCTAGATAGATAGATAGATAGATAGATAGATAGATAGATATTATTTGCAAACAAATATGTTAAAGCAACACTTACAATTCAGGCTAAAGTGACAAAAGTAGGGGAATGTGGTTTTAGGGTTTCCAAACCTAAAAAACCCCAACCCACCACTAAAGCAAATCAGGGGTGGACTCTTCCTAGGGGTTGTCAGCCCTAATGCTCACCCCATTCTATACACTCCAGAAACACAGACACCTGATGGGGTGAACTTCAGGTCTGATAACTTTAGCCTGAACCCTAAATGTTGCATTAACACAGTTTTTTTTTGCAAAGCATTTCCTTGACTTTTGCGATAGTGTAATTGTATCCTTATTTGCCTCTGGGAGCACAAGGCCCTCTGGGCTCTGGATAGTGTAAACATATCCTTATTTGTGTGCCTGCATACCCATCTCTCCATAGATGTGTATATGTATGCTTATGTGGAAGCATTCCATTTGTAGGACAACACCAACCAAATTGTCAACATATCCTTTTTATTTCCTTACCTCATGAACCTGGTACAAAAAATTGTGAAATCCCTGCCAAAACATCATTCCACGCCACTGCAGCTTCATTCCATGCCACAGGCACAAAAGGACATTTTGGCCAAGATCTGAAAAATGACAGCTGTCACATTCATTAGGTGGTGTAAAGAAATAGGAATGTTGAAAATTTGCAGTGAAAATATTGAAAATATTGAAAATTATGGAAGTTATGAACAAGCATAGCGAAATGTCAATGGATGTGTACAGCTTGCCATTTTAACCCAAAATTTTCAACATACCCTTTGGAGGCAGTATAGTGAAGTGGTTTAAGGCTCTGAGCTGGAAACCTGGGTTTGAATTGTACAGCCCCCACTTGCATACTGCGTGACCCTGAGCAAGTCACTTGACTTCCTTGAGCTCCCAGGTCACATCTGTAAACAAGCTATAGCTTAGTGTGTCTCTCCTTGTAAAAAGAAAATAAAATGTCCCCACCTCATGAACAAGTATGGTGAAAATGCTGAAATCTGGTACAAAAGGCGATTTTACCAACTGACCACAAAATCACCTTTTGTTCAAGATTTTCAAAATGCCACCAACATTGTTCATGAGGAGGGGTCTCAGAAGGGTATATTGAAAATTTGGGATCAAAATGTTTAAAAAGTTTTGCACCAAAGTTGAAAACCCCATTGAAATACAGTGAACTGCGCTTACCTTAGTGTCTCTTATAGCAGTCAGCAGACTGGTTCTTCACATTGGAACCTGTTCAGGTGAATGACAGTATGTGGGGAATGTGGGGGGTGCAGGGTGGTTGGTGCTCAGTTGGGGTATGGGATGAGGCAGATCAGTAAGGTGCCTTTTTTTCACAGGTTTTAAAAAAAGACATTGAGGGACTGTTTTCTTCATTACAGGTATAGAAGATGATGGAATATGTAAGCATTAAAACATAATGGGTGTACATTAGACAGTTCTGACACATAACCAGTGGCATAATAAGGCATGATGCCACAGGCTGAGTGCCCTCGGCCCCTGGTCCAGCATTAGAACTGTCTAATGCACATCCCCAGAGCATCTTACTGAGTTTATAAAATGGGGCACTGTACAGTAGTTTACATTCACTTAAAAATCACAAATTCAATTTTAAGTAATGCAATGGTAGGAATATTTTCTTAGCAGACATGGGGGTACTGTTTATAATGTGTATTGTTTGTGTTTTTCAACCATTGTTAGTGTTAGAATTAGGCTGTACAGCTAATTATGAGGGTACTTTAGAGTTTTGGACTTTAGTTGTTCATGGTGGCATTACCAATGGCAATTATGTCCAGAGCATAATACTTCTTATATATGATGGTAAATGTATTATGAAATAGGAAGTTATTATATGGTTTATAAGTTAAAGAAAATGTCTTGGTTACAGACCTGTTATAATGTGGGGAAGAAATATATTTTTAATAATGGGGATAAACAGAAATTCCTTCCTAGAAAATATGGGGATAAAAGTTTAGGGGTTAAATGGTTATTATTGATGTTATTAATGTTATCTGGAACAGTTCACCCTAATCCTGGGCCAATCAATTATATAGATAAGGGTGTTAATTCTTTTTTGAAAATAGGACATTTAAATATACAGAGTCTATTACCTAAAAAAGATTTATTAGAAGGATGGTTGGTTGAAACTTCTTTTGATATTTTGGCTTTGACAGAGACCTGGTTAACTGATAGAGTAACTGATGATGAAGTTAGGATAGAGGGGTACTCGGTATATAGAAAGGATAGAAAAGGGAAAGGGGGGGTGGTTGTTTAATTTATGTTAAGAGTAATTTATCAGTTAATATGAATACTGTTGGTCAGGACAGTTGTTATTATGAGTCCCTGGTAATTGATTTAGTTCTAGGTGGAAATAAGGTGCTTACTTTAATTGATGTGTATGTACCTCCTTTGAATGTTAGCAAGGGAATTGAAGCTTTTTTTCATGATCTATCTTTCCCTTCCTCTAGAGAATTATTAATTTTGGGTGATTTTAATTTGGATTGGTCTTCAAATCAAGCAATTGATGTTAGAAATTTGGTTTTAGATTTGGGTATGTTTCAGTTGGTGACCGAATCCACTAGATTTAATTATCGAACTGGGTATGAGTCACTAATTGATTGGATTATTACTAATTGTCCGGATCATGTAGTTAAGTCAGGAGTTTATCCAGATTGTCTTAGTGACCATTGTGCAATTTACTGTGAATGGTCTGTGAAATATTTTAAAGAACCGCATAGAACTTTGCAGTATCGGAAAGTTTCGGACCTTAATTTGCAGTCTTTTTCAGACGAAGTTCAGTTAATTGATTGGTCTTTCTTAGATGTTATTGATGACATTGATGATGCCTTTCATAGGTTTTGTAGTTACTTTGTTGGTATTTGTGATAAGTTATTGCCATTTAAGACTGTTAAATTGAAAGCCAAGGAGAAAATATGGTTCAATTGTGAACTAAGGAAAATTATAAGGGATAGAAATAAGGTTTGGAATAAGTTTAGGAAGCATAAGACAATTGGTTTGCAACAGGAATATAAGAGATTACATAATCTATGTAAGGCAAAGGTTAGGAAAGAAAAAGGACTACTTGCTAAATAAATTGGGTAAGGGTTGTGTGATACTAAGGCCCTTTGGAAAGTTTTGAATGATTTAATGGGAAGGAGTAAGGGTTTGGATAATATTACTGTAATTAGATGGACAATTGGTTAGTGATCCAATAAAAGTAGTTAATGGGTTTAATGCACATTTTACTGATTTGGAAAGGTTTAATATTCAGGGCGTGTTACAAGTTTGGAATTAGAGGATTTACTTGAGGAAAATTATGTGGATGGGGGGGTGTCTAAATTTCATTTTCGGGAGCTTACTGAAAATGAGGTTTTGATGTATATTTTGAAGACTGATCCTAGGCCATACTTGGGGGTGGATGGAATAGATTATAGAATTTTAAAAAAAGTTGGGTCAATAATTGTTCCAATGTTGACAAAAGTTTTTAATTTTTCCCTTGTTAATAATATATACCCTTCAAAGTGGAAATGTGGTGTTGTAAGGCCAATTTATAAAACAGGTAGTAAAATTAATGTTAATAATTACAGACCCATAACATTACTGGCTCCTTTATCCAAATTATTAGAGAGTATTGTTTCCGATCAGGTTAAAGTTTATTTGGATCAACATTTTCTATGGTCTCCTTCACAGCATGGATTTAGGCAGGGATTTAGTACTGAAACTGCCTTGGTGAGGTTCACGGGGCAGGTATATAATGCCTTAGATGAGGGTAAAATAGTAGCTGCTGGCTTTGTGGACCTCACCAAGGCATTTGATTTGGTTGATCATAGGAAGTTGTTAATGAGTTTGTTGGAGGTTAATTTTTCAAAGGAAGTGATATTATGGTTTAATAATTATTTAACTGGTAGGTGCAGAAAACTATGATGAATGGCGTATTATCTGATGAGGGCATTTTGATGTGTGGTGTTCCCCAAGGGTCTGTATTGGGTCCTTTGTTGTTTACCTTATTTTTAAATTCTCTGCATAAAATATGTAAAGAAACAGAGCTTATTTTGTTTGCAGATGATGCAGTTTTATTATGTATTGGTAATACTTTACAGGTTGTACAGCAACAGTTACAGGATGATTTTAGTTTGATGCATGGTTGGTTAATGGAGAAAAATTTAGTGTTAAACCATGTAAAACAAATGTATGGTATTTAATAATACAAGATCTAATGTGAATTCTGAGCTAACTCTAAAGGATAATTATGGAAATAATATAGAAAGGGTTACTGAAATTTGTTACCTAGGCCTGGTTATTGACTGTAACTTATCATTTGAAATATATATCTGAAATTAATAGGTAAGTTACATAGAAGATTAGGAATGCTTTATCGATTGAAAAGTATTTAACAGATGAGGTTAGGATAATTTTGGTTAATAGTTTATTGTTTTCAGTTATTGATTATGGATTAATTATATATTTTTTTACTTCAGTTAGAATGCGTAATAAGTTGGAATCTACTTATCATAGTATTATTAGATTTGCTACAGGACAGAAGAAAAGAACTCATCATTGTTTACTTTATAGTTCTTTGGGGTGTTTGTCATTAGTTGATAGGTTTAGATTACGTAGTCTTAGTATTTCTTCAAAAATTAAATTAGAATTTTTTTCTGGTGTTATTTGTGATATGTTTTCTAAATTGATTAATGTGTAAGAACCAGGTCGAGGTTAATTTAAACTTTAAATTTTGGATTCCTACTATAAAAGTGTGTTTGCTCAGAATTCCCTTCAATTTTATCACGGTGAAATTGTATAATGAATTACCTCTAATATTATGCAATGTGTTACAATTTGTCATTTAAGAGGGTTTTAAAGAAATTTTGGTTGTTAATTCAAAGTGTTGTTGTTTTAAATAATGTATTTTTATATGTATGTGTGTTTTTATATTTATATGTTTGTATATTATTTATGTATGTTTCATGTTGTGACTGGGCATCAGTGAAAATGGGCATTTTGCTCACTGATTATACAGAATAAAAATAAACAAACAAACAAACAATGGTAGAATTGTTAATCCAGTTTGAAGTAAAATAGTTCCTCTGCCTACATTTGATGCTTCATTGTCAGCTTAGGAGTGGTGTTCTATTGTGGCCTCAGAAGCACAGTGTGGTTGCCATGGTCTGCCCCCCGCCCCCAACACGCATACTGATTATATGTTTCATGGACATCTTAATCAGGAAGTCAGAGTCATAATAAAAAAAACATTTAAAATAGTCAGGGGAGCCTACAGGCATGGGTGTTTTGTAGTAGAGTGACACTGATGCGGGATTCTGACAGATACATTTGGGCAGGTGGTAGGAAGCACACTAGCAACTAAATGAAAATGCAATCTCTGCAGCAGCAATTGGAATGTGCATGATTTTAAAATAGTTACAAGAAAAAAGTATCACTGCCAGCAGCGTTTCTTTCAAAGACAACATGCAAGCAGTGCTTGTGCAGGGTTAGATTGTAAAAGTAAGGAAGTGTAGCTGTCTGGGTCTGATGGACATTGAATGATTAGAAAGGTATGTCTCATAAAATAAAAAAAAATGCTTAACAATACCTGCAGCACATCTACTCTGCTGACAGCGTCTGAGGACTACTGGTGGGCATGGGGTTGGATAAAGTAAGTGAGTAAATGACTGAATGGCTGTCCAGGATTGGTGGGCAGGCAGGGCTGATTGCAAAGGTATATTTGATAAAAAAAGGTTAAACTGTGTTTTGGCAGACAAGACAGAAAGAAGCTGTTGTTTTTTGAAAGTCTCATTATGTACGGGGGATAGTCAGATTCACTGTGACTGGATGGGGGGATGATCCTAGAAGTAAATGTGGTGGCTGGGGGAGATGCAATAACACTATCATCAGTAAAAATGGATAAGTCATTTATAAAAAGCTTAGTTTTTCATTGGATGATCTGCCATCATTAGTAAGGGACAGAGCAGGAGGATTGCAACTAAGGCGTGTGGCCATTTTTTTTTGCTTGTTTGTTTTTCACAACAGGGCAAAAAGATCTCTGTGGCCAGGTTTTGTTTTTGAATGAATAGCCTTTGAAGTGAATGGATCAATCAAAGTAATTTAAACCCTAAATTCACTTCAGTATCTATTCGAGAGACCATTAACTTCCTCGATGTCACCATTACCAGACCAGATGAACATCATGGGAATATGAAAACTAAATGTTACAGAAAAAATACAGCCACTAATGCTGTACTTAGAGCAGACAGTGCACACCCTGTGAGATTTATAAACTTAGTTCCCTATTGACAGTTTCTCTGCTTGTATATGAACTGCTCCAATAGTGATGATTTTGAAACCCAGGAAAATGAACTTCAACATAGATTCTTATTTTTTATTTGTTTATTTATTGAAATGTTTCACCAAGAGGACACACTGAACAACAAGTTGTTCATCTCATGGTGCAACCTCAGGGGAAGGGGTTACATAGGGTTGTGAAGGGTGATCAGTTGCAATAGTATGTGGGAAGTACAATCAATACAACATTGTAAGATTATGCAACAGCTGGAACACAAGATATTGTACAATAAACAGTAGTGGAACTTTGGGTAAATTACAATACATGTCCAAAATCATACAAAAGAACATATAAATGTACAAAACAGTAATAATGCAACAGAACCATTATAGTGCATGAGTGTACCAGAAGTAGGATTGAAGTAGTACGCAAGTGCTGTTGTAGTAAAAAGGATGAGGGAGGTTGTGCACATGGGTGACCTAGAAGAGCAGGTGGAGAAGAGAGGGGGAGAGGCAAGAACTGAATATGAGGGGAAGGGGCAGCAGTTATTCAAAAGAATTGTTAACAGAAGCTAGGGCAAAGGCAGCAAGTATGCAAAGGGTAGATTTGCTAACCAAAACTAAAGAAAAAAAGGAAAACCCATGGCAGTTTCACAAATGCTGTCCCTGTCACCTTTGTAATTGAATGCAACAATTGGGATGGCCAGATAGAGAACATAGAGTACCACCACTGGCATATTCTACTGGGTGACCAGCAAGTTGCTAAATCAGTAGGTGATACTCCATGAATTACTTTCAGTAGAGGGTCCAATGTAAGGGACCGTTTGGTCCATAGTCATATGGAACCAGAAAGAAAAGCCCAAGGTGCCAACTGGATGCCACACAGACCTTTGTAGGTATACAAATGTCATAGGTGCAATATCTGCAGTTATTGTAACCAAAGATGTACATTTCAACACCCGAAGAAATGAGAACTGAAATTTTCAGTTAAAGAATTCAGCACATGTACGATAGCCTTCATAGTATAGGTGCTATAGTGCACTAGTAGCATGTTATACATAGGCAGGACAACTAGACCCCTAAAATCACATATACAGGAGCATGTCAGAAATATTATAAACAGAAAAGTGGACCCCCATTGGGGTTCATTTTTCACTTTGCCATGTTGCCAACCCAGCAGATCTTAAGTTCATGGGGATTGAGTGGGTACTCCCCAACCCCCAAGATATTTGGAGAGGATTGAGTTAATCTGTTCCAAAAAGGAAGTGGGTTGATTTACCAGCTGGTGAGTGTGAAGCTGGATGGTCTGAATGACCAGTGGGAACTTAAACCATTCCTTAAAAAGAAATAAAAAAAAGAGAGATAAAAGAAATAATATATGTCATGTACTCTTCAGGATAGGTCATTTTTCCACTATGCTGCCTGTTAACTGATTAAATGAATAAGTGATGTTTTTAACAAAGTACAGATTGTTCATAACTTTTCTATTTTTACATATTTTGTCATTATAACTAACTGTGTGGTATTTCTCTTTCTTTTTATTTTCTTTCCAACAGGAATGATTACCATTGTCTTGACTAAAAGCAACATTTATGTAGATCCCCACGCAGGTGGCCCAGTTGAGATGTGAACCTAAAGGGGTAATCACAAGATTTGTTTTTGCTATTGCTTCTCTTAACTTTGTTCCTACTTTTGTGTGCAGTGATTTTCACTTAACCTACCATTGTGCATGCAGTTTTATGAATACTATTTATACATTCATAGTGATGCTTATTTCAAACTTTATATAAATCCTTAAAGAGATGTGTATATATGTATGTGGTATCATGAACTTAAGTGCATATTTTAAGTGCTTGATTAACACACCCTGCACCTGATTCCCATTTGTTACTTGCAACTGAATGACTTTTTACTCATTTGTTAAAAAAAGAACACATGGGCCCAGATATTCAAAAGGGTTGCGCATGCGCAACTCCAAAATTGCGCCATTCTGCGATATTCAGAAGGGGCCAGTTGCGCCACCAAAAACATCCTGAGCAACAGCGCAATGGAAATGAAGGCATGCGCAACCAAAGGGGCCGGGTCCATGCATAAAGTGCGCAATGCGATATTCGAACACTTGCTCAATGCGCAAGAGTGGCTCAGCTGGAAGTTGCGCAGTAGCAGAATTGAGCCAAAATAAAAAGGCTCAAGGAAGCGGCACAAGAACCCTAGCAGGCCGCAAACTGGGGGAGAGAGACAGAGAGAGAGAGACAGGAGCTGGAAGGGCAGAGAGGGACAGTGGGTCCAGGAGGACAGAGAGGCCAGTGGGGGGTGCCTGGTGCAGTGGAAGCAGCAGTGGGGGCAGCGGGGGTAACACAGGAACAGCAGCCGGGGGGGCAGAAGCCAGGGAGATGGACAGTGCCAGCTTCCACATGGAAGCTGTAATGAGGGGGGTGAGACACCATGCTGCAGGGGGACGTGGCCACGGAGGGGCCCATCTGCGGTATGCCCCCGACAGGCGGTATCGTGCCTGCATCAGCTTCGAGCTGTACACAGACGTCGAGATTGTGTGCCGGTACCGCCTGAACAGGGCAATACTGAGATGGCTCTGCGAGCTGTGCAGTGATGTGATGCAGGCACCCTCACGACGGAGTCACGCTCTGTCTGTGGAGACCAAGGTGACAGCCTGCATGTGCCTGCTCACCACGGGCACCTTCCAGAGGCCAACAGGGGACACCACAGGCATTACACAGTCGGCCCGTCATGCATCCTCACCCTAATTCCTCAAGCGCACTGCTGCCTCATGCTCTTGGTACATCCATTTCCCCAGCACCGTGGCAGAAGTGTACAACAAACATGCAGGAGTTCCACAGGTAGCACATATGCCTGGTGTGCTAGGGGCCATGAGACTGCACCCATGTGGCCATTCGCACACCACCCGGACCAGCGGCCAGGCATATCAGAACCGAAAGGGGTTTTCGAGTGTCAACTGCCAGGTGGTGTGTGATGCCACTGACGCATTATCAATGTCTGTGCCACACACCTGGTGGAGCACATGATGCCTTCCATATGGCACCAGTCTGCACTGTGCCATCGATTCAAGAGTGGGACATCCCCACGGGTCATCTAGTGGGTGAGTACACATGTATGGAATGCAAACTCTGGGCAAGGGTGGAATGACACAGGTGCCATGGTAGTGGCACACAAGGATGTGGGCAATATGGACCTGACATGACACTGATCTCCACTATCTCCACACAGGTGACTGACGGATACCCACTCCGTCCCTGGCTGCTCACACGTACCAGCGCCCCATGACCCTAGCGCAGCTATGCTTCAATGAGGCACATGCCGCAACACGTAACATCATAGGCGGGTGTTTGGGATGCTCAGGCATGCTTCCGATGCCTGGACCCCTCGGGGACCCTACACAGTACAGCCCCAAAAGGCCTGTGGGATATTCCTGGCCTGTTGCATCCTGCACAACATGGCCAAAGACCATGGGATAGCCGTACAGGTCCAAGAGGGGGACAGCAATGGGGACGCCAGTGGCACCGGTGGTGTTGGTGATAGGCAGCCCCCCCTAGGACGGAGGGACCCCCGACTGACCCGGCAGGCCCAGCTGCACTGGGACACCATCGCAGAACAGCACTACGCCCAACACAGGTAAGTCAAGGGGACATGTGCAGGCAACACTGTCCATGCGCAAACCACAGGCACACAGGGAAACACACCGTGCATGAAGGTCAGGGGAGTGGAAGGTTCCAGGCATACCAACACACCATCAGAGAGGGGTGAGCACTCATATGGACACACACACACACACCAGGCAGCGTACATGGGCAGCACACGCACTGCGGAAGCGACATTGCCAACACACAGCACCATCGACCACCCCACCACCTGGACTGTCCACGTCATCGCAGTGTCAGGACCTGGGCACCCTTGCACCTTGGTTGTACAGTGCAATGCAGGCATCATCATGCACACGCACCTGTGGACAGCAGTTGGGAGAGTGTGCAGGTGGTCCGTGGTGTCAGCGTGGTGAGCAGAGCACCGCAGTGCACTGCCCACCATGACACACATTGCACAAGGGCAGCACCAGACAGGGCCTGCACTGGGAGACAGCTCAGTCAGGTAGCACTGTCCCACGGCCACCACGGATGTGTGGCGCCCCGCCGCGGCCCAGCAGCACTGGCAGGCTGAGCAGGGGTTACATCGGTGGTGCTGGTGCACCACCAGGGGTCCCACCGCGGAAAGCGACCTTGCCCGACAGGGTCTACATCCTGCCAAACAAACTTGCACGAGGGGTGCTCGGGATGCCCACAGCAGAACCCGCATCGACAGGCCTGGTGTCGCAGCCCGAGGAGCGAGGTGGAGGGCGCACTGTGTGGGGTGTGTGGTACAGGGGCACCTGACAGTGTGGCCAATGCGTCCGCAACAGAGACCACTGCCTGGGTCAGCCTGTCAATGGCAGCGGTCACATCCGTCCGCATAAGGACCAGCTCGGCTTGGTCCCAAGCACACTCCCTGCTATGCCGCTCCACGGACACAGACAGTGCCTCCACGGACCTTGCAACCCGCCCCTGCAGCTGTACCGAGTCCTGCAGCAGGCGGGTGTGCGCATCCAATGGGTACTGTGCCCCAATGGCATCGTGACCCCCAGGGTGTGGACGGTCCTGGTGCACAGCACCCCTTGAGGGTGGGCGCTGTTCACCAGGACCAGGCATTGGCAGATCAAAGGGTGGGGGACATGTGCCACTGCTTGACACTGTACCCCCAGACCTGGTGTGTGACTGCTGCTGCCGCCCCTCCAACTGCTGAGCCCCCAGATCCACCTGTTCCACCTCCGCGACAACAGTGCCAGACACCTGCACAGCCACCGTGCTGCCCCACGGTGCTGACAGGCACAGCCTGGGACTGTGCCAGCATGCTGGTACACAGGTGTGAACCAGGAAGGCCCAGGGGCACGTGCTGGCCTGCCATGTGTCCGTCATGGGACACACACCTATCACCGCCCATTGCAGGCCTGCTATCATCAATGGTGCAGGTGCGTGCCACTGCCATAGGCACAGAATGCTGGCATACCTGCATGCCAGACTGCTGAGACACAGGCTGTGCACCCCCCTGCACCTGTATCACTGACACCGGAGTTGTTGGCCCAGCGTGCATGCTGCTGCAGTGCCTGCAGGCTGGTGGCGGAGGTGGATGGTCCTTCCTCCACGTCCAGCAGGTCTGCATCACTGTCTGGACCCACCACCACCACCGTCTCCTGAAGACGAACAGGATCTGTAACAGAAAGAGAGTACATGTGAATGCATGTGAACAACAGCCCCCCCCCAACAACACCACCATGTCATACCGTGCAGTGATGGGCTTCCACCTGTCTGGAATCCTCCGCCTGGTACACCCGCAATGGCACTCAGCTGCATGGCTGCAACCAGTGTCTCCTCTGTAGGGTTCAGCTGCAACACCACTGGTGGGCCCCAACCAGTGCCAGCACGTGCTGCCCTGAAGGCTGCCACCGTCTCCTTCAGCCTCCTGCGGTCAGTCCCCATCTTCTTCTTGCATTCCTGCATGGAGCGCTGGTGGCTTCCGTGCAGGTTGATGGCCCGAGCTACCCCCTCCCATGCAGCTGCACGTTCCTGAGGGGTGCCCCTCCATCCACTCAATTGTGGCTCATCCTCCAGGTAGGCCTGGAAGAGGGCCTCCGTCTCTGCCGCAGTGAAGTTCGGCCTCCTCCTACGCCCGCCGTCCACACCCTCAGCTTGGCTCTGGTCAGTCATGGTGATCTGTATAGGTGGAAGTGGACACCTGTCACTGTGCAGTCAACAGCATTTCCCCATGAGCATAGCTGCGGCCGGGGCGGAAGCCCCACGTTCCTCTCCGCATGGCAGATACTGATAGAAAGGTGCCCTTTGTCCCTTTCTAGTGCCCTTTCATGCTCAGCCCCTCAACCTTTATCATCCTCCACCCATGAGCATTGTCCTGAGCATCACACAGCATGTAACTCACCTCCCACCTGCAGTAACCAAATCTGGCCAGCACAACCCACTGTCACATTTTAATAGTGCAACACATGCAAATGAGGTGTGGCGCAACTATAATGACATGCTAATCATGCCACTGCGCCTATGAATGGCTGATCGGAATGATTTGCATATGTCGGCTGAATATCGCATATTTGCACTTTGCGCAATACGGAAGGTCCAGCTGAGCCAATGGCGCAGTTTTGTGGCTGCGTGCTACACTGCATTGAGCATGCCCAGACAACTTACGCATGCGTCTATCATGCTGCAGACCTGCTGAGTGCGATAGGTGATTCAGGCCATGGCCACCATTGTGCCAGTGGCGCTACAGCACTGGGCACTATATGGTGCTGTGGCACTACTGCGCGATAGTCCACTGTGGCACTGGTGCGCAGCTTGGCAGTCGCGCAGGATGCCTATACGTCCGATGGTGCTGTGCGTAGCCTTGCATCATTGCCATGACCTTGTGTATGCCCTCTGACCCCTGGCGCTGTTGGCATGCCATGTGTATGTCCCTATTGCACTGTCTGGTGACAGTGCCATGTGAGTGATGGCACTGTTCGAACAGCACGATTGGAGCCTGTGGTGGTCTATTGCACAACAACTCCACGTGGGGTTACGGCGCAGCGGGGCGCCATATTGCCTGCTGTAAAGTTGGTGCCATGGCTAGGAGGAGGGCGGTGTCCTGGAGCCAGATTGAAGTGGCCAACCTGGTGGCCCTAGTTGAGCCACACTATGTTGGCCTGTATGGTGAGGTGCCCCTCACCAGTGCCAGGACTCAGCTGTGGCAGCAAGTGGCCACTGACCTGGTGAAAGTCACTGGACAGGGCCGGTCTGCTGAGCAGTGCCGGCACTGGTACAGTAACCTCCGCTGGAGGGGCCAGAACTTTGTCGCTGGCTGCGGTCACGCGCTGTGGTGGGCGAGTGCCCAGGGCCACGTGGAGTGTACCCATCTATGCAATTCCATATTCTCTGTAAGGGTGTGTGTGTGCTTGGGTGGCTGTGCATAGTGCCGGCTTGGACACCGGTTGGCTGTGTCAGTGTGTGCAGCTGTGCGATGGATGGTTATGGCTGTGTGGGCAGGCACTCTCACTGGGGCAGGGGCACTCTGCTTTTGAGTCACACTGATGTTTGTCTCAACATATGTCTCCCACAGGCCGGAATCTGAGGCGCGGGGTGGCGGTGACATAGGCCATGCCAGGGCCCCGGTGCCAGGGGTGTTGTGCCCCAGCAGCAGCAGCAGCAGCATCAGCAGCAGCAGTGGCAGAGCCAGCTGCTGGAGGAGTGTGAGTATCATTACTTCATGGATGCTATTGCATGCTGGTGGGGGGCAAGACCACCAGCCATGCACAACACAACCGTGCAGGAAAGGGGAGGTCATAATTCCACTATACAAGACACTGGTGGGGTCCCACCTGAAGTACAGTGTACAGTTCTGGAGACCATACCTACATATGGACATGGACTGGGTAGAGCGGGTTCAGAGGAGGTCAACACGGATGGTGCATGGATTGCATCACAAGTCCTATGAAGACAGGTTGAAGGAACTGAACATGTACTCCCTGGAGGAGAGGAGGGAGAGGGGGATATGATGGGGACATACAAGTATCTTACAGGGGGGAACAGAGTGCAGGAAAACACTATTTTTAAGCGTAAAAGATGTTCCAGGACTAGAGGGCATGGGATGAAGTTGGAGGGGGGACGATTCCGAGGAAACATGAGAATGAATTACTTCACAAGAACGGGTGGTGGACAAGTGGAACACCCTGCCAGAGGAAGTGGTGGGGCTGACTTGGTCACAGGATTTAAGAATGCACGGATAGCGATAAAGATTTCTGGAGGTCAGGGTAAGGTGCAACAGACTTATAGGAAAACAGAGTGAACTTACAAGGTCAAATGGCCAGACTGGGTGGCATAGGCCCTTATCTGCCGACACTGTCTATGTATCCATGTATGTAGGCACGACACAGGTGACATGCATCACTGTGCAGTATCACAGCACGTCTGTGTATCGTCCACTAGTGGTCCAGGCATGCACTGGGCACATAGCTGTGTAACTGGCATCGCACCACGTTGCCCATCACTTGCCAGCCTAGTTTGTACTGTGATTGACGTGGGCAGTGTGTGTGGGCGGTGGTGCGATAGCTGGTGCCGCCTGTTTGTGATGGCCATGTGCATGTTCACTGTGGGTGGTACGCCATCACAGGTGCGGAGCATTGGGCTATATGGCTTGCAGGTTGGGTGGTGTTCAGGGTTGTGGTCAGTCACAGCCATTGACTGTGTTCCCTTTTCCTAGACCTCATTGTGCTCCGCAGAATGGAGCAGTCACTGCATCGGCTGACCCAGGTGTCCCAGGAGAACCAGCACATCCTCCAGGACATACAGCGCCATGGGCTAAGGAGGAGGCGCAGTCAAGAAAGACGGCACCAGGCAGCAGTGGACCAGTCTGCTAGGCCTTAGGCCAGATCCCCCTTCTCTCTCCACCCATCCCTCCCACTCTGCCTTCCCTCTCCAAGTTCTTCATCTCTGCCCCTTGCTCACCCCTACCTTGTACCCCTCCCCCCTCTTGTAAATAGTTATGTTGTTGTGGATTTTGTAATTACATTTTTCTAATACATTTATATTTTGATATGAATACTGTGTTGGTCTCTGATTTGCAGCTGGCTATGGTTGCTCAGTTGCAGTGGTGTGCATGCCATCTGGGCTGGTATGGTCCTGGGTATGTGTGTGTGTGTGCATGTGTGTGTGCGTGTGTGTGTGTGTGTGCGGCGTGTGCTTGGGAGGTATCTCCGGCATGGCAGTGACTTTCTGTTGGTCTTGCCATCTGCTGCCACCACTGCTGGGTGCACAGGTGTGTCTGGCTTGTATGCTTCTGTGCTGCAGGGGCTGACGTGTGGGGGACTGCATGGTTTCCTGCAGTGCCAGTCACTGCACATGGGTGGTGTCTTGGGGTCACAGTGCAGGGTGTGCTGTGCATACGGGAGGCTGATGTGCACTGTGGTTGTCAACCCCCTGTGTGTGGCTCTCTCCGCCTGCCAGTGGTTGTGCTGGGGTGTCAGGGCTCTGCTATGCTTTGTTGGCTTGTCCCCATGGGCACGTGGATCATCCGTCCCACCCCCAGTGATGCTGTGCTTGGGGTGTGCAGGTGTGGTGTGGGTTCTGCAGTATGTTCCTGTGCCCATGTGTGGCATGGCTGGTGGTGGGCCCCAGCCTGCCTCCCTGGATTGCAGTTCCATTGCTCTGGGGGGGGCTGTGCTTGCATGTAGCAGCTCTGGAATGCTCAGCTGAGCTTCCCTGGTTGCGCCATAGCGCAACATTTTGGCTCAGCTTCTCCTTCCTGGTTGCGCGATGGCGCAGTATGTGCGATATTCAGACGTTGGTTGTTTGCGCAATTTGTTCTGCTCCATGTTTGAATATCACACCTGTTGCGCATTTGCGCAACTGGTTTGTGCTTGCTCCTGCTGTTGCGCTACTTTTAAGAGCAGTTTGAATATCTGGGCCATGATGTATAATGTCACTCATTGTAAAGGTATTTGTGTGATTTGCTTTGTCTGTATAGCCATACCCCCTTTGAAGACTTCACTGCAGAGGCACTAGGGGGTGGGGATCATTTTGGCCCTAGCATTCAATAAATCTTTGCATTATCATGATTTTGTTTTTCAGTTTATTTCATCCTTGTGTGTGTGTGCTGACATCTGTGACTTTGTACTTTATTGGGCTGGCTGCCCACTGTTTCAGCACCTGCTCCCTTTTGTCAGGATTGCAGAAACAAAATTGTGGATTTGGACTACTTTATGTATTTATTTATTTATTTTTATTTATTGAGGATTTGGAAATACCTTTGAGTCAAAGACTCATTTGCAAAGGTTCCACATCACATAAATTAGCTAGAAAACAAACTTTTACAGAAGAATAAACAAGGACACAGCTCAGCATTGATACAAAAAAAACAACGAAGGCTAGCAATCAAGAACTAGGGCTAATTAGTACAAATATGAAGTACATGATACACTCAGAGATAGCGTCTTGTGCCTGCTAGGCTATGGTCGGTAGACCAGAGGCATTGGTCAGTGGGGAAAGGGAGGAGGGGAGGGAAGTGGGCAAAGGTTCCATGACAATCACAGGTATTTGAGGAGAGGAGGTGGTTCCTAAGAAGGGTTTTAAAAGGGCCAATTCTATTTTTGTTTAGAAGTAAGGTTGGTAGGCTATTCATCAGAGAAGGGGCTCTGAAACTGAAGGGCCTTTGGAATTGTGAGGTATGGCAGGAGGGAACCGAGAGGTGTGGCTTGGCAGAGCTTCGAATATGCTTAAGCTTCATGGCAGGGTGAACTAAGGAGGCGAGCCCAGGTGGGGAGAGGCTGAGGGCAATCTTTCTGGCCATGAGGCAGGTGTGGAACCTGATTCTATTGTTGAGATTAAGCCAATTAGTGGTGTTATAAAGGGAGCATGTACCGGAGTCTATACAGGGCAGAGGTGTTTGCAGTGCCATAGATAAGTATGCCATAGTCGAGCAAGGAGAGAACAGAGGAGGAGACAGCTAGCCTGAGAGCATCAGGGGTAAGGCAGTGCTTGAAGCAATATAATAACCCCAGCCTGACATTGAGGGCTTTAGACAGGAGATGGATATGTTGGTGGAAATTGAGTGTAGGGTCTAGGGTGATGCCCAGGTACTTAAAGGAGTCAACTTGCTCCAAGGGGGTCAGATTAGCAGTTAATACTGTGGGGCAATATGCTTTCCGGGTGTTGAGAGGATGAGAGAATAGCATAACTTTGGTTTTCTTATAGTTAAAAATATGGCACTGTGCAGAGAACCAATTTTCAGCACAGCTAAAGGCAGATTGAAGGGAATGGTGGAGCTGAAAGGGGTTGGGGTTGGAGGAAAATAGAACAGCATCATCCACATATAATAGCATGTTACCAGAGCAGGACATGGGGAGGGAGTTAAGGAAGAGGCTGAAAAGCTGAGGTCCTAATATGGACCTCTGCAGGACACCGGAGAGGACCGGCAACCTATTGGATAAGGTGTTACCAATTTTGACCTGCTGGGACTGCTTTCAGAGGTAAGCAGAGAACCAACCAAGGACATCATGAGAGAGACCGATATTGGACAGAGTGGTTAACAGGAGGGAGTGGTTGATGGTATCAAACGTCTTAGAGAGGTCGATGAAAACAGCGCCAGTGATATGTCCCCTGTCCAGAGCGGAGTGGATGTGTGCGGTAAGCTGAAGGAGGGCAGTGGTGGTACTGTGGCCTTTGTGAAAGCTGTGTTGCTGTTTGCAGAGTAGGTCATATTTATTGAGATGGTCAGTGAGTTGATCAAAGACAATCTGCTCTAGGGCCTTGGATAGGGAAGGGAGGATGGAGATGGGACAATAGTTATTAGTGATAGAGCAGTCCCCACTTTTAAATATGGGGGTTATGAAGGCTGATTTCCACCTAGAGGGAAATTTACCCTCACATATGGAGTGGTTCAGTATATGGGAGAGGGGGTGGAGTACCTCACAAAGGGTGAGCCACAGGAGTTTCAAGTCTAGAGTGTCACTACTGAAGCTGGAGCAGCTTAGGGCTTTAACAAGGTAAGGCTCAGCAGACTTGGGTTTGATGCAATGTAGGTGATAGGGGGGTGCTTTAGGGGGAGAGGGGGCTGGCTGTAGGAGGGTCAAAGAAATTGGGAGGGAGAATGTGGTCGAGGTTTGTGAAGGTGTTGTTAAAAGCTGTGGCTATACAAGTAGGATCTGAGGTCATGCACCAATCGACCATAATCTGGTTAGGGACAGGGTTGGGGTCTTTTCCACAGATATCCTTGATGTTGTTCCCAAATTTGCTCCCTGCTCCCCAGGTAGAGGTTAGGGATGATTTTTAATACTCTGCTTTTGCTTTGCAAAAGGTCCACGTGCACTTGTTCTGGGCCTCTTTGTCTTTTGTCTATCAATTGGCAGGCCTGTCTCATTGGAGAGGTGCCACAGAGAATCTCTAGTTCACATGAGGGCCAGGAGATGGTCTGTAATCCAAGGTGCCAAGTTGTCTTTGACTGTCCTTTTGGTAAGGGGGGCAAATTTGTCACACATGGTGTTGAAAGTGAGGATGAAGAGGTCAAGGGCCCTATCTGGGTCAAGGGTGTTAGTTATGAAGGACCACTTTATAGAACTGAGGTGTGCTTTAAGAAGGACAAGTTTGCCACGGCCGAGCTTACATTGTAAGATTATTTTGGAAGGAGATCTAGGTGCTTTGCTTGTCCAGGAGCAGAGAACAGGGGAGTGGTCACTAAGAGCATTTGGGAGAATGGAAATGTTAGTAATTTTGTGGTGGCAATTGGTGAACATGAGGTCTAGCAGGGAGGAAGACCCTGTATGCTGGTTAAGGTGGTTGGGGGAGGTGACTACTTGTGTAAGGTCTTGGGCAGAGGCAGCATCAGTGAACGGTGAGGTGGCCTTATCTAACCAATTGATATTAAAATCCCTGAGAACAATATTTTCAGTTTGAGATGGTAAGGTAGACAGGTAGGACAGTATTGTGTGGAAGGCCACTTTCTGATCCCTGGGGGGAATGCATACAGCAGTAATGAGCAGTGAAGTTTGGGAAAGCCCCACGGTGAGTTTAAGAGTGAGGGCCTGAGGTCCCGGTGCCATTTGGGGGATGGGGAGTAGCTGCCTGAGTAGCATGTCCTTGGTGTAAATGGCGCATCTGCCCCCACTCCTACCCAACCAGTCTGCATGGCAAATTTTGAAACCAGAGAGTGTTATTGCCGAGTCAGTAATCCAAGGGTAGAGCCAGGTTTCACCCATGGCTATGATATCAGGTCGATGTTGCAGCACCCATCCCTGGAAGGAGTCCCACTTTTGTATTAGACTGCATAGATTTAGGGTGGCAATGCACAACCCGCAAGTGGTGGAGGGAGATAGTGCTGATGGAGTAGGAGGTCCAGGGTTAGGGTGAATATTTACAGACATGCGAAGAAGGAGGAGGAGGAACCTAAGTACAGGGTTCCAGTACAATTTTTTGTGAAGATGGGATTTGCTTGCCATAAACCCTTCCGGGGTGAAGAAAGTAGGAATGGGGAGGTTTAGAGTGACGGGGTAGCAAGTAGGAGGAGGAGTTGGTGTGAGGGGAGGGATGGCTGCTTCAGGGGTTGTGGGTGGTGTGGCAGCCAGGAGTAGCATGGCAAGCATAGAGTGATACTACTGGGGTGGTACTCTATGAAACTGATAAATGGAGAGCAGGCCGCTGGGATGGACTCATCTGCAAAGGCATAGGTGGTCTGAGAAATTTTACATGCATTAATCCCTGTGACTGCTGGAGAGAGAATCTGCTCAATAGGAATGATAGATACCCAACAGACTTTACATGGGTTTAACACAGATGTTGCTGCATGGGGACACCGTCAGGCAGGCAGGCTGCAGTCTGAGACATAGGGGGGTGAGTACACAGGGATAGCAGAGTGTTCAGGGACAAAGTAAATAGCAATGGAATCTCCATCATACCCCCCCAATCCTGCCCTGAGGTTTTTTCCAACCCAAACAGTCTCTCTCTAATAACTTAACCACATGTAAATTCTCTGCAATTAATTAAATATTTTAGATACTGAAAACATTAAACAAACTTAAATTCCACCGCCTACCTTAAAATAGATACTGTAATCACAAACTGTTGCACAATTAAAAAAATCAAAATAAAATCACAAACTGTTGCACAATTGTACCTTATTGTTTCTCTCTCTCTCTCTCTCTCTCTCTCTCTCTCTCTCTCTCTCTCTCTCTCTACTGTACAGCAAGGTATGTGTGTGGTCACTTTATTCCAGCATAGTTTGAGAAATGCATAGTCTGCCCCTTCATCTGTAATTGGTACAATCTATGACTCTGCTACATCATGATATCATTCTTTATCTCACACATGATACAACTGACCTTGTAAATCCCTCTCTGTACCTGTCAAAAGCTGCATTCCTTTACATTTATTTATGTGTCTCTATTATCCTCTGCTAATTGGGAGGAAGAAAAAATTAGATGTTTGTTTTAACTCTGTCTGCCAGAGTTTCAGAGGCAGGATTGAAACTGCAAGGAAAGAGAAAATGCTTAGCATTCTTCTGCATTCTGCTAATGACTGTTTGCAGTCAGAGGTGATGGAACGCAGCTATGTTTCATTCCAGGCCAATTTTACCCCTGGAAAATGAGAAAAAAAGATGGTGGCAAATGAAAAAAGAGTATTTCCCTCTCAAAAAAGGATTCCGCATATGAAAATATCATACAGTTCTTTTGAAGTGTTTACTAAGCATGTCCAGAACCCATACTTTTGAAACTTAATAACTTTGGAACAGACTCATATTTTTTCACCAAACCACCATTTCTATCCTGAAAAGGTCAGACCAAAATTCCAAACCATCTGGGCGCTGCACTTTGGCAAGGAGAAAACAGCAAAAAATGGCAATTGTTTAACATTTTGTCACTATGCTCAGCTCAGAATTCACAGATCTGACTAGAACAAAACTTGGCATATCAAGAGAGATACCCAACAAGACTGTGCATGCAAAATGTTGTGCAAATTTGTTGAATAGCTGTGAAGTTATTAAAGTGCAAAATCTGAGGTTTAACATAGAAAGCCCTGCTCAACCCTAAATATAGTGGCACTACCATGCCTCTATGAATTTCCTTTGGGTCTAGTGGCAGACCCCCTCCAGTCACTGTCCCTGTATTACTTTACTAAATGTAACCTGTAATAAAGAAAACCATCCCTTAATGTTTTTCCCCTTTAGACCTGTAAAAAGCAAACAGTCCCTCCTTGATCTGACCACTACCACCCCAACTTCCCACTCAGCAGTCACCATCCCAAACCCCACACACACCCTCAATCACCTGTACAGGTCCCAAGGCAAAGATCCATTCTCCAGTCAAGGACACATCTTCCTGCTGGTACCACCATCTGCAATATGAGAAACTAAAGTAAGTGCAGTTCAATGTATTTCAATGGAGGTTTGATCTTTGAAGCACAACTTTGTCATTTTTGCATATTTTCACCCACATTTTCAACATGGCCTTTTTTGGGACCCCACTTCATGAACAATGAGGGTGGAATTATGCAGATCAGGCCCAAAATGTGATTTTTGTGGTCACTTGGCAAAATCACCTTTTGGGCATGATTTGAAACTTTTCACCATGATTGCTCAGGATGTGGAGTCAGAAGAAGGCAATGTTGAAAATCTGGCATGTAGATATGTAAAAATGACAAAGTTATGAGTGTACATTGATTTTTTTCTATGCTCACTCATAACTTCCATCATTTTAAATATTGTGATCCTAAATTTTCAACTTTGCCATTTTTTCACACCACCTAATGAACTGTCATTTTCACATCCTGGCCAAAATGTTTTTTTCACACCTGTTGAGTGAAAAGCCATTTTGGTGGCATGCAATCACATTTCAGTGGGGATTTGAACACTTTCACCAAAGTGGTTCATGAAGTGGGGTAATAAGAAGGCCACGTTGCAAATTCATCATTTTGCAGTCATATTTGCTCTGACCTGTGTTTGATAAATTTGTGTAGCATTCCATTAAACCCATGAGCCAATTTGTACAGTTTAGTACCTCTGAAAGTAATCTTCTCCACTCAGTTAAGGAAGGCGGTGTCTCTTCTCGCCAGTATTTTAGTATAATATTTGTGGTGATCATGCCAATTAAAACAACAGACATTTTGGTGGGGGTTAAAAGGGTCTGACACAGACACAAATACATATTGTACCTATATCTGCACCCATCCACTTCTATCCAGGCAGCCCTACTGTCATTTGCAGAAGCTGCATTTGTGTATGACAACAATTCACAATTTGCAGCCGAAAAGATGAAGTTGCATCTAACCTGGATGCAAATAACAACAGCATCCATTTTTGAAAGCCAATTATGGAAGTTGTTAGGCCATCTAATAGATGGTCTAACAGGTCTGGATGCATTCTTGATTGTCTGATATGAAAATAGAACCAGATGCCTCTCGGGCAGATCCTTTTGAGAATCCTGCCCTTTGTCTCTCATGCCTAATCCCACCTCACTGGAAAGTTTCAAATAACACTCGTTTTATGAGTAATATTCTGCAAAAACACAGGAAAATACTTGAAAAATGGTTTTATTTTCTCCTCAAGGGGCTAAATATTACTGCACATCCAAATCATGTCAACAATGTAGGCACTGATTCTTTACATTTACAGCAGCTATCATCTTTCCCCCCATTTTAAACAGGTGATTTGGTATAAAGAAAAGATTATTTAATGTCTTGTATCGAATGGTTTTATGACTGATAGAGGTAAAATTCTGAATTGCTATATTTCAGATCTTATCACCATTCCAGTCAGGTGTGTCAGCTTCCAGGAGTATCAACCATTTATCACTAACCTCCCTATTTTCTTTCCACTTGGTTACTATCAGTAACATATAGAAATCTGAAACACTCTGCAAATGGAAAGAACTTATGCTGTTGTTTCACCTGATTTAATCACTGCTCCATTCCCAGAGTATATTTTTCTAATACTGGCCTGCAAAGTTTTGAAAAAAAAAATAATCATCCAGATTTAAAGTCTATTTGTATACGCGAAAAACATTTAAGGTGAAGCCCATCGTATATGTTGTTTATACTTAAAATACCTATTTTAGCACATAAAATATTTTCCCAAACCTGGCAACCTACAGTACTGCAACATTAGAATTGCCCCCAGAGTGGTTGGAAAATAAATTGGGAGAGATGTAGTGATACTAGAGCAGAAATTTGCTGTATTTGTCTTATGGAGCCTTTGCCATAAAGCATTGGGGTACACTGTTCCTGATTGCTTACACATTTTGACTTGCTTCAAAATCAGTCTGTGGAATCTGATGAATTAAAAGTTAATTTGGGACACCATTCCACTGTGTGAGTAACCCCCTTTCTGCTTTTTGGTTGGGCTGGAAATTTGTGGGGGAGCACCTAGACTTGTTCTCATTGTGTGCTATGCATGAAACTGGTGGGTGTACATAGAAATGTCATGTATTCTGCCTTTGACCCTGCACCCCGTGAACAGGGGCACCCATACTGGCATTCACCAACACCATCTTCTGTCCATGGCTCCACCCCCTGGGTGCACAGGACTCCACATGTTGGCCGGGGTGGAGTCATGAACCAGGGTGGGCATCCAATGGGATGCCCATTCTGAGTACAATAGTAGATCCCTCATGCTGTGATGCATGGGTCCAGGGTTGTGTATGCTGCCTAGGACCTAGACCCATGCAGTGTGGCCCCTATGGCTGGTTGGTTCACTGGCAGATCCTTGGCAAATGGTGCACTGCAGGACCCTGGTGTTGGTGCCTGCCTCTGCCCCCCCATGATAGTGTCAGTTCCCCAATGCCATTGTGACTGTACCCTGAGTACCTGTAGGGTGGCATGTGCCATGGTCTGTCTCCCCCTGCAACATCCTAGTGCTGCCATTTGGGTTTTACAGGCACTCGCCTGTCCCACTGACCCTGCCCTCACTGGCTGCCTAGTGGACAGAGGCTTCAGAGAGAGCACTGTCCAGGACCCCTCATGCCCAGAGGATATAGACCATGGGGGAGCATAGAGGGTTATGGAAGGGTCTGCTCTGGCTTACCCTGCACCACCCTCTGCACACATGAGTCCAGTGCTGTGGGGTTTAATAAATGCCACATAGTTCTGACATGACCCTGGAATGCCCCCATTGCTGCATGTACATGGACATGGGGGATTGGGTGCAGTGGGTCTGCATACCCCCTCTTTGTGTATGCTGTGTGAGGGGGACACAGTGGGTGTGGAGTGGTTAAGCTCCCCAGATTCATGCATGTTGCCACGCCACTCCATTCATGCATAGGGCCCTTTGTGCTCCCTTGATCTTTGTCCTATGAAAACCTACTACAGTTGCTTAATGGAGTCTGAAGTAATACCATGTTTAATCCTTGTTTTTGATTTTGTGAATAGTAAAGCACTCAGATCATAGCCAATTGTTTGCATTTCAGAGGATTCAATAGTTATCCATTCAGTGACATACCGGGTTTTTCTCTTTTCTATTACCATTTTGATGGTTGGAATATTCAGTTATCTAGAGCATATGAATATAAATCTGTCATATGTAGCCCCCCCCCCAGCATATAGGTTTGCTCAATGTTTCATATGACTAACTTCTTTGTTTGCCCATATTAATTTGTTTATTAGAGAGTGGATCTGTACAAACAAAAATTTAGGGACTGTTTTGGGATCATACTAACAATGTACATTATGCAGGGAAGAATGTTCTTTTATAATTATGTAAGTTTTGTTCTGATCTCCGAGGAGTTTATTCTAACTTGCCAGAATTCTCAATGTTACTTTTCATTTTCATCATATTATTGGTAATAGTCTTATTGACGTCACTGAAAATGTTGACTCCTGAGTATTCCATGTGGTTACTAGCCCATTCAATACTTAGGTTTCCAATGTCTTGTTCACAACGCTCATTAAGAGACAGGAACTGTGTTTTTCTTTGTTCACTGAGTAGCCAGAAAACCCAACAAATTGCCAGATTATGTCAAAAATTTTCAGAATAGTCACAATAGGATTCTGAATGGACAATAACAAGTCATCTGCGTAAAATGAACAGGTGTATTTCTTCCCACTGTACCAAGTTCCTTTAATTTTTAGCTTATCGTTTAGTTTGCATACCAATTGGTCCAATGACAACAAAAGGAGAGGAGAAAGAATCCTTATTTATTCCTTCTTTTTATGTAAAATTGCTGTGACTGAATTTCATTTGTAAAAATAAAGCCTTTAGGTTTTTGTGTAGTAGACTCATCAATTTTATAAAATGTTCAGGAAATCCATATAAGGCAAATGTGTTTATGATATGCTTGTAATCTATTACATCCCTCTAACCCCCACCTTCTCCCTCTGCAATTCCCCCTACAGGACCCTTGCTGTCCCTGACAATATTTCCACTTCAGAGAGAGCTACCTTTTCCCATCACTTTCTAAGCATTTGGAACTCCTTCCCCTTAGATATTTGTTCTGCCTCCTCTACTCATTCATTGTCCTATCTTGTTTGGCAATACATTTCCCATCCTGCAATTGCACCTGACCCACATCTCCTTCACTACCTCACTCTGCCCTTACACTTATTCTATTTTCACTACTCTACCCTCTTTTACCCCTCCCTAAGCATGCCGAAAGCCTATAGCACTAGTTGGGTTTACATTAAGCAGTGTTCATACCCTTGGATTTCCATGCCTGAGGGGAAGATTTGTCCCTCCCACCTCTTCACTCATCTTCTATTCCAACCAATCCCCTTGCAGGGTGTACATACAGGCAGGGTGAATGTTCTAACTTTCATCTATCTGTGTTGAAGTATTTTGGGTGTGTGTATATGAGCTTATAAGTATGAGTGTGTGTGTGTGTGTGTGTGTGTGTGTGTGTGTGTGTGTGTATCTATATCTATCAATCTTTCTATCTAGCTATCTATCTATCTATCTATATACATATTGCAAAAAACTTCATTAATGCATCAGTTAGGGTTGTTATTACAGCAACAAAATCAGGACAATGTGTGTTAATGTTGTTTCCAACCCCCCACACCCTGCAGACAATGACAGGTGTCGGGGATGTGCCTTGAGGTCATCATCCCTAATGCTCACCCCATTCTCCTATACTGTACCCATCTCAGCTTATTTACTTATGAAATGGGTTGAGCATTAGGACTCATGACCCCAAGGCACACTGCCAATGCCTGTCTGTGTCTGCAGGGTGGGGGTGGGATGTTAGGTTTGGAAACCTTGACACCACATTTCCCTGCTTTTGTGTCTGTAGTAACAACCCTAACTGATATATTAACAAAGTTTTTTGCAATTAAAATATATACATTATAATCGCATGGTACTGCTGCTATAATTAGAGTTGAGTGCAAATGTCTCTGTTAAACCTAAATTTGTAAGCCTTAATAACTTCAAAACTGTTCAACAGATATGCATGACATTGGGGTAGGACTCCTGATGTGTCAAGCTTTGTGTGAATCTGTTGTGTGGTTTTTGAGATTCTGAGTGTTAAACAATTCTAAATTTAAATTTTTTTGTCAGTTTATTTTTCTACAGCTGTGTCTCAGAAATGGTTTCAGGTTGTGGTCTGACATTTTCAGGGTAGAAAGCCTTTCCCTCACAGATGAAACTTTTGAAGGTTTGATGAAAAAAATATTAGTCCATTCAAAAGTTATTACATTTTTAATTTTCCCATTATTTCCCATGGGAAAATTCAGATGTTCTGCATGAAAATACTTTTGTTTTTCCACAGAGAGCTAGTTTGTTTTCACAGTCAGCGTCACATAGCGTCAAGGGGAGGCTGGTGTATTTTCACATAGCTCTGGTGTGTTTGCATGAAAATGCTTTTGTTCTCACAAGAGGTAGTTTGTTTTCACAGGAAGTATCACACGGTGTTGCAGGGAGCCTGGTGTATTTTCATAGAGTTCTGTTCTGTCAGCCATCTTATTTTCCCATTAGCAAGAGATACAAAATAAAGAAAACATGTAAAAATGAATGAAATAGAAAAAAACAAACATCAGAATTTAGCTAAATGGGACCCATTTAGTTATAGTCTGATATTTGTTTTTTACAGCTGTGGCCAGAAACACCTTTTTGGGGCACCCAAAAGCCCAGGTGCCGAGGTTAACTAGAGAGCCACTACTGTCCCTGTTCTCAGTATGAGAACAGCAAAATTTTGTTCACTTTGGAGCCACAGCTGGAACTTTTGCTGCCAGCTACACTGTCAAGTGTGAGCCACAGTTCTCCTGGTGTGTACTGGCACCCCCAGGAGTGCTATGCAAAAGTGTAGTCTCCCTGCGACACTGTATGACAGTGTGCACAAGTACTGTAGGTATTCTATTGTACTGGCACCTCCTCTCCTCCTTATGTTTCCCCAATGTCTATTGGCACCCCCACCCTGTGATTCTGAGTAATATTTTTATAATTTATGTATTAATAGAATCTGACACTGTGATTCCCAATGACCCCAAGTGTCAGATATTCCACCCCCCAGCAGTCCTGTCTTATCATTAATTGCTGACATTGGAGGACCCAATCTCTGTGTCAGCACTGGTAGATCCCCTCCCAGCAGTGTGGGACACTGGGGAGCCCACTCCCAGTGTTCCAAATTATGTATTTTGTTTGTTACCTGTAAAGAAGGAAACCATCCCCTGGCATCTTTTCTTTTCCCTGAAAAAAAGAAAATTGTCCCTCATCATCTCACCATCCTCCTCCCCATTCCTACCCTCCCACTGAGCACCCACCACCCCACACCTCCTTTACAATATACTTATGTCTGGAGGTCATCTGCTGTCATCTTCTGTGGACTGGAACATGGCTGCACTGTTTAAAGCTGAACCACAGACTGAATCAAGGTAAGTGCCATATAATGTACAGTGTATCTTTGTAATTTTTAGGTATCTTTTCACCAAATTTTCAACATGGGCTTTTTGGGACACCGCCTCCTGAACACTGTCACTGTCATTTCATTAGTCAGGTCCAGAAGGTGATTTATTGGTGCTGTGCTAAATCACCTTTCCAGAAAGATTATCTAGAGCATATGCCAGTGTTCATGAGGTGAGGAATCAAAAGGCCCATGTTGAAAATTTGGTGAACAAATTCCTAAAAATTGGCGAGTTACAAGTGTTCATTGAATTTTTTTTACTCATGCGCATAACTTAGGTAATTTTTTAATATTTTGCCTCTAAATTTTCAATATAGCCATTTTTCACACACATATATATATATATATATATATATATATATATATATATATATTTATAAATATATATACCGCTGTCAGTTTTCACATCCTGCCCAAAATGTGTTTTTGTTCCTGTAACACAGAATAACACACACAGATTTGAAAGTTTTTACCTATGGGGTTTATGAGGGGCACGGGGTAATACCACCATATGCCAAAACCATGCAGCCAAAAATGCTGTATCAAAACAGTGCAGCACAAAAACAAAGTCAGACAAAACACTGACCCATTCTGCACACCACACCCATTGCAAACAATGGGTCTGTATGTTTTTTTGCAGATTACTTCACCTTCCATGTCCCCCCCAGAACTTAAACAACAAACTTCAGGGGGTAGACTTCAGGCATGGGGAGAAACTTAGGAGGGGTAAGTTTTATAAAAAAAAATCCATGCCAGCAGAAGTTGCAGCTGGGGAGACCTAAGGAGACTGAACCATGATCCCAGGTCTCCCAACTGTGCCATGTGCTTGCACCCTAGGCATTCCACCATGGGAATGGCTCAACCAGGCATCAGCACATGGTAACTTCTCCTCTCCTTCCATCACTGTGCAGCAAAAGGGGTAGAGGTTAATCCCTATAGCAATTCTACCCCTGTTGCTATGATTTTAAGCGCTGTATGCACAGCACAGTTAATAACATGCTATCTTGCATGTACGGTATTGACCTAGTACCTTTACGAGGTAGGGTCATAAGAAGACTATATTCAAAATTTGCAGTCAAAATATGGAAAAATGTTGACATTATAACCACGCATTGCAATTTCAGTATGCCTACTCATAACTTATGGAAACTTAAAATATTTTGACCCCAGATTTTCAACATAGCCTTCATATTACCTGTCCTCTTGTATGTCACAGCTGTCATTTTTTAAATACTGCCCAAAATGTGTTTTCACACATGTAATGTGAAATGACATTGCAGTTGTGCAGAATTATGTTTTGGCTGGGATTCAAAAAGTTTCTGTACCGGGAACATGAGGTGGGGTAATAAGATGGCTATGCTGATAATTTTGTCAAGCATCTATGGAGTGATGGATGTGCAGGGTCTGAAGGACACTGCACTACCACAGTAAAATAAGGAAAATCAAGGAGCACGGAGAGTCCTGTGGTCCTACTGTGACATAAGGACAGTTATAGTGGGTTGGCCCTGCGCTCCCAAAGGCAAATAAGGATGCAAGTAAACTATCTGAAAAAGTAAGGAAATTCTTTGGAAAAAAATTTCATTAATGCATCAGTTAGGGTTGCTATTGAAGCAACAAAAGTAGGAAAATATGGCTTAAGAGTTTCCAACCCTAATGCCCCTCGCCCACCCTGCAGTCACCAACAAACATCAGGGGTGTGCCGTAGGGTCATCAGCCCTAACGCTCACCCCATTCTCCAATCATGCACCCATGTCAGCTTATTTACTTATGGAATGGGGTGAGCATTAGGGCCAACAATCCCAAGGCACACCCCCAATGCCAGTCGGTGTCTGCAGGTTGGGGGTAGGGCATAAGGGTTGGAAACCCTAATGCAATATTTCCCTACTTTTGACACTTTACTAACAACCCCAACTGATGCTTTAAAAAGTTTTTTGTATATATATAAAGATATATATATATATATATATATATATATATATATATATATATATATATATATATATATATATATATATATATTACACTACATAGTTCGCACTAGTATAGTTTGTCAGTGTCAGTGGCTCAGTAGGTAGCACTCTCGCCTCTGAGGCTGGGAGATCAGAGGGTTGTGAGTTCAGATCCCACACCTGGCACTTGGGTTACTATCCCAGTACTGACACTGTAGTGGAGCATGAGAGGGGAGCCATCTTTCAGATGAGACTTTAAAACGAGGTCCCATCTGCCTGGATTGGTGGTCGTTCAGGTGGATGTTAAAGATCCCATGACACTTATCGAAAAGAGTAGGGGAATTTTATTGAAAATTGGATTTCATTACAATACAAATACATTATATATACATTCTAAACAAAATTATTAACCAATTGTAACAAACAGAAAAAAAAGATTCAGTAGAAAAGAAAACATTATACATATTGCTCTGCATTTGTTTATGTCCTGCATACTATAATCTACTAATATTCTACAAAATAATATCCTAATTACTGAGTCCCCATTCATTGCAATGACCCAAAAAAGCCAAGCTCTTTCAGGGTTATATCACATCATATTAAATTTTATGGTTTTATTCAATGATATCCCAATATTCTGAAAAAGTTCCAGATGAGATACTTCTCTCTGTTGCAGAACCCACATGCACTTAGCCTGCCAAATAAAATATTTTATTGTTGCAAATATATGTACATAGTGTATTTGTGGTATTTCCCAAATAGCCCTCCTACAGGACCATACATTACAGTCATATAATTCAAATTTCTGAACATAGGTCCCTTCCATGTTCTAGCCAAATATGTCCAAAATGGATTTATATATGAACTTTCTAAAAATATGTGTTGTTGGGTTTCCACAATTTGCCCACATGCCACTCTGGTGCAATATCTCTCTTCAAGCTGTTTATGCTTGTTATTACCCCTTACTTCTAATCTTCCAAAATTGCCTAACCAAACACAATCCCACATGAAATGGGGAAGTCTAGAGTTCACCAACTGTTGGAGTACTGTTTTTTTCTGTGTGTCAGGGCACTCCAGGAACACTATTTCAGCCCTACATTCTGCATCTATAACCAAACCATACATTTTTTTCCTGTCTAATATTACTATCAGTTCTATACTAATGTCCCATTTCACCAGCATTTTTATACATTTCACTTCATATTGAGGAGTGTATGCCAATCTGTTCAACCTTCTGGGTTTCTTATTCTCCCATACCCTTTTACATGACTCTAGCCATGCATTTAAAATTAGCTTCCATGGTGGATCCCCAGGTGTCATGGCTGGGCTAATATTACCAAATAGAAAGTTACTGAAAAAGAATGCAATTGGGTTAATCATTGCCACCCCACCTTCGCAAAGAGGATGGTATGTATATTCCCTCTTAACAGGATTCAATCTAGATCCCCAGAATGCCTGAAAAAAATATGCTGTAAATAACTGTAAACATACTTATTGGAGGAAGGTATATATAACTTAAGTAGAGAAATGTGGGGACCAGTAGTGTTTTAATTAAAACCACTCTTTTTTTCTTTGACAGTTGTTGTCCCTTCCAACTATTAACTAATCCTGTTGCCTTCTCCACTTTTCCCTTCCAGTTTAACATAGCCATGTCCCCTGGACCAAACTCTATACCTAATATAGAGATGGGCTGATCAGTCACTTGAATACCACCTATATGCCGTAACTGTGGTACCTGGGTATCACCTATTGTAACCCCCTTGCTCTTTCCCACATTAATTTTAGAACCTGAAAATTTGGAATACTGCTAAAATATATTACTTAGAGCCTCTGCAGAACTAGAAGAAGATATTGCTTTAACTAAATCATCTGCGTATGCTAGCACCTTGACCGGGGGACAATCTGGGTTAGTTACTACTCCTGTGATCCTTTGTTCTTTTAACAACATTCTAGTAAAAATATCTATGGCAAAGGTGTAAAGTAGGAGGCTCATAGGGCAACCCTATCTAACACCTTGTTCAACCTTTATCCTCTTCCCCTCCCAACCATTTATACTAGGGATGATCGTGACCCCTTTATACATTTGTTTTATCCAGTTTGCAAAAACCTCTGGAATCCCAAATGCCCTGAGAGTTTTAAACAAGAACTTGTGAGAAACCCTGTCAAAAGATTTCTCTTGGTCGATACTTAAGATGAAGCCCTGTGCTTGCCCTGCCTGCCCTCTAAAGAGTAATTCCCTCAGAACCATAAGATTGTCCTGTTGTTTCCTGTCTGGTATTGAACAAGACTGAAAAGGACAAATTAGTTTTGGAGCTACTTTCAATAATCTGGTCTGCAGGATTTTACTTAAATTTTTTAAATCTGTATTTAGCAGACTTAATGTAGGCCAGTTACCTATTATCTGTCTCAGACCTTTCTTGTGGAGCAGTAAAAGAGCTGCTTCCTGCATAGAAGGGGCATTATTTGATGATGTTAAAACATAATTAAACAGAATCACCAAAGCAGGGGCTAATTCTATACTAAAGGTTTTATAAAATCCTGACCCTAATCCATCCATATCTAGAGCAGAATGTGGGGCTAGCTGTGAAATAGCTGCTGTCACTTCCTTTACAGATGCATCTTTAATCAAATCTTGGACCTCTATTTCAGATATCTGTGTTAACCCCAATAATTTTAATAAATTAGAGGGATCATGATCCAGAGTGGTAGTACCAAATAGACCTGCCACATATTCTTCTACCACATTCAAAATCTCCTGTGGAGAATTTACTAACTGTCCTGTTGGTGTGCTTAGTTCTGCAATACATCTGTTTTCAACCCTCTTATTACACTCTTTGAAAAGGTTTGATGATTTTTACCTTACCTGAGTCCCAAATCTCAATTCCTGGTTTAGGAACTTGGCCCTATTATATTGGATGTCAGACATTTTCCTTAGTTTTTTAATGATTGCACTATAATCCTGTTTAGACAATTCAGCCTGGGAAATAAGATGCTATAAATATTGTCTTAATTACAGATATTGCATATATTCCTTATTGGCTATATACGTAGCTCTGTTTTGAAAAAGTTTCTGCCAGTTCTTTTTGGAGTCCTCCCACCATTCTGTAATGTTCTCATACATTTCCACTACTGAAAGCCTGGCTAACCAGTCCTGATTCCACATCCTTTTCATTTTTGGATCCTCTAAAAGTGTTTCATTTAAACGCCATTTATTTTCTTACATCGTGGGGTTCCCTCCCACGATACCTGAACCTGAACTGTCATATGGTCTGAAATTCATTAGGGATTTTTGAAGCAGGAAGAATGTTTAACACTTGAGATGCAATGGTAAAATCTATCCGAGTCCTTAAGGTACCCCTAAAATATGTAAACCCCCCATTTAGATGTTTACTTCTATGGGTATCCACCAAACCAGCTGTCTAACTATCTGTAGTAATGCTGTAGTGTCAAAACAACTTTGAGGTTCGAAGGCCTCTATCAGTTGTAGAGAGTCCACAGTCAAAATCTCCTGACCAGATTACAAGTCTGGATGATTGTAGATAAGGCTGAATCTCTTTAAACAAGGCTACACTCTGTGCTTTAGTTTGGGGAGTGTACACTGTTATTATATGAAATCTTTCTGACATGTAGAAGATATCTAACATCAAAGTCCTTCTTGGATGTATGTCAACTAATCTGGATACTTTTAGGAGGGGGTTAGCTAGTAAAATGCTTACCCCATCACAGGGTTCAGTCCCTGAGGACCAAAAGGAGGACCCTGCCAACCAGGCTCTGGATGCAGATTGTAATTCAGCATGGGTTTTAAGATGAGTGCCCTGAATACAAATGATGTCACTGTGTAAATTGTCCAGAGTAAGCAGGACCCCAGCCCTCTTGCTATCATTTTTAATACTATTAATGTTTAGAGTAATGATTTTTAATGACCCCATAATATAAAAAAAGGCAAAATGTCAGTATACTTGCTTCATGGTGTTTTGGATGACCTTCACTGTTTTGTTCATTTTGCTATTGAATCTCCCCCGCTTCCTTCAGAATCTGTAATGGATGTTACTAAAGAACCATCTGTCCCTTCCCCTTCAGACTCACCATCAGTTACCTCTGAATTTAATAAAGCATATTTGTTTACAGTCTGTACTGAGACAGTTTCCTTCATATTAACTTTCCTGTTCCCCTGTGACACAGCTTTCCCTTGTCTATTTCTTTTTTATGAGATACCATTCTAAAAGGTGGATCCTTCTCTCCTAGGGGTGGGAGTGGGGCCATGTCCGGATCTGTTTCACCTGTCTCCCCATTCATACCCTGGGCTTCTTCACCTGTTTCCATTCCCATTACTTCCTCTGTGGCCTGTATTCCCTCCAAATCCTGCCCTGGAGGGTTCTCTTGGTGCAGGAGGGTCTGTAGTAACATTCTGTTTTAGGGAGCTTGAATGCCCTAGTGATGTAGCCACTACAATGCTTGCAGAGGCTGCCTTTTTAGCATATTGTTGCTGGGCCATGGTGATTAGTCCCTCATGTGAAGGACTATCCTCCCTATTATGGGATGCCCAGGGACACCTACCATATGCATGACCTGTCCTCGCGCAAAGGTTGCAACGAAACAAGTTTAGGCAATTAGCAGAACTGTGTCCAAACTCTAAATAGTGCTTACATCTCATGGAGTCACAGGCAGAACTTAAATGGGCCCTTGACCCACACTTGAAACATGACCTGGGTTGGTCGCTATAGCATATTGATCCCCTGTCTTTCCCTAAAAAAAAGGAACTAGGGAGATGAGCAGGGCCTGTATTTGTGGAAATTAGCCTAACTCTTACCCTCCAACTCCCGTCCCATATTTGCTCACTGTCCAAATTTGGGGTAGGTTTATTTAAGATTTTACACCTTTGTTTCAGCCAAAAGAAGATATCCTAAAATGTTTATCCCTTCATTCCTAAAAAAAACTGTCATTAATTTGACTAGGGGTTTTCTTAAAGAGACCACCAAAAAAGGAATCCATAAACGAATATTTTTTAACACCTGATACTGGGCCCAGAAGCAGTCTAGTCTTGACACATTTTTAAAGCTAATGTCAT
The DNA here is from genome assembly GCA_016271365.2 of Neoceratodus forsteri. Classification (NCBI taxonomy): domain Eukaryota; kingdom Metazoa; phylum Chordata; order Ceratodontiformes; family Ceratodontidae; genus Neoceratodus; species Neoceratodus forsteri. Next base: position 875,675,517 of record CM057450.1, read on the forward strand.
AGTTCCCATTTCCCAACCCTATTAGGGCAAAAATCTCAGAAGAAAAAAATTTCATAGAATTTTTAAAAAGTTGCTTTGCTATATGTACCCTATCGGGGGGGGGGTTCTCTAAGTCTCCCTTGTACACTAACCTAACAGCATTCCATCTGGGAGCAGGCTCCCTTTTGTTTAAAAACAAGTTAGATAATTTAAATATAGGCTCCAATGTTGACCTATCTTCAGACCCATGTATGACCTCCTCACTGGGTCCCATCCATAATGGAATATCTGCCCCATTCACACTCACACCTTCAGACATATCTCTGTTTGTCATAGATTCCCTTTCATATATATTTCCCCCAAAACATGCAACAATATTACTGGTACCAGATACAATAGAAAAAGTGTTACCCTGGGGTTTTTTGGAGCTCATGTCTTGTTCATTGATGGTGGCTACTTTTGTAGGTATATGCTCTATCATCTCCTGATATGAATGGTCCTCAGAATTAGGAACCCAGGCTCCCTGCTGTCCCTGTTTCCAACCAGCATTCTCTAATACTTCTGCAACTGAATGCTGTACTGAACCTTCATTGCAAAAGTCAGGAGCTCTGGAGCCCCAGTCTCTCTGTCTCTCTCTCTCCTTCTGCCTGTCCCTGAAGGAGTAAGTTTTCTCCGTTGTTTCAGTTCATAGTGAGTCCTGTAAATGCAACTGTTTCCCAACTCCAAGTCTCATTTTGATGTTTTTAGTGTGACAAACACTTTCTGTTTTCTTTCCCTTCGGCTCTCAGCACACAGGTTCTATGCCATTTAAACTGCCAGCCATTTGTTTAGCATTGCTTTGAAATGCCTTGTTTTTGACAGAAGCAGCCACCCTGTCTTTTTGGCCTGACTGTGAGTCAGAAGCTGGATGACTCATTTCTGTGTTATTCACTACAGATGATTTATCAGGTACTTGTGCCAGAGTTTCAAGCTTTCTCTAGCTCTACAGTTCTTTGTATGAACTTTTCTTTTTCTAACTGAAGCATTTTAACTTCTTCCTTCAATTCAATATCCAGTACCTGCACATTCTCTGTTGTTTGACCATCTTTATTTTGCATCAGCTCTCTGTTGCTTTTCTCCGCTAATTCCCCCACTCAGGTTGGATAGAGTGCACCATCCTCCTCGCTGAATTCTATAGTCAGGTCTTTCAAATCCATAACTGTTTCTGCAGAGTTTATGTCTTTTTCAGCCTCTATAGGAAGAAAGACAGAGGAGGAGGCCATCTCCCCTGCCACATCAGCACTTCCTGCTCTTCCTGTGTCTGACTTTGAAATGAGTCCTTCCATCCCACCTACAGGAAGTGACAGCACCCCTGCAGGCAGAGTAGGGGAATTTCCCCAGTGTCCTGGCCAAATTTCACTCATTCACTAAAAATACCACTAACAGCTTAATCTGGTTCAAAGCCAGTTGGCATTCATCTGTATTCCCCTCCCCCAGTTCGTGCCTGAAAATAGGCAGTATTTGTCCAGTGTATTTTCCCGGTCAAAAAAACTAAATAAAATAAATAATTCATAGTTAGGGTGAAATGGCATTTCTATGTTAAAGTCCAACCTTTGAGCACTAATAACTTTGGAGCCCTTTAATGGATTTGCATGCCATTTGGTATGCATAATCTCTAGGGGTAGGTCTCTTGACTTGCCACATTTCATGCCAATCTGCCATGAGATTTTGGAGATATAAAGTGTTGATAAAGCAGAAATAATCGGTATTTTTTGACATTTCTTTGTCCTACCTGTATGTCAGAAATGGATTTGTGTTGTGGGCTGAAATGTTCAGGGTAGAAAACCTTTGTGTCACAGATGTGACATTTGAAGATTTGGTGAAAAATATTAATGCGTTCAAAAGTTATGAATGCTTTTAATTTCCTATTATTTCTTATGGGAAAAGTTAAGTATTTAGCAGAAAACTTAGATGGTCACACATATTGCAAATACCGGAAAACGACTTTTGCACACATGCTAGATTTTTGCACATTTTGAGGGTTAATAACTTTGGAACTGTTCAATAGATTTGCATGATATTTGGCAAGCTTTATCTCTAGGGCTAGGCATCTTCAACTGCCAAATTTGGTGGGAATCAAACAAGTGGTTTCAGAGACATAAAGTGTTGAAAAATAAAAACAAATCATCAGTATAGTAGGTGAAAAGTGCACATCTATGTTACAGTTCACTTTGAATGCTAATAACTTTGGAGTTGTTCAAAGAAATTACATGAAATTTAACATGCTTGTTTTATAGAGCTCCTAACCTACTAAATGTGGTGAGAATCTGTTAAGTATGTCAAAGTTCAAACTTTGAGGGTTAGTAACTTTGGAGACATCCAATGGATTTGCATGCAGTTTGGCATGCATGATTTCTATGGGTAGGTGTCTTGACCTGCCAAATTTGGTGGGAATCTGTTGAGTGGTTTCAGAGATATAAACAGAAAAATTGGGATTTTTTTGATATTTCTTTGTCATCCTGGCTCTCGGAAATGGTATTATGTTGTTTGCTGACATTGTCAGTAGAAAGCCCTTGGGTCACAGATGTGTTTTGAAGCTTTGGTGAAAAAATATTCATCTATTCAAAGTTAACAAAATTTGACATTTCCCATTATTTCCTATAGTAAAAGTTGTGTTTTGCACAAAAGCAAAATTTTCACAAATGTAGGAACTTGTGCAAAAATGTTACTTTTAGAAGCATTTTGAATTTTCAAAAGAATGCATATTTGTATGGATATCTGGGCATGGTGTGAAAATATGTACTTCACAAGAGCCGTTTTCAAACAAAAGTAAAATTTTCAGACATGTGCGTACATCTGTGAAAATTTTACTTTCTGAAGCAATTTTAATTGTCAAAACAATGCATATCTGTACGGATATCTGGTCATAGTGCAAAAATATGTAGTTTGCAAAAGCTGTTTTCGAACAAAAGTAACATTTTCAGATATGTAGTTACATATGCAAAAATGTTACTTTCAGAAACATTCAGAATTTTTGAAAGAATACATATTTGTGTGGATAGCTGGTCATGGTGCAAAAATATGTACTTTACAAGAGCCATTTTTGAACAAAAGTAAAATTTTCAGACGTGTTGGTACATGTACGAACATTTTTCTTTCAGAAGCACTTTGAATTTTTGAAAGAATACATATTTGTATGGATGTCTGGGCATGGTACAAAAATATGTATTTTGGAAGTGCTGTTTTTGAACATGAAGCTGTTGTGAAGGTACAAAAATACGTCTTTCGAAAATGTAGATAAATGTGGGCAACTTTTACTGTCACAAAGGTGCAACAATATGTCTTTTTCGAGTATTGCTTTCTGTGTAGTACAAAAGCAAGATTTTCACAAAGTAGACAACATGTGGAAATGTGACTTTTGCAACTGTTCTAGTTGCAAATTGGAGACATAATTACAGAGTGTTACTCTTCACTACACAGCCTCAGTGGCTCAGTGGAATGGATGGGTATAGTGGAGGGTACAGGGTTCGATTACAGTGAAAGCCTTTTTTTTATTTTTCAGTCGAGATTTTTATGATTACAACGGCAGTAGAAATTTTTTCATAGGTACTATGGTTCCTGAGATATTGGCAAATTAGTGTTATAAGGTTCCTTTAAAGCCCTATAGGGCTGCTGTATGGCTCCGTAGTTATACATAAGTGTGAGCATAGGGCCCAGAGGGCCCGTACTCCCACAAACGCATATCCATATGCACAAATGTGCAGCCTCCCACCAACACATACCATTTACTAGTTATATTACACTTTTTAAAAAAGTAAGGAAATTCTTTGCAAAAAACTTAATTAATGTATCAGTAAGGGTTGTTTCCACAGTGACAAAAGTGTGTAAATTTAACGTTAGGGTTACCAACCCTCACACCCCCTGCTCTACCCCCCACCCTCCACACAACAAGTGGCATTGGGGTGTTCATTGGGGTCATCACACCTTACTCTCACCCCATTCTCCTATACTACTATACCTCAGCTTGCTTAGAAATGGAATGTGGTGAGAGTTAGGCCAATGACCCCAATGAACACCCCAACGCCTGTTGTGTGGTAGGTGGGGGTAGGTAGGGGTGTTAGGTTGGTAACCCTAATGTTGAATTTCCACACTTTTGTCACTGTGAAACAATTCTAACTGATGCATTAATGAAGTTTTTGCAAAGAATATATATATATATATGTATATATATATATATATATAGATATAGATATATACACAGTATATATATATATCTATATGAGCCATATTCTGCTCCCATAGCAAAACCTTTACAGCGATCATGTCAATGCTGACAACATTGACAGATCACTGTAGAGTTCACTCAGGACACTGACACTCTTTCCCCTGGTCCTGCACACCCTCCCTGAATCAACTCCGACTTGGAGATGATAATCCCTAAATCCCTAACACAAACAGGTTTCCAGAAGGATGTATGGCAACCACAATTTGTGGTTGACATAAATCAGTCACTGTAAAGTCAGTTGACAAAAAATGCATTGTAGAGCCTTTATACATATACAGTGTATATATATATATATATATATATATATATATACACACACACACACACACACACATATATACTCATTGCAAAAAAACTTTGTTAATGTATCAGCTAGGGTTCATGTTAAAGTGACAATGGTACAGAAATGAGGTTTTAGGCTTAACAACCCTAACACCCCACATCACCGTCCCTCCACAACCAATCATACCACCCCACCCCCACCCTACAGACAACAACAGGCATCATGGTGTGTCTTGGGATCATCGGCCCTAATGCTCACCCCATTCCATGTGTAAGGAAGCTAAGATGTTATAGCATAGGATAATGGAGTGAGCATTAGGGTCAATGACAGCAAGGCACACTCTGACACCTGTTGCTGTGTGTAGGGTGGGGTGGGGTGGTATGGTTGGTTGTGGGGGGAGGGTGGTGTGTGGTGTTAGGGTTGGGAACCCTAACACCTCATTTCCATACTTTTGTCACTTCAATATAAACCCTAACTGATGCATTAATGAAGCTTTTTTGCAGTTAATTTCCTTACTTTTTGAGAAAGTGTAATTTTACCATTATGTGGTTGTCCCCACAGGGGAAGGAAACAACTCATGGTGGGGGACTCCATTGTTAGGAAGGTAGAACTGGGGGAGGAAGGGGAGAGGGTGGTAAGGTGCCTGCCTGGTGCCATGGCTTGGAGGGACAGGGAGCGAATCCTCAGGATTGCCGGAGCAGCTGCACAGGGGAGGGAGCTGGATGTCATTGTCCACCAAGGGACAAATGACCTGGCTAACAAAGGGATTAGAGAAATGCAGGAAGAGTTTGTGGAATTGGGGAGGGACCTTAGACAAGTAGCACGCATGGTAACCTTCTCGGAGGTGCTGCCCATCTATGGCGTAGGAGAGGCTAGGATGTTCTGCACCATGGGATTCAATCAGTGGTTGAAAAACTGGTGTGGAGCTCAGGGATTTGGCTTCATTGGGGACTGGGGGTCCACCTGGAGTGATGCAAGCCTATACTGGCATGATGAGTTGCATCTGTCCAGGAGGGGAACCAGGATCCTAGGTGATAGGTTTAAATGCTTCACTGGCAAGCATTTAAACTAGCCAAGAGGGGAAGCACTGGAAAGGAGCAGGGAAATCCTAGCCCCCCCCAAAAAATCACAGTAGCAAGTGCGGTAAACACCAACATTGAGGTGTCGATAGGGAGAAGGGCTGGGGTAAATGGAGAAAGTGGCAAAGGCAAGAAGGACAGGGATGGGGCAAAAAGGGTAAGGCCATCAGGAAATGGAGGGTAATGAAAACCAATGCCCGTAGTCTGGGCAACAAGCTCCCTGAGCTGGTGGCCTTGATGGAAGAGGGATGCCTGGATATCATCGCAGTCACAGAAACATGGTACACAGAGAACCACGACTGGGATGTTAACATACCAGGGTACATAACCTACAGCAGAGACAGGCAAGGGAGAAGAGGGGGAGGAGTAGCTCTCTATGTAAAGGAAGGGATAAAACCAACTGAACAAAAGAGTAAACAGGGAGAAGAGGAGGCACGGTGGGTCACCTTGGAGAATGGAAAGGGCACCACAATCCACACAGGGGTTATGTACAGACTCCCATGTCAGGGGGAGGGAATGGACAAGGATATGATAGAAGGCATTCTTAGAATGGCAGAGAAAGGGGAGATACTGTTGATGGGAGACCTGAACATGCCAGATGTTAACTGGAGCACATTAGCTGCAGCCACATCCAAGAGCAGGGCCATTCTTCATGCCCTACAGGTGGCAGGCCTCAGATGGCTAGTTTCAGAACCCACTCATGAGGGAGCAATCTTAGACCTCATACTCTAAAACGGGGGCAGTGAGAGGATCTCAGATCCAGAAGTGGGTTGCCATCTGGGAACAAGTGACCATCAAACAGTGTGGTTCATGTTAAACTAAGCTACAGAGTCAAGCCAAACAAATATGAGGGTACTGGACTTCAGGAGGGCTGACTTTGGCAAGATGGGAGAGTGCCTCAGAAAAGCACTAGCAAACAGGCTAGAAGGAGGTGTGGAGCAACAATGGGGAATCATCAAAACTGCCATCACAGTGGCAACAAGTCTTTATATGAAGCAAATAAACAAATCAAAATGAAAGAAAAAGCCACTATGGTTCTCAAAAGAGGTGGCTGTGAAAGTCAGGAAGAAAAAGATAGCATTCCAGAAGTATAAGGAAACACAGAAGGAGCAGGACAGAGAGTTGTACCAGTTAAGGCAGAAGGAAGCAGGGAGGGAAGTCAGAATAGCAAAGGCCCAAACTGAGGAAAAGATAGCCAACTTGGTTAAGAAGGGGGATAAAACCTTTTATAGGTGTATCAGCGAGTGTAGAAAGACAAAGGGAGGGATAGTGAGGCTGAATAGAGTGAACTGTGGGTGGGCAGGGGGACAGTGAAAAAGCAGGGATAATGAAGGAATATTTCTGCTCAGTATTCACAAAAGAGGAGGGGGAAGTGCCTAATCCAATTAACAGAAGCACTCTTGATAGGGGAGTCGATCCCAGTCCTTTCACAGAAGAAAGGGTTCTGCAAGAACTCCTAAAACTGAAGGTGGACAAAGCAATGAGTCCTGATGAAATTCACCCAGAATTCTAAAAGAATTAAGGGGAACTCAGTGAAACCACTGGCAACTCTTTTAATAAATCATGGGAGGATGGTGTGGTACCCGAGGACTGGAGGAAGGCGGATGTGATTCCCCTTCACAAAAGTGGGACCAAGACAGAGGCAGGAAACTACAGACCTGTCAGTCTGACCTCTGTGGGAAAGTGATGGAGTCACTTCTGAAGGAAAGAATAGTTGAGTACCTAGAGGCCAGTGGGGCACAGGACCCAAGGCAGCATGGGTTCACAGCGGGAAGGTCATGTCAGATGAATCTAATAGATTTCTGTGACTGGGTGACTGAAGTAGTAGACCAGGCAGGGGCTGTGGACATGGCCTACCTAGACTTTAGTAAGGCATTTGACACAGTCCCACACAAAAGATTAATAGTCAAATTAACCAGCCTGGGAGTGGGTCCCAGGGTGGTAGCCTGGGTAAAACATTGGCAGGACAACAGGATACAGAATGTAATTGTAAATTGAGTCCACTCTGAAGAAAGAGGGGTTACTAGTGGGGTACCGCAGGGTTCAGTATTGGGTCCAGTCCTTTTTAATGTCTTCATAAGTAACATTGCAGAGGGACTGGAAGGAAAAGTATGCCTCTTTGCAGATGACACAGAGATCTGCAACAGGGTTGATACACAAGGAGGTGTGGAAAGGATGAGAAGGGACTTGGCAAGGTTGGAGGAATGGTCAGAAGTATGGCAGCTAGGATTCAATGCAAAGAAGTGCAAAATAATGCACCTGGGCAACAAGAACCCAGAAGAAGAATACACAATGGGGGGGGAGGTAGTAACAACAACAAAAAAGGAAAGGGACCTGAGGCAATCATATCAGATGACCTTAAGGTTAGCAAGCAATGTGAGAAGGTAGTAGGGAGGGCTGGGGGTATACTGGGATGTATAGGGAGGGCATCAGCAGCAGAAAACAGGAAGTTGTTATCCCTCTGTACAGACAGTTGGTGAGACCCCATCTGGAGTACTGCGTCCAGTTCTGGAGACCCCATCTTCAAAGAACATAGACAGGATAGAAGCAGTCCAGAGGAGGGCAACTAAAATGGTACAGGGTCTGCAAGAGAAGCCATATGAGGAGAGACTAAAGGAGCTTAATATGTATACCCTTGAGGAAAGAAGGGAGAGGGGGGGACATGATAGAAACTTTTAAGTACCTCAGTGGAATCCACAAAGTCCAAGAGGGTAGCATCTTTCAGAAAAAGAGACATGCAAGAACAAGGGAACACAATTTAAAGATAGAGGGCGGTTCCAGCTGCAATGAGGAAGCCAATATTTCACAGAGAGGGTAGTGGATGCATGGAACAGCCTTCCTGAGGAGGTTGTGGGGTCTAAAACTGTGGGAGAAATCAAGAATGCATGGGACAGACATAAGACAATTCTTTTGGGGGATAGGAAGAAATAGGCTGTTGGTTATCTAGGATCTGCGGCCTATCCTGTAGGTGGGGAAATGGGCAGACTAGATGGGCCAAGTGATCCTTATCTGCCATCAAAGTCTGTGTTTCTATGTTCAATCAGTCTAGAGCATGTTGTCGGGCTCTGAGCTCCCATGCATCTATATTGCAATTGTCACTGATTTTTATGTGGGACCTTTAGTGTAGAGACATTGGGCCCTGTTCACATAGGTGTGGGTAATGTGCGCCAGAGACGTGTAACCCACCCACGGAGGTCCACACCAGCAGACAGGTGCACAACAGTGGTATTCACTGCCAGCTGTCACCTATTCATGGCTCCACCTCCCCCAACCACAGAACTCTGCAGGGCAGCCAAGGGCTGTGTCATGGACCCAGCCAGGCATCCAATCGGACTGGAATGGGACCCACGGTGGAACCCATATGCAGCAGGGCGTGCATTGGCTGTACACCCCACAGATGTCCGAGGGCCAGTGGTTCTGGTGGTGTGAGGAGGGCAATGCCACCAGCCCTCTGATGGTACCAGAGAGGTACACATGGATGAAGTGGGGAATGACATTCAGTGGTGCAGGTGGAGGTACTTTACCCCATTGTTAGTGGGGGTGGGCAGGTGGTGCCATTCAGGGAAGGGGGGCAGCAACCATGACCTGTGCCCATGTGTGAAGATATCCTGAAAGGGGGGAGCAACATGTTCTGGGTTTGGTGGGAGGCACCGGTTGTCTGCATGCAGTGGCCTCAGAGTGTGGGTGGGCTACTTGACCTGTTGTTGGGCAACTCCCACTGTGTTCATGGGGCACATAGGGGTTTACAGCAGGGATCTCCCTGGCAAAACCTGCACCCCCGGCATACCCCCATGGTCAGCACTATGCACCTTGGTGCATGGCGGTTAGTGCTGGCATGTATCCTGCTTGCCCCTGGTGCATTGCAGTCCACGTGGCTGGGGAAGTGGGTGCATAGTGGTTGTGTACCCCCATTGGTGCATCCTGCACAGAGGGCACAATGGGTGTGGAGTGGCTACATGCCCCAGATATGTACTTGTAGCCATTCCACTCCATTCATGCATGGGGCCCAATGTAATTAACCCTCATCTCTCATCATTCCATAATGGTGTTCATTTGTGGGAGTGCAGTGCCCTCCCATGTATCCATAAGTGTACAAACATTGTAAGTAATCATCATCTTTCCGTGGAACTGCAGGGTCCTCCTGGCTCTGTGCTTTCATCTACACATAAGTGTAGAGATATTATACTTAACCCTCATATCCCTGTGGAAGCACAGGTCCATGTGAGCCCTGTGATCCCATTACTGCATAATGTTATCCATATGGCCCTATGCTCCCATCTATTTATAAGTGTAAAGACATTGTAAATAGCCCTCATCACCTTGTGGGAGGGGCCTGCACTCTCATTACAGCATAGTGGAGGGGCCATTGCTCCCATTACTGCATAATGGTATCCATATGTGGGAGTGCAGGGCCCAGAAATCTGTCTATAGGTGTAGAGACAGTGAACAGGGCTACAGACATTCCAAGGAACCCTTGTGCTGCAAATGGCACAGAATCATGGCAACCATAGAGACACTGGAAAAAAAGTCCACCACAGTTGTAATCAAGGCCTGGCAATGTGCATGCTTGCTTACTTTAAGGTGTACTAAGCTGTGTTTAGCAAAAAAAAGCGCTGTTGTGATAAAGCCGCTGAAAGATACCATGACTACCACAATGTTATCCTATGAGGAATTCCTAAGCTTTAGAATGTTATAATCATGGAATGGATGTAAATTTTATCACCAAAACAGCAAAAGGCACATTTGTGGGGCAAGCCCTTTCTGCCCTGCAAATTGCAGTCCAAAAGTCCTAACCGTTTATTTACAGTGAAGTAAAAAAGAAACAGAAATGTTTTGAAAGTAGTGTCTCTACTTTTGCAAAAGTGTTGCAGTTTGTGGCATTACTGTAGACCTTTTGTGAAACAATGTCTCGATTTGCTAAACTTTCTCAAAGTAGTACCACAATTTGTAAAAGTGTCACAAAAACAATGCTTTAAATTTGTGACATCAAAATAGGCCAATTAAAACAAACATTTCTGGGCATATAATCAAAAAAACTGATGCCAACATTGTGTTCCTTGGGTCCTGATTAGGTAAACAGAACCATTGGTGTTTAAAGGGAGATTGTTTTTTGAATTATAAATTTTTTTATGCATCACTAACTAAAAACAAGATGGCAGAAGTATGAAAGAACTGGCCTATTTGCCAAAGAGAAAGTACTTTCATGAAAGAGAAACAGTACTTTCGCATGAACAGTTAATATTTTTTCACCAAACTTTCAAAAGGCACATCTGTGACCCAGACCCCATATACCCGAAAAAAATTCGGACCAAAGCACCAAGCAGTTTAGGAGAAATGGCATGACAAAGAAACTGACAAAAAAAGTGATATTTTTAAAATATTTTGACATTCCATAGCTCCACAACCATACATCCGACCAGAATGAAACTCACCAGATCCAGAGATCTATGGTACCAAACTGCACATGCAAACTTTCCGGAAAATTGGTCAACTGGTTGCAAAGTTATTAAAGTGCAAATGTTTGGGTTTAACATAGAAGTGACCATTGAACTCTACTGTAAGTATAGTGGCACTACTGTGCCACTATAATATATACTGGTAAGTGTGTACGTGTATTAATGCTATATATACATAGACTATACCTGGATTACTAGTGCTGCCTTCCCATTCCCACAAAATGTGTTTTTTTAACTCTTTTTTGTAGCACCATCACTGAGGAACTCTCTTGGGCATCCACTGATCCCCCAGCTCTACCTCCGACCCTGAAACTCCTCCTCCTCCTACTGGCACCAGCCCAGCTATTCCCCCAGCTCTGAGCCTCCCAAGGCAGGGCCACCCTATCCACCCAGTGTGCTCTATCTACAATTTAGGTCAAGCTGGGCTTGGCCTAGGAGTTGGGAGAGTCCAGCTTATGGAGGGTAGCTGTGAGAGGTAGTGCCATCGCCTATCCCTGAGGGAAAGGATTTTTATGGTTATGACCTTCCTTCCCCCCCCAGGTGTACAATGATGCCAGGCATGTCTGCTGCAGCTCTGCATCCTTTTCTGGGCTGGCTTAGAGGGCTAAGCCAGACCTCAGCATTGCAATGCCTCTGGTCTCCACTGGGGGCTGCTATGGTGCCAGGCAGTCACCTGAATCCCCCCCCAACAGAGGAGAGCAGTCCTCTGGACACTCAATCCTCTCTCTCCCCCTGCTGACCCCCAGAGACACAGGCTCATTCCCAAACCTGGGTCGCTGACATGGTGCAAGGTGTGGAGTCCAGCGCCTCAACCTTAAGCACCATCTGGCCAGCTCCACAAAATGTTTTGCTTCACTATAAATGTATTCGACTGTATGAACTGGCTTAGTTCTATGTATAGTTTATTTGGATCTCATATTCAAATATGCAAAAATGTATCTCTTTTTCTCCTCTCCCCCATGATGCATCTGGAAATGAGCTATTGTAGCTCAGTATGCCTTTCTTGGTGAAATATTTCAAAATAAATCATCAAAGGCCTTCTCAACATTAATAGACAACTATGTCATAGGTATTTTAGACTGTTCTGCTAGTTTGACTAGATACATAATTTGTAAAATACTGCAAATATTTTCATAATCTTGACATGATCAGTTATCAGAGATCTAGTATTAGGAAAAGTAATACCTGTTATTTTTGTTTGTCTGTGTTCTGTTGTAGTCTCAAGACTGATCATTTTTTTAGCTTTTGAACCACTATCCGCATGTTTAAGTTTAGCCTTGCATATATTGAATTCAGTTTCCCCTTTTATTAAGTCATCGTTTTCAGGTCTGACGTTTGCCCACTTATTCCAGCAATTATCTGTGTTGCTAGAAATTGTGTTTCTAATTCTCCAATTTCTTTCAGTTTATCAGTTTATTTTGCATTATTCTCTTTTTCCTTTTGCAGCTAACCCTATCAGATTTTTAATTTTTATTTAAGTATTTGGTAACAGGGAAAGGCACTCTTAGCTAAGGCTCATTTCCAGGTGTGATATGGGGAAATTTGGGGCAAGGGGTACAAAGAAAAACAGCAAGCATATACAATTCTCCAAGTAATACAGTAACAATTACAAGTCACATACATTTACAAGCATTTACCAGCAATTACAAGCAAAATATACCATGCATAGAATCACAAGTCAGGAAGATGTAGAGTATTGATGTCAAGTTATCAAGACAGTGTATAATACTAAGTCATATGTGATACAAGGCAGGGCCAACAACTTGACATGGGATTTCCATGTAGAAGGACATAGCAAGTGTAGTTGGGACATGACAGAGGAGTGTGAGAGGGAGTTTCAAAGTGTAGGAGTTTGAGAGTTCCAGAGTGAGGGGAGGCAATAGGCAATAAGTGAATACAGATAAAGAGATAATGTACATTTAAAGGCTTCCTATATTGTGGACATTGACATGTCTTCTGGTTTGTTAAAGAACAAATTGTTGTTTCTTTATTAAATCTTTGGTGTCCTCCTTTTCTATAATAAAATTAATTCTCACTCTACCCTGTTTTTTGTGAATTATTTCGTGATTAAGAAGTATGGTGAATGGGGTATGGTCTCATATTACTGTTTGGAAGATATTGCTTCTGTCAAACCCTGAATTAGATCAGTGCTTATGAAAATCTGATAAATTCTTGATCAGTCCTATGGGTGGGTGACCAGCAAGTGTACTTCCTAATATCATCATTAAACAGTCTCTAAATGTCCACCATGATCATAATTTTAATAGGGTTCATTATGTTTCTGTCTCATTTAGTTAAAGAGTAATTATTTGTTCTGTCTGGGAGGGGGTTCATGGTGCACCTTGTGTCTCCAGCAATAAATAATCTTAAATTTGTTGAAAATGTTGTAATCTTTCAAATAGTCTAGTGAAAAATATGATGAATGCCATTCTTAGGGCCATATACTGTACACTAACTAGAGTAAGATTACCACCATCCAAAATATCATTCACTACAACAAAATAACTGCTTGGGTCTTCAGTTATTGGCACTGCATGAAATCTAAAGCTTCTAGCCACCAAAATGAACACCCCTGCTTGATTAGTTGAGGAACCCAAACCAAATACTCCACTGCCCTTGCCCTTCTCAAAAGATCTATATTCTTCATCATTATAAAGGTTTTTTGAAAGAAAACAATCTTCACATCAAGTTTTTTCCAAGTGTCTGAGTACTTTCGTATCCTTTAGTCTGGGTATTTAGGCCTCTCAAACTCTAAGAAATAATTTTTATTGTGTTATCCATGGATGTATATTAAGCTTGGATATGTTTTTATACATAATGGTAATTTGGGACAGTTAGCAATGAAGCAACCATCAGCATTCAAGAAGTCGTACTTACTCTGTACTTGTAATAGGCTTAGCTCTGAGTGGGCGCAGTAATCTATAGACAGATGTAATAGAAGAGACCAGGCGTCCAAGTGAGAAGAAAACAGAAGAGTTAAGAGAAGACAATAAAATAAAAAGACATTTTATTTACTACAGGTCATACTAACATTCTTACTATAGTCCCCTTTGTACCAACAATAACTCCCATAAATATATCTAAATTCATGACTGTATCCTTTATTCAACTTTTACTCTTGCATATTGAAAGGAAATACAAGCAAAGCTATCCTGAAGCCATATGAAAAATGTTTTTTGAGAGAGAAGTGCACCAAAGTAATGGTGGTGCTAGCTTAATAGCAGTACAACTTGTAAGGGTGAAAAGTAGTACTCATCAACTGTGGTCCTTATGCGTAGGTATTGAAATAAGTTTGTACTCACAGAAATGTATTCAAGTTCCATCTTCTTTTATTGTGGTGCATCATCAATTAAAGATGATAAAAACAGACAGTCCTATAACCTCTTGAACCCTTGACCTAAAATTATCTAACTAAACTCCAGATGCACAGCAAAATCTTAGGTCAAGGGTTTGAGATGGGACAGCCATCTCACTGGATATCCTCCTCTTTCATGTGTGCCTTCTGAGGTTTTTAATGGACTGCCTGTTTTTAAGCTTTTTAAATGATGATGTACCACAATAAAGGAAGTTAGAGGTTGCATACATTCTAGTGAGTATGCATTTATTTCAGTACCTGACCATGTGAAAAAAGACCAGACAATAACCAGCATATTAAAACTCACCATCCATATAGCCTCATATCACCCAGCATTCCCTGTCATATCCCACAATGAACTACACATAGAATATAACATGTTCAGTATTTTTAAAATAAGAGTAATTAAGACACTTGTTTTCTAAATGTGCATCAATAGAATTGTAGGAAACAGAGAGTAACCCTGGTTAACCCTTCCCCCTCCACTCTTACCCCTGACAAAGGACCCTGTCTTGCCTTCCTCTTTTATTGCATAGCTCTCACTGCTGTGGCAGCACTTCCCTACTTGCAGCATTTGTCAATGCTTACTTGTAAAATAATATATTACCACTTTAATGTATGTATGCTTATCTTGTTGTCTGTAATTGTATTGTTCACTATGACATGGAGCCTTTGTAAATGAGTCTCTGACTCAAAAGATTGTAATTCTGATACTATTCAATAAATAAAGCCCCAACCGGGCCATCTGGGCCTAAAAACATATTTTAGCATATTTACCCTTTTTTAAACCAAACACAATTGGTTCAGTAATAAGAGTGATGCTATAGTTAATTTGGCACCACCTCAAAAATTTAAGACAGAGTAACAGAAACAGTCATGTTTTTAGTAATTTGACATATGCTGCCTTTATAGGCAAAATTATATTAATCCAGTACACAAGTGAAGTCAACATCTATATAGGGATACTACAACCTGTAAAATTATTAAATACTAGAGTCAAACTAGTGGTTTATGTCCTGAATGCACTCTGATTTTGTGTCATCCATGAAGTTATTAACAAACCATTCCTGAACCCGTAAAATATCACAAGTCTGTAAGCAGTGCTATTTTTAACAAATTTAGACGTAAGCATTGCATATGCTTCTAGTCATGCCCTTGTGGCAGACCTGAGGGAATTCACATGTCCACACACTCAAACAGTCAAAGAGCTGCATTCTAATCTGCAATGGTACAGGAAAAACAAAATGGCTGAACCTAAAAATGTACTAGATTATCCTGCAGAATTTGATAAATATTCAGGAAACAATCAGTTCAGCCTATTTAGGATGATGCATTTATCTAAAAACTGCTTTAGAATCCAAGCACTCCTGAGCAGCGTGCTAAGATAGCAAAAACATTGTACTTAAAAAGAGAGAAAGCACTACTTTATTAAGCAACATGATATATTAAATGTTCTGCACAAGCAACCCTAACTTACCCAAAGCTGAATCAAACAGACCTATAAAGCCCCTAGAAATTGCAATGCCCCTTTAGTTAGAGTTCAGTAGGCTGTTTAGTGTTAAACCCCATTTTTTCACATTAATAACTTTGACATCATTTGACAAAATAGCACAACATTTGACATGCACCATCAGCCTATCAGATTCTCAAGGTGTGAAACGTTTTGTGACAGTATCTTCTTCAGTTTTTGAGATACAGAGCACCAAATCACAAAATAAACTTTTAGGTTTCCCTATACTTACCCTTGCATTTTTTGATCTCATGAACAGCCTAGATGTGTGGAATTTATTTCATGAAGCTGTCAGGGTTAAAAGTGTCTGTGCCAAGGGTGTGCCTTTCAAGGTTTTATGAAAAATATTTTACGGTTCCAGAGTTATAATGACGTTTTGGATAACCACATATGCAAATGATAAAAAAAAAATAAGATTCTGAGTGTTATTTTTGTGATTTACTTGCTGTGAGAAATAATTTACTTGACAGAAAAAAAAGCAATCAGTGCGGCTGCCGTCTATTTTCTCCTAAATCAAAACAGTCGAAAATACAAAAACAAATTATGTATTTTCAAAAAAACAAATACTTAAACCTAAGTAAATGGGACCCGTTTAGCTAGATTCTGGTGTTTTTTTCTAGAAAATTTTCCTGGAAATAATGTTTCTGGTCACCAGAAAATCCTGGGTGCAAGCTTAGGAAGAGGAGCTAGTCACATCAGTTCTTAGTATGATAACAGCAGGATTTGCTTGGATTGTGATGCCACAGCTGGAGTTGTGCTGCCAGCTTAAGTTGAAGCAGTGAGCCAGTGATCCCCTGCTCGCTCTATCTGCCTGCCTTTCTTTCTTTCTTTCTTTCTTTCTTTCTTTCTTTCTTTCTTTCTCTGTCTGTTTATCTGTCTATCTATCTGTCAGTCTGTCTATCTGTTTTTTCATTCTCTCCCACACCAGCTCAGCCAGCCTTCCCTCATTCTTCCCCATCTACAGGACTGTCTACATGATGCGTGGCCAACCTCTGTTGCTGACAAATGTCCACACAAAAGCTGCCCATTTTTTATCACTCCTTAAAGCATGGAGAAGACATTTATACTGCACACTAAGATTTAAAATTTAGATTATCATAATTAACCTTTCAGGTCACTATGGCCCAGTCCAGTCTTTATGGACATGACAACACTTATTTTTCCACAATGGTAAGAACTTCAGTGTCTGTTGCATTAAAATTGGTGCTGCTGGGTCTAGCTGTGAAACCATAGGTTATTCTGAATAATGAAGAGCAAAGTGCAACAATGGATTTCCAAATGTTTACCTAAGTACAGTCTGAATATACAATACAGCTTGCATTGCATGTGTGTGCAAATTACAAATTATTATTTCCCCAGAAGAAATACACTTTAGAAAACTCATTGGTAATGCCAAGGTTAATTCCATCAGCTGTATAACCCTCAACCAATTTATATTTATTGTTTCTCAACTGAATATGTCCCATGAACATATACAAGTACCAGAATGTATTATGAGATCAACATTTGGACATTTAACTAATGCTTCCTTATAGATTGCAAAGGAATTATATAGTAAACCCAAGAATCACCTGTAGATAACACCATTACTGACACTAATAACTATAATCTTCATGATAAAGCCTTGACTATTCAGAGAGGTCAGGATCAGAAAAAAAATAGAAACAAAATAAAAATAAATGCACCTCAAATAATACCCAATATGTGATTGTTGCATTTAAAGAAAAAAAAATACATTGCACATTGCAATGATCATGGGTTCTGCAACTTTATTATGTAGCTTTCCCCTTCCCCCACTATCCATGACCACCTCACACTTCCTTAGCCATGGTTGGCCACCTTTTCCCCATGGTATGTCACTAT
Organism: Neoceratodus forsteri; assembly: GCA_016271365.2. Taxonomy (NCBI): domain Eukaryota; kingdom Metazoa; phylum Chordata; order Ceratodontiformes; family Ceratodontidae; genus Neoceratodus; species Neoceratodus forsteri. The sequence goes on from CM057450.1 coordinate 875,693,306, forward strand.
GCTGGGAAGCAGAATACCTTTAGGTCAATGATGACATGTTGGAAATGCATTTAAGGTAAATGAGACTGCCATATATATGGTATTATTGCTGTTCTTTAAGTACAGTTACGAGAGGAATGGTAGCAGCCTATATGAGTGGCTATTATTTAGTGACTCAATATGAGCGACTCAATAATAGCGCTTGTAAGGACAGCGACTGGTGAGAAATGTTGCTATATCCTGTAGAGTGAGTGTAGTAGGGAGCTACACTCACTATTGCAGGACATGGGATGCTGCTTGGCCTAGTTCCTCTGAGCTGGCTGTGTAGTGTAGCGGTGTATGCTACTGTCCCAGGAGCCAGTGACCTGGGTTTGGGTCTAGTACCAGACAAAGAAAAAGGTTTTTTATTTCATCCTCGTCTAAGTCTGCACCCCTCACAGAGTTGATTATATTTATTTTGGAGGGCATGGAGAGCTTGCCACCTGCGTACAAAATAGATATGGTGTACTATTTTGGCCTAACGCAAGCGACCATTTGCAACAGTCACCCTGGGGCATGTTGCCCTGCTTGTGTTGGGCAGTTTTTCTGTCACTCTTTGTGATTGTCACTCATTAGAAGTTGCCATTATAACATAAATTCAAGTGGAATCAGGCTAGTGGATTTTGAAAGTAATAGAACTCAATCATGGAACACACCCCAACAAAAAATAACTGCTGTCCACACAAAGTTTTTTGTTATAAAGTTACAACAGTTTACTTGAGGAGCAAGAGGTGCACTGCTGTTCTTTTTCTCCTCAAGTAAACTGCTGTAACTTTATAACAAAAATATTTGTGTGGACAGTAGTTATTTATGCTGGGGTGAGTTCCGTGACTGAGTTCTGTTTCTTTGTACACAATATCACATAGAGACCTTTCCCTGTTTGAGCGGCTCTTTTTGCTCACCTTGGATTTTGAAAGTGCAATACAGCCTGCCAAGGTGAATATAAAAAATGTCAGTTTAACTATCCGAGTCTAGTAATGGCATCAAGGGTAATCTGTGTAACACCTTCTATTCACTACTTTATGATTGATTTAAACAGTTCTTTTTCTTTTTCTTTTCAATGTTTTATGTCTCTCATCTAATCAACGACACTATCAGTTTTCTCCATGGCTAGCAATCCAGTGTGTGACAGTGATGATGGGTATACCATAACAGCTCGGCACTGAAATCTACAATGTAGCAAGTAAAGGTAGACAAAAGTAGTCTACAGGATAGGTGTAAGTGTGTTGGTGAAATATATTAATATGTGAAACTGTCATATTTGGCTACTCATGCTATTTCATTCAGAATGGCATGATTATATACCTGCTAGGAGTGTCACCACAATTCTCTCTGACTCAAAGGAAGACAGGATTCCAATTTCAGACGTTAACTGTTAGTGGGAGAGGGACTGATAACTGTGAAAGGAGCCTGCGCATTTAATTTCCAGAGATAAAAGATGTTGCTATTAGGTCAGCCCAGTTGCATGGAGGGCTGAGGTGCCTCGACACCTTGCCTCCTCCCACACCAGTAACCCGGGTTCAGGAACAAGCCTGGGGCACTGAAGTTTGGCCAGGGGGGCGAGGAGCTGGGCTGAGGAGCTGCAAGGCAGCTCTCCTTTCCTGGGGAGGGACATGGGTTTCCCCGACTCCTGGCTGCCACCCAGTGAAGGCTAGGTGGCAACATCAAGTCATAAGGAGCCAGGCATTAGGCCGGTTGGTAGGAAAGGGCTGTTACCAGAGTCACAGTGTGCATGCATGCCTCTACGTGCATATGTGAAAATGTTCTGGGGACTTGGGATAATGGGGGAGAAAACTGGAAAATGGGGCCCCGGGGGAGGCTCAATGAAGCCTTGTGCACAGGGCAGATTGAGATCCTCTGATAGAGGACCAAAAGCATGCCTGCCTCAGAGACCCAAGAGAAAAGGTTATATGAAAAGAAAAGAAAAAAAAAAATATGCTACTGATCTAGACAGTCAGTGGGGGATCACAGCAGGTGCATGTCCTCTACAGAATTGCATAAAATTTTATATCCTCTGCATTGAATGAGAAAATATATTCCATAAACTGTTTCAAGCAGTCAGGAATCAGAACTAATCTTTTTTGCCACATAGGTATGAATGAGACTTTCCCTTTGACAGTATGACTCCAATGTTCTTTCAGTGCAGAAGTCCAGGTTTGCATTTATGCTGGCTGTTGTCCTCACCCTTGACTTTAGCTAAGGCTGTAGTGTTGCATAGTTGGAGGACAGAATTAAGAAAAACAATTTGGGCTCATCTTGAGTTTCTCCTTTTATGAGAATTCTTTGTAGCACACCCATCTATCACTTAATTCAACTGTTAGGTATAATAAAATTGCTTTGTATATACACACTGCCTGTTGAATTGTAACTGTCACACTATCAGGAGCCTGGATTTGTTCTTAATTTCAAGTGAGTTTTCTCCTTCAGATGAGAATTTGCTGCACTGTGCATATGTGGTATAACTCGATGAATGGACATTATATTTGGGAAGTAATTTAATGGCATGATTGTCATAAATTATTAGCTAATACATAAGAGTAGAAACCTGCCTCAGAGATTTGGTTCTTCAGAAGCAGCACCTTGCCATGCAATTTGCAAAAAAGGCAACTTTCATAACTGCAGGACAGAGAGAAAGAAACCTGCACAAGTTCTGCATGCAGAAAAATGTACTTGGCAAGTCACCCTTTATTGTTTGGTTACACTTTGTCGCTATCACTAAGCAGCTTATTTCATAAGAAAGGGACAGTACTCTATGCTAATTATATTTGCAGTATTATGTGATTTACTCCAGCTATTTCAAGGATCTACATGTATCTGCTCCTCTCCCCCAATTTTTTTGTTTGTTTTATACCTGAACTCTTGGAGGTCAATTCTTTCAAAGCTCACTCGAGCTGTATTACTGTCATGTGGATGTCCTATCTCTCTTCCTCCCTCCCTTTGATTATCTTGTTGTGTACTAGCATAAGATCACATATATTTAAAGAGTTTCTTTCATTTGCCATTTATTGTCACACTTTGGGTGAAAGTATTGGTGCTATTCACAAGCAGCCTTACAATCAGCACCAATTTCAATACACATGCAAGCATTACTTCCTGCCCCCAAAAAAAAAAATGTAATTTGATGTCAGGCAGCTGTGTAATCTTTTTCATTCAGTTGTTGTCCACCACTGTAGATGAATGCATTCTAGGAGTGCTGCTCTTCTTTTGTGAGTTTAGCACTCTCAAATACTCTAGGCATACTCACATTTTACAACCTCCCAAACATCTCTACAATGCTAGGGCCACTCTCAATGAGCAATTTCAATATGAAATCTGGAATCATTCTATCATAATCTGGGGTTGACTATTCTACAACCCCTTTCTTCCACACAATCCACTGGAGAAAAAAAGAATATGTATAAACAGACAAAATAACAATGTTTCAGATATGTCAGCAGTGTCAGTAATTATTATCATAAGGCACGGCTCTGCTCACGCATATGATCACTAGTTTCACTAAAAATAAGAAACATTGCAAAATAAGATCACCCTGTGCCCTGAGCCATAGACTTTATATTTTTAGGAGCTGTGTTCTTCTGTTTTTTTTTGTTTTTTTTTTAAGCAGAAACATAAGTTTATTTACACCTTGAAACTTCATCTCTTCTCAACTCAAGTTTTAAAGCTGCAGACTGACTGGTTGGACATTTATGTCTTGTAGCTGCAGGAGACTGTTCAGATATTGTAACTTTCAGCCATTAAATCCAATTTAAAGCCCCCAGTCTGAGGCAGTTGGTAGTCTAAGGCTCCTTTTCTGTTTGCTTCTAGTTCCTGTGGTTTTCTTATTTAATCGATGTCTATCAGAATCACATTATTAGCCCCATCTGAGTTAGTGCACAATCAGCACATTGTGGCCTGATGAGGTCCCTTCGGGAACCAAAGACTGCAAGGCCATTTTCATAATCTGAGGATTCTGCTTATACAGACACTTAGTGTCCCATCCATGTTCAAGAGTTGACCCCAAGGCTTGCCTTTACCTAAACAGTGTTTACTGTATCTGGGTAATAAAGCAAGGATACAGATGCAAGGCTACACACCTCACTAAAATAATCACCCACACAACATCACTGAAGGAAAGGCCTCAGCTACAAATCCTATTTTCAAGAACATTACTTCCACTGATAACTCCACTTTATTTTGCCTTTACTGACACCATTTATGAAGGTACCTGTAAGTTAAGCAAAGTATATGTTACCACTGGGGGAGGTAATTTTCCTGAATATAGACCAATGGGCCATTTTGTAAACTGCATTTCAAATGTTTTCTGTTAATACCCCACAACATTCCTGAATGTTTAGAGAATTACTATATCAACTGTGCAGTGAAAAAGTGGTCTAAGACTCACTCTTTATTCAACTTCACATGGATATATATTTTTCCTGAACCTTACATGCCACTTACACCTTATGGTGCATACAGACCTTTAAATATCAAAAACATGCATCAAAAGCACATGGACATGCAACAGCATGTGTGTGTGTGTGTGGGGGGATCTTCTCTCAGTCAATCTGTACTTTGCATTTTTCCTAGTTTGTTTTCTCTAAATCATCATATATCTGTGCCTACAATTTGATTGCTTCTTTCTGTCTTAAACATTGTAATTATTAAAGAAATGTTCACAATCTCTACTTATAGTATATCATTCACAATATATATCTTTTTTTTTATTTTAATCTTTGGTAACCGGGTAAGGTCCACTAGGCACAAGTACCTGTTTTCAGGGGTGACCTGGGAGCACTGGGTGGCTAAGTGACTTGCTGAGAGTCACACAGTGTGCAAGTGGAGGCTGTGAGGATCAAACCCAGGTCTGGTCTACTGGATGTACCAAGCTCATTCACAGCTCGTTACTCTAACCTCTAGGCTATACTGCCAGCCAATATTACAAAATGTCTGATGTTACTTGGAGTTCTGATTTACTGCCAAAAGGTTGCACGTGATTTTGTGCTGGTACCACCCCCACACAGTACAGGAACCCCAGAGCCTGTAAATTGCTTATTGATTCATTAATATAGCCATACTGACTAATGCGCATGGTCACACTTGAAGCTTTACATCATGGGCTTGTTCCAGATTCTGGCATGTAAAAAGGTCCTGTTGATATAATAAGGTGTCACTAGTGTTTAGATTACAGGGTACATAATGATATATAGCTTTATATGATAATGAATGCCTCACTGTGGAACTCAGAGCTTTTTATAACTGCTCTACATTCCCTATGATTTGTCTGATTACTGTACTTATTATTGTAGCTTTTGTTTGTTCTTGTTCTCACTTTGCACTTAAAGCATTTTGTGATACACTAAATGATGAGAGCAGAGTCTTATTCACCACATATTTCTGCTGTCTTCTGTCTAGCATCGTGGGATAGATTCTCTCCCCATTCCTCTTTGGGTGTTCCTTCTACTTGAAATGTTCTAAATTAATTACATTTAACACAAAATGTAACACTTGGTACTGCATTGTGAACATTCCTTTATTATCCTATGTGTTGCTCTATTTCTAAGATGCCAGCCCCGAGACTCATGGACTGTGGGGGTTTGGGAAGGGAGTGAACTTGACAGAGCAAATCTCTGACAGTGTGCCTTATGCTGGGGCTGTGGTTTTACAACTAGACAGCTGAAAAGTGTGCATTGATTTTAAGTCTCTCTTTAAATAAATGTGTTAATATTTCTGCAATATTGAACACTGTAGAATTATAATAAATAAAATGAATATGATGTTTGCATTGAACAGCACCTTCATGCTGGTACAATAGTTAAAAATATGTATATATTTTTTTCAGCTATGTAGTACCATTTTATGAATTTGCCTAATCTCTTATTCCCTTCCCCTAAAAAATGCACAACCACATGCACAATGGTCTTGAATAAAAAATGATATACTGTATTTGTGAATAAATTGTGCTGAATCTGTTGACTAAGTTAAATAACTTTTTTTGGAGAGTTCTTAGTTCCCTATTGATTTTACGTATAGCTGTTTACATACACGGCTCTCATTAGAAACAAAAGGTAATCTGCATAATCAAGAATAGCAGCTTGAGTATGGTAAAAGATAAATGATAGCAGAAGGGGCTGAGCATTAAAGCACTCAGTTCAAAATCATAAATGGTATGTATGACTTTCCACAGTGTTATAACCCCCCACTCCATTCATGTTTACCATATCTGTGCTGCCAAACTCAAATAAACAGATTACAGTACTTCTTATTGCTGCAGACAATACTGTGGGCGCATGGTTGTCTGAGCATATGTGTGAGCATGGTACTAGTCCACCTCTACTTTTGCAAAATGAACAAGTGACTTTAATTCTACTATGCCCTTTCAGTCAGGAACACTGCTTTCAGCAGCCCTGTTCCAGCTACAGTGAAACAGCATCACATAGCTCCTTTTTGTTCTCTCCTCCTGACAGCAATACTGTACTTAACCTGACAAACTTCACAGTAAGTCTCTGCATTCATAATTCATGGAGAACTTTTGGGAAAACCACTGTACTGGGGGGAAACAGCAGCAACAGTCATGTTTAGTAAATCATTTTGATAGGATACCACCCGCAGTCCAGGTCTGAAGCCACCAGCCCCTCACAGAAATGCAGGTAGCCTTGAGAGCCACAGCCGTGGTTCTCTGATGAACCTGACCTGCCAGACTGCCACCCACAGTCCAGATCTGAAGCCACCAGCCCCTCACAGAAATGCAGGTAGTCTTGAGAGCCACAGCAGTGGTTTTCTGATGAACCCGACCTGCCAGACTGCCACCCGCAGTCCAGGTCTGAAGCCACCAGCCCCTCACAGAAACATAGGTACGGACTTGCCCTCAGGGACTGATTACCTCCAGGAAGGGAGCCACCGCTAAACCAGTGTATGCTAGAAGGAGTAACAGAAGAATGTTTAGCAGGCTAAGACACCACCTTTAAAAAACTACTACTGCTTCTCCTACTCTGTTCGGGAAATGTTGAATTAAACCCAGGTCCACCTATTTCTCTGGACACCCCTGCGGACCTCCCTCAATATAAAGGGATTAGCTTTCTCCATATCAATGTCTGTAGTTTGCTAAAGAAAATTGACTCTATACAGACCTGGGCTCTACATGTATCTCTTGATTTCTTCATGATAACTGAATCCTGGCTCACACCCTCATCCCTGGACAAATCTATCAATGTACCCAGATATATCATCTACTGCTGTGATAGACCGACTAGAGGGGAAGGGGTTGCAATGTATGTCAAAAGCAAATTCACAGTCACAGTCTTTGACTGTACCTCAAAGGCTAAGGAATTTGAATGCCTTGCTCTAAAATTATCACTTTCCAGCGAGAAATCACTCCTTATGGCAGCATGCTACATACCACTGTCTGGTGGCTGGGCACTTCTGCCACACCTTCAAAACCTTCTTGACTATGCTGATACTGAGTGTATTCTAATGGGGGATTTCAATCAAAATTGGAATGATGACAGCTCTAAGAAATCGAAGGATCTATGCAATGTTAATGGTCTGTTACAAATGGTGACTGCTATAACCAGACCTAACAGAAAAAACCCTGAGCGCAACACCCTCCTGGACCTTATCCTAGTAAACAAACCTCACACTATCTCGCATACTGGAGTATTCTTCAATGATATAAGTGACCCTTGCACTACTGCCTGCATCAGACATCCTTCCCAAATAAAAACGGCCTCCAAATTCAAACTGAAAAGATGCCTGAAAAAGTTCTGCCAGTACACTTTCCTGAAAGATCTAAGCAACATTCGTTGGCAGGATTTCTACCTAGCCCCCACCTTTAACGAGGCATTTAACATCTTTCACAGCCTCTTACTGGAGCTAATAGACAAACACGCCATACTAAGACTGATCAAATCAAAAAATAAAACTCCTGGCTGGTTCTTTCACATCCTGAAGAAAGCACTTAGGGATAGGGAGTACTGGTGGAAAAAAGAGAGGAAATCCCACCTGGAGGCTGATTGGTTAGCATTCCGTACCACTAGGAATGCTTATACCAAGCTAATTAGGTCAGAAAAAGCTAGATACCTCCAAAAAGAACTAGAAGACAATAAAAACAACTCTGCCAAGTTTTGGAACATCCTCAAAGAAGTCGAAGGTCAGTCCACTGCAACACCGCTTCCAAACAAAATTGTGTCTGATGGCACCACCTATACGGACAAAGCTAATGTACTAGAAAAGCTTAATGATCACTTTGCCATTGCAGGGCTTGCCTTTGACACCTCACCTCTCAGCAAACTTAGCCCAGCAAGAGACTACACTGTTGGCTTTACTGATAATCACAACCATAACCAATCGCATCCCACCCCCTTCAGCTTCCTCACAATTACGTTCAAGCAAGTGGAGGACCTCCTCCTTTCTCTGGATACAAAAAAGTGTGGGTGCAGATAATATTGAACCTTACTTCCTAAAACTTGGCTATACCTATCTGACCGCCCCCATTACACACTTATTCAACACCTCTCTGATTCAAGGTGAGCTACCTGTCTTGTGGAAAACTGCCCACATCCTACCATTATTCAAGACTGGGGATCCGAGTGATCTGAACAATTACAGGCCTATTTCTATACTATCCATCTTCTCTAAAGTACTTGAAAAATTGTCAATATCCAACTTAGAGAACATTTGGATTCACAAAAGTTGCTAAACCCGGCTCAGTCCAGCTTCAGAGCAAAACACAGTACAATATCGGCTCTTGCCAAAGTAACTACAGACTGGCAAAGTTTCCTTGGACTCTAAGAAGCATGTATTTGCCCTCTTCCTTGATCTAAGTAAGGCCTTTGATACTGTGGATCATACCATCATGCTTACTGCACTGAGTAACATCGGACTTGATAGTTCTGCCATTAAATGGTTCACCAGCTACCCTAACCAATAGGTTACAACAAGTCAAAGCCATAGGAGATCTGTCCCCACAAAAATCCTTGTTACGAGGAGTCCCACAAGGCTCCATCCTGGGCCCTATCCTCTTTGCAATATACATCAATAATCTGGACTCGCAGCTGGGCACAGCAAATGTGCACTTATTCGCAGATGATACTGTACTCTATACCACAAATTCATCCTTGGATCTGGCCCATGAGTACTTACAGAAAGACTTTGTCACCCTCCAATACAACCTTCTCACTCATAAGCTCCTCCTCAACGCCAAAAAAGACTAAAGCAATGATTCTCTCACCAAAGTCTACTTACGGATGTCCACATATCACACAGATCTGAACACTCTTAGATGAACCCCTTGAAGTAGTTGATACTTTTAAATACCTAGGGTTCTGGCTGGATAACAAGCTGAACTTTCTGTGCCACTTAAATGAAACCTTGAAGAAACTAAGACAGCGATTAGGTTTATTCTATCGCATTAAACACCTACTCACGTTAGAAGCCAGAATGAGACTAGTGAAAACTACATTCCTACCTATACTGGACTACGCTGACTTCCTTTACAGTCATTGCCCATAACAATGCTAAACAAACTGGACACCCTTTACCACCAGGCTTTAAGATTTATCTTAAATCTGCCCCCATAGTACACATCACTGTCATCTATACCAGGTTTTGGGATGGACCTCACTCTCAACTAGAAGAAAAAGGAATGCTGTCCTCTGGTGTTATAGAGCATTATCTGATAACCTCCCTGCATACATCTCGAACATCTTCAAATGGGCTAAAGGTTCCTATGGCCTGAGACACTTCTCCTTAATCTGCTTCCAGATTCCTAGAGTGAAAACTACCCTTGGCTCTGCAGCAATCAGCTTCCCACTTCCTTCACTTTGGAGCACTATGCAAGACTCATTAAACTTATCCTCACTTCCAAGCATTTTTACATTCAAAGCTCTATTAGCAGATTATCTGAAGGAATCATGCAACTGTTTCAGATGCCCGATGACCCCTAAGCCTTGGGTGCCACTCTCAAATCCTACGCCTAAGTATCTCATCCACCCCACATTCCTAACAACAGAAACCTAGGACCTACAAGCCTAGTTCCCTTAATCCAAGATGACCCTGCCTATTCTCTACCTTTTACCTATTCTGGTCTCCCTTTTGGCTGCCTACTCTTTCACCCCAATTTCTACCCTATTTCTTAATACCTCCTTATTTGTTATCATTTAGGTATGAGCTCTTACTCAGCAGAGACTATATGGGATTGTTGTCTCTTCTCATTTCAGTAAAGCTTATCATTATGTACCTTTGCATGTTAATTATGTTGACCGGTATGTATAGGCCCATATTGACCGGCACCTTCACAATATTTTTTCTTTTTTTTTTGCACTGTTGTCCACCATAATTGTAATCTTATGAAGTATACTGTATTGTATTTATGCCCAGGACCACCTTGAAAATGAGCTTGCTCAATGGTGTTTATGCCTGGTTAAATAAAGTGATTGATTGATTGATTGATTGAAGATAATATAATTAGGTACTTCTACAGTTTTATCTGCATTCTTGGGGAATTATAATATGTTCCAAACTTCTTAAACTGTTGATAAAAGTCAAATTGCTGTGTGATGAATAATTGTAGTCTTGTGTAACTTCTTATACCTTTTATTTGACAAAATCCACCTCATCTGTTCACTTCTTTTAAGGTTTGGGATAGGACTGATGGAAGCTCAAGTGACCTACTGAGGATCACTTATGGGGGGAATAAGGGGAGGAGGGATTTACTGGTTCCCATGCCTTCTAGCTATGAGTATATATTGATAGATGGGCCAGCTGTTGATAAAGCAGCACACTGCGGTATGATGAGTATAATCTTTTTGGATATAAGTAAACGTGTTCTCATTTCTTGCTGGTTTCTCCACATCATAGGATGTAAAGCTTAGTATATTAAAAATAATGCTACATTTCTTTACATAGTCTTTGAAAAAAAATGATGCCAACACATCAGATAGGTCCAACTTAAAGCCACAAAAGTAGGGAAATGTGACATTTACTTATTTATTTTATTTATTTATTGACATTTCAGAGTTACAATACCTTTGATCCAGAGCTCATTTACAAAAGCTCCATGACAAAAGGAAGAAACAGCGTAACAAACAGAATGGTAAACATAGTACAAAGGCTGAGTGAGAAAACAGAATGCATAGAGTACAAAAATATAAAATAAGTGCAACGTAAGTTTCATGAGATTACAAGGTAATGGTTTTATTACATAAATTATCAATAGCAGTCAGATAGTGGACCTTGTCAAGAACCATGAGCTGATGGGATTCAGAGAGGGGGGAGAGCGAGTATTAGGAAAACCAAAAGAGAGAGGATACAGGCAGCCTCAGGTGGGAATTAGTGCAGAGGTGGGGAGGGGGAAACAGATATAGAGATGGGGAGAGGAGAAATGGTAAGGCAGAGATGAGTGTGAGGGGAAAAGGGATGGAAAAGGTTAGAATTCAGGGGAGTGGGAGTAGGCATGAGGTGAACAGTGGGAAGGGAGAGGTGTACCAGAGATGAGACGATGAAAGAAATTAGAACATGAGGATGTAACAGTAAGAGTAAAGATGGGGGATAGATTGTGGAGGGGAGGAGGCATGGAAAAAGGCTGATAAAGGGGTAATATGGAGACGCGTGAGCTGGGAGGGGCATTAGGGGAGGGGTAAACAAACCCTAACTCCCCACCCCCAAGCAGCCATAAGACAAGACCACCCAAGCAATCACAGACAGCCATCATCAGGTAAGACAAATAACGCACAACTGTTTCCAGATCACACAAATGCAGTAGTACTGATGTGACACCTTTGTGGATTTCTGTATGTGGCTGTGTAAACACAGGCCCCAAAGGGACCTGTGTCTCTGCAGTCACATATGCATATGTATGTTGTACAGCATGCATGACAACCTGTGGCTGCAGAAACACAAGAACCTGTGGTTCTGCAGACAGAAGTACTGTTGCAATATGAGTATCATGGTTGCAGCAACAGATCTAGAAACCTTTAAAGTGGGTAGTAGTTTTGTCTATGGATAGCACTTTCCCTGAAAAATGTAAATGTAATCTTCTTAAACTCAGATTTACTTAAAATGGTTACATTTTGCTGGCCTAAGGAGGTGGCTGGTGCGGTCTTGTTACATAGCTGGATCTGCCAGTTCATGGTTTTCAATATGCAGTTACGAAAGAACATTCCCCCCACCAGAAGCCTGATGTTCTACAGCCAGAGGTCAGAGTTTATGTCTTACACCTGTGTCTGAAGAGATACATGCCCCTCAGGGGCCTTTGCCTCAGCAGACAGAAGTGCTTTTTGACTTTTATCATCATGGATTTTGTAGCACCTGACCTTCTGCAGTCAGAGGTTAGTGTGCATGTCATACACCCATAGCTGCAGATGTGCAGGCCCATCTGGGGCCTGCACTTCTGTAGACAGAACTGTATGTATACAGTGTGAAAGACTACCTGTGGCTACAGAAACACTGGTCCCATAGGGGTCTGCACTTCTGCAGACAAAAGAGCTCTTGTAATTTGGTTATCATTGATTTGTATATGTGGCTGCAGAGGCCTGTGCTTCTGCACACAGAAGCAGTGTTGTGATTTTAGTATTGTGGATTTCTATCTACAGTCAGAAGTGAGTGTGACTGCCTTGTTGTGTATGTACCACATATAGAAATCCATGGAGGTAACACATCAGTGTGACTGCATTTGTGTGATCTGGAAACAGTTGTATGTTGTTTTCCTTACCTGATGATAGCTGTCTATGGTTGTGTGTATGGTCTTGTCCTTTTGCTGCTTGGGGGTAGGCAGTTAGGGTTGGAAACCCTAACACTTCATTTCCCTACTTATGTGGCATAAAGTAGGACTGTAACTGGTGCATTAATATAGTTTTTGCAATGCATTTTCTTTCTTTCTTTTTGAGACAGTGGAATTGTATCCTCATTCGTGCAGGTGTCAATGTCACCAAAACCTTTCTATTCAATGGTGATTTGCTCTAGGAGGTGCACAAAAATGAAAATGTGCATTGTTATTTTCAAGACCCGTGAAGGTTGAATTGTTGGCAGGTATGGACACAAATTCATACATTTAATATTCAGAATGTCATTATTAAGTACAGTACAAGTACCAACCCTCATCCACATTTCACCCCACTCCCACACATGCAAACACAAAATGCACACTCATCAGTTTGCAAGCTGATGCTGCAATAGCAGCATCAAACATGGTCAAGAGACTGCATCATAAAGTTTCCAGTACAGCTGATCGATGTAAAAATAAAAATTATCGCATAGTGAAAAGTAAATAACACATAACATGGAAACTATTGCTGATATGTCCATGCCAGTTCTGTTAGCATTTGAATTATTTCTGAAGATTTTCTTTTTTAATGCAGTTCAAGTTTATGTTCAAGATTCCATTATATTGCTTGACTAACTGACCACTATATAGTATCTCCTATTTATTTATTTAGTTTTGTTAACTGGATAAGCACACTAGGCAGGTAGATACCTATTATCAGGTGCAACCTGGGAGGATACTACCAAGTATACATATAGCAGAAATACACTATGTTACAATATTACATAACATTTATAAATAAAGTTCTTCATCATCATGGGGGGGGGGGGGGTTGTTGTGAATAATCACTAATTAAGAAAGCAAATCACTGCATCCTGTCTGAGACAACATTTTGTATTATGTTATGCCTGTGTTCTGTAAACTTAAATATCAGATTGACACAATATATTGCATTTCTCAGCAACATGTACTAATCAGCAATGAAACAGCAGGGAGACATGAGAACAGAGCACAAAAACAGTCATTAAAAGAAATATTTGTTTTTTTCCCTGATACATTTTGCTATTTGTGACCTGTCTCAGGGGAGCCTTAAAAACAGGATGATTTGCATTAGACTGATACAAGCAATGGTCATCTTATTGCCACCTGTGACACCCATAGAAACATAGAAACATAGACTTTGACGGCAGATAAGGACCACTAGGTCCATCTAGTCTGCCCATTTCCCTACCTACAGGATAGGCCGCAGATCCTAGTTAACCAACAGCCTTTATCTTCCTGCCCCCCACAAGAATTGCCTTATGTCTGTCTCATGCATTCTTGAATTCTCCCACAATTTTAGACCCCAGAACTTCCTCAGGAAGGCTGTTCCATGCATCCACTACCCTCTCTGTGAAATAATACTTCCTCACATTGCCCTGAACCGCCCTCCTTCTATCTTTAAATTGTGTCCCCTTGTTCTTGCAAGTCTCTTTTTCTGAAAGATGCTACCCTCTTGGACTTTGTTGATTCCCTTGAGGTACTTGAAAGTTTCTATCATGTCCCCCTCTCCCTTCTTTCCTCAGGGTATACATATTAAGCTCCTTTAGTCTCTCCTCATACGGCTTCTCTTGCAGACTCTGCACCATTTAGTTGCCCTCCTCTGGACTGCCTCTATCCTGTCTATGTCCTTGCGGAGATGGGGTCTCCAGAACTGGACACAGTATTCCAGATGGGGTCTCACCAACTGTCTGTACAGAGGGATAACAACTTCCTGTTTTCTGCTGCTGATGCCTCTCCCTATACATCCCAGTATACCCCCGGCCCTCCCTACTGCCTTCTCACATTGCTTGCTAACCTTAAGGTCATCTGATATGATTACCCCCAGGTCCCTTTCCTGTTTTGTTGTTGTTACTACCTCCCCACCCATTGTGTATTCTTCCCCTGGGTTCTTGTTTCCCAGGTGCATTATTTTGCACTTTTTTGCATTGAATCCTAGCTGCCATACATCTGACCATTCCTCCAACCTTGCCAAGTCCCTTTTCATCCTTTCCACGCCTCCTTGTGTATCAACCCTGTTGCAGATCTTTGTGTCATCTGCAAAAAGGCATACTTTTCCTTCCAGTCCCTCTGCAATGTCACTGATGAAGACATTAAAAAGGACTGGACCCAATACTGAACCCTGCGGTACCCCACTAGTAACCACCCTTTCTTCAGAGTGGACTCCATTTACAATTACCTTCTGTGTCCTGTTGTCCAGCCAATGTTTTACCCAGGCTACCACCCTGGGACCCACTCCCAGGCTGGTTAATTTGACTATCAATCTTTGGTGTGGGACTGTGTCAAATGCCTTACTAAAGTCTAGGTAGGCCATGTCCACAGCCCCTCCCTGGTCTACTACTTTGGTCACCCAGTCAAAGAAATCTATTAGATTCGTCTGACATGACCTTCCCACTGTGAACCCATGCTGCCTTGGATCCTGTGCTCCACTGACCTCTAGGTACTCAACTATTCTTTCCTTCAGAAGTGACTCCATCACTTTCCCTACCACAGAGGTCAGACTGACAGGTCTGTAGTTTCCTGCCTCTGTTTTGGTCCCACTTTTGTGAAGGGGAATCACATCCGCCTTCCTCCAGTCCTCGGGTACCACACCATCCTCCCATGATTTATTAAAAAGAGTAGCCAGTGGTTTCACTAGTTCCTTCCTTAATTCTTTTAGAATTCTGGGGTGAATTCCATCAGGACCCATTGCTTTGTCCACCTTCAGTTTTAGGAGTTCTTGCAGAACCCTTTCTACTGTGAAAGGACTGGGATCGACCCCCCTATCAAGAGTGCTTCTGTTAATTGGATTAGGCACTTCCCCTCCTCTTTTGTGAATACTGAGCAGAAATATTCGTTCAGTATTCCTGCTTTTTCACTGTCCCCCTCTGCCCACCCACCGTTCATTCTATTCATCCTCACTATCCCTCCCTTTGTCTTTCTACGCTCGCTGATGTACCTATAAAAGGTTTTATCCCCCTTCTTAACTGAGTTGGCTATCTTTTCCTCAGTTTGGGCCTTTGCTATTCTGACTTCCCTCCCTGCTTCCTTCTGCCTTAACTGGTACAGCTCTCTGTCCTGCTCCTTCTGTGTTTCCTTATACTTCCGAATGCTATCTTTTTCTTCCTGACTTTCACAGCCACGTCTCTTGAGAACCATAGTGGCTTTTTCTTTCGTTTTGATTTGTTTATTTGCTTCACACAAAGGCTTGTTGCATCTGTGATGGCAGTTTTGATAATTCCCCATTGTTGCTCCACACCTTCTTCTAGCCTGTTTGCTAGTGCTTTTCTGAGGCACTCTCCCATCTTGCCAAAGTCAGCCCTCCTAAAGTCCAGTACCCATGGGCAAAAGTGCATGGAAAAACTGAAGGAAATGTAATCAGATGCAGTCTGAAGTGGGAAACTAAACATATATATCTATTTTTTAAATCGTCTTGATTCTGTGCATGTACTCACTGACATGCATTACTTCCTGCTCTGTTCAAGATTGCAAGAACCTAGATATTTCTTACCTGTTACTAGTGTCATTAATGTTAACTATTATTTATTAATCATTAGTCTGGTGTCTATAGATGCTATTTTCCAGTTTTACAAATTTTTCAGGCATAGTTTTATCTGTTTGCTGTGTCATCAGAGTTTGTATTGAGATAAATACTTGTGTTTAAATGGGTGAAGTGCAGACTAATTGCTCCGTTGTTTTTAAATGTTTGTATACAGCCATGTATGTATCCAACATTTTTTATTTGTTTATTTCTGTAAATATTCCTCATTCATATAAATGTATGTATTCTATGTCACCACTAATAAATACATTCAAAGTTTTTCTATCTTGGATCTGTATTCATACAGTCAGTGACACTATTATTAATTTTCTCTTCATTCATTTGCAAATCTATACTGTTAAATATGTTAGGTTATCTCTTCAAAAATATGCATTGTAAAAAGATGAAAGCCATACCTAAACTATTGTATTTACATATTTTTTTTCAAGTTTTGGATTTAATTAATGCAGCGGTTTGGCTATATAGTATATAAATTGCAAAAAAAGGTTGTTAATGGGCCAGTTAGGGTCAAAGCAACTAAAGTTGGGAAAAGTGGTGTTACGATTAAAAACCCTAATGACCCCCCCCCAACAAGGAGCACATCAGGTGGGATGTGTACCTTGGGGTACCCAAGCCTAAGGCTGACCCCATGTACTGTGCAGGAGAATGGGGTGAGCCTTATAATTGAGTACCCCAAGGCACACCCCACACCTGATGTGCTCCCTGTAGGGGGAGGGTGTTAGGGTTTTTAACCCTAATGCCGCAATTCCCAACCTTTGTCACTTTGACCCTAACTGGTGGATTAATGAAGTTTTTATCAATTTATTTCCTCACTTTGTGAGATAGTATAATTGTATCCTTATTTTGCTGTGGGAGTGCATTCATCTTTTTGTGAGATCACAGGGACCTTCAGATCTTGCATTCTCATGTATTTTGCTGTGGGTGTGCAGCGTCCTTTGGACTCTGCTCTTTCATGTATGTCATTTTAGGAGTTCAGGGTCCTTCGGACCCTTTTCTCCCATGCATTTACATGTGGTAGTGCTGGGTCCTCCCATGCATACATAATTTTGTCATATTTTATTTTTGTAAGTAAGATTTGTCTGTTCCATGCTATTCACTAGACCTTCTCCCACCCCCACCCTACATTTGTGCCAAATCCCAATTAATTCTAAGTTAATACCCTGGTGTCTAGTGGAACCCCCCAACCTCAAATTTCCATACATGTTTTATTATATTATCATTGGTGTTCAGTAGCACCCTCCACCCTGCAATTGTGCCCCAGACCCATAAAATTAAATGAATAAACAAATAAATAACTTAAGCACTCCCTCCCTCCCATTTCATATTTTTTTTATTTTAATTTTATTTCATTGGTGTTCATTGGTACCCCCACCCTCCAATTCTGATACTGTTCAGGTACAAATGATTGGTGGCCAGTGGTACCCCCATCCCACCCTTCCATTGTCCGGTTATCCTGAAAAGACAAACATTGTCCCTCGATGTGTTTACTTTTTTTTTAATAAACCTGTTAAAAGAAAACAGTCCACTGCCGATCGCACCCACACTCCCCCATCCAGTCTCCCACTGTGTACCCACCACCACACCCTACACCCTCCCACACACCCTCACTCGCCTGTTGGGCTCCCACTGTAAAGATCCATTCTTTGATCAAAGATATGTCTTGCTGCTGGAACCAATGACTGCTATATCACAAACAGGTTAACTGCAGTTGAAAATCCCATTGAAATACATTGAACCACACTTACCTTATTTGTGATGCAGCAATCACCAGTTCCAGCAGCAAAATGTGTCTTTGATCAGAGAGTGGCTCTTTACAGTGTGAGCCCTACCGGTGAGTGAGGGTGTGTGGGATGTTGGTTGCACAGTGGGAGGTTGGAGGAGGGGTGAGGGAGGATTTGGCTGTGGGCTGTTTTAACAGATTTTTTAAATAGACATTGAGGAGCCATTTTCAACTTTTCAGGATAATAGGGCAGTGGAAGGATGGGGGTACTGACCACCAATGATTTGTTCCCGACAGGATCAAAATTGGAGGGTGGAAGTTACCACTGAATACCAATGAAATAAAACAAAAAAAATATATGAAATCAGAGTGTGGGGGCACTCAGCAGCAGTGCTCTTAAATTATTTATTGATTTAGTTTTTTGTTTGGTGGGCATGGAGCACAATTGGAGGGTGGGGGGGCTATCACTGGTCACCAGGGAGAAGCAAGACAAGTTAATTTGGAACAGAGAGAAATCCTTTTTCATGGGAACAGATCCTTTTTTGAGATGCTTTTCATTTGCTCAATTAATGATCTATTGCCACAAAAAAGGATTTGTGACTTGGCTGTATTCTTATCCTTTTTCATGTGAAAGGATCCTCTATCATGAATACTTTATCATTCTCATGAAAAAGGATCCATCTTGCAAAAAAGGATTTTGGACTTTTTTTTAATTCTTCTTTGCAAGATAGGATCCATTTTTGTGAATCTTTTTTTGTTCTTGTGAAAAAGGATCCATCTCATGATAAATGAATTCTGTCGTTTAGATATATAATATATATATATACAGCATTCGGATAGTGAGAAACAATCAGTATCTGGGTGATAGAGATTGAAACTGAGTGAGATGCAATCACCATTTATTATTGTGAAAGTAAGTATGGCAACATACCAAAGGCACTTAGTGGTGGATATTGTTTGGAGGAGTGTAAACTACAGGCATGTTATCGATTGCATCCCCCCTCCACCCACCCACAAGACCACACAAGCACTGGGGGCACTGAAAGAAATGACAGTACTCATAAATTGGTTTAAATTACTGGTAGCAATAAAATATTACAAATATAAAAAAAAAATTAGTAATAACAGTCACTACTGGTAAGAATATAAAAAAGTACTCAGATTTAGCAGTTTACAAAAGCATACAATATTAGTATAAGGTGTTGATATTATCATGTAATGTAGGATCAAATACAATGTCCTTGTCATTGCATGCGCCCCCCCCACCCTCACACACACACACACATTGGTAATGATGGCTGTCAAATAGTATGGTCCCACTGCTAATCATGTTTTTAGATATTTATCATTTGTCTTTCACTCCAAACTATCTTACAGTACTTTTCTACCCCTACTTACTTCAATCTGACATATAAGAAAACCCTGAATGACCACCATTTTACCTACTCAGCTCCTTCTTTATTTCCTTTCCTTGCCATGCTGTTCTGAACCTTATCTTTTTTTTTACTGTCCTGGCAAACATTGGTGGTGTGACTGGGCAAGGGGTGTGTGCAAACAGGAATGTAGGGTGCCTACAATTTATTTTACTGTCAGGAGGTCTCTCTGGTGAGAGAGCAGCAAGGAAGGGGGTTTGTGATTCACCCCTGCTATTCTCCACAATGTTTTCCTTAGTGATACCGCTGGGGAGAGTGGGTAGCCAGGTCATTGCCTGGTTACCAAGGAAACAGCTGAACATCCCACACAAGTGGTTTTGTGGCATAGAGGAGGTTCCTGAGTTCCTCATATAAATGGGCTAGGATACGGGCCCCTTTTTATCTATACTCTGCCCTTATTAGGGTGACTGGCTTTACCAAATTGAAGACCACTACATGAGGTAGCTTGAATTGTGAATATTGTTTATTTTAAAAGTTTAGTGAGCAGTAAATCAGGGTGAGGACCCAGAAGTGCATGATTCACAACTTCTAGTTCTTGAGCTTTTAACCCCGCAGCCTGAGTGAGCAGGGTGACTGCACAGTACTGTGCGCGGAGTGTCCACTATCTAGATGAAGGATGGAGGGATTACTGCTATGTTGCAAACAATGCAAAATGTATATAAATGAGGTAGCAGACCCAGGTTTTATATGCAACAAATGTTTACTAATCTTTACCTTGCAACAGGAGGTTGAGATGTTACATCATAGACTGTCAGTCCATAAAGATACAGAAAACCTTGAAAAATATATTGACAGCATAGCTAATGATGTAGTTAGTCCCCAGGTATCTACTGAACATCTGGCTACTACTAACCAGATGGAGGGAGGTAAGGATAACCCCCCATAGATAATCTACAGCCAGAAATAGAGGATTGGGATATAGTTAAACCAAATGCCAGTAGAAGAAGAGGGGATCAGATCTTTAACAGTGCACAAGTGGAGCTATTTAATAGATACAAAGCTCTATCTATTAGCCCTGACAAGGAGGTGAATTTATCTGGGAAGAGCAGCATAAAGGCTAATGTATCTGCTAGTAACATCCAACCCAAAAAGTTAGCAGAAACGCCAAATGATTCTGTACAGGAGGGCAGCATACAAACCCACAAACAAAATACAGAGGGAATTATCCCACAGGATGAGACAACATATGTCCCCAGGAAAATAAAAAAAGACACTGATAAAACAGCACCTCACAGGGAGATCCTTGTTATAGGAGACTCTATTATTAGGGGCATTGATACTGCAATATGTAAAGGGTGAAATGAACATACAACAGTTAGTACATTACTGGAAGCAAAAGTAATGGATATTAGAAGGGTGTTAAATGGCCTAATGGGTAATTTGGTAAAACCGCTAGTTATATTATACATAGGAGTATACGACATTGGCAAAAGGAGAGTCCATGACATTTGCAAAGACCTAGAGGCAGTGGCATCTGAAATAGCAAAAAAAGGAGGGGAGCCTTTCATATTAGGTTTACTCCTGACTCATGGTTTCCACACACATAAAATGAGGGACTTTAAAGCAATAAATAGTCAAATTAAAAACATGTGTGAATAAAAAAAATCCTCATTTTTAGACAACGGTGATATTTTTAGAGACAATAGTCTTTTCGGACCAGATGGGCTTCACTTGAATAAAATGGGATCTAGAATATTGGCAAAAACATAGAAACATAGAAACATAGAATTTGACGGCAGATAAGGACTGCTTGGCCCACCCAGTCTGCCCATTTCCCTACCTAATGGAAAAGCTGCAGATCCTAGTTCACCAGCAGCCTACTTCTTTCTACCTCCACCCCCTAGAATAGCCTTATGACTGTCCCATGCATGCTTGAATTCAACCACTGTTTTTGACTCCACAACCTCCTCTGGAAGGCCATTCCATGCATCCACAACCCTCTCTGTGAAAAAATACTTCCTTACATAACCTCTGAGCTGCCCCCATCTTCAAATTGTGCCCCCTTGTTCTTGCACACCTCTTTTTTTGAAAGATGCTACCCTCTTGGACTTTGTTGATTCCCTTGAGGTACTTGAAAGTTTCTATCATGTCCCCCTCTCCCTCCTTTCCTCAAGGCTATACATATTAAGCTCCTTTAGTCTCTCTTCATATGTCTTCTGGTGCAGACCCTGCACCATTTTAGTTGCCCTCCTCTGGACAGCTTCCATCTTGTCTATGTCCTTGCAGAGATTGGGTCTCCAGAACTGCACACAGTACTCCAGATGGGATCTCACCAGCTGTCTGTACAGAGGGATAACAACTTCCTGTTTTCTACTGGTGATACTTCTCCCTATGCATCTCAGCATCCCCCCAGCCCTTCTTAATGCCCTCTCACATTGCTTGCCCACCTTTAAGTCATTTGATATGACTACCCCCAGGTCCCTTTCCATTTTTGTTGTTGTTAGTATCTAACCCCCCATTGTGTACTCTTCCCCTGGGTTTTTGTTTCCCAGGTGCATTACCTTGCACTTCTCAGCATTGAATCTAAGCTGCCATACACTTGACCATTTCTCTAACCTTGCCAAGTCCCTTCTCATCCTTTCCACCCCACCTTGTGCATCAACTCTGTTGCAGATCTTTGTGTCATCTGCAAAGAGACATACATTTCCTTCCAGTCCCTCTGCAATGTCACTTATAAAGACATTGAAGAGGACCGTTCCTAATACTGAACCTTGCGGTACCCCACTAGTAACCCCCCTTTCTTCAGAGTGGACTTCATTTATTATTACCCTCTGTGTCTATTCTCCAGCCAATTCTTTACCCAGGCTATCATCTTGGGACCCACTCCCAGGCTGGCTAACTTGTATATTAATCTTTTTGTGTGGGACTGAGTCAAATGCCTTGCTAAAGTCTAGGTAGGCCATGTCCACAGCCCCTCCCTGATCTACTACTTTGGTCACCCAGTCAAAGAAATCTATTAGATTCATCTGGCATGACCTTCCTGCTGTGAATCCATGCTGCCATGGGTCCTGTGCCCCTCTAGCCTTTAGGTACTTAACAATTCTTTCCTTCAGAAGTGATTCCATCATTTTCCCTATCACTGAGGTTAAACTAACAGGTCTGTAGTTTCCTGCTTCTGCCCTGCTCCCACTTTTGTGAAGGAGAATCACATCTGCAAAAAGGTTCAATGAAGCTATTGTTATGAATTTAAACTAACAGCGGGGGGGGGGCAAAAGGCAAGAGATTGTCTCCATGGGAGATCAGTCTCTTAGTGCTACTAACACAAACATACCACACAATACATCTTGGAAGGGTCTCCTATTAACTGCAAGAAGTTTGGTTAAAAAAAATGGATGAACTCAAGTTACTTTTAAAATCTCATGATATACAAATATATGTCATAACTGAAACCTGGTGGGACTAAGCTGACACCTGGGAGCAGAACATTGAAGGGTATAACCTTTATATAAATTCAAGGGAGCATAGAAGGGGAGGAGGTGTGGCCATTTACATTCAGGAAAACATTCAGTCCTATGAAATAAAATAAAATAATACCAATGTGGAGCAAATCACCATACCTAGTAAACCTAGAATTGTCCTGGGAGTAATTTACAGACCACCATCCATAACCAAAGAGGATGACCTTGATCTTTTCAAACAACTACAGGATTTAAATCCTGCAGACAGATTATTACTCATGGGCCATTTAAACCTTCCCAGTATAAACTGAAATACCCTGAAAGGGGTAAAAAAAAGAAAAAAAAGAAAAGAAAACACCTACATTGAGAGGTATTTGACTATACAGGTCTAGAACAAAGGGCTGAAGGAAAAACAAGAGGGGGAAACACTCTAGACCTAATTTTAACCAATATAGGTGACACACTGATTGGATGTACAACAGAAGCTCCTCTTGGCAATAGCGACCATGAAACCATTCACTTTGAAATAAAGAAAGATACTGTAAAACAGGACGCACCAAAGTTTTTAATTTTGGGAGGGCAGATTTTGTGCAGCTGAAGGCTAATATGGCTAACTGGAATTGGAAACAACAGTTCCAAAACAAATCTTTATGTGACATGTGGGACATTTTCTGTACAAAATTAGCTAATGAAACCAGCAAGTTCATGCCGTTTAAAACTAAATATAGTACAAAAGGTAGGACACCAAACTGGATGACCCCCAAAACCAAGGGACTAATTAAAGAGAAAAATAAATTGTTTGAAAAACTAAAACATACTCAGCAGGAAACAGGACAGGCAGATTATAAAAAAATAACTAAAAGGATTAAAAACTCAATTAAAAAAGCCAAATCAGGATTTGAATTAAAGCTAGCAACCACATCTAAGGATAACTACAAGGCATTCTATGCACATATAAATAAAACAAAAGGACAAATAATTTAGTGGGGCCACTGAAAAATCATGATGGTGATATCACATCTGATATAAAGCAGATAGCTAACATTCAGAATGTATATTTTTCATAAGTATTTAACCCTAAATCTAAGATAGCCCCAATACAAAACAAAAAAAACATAAAACAATCCATGCCAATTTATGTAGACCCTAAAGATGTGGAGGTAAGGTTAAAAAAGGTAAACCCAACTAAATCCCCTGGCCCAGATGAGATACACCCAAAAATAATCAAGGAATTGAGTGCTGAGCTGGCTCCTCCCTTAGCCCACATCTTCCAAACATCCCTAGATATGGGCGAAGCTGTGGAATCATGAAAGGTGGCTACAGTTGTTCCACTCTATAAAAAGGGGACTAGAATGGATCCAGCCAACTGCTGACCTGTTAGTTTGACAGCCGTCCTGTGTAAACTATTTGAAGGCATTATAAAAGATGATATCACAGACTTATTGAAGCAGGAAATCTTTAGGGACAGATCACAGCATGGGGTCACAAAAGGCAGATCCTGTCAAACAATATGTTGTTCTTCTATGGCAGAGTGAACAGGGCACTGTATACAGCGGATTCGGTTAATGTGGTCTTTTTGGACTTCTCTAAAGCTTTCTATAAGATCCAGCATATTGAGTTAATAGATGCACTTCACAAATTAGGGATACAAAATAACATAGTCAATTGGATCCAGTTATGGGTCACTGACAGGAGACGAGCAACTTGTTGTTCAGTGTGCCTTCCTGGTGAAACATTTCAATAAATAAATAAACAGAAAACAGCATATATATGCATAAAGGGGGTTTACTCCTTGTGGGTTTAGTTTAACATCACTAAAATAAAAGCACAGTTCCATCCCAGTCCCTGTGGATTGGCTGTGGAGATTACAGTGAATTCAATTGTCTGAATTTCTTAAGTTGTTGGAAAGGGGGAAGTCCAGATTCACTTCATACTATAAGCCCTGGAGGACAGGTACAAAATGCACCCCAAGGGACACCCCTACCAGGATCTACAGTGTGAGTCTGTTTGTTGCTGTTGTATCTTTGGCTATGTAACTGCCAGCTCATCTAGCTATCATTTTTGGATGGTGGTGCAATACCTTAAGTAAATGTTGGGTGAATAGGATGACTGCTGTGTGAGAGAAAAGAGAGTTGCTATGGCAATCATCTTGTCACTTTCTGATCTGTCAGATGTGAGAGAGGCCAGAGTGGTATAGCCAAGGTAAAGGAGAGGGGATAAAAAAGAAAACCAGAATCAGTTTGGATTTGGGCAGTTGGCTGTGCAGCTGGGTGGGAATTAGATCAGGCACAAAAA
This sequence comes from Neoceratodus forsteri, assembly GCA_016271365.2. Taxonomy (NCBI): domain Eukaryota; kingdom Metazoa; phylum Chordata; order Ceratodontiformes; family Ceratodontidae; genus Neoceratodus; species Neoceratodus forsteri. Next base: position 875,718,486 of record CM057450.1, read on the forward strand.
AGTCTGAAATAGGAAACATACTGTCAGCACATAAAATTATTAATACTATTGATGTCTGCGAAAAAAACAGTATGACATCCTGATTCAAATCCCACCACATTTACATCCACTTACTGTGTGAACCTAAGTGAGTCACCTAACTTCATTTGTTTAGTTGAGCAGTATCTTTAAAATCTGAAAAGAATGATAGTGCTTGAAAAGACATACTATACTTAATCTCAGCTAGGCAATCACAGTAAAAAGAAACTCTGTAAATGTCATTTGCTTAAAGCAGTACAATTATAGTGCTCAGTGAATAAATTAAGCACCCAGCAAAAGTATCAACTCCAAATGGAAGAAGTATCTTTCTATCACAAAGTTGTTGCTGTTGATTACTTTTTCAAATGTCAGTCAACACTTTTTTTTAATAAACAAATTCCTTCATCCTTAATACTGGCAAGTACAGTGGTAGTTACAAAAAAGTTGACCAGTATCAAGGTATTTTTCATCACCTACAGAAAACAATAGTGCAGATTTAATGCTTACCGCAGGAAAAAACAATGTTATATAATGTGGGTTTTTTTTACCATGAAAATTTTTTCCATGGTTGACAGAAAATACTGTGGTACCAGTTAATATTTTTGTAACTATCATTGTATATGGGCTGCAGATGTGAGTGAAATAGACATGAACAGGTGAAGGGTTACAGCTTGTAAAACATTGCATACTGGTAGCACTATGATAGCCAATATGTTGACAGCTGTTACACGAGGTCCCTGCACCCTAATTGATACCCTCAGGAGTACACCGTAGACAGCTAATGTTTAGGCATAGGCTATATTAATACGTAGGGCCAAGGGCATCTACCGTATAAGAGTAGATGTCAGGATATGAATACATATTATTGTAACTCACTTTGCTTGCTAATGCACACACATTATACCATGTACTTTCTGTTTATTTCTTACTTGTCAGATGCCAAGACACCTGTCCTTGAAGTAATTATAATGGGTAAGGCAACATTGCCATCTTTCGGTGATGGACACCACTTCACCTTGTTATGTAATACTTTGTATAAGAACGTCTTTGTTCTAAAACTGATGACTTTACAGAATTATATAATGTTATCTTGGACCGTGGAGCCACCTCTAATTTAGCCAATAGGGCTCATCTCTGTAACTAGAAATGTTTCTATCTTTCAGTAACCATAGTAATTATTATAGGTATACAATGTTATGCACAGGCTTTACACCTCGGAGACCCGAGAGATCCCAAGAGACTACAAAGAAACCTCGAGGTGTAGGGAACGCTTAGCACTGGCTCCCGGTTCGTATTGGTAAGAACTGCTTAGGGCAACTGTGATTTATCCCTTTCTGTAGTAATAAACTTGTTTATTACTTGAATGCAACTTGTCTGTGATTATTTGCATCCCCAATATTGCCAAGAACCTGGAAGTGAGGTTCAGACCTCTTACACAGCACATCTGGAAAACAGAAACAGTTGGGACAAATCACATAATTTAAACAGTGAGCTGAGGGAGCCTGGTGGGTGTCAATGCAGTCTGGGGAGGATTCATCTCTCTCTCTCTCTCTCTCTCTCCCTAGGTTGGGTTCAGGTATTCTTAGGGTACAGTACTGTCAACATATTGGCTATCATAGCCTACCAGTATGAAGTGTTTTGCAAGCCGTAAATATTCAGCCCTTCACATCTTTTTCACTGGCATCTGCGGTACATTATACTGTACTTGCTAGTATTAAAGATGAAGGAATTTGTTTATGAAAACAAAAAGTGTTAATTATCAATTACAAAAACAACATCAGTAACTTTTTGATATAAAGACTGTCCTCCCATTTGAGTTGATGTTTTTTGCTGGGTGCTTTATTTATTCATTGTGCACTATAATTACATTGTTTAGACCTATAATCAAATGACAATTTTACAATGTATTTTTTTTACCTTGATTGCCTGCCTGAGATTAAGCCCATAAGTCTTTTCAAGCAGTATCATTCTTTTCAGATTTTGTAAAGGTACTTCAAAATAAATGATGGAAGTTTGCTGACTCACTCACGTTCATACAGAAATCTTCAGCAGTTTATATCTTTCACACTAGCATCTGCAACACAGATACCTGGTAATGTTAAGGATGAAGGAATCTGTTTACCAAAAAAATTATGGGGATAAAATAAACAAAAAACACCAAGTGTCATTCAAAGAGGCTTTCAGTTCAGAAAAACAGACAATCAGAGATCCCCCAACCCAGGCAGACTCCAACACAGCATGTGCTTCAGTCAACAACATACGCCGTATTGGGGGTGGATTATAAAGAAAAATGGAATTTGATAGACAGATCAATAGATGGACAGACAGAATGAAAGACAGACAGACAGACAGATACAGAGTGTTCTCTCTTTCTCTCTCTCTCTCTCTTCCTTTTCCAAGTAAGTGGTTTTAGTAAAACCACTAGCATAAGGAGCATTTGGAACACTTACCCAGAATTCCTGGCTCCTGTATGTAAATCAGCATTTGTACTGCTGAAATAGTGGTCAACTAATAGAAAGCTCTCAGCTGGAAGTAACAGTTCAGACTATTCAAGACAACAGATTGTCTTCCTCTTAATTTGATAAATTTTGTACTCTTTAGTACCATCCACTGGCACGCACGTGGATATCATTGGCTGCCAACACTGCGGGACACTCTTTAATGGTCATGTTGCCAGAGGTAGGGTCGCTGTCCCATATGCTGGGAAATATGTCACCTCAGGGCTCAGCTCCATGAGGCATGGGGTGAGATCAGCCTCCTATGTAACCACCTACAGGGAAACATTTCTTATAGGAGTGTACCTCCACATCATCAACACCCAACCATGACACCTCTCCCCCAGAGAACGACCAAGCCTGGGGATGGCAACTGGTTACAGGAAAAGGGGGCCATGCCCGTGCAACTCTCCCAAACAAACAAGGCACTCTAAACAGAGGAAACAGGTACACACCTCTTATGTCCATACCATCCAAAAGGACAGAGGATGCCTTGGGCCAGCAAAAAGCCGAATGCAACAGGATAGCAAAACAACATCATAAACAAAATCTCAAGAACAACAGGAAAAATTCATAATTATAGGGGACTCCATGATTCATGGTGTGGACCCCCACATGAAACAAAACAAATGTGCAGATGTGCAAGTCAGATGTCTCCCAGGAGCATCTGGTTGGAGGGACACCGACCAAATAGTCAACATAGTTAAGAGGGAAGAAGTGGGCTCAAACATCCTGGTCCACCTAGGAACCAATGACCTTGCTAGCCAGTCAGTCAAGGAGGTTAAGGAGCACATCACGCAGCTTGGTGAGAAATTGGTTTCATTTTCATCCAGCATTGCATTCTCTGAAATTCTTCCTGTTTGGAAAAAGGGAAAGGACAGGCAGAAAATCAGAGAGAAAGACATAAGTGAGCTCAACGCATGGCCCAAGGACTGGTGCCACACAAAGGGGCATCACTTCATCGGAAACTGGGGCAACTTCTGGGAAAGGGAGTTCTTCAAATTCAATGGCCTCCATCTGACTAAGAAGGGAATCAGAGCCCTGGGCCAGAAATTTGACATCCATGTGGGACATTTAAACTAGTGGTAGGGGAGATGATGGTAGCTCTAGGAGAAGCACACCTAGAGACTGCCATTCTCTCCCCCTCCAGCTAGCACCATATCCACACACTCCAGGATAGCAAAAGCAGATAGCAGGAAACATGAAAGCCTTTCCAACTCTGCAGATGACTATTTCAAAGGAAAGGAAGGAAACAAAAACAGAAAAAAGGCAATGAGACAAACAATAAGCTCAAGGGGGTCAGGACAAACAAAGTAACACATCAAGAATGGTCAGCGCTATGCCTCAATGCACACAGTCTGGCTAACAAAATGACTGACTTCACTACTACAACAGCTGAGGCAGGACTAGACTGGGTTTCCATGACCGAAACATGGTTCACAAACAATCATGGTTGGAAGGTGACTATCCCAGGTTATAACTTGTTCAGGAGAGATAGGACTAGGAAAATGGAGGGGGATAGCTATTTATCTTAATGATGCCATCAATGCTACAGAACTACAGCAGGCACAAGGAGAAACAGAAGATCTATGGATCACAATCGGGTCCGGAAGCTGGAAACCCTTTCGGTTAGGAGTAATCTACATACCACCAAATCAGGAGGAATCTAGGTATATGGCAATCCTGGAAACCATCCTCCAGATGTCAGGCAAAGGGGACATGGTGCTGTTGGGGGATTTCAATCTACCAGATATAGACTAGAGTACTGACACAGCAGCATCACAAAAAAGCAGGGAATTCCTAGTCACACTACAGGAAGCAGGCCTATGTCAACTAGTGACATCACCCATAAGCGGTAATGTGATTCTAGATCTGATATTCACAAATAGAGATAAGGTTCTTGGGCATCGAAGTAGGGAACCACCTAGCAACAGTGACCATAACATGGTATGGTTCAGGGTAAAAAGGACTGAAAACTCCACACACTCCAAACTGAAGGTCCTTGACTTCAATAGGACAGACTTCACAGAAATGAAGGCCTGCCTTAGGGAAAACTTTTGTAACACAACAGGAGGGAGCATTGAGGAATGTTGGACAAGGTTGAAGGATGCAGTAATCATTGTCACATCACAGTGTGCCTGTCAAGTTAGTAAGAACAAAAGGAGGAAAAACCCACAATGGTTTTCCAAGGAGGTGGCAACCACAGTGAAAGAGAAGTGCATAACCCTCACAAAGTACAAGGAGTCAAGGAACGAGACAGGCAAAACAAAATACAAACAGAAACTAATAAAGACAGGAAAAGTGATAAGAAATGCAAAGGCTCAGACAGAGGTTAGGATAGCTCAGGAAGTAAAAATGGGTAACAAAACCTTCTACAGGTACATTCAAGAAAAAGAAAGACCAAAGGGGGCATTATTAGAATCACAAAAAAAGGATGGACAACCCACAGGGCAAGACGGGGAGAAGGCAGAGGCACTCAGTGAGTACTTCTGCTCATCTTCACACAGGAAGTAAATGGAAATGGACCAACAATAGGCATAAAGAAGTGTCCAATTGAAGGAATAGACACAGGTCCCTTCACAGAGGAAAGGATCCTAGAGCAAATAGACACGTTAAAGGTAGATAAAGCTATGGGACCAGAATACTTAAAGAACTTGGGAGAGTACTGGCAGCCCCCTTAGCAGTGCTCTTCAACAAATCATTGAGGAGTGGGGAGATGCTGGAGGATTGTAAGAGAGCAACAGTAGTACCACTCCACAAGAGTGAAAGCAACGAACAGCCAGGAAACTAATGTCCGGTTAGTCTTATGTCAGTCATGGGAAAACTGATGGAGTCCCTGCTGAAGGAAAGAATTATAGCTTTTTTGGAACAGACCGGTCAGCTCGACACAAGTCAATACAGTTTCATGACAGGGAGGTCCTGCCAGAGAAACCTGGTTGATTTTTTTAATTGGGTCACCAAAAGAATGGATCAGGGTGGGGCTGTGGATATAGGTTACCTGGACTTCAGCAAAGCTTTTGACTCTGTTCTGCACAGGAGACTAGTCAAAAAACTGGAGAACATGGGAGTCGGGTCCAAGGTAACAAACTGGGTCAGAAATTGGTTATGTGGGTGAACTCATAGAGCATTAGTGAATGCAGCTCTGTCAGAAGAGAGGAGGGTGACTAGCGGGGTCCCACAGGGCTCGGTTCTGGGGCTGATCCTCTTCAATATATTCCTCAGCAACATTGCAGACGGACTGAAAGTAAAGGTGTGCCTGTCTACAGATGACACCAAAACCAGCAACAGGGAGGACACACCAGAGGGACAGCATGTCATGGAAGCTGATCTCTGAAAACTGGAGGAGTGGTCCAGGACCTGGCAGTCAAAATTCAATGCCAAAAAATGCAAGGTCAGGCACCTAGGAAAATGTAATCCAGGGAAACTGTACTCAATGGGAGGAAAGCTGCTGGTGGCTACTAGGCAGGATTAAGATCTGGGGGTGATAAAATCAGATGACCTCAAGGTCAGTAAACAATGTGAAAAGGCAGCAGTAAAAGCTTGTGGCATGCTGGGATGCATAGGGAGGGGCATCACAAGCAAAAGGCATGATGTAATCATGCCCCTGTATCAGTCCCTGGTAAGGCCTCAACTGGAGCACTGTGTCCAGTTCTGGAGGCCACACCTCAAGAAGGACATAGATACGCTGGAGACAGTACAGAGAAGAGCAACAAAGATGGTGCAGGACTTGCATCAGAACCCGTACAAGGCAAGACTAGATTACCTCAAATTATACTCCCTAAAGCAATGCAGGAATCATGGAGACATGATCGAAACATTTAAATACCTTAAAGGCAACAATAGGGTGCATGTGCAAAACCTCTTTCAGTTAAAACACTACAACAGGACTATAGGGCATGACCTTATACTTATGGGAGGAAAATTCAGGAGCAATATGAGGAAATTCTTCTTCACAGAGCACATTGTGGAACTGTGGAATAGCCTGCCAGGGGGGTGGTGAGAGCCAAGATGGTGGGGGAATTCATGCAGGCATGGGACAGACAATGCGGGATACTCAAGCAGGCAGCTAAGTTAGGAGGGGTTGGAAACCAAGGGTAGACTTGATGGATCATACGGTCCACATCTGCCAACAAATTCTATTTTTCTATGTAACCAGAGAGATGTGATAGGGCTGCAGTTTGTATGCCTTACTGAAAATGAGATGCTTGAAGCTGAGATGCAGTGATGGAGAAAATGATGGCCAAAGCAAATTAGTACAACAGTTCCTAAGGGGAAAAACATATGTTGCAATGGACAGACTCCACAGATGGTAATACAAGGCAGGCAGTTCCTTATTCTGCACATCTGCATAGCTGTCTTTGTAAGGGATAATGGATATATCTCCTGCCCCTTCCCCCCGCCAGTGACACACAGGCCGCTAAGGAAATTGTTTGGCAGCACAGTACTGTAATTAAGAAAGGAAGGTGCCGTGATGCCTGAAAAAGACTGCCCTACCCTCTACACACAGCAGTGACAAACCATGTGAAAGCAGTCCTTTTAGCTATTACAAGAGCTCTCCTGTTACCAAAGGTCAGTGATCTAGAGCAGATATAGGATTTTAGTATTGCAAATTTCCTTTTAAATAAAATATCTACATAACATTTTAAAATCATGCATATTTTTGAATGAAACAATACACTGCAAGGAGACTTCTCTGCAACGCATTACTGTTAAAAGCCCAGGATTGAGCCAAAGTTTCGTAAAAGGAAACTATACTTCAAAGCAACATAAAAAATGTTGGGGACAAAAAATAACCACCAGCAGACCAGTGTTCATCACATCTGTTCTAAAAGCCTAAGATTGGGGCGAAGTTCCATAAACCAGATTCAGGAACATTACAACCTGTGATACAGTGATAATGAAATACAATACCAGAAAAAAAAATATTACCAGGAAAAAATAAAGTGTAGGTCAAGGGTGACTTACTGAATGTTAATTCAGAGACATGAGCCCCGATTCTAGAAGCTTGGTGCAAGTCACGACCAAAGGCAACTTGCGCCAAATGCCATTGCGACTTGGACCCGCGCCCTATTCTAGAAGGGGCAGGGTCTTTGCGGCTAAGTCCCTTGACTTGCAACATGCAGACAGGTACACCAACCTAAGGGCATACCTGAGGGACATGTCACAAGTCGCAGCCCCCCCAGCAAGTGTAAGTGCCCCCTAAAGCCCCGCAGGATAGATGTGTCCCCTTCCCCTCGATCCATTCCCCGACCCGATATTTTGCCGCAAATGTATAACACTGAAAACCCTGAGATCCCTGGTAGTCTAGTGGCCTCCCACCCATTCCACCCAGCAGTGCCAGTCCTTCCCCACCCATCCCCAGCCAGCGACTAGCACAGCCCACCTCTTACCTCCGTAGCCAGCCACCAACTGAGCTCCACATGAGCACTTATTGTATAGACGTGCCCAGAAATGAATGCGTATTCATTCATTTCTGAGCACATCTGTACAATAAGTGCTCATGTGGAGCTCAGTCAGTGGTTGGCCGTGGATGAGAGGTGGGCTGTGCCAGTCACCGGGCTGGGGATGGGTGAGGGGATGTGGTGGACTGGCACTGCTGGGTGGGGTGGGTGGGGGCCACTAGACTACCAGGGATCTCGGGGTTTTTATGTTTTTACCATTTGCGCCAAAACATTGGTCAGGGCATGGATGGGGGGGAGACACAGCTGCCCTGCAGGGCTGATAGTGGTGTAAGGTTTGGGGGTATGTTGTGTGTGGGCTGCCCTGCATGGAATTTAGGGTTTGGTGTTTCTGGGGGCTGGGGTGCGAGATGCCCAGCTAGGTACCTCTGCTATGGGGGTTCGGGGGCTCTGTGGGTTGTGGGCTGCCCTGTGGGGCACCAACAGGGGTGTTCTGGGCATGGGGTGGCACATCCTGGAGTGGGTGCAGTGAGTCTACAGAACCCCTGGAGGATGTTTGTACAGTTATACCAGCTAAATTCTGGTGTAACTTATGTTGACGGATCTCCTCTGGGGGCTCTTGTAGAATCCCGACATTGGGGACTTTGTTGCTGCCCTACTAGAATAGGGCACAACTGCTGCCGTAAACCCCCTAGTGCCATGTTGCAGGGGGTTTATTGTGCAACTTCTGGTGTAACTGCTGTTTGGCACACGTGGCCTGCGGCATGTCACAGTCCACGTTGTACAATCCCACAAGTCGTAACTTCCAGCGTAAGTTGCTACTTGCACCATTCTATTTGGCGCAGGTGCTGTTACACCAGGCGTATTTCTTGTAGAATTGGGCCCATGTATTTTATATTTAGAATCTGATCCCAAGTTTATATTCTAATTTAAGGATAACTTAAAACATAAGACTACAATGGCTTGCCATGGGATAAAGCATGTATTTCCACCAGTGATCAAAAAACCAAAAAAAAAGAGGAACTGCAATATTATTCAACATGGCAAGTAAAATGTTATAAATGTGGTGCTTTTATGCCAGGATTGCCACATCTTTGATTTTCGGTCTTTCTATATAACTTGATTAAAAGCTGGAAGATATAAACACAAGTGTCTATTAATAGTTTTTTGGGGAGGGGATCAAACTGGGCTGTCCACACCAGAGTCTGCATGCTAGGACATCAGCCATCAGCACATGGTATAACTAGTTTGCTGTCAGTACTGTGGGTAGGCTTCTAATATAGATATATATATATATATGTGTGTATGTGTGTATATATATATATATTTTTTTAAATGTGCTGGAGCAAACAAACTGTGCACATGTAGATACCATAAACTGTTGGCATGTTTGATGGCATATACATTTAAGAGCTATACATGCTTGCCTGCCTTAGCCATCTTTGCATTCGGCAGTACCAAAATATAAATCAACAACTGTGTGGGATGTAAAAGTATGTGTCAACACCATAAGCAGAAATCATCATCTGGCGTCTTCACCAACCTACTAAGAAATACAATACACACAACATCTGTATATTTAAAAAAAAATCTCTCCATTGGATTTTTTTTATTGTGATCTTTATTAATGTGGATGTTTGCAGAGTTGAATACAATAACAAACCTGTTACAAACTGCTGCCTTGCAACTATTTGCTAACTGTGCTCAAGGAGAGAAGAAGGGGGCGCCTGGATTTGATGTATTCATTGTAATAAGGCCCATTATTTTGAACATTTGCAAACATTTGTCCATGCCTCTCAGCTGTTACACATTAGGAGGAAGGGCCCTCATTTAACCCCCAGTACCCAATGCCCCTACATGTAAAGTGCCCCATGTTTGGAAGATGCATATCATTTTGGTATTTAGAACTCCAATATCCAATGTGGCAGTAGTTTCAGAGCTGGTAAAATGAGGAATTGTCCCACATAATTTGAGGCAGTGGGCTCAATTTTCAAAAGCTCTGAGAATGCTGCAAGCCCCTGGTGCATTAGTCCTATGGTGCATGGTGCTTGCTCACTCTCCTGGCACCAATTGGGATTGTGCTAAATGTCACAAGTTAGGCCAGCTTCTCCCCAGTCTAACTTATAGCATTCTGTGGACCATTTTTACAGGGCTTACACCAAATATTTGGTGTAAGCTGCTGTAAAGCGTGGAAACTGTTGTAACTGCACCCAATGTACTAAAGTTGGGTGCAGTTGCAGTAAACGTGTTTGGTGCAGCTGCACCAAAAAAAATGGATGTGATGCAGGGCATGATGCAAGTTCTGCATTACCCTTTGAAAATCCAGCCTTATGAATTCAGATAGGAAGAAGGGAATCTCAGTAGTGAAATGAGTCAGAACCCTTATAACAACACAGTAACACAGTAATGTAAAGTCAGAAGGAACTCTAGGGCCATCCTGCACTTTAGGCAGGGATCAGTGGTTACCTTTTAGATGGAGAAGATGATGTGACTTGAGAATAACAACACTTGATTCAGCCAGCCTGGTGGCACTAAGGGTTGAGGTGATGGGCACCACACCTCGTGCCATGCTGGTGATCCAAGTTCAGGAATGGACTCAGGTTACTCGGGGGTCTGCAGGGTGAGGAAGGATTGAGCATCCATATACAGCACTCCTTTCTCATGAGAGGGGGGCACTGCATGGTGTGCTCTAGATTGACACCCAGTGGTGGATGTCTGTCAGCACAGGCATGCCACCAAGAATGGGGAGGGCCCACATCCAGCGTATTAGGCTGCCTCCACTGAGGTGGAGCCAGCCACTCCACCCATTGCATGGTCATGGGCTTGGGGAGAAACAGCAAAATTGGGCACTGACAGGGTTCATGATAACCCAACTATCGAGTCAGAGGAAGAGTCCCTTCAAAGGAGGGACCGGCGCTCCCTGTTGGCAACCCACAAAAGGAAAAAAAAGAAAAACACTTGATTCAATTGTTTTTACAGGTCATGATGGACACATGTGACAAGGACATGAATATTTACCAAATAAAATCATGTTTGATAATTCTGATATAATGTAATCATTATTAACTAAATAGTAAAGAGTAATTAGAAATTACCTTAACTAAAACAGTTGATTTAAAATAAGTGGTCTTTTAGTCATACATTCAGATTAACTGAGCCATTCTATTTCACAACAAGCTAGTGACAGTCAGTAAGAATGTAAATATAACAAATTCTGGTCAGAGCTGACATGGCTGCACAGAGCTTTTATGAGGGCCGGTAGTGCTGTGCAGAATTTGTAAATAACAAAATACTGTTAGGTGGAATAATTTTCCATGGATCTCACTTTTTTATGTGGAAATGGTTGTGGAATAATTATCTGCAGAAAATGATGTTCTGCAGAATATCGTTCCACGTACCACAGCAGATGGAATTCCGCAGAAGAACCAGTGATATTCTGGTAGTAATTCCATTAGCAGAATGGTCATTCCGCACTAATTTTGAAGGTGAAATTCTGCATTTCACACATCACTAAGCAGCAGAGTATGCTGTGCATAAAATGGTGTCTATAACATAACTGTACATGCGTGATACTCATGCATGCACAGTCTGACTTAGTGGCCATCTTGTGCATGGCAGCCATCAGTTCCACAGTTGCAGAAGAAAAAGAAATGCCCTGCTAAGTGGGTGTGTTTATGCGGTCGGCAGAGGGGCAGGGCTGCATAAACACAACCACTGGACACTGTGCCAGAGCACTGTGGAAGCACTCCAGACAGTGGTCTGGTCACATGCTTCCACAGTGCTCTGCTAAAGAGATGATGATGGCATAACATCTGTGGAGTGCTGCCCATGGAGCCATAAAAATCTCTTCCATTGAGGGTACCTTTTGCCTGTAAAAACTGGATTTATCCTGTGGTATGTATGTACAATGATCTGTACTGATTCTTTCAAAACTGTATGCAATTATTTTGCCTTATCATGTGGTATGTATGATAGTGATAGTACATGTTTCTGATGGTTAATATCACAGTACACACCAAGATGTGTAATTACAATGCAATGTATGAATGTAATTCAGTGACTATAAATGCAACGCAATTGTTATGAGTTAAACAGTTTTATTTGGTTTCTCTCTGTGCATAAGCTGTGATGTTCTATACAATGATCTGTATTTATTCTTTCAAAAGTGTATGTAATTGTTTTGCCTTATCCTGTGGTATGTATGAAAGTGCTAGCACGTTTCTGATGGTTAATATCACTGTACACACCAAGATATGTCATTACAATACAATGTATGAATGTAATTCAGTGACTTGAAAATGCAATGCAATTGTTATGAGTTAAACAGTTTTATTTGGTTTCTCTGTGTACATAAGCTGTGATGTTTTATACAATCATCTGTACTGATTCTTTCAAAACTATATGTAATTGTTTTGCCTTAAAGGCTTGGAGTCTGACTCAGCTGCATTTCCAATAGAACTGCTTACTGTACTAATAATGTTTTTTTATGACTGTGCATTTGATGTGGAACCTTTGTAAATGAGCACAAAGGTTGCCTCTAAAGTTTTCAATAAATAAATAAAAAATAATTATTTTATTTATGGTGGGCATTGTAAAAGACCATGAACTATTAAATGCTTCAAAATCTGATATCTCAGTTCAGGAATAAAATAAAATGATTATTACTAATAAGAAGCAACATGATGCCTAATAAACAACATGCAAGGAACAGAACACTCACCAAGAAATGTGAGCCAACCCCTGAAGAAGACTTACTGAGTGAAGTGCCGGGCACCTAGCTGCCACCAACACATCTCTGTGCATCTCTGTCAACCATTTTCACTAAAATAATGAACACACACACACAAAATGAGAGACAATGTGGGACACTGAACCTAATAACAAGGGGAACATCTTCAGACCTGGAGATGCAAGCTCAGAACACTGTGGAAACCATTGTCTGTACTTTTATAAAGTTTATTTTTGATAAAACATAATAGAATATTATGTATTTCTGCTTCAAAGTCTGAATTTGCAGTACCTGCTCAGTGTGGGCAATACTTTTTCAATGAAAGACAGATGAGGGACAACGCAATTTTGTTGAGTAAAATGAGGGACATCCCTCATAATCAAGGACAGTTGGGAGGTATGTCTCTGTGTTCAGACTTCAGCTCTGGAAACAGTGTAATTTTATCATGAAGAAGTTGTAAGTCTAGCTTCTTTTTACATTTGATGCACTTGCACACCAAATGTTTTGTGAGGAGTGAAACGTGATTTTAAGGGTGTGTCACTGCCAAGCTTATTACTGTTCCCAAAACCAGGGGTTCAGCAGTCTACACCAATGACCACACAGTGTGGACATGACACCACTCTCTGTTTACAGGGAGGAAACTTTGTGTACTTCAAAGGACTGAAGCTGCACCAATCAGAGAGGGCTTCTGTCCTTTGATTTGCATTAAGTTGCATCAGCAAACAGCTGAGTGGCTTTCAATGTCAGGACAGACCCTGTCTGTATAACTCTGGCATGCACATTAGCATTGATGCTAACGTGCATGCCCAAAGTCATAACTTAATAAACTAGCTGTGCAAGGAAGTGAGTTCTGAAATGAAACAGTTTACACACTCACAAGTTATATTCTCTGATTTGTTGTATCGTCCGATTGCTGTTGCTGATACTTGTTTTGATTTCCTTCCTGACATCTTTGTTTTCCACTGTTTCACATAATGCAATTAAGATAAAAGGAGCTTTCGTGATACATGTTCATTCTTGGGAATTTGTTAGGACAGTCATAGGTGTTTAAACTGCAGCAGAATACTGTCAACTGCGAGTGTTCATTAAAATCTAATTTGTATTCATTTAGTTATTATGTTGTAAAAGTGTAGTCATTTGCAGTGTTTTTAGTTTCTTTTTCTGACCTATAGGACTGCAGAATGAGAGTATGTTGGTATTTCAGTTACGATTAGTGCTTATTAATGAATATCAATTATTTTCAGCAGGGCAGCAACCTTGCATTTCCTAGGAATGCCCCCCCCCCCAAAAAAAAAATAATAGTGTTTCATAGATATTGGCAATAGAATGTGTCTGTGTGACTCTATAAAATGTATTTCCTCACTTTATGCTTTGTTTTTGGTCTACTTCTGTGTTACAGCTGTTGTGAACATTTGTGAACTCAGTACATATGCAAGTTATGATCTTTTCCTCACCTCTGCAGCGTGCATTCTGTATTGTCTGTGTACCACTCTCAAATTCTGCTGCAGTTTTAAAACCAAAAAATAAGTACTGAATCTATGTCCTTCTATATAGGCAGACCTAACTTGGTACAGTTGAAGTGGAAGTGGTAGCACTGTTTGAGAAAGACATGACAGTGTTGAAAATCTCTCACTCTCTCTCTCTTTCTCTATGTACCTCTGTGAAATTAAAATACATTTATTTTGAAGATGCCAACATACTGAAATGGCATTCTGTAGCTCCTGTTAATTTTTTCTCTGTGAGTGCAAGTGACTGGCAATATTGCTTCTGCAATTTAGTGACCACATGTCCCAATAAGGGTAGGACAAGAAAAAGAAAACAAATGTGTTTATAAATATGTGCAAGATTGCTTTTTCTGTATGTTTTCACACACATATATATTATTTTCAATGCTTGCCTTATTTCGTGGTTAGTTCAGTGTTAGTTATCTCATGTGCAATATGGTCCTCAAGCCATTTGCCATTCTTGAACTCCTCCTTACTCCTGTGTTCTGTATTCTGCATTGTCTGCCTGTGGCTCACAAATTCCTTGGAAATGTAAAGAACATGTACTGAGATTATTCTTTCCCTTTGAGGCAGACATAAAACAGGATACTTAGTTAAGAACTAGTTGCAAAGTCTGACAAAGACGAGACAGCCGGTGTTGTAAATCTGTCACTGTCTTTATCTCCCTCTCTCTCACTTTCTCTTTTATGATGGAGTATGTATGCTGCTTTCAAGAGAGATCAAGAACTGCAGAATGAAATGCAGTGAGGGATTTTGTATGATTGCATTGAAATGTGACTAAATTTGTGTTAATAGGTAATGGAGGCAGTATAGCATAGTGAGTTAAGGCTCTGAGCTGCAGATCTGGAGACCAGGGTTGAATCCTGCAGCCACCTAGTGCATATTGTGTGGCCCTGAGCAAGTCACTTAACTTCCCTGTGCTCCCAGGTCACATCTGGAAACAAGCTTCAGCTTAGCATGCTACTCCTGGTTAAACAATGTTCTTGTTCCCTAATAGCAGTGTGCACAAGTAAGCAGTTTTTTGTGTCTTTTTTTATTCCCGATCGGGAGAGGGGGCGACGCTTTTGAAGATTCAAGAAATGCAGTACGTATTTTGAAGCTTTATTAACCATGTCAACCCATCCCAGATTCGGGAATAAAAAAAACATATTTATATAGAAACATTGTTATTTTTTTATTTGTTTATTTAAAATGTGGTAACCGGAGAAAGGCACCATGAGCAGAAACTTGTTTCCAGGTGTGACCCAGGGGCAGGGTAACAAAACAGAGGATAAACAAAAAAGTAAGTTACATGGTAATAGAATGTACATAGGAGCAGTTTGTTCAAAGACAAGTACATATGATGAACAGTGAGTAATTACAATTATAAACAATATAATACAAAATATAAACACACACACAGAGCCATGGGCTGCATACATAAACCAGTAGGTGAACAGGGGGATCACATGCTTTGTTAGATTTTGCTGTGAGCAAATGAAATTTTAGTTTTCATTGAGCTCTGCATTTTGCTTGCTATTTTAACAATAGCATTAACACTGCCTCGTTTTACAGAAAGACAGTGTGAGATTTACACCAGGTACAGCATATTTGTCAGATAGCCACTTTGTGTTCTGTACTAAGTTATCATATGTAATGTCTACCACAATGGGAGCTACTGCTTTCAGTACTTTTTTATTTATTACACGTGAATGTGGGAGATGCGGGCAAACATTTCAAACTGTATTAGTCGGTGGTGAGGAGATGTCCAAGGACTGCAAACTGTAACATCCCCTACCGCAACACACTCACTTCAAACAAGACCATTATGTAGATTGTAATCAAAGGGGAACTATCTGCCTGTGACTTTCCTAATTATGGATCATTTATAGAGCAACTGCAACTTTAATACTATTCTAGCCTTACTTTTTTATTTATTATGTGCCAATGAAATAAAAAGTGCATGCTAATAAAATGTATTTCTTCTATGGGTTTATTTTCTCCTTCAGCAAGTAGTCACTCATTAAAGGATGTTAAAAGCCAGTCCCATTCCAGTCCCAAATTTTTCTTTTTTTTTCTAAGCTGAACCCACTGCTCAAGATGTGACAGTAATTACTGCAAGAGATAGCACTTCTGTTTCAGTTCCTGGTTTGTGGTACACTGGCTGTATTGTGGAGCTGTCATAACAAATCCACAGGCACATTTAGACAGAAACAGTATCAGTATGGCATGTAATAAATAAATAACATAATACAAAATGACACTCAGAGTTCATCAGCCCTTCACTGCAATGGTACTGGTCACTGTGATAGATAATCAGACATCTTCATATTCTCTGATAACAGCTGATCACACACAAGTGCAGGATTCTCTTTGTACCAATCTTTTCTCATTTCCATGATCGTGCTACTAGTGCACTGCAGCAGACCACATCAAAAACAGAAGTGAGTCGTGAAAATGGATTTTAAAATTTAAAAAAAAAACACATTTAGGGGGTCCTTTTTCCAACAGTTAAATGCAGAATCCATCTAAGGGGATCCCAATGACCAACATACCTCTGTTGGTGTTTGTGTAATATGCTATTTTTGTGAGTTTTGAATTTTTTTTTAAAATGGAAACAAGATGAGCCCAGGCTGTCGGAGGGCAGACCGGGTGGAGGAGTAGGAGGATAGAGCATCCAATGGACTGCTCTCCTCTTCTGGGGGGAGGGTGGGGAAGTGCTCGGCACCTGAGCAGCTCTTGGTGCAGGCTGGGGTCTAGCAGCCTGAACTGGATTGTTTGGGAGATGGGGAAGATGTCAACATGATATCATTGCATGCCACATCTCCCAGGAGAGAAAACAGGAAGGAAAAAGCCGGACAGCGACAGGATGCTGTCTACCATGCTTTGTAGGCCCTGCACCATCAACCGTGGTGCTTCACTGGCCAACTGAGCTTGAGAATTGATGGAGGTAAAAGGGGTGGCATCAGAAGGCCCCACTCTGGGGAATAAGCCAGGGAGGAACAACCAGGGACTGGCACATCCTGGGGAAAACAGGTGATGAAGTTGGAAGCACAGTTAGGCCAATGGGGGCCAGTCAGGGGGAGGTGGGAATAAAACAATGGAACCAAGATTGCAGCCATATGTAAAAGGATTTTTCCCTGATGGAAAAGGATGGCTCCCTTTTTCATATGGACCAGATTCTTTTTTTTTTCGTTCCGAGCAGCTATCCAAATGACTGTACTGAGCATGCTCAGAAATGAAATTTTAAAATTTAATAACTTAGGAATGGAGTAATATTTTTTCACTAAACCAGTGAAAGGCACATCTGTGGGCCAAGCTCTTTCTACCCTGAAAATGTCAGACCAAAATTCCAAACCATCTAGGCACTAGGCGATGACACAAAAACAAACATAGATTTTTACATTTTTTTCACTATCTGCATCTCAGAAACATAGAAATGTAGAGACATAAACTTTGATAGCAGATAAGGACCGCTTGGCTCACCCAGTCTGCCCATTTCCCCTACCTATTGGATAAGCTGCAGATCCTAGTTAACCAACAGCCTACTTCCTCCTACCCCCCATTAGAATTGCGTATGTCTGTCCTACGCATTCTTGAATTCCTCCACTGTTTTTGACCCCACAACCTCCTCAGGAAGGTCATTCCATGCATCCACCACCTCTCCATCAAAAAATACTTCCTTACATTACCCCTGAGCTGTCCTCCCTCTATCTTCAAATTGTGTCCCCTTGTTCTTGCACATATCTTTTTCTGAAAGATGCTACTCTCTTGGACTTTGTTGATTCCCTTCAGGTACTTAAATGTTTCTATCATGTCCCCCCTCTCCCTCCTTTCCTTGAGGGTATCCATATTAAGCTCCTTTAGTCTTTCTCTTCGTATGGCTTCTGGTGAAGATCTGCACCATAGTAGTTGCCCTCCTCTGGACTGCTTTCATCCAGTCTATGTCCTTGTGAGATGGGGTCTCCAGAACTGCATGCAGTATTCCAGATGGAGTCTCACCATCTGTCTGTACAGAGGAATAACAACTTCCTGTGATGCCTCTCCCTATGCATCTCAGTATCACCCCAGCCCTCCTTACTGCCTTCTCACCTTGCTTGCCTACCTTTATGTCATCTGATGCTTGCCTACTTTTATGTCATCTGATATGACTACCTGAAGGTCCCTTTCCATTTTGGTTGTTGTTAGTACCTCCCCACACATTGTGTACTCTTCCCCTTGGTTTTTGTTTCACAGGTGCCTTACTTTGCACTTCTTTGCAATGAACCTAAGTTGCCTTATTTTTGACCATTCCTCCAACCTTGTCATGTCCCTTCTCATTCTTTCCACCCCCCATGTATCAACCCTGTTACAGATCTTTGTGTCATCTGCAAAGAGGTATACTTTCCCTTCCAGTTCCTCTGCAATGTCAACTATAAAGACATTAAAAAGGAATGGTCCCAGTACTGAACCCTCCGGTACTCTGCTGGTAACCCTGCCTTTCTTCAAAGTGGACTCCATTTACCCTCTACATCCTGTTGTCCAGCCAATGTTTTACCCAGGCTACCACTCTAGGACCTACTCCCAGGCTGGCTAACTTGTTTATTAATCTTTTGTGTGGGACTGTGTCAAATGCCTTGCTAAAGTCAAGATAGGCCATGTCTACAGCCCCTCCCTGGTCTACTACTTTGGTCACTCAGTCAAAGAAATCGATCAGATTCATCTGACATGACCTTCCCACTGTGAATCCATGCTACCTTGGGTCCTGTGCCCCACTGGCTTATAGATACTCAACAATTCTTTCCTTCTGAAGTGAGTCCATAATATTTCCTACCACTGAGGTCAAACTAACAGATCAGTAGTTCCCTGACTCTGTCTTGTTCCCACTTTTGTGAAGGGAAATCACATCTGCCCTCCTCCAGTCTTCAGGTACCACACCATCCTCCCATGATTTGTTAAAAAGGCAGTCAGTGGTGTCGCTAGCTCTCCCATTAGTTGTTTTAGAATTCAGGGGTGAATCCAGTATACCCTCCACCGACAGTGACACCAATACAGTGACCTGCATCACTGCTGACAAAATCATCAGTTTGTCAACAGGTCACTGTATTGGTGTGTCAGAGACTGGGCACACTGTCTTCTGGTCCTGCACCCCCTCCCTGAATCAACTCTGACTTGGAGTTGATTATGAATAGAATGGGACATGTGTGGGGCAGAAACCCTCACATAGGGAGTTCAGGGGCAAAGACCCGTGCTAGAAAATGGACTGGGAGTCCATCAGGATTCATGTCTAAAAATACCATCACTGTGATGCCAGTCAGTGAAATTTATGTCAAACCAGCATCATAGAGCTGGTGAATCCCATCAGGCCCCATTGCTATGTCCACCTTCAGTTTTAGGAGTTCTTTCAGGACCCTTTCTTCTGAGAATAGACTGGTATTGACTCCTCTATCCAGGGTGCTTCTACTGTCTGGTTTAGGTACCTCCCCCCTCCTCTTCTTGCACATGTCCTACCAGAACAAAACTTATCACATCAGTAGATCTATCCCCCCAAGACTATGCATGCAACATTTTCTGCAAATCTGTTGAACAGTTGCAAAGATATTAAAGTGCAAATTGTGAGGTTTAACATACACAGCCTTGCTCAACTCTAACTACAGTGGTGCTACCCCTGACAGAAATAATTATAGGAAATGTTTTCATGCTGCACACTTAAAACTACCCAAGTGATATGCGTGCTGCAAGTACAGGATGATTTAAATGTTAAACTGGAACCCATTGCATGCATATGGCATGTGTGCAGCAAGCAAGTGTGGAAACTGTGATTTTTATGTTAAATTGGGAAAGACTGCATGCATGTGGCATGCATGCATGCAAAAAGCAAGTGGTCACTGATAACTGCACACGTAAAAGTTAAGTGACTTGCTCAGGATCACACTATACACAAGTGGGGGTTGATGAGATTCAAACCCAGTTTTTCATGCCTCCAAGTCTTCTGGCTTGCAGCTCAGTGCCTTTAACCACTAAGCCATACTGCCTGCATGCATATGACTCACTTGTACTTCAATACATACTGTATCTGACTACATCTGCATGTATGTGGTGTGCTCATAATCACTGTTATGCTTTTCAGTTTTCTTCTTTTACTCATCTCAGTTTCACAGTTGATCTGTAGCACACATACCAATGGAAACACACGTGTTTTTCCAACCCCAATACAGAAACTTACTGACATAACCACTTAATTACTTCTTTCTGGCCTGTACTCCTACTATTTTCTCTCCATAGTTTTGAATGCTTCCATGCAAACAGACTTTAAAGTGCCAACATAAAAGTAACAATAACTTGACACACACCCACATGGCGAGTCCCCCTCCATGCACACACACACTGTAGCGGATATGGCCATGCTGCTACAACCCACCCACCAAGTAGAGATATAAGTAAAAAGTCTCTTACTTGAGTACTAGTGAGCCAGAGGCAGGAGTCTTTAAGAGATAATGTCCATAGGTCAGAGTGCTGGGGCATACCCCATTGAAATGAATTGAGTTATTTTTATTACTGTTTTATATGTTATTATGGTGAGCTGGAGAATAATTAAGGCCATTGTTCTACTAACAAAGCCCTTGTTAGTCAAGTGGTAGCATTCATTAATCTCCAGCTCTCCATCAATAATGGATAAAACAGTAATAAAAATATACTCCCATTCATTTCAATAGTGCACATCCCTGCAGTCTCCTTTGCCCTTTGTTATAATGTGCCTGAGTGTGGGGATGTGGAGGTCAGCTTCACTGGGGGGGGGGGCATAAGCCTAACTATAGTGGGGCTCCAATAGTCTGTGCATACCATATCACTCAACTATTTGTGAATGCAAGGGACAGTTCTAGAATGTCTGTAACATCTCTAAAAGGTACAACTTATCTGTTTTAACTGAAAAGTGATATGCAAATCAGGAAAATTCAAATGTATAAGATTCATCTGTATGTACCCCAAAGCAGTGCAACAGATTTGGGATTAAACCCACCCAGTTACTAACCCATTTTTTTCCTGGCTGAAGTTCTGCCTCCCAACTCCATTCCATTCAATACCCATTCCCTATGGGTCATGAAGCTGCCCAAAGGTGAAGAAATATGAAAAACACATCAATATTTCAGTCCTTCCTCCTTCTCCAATTCCCCTGTAAAAAAATGATTTACATGTATTTACTCTGCCATGTGTCCAAAACCTACAGCCTGGCACAGTGTGCCACCAGCCCAATATTCAAGTCTGCTCCCCCTCTTTCCTTCTACCAGAAGCTGGAAGCTAGAGTCAACCATCACAGGTCCCCAGTGTGGTCCACGACCAAGTCACCTCACCAACTGAACCAACCCAACCTGGGTTGCTTGCTTCTTGCTTGGTTGCTGCTGTGGCTTCTGCTGCACTGCACTGATCAAGGCCTATGAAGGCCACCCACACCACTGTCACCTCTGCTGCTAAGTCTAGCTTGCTTGCTGCCGTGGGGGTCTGCGTGCTTTTTTTTTTTTCTGCATGGTGAGCCTAGTAGAGTAAATAGGCAGCCTGTTCTTAAGTTAGTTTCTAGTTCACCCTCTGCCCCTTCAGCCACCAGGGGAGATGAAGACTTATTAAGAGTAGGCCAACAAGAACATTCTGCCACAACACTGCTATTGAGAGTTCAGTGCTCACCGACTCCTCCAAGCTGTAGTGTACAGTCTGTCTACTCTGTGGTTGGAAAGACGGTGTTACACTTGCAAGATTCATGTGCTCTTTCTTGGCTGGAGCTCATCCATATCACATGTGATTGTGCTGTGGTTAATAGGTGGAGAGAGTGGACAACACAATACAGTCCCAGTCATCCCCCTGTGCAAAATTAATACAGTACAAACAGTAGATACCACAAAAGACCATCATTTTCTGTGGTGGGCTCCACACCTTGCACATCCCTTGACTGCTGACTATCAACTCATGGAATGTTACCCTGCAGTGTTTAGAGGAAGAGCCAACATACAAGCAGAGTCTTAATTGTTGCTTCAAAATAGGTAGCATGAATGATCACTGATCGGATGTAGCTATTTTCTGATGTTTTTAAAGCAAAATAAAAACATGAGATGTGGTCTTATACTTTTAAAGGAGAGCTGTGCAAACCCTGAAATTAATTTTTCTCAGTAACAACTGCTTCTGTTTAAATACTAGTTCTAATTCTGTTTTTCTGTTACCTATATAGGGGTATTAGTAACTTCAGTAGGTGCTTCTAATTTACATTCTGGTGTTATGTACCATTTAAGAATAGTTGACAAACAAAATGTTTAATGCCATATTGATCCTAGTAAGAACAAATCCAGAACAAATGGTTTGATATCTTTTATTGGACCAACAAGGATGTTACAAAAAGAACAAAGAGCTTTAGCTTTCAGACCAACAAGTCCTTCGTCAGAAGCGTAATGAGAGTTATTTAGAAAATCCCATATTATTAACACTTGGAACATGCAGAAAAAAAACAAATAATTTCCATTGGTTCAAAACAGGCCTTCAGAAATAAAGTGACATTGGAGAGCTTTAATATCTAGAGTGATTTCAGCTGAACCAAACTTAAAGGTCAAAGGTTGTTTAAAGATAACAGCAGGCAGAGAGTTACCATGTATCAGTCTAATGGATAAAAAAAAATGTTAAGTTCTCTGCTCACTAAATTACATGTCAAGTGAAGGAAACCTCCCTAAGACACACATTTCACATGTGAAGCCACCGCACATCACTCTGCTCAGAATAGAACCTTTGATGAGATGACCCTCGAGAAAACATCTGCATGCTAAAATGTAACATATAACCAAGTAAAAAGTAATAAAAAATGAGCCACACAATTATATCAGAAATTATCTTTACATGGCATATAGAATGATGAAAATGATGTATACCCAAAGTGAGTAAGTGTGTCACACTGCTGAAAGTACAAGTGGCTTGCGATATATTCCCAACATACTCTAAACAAACTATTATGTTAAGACCTTGTTGTAACAAGATTTTATACATGATAATACCAATTATCAGTGTAAGTGCCAGATAAAAAGAGTGCTAGTCAGGGACCCCCAAGAAATTGAGACTCTGCAGCCTGAAAGATAAAAAGTATCAAACCATTTGTTCTTACTAGGACCAATGTGGCATTAAACATTTTGTTTGTCAACATGCAAGATACCAGAATTCACCACAAAATATGGGAGTTGCACAACATTAAGAAGAAACTAGCACAGGTAGACAGTGGCATCTATTTTTTATCACAGTGCGAAAGGAATAACATTATCCCTAAAGGTCTAACTATTTGGAATCCATTGAGAAACACAGATAATTCTACACATGCTGAACAACTCTGCTATAGGACCTCTGAGAAACTGAGAAATCACAGGATTCATAGCTCATATGCAAAGAAGGCATTTTTGAAGAAACAGTTTGATGGAATTGTTACCACATTGGAGAGGATGTCTGGTGGGCAGATTCCAGACATCCTGCATAAGATACACATGAACTACCAAAAAGGCTTTAAGAAAAGCCATGCTTATTAAAAACAGGAAGTTAAATATCTTTCAGCTTGCCATACTTCCTAACAACCATGAAGAGTAGGATAGAGGGATTGAACAACTAAGCCACACGGATGGGCACCTTTCAGTTGTTAATTTGTCCAACCACGCACTGACTACTGGGGAATTAAGTGCACTTTCCAAAGGCCTCACTTTCTGCCCAACAAAATCACTATAAGAAATACAGTTTTGTGGTGAAAAGGAGGAATACTTCCTCAGATTGTGACTTAAAGAATATTTTTACGGATGAGAAGAAATCACAGGCAGTGAAGAAATTCTAAACAGTAACAATTTAATGGACAAGAAAAGAAAACCATCTGATTATACTCCCCCTAGTGGCCATAATAAGAAACTGGACAATTATATCCATTGCTTTCGCCCGAAAGTGACTGGTGGGATTCTTAAAAGGAAGAAAGAAGCCAGCTACAACCTCTTTCCACTGGGATGCAGGGCGATACAAACACTAAAATCAAACCAAAATGTTGTCATAAAAAAAGCTGACAAAGGTTCTGCAGTGAAACATAGAAACATAGAATTTGTCGGCAGATAAGGACCGCTTGGCCCACCCAGTCTGCCCATTTCCCTACCTACTGGATAAGCTGCAGATCCTAGTTAACCAGCAGCCTACTTCTTTCTACCCCAACCCCCTAGAATTGCCTTATGACTATCCCATGCATGCTTGAATTCCACCACTGATTTTGACTCCACAACCTCCTCCGGAAGGCCATTCCATGCATCCACAACCCTCTCTGTGAAAAAATACTTCCTTAAATTACCTCTGAGCCGCCCCCCATCTATCTTCAAATTGTGCCCTCTTGTTCTTGCACACCTCTTTTTTTGAAAGATGCTACCCTCTTGGACTTTGTTGATTCCCTTGAGGTACTTGAAAGTTTCTATCATGTCCCCCCTCTCCCTCCTTTCCTCGAGGCTATACATATTAAGCTCCTTAAGTCTCTCTTCATATGTCTTCCGGTGCAGACCCTGCACCATTTTAGTTGCCCTCCTCTGGACAGCTTCCATCCTGTCTATGTCTTTGCGGAGATTGAGTCTCAAGAACTGCACACAGTACTCCAGATGGGGTCTCACCAGCTGTCTGTACAGAGGGATAATAACTTCCTGTTTTCTACTGGTGATGCCTCTCCCTATGCATCCCAGTATCCCCAGCCCTCCTTGCTGCCCTCTCACATTGCTTGCCCACCTTTTTAGGTCATCTGATATGACTACCCCCAGGTCCTTTCATTTTGTTCTTGTTAGTATCTCTCACCCCCATTGTGTACTCTTCCCTGGGTTTTGTTTCCCAGGTGCACCTTGCACTTCTTAGCATAGAATCTAAGCTGCCATACATTGACCATTCCTCTAACCTTGCCAAGTCCCTTCTCATCCTTTCCACCCCACCCTGTGCATCAACTCTGTTGCAGATCTTAGTGTCATCTGCAAAGAGACATACTTTCCTTCCAGTCCCTTCTGCAATGTAAACATAAAGACATCGAAGAGGACTGGTCCTAATACTGAACCCTGCAGTACCCGCTAGTAACCCTCCTTTCCTTTGTGAGTAGACTCCATTTACTATTACTCTCTGTGTCCTATTCTCCAGCCAATTCTTTACCCAGGCTGTCATCTTGGGACCCACTCCCAGGCTGGCTAACTTATATATTAATCTTTGTGTGGGACTGTGTCAAATGCCTTGCTAAAGTCTAGGTAGACCATGTCCACAGCCCCTCCTGATCTACTACTTTGGTCACCCAGTCAAAAATCTATCAGATTCGTCTGGCATGACCTTCCCTGTGAATCCATGCTGCCTAGGGTCTTGTGCCCTCTGGCCTCTAGATACTCGACAATTCTTTCCTTTAAGTGATTCCATCATTTTCCCTATCACTGAGGTTAAACTAACAGGTCTATAGTTTCCTGCTTCTGCCTTGCTCCCACTTTTGTGAAGGAATCACATCTGCCCTCCTCCAGTCCTCGGTACCACCCCATCCTCCATGATTTGTTAAGAGGGTAGTCAGTGGTGTCACTAGTTCTACCCTAGTTCTTTTAGAATTCTGGGATGAATCCCATCAGGCCCCATTGCTTTGTCCACCTTCAGTTTTAAGAGTTCTTTCAGAACCCTTTCTTCTGTAAATGGTCTGGTATCAACTTCTGTATCCAGAGTTTTACTACTGTTTGTTTTATGTACCTCCCCCTCTTCCTTTGTAAATACTGAGCAAAAATATTTGTTTAGTATCTCTGCCTTTTCACATTCTCCTCTGCCCACCTCCTCCCTTTATTAAGCCTCACTATCCCTCCCTTGGTCTTCCTTTGCTCCCTGATGTACCTATAAAAGGTTTATTCCCTTCTTAACTGAGGTTGGCTATCTTTTCCTCAGTTTGGGCCTTTGCTGTTCTGACTGCCTTCCCAGCCTCCTTTTGCTTTAACTGATACAGTTCTCTGTCCTGCTCCTGTTGCAATTCCTTGTACTTCCTGAATGCTTTCTTTTTCTCTTGAACCTTCACTGCCACTTCCTTTGAGAACCATAGTGGTTTCTTACATCGTCTTGTTTTGGTGGTGATACTGAACCAAGAAGATTGTATTAAGGAAGCCAACAGACAGTTAAGTGACCATACCTACAATAGAGAACTGGAAAGTGATCCTATAGCACACTGTAAAAGAGAACTACAGGGATTGTAGTTATTTCCAGACCATGTCCGAAACAGAGTAACTACCCTCATCCCTGATGATCCCAAACCTGGGACATTCTACAAAATACATAAACCAAGGAACCCAGGAAGACCCATAGTCTCTGGTAATGGAACCCTGACAGAGGATCTCAGGTTTCGTAGAAGCTATTTTAAAACTACTGGTTATACAAAGGGACAGTTACATTCAGGACACTACTCACTTACTGCATAAACTTTCTGGTTTTAAGGACTTACCACCTGATACCCTTTTAGCAATGATAGATGTAACAGTTGGCATTTAAGCATGCCATATACATGTATGAAAGTGGATTGGACCACAACATCGACCCTGACATCATGGATGAACTTGCCAAATTAATTCTGACACATAACAACTTCAGTTTTAATGGGAAACATTATGTTCAAACTATGGGAACAGCAATGGGCACCAGGATGGCTCCACAGTATGCTAATCTCTTTATGGCCAATTTGGAGGAGGACTTTTTAAGACACTGTACACACAAACCTCTTGCTTACTTCCCTTACATTGATGATTTGTTTATAATTTGGACAGCAGGCACTAACACTTAACGATTTTCATGAGGGACTTAATAATCTCCACCCAACCATTAGGCTTTCCCTGGAATATTCTGCCACCAGTGTTAATTATCTAGATACCACTGTCACCATCAAGGATGGAACCCTACATACATGTATTTACAGGAAACCAACAGACAGACAGATATACTTACACAAGAAAAGTAATCACCCGAGTTACACTAAAAAGTCTATCATGTATAGTCAAGCACTTTGATACCACTGCCTCTGTTCAAATGAAGAAGACAGAGATAAACATTTAGTTATGTTGAAAAACACCTTTACTGAGCAAAGACACTCACCCAGAGAAATTGACAGAGCAGTGGAATGTGCTACACAAGTACCAAGAGAACACCTACTGCAATATAACGAAAGGACCTTTACTAATAGAGTACCCTTAGTAGTCATGTATCATCCTGACCTTGAACTTCTAAGTAAGATTATTAAGGACCTACACCCTATAATCAGTGAGGATGAAACCCTTAGTTGTATTTTTCAAGAACTGCCACTACTATCTTCTAAACAACCACCCAGTTTAGCCAACCAGATTATTTGGAGTAAACTTGAACCTGAACAGAGTGCCATGACATCATATGGCACACAACCCTATAATAAACGCAGATGTAAAACTTGTGAGCACATTTCCACCTCAGATTGTGTGATTACCTCACAAAACAGACAATTCAAGATATTGGGTAATTATACATGTACACCAAGCAATGGTGTTTATCTTATTCAATGCAGGAAATGTTCTCATATGGGGTATGTGGGGGAGATGTAATGGCAGCTCTGCAAAAGAATGAATTCACACAGGCATGATATTAATAGGAAGATGACTGGCAAATCAGTGGCACACCACTTCTCCCAGGATGACCACTCAGTCTCAGATATGTCTGTGATGGTCTTGAAAGGACATTTCAACAGTACACAACAGAGACGTGCTTGTGAGATCAGACTTATGTTACTTCTTAATACGGTGCCAGATGGCTTGAACATTGATGTTGGATTTATGACACATTACTTGTAAACTTATGTGGACCTTTGCTTCAAAGGGTGGACAACATATTTTAGGTTTTCAGTGAGCCATGGACTTTAACGCTTATAGAATCCCTCTTAACTGGTTATCTACAGGTTGGCCTTTCACATTAGTATTGTGTGAATGTGTGCATGGATGTGTGGATATGTCTATGTGCATGGGTTTGTAAATATGTTTATGTGTGTGTTGTGAGGGAGAAGAAGTGTGGCACATTGAATTTTTAATATGGGTATTTGAGACTGGTGGTTATGTGGGTATAGTGGATATGAATATTGTGGGGATACTGCTATTAGGATTCATAGAAACATAGAAACATAGAATTTTATGGCAGATAAGGACCACTTGGCCCACCCAGTCTGCCCATTTCCCTACCTAATGGATAAGCTGCAGATCCTAGTTAACTAGCAGCCTACTTCTTCCTACCCCCACCCCCTAGAATTGCCTTATGACTGTCCCATGCCTGCTTGAATTCCACCACTGTTTTTGACTGCACAACCTCCTCCAGAAGGCTGTTCCATGCATCCACAACCCTCTCTGTGAAAAAATACTTCCTTAAATTACCTCTGAGCCGCCCCCATCTTCAAATTGTGTTCCCTTGTTCTTGCACACCTCTTTTTTTGAAAGATGCTACCCTCTTGGACTTTGTTGATTCCCTTGAGGTACTTGAAAGTTTCTATCATGTCCCCTCTCCTCCTTTCCTCGAGGCTATCCATATAAAAGCTTCTTAAGTCTCTCTTCATATGTCTTTCGGTGCAGACCCTGCACCATTTGAATTGCCCTCCTCTGGACAGCTTCCATCCTGTCTATGTCTTTCGCGAGTTGGGTCTCCAGAACTGCACGCAGTACTCCAGATGGGGTCTCACCAGCTGTCTGTACAGAGGGATAATAACTTCCTGTTTTCTACTGGTGATGTCTCTTCCTATGCATCCCAGTATCCCCCCAGCCCTCCTTGCTGCCCTCTCACATTGCTTGCCCACCTTTAGGTCATCTGATATGACTACCCTCAGGTCCCTTTCCATTTTTATTGTTGTTAGTATCTCTCCCACCATTGTGTACTCTTCCCCTGGGTTTTTATTTCCCAGGTGCATTACTTTGCACTTCTTAGCATTGAATCTAAGCTGCCATATTTTTGACCATTCCTCTAACCTTGCCAAGTCCCTTCTCATCCTTTCCACCCCACCTTGTGCATCAACTCTGTTGCAGATCTTTGTGTCATCTTCAAAGAGACATACTTTTCCTTCCAGTCCCTCTGCAATGTTGCTTATAAAGACATTGAAGAGGACAGGTCCTAATACTGAACCCTGCGGTACCCCACTAGTAACCCCCCTTTCTTCAGAGTGGACTCTATTTACTATTACTCTCTGTGTCCTATTCTTCAGCCAATTCTTTACACAGGTTGTCATCTTGGGACCCACTCCCAGGCTGGCTAACTTGTATAGTAATCTTTTGTGTGGGACTGTGTCAAATGCCTTGCTAAAGTCTAGGTAGGCCATGTCCACAGCCCCTCCCTGATCTACTACTTTGGTCACCCAGTCAAAGAAATCTATCAGATTTGTCTGGCATGACCTTCCCACTGTGAATCCATGCTGCCTTGGGTTCTGTGCCCCTCTGGCCTCTAGATATGCAACAATTCTTTCCTTCAGAAGTGATTCCATCATTTTCCCTACATCACGTACCTATATTTCATTTTAAGTAGTTACTTTCCCCAAGGGGGGTAATTCCTTAGAATTTTTGTTTAGATTCCTTAGACTGTTTCTATGTATATAGATACAACTTGATCAGGTATGACAGGTTGACCAGAAGTGGTGGTGTTGCCATATATATTAAAGATAAATTCCTAGCCACCAATATTATCTGCACATCAATGCCCAAAGAATTTGAATTTCTTGCCTTCAAAATTACCTTCTCTCCTGGTATAGCCTTATTGGTAACTGCATGCTATAGACTTCCTGCAGTGGGCCAGTGTATACTGCCCCATATTCACTCTCTCCTGGAAAAAGCAAACACAGAATGCATTATCATGAGTGACCTTAACCTTAATTGGAATGATGCCAATGCAAATAAACTTATGAACTTCTGCGATGAGCATGGGCTCACTCAGATTATCTCTGACATTACTTGACCTAACAAGAGAAATCCTGACCGAAGTTCACTTCAGGACCTTGTACTTGTCAACAAGCCACATAATATCTCTCATGCAGGGGTCTTCCACAATTATCTGAGTGATCACAGTGCAGTCACCTGCGTTAGGTGCTCCCCACACCTCCCCTCCACCTCTACTTTCAAGCTTAAGCGCAACCCGAAATACTTCAGTCTCCCGGCCTTCCTGACAGATCTCGAGAACATAAAGTGGCAGGATTTCTACTTTACACCCTCCGTGTCTGAAGTATTCTGTATCTTCCAGGATCTGCTAGTAGACGTTATCAACCAACATGCACCCTTAAGGAAAATCAAATCAAGGAAACGTGCACCTGATTGGTTTAGCCCACTACTTAAGAGGGCCTTACGGCATAGAGACACCCTTTGGAAAAGGGCTAGGAAGTTGCTGTCTGAATCAGACTGGCTGTTCTTCCGGGTAGTCAGAAATGCCTGTACCAAACTGGTAAGGTTGAAAAAACAACAGTTCTTCCAGTCAGCACGGGAGACAAACAAAAACGGTTCCACCAATTTTTGGCAGATACTGAGAGAGGTTGAGGGATATTCCCCTGCCACCCTGCTACCAGCTAAAATTGTGGCAAATAACACCTCCTACACAGATAGGTCCGAGATCCTCAGCTCAATACCCACTTCGCCACTACAGGCCTCACATTCGACATGTCACCTGTTAGTAAACTGAGCACCACAAGCACCACCAGCATAGCTACTAGACCAACCATAGCCCTCCTACTAACTGCCTCCTCTTTAAGTTCCAGCCAGTTGCCTACAAACAGGTGGAGGACCTGCTCCTGTCGCTGGACACCAAAAAGAGCACTGGTGCACATTCGCTTGAACCCTTCTTCTTAAAAGCAGGTTCTTATTATCTGGCATCTCCAATTGCCCATCTCTTTAACAGCTCATTATCCCAAGGGAACTTGCCGTCTAGTTGGAAAACCATGCACATTATCCCCCTGTTCAAGTCAGTAGACCCCACTGACTTGAACAACTATAGGCCTATTTTGTTGCTTCCTGTTTTATCCAAGCTACTTGAAAAAATTGTAAACTCTCAATTAAGGGAGTACTTGGATCATGAGAAAATCCTCAGTCAAGTCCAATCAGGTTTCAGACCCAAGCACAGTACCGTGTCTGTGCTTGACAAAGCATCACATGACTAGCTAAAAGCCTCGGACAGTAAACAGCACATCTATGCACTCTTCCTTGACCTCAGCAAGGCATTTGATATGGTTGATCATTCCATACTTCTTGATTCCCTGAGTAGCATTGATCTAACCTCTGCTGCAGTAAAGTGGTTCTGCTGCTACCTCACAAATCGTAAACAGCAAATTAAAGCCCATAGGGAATTCTCCCCACTAAAACTACTCCTCCAAGATGTGTTCCGCAACGTTCTATTTTGGGACCTTTCCTCTTTGCTCTTTACATCAACCTCACTGACTCTGGCCTGGTTGTTGGAAACGTTCATCTCTTCACAGATGACACAGTCCTCTATACGACCAACCCCTCCTTGGACATTGTGTACAAGGAGCTACTGAAGGATTTTATCATCCTCCAGCACAACCTGCTGAATCTAAAGCTCTTGTTAAATGCAAAAAAAAAAAAGCTATGATTATCTGTCCATCCCACAATACGAGGATGCCTGGGACCTCACACATTATTACCCTCCTTAATGAACCAACAGAGCTAGTGGATAAATGTAAATATCTGGAAGTCTGGTTGGATAACAAACTCACCTTCAGTGTCCATCCAAGTGAGTTAACAAAAAAGCTAAGGCAGTGCCTCGGTATTTTCTACTGCATAAGATGCCTACTCACCCTGGAAGCTAGAAAGTGGCTGGTTCAAACAACCTTTCTTCCCCTGATAGACTACGTCAAATTTCTATGCAGCCATTGCCCCCAGTATGCACTCCAAAAGCTGGATACACTCTATCATCATGCATTGAGATTTGTTCTTGACTTGCCATTGCAGACTCATCATTACTCATTATACCAAGCATTAGATTGTCCATCCCTCTCCACGAGGAAGCAAATAAATGCCCTCATGTGGCTATTCTGGGCTTTGTCCAACAAACTACCACCCTATATCTGTGACCTTTTTGAACATTTCAAAGGGTGCCTATGGACTAAGGAACTCCTCCTTTGTCCTCCTAAAGCTACCACCAACAAGGACATGTCTTGGCTCAACTGCCATTAGCTCGTTTTTACTAGCTCTTTGGAATAACATGAAAAATTACTTAAAATGTCCCTGCTGCCCAGCCATTTTATATTTAGGGGCTGCTCTATAGAGGAATGAAAATGGTGTGTGATTGTTTCAGGTAAAGCCTTACCTCCACTCAACTGAGTCCCTTAAGCTCTGTAATCTGGGCCACCTATTTCCCATGTCAGCAGGCATCCCTTTAGGGCAACCATATCCCCCCACCTCCTACCTCCTCCCTCTCATCAATTAGCTTTGCAGGGGGGCATCCTTTTATTAGGCTGCCCTATTTTCCCTCTCTACTATGTGTCTGATATCCTTTCTTCCCACTGCCCTTCTCTATGTCCCTCCTCCCTTTCCTCACTTGTACTCTATAAGCTACAACCTGTATACACTGCACTTTAAATGCCTATATTTGCACTTGCTTTACATGTCTGATTCATCCAAGTACTGAGTTTGTATATTGTAACTGCCTGTACCGATGTCTACTTTTGTATGAAGTGCTGTCTACTGTAAGCAAACGTGTCCTCTGTGTCCAGGACCATCTTGAAAATGAGCTTGCTCAATGATGTAACTGCCTGGCTAAATACAGTTTGATTGATTGATTTCAATTATACACTGACAATTTCTTGAAATCTGTACATATCAGGCTGCAGAGTCTTAATTTGATGGGGGTCCCTAACTAGTAATCTTTTTATCTGGCACTTACACTGATAATTGATATTATCAAGTATAAAATCTTGTTACAATAAGGTCTTAACATAATAGTTTGTTGAGAGTGTGTTGGGAATATATCTCCAGCCATGGGCTAGGCATAAGGGAGCAAGACAGATGAGTATGAATAGATTGGCCATTGACAGAGCAAAGGCAGATGGCACATTCATAAGGTAGAAAAAGAAATGGAAAGACTGGATGGGCCTTGCGGTCCTTATCTGCCATCAACTTCTATGTTTCTATGTTTCCATGTTGTACTTTCAGCAGTGTGATACACTTACTCACTTTGGGTATGCATCATTTTCATCATTCTATATGCATTGTAAAGATAATTTCTGATGTAATTTTGGGGGTCATTTTTTATTATTTTTTACTTGGTTATATGTTACGTTTTAGCATGCAGATGTTTTCTCAAGGATCATCTCATCAAAGGTCCTATTCTAAGCAGAGTGATGAACTGTGACCTCAAAGGTGAAATGTGTGTCTTAGGGAGGTTTCCTTCACTTGACATGTAATTTAGTG
This sequence comes from Neoceratodus forsteri, assembly GCA_016271365.2. Lineage (NCBI taxonomy): Eukaryota > Metazoa > Chordata > Ceratodontiformes > Ceratodontidae > Neoceratodus > Neoceratodus forsteri. The sequence continues at coordinate 875,752,023 of CM057450.1, forward strand.
AGCAGAGAACTTAAGGTTTTTTATCCATTAGACTGATACATGGTAACTCTTTGCCTGCTGTTATCTTTAAACAACTTTTGACCTTTAAGTTTGGTTCATCTGAAATCACTCTAGATATTCAAACTCTCTAGTGTCACTTTATTTCTGAAGGCCTGTTTTGAACCTATGGAAATTATTTTGGTTTTTTTTCTGCATGTTCCAAGTGCAACCCCCCGTTACCCGGGGATACTAGAATTCCAGTAAGACCTAGTGGTAGGCAGGGAAGGCAGCTTGTGAAACTCCAGTTAAATGGATTTCACACTGTCTCACTCTGTTCTCAGTCTCAGCTGAGAGTGAGAGATGACATCACCATAGAACTCTCGCAGCTGCATGAGCCACACTGGAGTGCTGCAGTTGTAAGTTAGGATAGAATGTTGTGGATTTTTGAGAGAGTCTGTGTGCAGTCTTGAAGAGAGGAGCAGCACAGCAGTCTGTGTGCAGGCTCTCAGAGCCTTAAGCTCTGTTTTAGAGCTACTGTAAGGGAGGTGTGTGTTTCCACCAAAAGAGGAACACAGTAAGCTGATTGTGAAGTGGTGGAGAATTCTGTTACTGGTCCATGTGCCCCATCCCTGAGGGGATGGGGTGGAAAGGTTTGCCTGTCTTCAAGGGGAAACCCTCCTGGTTCCAGCTAAGGGAAGAAGCTGACTTTTTTCAAGTTGTGCTGCGGCACCAGAAGCTGTGGGAGGGCAATTCCTGTGAGAAATCACCTGTAGGGCACCTGCAACCAAAGGGTGAGTTCCCTCTGACAGAGGGCCTATGTTTTCACCTGAACTGTTGGAACGTGGGGATTGGACTACTTAATTTGTAGGAAGTCTAGTGTAATAGACATTGCCGATTAATTCAAGTAGGTTCAAGTCCAGCACAAGCAGTAAAGTAAAGTGGGGATTAGACTGATTAATCAGTGGGAGGCGTAGAGCAATGGGCTAAGCCAAGTAAAAGTATGTTCAAGTCCAGCACAATGGGAAAGCAAGGCAAATAGAGGAAATGTGACATACATTTAGCCTTAATCTACATCGTCAAGCTTTACAGAATGTGATGTTTAATGTCCAGAGAAATGGCCAGGTATGAATTGTGGAAGTGAGAGGTGGGAGACCCCCCCCATCAGTAGTAACCAAATTCACCTCTACAGATTTTCTCTGTGGTACCTTTACTTTCTCTCAGGTACTTGGACAGTGCCTGAGGAAAGTACCCAGATGTGGGATTAAAAGGAAGAATTCCCTGATAGAGCTGAGGTACTCTTAGGTGGTTTAGGGAGCCACCAGAAAATGTTTCCATGACATATGGTAGGTATCTGAGTGGCCGGCAAGGGAGCCGAGCCTGGGAATCTCAGATAGTGTACAAATTCGGGCTGTGTACCCAAAGCAGCGTGCAAGTCCGGGCTGTGTGCCTGGTGGATTCAGAGCCTGAGGGATGAAGTGTTGAAGAAGTGTTCTTGATTCTTTTAATCTGCATTACTAGAAGTGTAGCCCCATGGGGGTCCATCTATGGTTTGTTTGTTCTGCTTGGATGTGAATAAAAGCCACACTTTAAAATCCCATTCCTGGTTTTGGACATTACAGTTATTGCTTCCTGTGTTCTGAATTACTTGGGTGCCCCTGTGCAGATTAACAAAACCTAGCCCTTGTGCCAAGTAACCTATTCCTCCCCAAACCCAGTCCCCACCTGGTACTGCTGTCAGATTCAAACAGCATACCACCTGTCATTTGCAAAAGGCAGGGGAGTGAGGGTTACAAAATGGAGGAGCCGCTGGGATTTTAAATTTAGGGAGGAAAGGTGCTCAGGCAAGGGGCTAGGGTTTTGGTTATCTGGCAGTGGACAGCCCAAAAAACTGAAGCAAAGTTAACTAGTGTGTCGCTGTGTGCTGTTGTCCATGTGCTGCTGTTAAATGCCAAGTGTTTACCAAGGAGCAGTAAAGCCTGAGAGAGTATGCCCTTGTCCTGCATCAAAAATTTACAGCATTTTGCCAGCTTTTAAAAAACTGTGTGACAAAGAAAAGTGTGGAAGACTAGGGGTAGCAACAGGAAAATTGTGCCCTGGACGTTGGAAATGCTTTCTAGTGAATGGAGAGACTTGCTGTGTTAATGGCCATGACAAATGGTTGAAATGGGCTCCCGCTGTGGAGTCAGTTAAAAAAAAATAAAGTGGTTTTGCAGTTTAAATTTGCCTACTCGACGATCGCCATGAGGAGAAGAGCACTCGTGAGGGAAAGATGCTCATTTGCAAGGCGCCGTGTGATTGGTGAGACTGCAATCAGTCCTGCCCCCAAGCCAGCTCTACAGCAACTGCCCAGCATTCGAGAGGGATTGTGAGTGGAGTGCATGTACTGGCTTATAGGAGGAGAGTCGCGGTGACTGAAAGCACTGTAAAAGTTTAAAAACTCAGACTTTCCGATCTAAAATTGGGCTCAACCTGCATCTCGATCGACTGGACTGTGAGTGTGGTGTTCAGAGGGACGATCGGCAGGACTGCCAACCTGCTTCTTTCCAGAGGCCTCCAAGACTGGCTGCAGGCCGTTTTCCATCGCAGCAAACAGCTACTGGTAACATTGAGTACCAACAGAAATAATTGCTCAAACAAGTGATTTTTGCCAAAAGCCAGCTGAATCTGTGTGCAGCAGTGTAATCACGTTGCAATCAAAGACTGTGTTAAGTTTACCAGCAAAAGCAAGCCTTTTAAGCCATTGACTGTGAGCATAGTTATGGGTTCAGCATCAGTGTAAGTTTCAAAGCCATGAGAGAGACTGTGAGTTGTATCAAGATATGCAGCAAGAGTTACAGGCACTCCTGTGCTTGAAATACTGAGGCTTTAAGGGACTATGAGATAGAGCAATGTCTTCAGCAAATGAAAAGTCTGTGGCAAATCATATAAATGTGCTAGGAAAAAGAACAGTGCAAGTTTGTGCAGTTTGAGCAAAGTTATCAGTAGAGTGTGTAAATCGGATGTGCAGTGGCTTGACCCAGATTCAGAATGTTGATGCGTAGGAGTGCTGCCGCCATCATTACAGGGTGGGGTAGTAATGTAAACACAGCAGCGCAGGAGCCATTTTAAAAGTAAAAGAACGTGTTCAGTGATATGGGACTTTCAATAACAGTGAGCGTTTGTTTGTTTTTCTCTGCAGTCATGGCCTCAGGACCAGCCCGCTACCCGGATCATGCCCGGGCTGTGGTAGCAGCAGAAGCAAACAAGTTAAGGGACATTGAGAGGTGTTTCTACAGAGGATGACTGCCTCCTCATGTGGCGATTCCTGGATACCCAGTGCAAGTGTGCTTAATATGCTTAAATGCTGGAAGGGACATCTTCATGGTACCTCACTGTTCGGGGTGCTTAGAGAAATACGGCTTGTTTAAAGCACCCAAGATTCATTTGACTCCCACATGGACAAAAGTTCAAGAATCTGCAGTTGGCAGCACACAGCACCAGGCAGAGCCGGTTGGAGAAGGCCCCTCAGGGGAGTGTGGCACAAAGCTAGAGGGTGCAGATTTGCAGACAGAACAATATGCTGATGTTTCAGATGCTGGATCACAGAAAGACAATTCAGGCAGAGCATCAGTAGACCCTTGGAGAGGGTGGCCTAGCCCAAGTCTCATAGGAGAAGATGAGATGAGGGAGGGCTTTGAATGGGAGGTATCGACCTCTGCACCCAGCAAAGAATGGATAGTCTCAGGAGCGAGGATGATGGCTCACTCCTGGGCACAGATTCTCAGTGATGAAGAAGAAGAGGGGCAACCTATGTGGCCTTAGGAAACAGGAACAGGTACACAGTCTCAAGTTCTTGCCTCAGAGGAATGCATGGACGAGAGTGGTGATGCCACTGCCCTGGTTGTGCAAGAAGAAGAAGCCAGGAATCCATTTTTTGTCTCATTGAGAATGCATAGCTGGCAGAACCAGGACTGGCCACCCCCAAGTCAGGCCAGTGGTCTCAGGTTGACCAAAGCTAAAGAGGAGAGACTGGTTCATAGGAAGGCGAATTAAATCTAGGGGATGTCCTTTCCTACCCTTGGAGAGTTTGGGAGGAGATTGAGAACAGGAAGTCCTGGATTTGGGCCAAAGCAATGAAATGTGTGCATCCTGGTGCAAACAAGCATGTCAGGAACAGAATGTTTCAAGAAAAATACAGCCAGTGGAATAGAGGCAGGACACTGTTAATGGACACTGTTCGAATAGTGGATGGAGAGGGACATGAAACCTTTCACAGTGTGAATTATGTGCACCCAGATGGGGTAATATTTCATGCTCCTGACTACTATTGGCCTCAATGCAAAGACCTCCCTGCAAATGTCCCCATGCCTACCAACTGGAAAGCAGAGCAGCGGTAGCCAGTGCTTCCACTCCAGCCATTGCAGTGCCTTTGTTGTTCCACCAGTATGGACGTCCAGGACTCAGGTGCCCCACATTCATCAGTTCTACAGTGTACTGACTTTCCAAAATCCATCGACTGGCCCACCAGATGACTTCAGATCCAGAGAGGATACCAGCCCAGCTGTATCCTGATTCATCGCCTGGTAATTGGATGATGTCAGACCAGCTGTTTTCCTTTTGTTCCTGTTCCAAGGTTCCATCTCCAGAGATGACATCAACCCAGCATTTTCCAAATGTGCCCTCCTGTTGTTCCAGGAAGATGTCCACCCAGCTGTATCGGAAGAGTGCTGCCAGGGAGAGTCTTCAGTTGAGGATCAGGTCGGTGTTTTGTTCATTCTACAAGGGACTGGTAAGTCCAAACTTTTCTATTCTTATGACATTGCAGACTCCAGATGTGTGAACTGTCCTCAAAGACTCTCCCCTTTGGGACTTTGGCCTGCTAGAACTGTGCTTCACCGGGCTCCAGCCCAGGAGAGACTCTTTAATGGACTAGCCTTCGGGCACTGTGGTCACTAGGTGGGACTTTTAGGGCACTCCATCCCCCAAATGTGTAATGTAAATAATGTCAGTTTTTCTACTGTTTTCTAATGTTTATACTGTTTTTCTACCTTTTCTAAAAAATATATATATATTTTTGGGATTCTCCAGTGTTTTGATGGTAGGGGTTTAGATATACTGCGTATGCAGATTAGGAGTGTGTGTTGTCTTTCTTTTTCTTGCAGGTGTTCCTGAAGAAGACAGAAGAGAAGACAAGAAGAGGAGGAGGGACTCATCGGAGTTCCTCAATAGTACTTTAGTGTGTAGCATTTAAAGTACTGTTGTTGTTGTTACTGTGTAGTAACCCTTTTCTTCCACAGGTATGGTTGTGGGGGAGTGAGAGAGTAATGGTATTAGCTCCTGGTATGTGGTTGCATGGTGCCCAAGGTTGGGGAGGTCCCCTGTTTGTTTGTTTTGGGGTTTGAGTTAAAGGCAGATAGGTTTTCCCTAGAGGGCTGGGGGGGATAGACAGGCTGTGGCCCTGACCTGCAGTAGGGGTTGCAGTGCTGATCTATTAGGGCTATGCTCTGGGCAGTTCTACCAGAGCCACTAGCTACCCATAGTCAGTGGGTAGAGTAGAGGCTGAGGCGTCAGCCAACGGCCTCTAGGCCCTTAGTGTTGTCTGCCTGTGCTGGCACAAGGTAGGGGGTAAGATAGCACTACCTCCCGTAGTCAACACATGGGGCGAGATGGCCTAAGTCAGGTAAATAATGACTGCAGACAGTCATTTTCCTGGCCCAGGGTGAGTGTAACCCCCCTGTTACCCGGGATTACTAGAATCCCAGTAAGACCTAGTGGTAGGCAGGGAAGGCAGCTTGTGAAACTCCAGTTAAATGGATTTCACACTGTCTCACTCTGTTCTCAGTCTCAGCTAAGACTGAGGGATGACATCACTATAGAACTCCCGCAGCTGCATGAGCCACACTGGAGTGCTGCAGTTGTAAGTTAGTATAGAATGTTGTGGATTTTTGAGAGAGTCTGTGTGCAGTCTTGAAGAGAGGAGCAGCACAGCAGTCTGTGTGCAGGCTCTCAGAGCCTTAAGCTCTGTTTTAGAGCTACTGTAAGGGAGGTGTGTGTTTCCACCGAAAGAGGAACACAGTAAGCTGATTGTGAAGTGGTGGAGACCGCTGTTACTGGTCTATGTGCCCAGTCCCTGAAGGGATGAGGTGGAAAGGTTTGCCTGTCTTCCAGGGGCAACCCTCCTGATTCTGGCTAAGGGAAGAAGCTGCCTTTTTTCAAGTTGTGCTGTGGCACCAGAAGCTGTGGGAGAGAAATTCCTGTGAGGAATCACCTGTAGGGCACCTGCAACCAAAGGGTGAGTTCGCTCTGACAGAGGGCCTATATTTTCACCTGAACTGTTGGAACTTGGGGATTGGACTACTTAATTTGTAGGAAGTCTAGTGTAATAGACATTGCCGGTTAATTCAAGTAGGTTCAAGTCCAGCACAAAGAGTAAAGTAAAGTGGGGACTGGACTGCTTAATCAGTGGGAGGCATAGAGCAATGAGCTAAGCCAAGTAACAGTATGTTCAAGTCCAGCACAATGGGAAAGCAAGACAAATAGAGGAAATGTGACATACATTTAGCCTTAATCTTCATTGCCAAGCTTTACAGAATGTGATGTTTAATGTCCAGAGAAATGGCCAGGTATGAATTGTGGAAGTGAGAGGTGGGAGACCCCCCCATCAGTAGTAACCAAATTCACCTCTATGGATTTGCTCTATGGCACCTTTACTTTCTCTCAGGTACTTGGCCAGTGCCTGAGGAAAGTACCCAGACGTGGGATTAAAAGGAAGAATTCCCTGATAGAGCTGAGGTGCTCTTAGGTGGTTTAGGGAGCCACCATAAAATGTTTCCATGACATATTGAAGGTGTCTGACTGGCCGGCAAGGGAACCAAGCCTGAGAATCTCAGATAGTGTACAAGTTCAGGCTATGTACCCAAAGCAGCATGCAAGTCTGGGCTGTGTGCCCGGTGGGTTCAGAGCCTGAGGGCTGAAGTGCTGAAGAAGTGTTTTTGATTCTTTTAATCTGCATTACCAGAAGTGTAGCCCCGTGGGGGTTCGTCTACGTTTTTTTTGTTCTGCTTGGATGTGAATAAAAGCCACACTTTAGAATCCAATTTCTGGTTTTGGACATTACAGTTATTGCTTCCTGTGTTCGGAATTACTTGGGTGCCCCTGTGCAAAGTAGCCAAACCTAGCCATTGTGCTGAGCAACCTATTCCTCCCCGAACCCAGTCCCCACTTGGTACTGTTGTCAGATTCAAACAGCACACCACCTGCCGCTTGCAAAAAGTCAGGGGTGTGGGGGTTACACAAGTGTTAATAATATGGGATTTTCTAAATAACTCTCATTACACTTCTGATGAAGGACTTGGTCTGAAAGCTAAAGCTCTTTGTTCTTTTTGTAACATCATTGTTGGTTCAATAAAAGGTATCAAACCAGTTGCTCTGGGTTTAAGAATAGTGTGATGTAGCTTATGTACCTCTCAGTTACAGAGCTCTTTAATAGAACATGGTTGCATTGGGTCAACTATGATAGAGCTGAGCATGGGACATAAACTGCATCTTACAGTTCCAAAATGGTAGTTACCACCTGAGTGTAAATCAGAAATGCCCACTAGGATAACTAAAAAGCCTCTAAAGATGGAGCAGTAACAGAATCTGAGCCAGTATTTAAAACTCAGGGCTAGGATTCCCAAAGTTTTGTGAATCGCACAAGGTGTTTGTGTGAAGTTTGCCTGGCTTTTGCCCCAAGGCACAATCCACAAAAGGATAATTGCCCAGGGCAAACTCATGCATGATAGTGGCAACATAAGTTATGCATGGCAGAAAGAGGAGGACAGTGAACATGAATACAGGTTCAATGCAATTCACAAAGCTTTTCTACCATGCAAACATCTATGCACAGCACTTTGCACTGCACAGATTACCACCTATAAGAAGGTCATCTTAATCCAGGCAAAGCTCAGAGGCCACAGGGGGAACTGCATTAGGCAACAGAATGACTGACAGCACACTGTAGCTGTTGTACATGCTGGAGGAGGCTCTGAGGGAAGAGCAAGGATGACATCCTGGGCCCATCCATTACCGGTGGAGATGGGCTGCCTCACAGAGACATTCCAGCCAAGAATCACCTTTGAGACTCTGAGTGATGAACAACTTGTTGGCTGGTACCACCTCAACTGGGCCATGCTCAAGCAGCTGTGCAAACTCCTGGAGGAACCTGCAAACCACCACTCACTGCAGCCATGCCTTGACTGTGGAGGTGAAGGTTGCTGCTGCCATGTGCCTTCTGGCAACAGGCACCTTCCAGACTACCACCAGGGATACCACAGGAGTGTCAGACTTCCACCTCGTGCCTGCTTGTCAAATTCCTAGATGCTCTGCTGCCACATTCCTGGGAATTCATAGTATTCCTCAGCACTGCAGAGGAGTGCACAGCAACAATTTGTCAGTTCTACCAGGTAGCACACCAGCCACATGTACTTGATGCCATTGACTTCACCCATGCAGCCACCCATGCACCACCTGGCCTGGAGTCAGATGCCTACCTCAACAGGAAAGGCTTCCACTCCATTAACTGCCAGGTGGTGGTGTGAGATGCCACTGGATGCATCACCAATGTGGTGGCCCATTACCCTGGCACTGCCCATAGCTCCTTCATCTGGCAGAACTCCACATGGTGCCAGAGATTTGAGCGAGGCAAAATACCTGTGGGTCACCTGATGGGTGAGTACAACTGGGCAGTGACTACCAATTGCCGTGGGTCACATAAAGCTGTGTCCCACAGAGGGGGGAAGCGGATGGGAACCCTAAGAAGGCTCCAGAATATGGGAAGACTGCAACAGCCATCAAGATGGAAAGGGCAGGAACATAACATGGCCTGCAGAGGGGCCACTGACAATGTGACAATGCACCACAACACAGGCTGCTGAACCCATGAATGGGACCTGTCCATGTGGCATGGGTGAGGGATGTGCAGGAGCACAACAGAAGGTTCTAGAATATGGGCCAAAGTAGTATACCACAGACATGTCCCATCTCACATGTGTGCTCTGTCCTTTACAGGTGACAATGGCTAACCCCTGTGCCCCTGGCCCCTCACCCCATTTGCCACCTCAGAAATGAAGAAGAGGAGAGTTACAATGAGGCGCACACTGCCATGTGAAACATGATTGAATGGGTCTTTGGCATGCTTAAAATGCATTTCCATTGCCTGGGCCTCTCAGGTGGTGCCCTACAATACACACCTCAGAAGGCCTGTGGCTTATTACTTGCCTGTTGTTTGTTATACAACATGGCATACACCTATGGAATATCACTGCTGGTCCAAGAGGAACAGACATCCACAGACATGGAGCCAGAGGGGCAGGAGGGGAAGGAGGTGGCACACAGGCTGCAAGACAGGGATCTGAGCATGGCATGGCGGGCTCAGGAGTACAGGTAGAACATCATATGACATCTGGAAGCAAACAGAAGGAGAGTAAGAAGCAAACAACACATATGGCACCATATATGATCCTCGTTTATTGTACACAATGTACAACATGCACAGACCCTCAGTATAGAAATGGAAACCAAAGGACACAGGAAAACCAGGCACACAAAGGTAAAAGCAATAAAGACATGATGCAGCCTGGAGCTAAACAAAAATGCACAGGGGTATGGCAAAACAGAAGGAGTAAAACTGTACATCAGTAAAATGGATTGAAATAGAAATGCTCACACAATGCAAGAACTGTCATGTCACATGTCACAGATGTAGCTGGGGACATCCTGCATAGCCATTTTGTGCAGGACACCACACAGTAAAGGGGGCAGATGGTGAAAGGGGCAATGGAAAAAGAAACCCATGCACAGGACCCAGCTGGGAGGGGGAAGGGGGGGAGCCAGGGACACAGCAGGCTACAATTTCTGGAGGCCACCACATGTGTAGACAGTGCCACAGTGCATGGGATGGGGAGATGTCATTGTGGCCCCAGAGGAGGCTGAGTAGGAGGACATGCAGGCCTGGGACCTGACTCTGGAGCCAGCGCAACTGAGTGGGGATGTGGATGCGCGCAATGACGCACACCGACAAGGGGTGGGTGATTGATAAAAGGATGCAGGGCATCCAGCTGTGCTGCCAATGCCAGACATAGCCCCCTGTGGTGTGACCATATGTCACTTTCTCCGAAGGGAGACAGGTGACTGACTGCCCACTGTCTGCAGACATGCCCCGAGTGCAGTGCTGACTTGCATGACATGCCCTGCCCTGGCAGTCAATTAACCTCATGAGATCTTCAAACAGGCACACAATGGTTACAAGGAGCTGTTCTCAAAACTGCTGGGCCCCTGGGCCTGGATGGATTAACCCCTAATTTTGACTTAGCTTATAAAAAAGAATTGGCCCCTGTCCTGGTGAATTTTTTTCAATTATTGTTATGAAATTGATACTTTTTCTCCTGTTTTTTTTTGGAAGCACACATATCTTTAATTCCAAAGTATGGAATAGATCATTCAGATGTTAGCAACTGTGGCACGTGGACAGCTGGTTCTGATTTCAATATGATATTTTTTCTGCAATATAAAATACGTAAAGGAATGTCTGTCAGGAAGAAATACTGTCTTGCTGAAATTGACACATCAACCCCCCCCAGGGATAAGTTCAAAGGATAGGAGGTAGCTTAAACTGCAGATATCTGAAATGCAATTACTTTGTTAAGTTTTCTTTGAAGCCCCGGAAATAAAATATCCATTCATGGCGTCCTCAGGGAAATCCTTTGATTTGCACTAGGTGTCATGGAGGAAGAAGAATATGCATGTGTTAGGGTGTCTCCCAAGATAGCCAGTAAATACATCAAAAAGACTTTGATGTCTGGGTGAAGCAGGTTCCAGACTAAATTAGGAAGTCCAATATGCATTTGCTTGGGGTTATCCAGTGAATTACATCAAAGAGGCTTTGATGTCTATGTGAAGCAGACCACAGACCAGTTTTGGCAAGTCACATTTATGTCACCTATTATTTTTTTAAATATCTTAGTAGGACATCCGGGCCCAGATATTCAAAAGGGTTGCACCCCAGAGCAATATTCAAATGGGGATTGTGCCTGGCACAAATCCCGATGCGCTGGAGTGCATCAGTAATGTATGTGGTGCAGGTAGGGGGGTGTGCCCATGCATACTCTGCATATCCCGATATTCAGCCCAGGATGTGCTGAGTCCATGCATGCACAACCCCTAACACACCGCACAAGTGAGCAAAAAAGGAACAATGGCTGGCCACCCACAGGTGAGCTGCAGTATTGCAAAGGGTGCAACACGGCAGCTGCCACTGTGGGGCCGTAACTCAGCTGCACGCTGGCGCTTCCCATGCCGATTGTGGGCATTTGTAAAATATAATAAATTCCAATATCCCTGGTGGTCCAGTGGACCGCTGTCAGCCTGATTGCGGGCATTTGTAATATAAAATAACTTCCTATATCCCTGGTGGTCCAGTGGACTGCTGTCAGCCCAATCATTGGCATTTGCAATATAAAATAATGTCCTATATCCCTGGTGGTCCAGTGGACCACTGTCAGTCCAATCGTGGACATTTGTAATATAAAATAACGTCTTATATTCCTGGTGGTCCAGTGGACCACTATCAGCTCAATCATGGGCTTAGGTATAAAGAAAATAATGTCCTATATTCCTGGTGGTCCAGTGGACCGCTCGCAGCCCGATCGTGGGCTTAAGTATTGAAAAATAAAGTCAAATATCCCTGGTGGTTCAGTGGACCACTGTCAGCCCGATCATGAGCATTTGTATTAAAAATAAATGACGTCCAATATCCCTGGTGGTCTAGTGGTACCCCCTCCCCACCTGCCCACTGAGCCCCACCACCCCGCTCCCCCCTAGTCAATGGCAGGCAGCAGCACCCCACACCCGCCTGCCGCCCACTGCCAACTGACACCATAGGCCGGGCTGTCGCCCATTGGTCCCACAGCATGAGCCAATGGGCATGCAGCTATGCAAGTAGTACATTCTAGATACATACCTGGAATGTGTAGTACAGTATAGAGCTGCACGCCCATTGGCTCAGCTCTGAACCAATGATTATACACCTACCCTCTGATGATCCATCAACCGACTGAACACCGTAGGCTGGGCTGTACACCCATTGGTCCACAGTGTGAGCCAACGGGTGTGCAGCTACCCGCACTACACATTCCAGATGCATATCTGGAATGTGTAATATGGAAGCTAGCATGCCCATTGACTCACGCTGTGGACCAATGGCCGTACAGCCCTACCTACAGTGTCAGTCAGCGGGCGGCGGGGCGGCAGGTGGGTGGGGCAGGCACAACATGGGAAATTAGTTGATGTGAAGTTGAGGCAACAGAGATGGGGATGGAGGTCAGGATGGCTGAGCTGGGTCTAGTGCATAGGCCTCTGAGGTGGTGCTGGTGAAATAGACAGTTGCAGGGGGTTGCTGGGTGACATCCCATGGGGGCAGTGGTGGGGATCACAGAAGCATCTGTTGCTGCCAACTGGGCTGTCGAGAATAGTTTCAGGCTGGCTACCCATGTCTTCAGGTCACTATCTGCTGAAGTGTTTGAGTCACTCTCCACTGGGAAATCTGCTCATCCAGGGTGCATTCCCTGGATGCTATGGGATATACCGGGCCACTCTGCTGTGGGTGTTCTGTGTCAGGAACTGTGGGAAAAGGAAAATGTTTGAGAGGGACAGCATGTGGTGCAGGGCAAAGCCAACTAACAGAATAATGCTGCAGCACTACCATGATTGTGCTCTGTGTATGTGCGCTGTTGACCAGGCAACACCGACAGATGGAAGTGTAGACTGCCACCGTGCAACACAAGGTGAAGAATGTGAACACACACACATGGACATGCAGTACACCCAGCACAGTAGGGCATGACACAGGACAGAGAGACACACCAGGACACAAGGGCACAGCATGCAGGGGGGTGTACACAGTGGTGGTGGCAGTAGGAGTTGGAAGGAGGAATGACACACACTGCATCATGGAGACATAGATACCATCAGAGTAGCATATTGTGTGCAGTGTGGCCCCAAACCAGGAGGGAAGTTGCAGCCATTACTGTCCATTGGCATCAGGCCCAGGAGAGTCCCATTCCACCCATGGAAACCAATGCAAGGGTGTGAACCAGTCAGAATAGGGGTGGCCCAGAGATATGTGATACGGAACCCCAGTGCTACACCCAGTGAGGTGTTGCATGCCAACACATTGGTGATACCAGTGTACTACTTACATGGCTCATTCACTGGTATGTCTGTCTCAAGGCCCCCACCAGACACCATGGACACCTCAACTTCCTGCAACAATGATGCCACAGCCTCCCCAACAGGGTCAAGGGGCCGGGCACTGCAGGTGCAGGAGGGCCACTACCAGTGGTATGTTGTTACCTCCACAGTGTGGCCAAGTCAGACTTGCTACAACAGTGGAGATCACTGTACCATTTGCACACTGCATTAACTGACCTCTCCCTACCACCAATGGTATTCACCTAATCAGCAGTCTCCTGCTATGCCTGGTGTATGATGGCATCAGTGTTGCAGTATCACCTGATGACAGACTCCTGCTCCCAGTATGCCTGGGCTATGGCTGCAGGCCCCAGGGTGCTGAACCTGTGGGCACAAAGCCTGTCCCTGTCATGGGCAGCACCAGCTAGGAGAACAGTAGAAGGAGAGGTCAGTGTCATGTAGGCCTTTTGTGTTATCAGCCTAGCCAAAGCTATCCAGGGCAGGGCAGATGAACAGAGTACCAGTGTGCATCTGGTGAGCAGTTGACAGTAACCCTTCATGCCTACTAATCTCCTATGCCAAAATGCCCAGTGGCACACCCCACAGTCTGGCCAAAAGGGCCCCTGACCAAGGCATCCAGTAGGCCACTAGGGGGACAGCATAACACAACCTGAACATCTATGGCAATGGCACCACTGACTGATATGAGCCAGCCACAGTAGGCCATACTAGACAAGACCACAACACCCTGGTCTGCAGTACCACCACTATGCATTCAGCTGGGGTGAAACACACACATGGGCCACAAAACTGTTCATGCCAACATTAAATAGCACCACACCCTCATGTCAGGGCTGTGTGGGTCCACCAGAACACCACAGGAACATGGTACATACACGCTGTTGGTTGTGCAGGCAGACGAAGCTTAGCGAGGTAGCAGGAGCCCGGATACTTTGCTTCTTTCACAGTAAGTTCTATGTATTGCTGTGTTTATTATGGACAACTACACTGTGTTTGACAGTTTAACTCTAACAAGATTGACATATAAGAGGGAAAGTTACATTGTAACACTCTAAAGTGGGGAACTTGGCATTAAATGTAAGGAATGCAATAAGTTCAGTGTAGAAGTAAGCACTGGCCTGGCCGAATATATATGCAGACTGTATCTGGAATGAAAGGAATTGAAGGTTAAAATATTGGTACTAGAACTGGAGTCAAGGGGCTTGATTCTAAGCTGGGTTATGCATGTCACAAGGCAACTTGCACCAAACCCAATGGTGCAAGTCACACCTTGTGACATGCATTACGCAGGTCAAGATTCTAAGAGGTGGCCTGCACCATTGTGCAGGCAGGCTGTGCCCAAAGCGGCTTCCACTGCCCATGGCCCCTATAGCATGGTGAAAGGGGGAGTTATGGCAGCATCTATGCCCTATGCCAAAAGGGCAGCTGCCATAAACCCCACTATGCCATTCCAAGACCCACTGTGGCACTGTGTGGTTAGACCAGCTTTTAGTTGGTTTAAGAGTCTTCTGTCCTGGCAAACCACTGGTTGCACCCACTGCAGTGCCAAACCCTGCACATGGAGATACCCCACAGATCCCCCACCACAGAACAATCCCCCCAATACTGGGGTGCCACCCACCTGCACTTGGGTCCATCATGCCCTGCCACCCCATGCCCATGCCACACAGCTGACTCCCCCATGGCCCAAGGAGGCTTGTGAGCATGTTTGGGGCCTGGGGGGGTTCGGGGGCTTCACCCTGCCATTGATGACTTGTGGCACCCTGGTGGGGTGTGCCCTTCCTATGGCACAACCCTGGAGTTGCTGCAAGTTGCAGGGCATAACAGAGATAACGGTGTTACAGAAGTACTTTTGCTGAGACACAAGCTGTACCTAGCAGCAGCCAGCACATATATACATTTTGTGATTTTATCTGCTATGAATGAGTATTGTGTGTGTGTTTTATGCAACTGAGTCCTATTTGTAACAAAGTAGGAAGAGAGGGGCTATAGTTACTTTGCTGCATTGTTCAGCGAACTACACTCCTAACCTTGGGACATAATCTAATTTGTTCCAGAAAGTGTGGTGCAGGAATAACTGTGCAGGACACACTGGGAACATTATCCTTACATTATTTTAATATTTTATACACTATTTTGTGCTTTGAGAACTGTGAGGTACTGTGACCCCCACACTCCACTTCCGGGTTACAACTGCTGATTTAATCAAGCCCTGCCATGAGCAGGGTGAGCGCGGGCAGGGCGCACATCGCCTCGTGTGGAGACGTGCACAGAGACATGCATGTCGGCATGTGTTAGGTGTGTTGGGAGAAGGAAGAGGGATAACCACCCAAATAGACATTTGTAATAACCCGTAAGTCACTATCAGGGTTTATATCCCTGTTCTCATATCTTAGTTGTTTTCACTACACAATTTAATTGATCCTATAACATTGTTTGTTTGTAAAACAGGGGTCTGATGTCAGTCATATGAAATGTACTTGTTTTCAGAAGTACCTATCATAGGGGATCCTTTTATTTGTTTGAGATGCAAACAAAATACTGAAATGTAAACTGAAATATAACTGTTTAACACTCGATTAAAAGCATTAGAGTTTAGCCAACAAGGCCTAATAAAGAAAATTGTCACAGACTGTTCCATAACTGATTTAGACAAACATGCTCACACTTGTAGCAAACAACAAGGTGCAAATGGGATTGACTGTCAAACACTACCCTCAATAGTTCAAACAAATCATGATCTTCACTTAGAAACTAGTTTATTAACACAGCCTCCATTAAATAAAAAAAAAGAAATGGGGAGATGAGTCACAGGACAACTTGAATACAGACTGGTTTGACACACATTTTAAAGGACCAACAAAGAAAGTCAAAAAGGGGAGAAAAGCAGAAGCCTATGCTTTAAATTTATTCAACAGCTTCGATCCATTATCAAGCTTAAACACTGAGGAAGATACATAAATTTTAAGCCCAACCCCCCCCCCAACTTGAGTCACTAGGTATACTTCAGAATAGACACAAGGGACAAGAAACAACTATGAAGAGTATACTAACACATCCAGTGTATACAAACCAGGTCGGACCCGCATCTACCCCACCAAATAAGCAAACAATTGATAAGGACACCTTAATACAGCAGGTATTGTTAAAAGAAGTAAATGAGCCTAACCAAAACAATACCTCTTCAGCAAATGCAGATACAAGGCAAAAACAATTCTTCATACTAGGGGACTCTATGATAAAATTCACAGACAGCTGCACTACAAGGGGGGAAATAAAGAAAATACCACAAGTTGCCGCTATAGTGGGGCAATTATTAAAGACATCACCAATATGCTTCCAGGTATACTGCAAAATGTCCCAGAACCTAAGGTTGTTCTTTTTCATGCTGGTACAAACAACATGGGTAAACCTGATATAGGAGACATAATAAAAGATATGGAGGTGGCAATTAAAGCAATATAGGGTCTGGGAGCAACACCTATTATTTCAGAAATTTTACCAGTACCCAGAGCAAGTTTTACAAGAAACAAGAGTATAAAAGATTTTAATAATTGGCTGTGGAGATGGTATTTAATAAATAGCATAAAATGTATTAAAACTTGGGAATTGTTTGAATTAAACCTAACTCTATATGGTCAGGATGGACTGCATTTGAGCAGGATGGGATCTAGACAGCTGGGATGCATTTTTTTGTAATTCACTTCACCAAATGGAAACAAAAAAACTAGTGATCATGGGGCAAAGGGAACTATTAAATATTATAGGCAGTGTAGAGATCAAAAAAATACAAGAAATCAATTTAAAAACATATAAAACCTTATATAAAAAAGAAACAAATAAATGTTTGATGATCCTTTTAACTAACATTAGGAGCCTTCATGGCACAAAACTAGAGGAACCAAACATAGTTTTAAATAGAGACAACATAGATATAGCTACCATAATGAAAACCTGGTGGGGAGATTCTTCAGACTGGAACATAAATATTCTAGGATATGCCACTTGTAATAAGACTAGAACAGAAAGAAGGGGAGGAGGTGTGGCATTATTCATCAAAAATAATATAAAGTTTAAACAAATATGTGACCCAAATGACAGTCAATCTACTGAGTTAATCTGGATTGAATTATTATTAGAAAATCAACCTAAAAAGTGATGGGACTATGTTACAGACCACCAGATGATATTTGGAATGAACATCAGGAGATATTAAACAGTATCAGCAATAAATCACATTGCAAACAAAATGTTTTATTGGGTGATTTTAATCTCCCAGGTATAAATTTGGGAGAAAGTGTCAGGAAACAACAGGCAGGAAAATTCTTTCTTAGATCTATGTTCATCAACTGGCTTGCAGCAACTAGTTAATAAACCAACAAGAAGGAACAACATATTGGATGCAGTCTTGACGGATATTCCAGGAAAAATAAATAACATCAATGTCAAAGTACCAATTCACAACAGTGATCATAGGTTCATTACATTCAATATTAATTTACCTACTAAACAGCAGCTGGGAAAGACAGCGTTCAAAAATTACAACAGAGCAAATTTCACTGCCTATAAACAAGAATTGTACAACTGAAAATGGGACAATGGAATATCTTCCCTGTTAGATCTATGGACAAGAATTAATAACAAAATCTTGGAATTGGAAAAAACCTATGTCCCAGATAAGATAATTCATAATAAACAAGGAAAAATTCCACTGTGGGTTACTACCACAATACTAAATATTATCAAACAAAAGAAAAGAGCTTATAAATTACAAAGAAAATGTAACAATGACTTTAATAAGTGGAAATATAAGAAAATCTTAAAAGAGTGTAAAAACAAAATTAAAATAGCAAAGGACAAATATGAAAAAAGTTTCACTTATAGGAAGGACGGGGGCAAGAGTTTCTTTGCCTTCATAAATAAAAACATCTCCTACAATAATTAGTCACCTTAAGATTAATAATGAGGAAATAAGCACTCATAAGGCAATGGCAATGAATTTAACAAATATTTTTGCTCCATGTTTAACCCAAAAGATGAAACTAATGGACCCAATATCAGTAATGATGTAGCGGAACCACTGGCTTTTTCAAAAGCAGACATTCTGACCAAATTAAATAAAATAAACATAAACACAGCCCCAGGTCCTGATAAGTTGTATCCTAGATTATTAAAAGCGATAAAAGATTGGTTGGTGGAACCCCTGTATCAGATCTTTAATATGTCTTTAACTGAATACTTAGTACCAAATAATTGGAAAACAGCTATAGTAACACCAATCTTTAAAAAAGGAAACCACGCTTTCAAATTATAGGCCTATCAGCCTAACCAGTGTTCTGTGCAAAACTTTTGAATCATTACTAAAAGGCAAATTGGAAAAACATCTTGAAAAAAAAGGACTTATGGACGCCACCCAGCATGGATTTAAAAAAAGAAAAGACCATGTTTAACTGGGAACTTGTTTTTTTACGAGCATGTCAGTAAGCTATTAGAGAATAATTTTCCTCTATATGTGATTTTTTTAAACTTCTATAAAGCGTTCGATAAGGTACAACATGATATTTTAACAAATAAAATGAGAATCAAAAAATAAATGGTATAATCATAAATCGGGTAGATGAATGGTTATACAAGCGTACACAAAGCGTATGTGTCAGGAGACACTTATCTGAATTAAGCCCAGTGAGTAGTGGTGTCCCACGGGGTCAGTACTGGGACCAATATTGTTTTCCATTTATATCTCAGATTTGACCAAGAACCTTCACAGTATTATAGTAAAATTTGCTGATGACACTAAACTGGCAGCACAAGTAAAAACAGTAGAGGAGAGAGTTATGATTGCCAATGACCTTAAGACACTGGAAATTTGGTCACATAACAATGAAATGATTTTCAACACAAGTAAATGTGTCATTATACATATTGGTACAACAAATGTTCAAAAACAAGTCACCCTAAATAACCAGGTACTTTTAGCCGTAGGGATTCATAGCGATTTAAGAATACAAATCTCGAAGGATCTAATTTTTAAAAATCACTGTAATTATGTAATAAATAAAGCAAGTAGATTAGTGAGATGCATAAAGAGGAGTTTCAGTTCAACAGACAGGGAATGCATACTGCCCCTCTACAGGGCATATGTGAGATCACATCTGGATTACTGTTCTCCTCTGTGGAGTCCATACCACAGGAGGGATGTGAACAGACTGGAGGGTGTCCAGAGAAGAGTAACTAAAATGATCAAGAATATGGATGGCATGGTGTATGAGGAGAGCTTGGATGAAGTGAATCTGTTCTGCTTGGAACAAAGGAAAATTAGGGGAGATCTGCTCTTAATGCAGAAACTAGTAAATGATACTGAAATGCTGTCACACTGAGGAATGACTTTTAGCAACCGTGATTGCAATCTTTGAAGTCATAACCATCAACTGTCTTTAACATATCCAAATAATAATGAAAGGCACTTCTTCTTTACTCACTGAATAATACCCTTATGGAACACCCTGATGGATACAGTAGTAGTCTATACTAACCATATAGATTTTAAACACAAATTGGGCCAATATTTATTGGCTAAGGGACGTTGAACCAGCTTGGCTGGAAATGCACTTATATGGGCCTCGGCCTTCTGTGCACCTACTTTCTTTTAGCATGACCTTTTAGTATAAGTGCTGGGGACCTTGCCTGTTCTGGAATATGGCACAGGGTCTCCGGCATAGCAGTGAATGTCACAATTTGCATATGCCTGTGAGTTGTGACATGCATCTTAGAATCAGACCCAAATTGTTTTAAGCAGGTTAGTATACCTGAGGGAGTGAACAAGGAGATCCAGAATAAAGGCAATGAAACCAGTCCCAAAAGGGATAGGAGCTTCTTAGGAAAATTGAAAAGAATGGGAATATCAGGTCAGCACAAACAAAAAAGGAAGAAGGGCAATGAAAATTAACATTCCCACTTCAAATTAATTTGCCCTGCTATTGAGTTTGATAGATAGTGTTAACAGTCACACTAATGAAATACTGGAGGTTACACAGGAAACAGTTGTAGCTGAGGAATTAACTGAGGCTGATAACAAAAAGGTAGCAGAGGTGCTAAATAATGTACCTGATGATATAGCCCAGTCTGATCAGATCCAAGTACAGGCATACACCGTTGAAGCACAACCACGTGATAGTGCAGAACAGGATATTAATGAAATGGAATTATAAAATGTAGCAGGAACACTGTTAGAGGTAAATAATAGGATAGGCATAGTGGGTGATTCAATAGCTAAATATACAGATGCCTACACAACTAAGAATCTAAAGGAGAGGGTAACTAGTACATGTCTTCCTGGAGCTAAACTGTTCGATGTGTCTGTATTTTTTTTATTTTTATTTGTTTCTTTTGTTAACTGGGCAAACATATGAGCCAAGGCCCTTTTTCATATGCGACCCGAGATTATAAAATAGTCACAAGATGTTATACAAAAAGATAACTTTTGCATTCACTTAATACAGGAATACAAATACATGACATATAAGACAAACAATATAATACAAAATATTTAAAATAGCAGTGACATTGCAAGCTACTCAATAAACGATGCTTCAATTTATTTTTGAATAAATTATGACTACTCATAGTTCTCAATTCAATTGGAAGATCATTCCAGTATTTTGGTGCTTGGATAGAAAAAGTTTGAGCACCCATTTTAGTTTTAGTGACTTTCAAATTTAAACAAGAAAGAAAATTTGATCTCAAGTATCTCAGAGCTTCCCTTACAGATATCAGAGAATACAAGGGAGAGAGACTTTTTTGTCTCAATACATTATCCATTTTACAACAAAGAGAGTAAATGGAACTCAAGTTAGTCGGTAGAAACCCTGAAACTTGATATAAAGTACAATGATGTGTACTATAAGGCAGTCTATAAACAAATCTACAAATACTATGAAAAGTCATTGTTAAGTTATCTACCACATGTTTAGACAAATTAGTAAACAAAAATGAATTATAATTCAGTTGAGAAAGTAGTATACTTTGGGCTATATGTTTCCTGGCTTGTAAAGTTAATACATTCTGCAGTCTGAATAAAACCCTAATTTTTGATTTACTGATTTCATTAAAGTCAATATATGATTTTAAAATGTTAAATTTGAGTCCAAATTCATTCCCAAATATCTAAAACATTGCACCTGCTCCAAATTAGTTCCATTTTTACCAAAAATATTCAGTTTCCCTAATTTAACCAACTTTTGTTTAGAGGCAAATATCATACTCTTGGTTTTTGACATATTCAATGATAATTTTAAGTCCAACAAATAATTTTCTAGACTCTGAGGCCCAGATATTCAAAAGAGTTGAGCCATGCGCAATAGGGTTGCATCTGCGCAAGTCAAAATTGCACCATTCTGCGATATTCAGCAGGAGGCAGTTGCACCCCCGAAATCATGCTGAGCAACAGTGCAATGAAAATGAAGGCATGTGCAACCGAAGGGGGAGGAACCATGCATAAACTGCACAGCCCGATATTCAGCTCGGGCCATGCAGAGTTATGCAGATGCAACCCCTACCTGCGCCTGTGCAAAGTTACACCAAAAACAAAAAGGAACAAGTCAAGGGCCACCCACAGGTGAGCTGCCGCATTGCAGGGTGCAACACAGCAGCTGCCACCTGTGGGTGGCCCTCCACTGGTTCCCGCTGCACCTGGTGGCGCCCCCATGCCCTGATCATGGGCATCAGTACCCCCAAGTCCAATATCCCTG
Organism: Neoceratodus forsteri; assembly: GCA_016271365.2. Taxonomy (NCBI): domain Eukaryota; kingdom Metazoa; phylum Chordata; order Ceratodontiformes; family Ceratodontidae; genus Neoceratodus; species Neoceratodus forsteri. Next base: position 875,773,976 of record CM057450.1, read on the forward strand.
GTGGTCCAGTGGACCATGATTAACCCGATCGCAGGCATAACAGTAGCCCCACCATTAGCCCGATCGCAGGCATAACAGTATCCCCCCATTAGCCTGATTGCGGGCATAACAGCATCCCCCCTGAGTAGCCCGATCGTGGGCATAACAGTATTCCCCCCCAGTAGCCTGATCATGGTCATTACTGTATTTCCCCATTAGCCCAATCAGAGGCATCAGTAACCCCCAAAGTCCAATATCCTGGTGGTCCAGTGGACCTAACAGAGCCCGATCATGGTGGCATTCCTCACCCCCAAGTCTGAAATCCCTGGTGATCTAGTGGACCACCACCCCACCCACCCATGGAGCCCCACCCCTGCTCCTCCCTGTCAGCCGGTAGACAGCACCCCACCAACCTGCGCCCCACCACCGCCAATTGACAGCTCAGTATGGCTGCATGCCCATTGGTTCAGAGCATGAGCCAATGGGCATACAGCCCATACCATACTAGTCAGTCCAGATATGTGAATGAATTCATTCACATATCTGGACAACTAGTACATAAAGCTGCATGCCCATTGGCTCATTGGCTCATGCTCTGAACCAATAGGCATGCAGCCATACCGAGCTGTCAGTCAGTGGGCGGCGGGACGGCAGGTGGGTGGGGTGCTGCCACCCACTGGCTGATGGGGGAAGTGGGGTGGTGGGGCTCCATGGGCTGGTGGGGTGGGGGTACACTAGATCACCAGGGATTTTGGACTTGGGAGGGTGAGGAATGCCGCCCGCGATCGGGCTCTGTTCGGTCCACTGGACCACCAGGGATATTGGACTTTGGGGTTACTGATGCCCGTGATTGGGCTAATGGGAAATACAGTAATGCCCGCGATCGGCTACCACTGGGATGCTACTCGGGGAATACTGTTATGCCCACGATCGGGCTACTGGGGAATACTGTTATGCCCAGTGATCGGGCCACGGGGGTGTATTGGCAGTAATGTCGCAGGATCGACTCACTGGGGATGCTGCTATGCCCGCGATCAGGCCAATGGAGGTGACTACTGTTATGCCCACGACCGGGCTACTTGCAGTCCACTGGACCACCAGGGATTGGAGACATGCATTGTCCCTTATGGGACGTCCTGCAATCGGGCTGAAGGGGGCGTCGGTCCCAATGGCTGCTGCCTGGCAGGGTGCCAGGTGCAAGTCGTCAGAGATCGGTGCACCTACATGCTAATGGCATGCAAATGGGGCCATAATCAGATGCAAATGGCCCCCAGTGTGCCTTGCATAAATTATGGCCCCATTTGCTTGTCACCCTTTGAATATCGCAGGTGCTGTGCATGGCGCAATGGAACTTGCACCACCGCATCTCAATGCTCCATTCTGACCACTTGCACTGGCGCAGTTCCACTGTGCCATGCACAGTGGGGGTGGTCAGGGGGCGATATTCAAAGCAGTTGCGCCATAGCGCAACTCAGTTGAATATCACCCTGGCCACACCCCTGCGCAACTATTTTGAGTGGCGCAGTGGCTTGCACCACAAACTGGCGCAGTTTGAATATCTGGGCCCGAAAATCTACAGTCAAATCTTGGGCAATTTTATCTAATGAATAAGAGCTATTATATAATATTATATCATCAGCATATAAGATTGTCTTAGCCTTAAGAATTTTACTTGGTATAATATCCACAAATATGGAAAACAATAGGGGTCCCAAGATTGACCCTTGAGGAACACCCTTTTCTAAAATTCTACTCTTTGGCACTGAACCCTCATAAAGAACTTGTAGTTCCCTACCTGATAAATAACTCTCCACCCATTCTAATGACAATCTGGATAATCCCTTGGCAGCTAGGCTCCTGAGCAGCAGGCAATGGTCAACAAGGTCAAATGCCTTGGACAGGTCCACAAAAACAGCACCAGTGAGCTCACCCCTCTCCATAGCCTCACTGATGTGGTTTGTGAACTTGGCCAAGGCAGTTCCTGCACTATGAAATTTCCTAAAGCCATGCTGCTCAGTAGCCCGAAGCCCAGTCAATTGTAAGTACTCACTAATTTGTACCTCTGTTATCTTTTCTAAAATTTTACCTAAAGGATGGAGAAGAGAAATAGGGCGGTAATTCCACAAATCTTTACAATTTCCCCCCTTAAAAATTGGTCTTATTATGTTTTTTTTTCCATTGTTGTGGAAAGATCCCTATTTCTAAGGACAAATTAAATATTTTTTCAAAGGCTTATAAATGTATGAAGATATTAACTTCAAAAACCTTGGCTGAATATCATCAATGCGAACATTTTTTAAAGGAATTTTCTTCAAAATTTTCAGTACCTGATCGGGCTCTACTTCTTTAAAATGAAATATTAGATCATTTTGAGATGCTATAACTGTGTTCTTTAAGTCCTGATCATCCTTTTCTACACTATACTTACCCATATCCATAAATTGTTGCAAAAAGGCTGTACTTATTTCTTGTAGATCTTTTATTGTAACTCCTTCAACAAGGAACTCACCTGATTGTACATCTATGGGAGGAGACACCAAAGATTTGATTGAAGAGCAGAATTTTTTTAGATTTGACAAATTTAGATCTTTTTGTTTTGTATAATAATCAGATTTACATAACCTTAATTTTATCTTACATTCATTTCTTAATTTCCGATAGCTTTGAAAATCACTAATATTTTTACTCAAACAAAATTGTTTCCATGCTTGAGCTCTTTGTTTCATCAATTTAAACATCTCCAGAGTAATCCATTTATTCACTGTTCCCCTTATTCTTCTTGTTAGTATTGGACAGAATTTATTTTGTAACTCCAAAATTTGTGTTGTAAAGTAATCTACTGCAGACTCTATGCAAGTTATTACATCAAGATAAGACAAATCAACATCTCTTAAATCAGACTTTAATCCATCATCTAAATCTTCGGGATACTTTCTATAGGTAATAAAATGAGGGGGAGATTTTATTTTCTTTGATTTCCAAGTACAATATATTGCCAGGTGGTCATTGATAACATCTCGTAAGACTCCAATCTTAATAATTTTAGTATGATTAGTCAAAATCTAGTCCAAAATTGAATGATTATTTGTCTTCAGGTTCATGTGTGTAAATGTTTGTACTAACTGACACAAACCTGCATTCATCAACAAGGACTCCATACTAGAAGCATCACAGGAGTCCCAATGAATATTAAAATCACCTAACACTAAAAAGTCACCACTAAATTGGTAATTTGAAATATATTGTAAAAACTCTTGAAGGCCTTTACATGCAAATTTTGGTGGATTATAAACAGTGCAATGTTTAAGTTTATAATTATCCCCTTGTTTTCTCTCAATCAATAACCATTCACACTCTAATGGTGAATCAACCTTTAACTCCAGTTTAGACACAGTTAATTCTTGTTTGTAATAAAAAGGTATATCACCACCCTTTTTTTTTTTACCTGCCCTGTCTTTTCTTATTATTTTATAACCATCTAAGGCCAGAACACCATTAGTTACTGAAGGTTTTAACCTAGTTTCTGTTAAACTCAAAACAACAGGTTCATGGAGATCACGTGATGCAGGGTCCCTGGTAGCAGCACTGAAACGGAGCTCCTAGTGCCTCGTTTCTCTTTCACTTATTTTATGATCATTATTAAAGGAAACACTGCTTAAAAGTGTACCAGGAGGACCTTCATACCATTGGGCCTGTTCTACATAGGAATTCAGTTTCAAGACTGGTTATAGCTGTTTTTAAGGAGGCCGACATGAAGCAGGCCTTGCCAAGGCATACTCCGCCAGCTACACCAGAAAAAATGCCTAAGAAACAATGAGCCCAAGGAGCTGGTTCAGACAAACTGAACCCCTCATCCTCTGCTACAATTCCGTTAATTGAGGATCGTTTCCTTCAAGAAATGCTTCCCTTCAAAGAAATGCTTTCTGATATCTCGGCGGAGTTGAAATCCCTTCGTAGCAATTTAAATGGTCTTACAAGAAGGGTGGGGGATACCAAGGCCTGGTCAGTCTCATTAAAGAAATGGAGAGAAAAGATGGAGCCTGAAATAACCCATTTACATCAACAGATTCATAAATTGCAGTTGAAGATGGAGGATTTGGAGGGCAGGAGCCGACGGAATAACATCCTGATTCTTGGCTTACCGGAATCGGAGGAAGGAGCCAATGTCATTCCCTTTGTCCAGAGGTTCTTGCAAAAGGTGGTAGGCCCTTCCCCTCTCAGCCCCAACTACCAAATTGAAAGGGCACATTGCTCCATCTGACCTCGACCCCCTACAGGAGCTCCCTCCAGGCCACTCATTGTGAAGTTTCTAAGTTATGTGGAGAGACAGCATGTTCTCAGTAAAGTTAAGGATCTGCAGAAAATCACATGGGAGAGTGCAATCTTCAGGTTTACTCAAGATTTACCTCGAGAAACACACCAGAAGTGGGCTGCCTTTCACTCTATGGTCAGTAAATTAATTGTTGCTGGAATCGCCTTCAGGATGCAGTATCCGGCTAAACTGCATGTATCGGTGCAAGGAACCTGGCTTGCATATGATACTCCTGAGCAAGCAGCTTCAGACCTGGCTACATGTTTGCCTAATCTCTATAAAGAGGACTGAACTTTTATTATGACATCCTGCTGCTCTTGGCAGTTAAATGAAAAGATGTGACTGATTTACATTACCTGTGGAGATGTTGAGAAGGAGTCTTGCCCGGTGGGATTTGTGGGGGATTCCTGGTCTCAGGTTGGGAAGGCTTGGGGGGGGCCTTTGTTTTACAGGAAGAACCTGTTTTCACTGAGGGTGGTTTCCTAGAGGGGAAATACGTGAGGACTGACTGGGGTGTGCTTATTTTCTTCCCCCAATTAGTTCCTCAGGCAAGGAATGTTGCAAGACCAGGTCAGGCATCTCGGGTATTATTGTGGATTTGTAGGGTGGGTTCCCACTTCTCAGGTGTGAGTAAGTGATATGGTTTTCATTATTAGGACTGGAGGCACCTTTATTAGCCACTGAATATGGGCTTTAGCTAGCTATACTGGTCCTGAAGCGGCGTGTTGTATTCTTGTCAGGGCAATTCTGACCAAGGCCTGTCTATACTTTTAGCCATACAGGTTTAAATCGGAGGACAGGCTACATGATTCCATTATCAGGGTGGACTAAATAGGAGGACGAACCGTATGGGTCTCTCATTCTCATCAGGGTACTTTTTTCAGATTCAGCCAGGAACTATGGTAGACGAGCTTGAGGTTATTAAGCCTTCCTCAACTGGGCGAGGTTTCTGAATATAGCCCAGGGAGACCGTGGTGTAACTCCTGGTCTCGAATTTGGTAGGCTTGGGGGGCCTTTTGCTTCACAGGGGGAACCTGTTTTGTTGGGGACAGTTTCCTAGTGGGGAAACACACAAGGACCAACTGGGGTGCCCATATTTCCTTCCCCCAAATAGTTCCTAGGGCAATGAATGTCGCAAGATTGGGTTGGTCACTTTGGGCACTATTGCTGATTTGTAGGGAGGGTTTCCACTCTTCATGTGTTGGTAACTGAAATGGATTGTATTAACAGGGCTAGAGGCATTTTTATTTGCCGACGTATATGGGCCCTGGTTAGCTACGCTGATCTTGATGCGGCTTATTATTTTCTCATCAGTGTAATTCTGACCAGGACCTGTCTTCACTTTTAGTCATACAGATCTTGATCGGAGGACAGGCTACGTTATCGTAGCCTCATGGAGAATTTTATAGGAGGGCGAACCGTTTGGGCCTCTGGTTCCTTTTGGGGTACCCTCCTCAGGTCAGCCAGATTCATGGCAGATTGGAACATGGTCGTTAGGCCTTCCTTAATTGGGAGACGTTTCCTAAAATAGCAGTGTTCAGAGACAGAGAGGTGGGGGGGCGCAGGGGCTCCAGGTTGGAGCAGGCTCAGGAAGGCTGCATAGCGTACTAGCTTGGGGGGGATGGCATTTTGGTATTTCTTCTCTTTGTTTTTCTTTGTATTAGATGTTCCTTAGTTCAGAGGATAATTACCATGTTATGGATGCCGCAAGTGCTGATAGGTTATTTTCTTTGCCTTTTTTGCATTATGAGTACAAAAAGCACCATCAGGGATTGGCTAATCGTTACGATATTATATAAGCATAGACATTTACCTTTTTGGGTCGAGGAGACTAGTGTAAATAGTTATGAGGAATTATTGCGGGGGGGGAGGCAGGGGTTTTATTGATTTCTAGACTACTGATATTCCGAGTAAATACCATAACTATTAGTAGTATATTGTACCTAAACTTAAACAATGTGCTGGACATGGTATTTCACATTTATATATTGGTTTTGATATTGTATAATTATGTTGTTACAGGGGGGATTAGGTGGGGGGGTGGGGATGGAGTGTGCCTTATGGGATTAGTTTATGTGAGGTTGGGTATCTTATTTTGGACCTTTTTTGGGACAAATATGGCTTATAGTCCTGTGAAAATTGTTATGTGGAATGTTGGAGGAGCTAGAGACGTATCAAAAAGATACCAGATCCTTAAGCATTGTGCCTTTCTGAACGAGGGTATTATCTTGCTTCAAGAAACGCACTTGGTAAATGCAGAAGCACTCTGGTTACGTAGACAAGGAATCTCTCAAGTGTTTGTAGCCGGTGATTCATCCTCGAGTCGGGGGGGTAGCCATACTAATTAAGAAGAATATCTCCTTTCAAGTGGAGACAACCATTATTGATTCTAAGGGGAGATATGTTTTAGTTAAGGGGATTTTGAATAGTAGTACAGTGATTTGGGGTTCGATATATGGCCCAGTGGGAGGGGACCCAGATTTCTTAATGGAACTGGCTAATAAAACAGCACCATACTTACCTTCCCCTTTGATTTTATGGGGGGATTGGAATATCCCACCCACCCAGGACCTGGATAGGACATATAGGCCATTGAAACCGCTCTTGCCATTACAGAATGCACTGAAGGATTTAATGGTGTTGCTGGGGCTGTGTGACCCATAGTAGACAGTAAATCCTTCACAGCAGCTCTATACATTCTACTCAAGTATTCATCAATCGTGGTCAAGATTAGATTATATTTTAATTAGCTGTTCCCTTATGCCTGGTCTTTGTCAATCTGGTATTGAGCCCATAGTCATATCCGACCATTCAGTAGCCTGGATAGTTCTCTCTCTCTGGATTCTCACACCCAGAGGGATATGGTCTGGAAGCTGAATACACAGGTGTTAAAGGACAATTCCATGGTTTCCCATATTAAAACTCTGATTTCTATCTTTATGGAACATAATGGAGATTTCATAACAAGAGGTGACCTTTTCTGGTGTACCCTAAAATGTTATTTCCGGGGAGAGCTTATTAAGATAGCTTCTAGGAGGAAAAGGTTTAGGGAGGCTAGGACTTTATCTTTATTAACTCAGATTAAGGAGAGAGAAAATTCCTTGGCCTCCACTACAGTCCCGGCTACCCTAGAAGAGTTGCTGGCGTTGTATAATGAATACACTGACCTGATAAAGAAGAAAGTGGAATATGCTCTTTTTAAGACTCAGGCCAAACATGTTGACCAAGGTGAAAAGGCCAGAAGGTTGCTGGCTTTACGGTTGCACCAATTAGAGAGTTCCCGCCTAATCCCCTCCATTCGGTCCTCGGATGGTTCTATAAAAACTGAACCCCGGCAGATCACCCAGGTTTTTGAAGTATTTTATAAAACACTTTATGGGAAAGGTCCTCTTCAAATACTGCCCCAAGATATAGAGGCCTATCTGGATTCTCTGGATCTTCCCGTCTTAGATGATATATCTCAGGCTTCTTTGGTTTCCCCAATAACTATTGATGAAATCAAAATGGCCATCAACAGCCTTGCTCTGGATAAGGTGCCCGGTCCCGATGGGTTTCCTTCTAATTTTTATAAAACATTTTCTAAGAAGCTATCATCTCTCTTGCTTAATTTATATAATTATATGTTTAAGGCAGACAAGTTGGACCCAACCCTTTTGGAGGCAACAATTATCCTCTTACTCAAACCAGATAAACCCCAATTAGATCCAGCTAGTTATTGGCTAATCTCCCTTTTGAATTGTGACATTAAAATTTTAGCCAAGGTACTTTCACTTCGGATAAAGGCCTTATGGACCCAGCTCTTAAGACTGGAACAAGTAAGGTTTGTGCCCGGTCGCTCTTCAGTAGACCATTTGAGAACCCTCACACATATTTTTCAAGTGGCCCAAGCTTCTCAGTCTCCAATGGCTCTAATTTCTCTAGATGCTGAGAAAGCTTTTGATAGAGTGTATTGGGAATTTTTATGGATAACCTTGAAGAAATTAGGCTTCCCTTCCCCTTTCATTGTAATGATTCAGTCAGTATATTCATCTCCCTTGGCCAGGATTTACTGTAATGGGGTTTTCTCTGCTAGATTTCTATTATTTACTGGTACTAGGCAGGGATGTCCCCTTTCACCCTTTCTTTTTAATCTTTATTTAGAACTCCTCCTTTGTCATATTAAACGGTCCCCTCAAATTAAAGGTATCCCAATCCTCAACCAGACCTTAACACTCTCGACATATGCAGATGATATTCTTCTTCATCTGGAGCAACCGGCACTTTCCTTGGAGCATGTGCTAGAAGTCATTGGCCAATATGGCAGGTTATCTAATTATAAATTGAATATTTCTAAAACAGAAATTTTTCCACTCAATAGCTACACAGTGAAATCGGATTTTGTTCACTTGGGCATTAAATGGTCTTCCCAGGCAATTAAATATTTCGGCATATACCTAACTAGGGACCCCACTTATATCAAGAAACTCAATCTGGATGATTTAGTGGTGACCATTCAACAGGATCTCCAAAGATGGCAGAAATTACCCTTATCCTTATGGGCTCGGATAGATGTGATTAAGATGAATGTTTTGCCCCGTTTCTTTTACCCCTTAAACTTGTTGAATTTGTGGCTTCTGACGTCCCTTTTCAAATGAGTACATTCCATGATTTTTAGATTTATTTGGTTGGCCAAACATCCCCAACACGCTTTCTGCAAACTCAGTATGCCCAAGACTTTGGGGGCCTTCGTCTTCCCAATTTCCTGTTTTATTACTGGGCAAGTCACTTAACCAAGTTGGGGAGATGGTTTTCTCAAAGGGATATGAATTATACTCCTATTTGGCTCTAGATAGAGAATAGTCTCTTAAGATCTAATGACATAAACCTCTCAACCGTTTTCTATTTGTCAAAAAATTAATTGCCTGCGGCATTGCGCGACTCGGTAATTGCTACCTCACTTAAAGTCCTGTCACAATGCTGTGCATATTTTAAGATATCCCTTAAATATGATATGGCACAGCCAATTCTAGTAAATCCCAATATTAGAATAGGTAGTTCCTGGTTTCCGAATCAATGGCTCCCTCAGTTATTGGAGGCGAGGATGGAAGAACTGTTTTCTCAGGACAATCTTCTTTCCTCCCCTGAAATTCTTTCTAAATTTGATATTCCAAGGAACCAGATATTTAAGGTGTTCCAATTAAGACACTTTATAGGTGCATTTTTTTGTTTCAAGCCTAGAATATCAAGGGCTAGACCCCTATTGGCTCAAGTATCTGATTATGCTTCGAAACCACACTGCGTTTCTACAATATATACCCTCCTTTTGACTACTACCATCTCCAATCCTCTCCCTGGCTCACCAATCTGGAGTGCCTTACTTCCAGACTTGAATCTTGATTGGGCTCAGATCTGGAAGGATCTCTACATATACCACTCCAAGACAGATTCAGACTTACCCAATATCATATACTGAACAATATGTACTACACACCTACTAGATTAGCCAAATTGGGTAGGTTACCGGACTCTAACTGTACTCGATGTGGCAAAGCAGAGGGCAACATAGTACATATATTCTGGTATTGCGAAAAGATATCCCCGGTTTGGCAGGAAATCTGATCCAAATTGGATCCCTGGTTAGGGTTGGAAGAGCTTTTCACAATTGAAGTCTGTCTGTTAGGTAAGTATTCAGGTATCCAAGTCAAAGAACGTAGATTCCACATAGTGTTGATATCTATTATTGTTAAAAAGCTAGTTCTTAAACATTGGACGGACCAGTTAACCATCTCTTATAGTGAATGGTTAAATGATATTTCTGCTTTCTTCAGAACAGAACAACTAATTGCAGGATTTCACAATAACATGTTAGGCTTCAATAGAAAATGGGGTAAATTATATGCGTTATATTTAAATTAGGAGTACTGTAACTTAGATGTACTTAAGGTTGATGGGTTGCATTGATTTTAGGTATTTGATTGTCGAGATGTAAGGGTCTCTTTCTCCTCTCTTATTAATAACTTAAGGCACACTCCTTGGGGTGGGAGTGGGGGCTTGGAGGAGGGATGGGGAGGAGGGGCTGTGATTTACTTGACTTACTAGGTAAGATTATTGTTGATCCACTACTGATATATTCATGTGTACTACCTTTCATGTATACGTAACATGTCCCTTCCTTGTGTAAACTCAATAAAATCTTAAAATTTCAAAAAAGCATCAGGTTCATATTTTAAGACCCAAGCCTCTAACTCTTGTTTTTTGGGAAATAAGCTACGAATATTCAAGTGTGCCACTCTTAGGCTCCCCTTCCCCCAAATTAAGTGATCACCATACAGATTGGGGCCTAGGTTTATTTCTATACCCCCAGATAGAGTTAACAATAACCCAATACAAAAAGACAATACAATATTTGGGCATAAGTTAGGAATTGGTACACTATAACCACTTATTCTATACTGTGGCTTTTTGTTCAACAACCCTGCCACTTCTAATTTTATCATCATATTATGTCTAAATTCACAACGAAGATTTGAATATATAAAATTATATTCAAATCTACCTTGTTTAGACTTACCCACAGCATTATTTGCCAGGAACCAAACACTTGAATCCACAAGCATCAGCCCCAGTACACAACCCACCATTATTAAGCACTTTTGCATTTTCGTTCTTAGAAATGTATCTAACACTTGATTATACAACTATAAGTGTCAATTTGTAGTTTTAAAATGTCAATAACCTTTAAATCTTCCTTATTTCCTCTTCCAAGTACCGCTTATGCTCTCATGCTCACGCTTGCAAGTAGCTCAATTTATTACCCTGACTGAAGCACTCAGCCACTGGGCCAGCTGAGCAGAGTTGAACTAAACAAGGTAATTAAGCAGGGAAACACAGAGCCCTTCTTATTGCCAAGAACAGTAAAGAAAAAAGAGGACAAACCAGTTGTACTGGTACAGTACATGTGTGTACAAATGATTTGAGACATACTAGAGAGGACCAAATGTTATTGGCATATATTATACTAGAGAAATTGATCAAAGATATAAATGGTACCATCATTTTTTCTGAAATCTTGCTACTACCAAGGTCCAGTGTACAAATAAACCAGAAAATAATCTGGGGAAATACGCTGCTCAGGGGGCTGGTGGAGGCAGAGATGGTGGAGAGGTTCAAGAGGGGGTGGGACAGGTACAGGGGAAGGGTTTTGGATGTAAAGTCCTGTGCAGTGGGAATATCTGGGACTGGGAAGGGAGAAGTCAGAGAGGATGAGGGGGTAGTAAGATCAGCTCCCAGGATGGGGGCTGACCAAATGAGCAGACACAAAAGACCATTAGGCCTATTCTGCTGGCATTTTAGTATGTTAGTATGTAATAATTGGCTCAGAAGGTGGTGCTACACGCAGGGGATACAGTGCATAAAAACTTGGGAAGTTTTCAGTAACAGTTATGCACTATATAGCAAAGATGGGCTGCATTTAAACAGGAGGGTAAATAGAGAGCTGGGGCAGATGTACAAAACACAAATTGATAAGACTTTTGCTGAGGGAGAAGGGGGCCTGCAGATTGTGCACAGGACAATATAGCTACAATAAACTTGGAGAATAAGATATTTACTAGAAATACAGCTGGTAAAGAACTTAAAATAATACTGGTTAACACCAGAAGTATTAAAATAAACTGGACGAGTTGCAATATATAATGATAAAGAATAATATTGACATTTGCGGAATAACTGAAACATGGCTGAGGGAGGACGACTGGGTTGAGGGGATTCATGGCTATGATTTTTTCTATAAAGCAAGATCAGATAGAAATGGTGGAGGAGTTTGCCTATTTATAGCCACATCACTAAAAGCACATGTCCGCAAGACACAAGATATTGCTTATAATACAGTAGAACAGTTATGGACTAAATTTAGTACCGGGAGGAAAACTATCACCCTGGGTCTGTGTTATCGATCTCCAATCCTGATTGAAGTTGAGAATACCTTGCTTTTGAATATGATAGATAGTATGGAAACAGCTGACAACTGTATTTTATAAGGGGATTTTAATTTTCCCAAAATAGATTGTGATACATTACATGGCAGTAATCATATAGAAGAGAGGTTCATAGAAATATGTTTGAATAATTCATTGGAACAATATGTTAAAGGAAACACAAGAGAAAACATACCCTAGACTTACTTTTCTGTAATATCAAAGGGGCAATTAATAATGTTAATATACTTCAGACTTTGGGCACCAGTGACCATTATATGGTTGCATGCTCTGTAACTGAGGAAATAATAAAGATAAGTGGAAAAACTAAAATATGGAATTATACAAAGGCTGATTATATTCAAATGAAACAAGACCTCCTGAACTGGAACTGGGGTGAGGAACTAAGGCATGTAACACTACAGGAAGCATGGGAAAAACAAAGTAAATGCCTATGGCACATTCATAAGGCTGAAAAAATTGGCAGACTGGATACACCTTGCAGTCCTTATCTGCCATCAACTTCTATGTTTCTATGTAATTAATTAATAAGTTTTAGTCTTGTATACACAAATTTTTCCCACCTATAAAAAAGTATAACAACAAGGGCTGAGTCCCTAAATGGTTCAATAGTAAAATATGCAAAATGGTAAAGAAAAAAACAAAGGAATTTAGGAAATATAGGGCTAATCCAACCCAGGACAGGTTGACTAAGTACAAGGCATTAGTTAAGAAATGTAAGAAAGCAATAAGAAAAGCCAAGGCCAATGCTGAACTGAAGTTGGCTACAGATAAAAAGAATAATTGCAAGCAATTCTATAATTACATCAGAAGCTTAAGAAATGGTCAAAACCAAAGAATTAAATTAAAGGATGGTAATTAGATAATTGATAATGAGGTTGACATGGCTACCATCTTTAACAAACACTTCCTGAGTGTCTATCAGAAACCTGATAACATGTTTTACAATGGATGGAGGCTTAAAAAGTCAAATCTGATGCACCAAAATTACTGCCAGTCAGATTCAGGATAAACTAAAGGACCTAGATAAACACAAATCTGAGGGTCCAGATGGACTACACCTCATATTCCTACATAACATAGCCTATTAAATAGCTGGGCCACTGGCAATACTTTTCAACACATCATTGAGGGAAGGGAAAGTCCTGAAGGTGTGGAGGTTAACACATATCACTCCGATTTATAAGTCAGGTGACAAGGCAAAGGTAGACAATTATTGAATCATTAGTATCACATCAGTATTAGGAAAAGTAATGGAAAAATTCATCAAGGAGTTTCTAAAAGAGAATCTGAGACAGCTACAGATAATAGATGTAACACAACATGGTTTTGCCTCTGGAAGATCGGGTGCCAGTAACTTGTTTCATTTTTTCAAGCCAGTGAGTCAAGCACTTGACCTAGGTCTACCTGTGGATGTGGTATATTTAGACTACAACAAGGCATTTGATTCTGTGTCTCATGAGATACTAATGAAGTTCCTACAAGAACTTGGGGTACATGGTGGGTTGAGAGCCTGGACTGGTTTGTGGCTGGAAAATTGAACACAAAAGGTCCAATTAAGGGGTTATTTTTCTGATTGGGGAAGTGTGTCAAGTGGGGTGCCTCAGGGATCAATACTGGGACCCCTATTGTTTAATATATTCATCTCCACAATGCAAGTGTCAGCATGGATGTGGCTCTGCAAATATGCAGATGACACAAAAGTGGAATCCGTTGTGAATGAAGCAGTATTAATAGCAAATTTTCAGAACCAACTGCACAACCTCCAGAACTGAGTCATAAAACATAAACTGAGGTTTAATGAAAATAAGTGAAAAGTTATGTATTTTGAGCATAATAATATCCATGCATAATATATGATAAACAATAAAATTATAGCCCAGACTGAAAATGAAAAGGATCTTGGAGTTATACTCTCAAAAACATTAACCTTTGATAAACACAGTAACGATGCTGTTAAACAGGCACACAAAATCATAGGGAATATTCTCAGAAATATCAGGAATAGGAGGGAGGAGGTCCTTGTGCCCCTGTATAAGCCTCTGGTTAGACCCATTTTGGAATATAGAGCCCCTTTCTGTGCTCCCCAAGGCATTACCCACTGTAGACAGATTGAAAGGGTACAGAGAAGGTCAACTAAAAGAGTGTACAAAGTGAAGGATAAAATGTATCAAGCCAGACTGAAGGAGCTGAGAATGTATTCCATGGCTCATCATAAAATCAGAGGGGAACTTTGCTTTGCATTTAAGGCTTTAACAGATGGAATGCTTTGGGAATTTGTAGGTTTATGTAGAAAGGAAAGCTTGGGAAGGGCAACAAGGGCTTATCCATTCCAACTGCAAGGGGAAAATTATAGAACTACTAAGAGGGGAAGGTGGTTTAATCAAAGACTTGTGGGAATATGGAACACACTCCCCATAGCGGTGGTCAGTGATACTAATTTATCTGCATTTAAGCATTTACTAGACCAGCATATGGGAAATAAAAATTGGGAATTTATCCACTGATAAGTGACAGTCCTTAAATGGCTCTTGAAGCTCATGGATTTGTAACTTACACCTATAAACCTATGTACATAGCATGGTGCATCACAGGTATGGGGATGGTGAGCCATGTTCATGTTCAGAGACAAACCTGTGCATGTGGGTTGCTGGACACCCAAGGGGCTGTCACACTGCAAGTGTGACACATTGTTATGGTCTGGTAATAAACTGCCTGATGACCCAGTGATAATATTGTTGCACATGTCAGATTGCAGGTGTGGAGGTGGGCCTTCTGCACACCACACTGTACCCCTGGACATGACCCTACAGGTCTGAAATGCACACATGTACTGCCACATAACACTGCTGGGGACAGAATGTAGGGGATGGTGGGCTGTGGGATGCTCAAAGAATCACAGTCTGAAACACACTGTGGCCAGAAGGTTACCACACTGATGGGTGGGCCATAAACTTGAGGGAACCCTTGCCCTCTGTCAGCACCAGGCAGTGTATGACATCTCTGCTGTGTGTTTCAGCAGGGGTCATGACATGTAGTGGCAGAAGGAATGGTCCCCGGCCCATGCAGGCTGGGTGGAATGCATAACGCAGACCACCTGTGCAGGTGCTAGCCCATGTGCCACCTACACCAACAGTGGTGATGGGGCCACAAGAGAAATGTCAGCACAGTCCGTGTACCAACAGGGACATACAGCCAGAAGGGATGGCAGGGTGTGTGCAGGAGAATGCCTGCCCAGTGACAAACACATAAGCAGGGGTGGTATGCAGCAGGATGACAAGGGCTAGAGAATGCATCAGGGATGGTGATAAACAATGTTCACACAGTAGGACAGTTCCATTTTCTTACCTTGCTGTGTGGCATTTCCTTCCTGGCTCACACATGTTGCAGGCGAAGTGGTCTCCATGACTTTCAATTCCACAGCTGACTGAAGGTGGTGCACAGGTTCCCCTTTTATAGCACTGGAGTAAAGTAGCATGTAAAAGTATGCAGAAAGCTCTGGGATGAGATGCAAATAGGCCACTTTGCCCACTGACTGCCTAAGCAGCTCATTTACTTGTCAGCTTTGTGAATAGCAGTTTTTTGGAATTGTGCAAAACCATGGTGCAGTTGTGCAATGCGATTGTATCGCACTGCATGTTTGTGAATAGCACAATAAGCATTGCACGAGTTGTGGCTTTTCCAGAACCTTCTCAACATGGCTGCTGTATTGTGCCATGTATGCACAGTATGCATGTGCCCAGTACCTGTCCATGATGCTGCTTGATCTACCGAAGCCACACATGCGTGCAGTGTTGTCATGTGTGGTCTATTTTGCAAACACAATTTTGCAATAGCCATTGCGTGATGTGTCCCAATGTTAGCTATTGTGCTATAGCCGCATTGCGGCATGCACAACCAATGTGATCCAAAGCTGTGAAGAAAGGCCACAGGTGAAGATGGCACCCACATGACCAACCAGTCACCAAGCCATGCAGCAGGCAGCCAGGTGGACAGAGGTTGAACAGGCCAACTGGTGGACCTGGTGATCCCCAAGGAGGGCCAGCTGTTTGGCCAGGAAGACCTGGGTGGCCAAGGGGGGACATGTGAGTCACTATAGGCTGAGACAGCACCAGGCATATGGGGTGCCCAGAACCACAGAACAATTCCGCCATCACTATGTCAACCTGAGGATGAGGGAGCAGGGATGGCTGCAAAGGCGCCACACCATGGTGCATGATGGCACAGTGCCACACCCAGGTAAGTGGATTTCAGTATCTAGGCATATGTTGCCTGGCATGTGGGGGTGGCTTCCACATCCACAAGACAGATAGCATATGGGCCAAATCACCATACAGGCCATGATGTGCAGTCCATGCTCAGCCATGGACAAGGCCGCCTGCTGGTCTATGGTCAGACTGGCAACATGATGGCAGGCTGGTGTGGCATTGGCTGTGACTGCCCACTGCACATTGTGGCAGCAGCACAGCCCCACTGCCTACACTGGTGTCAATCATGGTGGGACATGATGACTCCCAGCTAGGCAAGACTGTGGGGTTACTGTCCGAGCACATGTGTCTGTTCATGTGCAACATGCACCTGCTACATGGTGGCATGTCTGCACACATGACCAGCATCTTCTCCAAGTTCTCAACATTGTGTTCCCCTGTCACCACTGCCCTCACATGTGCCTGCCACCCACTGCTCAAAGGGCATATCACCACCTGTGTGCACCTTCTTTACAGTGCATGCATCCCACGCTGCCCAGTCCCCTACCCATTTGACAGAGTCATGGTAACATGTGCCACCATGAACACCCTGTGCAGACAAACTGCACATGGAGAGTGTGTATCTCAGCAGCCACAGGGCATGCAGTGTTGGCATCTCTCAGAAGAGGCCACTCAATCCATGTCCCCACACAGCAGCACATGCTAAACACCCATGTGCCATGGGCAACACCAGAACACGCTGCCTGTGCAGTACACCATATGCCACCTACCACAAGGCCCACACAGCATGTGCTGTGCCCAACATGCCCTGTCGTGGGATCCTGCTTTATACAGGAAGTGACCCATGGTGTGTGGATGGGCCAACCTTGTGCACATGTGGTACATGATGACAACATGCTGTCCAAGGCAGGTCAGGCACGGGGGAGTTCCTGGTATGTATGCATGCCACCAGTTGTACAGTGGCATGTGGTGACCATGATGGGACTGGACCTTTCCATACAGTTGGGTACCCACAACACCCAGGCTCTACAGCCCCACCACACACCACAGTCCAGATGGTACACTTATGGCCACTGAGTTCAGCACCTCATTGCATTGCTGTGGCCATGACAGCCTGCATCACCATGACTGCCAGAACTGCCACTGGTTACAGCAGCATTGCTCTGCAATGGAATGTCCCATTCCATGGGCAGCCATGCAGGTGGTCAGCGGACACTACCAAGACAGATCTAATCTGCCATGGGTCCAGTCCTATGTTCATTATAGTGTCCTGCCATGTTGTTCACCTACGTATCCAGTGTTCCCCATGCATGCCCACTCACTGGTGGTGTACCGCTACTGCTACTCCACCAGCCCACTCAATATGTCATTGTGTGAGCACAGGAAATGCCACTCAGCCAGTCTGTCCATCTCCCCACACATCAGGCCACATTGTGGCAGTTTATTCATGTGTCTCACTATATGATGTTCCTCTGTTGACATGCCCCAGCATGGTGTATGCCAGTATGACAGAATATGCCCATCCCAGGGTCCCACACCTCTGCCTGACCATGAACACCCTGAAGTGACATGCACACAGTGTAACCCCTGCACGCTGTGGACTGCCACAGGGGCATGGAGCGTTCACTGGTGTGCTGTCCAATGGGTATCCATCACAACATACACAACATGTTGTCTACATCCCTGTCACTCTGTTCTGACATGTCAATGTCATTGTTTACACCACCAGCTTGCTGAAATGCTGACCACTTACATGTGTAAAGTGATGCTACTGGGTAAACAATGTGACTCTATGTGTCTGTTGCCATTGATGCCATTCTGCTTTTTTGTTAATGGGGAGCCATGCATGAAACTTCTGGAGTGTGGTGCCTGACATGTACCAATTAGACATGTTCTCCCATGCAGTCCCCTACCCCAGCATGTGCTTGTGCCCATTGTGCTGTCACTGGTGTGTGCCTTCACATGTACACTCCCCTCCCGGCACATACCACGCAACTCTAGTTCTCCCATGTGTGCCGCAGTAGTTGTCTAGTACCTCACATGACTGCACACAGCAGCCTGTGGGTGCCCTTCTGCCAAACATGGGCTATCCATGGGTCTCACAGTTGTTCATGCCTGCCAACTACACCTGTCATGAACATATGGCTAGCACCTGTACACCAGGCAGGGCCTTGCCTTGCCTTTGCATCCTTGCAGTTGCGCAACACTTGCCAGGCATGGTCAGGTCATGTGTTTTGTGGGGGATGTTGGCTGTGGCCACAGAGTGCTGTGGTGGTCCACCAATGCATGGTGTCTTCATGCAGCTTGGATGGTGACCAGTGGGGTAGTTCCACAGCTGCTTGTGTGTATGCCTGGGTTGCGTGTTATGCCAACAGGGTGTCTGCTGCATCAGCGGTGTCATACCCTTGTCACCAGTGGTGACCTGTGGTCTCTCTTGGCCGGTTTTGAGTGTGTGTGGGCATGTGTGTGACAAATTGGTAGCACCACACAGTACAGGCACACGTGGTTTACAGATGCCTCTCAGCCATGGACCTTGGCAGCCTAGTCCTGGGATAGGTATTGGGACTATATTGCTTGATGCATGCCACTGACCGTTTCTCTTCTATTTCTGTTGCAGAACGAGGGGCTTGAGACACATCCTGCCAGAGGGGTAAGGGAGGGGAGAGCAGCACCACCAGCCAGAGGAGAACGAACCCTGTGTGCCATGCCCAGAGCAGTGGCCAATCACATGAGTATGCCTTCAGCTTATACCATGCTTGCCTTCAGCTTATACCTTGCTTGCCTTTACCTGCATCAACCATGCACTGCATGGCATCCATCATGCCCTGAGAACCTATGATTCTGGGTGTGCAGATTGACATCACAATGGTAATTGGTATCCTTGCCCCAGTGCCCCACATCCCAACTGCAGCTCCCTGAGTGTGCCTTGGAGCAACCAGCCCACCAGGCACACTACACACTCTGATGTTCAGCGTGGGGGCATGGGGTCAAAATGTCGCCGCATTCTGCCGTCTGACTCGTAATCGTGTTGCGCGATTTATTTTTTTTCTTTTGATGTGTGAGGAGCTCCACCGCACCCCCCCCCGCTATGGAGGGCTGTATCCCCCGGACCCTTCCCACTTAAGATTCTAACTCAGGGGGCCAACATGAGAGCGCATGTTCCAGGGTTCAGTCATAATGCCGTATGCTATTAAGCGTATGACATTATGAACCGGTAGGTGGCGTGGGGACATTGTGCATGTGGTGTGACCCTGCCACATGCTGGACTCCAACACACCCACAACATGCCTGAGGCCTCAGCATATGGTGGGTGCAGGGATCTGGCCCTAATGTGATGCTCCATGAGTGTGGTATTCCCACATTGTGTGCTCCCACTTCAGGCCCATGTGCCCCTTGGTTGTGCCTCTGCCCACAGTGTTCTTGGATGTACCTCATCATGTGCTGGCCTGTGGCCCTGTGGCTGTGGGCAGCCCATGTGTTCAAACAATTCATGCACGCATCCCCTGCAGTGGTTCTACACTGCAGCACAGTCATAGTGGCATAAGCCATATTCCTGCATTTGCCTGTCAGCATGTTCCCAGGTGCTTGTCTGTGGCTGTTTGGACTGGGGTCCGTGCAGTATTCCCTCTTACTAAGGTGCTTGCGTCTAAGCTCACCACATTCCTTTTATCAGACCAGGAGACCCTTTGTGTGGCACTGACCCCTGCCCTTGCTCGTCCAGCAGTCTTCAGTCATTGACCATCAGCACCCTTGATGTGTGGTCCCGTCCCCATTTCTCCATGTCTCCCCACCAGTTGGCACTCTGTTGCCCCCCTGGGTAGTTGTCATGCCAGCCTTCTGTATTGGTCTATGTGGCAGCCATGTGTTGGCAGTTTGGGCTTTTGTGCTCCTATTATGGATATGGTTCAAGGGCTTTGGACAGATAATTGCTGACTAATTCTGCCATGACACTGGTGGCACACTCAGTGTGGGGCATGCACATATGGCTTGCCAGGTGTGGCATCCCATGGCCTAAACACTGCCACAGTTGTATGCCTGCAGGATATGCTCCCGTGCAACTGCTGTGGACCACTTTGGACATCTGCCAACTCTGCTGACAAGTTTGCATGTCATCCCTTTGTCCCTCCACTTGCTGTGGTGTCTGTGGTAATAAGACCAGATAACACATGCTGCCACATGCTCTCTGGGCCCTGTCTACCCCAGGAGCTGCTTGGAGACATGTTGGTAGACACATAGATGCTATTCAGATGCATCACCCTTCATGAGTGGCCTTCTGTCCCGGCCTTGAGTGTTCTTTCTGCACCTATCACCATGTGTGCCATGTTGACCCATGTTCGGCATCTCCAGGTAACACTGCTGTTTCCCCACACTGTTACAGGACTGTTGCCCTTCAGGTGGCCAGCCATGGGCAGAGCCTGCAGTGGAACATACCCATGGGCATTTCACAGTTGGGGTGCTGTGCCCTGTTTGGGCCGTGCCAAACTTCCTTTTGGCACTTTGTGTCTGCTTTGGGTCCATGCTGCATCTGTTAGTCTGGCCCACCAGCCATGGCTGCTGGTGCCATACTGGAGGCCACCCTCCACTTCCCCTCACCCTCATGTTGTGGTGGTGTGTTCATACAGCTTTGGGTCCCAGTACCTAGCCTTCCTTGCACACCTTGCTGTTGACCCATATCATCTTGTCATGCACTGCTTTCCTAGGCATGGGACCTCCGGTACACAATCAGCATTCCAGACACATATCATGTGGGTTTTGTGGGGGGGGGGGTGGTACCATGCACATCTCAACACAGTTGCAACATATGTACTGAGTGCACCATTTTCCTCCTCCTAGGTAGAACTCAACAGCCTGGTGTGTGGCACCATAGACGGCATTGGATAGCACGGCTGGAGCTCCTTAGCCAACGGTAGGCACGGGCGTTGAGTGATATTGAGCAGCAGCAGGGAAAGTTGTTGCTGGAGCTGCAGGAGCTCCACAGCATCCTCATGTGAACTGAAAATCACCTTTTTCCACCACCCCCTCCACCGCACCTTAAACAATTACATCCTCTTTCTCCTCACCCCTTGCCCCCAAGCTGTATCCCACCACTTCCTCCAACACTTGTAATTGCCTTATAAATAGTTCCTGCTTTGTACATAGTAACCCCGACTTTCCCACCCCTTCTTTATCCCATCTTTCTCCACCCATCCCTACCCAACATCCTTCCCTGTATATAGTTGTTGACAATTATTTTTGTAATGTTGGTTTTCGCAACATATTTCATATTAAAGTTGTTTACTGTTTGTTGACCTGTTTCTCTTCTTTCTTCCTGCAGAGCTTCACTTATGGATGTTCACTGTTCCACACTCCACCTGTTCAGGTCCAGTGGGGAGGGAAAGGGAGACCTCACATGTCACCATACCACCTGTATCCCTTGCCAGACGGACACCTGTGTATTGACAGGCATCCACCTTGACTGGCGGCCATCTCTGCCTGTGAGCCAGCATTGAGAGACATTCTCTGGACTGTCACAGGCATCTTCCTTCCAGACTCTGTACTGTACCATACAGGACACACTGTGCGCCCACCCCTTTTAGCCCAGTCCACCTATGTCACCAGCTGAGCCACCACGTGATGCTGTCCATTTGGAAGTGCTTTGCTGTGCTGTCACCTGTGCTTGTTTCTTCATTGGCCTGCTACTCATATCCCATCTGGCCACATGTCTGGCAGCATGTAGCATATCCAGCCATGTTAGTCAGTCCTTGCTGTGGGCCCATGTTGCCCTGCAGTGCTATGCAGCCTTGTACCACTGTCCTGTGCTTGGCATCTTGCCTTGTGCAACTGCACCATTGCACTGCATTGTGCTATTGTACAACTCAGGAAAATGGTCGTGTTGTGCGATAGGCTCCCATTGTGCCCCTAGCTTTGTGCCCCATTCACTATGTGTTTGGCACCAGCGCTATATCTTAGTGAATGTTGTTGCCTTTCTCTGGCACAATACCAGAATCCCATGCAAATCATTTTTTATGCGGACGCAATTCATTGTGTATCCTGGCCCAGCTGTTAATGGGAAAAATGACTTACAGGTTCTCCTGTAACTGCAATTTAACAGTTCAGAGGGGTGGGCCATCATCGAAATCAAACCTGCATGTCTGCTCTGCTTAGCACAATCTGCTGGAATGGTGTTAGAAATATTGGGCCCAATTCTAGAAGGGTGGTGCAAGTTGCCACCGAATGCAACTTGCACCACCTGCAACTGCGACATTGACCCTGCACCCTATGCTAGAAGGGGCAGGGTCTCTGCAGCAAAGTCCTGCAACTTGCGACATGCAGCAAGTATGCCACACAGAGGGCTTACCAGGCCAGCATGTCGCAACCCACAGCAGCAGGTTGCAAGTGCACCCCCTGCCCAGCAAGCCACAACTGACGCCCTGCAGGACTGTCCACACCCCCTGCCCCCCCAAGCCTCCAGCAATTGCCCTGCAGGGCTGGCCATACCAACTGGCCCCTGAAACCCCCAGCAATTGCCCCGCAGGGCTGGCCACACTAACTGGCCCCTGAAATGTAGATCCATAGCCCCACAGTGCTTTCCACACCCCAGTCTGCCCAAAACATAGATTCATAGCCCCACAGGGCTGCCCACCCCTGCCTCCCCAAAGCTTCCAGTAAGTGCCCCACAGGCCTGGCCACATCAACTGGCCCTGAGCCTCCATAGAAATACCCGCACAGTAACAGTCAACCCCCCACCCTTTTCCCCACCCAGGTCACCTGCCGCCAAGGCGGCATACACCCTGCATGTCCTGGTAGTCTAGTGGCCCCCCACCAAGCCATGCCAGCCCACCCATCACCCCCACACATCTCCAGCCAGTGACTGGTACAGCCCACCTCTCACCTCCACGACCAGCCACCAACCGAGTTATGTAGGACCACTACTGGAAAGACGCACTCAGATATTAATTTCTGAATGTGTCTTTCCAGTAACGCTCCTACAGAACTCAGTCGGCAGCTGGCCATGGAGGTGAAAGGTTGGCTGTGCCAGTCGCTGGCTGGGGATGAGTGGGGAGTACTGGGTGGTCTGGCATGGCTGGGTGGGGGATGGGGGGCCACTAGACTACCAGGGCATGCAGGGTGTATGCCACATTTGTGGTGAGCAACTCAGGGGTGGGGCATGGGTGGAGGGGTTGACTGCACCACCCTGTGGGGCATTTCTATGGAAGTTTTGGGGGTCAGTTGGTGTGGCCAGCCCTGTGGTGCACTTCCAGGAGGCTTCAGGAGGCAGAGGGTGTGGTCAGCCCTGTGGGGCATTGATAATACGCATGGGGGCAGTTGGTGTGGGCATCCCTGTGGGGCTATTACTGTACAGGGGCATGTACAGTATGGGGATTGGGTGGGAACATGCGAGATGCCCAGTGGGGCAACAATGAGGGTGGTCTGGGCATGGGGGAGCACTTGAACCAGGTTCTACAGGACCCTCGGAGAACAGATGTAAGTTACACCAGCTAAATGCAGGTGTAACTTACGTTGCCAGTTCTTCTCCAGGGGTTCTTGTAGAATCCTGACATTTGGGACTTTGTTGTTGCCCTTCTGGAATGGGGTGCAACTGCTGCCATAAACCCCCTAGCATCATGTCGCAGGGGGATTATGGCGCAACTGCCTGCATAACAGCTGTTCAGCGCAAGTTGCAGGCCACTTTGTAGAATAGCTGAAGTCACAACTGCTGGCGTAAGTTGCTACTTGCGCCATTCTACTTGGTGCAAGTGCTGTTACGCCAGGTGTAACCTTTCTAGAATCTGGCCCATTGTTTGTAGTTATAGTTGTAAACCTTTTGCAGCAAGACAAACCAGGTAGTTTAGACCTTGGCCAATTTTATTGCCTTTAAGGCAGGGAGGGGGGATGTAACAGTTGTGGAATGCCTGTTCCACAAGAAACATAATGTACCTCATAGTTGTGGGTCACCTGGTGGGAGATCCTGATGAGAAAGGTGGGATCTTGCCATGTAGGAGGTCAAACACTGTAATACATAGGAAAACTTCACGTGAGCATATTATTAGTACTATATGGTGTAAGCTAAGAGGGGGAGCAATTGCCTACACCCTCACACACACACTGTACAAAGTCTGAGAATTAATAGTAGGGTGTCTGGCATCAATTCCTTTTTTTGTGCAGTTAGTAGTTTTTATTTCAAATCGAACAAACAATATGATAGATCAATACATGGTTCAAAAAATGTTTGACAGTGAAGATAGTCAGCCATCTGATAAGGGTCATAACATACAGTGTACAGTAAGGCTACCTATACAGACACCAGTACTTCTTCATGAGGTGTACACAGAATTCATTCTACACAATGTAGTTGCAAGTCAGTTTGTATTTCTGGTGGCCAAGAGCTAGTAGGTAGATTGCCCTGGCTAGAATGCATCCTGGTGGCTCAGTGGTAAAAGTTGTGTGACCAGCCTAGGTTTGTTAAGGGCCATATTCCACTGGAAAAAGAAATATCCGTACACATATTTTTATTTAGTAGCTCTAGTGTACTTTTACTTGTGCGTATTACTTAGTTTAAGCCAGAATCTCACCAAACATGGAACATTTATAATTTGGAGGGTGGGCTATAAAATAAAAATGATCCTACTTATCTTACTGGCCAGGAAAGGGGAGTCACTGACTTGTGAAAGTTGGGTGCTCACGGAGTACTGTCTGCAGTTCAGACACCACACTGGCAGGAAGGGGAGGATGAAGGAGGAGCCAGGAGAGGGTGTGTAAACTTAGAAAGAAGTAGTTATTAGAGGCCTTGGGACAGCCCCAGAGAGGAGAGCAGACCACAGACATGTAAACAGAGTTGACAGCTAAAGATAAACAGCATGCTACATTTTTTTACACTGGGAAAACCTCTGAAACTAGTGACATGGAGTTCCACTGGCTCGATTTTATTACAAAAGATACAGGAGAAAACCCAAAAAGTTAGCTAGCCCTCTGGGAAAGTGAACATGTTATTACTTTTATTTTAATGCAATTTTATGGTGATTTACATAACATGTAATATAAATTCATTCAAGTTAATAGGGCAGAGCAGGCTAGGAATTTGCAGGCAGTTGGTCAGTAATTTCAAATCTGAGGATTCCATTGTGGCCCATGCTGCTGCAGGATTCCAAGGTGGAATCACACATGATTGGTGCTAAGGAGTGGAATCAGTCAGCTGTCTGCTCAATGGCCAGAATCTGGGTGAAAGAGAAAGTTAAATGAGAAAAAAGGAGCTGTACAGCTCTGTTTGGGTAGAGATCAAGCAAGGAGGCCAGCTTGAAAGGACCAGTTTCTTTTTTTAAATTAGACTTTTATTGAGTGAAGCACAAAGTATACATTTCCATATACATTCTGAAAATATTGGCCTTACCATTGAGTAAAAGTCCATCTGAAGATTTCTATCCTGTTCATTACAAACATCAGAACTCAAATGCTATATTATAAATATTATGGTAATATGAGGGGGGACAAAAGGTCAATATCAACGTAAGACACTTCCCCAGAATGCATTCTCATCCAATAAGCCAGTAGACACCATGGAGAAAACCCCAATCCCCCACACACACACACACACGATAGCAGCATCCCCAAGGCTCCTAGGGTAATAACATCAGGGTATAAACTCTGGATCCAAAAAGGCTGTGTATTGCATCCACCATTGCCATTGTGTGTTAAAATGGATTCACTTATCATGTATCACTGCAATTAGTTTTTCCAAATGGTAAATATCCATATCTGTCTTATGCCATTCTGCAATCATGGGAACTTTGGGTGGCATCCACCCTCATGCTATGGCCTTTTTGGCAGCCAGGAAGTATAATAATAATAAAGACTTAAAAGGGGGTTTGATATCTTGGAAAGTCAAAAAGTAGTACTATTTCAACCATTAAATATAGTGGCTTAGCCAAGAACTCCTCCAATTCCTTCAAAAGGGCTTGCCAAAATGGAACCACCACCGGACACGACCAATATACAGTAGTAGCCACAGACATTGCCAACTATTTCCAGATATTTCACAAAATTTCTAAAGAGTTTCTCTCTGCTGCCCCTACTGTGGTAATGCAGAAAGCAGGAGATTTCTCCAGAAATATCACATAAATTTCAGGAAATAGCTGGCAATGTCTGTGGCTACTACTGTATGTGGCAGTGGTCAGTCAGAGTATATCCACAATCCCATCAACATTTACCATAAGATTATGGCATATATTTTATGAGGACCGCTGGAATGCAGAAATATCTATCTCTGTACTTCCACTTAGTAGAAATAGTTATTTTAACTGCAGGGATTGTAAATCTCATCCTGGAATCAAAGGGTATGGAAAAATCCAGTTCTTTGTTCCAACTGTCTAAAACGGTTCATGTGGAGTTCCCCAAGGTTTCCCATAGGACATAATTTAAATGGTCTATCAAGTGTCCCAAAGGCTTATTATTTTGAGTGTCCATTAAGATAGCTAATAATAAAGGTTTAGGGTCAGGCAGTCTAATGTAGGATTGTTGTTTATGTAAAATATTGGTCTGCACCTGTAAGTATCTGTAGTGTTCTTGACCCACAAGACCATTTGTCACTTGCATCATGTCAGATGGAATTACCTGCATCAAATCCAAGAACTGATATATAGTATAGATTTAAGACCAAGTTGTCACCAACGGTTAAATAACAAATCCATTTGAGATGGCAGAAACCCCTCATCAGATGACAACAATCGACAAAAATTAAAAATATTTTCAAACTTAGTGTGGCACTGCAATTGATACCAGATTGTAATAAATAAATAAATGGTGGGTATCCCTCCAGGTGGAACCCCAGTCCCCAATGAAGCCAAAACCATGTGCTGTACACTAGTTTTTCAACCAGTCATTGAACTGCATGGTGCAGAGTACCTTCGCCTCACCCATGCCATAGACAGGTAGCACCTACAAGAACGATACTATATGAGCTACTTGTCTAAGGTCCCTTCCCAACTCCACAAACTCCTCCTGCACTGCTCTAATCCCATGCATGGCCAAGTCATTTGTTCCTAGGTGGACAATAACATCCAGCACTGTCTCCCATGCAGCTGCTGTTGTGATCCTTAGAATCCGCTTCCTGTCCCTCCAAGCTAAGGCACCAGGCAGGCACCTCACTTCACTTTCTCTTGCCCCCCCAGTTCTATCCCCCTGATAATTGAGTCCACCACCCGGAGCTGCTTCATCTCCCTGCTGCATCCTGTGCCACCTTCCTGTGGACCTCCCTTGTGACGGTTGCCAGCAACCTCAGTCTCCAGCGTGTGTGCCTCCATAGGGGAATTATGCTTCACCAGAATGGTGTATGGATTGTGGAGTGGTACATCTGAAGGGATGCACCTCTTCCACCACCCTCACCTTCCCTGAGTCCACTGTGGTCCAACCTCTGCTCCTTCTTGGCAACCTCTGAGGCAGAGGTGGTGGCCCTGGTGTTCCCTGCATTGGAGGGATTCTTCTACTCCTGTCCAGTTTGGCCTGGAGACAAGCAACCTTCTCCCTCAGAGCAGAGAGTTGGCTGCAAATAGGTCAGCATCTCAGCCTCCAGAAAATCTCCCAGAAGACTGCTGCCCCACAGCCAGTGCATTGCATTGCACTACTCCCCACATGTCTGTTTTTCTAGTTTACCCTGTGTAATTGTTTTTATTTTTTTTCAAATAGTGTGTGCACTTTTACTGTCAGTGCAGTGTACTGTGCTGGTAAGGATATGACAGTAGTATGCCATCAGAGGAAATTATGTTAGAATCCCTGGTATAAAGGAAGTGACACCAAGGGGGGGGGGCGAGATGAGGGGCAGGGGAGTTGGGCCCACGCCGTGCCCTCCAGACACAATCAACTACAAGCTCTGACCCACCACTATGATGAGTGTTGACCTTCCTTTCAGCAAGACAACCTGCACAGTGTGTGCAGTAAATGTAGCAAACTGATTTAATGGTGACCCCCTCTCTCAAGTCGCAAATAAAATGGGGTCTAAGTCAAATAGATCATTACGGGTAAATTCTATTATCTTCCATTAAGGATTATAATTAGGCAATAACCATAAAATTACTGTATGTAAAAATGCTGCCCTGGTGTAAAATTCCAAATCAAATAAGTTTATCCCCCCTTGTGCCAGAGATAATTGCAAGATGTAGAAACAAACCCAAGGGTGCTGCCCCCCCCCCATAGAAAATTGGATGCCATCCTCTTCCAAGAAATAAAATAGTATCTGGCTAGAAATATTGGAATGGTCTGGAAAAATATAAAAAGTGATGCAGGACATTTATCCGGATGATTTGGCCTGTTGAAAGAAAGTAAGATGTAACTTCCCCCATCTTGTTAAATCTTTCTGAATAGTAGCCGTGAGAGGCTCATAGTCAAATCAACATTATTAATATCCTTAGGAATATGAATTCCTAAATATGTATTTGTAGTACGAGACCACTTTTTTGGGTATTGTTGTTTGAGTTTGCCAGAAGGTGTAAACTTTATTAATAATACCTCCAGTTTATGGATATTCAATTTGAAATCAGCCAGTCTTTCAAACTGCAATAAAAGATTCCAAGCTGCAGAAATTCATGTACTGTATCTGGGGATAGCACTGATAAAAGGACGTTGTCTGCAAAAAGGGATACCTTATAGGTCACCTGCCCCAGGGGAATTCTCTTAATATGTGATTCCTGTCACAACACCATGGCCAATGGTTCCATATAGAACGTGAACAGCAAAAGGGAGAGTGGGCACTGCTGGCGTTTTCCTCAGTACAAGGTAATAGGGCACAATAATGCTCCATTAACATGTTTATGGGCCTGCGGATGGAAACAGATTTTTTTGAGCCATATCAATAATGAATCCAGGAACGAAAGGGCAGAGAGAAAATCCCAGGACAAAGGCACAAGAATGCCTTTTCTGCATCTAAACAAATTAGCACCACTGGGCTCTGTCTAGTCTGAAAAAATCCAGCAAGAAGTAATGTTCGACAGGTATTATTCTTCGTGTTCCGATGTCTGATAAACCCTGCCTGATCAGGATGAATAAACAAGAGCAAAAGATGCTCTAATCTAGTGGCCCAAATGGACATAAAAACCTTATAGTCTGTGTTTAAAATTGAGATTGGGCGATATGATGAAGGCTCAGTGGTATCTTTACCTGGCTTAGGTATAGCAGCAATGACTGAATATGCCCGGGGATCACCCTCCACAACCTCCCTAAGTGCCTGCAACAGTTGTTGGAGAAATAATGCAAAGAACCTTTTGTACTATTCTGCTGCCAGTCTATCAGGACCAGGAAATTATGGGGTTTTAGCCAACTGACTATGATGGAGAATTTCATTGGCAGAAATAGGTGCCTCTAGGGTGATCTGTTGTTCAAAGAAGAAATGAGGGAGCCACAACTTTGTCAAAAACTCCTGTCTATCCTCTGAGTTAGTGGAAGGCCCGAAGAAACCAGTTTCTGACCAGAGGGTGCCAGCTTATTAAGGCTTCCAGACAGACAGAGCCTGGGGGTACTAGCTCCCATCCAGTAAGCCTAGCAATTAGGTGATCACGTGTATCCCTGCGCAAGAGTCAGTAGAGCAGCAAGCGAAAACAGGAAGAGTATAGCTATTGATTGCTGCAGTTGGTACCTGTTCCTGAAAATTGTTTCAGCCCACATCCAGCATAACATTTTCCAGCATCCATGTTATTTTGAAGATCCAGCAATACCTGGGATCAACTGCTATCTCCAAGGGTCAAATTTTTCCTTCAAAATCACAGGGCTCATAAGTAAGTGGTACAGTATTTGCAATATATTTGCAGGACTAGTTCAAGATGTACATTCAGCCACCATACTTAGATTTGTGATTTTTATTGCCACAACAAGGATTACCATCCAGTAATTAAAGAGCCTTTACTCATAGACTGAGGGGGTTTTATTGTGATTGACTAGAAACATTTTTTAGCCAAATGTGAATTTAAATGCTACAGTGGATATGCAGTAATAACAGTACTACAGAGTGTAAGAACACAAAGTATAAGTGAATATACAGTATACTGTAAGTGAAGCTACTTGTTAATATATCAAGGAAGAGTATCAGCATAAAAGGGGTGAGTGGGATGACTGAGGTTGGTATAAGCCTAGTAGCCACTAAATGCCTTTAGGGTATCTATAAGTGAAAGTGCAGCATCTGTGGTTTTAGGGTTCTTCTAGTGTTGGTAGTATTAGTAATAATGGAAGGCTGGTGAGACCTCCTTTCTTTTGCTTGTGAACCTTCTATTTAATGCAACCCAGCATCCTTTTAACGCTTGGTACTGTTTTATTGCATTGTGTAGAGGGTATCAGGATGCTAGTTATTGCAATCCCTAGGTTGTTGTTCTCTTTGGACACAGTTATAGTGCCCCCCCCCCAGCTTGTACTGTACCCCTGAGTGCTTTCTTCCTACTTGCATGACTGCATGTTTTAACACTAAACTCCAGTTGGCAGATTCTGGACCATCTCTCCTGCCTTTCTAGGTATTCATTTATTTCCCTAATGCCTTCCTCTGTGTCTACCCATCTTTCGGATGAGACGTTAAACCGAGGTCCCATCTGCCTGGATTGGTGGTAGTTTAGGTGGATGTTAAAGATCCCATGCCACTTATCGAAAAGAGTAGGGGAATTTCCCCAGTGTCCTGGCCAAATTTCCCTCGTTCACTAAAAATACCACAAACAGCTTAATCTGGTTCAAGGTCAGTTGGCATTCATCTGTATCCCCTTCCCCCGGGTCGTGCTTGAAAATAGGCAGGATTTGTCTAGTGCACTTACCCGGTCAACAAAAACTAAATAAATAAATAAATAAATAATACCCGCCCACAGAGATTAGTGTCATCTGTGAAAAGACAAGTTTTGCACTTATTGCCATCTCCAGTGTCATTAATAAAATACATCAAACCACACCAGCGCAAGCACTGACCCCTATGGTACCCTGCAAGTAACATTCTTCATCTCTGAGTGTTCCCCCTTACCACTATCCTCTGGGTGTCCCTCAAAACCAGTCTGTCACTCACCTAGACATTTTACCCTATCGTAGGTCATCCAAATTCTTGATTATTCTTTTATGTGGGACTGAGTCAAAGACCTTGCTGAAACCCAAGTATACTATGTCAACTGCCTGGCCCTTGTCCACAACTTTTATAACGAAGTCAAAAAAATTAATCAAGTTTGTTAGGTATGATCACCCTGCCATACACCAGTGTTGTCTCTCATCAAACCTCTGAGCTGCCATGAATTTTGCATATCACTGTACATTCAAATTTACCCATGCTCCGCAAAGGTTTACTGATGTTCTTCATAATGTTAGAGCACTTTCTGGGTGCATAAACTATAAAAACACTTAATGTAAAAGAAACACTCCTTAACACTAAACATTGGAGCCCTCTGTCCTTAGACATATTATCCTTTTAAAAAAGAAAGTATTGTGCATTCTGGCCATTCACTTTGAATTTTGAAGAACACTTTACAAGAAGACTTAGCCCATTATTTAGTCTTTGCATCAGTTATTTATTTATTATATATTGAAAACTGGTAACTGGGAAAGGTACACTGAGCAGAGCCTCATTTCCAGGTTTGACCCAGGGGGAGGGAGTACAAGCAAGCAATACAACAATTCATATCATTGACTAATACTGTGATGACTTAGATTGCAGGCACACTACCAGATAACATCAACTGGAGGTAGTTCAACAGGCAATAATTATCAGTTGGTCATGATAAGGGCATAATAAGTGCCATATAATCATACAATTACAGAGTAAAATACTTAGTGCCTGAGAAGGTGGTTGTAGTGTAGTAGCCAGGCAGAAGTCTGCCACCATCACAGCCAAGTATAGGGATGGGATTGCTGGGAGGGAACAGGAAGAGAAGGAAGAGTCATGAGATAAGTTAACAGTGACAGCTGAAACCAGGAAGGCTCCTTAGTATTTAAGGACCAAGATAGAGATGGAAAAGCAGTGGAAGAGGGGAGCAGGTTCCAGAGGGAGGGAAGGCAGTAGGAAAAGGCAGCTTGCCCAGCTGAGGTGTGGGGGTAAGAAATGGATAAGGTACTGGCTCCCTAGAGTGGAGAAAGTGGGAGGAGGAGGGTATGGGAGAGAAGGAATAGGAGAGAGGGACCTAAACCAGAATTCAGATATGAATGAGGTACAGTGGAGTTGGCAACATGTGGAGAGAGAGAAAGAGAGAGGATGGAAAGGGAAGAGTAGAGAGAGCAGTGATGTGCATGAGGGGATGAATTTGTAGCAAAGTGGCAGAAAGCACTGCAGAGGGTGTCCAGTCTTGCAAGGAGGAAGAAGGGGCAGTTCCATGCAACACATCTGCATAATCAAAGACTGGGAGAACCAGTTCAGTGACCACCTGCCGGTGGACCTGGGGGTGGCAGGCAGTCATTGTTGTGGTACAGGGCACCTAGTTATTTGGGAAAAGTTTGGCATGGATGACATCAATGTGGGCAGAGAGGTCAAGTTTACTATCTAGCCACACACCAAGGTAGTTAAAGGCGGGACTACATCAAGTAGGATGCCCTCCAGTGTGGAGAAGACAGGAGAATGTGACAGCCTGGCCAGTTTCTGGCTGGTGCCAAAGGTCATGAACACCATTTCTTTGGTGTTGACTCAGAGTTGATTGGCATGAAACCAGTGTAGAATGCTATGGAGGTCCTGCTGGAGTGTACCATCAGTGACCATGGGGGAGGTGCTGGATGTGTAAAGGAGCATGTTGTCAGCATACATATGAGCATGCATGGAGACACAAGTGGAGGGCATGTCATTAAGGAAGATAGAGGAGAGGATAGGTCCCAGTGTGGAGCCCTGTGGGACCATGGCTAGGACAGGGAGAGAAGGGGCAGGAAAAGACTCCTCCCACCTGTACTAACTGTTAACAGCCCATGAGCTAGGAACAGAACCAGTCCACAGCTGGAACTGAGAGACCAACAGCACTCAGCTTATCCAAGAGGAGTGTGTACGATACTGAGTCAAAAGCTTCAGTGAGACTGATAAATATGGTTGTGATGATACATTCCTGAACCATCCCAGTGAGGATGGCATCAGTTACTCGCGGTATAGAGGAGAATGTTGTGGGGTGCTTCCTAAATGCAAACTGGAAGGAACAGATGAGGTTGAAAGAGGAAAGAAAGGCAGTCAGCCTGGAGTAGACAATACCCTGCTGCTGTTTTGCAAGACAGGGGGAGAGAGAGGCCAGAAGTTGCCACCACAGGAAAGGTCACCCCATTTGTGCAGAGGCAGAACCTTAACAGTTTTTCAGACCTGAGGGATAGCACTGAGAGAAACTGAGAGGTTCAGACGGTAAGAGAATAGAGAGGCAAGAGCAGGTGCTGAGATATGGAGATGTTTAGGGTCCAATCCATCATAGTTGGACTTGGCTGGGTTAAGTGATGTGGGGGCTAGGAGGATTTCATGAGGGGAGACAGGAGCAAAGTGGAAGCCCTCAATGAGGTGAGAATAGGGAGAGACAGCAGAAGACAGAGTGGAGAAGGACCAGAGAACAGGGCAGAGGGAAGTGTCCAGGTGGTAAAGAATGTATTAAAAAGAGCAGTGGCAGAAAGAGAGTCAGAGACTAGTGAGCCATCCACAGTGAGGACTGGGAGAACAGACTTGGAGGTTGGGTCAAATAGGGAGTGGATAACTCTCCAGAATTATTTTGGGGAACTAAGGTTTGGCTGGACATTTGATTTGAAGTAGATGGCCTTGGCAGTGTGCACTGCCTTTGTGTGCAAGAGTTCCTGATTGACCTATGTGTTAGGAAGTCAAGCAGGGAGTGTGAGAATTTGTAGCTTGCCCAAGCATTGTCATGGGACCTGCAAAAGTCAATTATGTTGTAAGTAATCCACAGATGGTGGAACCTAGTGACCCTAGACTTCCTTGGGGTGGGGGTGCTTGTTTGTCCCAGGTGTAATTAATTTTGGCAAAAAAGAGGGAATTTGCTAATTGAAAATAAAATAACAAAGCAGACAGCAGAAATTTGTGTGAAATACCCTGGTTACCTTCAGATAGCTCCAAAACCCTCTTAACAGTGGTAGCATGATATATTCTTGCAATGTTTTTTTAATGAAAAAAAGAAAAGTGCAAAGTAATATACTGTACCTGGGAAACAAAAACCCAGGGCAAGAGTACACAATGGGAGGGAGGTACTAGCAACAACAAAAATGGAAAGGGACCTGGGACAGTCATATCAGATGACTTAAAGGTAGGCAAGCAATATGAAAAGACAGTAAGGAGGGCTGGGGGATACTAGGATGCATAGGGAAAGGCATTACCAGTTGAAAGCAGGAAGTTGTCCCTCTGTACAGACAGTTGGTGAGACCCCATCTGGAATGCTGTGTGCAGTTCTGGAGACCACATTTCTGCAATGACATAAACAGGGTAGAGGCAGTCCAGATGAAGGCAACTAAAATGGTGCAGGGTCTGCACAAGAAGCCATTCAAAGAAAGACTAAAGGAGCCTAATATGTATACCCACGAGGAAAGGAGGGAGAGGGGTAACTTGATAGAAACATTTAAGTACCTCAAGGGAATCAACAAAGTCTAAGAGGGTAGCATCTTTCAGAAAAAGAGGTGCAAGAACAATGGGGCACAATTTGAAGATAGAGGGGGGACAGTTCAGGGGCAATGTGAGGAAGCATTTTTTCACAGAGAGGGTGGTTGATGCATGGAATGGCCTTCCTGAGGAGGTTGTGGGGTCAAAAACAGTGGGGGAATTCAAGAATGCATGGTACAGGCATAAAGCAATTCTAGTAGGGGGTAGGAAGAAGTAGGCAGTTGGTTAACTAGGATCTGTAGCTTATCCAATAGGTAGGGACATGGGCAGACATGGATGGGCCAAGCAGTCTTTATCTGCTGTCAAAATGTATGTTTCTGTGTAACATGTTTTCCTGAACTTGTGACAGCAGTAGCCTAACATGCAGTTCAATGAAACAGACTCATACTATTTGCCAGCAGATTAGGCCTTATGGTCTATCAAGTCTGCTCGAACCTAGATCCTTAGTTGGGTGCCGAGACCCTCCCATCCCTTGTGCTCCAGAAACCCCTATCATCCATCCCCACCCCCGGACAGGCCATCATCTGATACATCCACTTTCTGTGTCTGTCCCACCCTCTCTTAAAGCTCTCCACTGTGGATCTCTGAACCAGCTCACCAGGCAGAGCATTCCAAGGGTCCACCACCCTCTCAGTGAAAACCTCCTCCTCTTTCCCCTCACCCTTCCACCTTCCAACTTCAAACCATGCCCTCTGGTGATGCCTCCCTGCTTTAGTCTAAAGATCCCTCCACGTTAACCTATTTATTCCCTTGAGGTACTTGAAGACCTCAATCATGTCCCCCTGTCTCCTCTCTCCAATGAAAACAGGCAGAGCTCCTCAAGTCTGTCCTCGTAAGTCAAATCCTAGCCCTCGTATCATCTTTGTTGCCCTCCTCTGTACCCTCTCCAGGAGCTGTATGTCCTCTTCAAGTGTGGTCTCCAGTACTGTACACAGTACTCAAGGTGTGGTCTAACCAGTCCATTGTACAGCGGCAGAATCACTTCCTTGCTCCTAGAGGTGATCCCCTTGCGATGCATTCCAACATCCTGTTTGCCTTGCTAGCTGCTCTCCTGCACTGCTCAGTGTTATTCATACATGTATCCACCATGACCCTAGGTCTTTTCCCCTGTTGAGGCTTCCAGCACCTCCCTCCCAGGGTGTACCTGTGTTTAGGGTTTCCCCGACCAAGATGCAACACCTTGCACTTGGTGATATTGAAATTTAATTTCCATGTGTGAGCCCAGCTTTCCAGGGTGTCCAGGTCCTCTTGCAGGGCCAACCTCTTCTCCCTCAACTACTGCTCCCATCTTGGAGTCATCCAGAAGAGACTCATTTCACACCCTATACCATCCCTGATGTCTGATATGTATGCATTAAACAGGATTGGACCCAGGACTCGAGCCCTGTGGTACCCCACTACCAACCTCTGTAGGGTTTGAGAGCTCCCACAGCACTACTACTCTGAGTGCATCCAGCTATCCAGTTTTCAATCCATCTGACCATCAAAGGGCCTACTCCTAACCCCATCAGTTTCTCCACCAGACCATTGTGGGGACAGAGTCAACGCCTTGCTGAAGTCCAAGAATAATACATCCACAGGCTTACCTCTGTCCAGTTCTGATGTTACCCATTCATAGAACTCACAAGGTTGGTTTTACATGATCTACCTGGCACAAACCCATGCTGCCGACTATCCAGACCTCCCACCTCCTCCAAGTAAACCCCAATCGTTCCTTTAGTATACTCTCCATTAATTTTCCCACCACCGAGGTTAAACTGATGGGTCTATAGTTTCCTGGTACTTCCTTCTGACCCCCTTTATGGATTGGTACCACATGTGCCTCGCCAATCCCTAGGTACCCTCCCTGTCTCAAGTGACCTGTTGAAAAGCTCCGCCAGGGGTGCAACCAGTATGTCCACCAATTCCCATAGTACTCTCGGATGAATGCCATCCGGCCCAGGAGATTTGTCTTTCTTCAGGGCCTTGAGGGCAAACCACACCCTTTTGGTGGGGATGGCATCATCCGTCCCCTCCACCTTACTGGTCTTTTTATCCTTATCCAGATGTGACACCCCTGGGGTACCTTTCCCTCCCTTTTGCTCCATTCTGTTGCTCCCCTGATCCCACTCCCTGCCGCTTCTATCCCCTTTGTGCCTTGCTTTGTAGATATCCCATCCCCCTCCCTAGTGAACACAGAGGCAAAGTACTCGTTAAATACCTCTGCCTGGTCCCTCACCTCTTCCACCCACCCTCCTTCTGATCTCAATCTGCTGAGATGGCCCTTAGTTTTTCTCCTCTCCCCAATGTACCGGAAGAACCCCTTTTCCCCTCCATGTATCCCCTGTGCCAGCCATTGCTCTTTACTGGACTTAGCTCCCCTCACCATACGGGTGACTTTTCTAGATGCAAGCTGGTACATTTCCTTATCCCTATCCCCTCTTGTTGTTTTATATTTTTTGTAAGCCGCCTTCTTTTCTCTGACTGCTACCTGGACCTCACTGGACCACCAGCATGGTTTATGTGACCTTGCCCTTACGTTTCAACTTAGCGCAGATCCTGACTGCCTCATGAAGTCCCGTTTATGACCTCCCATCTCCTTTCCACACTTGTTGTTGAGGTAATCCCTTCAAGTGATCCTTGAGAATATTTCCCATGCCCATAAAGTCTGCCCCCCTGAAGTCCACTGCCAGTGTCCTAGATCTCACCCCCACCCCCCCAATGCTTATTTGAAACCAGACAGTATTGTGGTCACTCCCAGTCAGGGGGTCCTGTACAACCATGTCCCTTACCAGATCCCCATCTGCCAGAACCACATCCAGGACATGCCCTCCTTGTGGGCTCCATCACATGCTGTGTTAAGAACACATCCTGGAAGCCATCCAGCAGCCTCTGCTCCTTGGCCACCTTAGAGGACATGGTTCCCCAGTTTGTACCTGGCATATTAAGGTCCCCATCAACACCACTCTTCCCTTTGGACCACACTGGGAAATGATGTTGTCCAGCAAACCATCCTCTAGAACATCACTCATCCCGGGGCCTATATACTACTCCCAGCTTGACCTTATCTCCTGCTGGGGATGGTAAGGTGACCCATAAGGCCTCCATTTCCTCTGCCTCTTCTACCATAGCAATTTCTATGTCATCTCTAATGAACATAGCCACTCCACCCCTCTGCCCTCCTTTCTATCCTTCCTAAGCATAGTGTACCCCGCATATTTAGGTCCCAGTCATGGTTTTGTTGGCTCACGCTTCTGACTGCCGCCATCCACCCCCCCGAACAGCATGGCCTGGAACTCTGGCAACTTGTTTCCCAAGCTCCTGGCATTTACTAACACTAACCCCACCCTTATCCCTGATCCTTTTGTCGAACCCCACCCAGATTCCTTATACTTCCATCCTCCCCTGCTCCTCCTGAAACCTCCACCTCCAGTCTGTTTCCTCCCCTTGGGCTTGAAGGCTACTCCTCTTGAGGGGAGGGCTTTGGTCAGCCCCTCCCTTATCCCTTCCCCTTTACAAGTTTAAACCCCACCTCAGCAATAAATCAAGCATAAAGACAGTCTCATCCCAATCAAAAATCAAATACAATTTTAGTGAGCATACTGGTAATGTTCAGAAATAGATGAAAAAAAGCATTTGTTAATGCCTAACTTTGTCTTGCTGGTGTTGGTATTGGTAGTGCAAGAGTTAGAGAGATGCATAATAGGAATAGCAGTGAAGTATAGAACCGATGTCAACCCTTCCCCACCCTGTAGAGAGTGACAGGCATTCGGGTGTGATTTGGATCGCTGGCCATAACGCTCATGTCATTTCACCTCACCCTACCCTGCAGAATCTGACAAGTGTCACATTGTGCCTTGGGGTCATCTGGCCTTATGCTCACCCCATTTCCTAAGGAGGTACATTGAGATGGGTGCAACATAGGAGAATGGATTGAATTTTGGGGCTGATGAGTCCAAGACACACCTTGATGCCTGTTAGTGGCCGCAGGGTGGAGGTGGAGGGTCAGTGGTGTGAGTACTACAGCAGACAATCCAAAGACACACCCCTGATGCCTGTTAGTCTGTACAGGGTGGGATGTAATGGTTAGAAACACTAACACCCTGGGCATTTGTTGGTATTTGCACTCCAAATTTTAAAACATGGCCTTTTGGTGACCCCACCTCATGAAAGCATTTTGGACCTTTGCTCATGAACAGTGTCCCTGTGATTTTGTTAATCTGTCTTGAAAGTTGATTTCCCACAGTGACCGCACCATTCTGCACCACATTAAAATGTCACCTGCACCATTGATAAGGAGGCGTGAAGAGATGGCAATGTTGAAAATCTGGAGTGAAAATATAAAACATTCTTGAAGTTACAAGTTTGTGTGAAAACTGCGCATTGCACGCTCGTAACACAGTCATTTAGTGGAATTATTTTACCAGATTTTGAACATACACATTTTGGGACCTCTCCTCATGAACAGTGGCACTATGATTATCTTAATCTGTCCCGAACGTTGATTTCCCACAGTGACCACACGATTATGCGCCAGATGTGCAAAACTACATTTGGGCAGGATGTGACAAATGACAGCTGTACTGTTCATAAGAAGATGTGCAGAAATGACAATGTTGAAAATCTGAAATGAAAATATTACAAATTCTCAAAGTTACGACTGTACGTGCACACTGCGCAAAGCATGCTTGTAACATAGTCATTTTATGACATTTTCCACCAAATTTTCAACATAGGCATTTTGGAACCTCTGCTCATGAACAGTGTTACGGTGATTTTCTTACTCTGTTCTG
The DNA here is from genome assembly GCA_016271365.2 of Neoceratodus forsteri. Taxonomy (NCBI): domain Eukaryota; kingdom Metazoa; phylum Chordata; order Ceratodontiformes; family Ceratodontidae; genus Neoceratodus; species Neoceratodus forsteri. The sequence goes on from CM057450.1 coordinate 875,813,761, forward strand.
AACTTTGTTTTCCTACAGCGACTGCACCACTATGTGCCAGATGTGCGAAAACACATATTGGTAGGATGTAGAAAATGACAGCTCTACTATTCATAAGGAGGTGTGAAAAAATGGCAATGGTGAAAATCTGGAGTAAAAATATTAAAAATGATTGAAGTTACGAGCGTGTGTGGAAAGTGCACAGTGCACACTTGTAACACAGTCATTTTATGTATGTTTGTCACCTAATTTTCAACATAGGCATTTTAGGACCTCTACTCATGAACAGAGTCACTATGATTTTCTTAATCTGTCCCAAACACTGATTTCCCACAGTGGCCGTGCTATTATGCGCGGGAAGTGCAAAAACACAATTCAGCCAGGATGTGAAAAATGACTGCTGTACTGTTCATAAGGAGGTGTGAAAAAATGGCAAGGTTGAAAATCTGGAGAGAAAATATTACAAATTTGCGAATTTACGAGGGTGCGTTGAAACTGTGCAATGCATGCTTATAACACAGTCATGTAATGGACTTTTGTCACCAGATTTTCAACATAGGCATTTTAGGGCCTCTGCTCATGAACAGTGTCACTGTGATTTTCTTATTCTGTCCCAAACACTGATTTCCCACAGTGACCGTGCTATTCAGCGCCGGAAGTGCAAAAACACATTTCTGCCAGGACGTGAAAAATGACAGCTGTACCGTTGATAAGGAGGTGTGGAAAAATGCCAATGTTGAAGATCTGGAGTGAAAATATTACAGATTCATGACATTACAAGCATGTGTGAAAACTGCATAACGCACGCTCATAAACTAGTCATTTTTTCAATTTTTTTCACCAGATTTGCAACATAGACTTTTTGACAGCCCACCTCATGAACTGTGGCACTGTCATTTCATTAATAGATCCCAAAAGGCGATTCCATGCAGTAACCGCAAAATCACCTTTTGGGACCGTATAATGCTATGACAGTGACTGAATTCATAAGGAGGGGTCCCAATAACCCCATGTTGAAAATGTGGTGCCAAAATTCCCACAAATGCCCGAGATATACACCAAAGTTGAAAAAACCCTATTTATGCCATTATACAGCTTACCGGTATTTCTTCAGTTCACTGTCAGCTTTGAAGAGTGCAGATGTGTTCCCGGTCCACCGAAGATCATCGCACCAGGCTCCACAGGTAAGTATGGGGTGAGGGTGTGTGTGGGGAGGTGGGGTTCAGAGAGGGTGGGCGCAGGTTGGGGGAAGGGGCCTCAGACTGTTTTCTACTTCACAGGTTAAAAATAAAATGTAAACATCGTAGGAAGGTTTTTCTTTTGACAGGTACATATGGCATGCTAGGGTGGACTCGCAGTGTGCCACCTGCATGTTTTGGGGTGGGGAACTGGAGCCGATGGGGATTGGGCACCCCCATCGGCAAATAAAAAAGGGTGTTTGGTGGGGGTTGGGAAATGATGCTGAGGGGGATTGGGCACCCCCTTGGCAAACAACTGGCACAGGTCATGATGCCAATGAGGATTGGGCTCCTCAATCTGCAAATGAACTGGGGAAGGGGATGTGATGATGCCGACGGGGGGATTGGGCACCCCTGATGTCAGCTTTTCTGGGGACTGTGAGAGGTGGATGGCACAGCCTCCACCATGTCTCATAGAAATGTTACACCAGGGAAGGCATGCCCTGCAATGAGGTGGAGCTCCCTCATTGCAGCAGCTTAAATGTTTCAAGTTGGTGGCATGCTTTGCAACTGCTGTCATAGACAGTGTGCAATCTCATTCATGCCACACAGCCAACCCCAAAAAAGCAGTGACACCACTGGCCACAACATGACCGCACCTCCAAAACCTGCTCATCCACTTCAAGCAACCCCGATATGTTGTCTGCACTGCGTCTGCAAGACAACATAAAAAGGAGAGAATTTACGACTTTGTCAGGTCATTATTATATAATGTATGGTGGGCCCTTATTACTAACTGAACTCAAGCAGGTTGCAACCTTGTTATGCCATCATTATATCATCACTCTTTTTTTAACCCTTCTTGAGTATGTCATATCAATGGTATAATAAAACAGAATGCTCACAACATTCAATGTTCTGCTTTGAGAAAAATGTTTAAAATGTTGGTATTGAATTGATTTGTGCCAGGCTGGGCCGATGAATAGTGTTGGGAAGAACACACAATAAACATTGTTGAGGAATCTTCCTGCTTGATTTGCGACTGCTTAGGGTAAGAATTACTCAGAAAAGTAATTAAATCTGCGATTACACAATCTTGGTAGCCCATACACTATAAAATATAATGTATGGTCTTGGGTTAATAACCGCACTGAAAACACTTCTGGAGGTTGCCATGACATCTGAAAACTTCTCGAGCTACGCTCGTGAGATTTAAATGATGTCATGACAGTCTCTCAAAGTGTTTACAGACTGGTTATTAACCAAAGACCATACTTTATATGCCATGTTATTTTGCATAGCCATGTAACCAAGGGCAAGTCTGTCGCAATCTCATGAGACTTGGTGCAAAGTGGGAAACAGGGTCAGAAAGCAAAAATAAGAAAATGGAGATCTCCACTCTGAAAATGGAGGCACTGTATGCATTTTTGTTTAAAGTCAGTAAACCAAGCTGTAGTCCATCCTTCTTCTTAGTGAATATTACTTGTTCAATATTTCTACCATACATCTATTGTTCTCTACCCACTCAGTCCCTTGTCTCCATTTAACAATACATTTATTCATGCTCCTTCTTTCCCAGATATACCAAAAAAAGGTTTTGCAATGTTCCTTGACTCTATCCGTATGGTTTGAATTGACCTTAGGAAATGACATGCCCTCTTGTGAAACTGTGGTTCTGAACTTTAGTAGGTCAGATTTTGATCAGACGAGAAAAAGAGTCAGAGAACAACTGAATGGTGTAAATCAGATAAAGGGGGGTAGAGAACAGATGGGGTAAATTGAAGAGCTAGTGTACTGCCTAAACCTAATATTAATTTTTAAAAGCAGTCAGCTATTACTGTTTATATCTGAGATACTTTTTTCTTTTCCCTTTAGTAAATTAGAAGTTTTTTTTACTTCATGTTGCTAGGTGTTATGTGTGGAAGAGCACTCTGCCTGGCAGCTGACATCTCTAGATTTGTTCCTTCCATTATATAGTCAGCATAATGACCTAACTGACTATGACATCAGAGCTGGTCAGGAATAGACATGCAGTAGCTGACAGCTCAGTCACCTGTGATATCACCAGCAGTGAGGACACAGTGCCGGCGATGTAATGGGAGGAATAGAACTAGATATGTCAACTGCCAGGCAGAGTACTATTCTTCACATCCAGCATAATATCATCACATGGAAAACTTTCTAATGAGCAAAAGGAAAAAGAAAAATATTTCAGTAATACAAAGTTACAGCAGACAACTTATTAAAATGTGTAACATTTTCCAGCCTATTATTGGTTCAACTAGCTCTTCAAAGGGTCCCTTCTAGAAGTGACCAAGTCTTGCATATGGAAGGTCACAAATGGTAACAAGTATAAGAAACTGTACTGATCTGGTTCTCAAAAGAAGTCAAGGAGACAGTGAGGGCAAAGTAAGAGCCTTCAAAAGGTACATGAAGACACAAGTGGTGGAAGACTGGGTGGTATACTAAAGCAAACTGAAAGAGGCCAAGGGGTGGTAAGGAGAGCAATGACAGACACAGATCTGTGAATTGCAGAGGTTGTCAAGGGAGGGGAAAAGTAATCCTTCCAGTACATTAGGGAAAAAAGGAAGATGAAGGGAAATTGTTAAGATAACAAAGGGGGAGGAAGTTGAGGATGACAAGCAGAAGACAAATGTTTTAAATAACTATTTATGCTTGGAATTTATGATGGAGGATGACAGGCCTCTACTGAAGAGGGGGCTAAGGCATCCACATAGGGTTTCAGGAAATACAGGAAGAAAGGGACTCACTTTCCTAAAAGTAGACAATTCTCTGGCCCAGACAGTTACACCTGAGAGCACTCACGGAATTGGCTATAAAACTGGCTGCACCTTTGGTTGAGCTACTCAATTGCTTACTACAATCTGGTGCAATTCAGAGAAACTGGAGAACTGTGGACATGGTCCCACTCCATAAGGAAGGGGACAGGAAGGATCTGAGCAATCACAGACTGCTGAGTCTTACTGCCACTGTAGATAATCTAATAGAGACCCTGATCATCGAAAGCCTGGTGACTGAGGAAAATGGGCTGTAGGATAGTAGGCAACATGGTTTTGTTGCACAGTGGTCATGTCAGACCAACCTGATTGTGTTCTTTGACTGGGTTCCAAGGGCAATGGATAGAGGACAGACAATAGATTTACTTTACTTTGATTTCAGCAACGCCTTCACTTCAGTCGCACAGAAGAGTGCCCTTGCCCCAGCCAACATAGCCATCCTGTTCTATTCACTTTTCCCACCCCTTCCACCTTGTTGTCTGCCCCTCCTACCTCCATCCTACCATCCTCTGTGCCCCCCTTCCCTCTGACCTTATTCCCACCCTGCCTGTGCCACTATCTTTACTTTCCTTGCTGGCCTTGTAATTCTACTTCCCTCACGTGGCACTATCTTGTTACCCAGTGCTAACCATTTATTTAACTCCTAGCCTTAGTGTGCCTAGGTATACATGATGTAAATATAATTGTTCTATTTTCCTCTCATGGATTATTCATGTGTTTAATGCATATTACTTTGTATTGGCTTGTGTAATGTCCCTGTTGTTAATCAGGACCTCCTTGTAAATGAGCCTGCTCAACAGAGTTTTTTCCTGCCAATAAATTTGAACTTGAATTTGAAGAGGCTGCTGATGAAGAAAGAGGACTTGGAAGTGGAGAAGGAGTAAGTCAGGTTGGTAGGAAACAGGCTGTGGGGAACGCAGAAGAAGATGGTATTAAAAGGGGTCAAATCAGGGGACAAGGGGATCAAGAGAGGAGTGCCGCAGTGCTCATTCCTGGGCTCTGTCCTATTCAATATCCTTATCAGTGACATAATAGTACATATAAAGGATGAGATGCGCCTCTTTCCAGATGTCACAAAGCTATGTGGCATGGTGGATAGTGAAATGGGGGTAAGAGAGCTGTAGAGGGAAGGATTTGGAAAGATGGGAGAGGTGGTCAGAAATATGGTAACTGAGATACAACACCAAGAAGTGCAAGGTGATGTACTTAGGGAAGAGGAATCCATGTGTCTGGTTGCAGAGCAAATCAGGGGACATTTTACAGTTGGTTGAGCAAGCTTTTGTTCTCCCTCCCCTGAAACAGTTAACACCTGAAGCTCAGCTGTGGGGAGGGACTTGTTTTAATCTAGAAGAGCAGTGAGTTTTAGCTGCCAGCAACAGCATTATTTGTGTCTGACTGTGAATCAAATTGGGACATTTTGGAGTTGGTTGAGCAAGTTTTTGATCACCCTACCACCAGAAACAGTTGCACCCAAAGCTCAGCTTTAGGGGAGGGATTTGTTATAGCCAGAAGACCTGTGAGTTTTACAAACCAGTAGCAGCATTGTTTGTGTCTGACTGCAGAGCAAATCAGGGGACATTTTGGAGTTGCACAAGCATAGAAACATAGACTTAGATGGCAGATAAGGACTACTTGGCCCACCTAGTCTGCCCTTTCCCTATGTATTGGATAAGCTGAAGATTCTAGTTAACCAACAGCCTAATTCCTCCTACCCTTCACTTTAATTGCCTTATGTCTGTCCCATGCATTCTTGAATTCCCCCACTGTTTTTGACCCCATGAACTCCTTAGGAAGGTGGTTCCATATGTCCTCCACCTTCTCTGTGAAAAAATACTTTCTGATGTTGCCCTTGAGCCGTCCCACCCCTATCTCCAAACTGTGCTCCCTTGTTTTTGCACATGTCTTTCTCTCAAAGATGCACCTGTCTTGAACTTTGTTGATTCCTTTGAGATACTTGAAAGTTTCTATCATATCCCCTCTTCTTCCTCCTTTCCTCAAGGGTATACATATTAAGCTCTTTCAGTCTCTCCTCATATGGCTTCTGTTGCAGACCCTGCACCATATTAGTTGCCCTCCTCTGGACAGCCTCCATCCTGTCTATGTCCTTGCAGAGATGGGGTCTCCAGAACTGCATGCAGTACTCCAAATGGGGTCTCGCCAACTGTCTGTACAGAGGGATAACAGCTTCTTGTTTTCTACTGGTGATGCCTCTCCCTATGCATCCCAGTATCCCTCCAGCCCTCCTTATTGCCTTCTCACATTGTTTGCCTACCTTAAGGTCATCTGATATAACTACCCCGAGGTCCTTTTCCATTTTTGTTGTTGTTAGTGCCTCCCCAACCCATTGTGTACTCTTCCCCTGGGTTTTTGTTTCCCAGGCGCATTACTTTGCACTTTTTTGCATTGAATCTAAGCTGTCATACCTTTGATAATTCCTCCAACCTTACCAAGTCCCTTCTCATCTTTTCCACCCCCTTGTGTATTAACCATACCTCTCAACCTTTTGTCCCCCAAATGTGGAACATTGCCTGTCAAAATGTGGAACAAATTGGCAAAATGTGGAACACTTAATCAAATCTTTACCTAAGAAGCTCCAAACACTGTTAAAATGTAACATTTGTGTTCAGAAAATCTGTTATTAATTGAATAATATCTTTATTGCATTATTTACTATGGATTTTTGCTTTAAAATGCTGACTTTGAATGTGGAACAAGTCCTCACAATGTGGAACAGGGAGCTTTTGTGAAGTAAAATGAGGGACGTTCCTCATAATGTGGTACAGTTGAGAGGTATGGTATTAACCCTGCTGCAGATTTTTGTATCATCTGCAAAGAGGCATACTTTTCCTTCCAGCTACTCTGCAATGTCTCCTATAAAGACATTAAAGAGGACCAGTCCCAGTACTGAACCCTGCAGTATCCCAATAGTAACCAGCCTTTCTTCAGCGTGTACTTCGTTTAATATTATGCTCTGCATCCTGTTGGTCAGCCAATTTGTTACCCAGGCCATCACCCTGGGACCCACTCCCAGGGTGGCTAACCTGTTTATTAATCTTTTGTGTGGGACTGTGTGAAATCCCTTGCTAAAGTCTAGGTAGCCCATATCTACAGCCCCTCCCTGGTCTACTACTTTGGTCACTCAGTCAAAGAAATCTATTAAATTTGTCTGACATGACCTTCCTGCTGTGAATCCATGCTGCCTTAGGCCCTGTGCCCTGCTGGACTCTAGGAACTAAATAGTTCTTTCTTTCAGAAGTGATTTCAACATTTTCCCTACCACTGAGATTAAACTAACAGGCCTGTAGTTGGCTGCCTCTGCCTTGCTCCCACTTTTGTGAAGAGGAATCACATCTGCCCTCCTCCAATCCTCAGGTACCACACCATCCTCACATAGTTTGCTAAAAAGGGGAGTCAGTGACCTCACTAGGTCACTCCTTAGTTCTTTTACAATTCTGGGGTGAATCCTGTCAGGCCCCATTGCTTTGTCCACCCTGAGTTTTAGGAGTTCTGTCAGTACCCTTTCTTCTGTGAATGGACTGTTATCGACCCCCCTGTCCAGAGTGCTTCTATTGCTTCTTTTGTGAATACTGAGTAAAAATATTTGTTCAGTATCTCTGCTTTTCCACTGTCATCATCTGCCCACCTCCTCTACCATTTGATAAGCCTCACTATCCCTTCCTCGGTCTTCCTTCGCTCCCTGATGTACCTATAAAAGGTTTTATCCCCCTTCTTAACCAAGTTGGCTATCTTTTCCTCAGTTTGGGTCTTTGTTATTCTGACTGCCTTCCCCGCTTCCTTCTGCTTTAACTGGTACAGCTCTCTGCCCTGCTCATTCTGCGATTCCTTATACTTCCTGAATGCTATCTTTTTCTCCCTAACCTTTCCCACCACCTATTTTGAGAACCATAGTTGTTTTTTACTTCATTTTGTTTTGTTTATTTGCTTCACACAAAGACTTGTTGTCTCTGGGATGGCAGTTTTGATTTTCTCCCATTGTTCTTCTACCCCTCCTTTCTGACCATTTGCTAGTGCATTCTAGGCACTCACCCATTTTGTCAAAATCAGCCCTCCTAAAGTCCAGTACTTTTGTCCTTGTATGGCTTAACTCTACAGATGTGTTTATCATGAACCACACTGTTCAGTGGTCATTAGTTCCCTGAAGGCTACCCACTTCTAAATCTGTGATCCTGTCACCATCTCCATTTGAGAGTACCAGGTCTAAGACTGCTACCCCCCCCCCGCTGAGTGGGTTCCAACAATAGCTGTCTGAGGCATGCCCCCTGCAGCAAGCTGTGCTGCCACTTCCCTCAGAAACAATTAGCACCTAAAGCTCAGCTTTAGGGAAATGTTTTGTAGTAGCACAGAAGAGCACTGAGTTTTAGCTACAACAGCACTATGTGTATCTGACTGCAGAGCAAATCATGGGACATTTTGGGAGTTTTCGTTCCAAACTATCAGGCTTTGTTTAGCACGAAAAGGAAGGGGAGTCATTTTTAGGTGACCTCTGAGCTGGGACATCATGTGACCACAATCTGCCACTGAGAGGAAATTAGGAAGCAGAGACTCCTGCCTTAAAGACTTCCTCCCAATGCATCCCAGCACACTCATGTCCCAGTGCATAAGTGGCACACAGCAGGAGTGGAACTTTAGCCTTGACAATATCTGCAGGGCATTCACAGATAGTCCATAGTCCACATGACACTCTGCAGTGGGGACACCAAACAAATTTGTTTCTACTGATTGGATATTCCATCTGGCAAGGGTAAGTCCACTAAACATCAGTTATCCCAACAACTACTACAGTAAGATAAATGCATAGATAGCTGTGTTGAGAAAAGAGGATAACACTGATTCATATCTGGCCTAAATTGCTAACTTGGTGTAACTGCATTGAATTTGCTTGTACTATACCATAGCCTTTCCCCATCTAGGTGAACCCCTATATAGGTAACCCATGTTGTTAGGTGTGCTTGTTAAGACCACCTGAACTGTGCCATAGCCTTACCCTATGTAGGTGACCTCTGTATAGGTAACCCATGTTGTTAGGTGTGCTTGTTAAAACCACTTGTACTGTGACCCCTATATACAGTAGTTAGCCTGTGTTGTTAAGTGTGCTTGTTGGGTTTGGTTGTGTTGTACCATAGCCTCGCCCTATCTCGATGATCCCTATTTTAAGTTAGCCTGTGCTATATAGCAAGTGTGGCAAGTATTCTAGTAACAATTGCTTCCCTTTCTGGGTTACTATAGATAGGGAAGGCCAACCTGGTTCTAGCAAAAGGGTAGAGGAGAAGTGGTTAGTATTAGAGCTCTCAGAGTTATGACACGGATCATTACATGGATGAGGGTCAGTGAGTCACAATTCAGGTGCAGAGATTGTGGGGCACTCTTCTCCACAGTAACACTCTGGAGGAGGGGTTACTACACCTTCTGCAGGGACTTTGCAGAGCTCCATGCTTAGCTGGTAGCAGTGAGGGAAGAGATAGCTCTCCTGTGGCAGCAGCTCTGCTGCAGCCCAGCCCCCCCCCCCCGGAGGCCCACTGGTCCACGGGGGGAGAGTGATGGGAAGGAGGAGAGGGAAAAGTAGCAGGGGCAGCAATATGTAGTTCTCTACATTCACGCTCCAGGCACTCAGAGGCATTCAAAAGCTACAAAAAGTCAAAAACCACTATGTTTTAAAAAATTTGTAATCATTTTTATTTAATAAAGTACAAAATACACTGTTTACAGTGATGCAAAAGTGTAGACATTGAGAATAATGTATGGACAACCATACACAATAAGGCTGTGTTTCCATCAAGGGGTTGAGATGACAGCACATGGACCTCGGGAGCGAAACTTGAGAGTTCCAGTCAGTCATCTCAGCCCCAAAATGGAAACACATGCCGAGTTGCATGTGGTTGCCCATATTTTATTTTATGTAGTATATGGTTTTGTACACAGAACTCACAGAGTGTTACCTCCCTAAATAAAAACAAATGAAATCAAAAATAACTTGCCATTTCTTTGTTCTGTTTTATGATTGAAATTCAATTTATAGACATTTATTAGTTAAAAGGTACAAATTTGGGCACTGGGTGGTTAGTAATCAGCTAGGTGCTGTGTGAATGAGGAATTTAAACATTTTATGACCTTTGAACTGTGCTGAACAACTGCTTGGAATGTGCACAACAGCATCCTGGAATGCACATAACCATTTAGAATGTGCACAACAAGGTTTTTGAGCAGGCTGATTGTTATACAGAACAAAGACAACCACATACTATAGCACAAAAAGCACCGAGACAGTACATAAACACTGGTATCATAGAAACATTAGAAACATAGAATTTAATGGCAGATAAGAACCGCTTGACACACCTAGTCTGCCCATTTTCCCTACTTACTGTAACACCACAAGCCCATTTGATCTCCAGCATTACGCCACCTTTCCTTACCACTAAGTTTCCCGTATGCCTATCCCATGCATTCTTGAACCCAGTTACTGTTTTTGCCTCCACCACCTCCACTGGGAGTCTGTTACAGACATCAACCACTCTTTCTGTGAAGTACTTCCTCACATTTCCCCCTGAGTCTACCCCTTCCAGCATCATAGCATGACCTCTTGTTCATGAGCATCTTCTTCTGAAAAATGCTTCCCTCTTGAACCTTATTATACCAGTGAGGTATTTGAAAGTCTCTATCATATCCCCCCTCTCCCTCCTTTCCTCCAGGGTGTACATATTGAGGTCCATTTTTCTCTCCTTGTAGGGCTTCTGATCCAGACCCTACACCATTTTATTTGCCCTCCTCTGGACTGCCTCTGCTCTGTCTATGTCCTTCCAGAGATGTGGTCTCCAGAACTGGACACAGTACTCTAGATGAGGTTGTATCAGTGATCTATACAGCAGTATCACAACCTCCCTCTTTCTGCTGGTGATACCCCTCCAAATGCACCATAGCATCCCACTAGCTCTCCCCACTGCCTTGTCACACTGTTTGGCCACCTTTAGGTAATCAGATATGATTACTCCCAGGTCTCTTTACTGTTTGGTGGTTGTCAGTACCACTCCCCCATTTTATACTCTGCCCCTGGGTTTCTGTGCCCCAGTTGCCTGATTTTGCACTGCTTCACACTGAAACTTAGTTGCCACACTCTTGACCACACCTCAAGCTTTCTTAGATCTCTATTCATTTTTCCCTTCCCCATGGATTATCTACCATATTGCAGATCTTAGTGTCACCTGCAAAAAGGCATACCTTCCCTTCTAGCACCTCTGCAATGTCACTAATAAAGACAATGAAGAGGACCGTTTCCAGCACTGATCCTTATGGCACCCCACTGGTCACCCTCCCTTTCTTAGAGTGAATTCTGTTTACCACCACCCTCTGTCACCTGTCCCCCAGTCAATTCCTTACCCAGTTTACCACCTTTGGAACCACTCCCAGGCTGCCCAGCTTATTTAGGAGCTCCTATATGGAACCGTTTTGAAGGTTTTACTGAAATCTAGGGAGCCCACATCAACCACTCCACCCTGATCTAATTCCCTGATCACCCAGTCAAAGAAATCTATCAGATTTGTTTGACAGAACCTCTCTCCAGTAAATCCATGTTGCCGCACATCTTGTAAGCCACTGGATTCAAGACATTCCACAATCGTTTCAATCAGTAGTGATTGCATTAATTTCTCTAACACTGAAGTCAGGCTGACTCCCTGCTACCACTTTTGTGAAATGGGATTACATCTGCCCTCCTCCAGTCCTCTGTAACCACTCCCGTCTTCAAAGAGTGGTTGAACAGGACTGTCAGAGGTGCAGCCACCACCTCTCTGAGCTCTCTCCATATCCTTGGATGCATCCCATCTGGCCCCATTGCCTTATCCACTTTTAAATTTGTGAGTTCCTTCAGGAATATCTTGTCAGTAAATGGAATAGTGTCCACCTCCCTTCCTTCGATGCTTCTGTCATGTATCTGTGTGTGTGACAAGCTGGCCTATGGTAGATGGAGAGGCAACATGCTGGGTTTAAAAGTTCACAGAAGAAAATGTACTTTTATTGCTTCAAATGTAAGTTATTGTTCTAGAAAAGCATAATCAGGCAGTTCAACTTCTCCAGCCTGGTCAGATAACATAAGGTTAACACAAAACAGTTATTTCAAGCTGACTTGACAAAAGGAATCTTTGAACCACCTATGTGGGCCAGTAGTTTTTTCAATATACAGTCTCAAACAAAACATAAATGGTTTGTGGGCCAGCAGTTTTGAATGCAGTCTCAAATCAAACATAAATGGTTTGTGGGCCAGCAGTTTTGAATGCACAGCCTCAAATCAAACACAAACAGTTTTCCCTTTTAACCTTATTTGCAGGCTGTTATTAACAGTACATTCCACTCATTGTTTTTAGCCCAGCTGGCTAGGCTGATCCTTTACCTCGGGACTCTCTGCTCTTGAAATGGTCTCTTTCTCAGCAACAGGTTTCAACTTCTCCACAAAGGCTCTTTCCAATAATTAATCATTCTCCTTGGCTTTCTGCTCTGGTTCCTGTCTTACATTCCACCCTCCATCTTGCAGGGTTCTCTGCCTAGGAGTATGTCCTCACTGCAGCAGTTTCCAGATTCTAACTGACACCTTGCTGGATTCTCCCTGCCTTTTTGCAATCCCTCTAATTAGGAACAACTGGGGAGGAACCCCCCCCCCTTGCCTGTTCATTGTGCATTCTCTGCATTTCCTCGGCCTCAAACAAGATGTTAACCTCTTGTTTCCCAGTGTACTGTTTACACTATCAAAGTGTGCCATCACCTTCCCTTCCTCTGTGAACACTGAACAAAGCATTTGTTCAGGATGTCTACTTTCCTGGTCCCCCCCTATACCTCAGCCCCTTCCCTCCTTAGCCTTACAATCCCTCCCCTGGTCTTTCTCTTTTTGCTTACAAACTTGAACAATGTCTTGTCCCCTTTCTTTACTGCATTTGCTATTTTCTCCTCTGTTTGCACATTTGCACTCCTGACTGCTTTCCATGCCTTCTATTGCTTATCCTGATATACTTTCCTATCCTTCTCCCTCTGTGCCTCCTTATACCTTCTGAATGCTAACTTTTTTGCCCTTATCTTCCCAGCCACCTCTTTTGTGAATCATAGTAGTATTTTTTCATCTTGCTTTTGCTTACTTGCCTGATGCAGAGCTTTGCTAGTTTCACTATCCCTCCACTTCACCCAAGTCCTCCCTCCTCCCACCACCAGAGTATCCCTGGGGCATTCCCTCATCTTTGTAAAATCAGCCCTTCTATGTCCAGGACCCTCTTTTTTGTGTGATTCAATTCTGTCAAAGTCCTTATATTGATCCACACCCTATGGTGATCACTAGTCCCCAGGTGGCCACCCACAGTGGTGTCTGCAATACTGTCCCTATTGGTGAGTACAAGGTCCAGTATTGCTCACACATAAGTGGGCTTTCTTGCTAGTTGCCTGAGGACCCCCCCAGAGGGAATCCAGGATGTCCCTGCTCCTAGATGAAGCTGCAGCTGCGATGCTCTTATCTACATCCAGCAGATTAAAGTCCCCCACCAACTGCACCTCCCCCTTATTTGCCATCTTTTGGATGGCTTCCACCAGAACCATATCTATCCCCCCCCCATGATGGAGGTCTGTAGATCATGCCAGTGTGAATAGCGTCTCCATTCGCCATCTCTAGAGTGACCCACAGCACCTTCACCACCTGCCTGTATTCCTTGTATCTTTGTTGCTTAAGAGCCACCCTTCCCCCTTCCCCCTTTCTTACCCACCCCATCCTTCCTGAAAAGAGTATACCTGGTATGGCAATATACCAATCATGATTCACATTGCACCATGACTCAGTAATGGCAACAATGTCCAGGTCAGCCTCTGCCATAATGGCCACTTGGTCCAGGATTTTATTTCCTAGGCTTCAAGTATTTGCACACATGGCCTTCCAAATTCTACTACCACTCTGTTTGTCAACCCTCTATTTTCCCTTTAGCCTTCTCTCCTTAACCCCCCCACCCTCAGTCCCATCTCTCTTCATTTCTACCATTTTGTTTTTCTTGTTATTCGGTACCCTTGGAGATTTCCCTCTTTTAGGGTTCTCCCTACTGACTACTCCAACTAGCAGAAAGGGACAGTTTATGTCTCCCTGCTTCCTTCCACCACCCCCATCAGCTTGTTTAAATGCTCACCAATGTAACATTTAAACCATTCACTGAGGACTATGGCTCCCCTCCTAGATGGATGCAGGTCATCTCCCCTCTATAGTCCCTCATCCCTCCAAGTGGAATGCCAGTCCCCAATGTAGCTGAACCCCTTCTCTGTGCACCACTCCTTCAACCATGAGTGGAAGCTTCTGGCATGGAGTACCCTGTCCTCCCCCCTCCATCATAGGCAGACAGGACCTCAGAAAAGATCACTAAATGTGTTACCTGCTTAAGACCCCTCCCCACCTCCCTGAACTCCTCCTGCACTATCCTAGCCTCATCCATAGCCAGGTCATTAGTCCCTAGGTGACAATGACATCCAGCTCTCCCTCCCATTTTGCTGCCATAGCAATCCTCAGGATCTGCTTCCCATTCTTCTGAGCCATGGCACTGGGTAGGTACCTAACCTCCCTTCCCCTTCTCTTCTGGTTCCCAAATCATCTATAGCCCCTCACAATGGAGTTCGCCACCAGGAGTTACTTCTTCCTCCTTGGGGTCCTCTGCCACCCTCCCTTGGGGTCTCCACTATGGAGGACACCACATCCTCCCTGTTCACTATGATGGGTGTCTCCATTGGACAGTCCCATACTGCCAGAGTGGTGTAGAAATTATGTAGTGTTCCATATGGGGATGTGCCTCTGATGCACCACTATCACCCTCACCTTTTCTGAGCCCATCATAGTCCTGCCACTCCTCCTCCTTGGCATACTTTGAGGCAGAGGTGGCAGACTTGGTGGTGCCTGGGTGGGGAGGAGGCCCCCCACTAAATCCTAGCCAACTCTGCCTGGAGTCTAACAACCTCCCTCCCTCAGCCCAGAGAGGTGCACACAAATGGGGCAGCACTGCAGTCTCCAGTAAGTCACCCTGAAAACTGCCACCCCTCAGCCACTGCACTGCACCACACCACTCCCAGCATATCTGTTTTCTACTGAGCCTGTTTTTATTTACTTCTTTAAACCCTTTTTTACCCCTACCCTAAATAGGGTGTTTCATCTATTCACAAATTTTTCATAACCCTAACTCTTCTCACTCCCTTTGCTGTGTGTGAACCACAACAGGAGTTTAACAGGAGTCTTATCACAGTTGCCAGGTAGAACTTCCTAGTTCCCTACTTCCTCCAGTGGATGCCTGCTGAATCCAGGCACCTGTTTCACTCCTTCACTGTTCCCCAGCCTCCCTGCTGAAGTGCAGTGTGTCCATCTGCCAGCTGCCTCATTGGGCTGACTCTGGTGGGTAGACTTGAAGGTCCTTTTTTGCATTGGTCCTTTGCATGGGGGGACACTTGGTGACGTAGTCCCTAAGAGTGTTCTTTCTTTGCTACCTAGTTCCCAGGCAGAACCAAGCATTGGCTGCCTGGTGAGGAGGGGGGGTGGTCTTCTCTTTGAATGACTCCACTTGGGAGCCTCATGTAGCTTCCTTGCTTCAGTGCTCTTGAACATCCCCAGTGATCTGGGATGCTGTCCGGGGTAGACATGAGTTTGTGCCAGGGGAGGTTTTGTCAGACAACCTGATAGTTTTCTTTGACTGGGTAACAAAGATGGTAGATAAGAACCACAGTGTGGATTAACTCAACTTCAATTTCAGCAAGACTTTCAAGTCAGTGAAACACAGAAGACTGCTGAAGAAGCTGGAGGACCTTGGCACTGCTACAGATATACAGAAGAGCCAGCCATGATGCAACACAGTAACTTGCAGTCAGTGACATATCACAAAATATTACGTGACAATAGGGCTCTATTGCAACTGAATTACACCATTCACTGCTGTATACTGCAGCATTTTATGATGTACTACAGCATTACTGCATTGCTTTCTGGCTAGCATCACTGTAGTAAGATGGGTGGGGAACTGGCTGAATGAGAGACAGCAGAGGGTGGTGGTAAATGGGGTCAAATTGGAAGAAAGGGAGGTCACGAGTGGGGTGCCACAGGGAAGTATTCTGGGTCATGTCCTCTTAAATGTGTTCATCAGTGACATTAGAGAGGGCATCCAGGCAAGCTATTTGTTTGCATATGACAGAAAGCTCTATGGTAGAGTAGATGTGACAAAGGGAACAGGGAGATGCAGAGGGGTCTACAAAGGCTAGAGTTGTGGTCAAAGTTCTGGTGGTCGAAATTCAGTGCCAAAAAGTACAAGGTTAGGCACCTAGGAAACAAAATTCCTGGGACACAGTATTGGATGGGAGGGGTGAAACTGACCACTATGACCGAAGAAAGGGACCTGGGAGTCCTCATTATTGACTCCCTCTAACAATCAACACAGTATCACAAGTTCTATAGTAAGGCTAATAGGATGATGGGTTATATTGAATGGGGTGCTGATAGCAGAACAAAAGGAGGTATTACAACCTTTATAGGTCACTGGAGAAGCCATACCAGGAATATTGTGATCAGCTCTGGAGTCCTTATGTAAGGAAGGACAGGGACAGGGACAGGGACAGGCTGGAGATGGTGCAATGGGATGATTCAGGGCCAGCAGAGCTGATCTGATGAGGATTGTCTCAAGGCACTGAACATGTACTCACTGGAGACCAGGTGAGAAAGGAGAGATGTGATGGAGACCTTCAAGTTCCTGAAGGTAATAAACAAGTTGAACTGCAGGGAATTATTTAGCAGGAGTAAAGATTCAAGAATCTAAAATCATAATGGGAAACTGGCAGAGGAAAGGTTTAAGAGGTATGTGAGGAAGTTCTCTTTTGAGGAAAAGGTAGTGAATCCATGAAACAGTCTGGCAGTGAATGCTGTGGGCACCAAGACCTTATATGGTTTCAAGCATGGCAGTGACAGAGTCATTGGCCTGCTGGTTACTCAGGTCAGTGATGGTAGGGAAGGGAGCAGGGTGTGGATAGGGTGGCATAGAACCCTATATGCACAACAGGTCCCAGAGCAGATAGGGAACTATGGGCAGACTATCATTGTCTTTGTTTCTGTTTCTATGACAGAATCCTCGATGGGAGGTGAGGTTGGCCACTACAGCTGAGTAAAGTGACCATGGAACTATTATCAGTAATGTCCTCAAACAAACTGCTCAGTACAATAAGGCCTTCAGCATGAAGGCAACTAGAATGTTGGGATGTATTGGGAGGGATTTCAACAGTCAAAGAAAGGTAGTGATATTATTCCTATACAAATCACTGGTGTGGTCTCATCTGGAATACTGTGCCAGTTCTGGAGTCCATACCTAAGAACAGATAGGGATAAACTGGAGTTAGTGCAGCCAAGGGTCACCAAGATGATTTAGGGCCAACAGAGAAGATTTCATGAGGAATATCAAGAGGCACTGAATATGTCCTTGCTGGAGGCAAGAAGGGAGAGGGAAGACGTGACAGAGACCCACAAGTTCCCAAGAGAATAAATAGAATGAGTTGCAAGGACCTATTTAATAGTTATAAGGATGTAGTAATGAGGGGGGTAAGAATGTAGGTTGGTGGGGGAAATTTAGAGGGGAGTTGTGAGGAAGTTCTACTTCAATTAGAGCATAGTTCAGCCATACAAACATATGAATCTGAAAGCAGAAACAGGCCTTACTGTCTGTCGAGTTAATCTGCTCAAATGTGCAGCTAGCACCCTTATATTGCATCTTCCCCACCCTCCTCTCCCCCTCACCTAACCCCCCCATTGCACCCTGTCTCATGCCCTTTTAAAACATCCCACTGTGCTACAGGATACCACATCCTCAGGTAGAGCATTCCATTTCTCCACTACCTTCTCTGTAAAAAAAAAATGCCTACTCATCTCTTTCCTATATCTTCCACCCTCATACCTAAGACCATTTCCTCTGGTATCCCTTCCTCCCTTCAGCTTAAATATCCCTTCTGTGCCCATTTTGTTAATTCACTTCAAATATGTGAAGGTCTCAGTCATATCCCTGGATCCCTCCTCTCTTCCAGGGTGTACATATTCAACTCATTCAGTCTGTCCCCATAGGGATTTGCCCTCCAGCCCCTGGATCACATTAGTTGCAGGGACTATAAATGGGTTGAAACATGGCTGGAACTGGGTACAGAGACTAACAGTTCCACTAGTAGGAACTAGAGGCTAAGGGTTTCAAGAAAGGGGGGAAGGGTAGTTACTTCCTCAGGACATTACATCAGGGGATGAAGTAGGAAAATCTATTTAGGCAGATTAGATGGACCCTTGATCTTTATCTGCCAACAGTGTCTATGTTTTCATACTTCTATGAATGGATAACAGAATTAAAGTTACTGGTTCTGAACACCTAACTAAAGGGGAATCTACAATACAGTCAAACTATGAGTGTAAAATTCCAATAAAATCTTTTAACCTTTGTAGTGATAGTATAATATGTTGATTATTGTCACTCCATTTTGTATGCTATTTCATGTAATGTATGTCATTTTATACTCCATTTTGTATTGTGTGACTCCATTTTACATGCTGCTTCATTTAATTGGTGTTTTGCTCTTTAGATAGCCTCATTATTATGTTTTGCTTCAGACAGTGTATTTTGCTGACTTGAAGGTCGCATATTATCAGGCAACCTGTTTTTGTAGTTTTGTTTAAACTTCTGCTTAGCTCATAGTGTTCTAGGCACCTGGCCAGTGTTTGGAGCACAGTGACCTAGCAGGTGTAGGGTATTCTGAGCAGTCCTTATGGTGTGAATTTGCAGCATCCTGGGAGCCTGGCCAGCTTCTAGAATGTGGTAAAACAACACTATGAAGGCTGCACGGTTATTTTTTAGCATAGAATAAGATATAAATGTAGCTTTCTCAATGCCTGGTTGGAAGCCTCTCCTGCAGGGTGGACGCAACACTGTGGGGCCAATTCCCGGTTCATGAGACTCCTAGCCAGGCTGACAAGGGGGCTTCCCAGCCATTGGAACAGGCTTGGATGTAGCTTTTGGGAATCGGTGATGTATAACCTTTTGTATTATATTTTGCTATAATAAAGCTTTGGCTTGCTATACTTATTGTACTGTTATTGTGTGTATGTGAGTGTGAATGGCAAATAGCTGCTTGGTTTGAGTTGGCAGAACAACCTTATATGCAATGGGAAAGATTTAAAAGTGGAGTGGCAATGATGGCATATCATTTCAAGCATATCATCAGGTGAAATCATATGCCTACATAGTTGTAGTACAGTCACTGCAGAGCTGCTCAGACACCCATCTCAGAGCACAGAGGACAGCCTTTCTTGACAGCTAATAAATGCAGAAAGTGGAACTTACAGTTTACACAGCTGCATACCAATCCAAAACAGGTGTATATGCGAGCTGCATCCAGTGGATCAGTTCAACACTTAATAAAGGTGGTTAATCTCTTAGTATAAACAGTTCAAAGAGAATAAGCGGCACTCAAATTTACCATGCCAATATTTTATTTAAAGCATATTGTTCAAAGCATTAAGGCATGGTAAATAACAGCATACAGTCTCACAAAAAACTACCCCAGTGCTTTGACTCAAATGTGAGTCTTCCTCAGGGGGTGTGGTTTCTGGGCAATCGATCATTTTTATGTGATGCATTCATGAATTACTTATTACCCCAATAAGAACAGATAACCACATTTGAAGTGCTAATGCACCTAAAGACACAAATTCATCAGAAAACATGGTAAAAATGGAAAAGTGCAGTCTAGCAAGTTGTTATTTTACAAATATAAAAATTGTGAAGTAATAAAAAATAAAAATAGTGTCTCACACCTTAATCCCTATTGCTGCTGAATAAATTTGTATATTTTTATTTGACCATGTCATACATTTTTACAATCAAAGCTGCTAAACAAAGCGCTTTGATGGAAGATATTACAATAAGAAACAAATAAGAGAAAAAGATTTATCTCAAACTGGATCCACATAAGAGCTGCTGCCAAAGCAGCTTCAGTATTGGACCCCTTTGAAAACAAGTCATGGAGAATTTGTATTATCCAGCTATGCTTCTTTGTATACAGTTTGAGTTAAAGATGATAGAGACCAGTGTCCTATAAATAACAAAGGAGGAGACAGTTAAGAATATTATATTCTAATTTATGTTTTGTAAATAAACAAAATATTTTCTAAAAGGGGTCAAAGGTCAACCTATATGGTAACTGAAAAACAAGAGTCAAGCACTGTGACTGCAAGAGAGGCAGACACTGCTAATACAAAGAGACTTCTTCTATTATCTGAATAAAAAAATTCTTAAATTCATCTAACAAAACTTACTGTTTTCTGTTATATACAATAATTATAATTACATTACAAAAAAAACAAAACAACATAAATTCCAATTCCATAAAGCATTTATCAACATTTTCATATCTATTTCAGAAAAGGCTTTAAATCTCACTGATTATTTAAACCTCTTGGCTTCCCACTTTGGATCTTGTGAATCCATTTACTTTTTTTTTTTAAAAGAAGGTTACTTCTATCCCCCCATTTTCAAAGGTGGAATAGATTCCAGTACCATGAATTTGAATCCATCCAAGGATCCTGCATGTTGTGTAATAAAATGTAGACCTATATGTTTTTCTGTGCTCAGATTAATCACAGAGCATACATGCTCCTGAATCCTCTGTTTAAGAGAACACACATTTATTTCCAACATATATCATGCCACAGTCACACCAAATCACATGTACAGTATATGGAGCATCACGTGTAATTAGTTGTTCTATTCTAACTTTAAGTAACTGTTCTTTTCGATGGATAAATAGGCTGCCTGGTACTGTGTCCTTGCAGATATTACACTGGCCATATTTGTGGAAGCCAATCGGTCAGGGGGTAGCCAAGTAGTAGTAGTTTTTTTCTCTTATTTTCTTCAGGAGACTATAAACAAGTTTATCTTTCAAGCTTGTGGCTTTACTGAAGGTAGCGTGAGGTTTTATACCTACAGTCATCCTTACCTCATCATCACTTAAAAGAATGAATCAATTTTTATGGACAATATTTCCAATCTGTCTGGCCAAATGATAGTATTCTGTGACAAAAGTGCATGGTGAATTTGTTTCTGTAATCAGTGTTTTCTCTGAAAGTAAGCAGCTCCTTGAACATTTCTGGACCTTTTCCTTAGTGTTTATCAACACATTTTCATTATAACCTCTATTTTTGAACCTAAAAATAAGTTTGTCCACTTGTGTCTCAAATGTAGCATGACTGGTACAATTTCTTTTTAACCTTAACAATTGTCTACAGAGAATGGAATTTTTTAAATCTTGTGAATGTGCACTAGTGGCCATTAGGAGGGAATTAGTGGCTATTGGCTTTCTGTAGCTTTTTGTTTCTACATGTCTGGTTGTAACATCCCCAGTAAGACTAAGATCTAAAAAATTAAATTTCCTTTGTATCCGTTTTGAATGTAAACTTAAGGTTCAGGTCATTAGTGTTCAACCATTGTCTAAAATTAGGAATGGTAAGGTAAGGGTAAGGTAAGGTAAATTGTATTTTTCTGATGCCCAGTCCCAGAGGCTCTGGGTGCTGTACAAAAAACACAAGCTCAATTTATACATACAAAACTATATCCTTATACAAATCGCATAAATATATAAAACCCTCTAAATTTTAAAAAGGACGAACAACAATAGTGTCAGACAGAAACTGAGAAAGCCTGATTAAATAGATAGAACTTCAGGTGGGTCTTAAAGACCTCTACTGATGGAGCCTCCCTCACCAAGAATGGGAGAGAATTCCATAAGACAGGACTGGTGACACTGAAAGCTCGATAGCCGGCAGTTTTTAATCTTGACCTAGGAATTGTCAGGAGGCCCCTCATGGAGGACTGGAGGGGCCAAAAGAGGCAGCAGGTATCAGAAGGTCAGCCAGGTAACAAGGGCCCAATCTGTGTAGGGCCTTAGGGGTGAGAAAACCCACCTTGAAGAGCACCCTCCATCAAACTGGCAAACAGTGCAGTTCATGCAGCACCGGGTTGACATGGCAGTATTTCGACTGAACTGTCAACAACCTGGCAGCTGCATTCTGCCCTAGCTGCAGTCGACGGAGGGTGCCTCCAAAGACTCCAAGGTAGAGCGCATTACAGTAGTCTAACCTGGATGTGACAATGTGACAAATGCGTGTACCAAGGTGGGGAGGTCCAGAAGCAGAATCAGGTGCCTAATCCTGGTGATATTTCTCAGATGAAAAAAGCTTCCTTTAAGAATGGCAGACACCTGATATTCCATAGTCATACCCCTGTCAAATATCATGCTAAGACTACGCACCTTGGAGGAAGCCTTCAATGGGACTGACCCTAGAACATGTCCAGTGTCTACCCCAGGGGCAACCCCAACCACCTCCTGTTCAACTCCACCATCAGTACCTCCATCTTTTCAGGGTTCAGTCACATTCAGCTGGAGGCCATCCGGTCACTGATCTCTGCCAGACAGTTGTTTAATACATCCACTGCATTCGATGTTTCCAGGGGCAAAGGATAACTACAGCTGGGTATCATTGGCATAGCAATGAAATCCCAAGTTGTACTTCCTAATGATCTCTCCCAGGGGTAGCATATACACAGCAAATGACATCGGTGATAACACCAAACACTGAGCTACCCCACAAGTCAGAATGCTAAAAGATGAGGAAAAATTCCCATCACCACCCTCTATCTTCTGTTTGTCAAAAGGGACTCGAACCAGTGAATGACAGTGCCGGTGAGTCCACAGAAGTTCCTCAGATGGTCTAGCAGCACTCGATGGTCCACCGTGTCAAAAGCTGAGGACAGATTGAGTAGAATGAGAATCCCCTCCCCTCAATCTCTCGCCCGGAGGAGATCATTTTGTACTCAAACTAATGCAGTTTCTGTTGAATGTCCTGAACAAAACTCTGACTGGAGCAGCTCATAGATATCAAATGCCATGAGGTGATCACCCAACTGATGTGCTACAATCTTCTCCACCACCTTTCCTAAGAATGGAAGGTTGGAGACCGGTCAATAATTAGCCTTGATGTCAGGGTCCAATGATGACTTCTTCAGGAGGGGTATCATCAGCACTTCCTTCAAAGCATCTGGGACAATCCCCTCCAGCAAGGAACACTGGACAATCAAGGTGAACACTGTCCCAACAGTGTCAATGCATCCCACTAAGAAACGCGTCGGCGCCGGTCAACTTCACAATATGTGTGCTTCAGTTTTGAGATCACCTCAATCACATCAGCCACTTCCACTGGTTTAAACTCTCCCCAACCTGGTGGACTGCTTTGTCGACCATCCCGGTGACCACTGTCGGCCATAGTACGGGCCACTGGCGGAGCACTCTGCCTGATGGCAAACACCCTGTCTGAGAAAAACTGAGCAAGCTCACTGCACAAGGCCTCAGAAACTGCTATTTTCAGCTGAAGACAGGCAGGCAGGATGTAATAACCTGTCCACAGTCTGAAAAAGCATTGCTGGTCAGTTTCACCCAGCAGCAATCTCCCTGGACAGGAACACTGCCTTCTTAAGGTTAATTGTCCCCTGGTACACACCATAATTTTCACACAGGGCCAGATTGTCTGCCTCCAAGCTGGATCCCCACCAGCAGTGCTCCAACCTCTGACCCTTGATCTTCAAAGCCGTGAGCTCCCCAGCAAACCATGGGGACCTCAAGTGAGAAAATCTGGGTCGTACACAGATCGGTGCAAGGGAGTCGAGTGCCTCAGTCACTGCCCTATTATAGACATCAACTGCCTCACCCACACCTCCCCTGTATGCACTGTCCACACTAGATAGGTTTGCCACTGCCCAAAAACCCTCCGGTGTCAAACCCCTCAATGGGTGGTAGCTCACCATCTCTGCAGAGGGAGGGATCTTGGAGGGTGCCCTGAGCAAGACCGCCACCATGCAATGATTGGACCAAATGACCCAATCAGTCCTGAGATTCTCAATCTCAAGCCCCAGCAAGAAGACCAGGTCCAACATGTGTCCACCCTGGTGAGTCACAGTAGTAACTGCTTGCGACAGGCCGAGTGATGTCATCAACTGAAGGAATTTTTCCTACATCACCCTTCCAAATGCACACTCATCTATGAAATGAAACCAATGTTTCATGTTGTTAAAAAATGGATTAACATTTTTATTGAGTATGTACTTTATTTCCCAGTCTCCCAGGAATAGGTTTGCATAGCTGGGGGCCATAGATGCCCCCATTGCAGTCCCACATTTCAGGAGAAAAAATTCCCCTTCAAATTCAAAGTAGTTATGTTTAAGTATGAACTCTAAACCTTCTAAAATAAATTTGCTAGGTAGATTGTCTATTTATACATGTACATCTAGAAAATTCTTAACTGCAGCAACCCCCCTGTTGGTGTTGAATAGAGGTATATAAAGCCTCTACGTCCACCGAGAGCCATACAAAATTACTCTCCCATTCAATCTCTTCTAGTTTCCACAATAAATCTGTACTGTCTTTAGGTAAGAATTTAAAGTGGGGACATATAATTGTAGAAAAAAAATCAATGAACTTGACCATACATTCTGCAATGGATCCTATGCCCAATACTATTAGGCATCCAGGGGAATTCTGACTGTCTTTGTGCAATTTTACTGAAATATAAAAGCCTACAATTTTAGGATGTTCCTGCCAACTATACTCAAATTCTGCCTCTGTAATCATGCTTTTATTTAATGCATTCTTTAATATATTGAAAAATTATTTATTAAAGGTGTGAGTGGGATCAGATTGTAACTTATTACAGTTGTTCTCATTTTCTAATACTATTAAGGCAGTTCTTCTGTGTTTTTCCCTGTCTATCACTACAATAGTACCCCCCTTATCAGCAGGCTTCATAACAATTGTATGATTTTCTGATAGTTCCTGTAAAGCATCCTTCTCATTATTTATTAAATTCCATTTTGGGGAGATTTTGCCAACCAATAACTCTGATACCTGTCTGGATACAGTTTTTTTCATATATCAGAATAGCCTGATTATTTATTTTAGGGCAGAAAGATGATTTAATTTGAAACATCTGTTTTCGTTATTTTTCAAATAGTTGCCTGCAGACAAGAGATCAACATTCAAATTTCCTTGTGATGTCATATCCTCTATTTTGTCTCTAAATTCCCCTTCACTAATGACAGACTCTAGTATTTCAAAACCCATAGAGAAACCAGTCACATCCTGCCCAACAACATCAGACAATGTTCCAAATGGTGAACTCACAGTTTCAACATCAAGTCTGTGATGCAACACTAGGAATATCAGCAGCTAGAGTCTCAGTACTTTCAGGGTTGTCCAAATTACATGCTAATAGATCAATTAAATAATCTATGTCCTCATGTCCAGAGGTAATGTCTGCTGAGGCATTAAAGAAGCCCATGGTAGCATCTGGATTAACCAACTCTTGTAATTTGCTTTGTTGGAGGAAGTACAACTTTAACTTAATTTTTCTAAATAGTTTATGTAGATATATAAATATTTGTAAGTCATTTACAGGAGGTGTGGAGGTAAAGGAGAAGATCCTTTTCAGTGCTCCAACCAGTATCTCAGTTAGGGCAGATTCTGACAGGTTAAATACCTGTAGATTATGTCCTTCTTGTGCTTCTGCAATGTCCTGCCTTTGTTTCCACCGTTGTCCTCCATGTCATCCTCTTCTTGTCCTTTTCTTTGAGCTTCTTTCCCCTGTTGTTCTTTTTGGGTTTTCTTAGCTAAAAAAGGAACTTGTTGTTGCTGCTCCCTTGTATTGTTATTACTTCTGTCCCAATCCCTGCTTTTGCCTTTACTTCTTGTTTGCCTCAGAAATCTCACACGTGGTCTTCCCCTTCCTTGGCTTTTCAACCAGCTTCTGGACAATTGCAAGATATTTCCCTTTTCATAATCTCCTGACTCCCTGAGAAGTTTTTGGTTTTTTCTCTCAACTATAATTTCTTCATATTTACTGAGTTTAGTCTGTAACTTTGTATCATAGTCATTAAATAGGGGATGTTCTTTATGCACCACAGCCTTTTCTTTTACTAATTTGAGATAATTTGTTAATTCCTCATACTTCATGGCATCATCCTTTATGATTAACTCAATGAAGACCTTTGAGCATTCACATGCTGCCTTCACCCTCTCCTCCTTGAACCTGAACTCCTTCAAGCCGCATGAGGGTAGGCCGGTGACCCACAGTCCCCTAGGTGCTTGCTTTCTGGAAATACATTCTTCTAAAGTGGAGATATTAAAAGCCAAGTCTATTTCTTTACACAATAATTTCTCTAACTCAAAGAAGGCAGCTTTAATGAATGCCACATTTCCAGCAACATTTGCGTCATTCTGATTACCTGCTGCTATATTTTTATTCAAGTGTAATTTCTCCCTGACTCATCTCCATCTCATTCTTAAGTCATCAGTGTTCTTCCAGCTGTAACTCTGATTAATACTGCTCTCTGTCTTACTTGAAGTAGATGCTGCCATCTCATTCATTTCAGATGGAGTTACTTCTTACAGCACAATCAGAACCAACAGTAAGAGAGAAAAAGTAATGCTGAAAGTTCCTCACTGCTGGGAATATAGAACCCAGAAAAATGCTCCATCAGCATGATAAAAACAGCCAAATTAGAATACAATATTCTTAACTTACTGTAACTGTCTCTTCATTTGTTGTTGTTAGGACACTGGTCACTATCATCTTTAACTCTAACTGTATCCAAAGAAGCATAGCTAGATAATAATACAAATTTCCTGTGACTTGTTTTCAGAGGGGTCCAATACTGAAGATGCCTTGGTAGCAACCGTTATGTGGATCCTGTTTGAGATAAATCTTTCTCCCTTATTTGTCTCTTACTGTAATATTTTCCATTAAAGCACTTTGTTTAGCAGCTTTGATTGTAAAAATGTATGACAATGGTCAGATAAAAATATACAAATTGATTCAGCAACAATAGGGATGAAGATGTGAGACACTATTTTAATTTTTTATTACTTCACAATTTTAGTTTTTGTAAAATAGCAACTTGCTAGACCGCACTGTCCCATTTTCGCCATGTTTTGTAATGAATTTGTGTCTTTAGGTGCATTAGCGCTTTAAATGTGGTCATGTGTTCTTATTGGGGTAATGACTAATTAATGAATGCATCATATAAAAATGATCAATTGCCAGAAACCACACTCCCTGAGGAAGACTCATGTTTGAGATGAAGCACTGGGGTAGAGTTCTGTGAGACTCCATATGCTGCTGTTTACTGTGCATTAATGCTTTGAGCAATATGGTTTAAATAAAATATTGGCATGGTATATTTTACTGCTGCTTATTCTCTTTGAACTGTTTATACTAAGAGGTTAGCCATGTTTATTAAGCATCGCACTGATCTGCTGGCTCCAGCTTGCATATACACCTGCTTTGGATTGGCGTGCTTTGTCCGTTTGTATTGCACTGATGGAGCATTTGTCTGGGTACCATATACCCAGCAGTGAGGAACTTTTAGCATTCTTTTATCTCACTTACTATGGGTTCTGATTGTGCTGCAAGAAGTAACTCCATCTGAAATGAATGAGACAAGAGCATCTCCTTTCAGTACAACTGAGAGCAATATTAATCAGAGCTACAGCTAAGAGAACACTGATGACTTAGGAGCAAGACAGAGATGAGCCAAGGAGAAATTACAATTGAATGAAAATATGGCAGCAGGTAATTAGAACGATGCAAATGGTGCTGGAAATGTGGCATTTATTAAAGCTGCCTTCTATGAGTTAGTGAAATTATTGTGTAAAGAAATAAACTTGGCTTTTAAATACCTCCACTTTAGAAGAATATATTTCCAGAGAGCAAGCACCTAGGGGACTGTGAATCACTGGTCTAATCTCATGTGGCTTGGAGGAGTTCAGGTTCAAGGAGGAGAGGATGAATGTGGCAGATGAATGTGGCATGTGAATGTGCAAAGATCTTCACTGGGTTAATCATAAAGGATGATGCCATGAAGTATGAGGAATTAATGAATGATCTCAAATTAACAAAGGAAAAGGTTGTGGAGCATAAAAAGCATCCCCTATTTAGTGAATATGACACAAAGTTGTAAACTAAACTCAGTAAATATGAAAAAAATATAGTCAAGAGAAAAGGCAAAAAACTTATCAGGGATTCAGAAGGTTATGAAAAGGAAAATATCTTGCAATGGTTCAGAAGCTGGTTGAATAGCCAAGGAAGGGAAGGTCACATGTGAGATTTACAAATCAAACAATAAGTAAAAGCAAAAGAAGGGATAGGGACCATTGTAATAACAATACAAGGGAGCAGCAACAACAAGGTCCTTTTTTAGCCAAGAAAACCCAAAAAGAACAACAGGGGAAAGGAGGTCAAAGAAAAGGACAAGGAGAGGACAACGAGAAGGATGACGGTGGAAACAAAAGCAGGACACTACACGACTGCAAGAAGGACATAACCTACAGGCAGTTAACCTGTCAGAATCCGCCCTAACTGAGATACTGGTTGGAGCACTGAAAAGGATCTTCTCCTTTATCCCCACCCCTCCTATAAATGACTTACAAATATTTATATATCTACATAAACTATTTAGAAAAATTAAGTTAAAGTTGTACTTCCTCCAACAAAGCAAATTACAAGAGTTGGTTAATCCAGATGCTACCATGGGCTTTTCTAATGCCTCAGCAGACATTACCTCTGGACATGAGGACATAGATTATTTAATTGATCTATTAGCATATAATTTGGACAACCCTGAAAGTGCTGAGACTCTAGCTGCTCACATTCCTAGTGTTGCATCACAGACATTTGACGTTGAAACTGTGAATTCACCATTTGGAGCATTGTCTGATATTGTTGGGCAGGATGTGACTGGTTTCTCTATGGATTTAGAAATGCTAGTGTCTCTCAGTAGTGAAGGGGAATTTAGAGACAATATAAAGGATATGACATCATAAGGAAACCAGAATGCTGGTCTCCTGTCTGCAGGCAACTATCTGAAAAAACAATGAAAACAGATGTTTGAAATAAATCATATTTTTGCCCTTAATTAAATATTCAGGCTATTCTGATATACAAAAAAAAACTGTATGCAGACAAGTATCAGAGTTATTGGTTAACAAAATCCCCCCAAAATGGAATTTAACAAAAATTGAGAAGTATGCTTTACAGGAACTATCAGAAAATCATACAATTGTTATCAAGCCTGCTGATAAGGGGGTCACTATTGTAGTGATGGACAAGGACAAATACAGAAGAACTGATCAAACTTTATTAGAAAACGAGAACAACTATAATAATTTACAATCAGATCCCACTCATACCTTTAAGAAAGAACTTTTCAGTATATTAAAGAATGCATTAAATAAAAACATGATTACAGAGGCAGAATCTGAGTATATGTGGCAGGAACATCCTTCAATCAAAAACTTTTATATTTTACCAAAATTGCACAAAGACAGTGAGAATCCCTGGATGCCTAATAGTATTGGGCATAGGATCCATTGCAGAATGTATGGTCAAGTTCATTGATTTTTTTTCTACAATTATATGTCCCCACTTTAAATTCTTACCTAAAGACAGTACAGATTTATTGTGGAAACTAGAAGAGATTGAATGGGAGAGTAATTTTGTATGGCTCTCGGTGGACGTAGAGGCTTTATATACCTCTATTCAACACCAACAAGGGGGTTGCTGCACTTAATAATTTTCTAGATGCACATGGAAAAATAAACAATCTACTTAGCAAATTTATTTTAGAAGGTGTAGCATTCATACTTAAACATAACTACTTTGAATTTGAAGGGGAATTTTTTCCTCCAGAAATGTGGGACTGCAATGAGGGCGTCTATGGCCCCCAGCTATGTGAACCTGTTCCTGGGAGACTGGGAAATAAAGTACATACTCAACAAAACTGTTAATCCATTTTTTGACAACATGAAACATTGGTTTCATTTCACAGACAACTGTCTGTGCATTTGGAAGGGTGATGTAGAAAAAAATCCTAATTGTATACAATGGTTCAATACTAATGACTTGAACCTTAAGTTTATATTCAAAATGGATGCAAAGGAAATTGATTTTCTATATCTTAGGCTTACTGGGGATGTTACAACCAGACATATAGAAACAAAAAGCTATAGAAAGCCAACGGCCACTAACGGCCACTAATTCCCTCCTAATGGCCACTAGTGCACTCCGACCTGGTTTAAAAAATTCCATTCCCTATGGACACTTATTAAGGTTAAAAAGAAATTGTACCAGTGATGCTACATTTGAGACACAAGTGGACAAACTTATTTTTAGGTTCAAAAATAGAGGCTATGATGAACATTTGTTGATAAAAACTAAGGAGAAGGTCCAGAATATTTTAAGGAGCTGCTTACTTTCAGAGAAAACACCGATTACAGAAACAAATTCATCATGCACTTTTGTCACAAAATACAATCATTTGGCTGGACAGATTGGAAATATTGTCCACAAATATTGGTCAATTCTGTTAAGGAACGATGAGGTAGGGATGGTTGTAGGTGTAAAACATCACGTTACCTTCAATAAAGCCACAAGTCTGAAAGATAAACTTGTTCATAGTCACCTGAAGAAAATAAGAGAAAAAACTACTACTACTACTTGGTTACCCCCAGACCAATTGGCTTCCATAAATGTGGGTGGTGTAATATCTGCAAGTATACAGTACCAGGCAGCTTATTTGTTCATCCTAATGAACAGTTATTTAAAGTTAGAATAGAACAACTACAGTAATTACACGTGATACTCCATATACTGTACGTGTGATTTGGTGTGACTGTGGCATGCTATATGTTGGAAAACCCGTGCGTCCTCTTAAACAGGATTCAGGAGCATGTACCTTTTTTTTTTTCCAATTGTTTAACCAGGTGAGGTGCACTAAGCCGAAAGCTTTTTTACAGGTGCAACATGGGAGCACAGGGAAGTTAAGTGACTTGCTCAGGGTCACACAGTATATTCAAGTGGGGGCTGTGGGATTCAAATCCAGGTCTCCAGATTTGCAGCTCAGAGCCTTAAACCACTGCGCTATACTGCCTCCCTTGATTAATTTGAACACAGAAAAACCTGTAGGTCTACATTTTATTACATAGCATGCAGGATCCTTGAAGGGATTCAAATTCATGGGACTAGAATCTATTTCACCTTTGAAAACAGGAGGATAGAGGTAACCTTCTTTTACAAAATGAAAGTAAATGGATTCACAAGCTTCAAAGTGTGAAGCCAAGAGGTTTAAATAATCAATGGGATTTAAAGCATTTTCTGAAATAGATATGAAAATTGTGATAAATGCTTTATGGAATCAGAATCTATGATTTTTTTGTTTTGTGTAATGTAATTATAATTACTGTATATAACAGAGAACAATACTTTTGTTAGATGAATTTTAGGCTTTTTGTATTCAGATAATAAAATGAAGTATCTTTGTAGTAACAGTGTATGCCTCTCTTGCAGTCACAGTGCTTGACTCTTCTTTTTCAGTCATCACATGGGTCAACCTTTGACCCCTTTTGGAAATGATTTTATTTACAAAACATGAGTTAGAATATAATATTCTTAACTATCTCCTCCTTTGTTGTTTTTAGGACACTGGTCACTATCATCTTTAACTCAAACTGTATCCAAAGAAGCATAGCTGGATAATAATAAAAATTCCCTGTGACTTGTTTTCAGAGGGGTCCAATACTGAAGATGCCTTGGCAGCAACCCTTATGAGGATCCGGTCTGAGATAAATCTTTCTCCCTTATTTGTTTCTTCTTATAATATCTTCCATTAAAGTGCTTTGTTTAGCAGCTTTGATTGTAAAAATGTATGACAATGGTCAGATAAAAATGTACAAACGGATTCAGCAGCAATAGGGATTAAGATGTGAGACACTATTTTAATTTTTTATCACTTCACTATTTTTGTATTTGTAAAATAGCAGCTTGCTAGACTGCACTTTCCCATTTTCACCATGTTTTGTAATGAACTTGTGTCTTTGGGTGCATTAGCACTTTGAATGTGATCATGTGTTCTTATTGGGGTAATGACTAATTAATGAATGCATCACATAAAAATGACCAATTGCCCAGAAACCACATCCCCTGAGGAAGACTCATGTTTGAGTCAAAGCACTGGGGTAGTTTTTTGTGAGACTCTGTATGCTGTTATTTACCATGCATTAATGCTTTGAAGAATATGCTTTAAATAAAATATCAGCATGGTAAATTCGAGTGCCACTTATTCTCTTTGAACTGTTCACACAGCTACATAGATGTCTACAGACAGAAAACTGTCCATGGTCCATCCAGTGTGCTAGATTCCTACCTAGGCCCTCACCAATCTGGTACTGGCTGGCCCTCTAGAAGATCACTCATCACACCATTCTGCTTCAGCTATCCCACCCCACCATCTCCAGCTAATACAACCTTTTCCCTTGAAATCTTCAAGCATTGACCAGCTGATCCTGCCACATCTGTTAATAGACACATCTTGCCTTGCATCCTGTCTACAATGTAGCAAATAAATACACTGAAAAACAACAGGCCCAGAACAAACCCTGTGGGATCCAGCTGCTATACTCCTTGACCTCAGAGTATGTACCGTTGAGTACCCTTGGTTCTCTTCCCTCAGTTAATTTCTAACCCCTCTAGTGACCCTCTCCCCAACATTTAAGTCCCCCAGTTTCTTTGCCTGCCTCATCTAGGGCACAGTCAAACCCCTTGGTAAAGTCCAGGTATAGAACTTTTAGCATGTGGACCATATTCAATGCTTGAAACATGGTGGTTAAGAAATCCATGAAGTTAGTCTGACAGTATCGCCTCTTCAGAAAGCCATGCTGCTTGCTATCCTGGAGTCTGTGGAACTACAGAAAGTCTACCAACTGCTACTTTATTATAATCTCAAGGAGCTCCCTAGCAATAGAAGTCAGGCTAACCAGTCTAAAATTCCTGGGCCCCCTTATGTCCCCACTTGGTTCAGGAGGACAACACCTCTTATGCTCCAGACCTGGAGGCCTATGCCAATCATGACTGAGCAGTTGAACAGGTCTTCCAGGGGTGCTTCCAGAGTCTTCCCCAACTCAATGAGAAACCACGGGTGCAAACTGTCCAGTCTCAGGGACTACCTCACCTCCAAACTAAAGTGGATCCATGAACGATGAAACATAGTAACTTTCTGTAAATCATATGTTAAAAAATATTGCATGACTAAAGGTTTTAGCTTCTGTTGAATTGCATTGATCCCTACATTATACTAAAGCATTTTGTGATATACTGCAGCACTTCTGCATTGCATCCTGGCTGGCACTACTGTACTCAGCCCCATGTGCACTCTTTCCTCTGTAATACTACTAATTTCTATATTTTTTCACCACCCTGCCTGTGTGCTGCACCCTGACAGTGGCCCTCAATCCTCAACTATGAAGGCTGAGCAGAAGTATTCATTCAGAATATCAGCTTTCTGCCAGTCTTCTTCCACCCATGCTTCAGTTTATCTAGTTCTCTATGTTCCACCATAGTTCATTGTTTTTTACCTGACATAATTAAAGTTATTTTGCCTTACCCTTCTGCACTTTTTAGCTGTACTTCTCCCTCAGCTCTCCTCACTGACTTACTTTTGTAGTGCTCTTTTCTGACAAGGTACAGCTCTCTGCTTGCCTCTGTCTATTCATCCTTGTACACTTTGACCGCCACCTTTTTTCCCTTAAGGCTACCCCAACCTCCCTGGAAACCACATAGGCCTCTTATGCCTCCTGCCCTAACTCACTTGTCTGAGGTAACCTTTAGTTACTGCTAGAATTCCTTCTTAGGTGTGCTTCTCATTTGCTCTCTGAACCATCCCTGTTTTTACTACTCCACAAGTCTCTCCCTTAGCTTCTCCTTCATCCTCCTGAAGTCAGCTTTCCTAAAGTCCAGGACCACTGTCTGGGTCAACTGCCTCTGTGATTTCATGGCTATGTCAAACCATAATATGTTATAGTTGCTGGACCCTAAAGATTCTTCCACCTATAAACTCCAAATGCTGTCTCATTTAGGCAAAACTAGGTTGAGTATGATGATGGTCCCTACCCTACTCTGTTCCTCCACTTACTGAGTCAGGAAGCAAAACTAGAAGCTGTCTACCAATGCCTGATTTCTGCTTCTCTATGCCATTGGGATGCTTCAATCAGCATCTGCTATGTTTTAGCCTCCTAAATGGATGATGTCCACTAGCGCTGCTGCCTTCCTAATGTCTGCTTCTAGAGCCCTGCCCAACTATTATTCTGACTAGGGTGTCTGTAAATAACTCCCAAGTAAACAACCCCCCATTTGCTGTAAGCCACCCCAATTATTCTAACACACACACACACACACACACACACACACACACACACACACAGTCACTTTATCCTCCATCACTGTGATGACTTCCCTGAGATACAGTGCAACCCCCCTCCCCTTTAAATAAAACAAAGTCTTTTCCCATGAGATCCCAGTGAATGCTGGGTGGCACCCACATTTCAGTCACAGACATTATGGAAGGGTTGCCTTATCTCCTGCTACTGTCTGAAGAACACTCATTTTGTTTCCAAACCTTCTGACATTTAAGCAGAACAGTTTCAATGAACCCTGTCTTCTGTCCTTCCACAGTCCATTGGCTGGCCCTATTTTGCATACCGTATTTCATCAATATAAAGCAGCAGCGTATATTTGCATTTAGCAATTTGAGCTTTGGCTTCTAATTTAGGGTGACTAGTAAAGGGGAGGGTGCTTGTTATTACAGCACCATTCTCAGCTGCTCCACATCACAGATAGGGCAGAAATACTAAAATATGGTAACCTTTCCTGGTGAATATAGTACCCTATGCAAATAGTGTTCATAATGAAAAGTGCAATACCAAACTGTGCTGAATACCGGGTGCACTGTCACAAGTACCATATCTCCAGGACACCGCTGTTTTTTCTTCATTCACTGTCCCAAGACTCGAGACAGACATATCGGCATGCCAACAAGACCAGCAACAAAACCTACAATACCTTATTAAATACAAAATGCCAGTATTTAAATACTGTCCTCCTTTTCTACCTTTCCTGAAATGTGCTAGTTAATGACTATGGTAGCACCAGTCAGTTTAAAAACGACGTGGCTCCATGCCACCTTCAAATGATTTCAGAGGACAATGCCTTATTAAGGGTCACCAGCTTTTCATGCAGCATTCCAACAATGTTGTTGTGGTGGTGGTAGGGGTAGTGGAGGGTCTCCCTTCCTTTGTGCTCAAAAACAACATGGCTGGAGCAGGTATTCCCTTTAAAAGACTTTAATCTGAGCATGTCCCACAGTTGGTTTTGGTACTCTTTTTGTAGTTTGTAGCCCTACCTTGTACCCCATACCATCCCATGTTATCCCAGCACCTTAACTGCTTCTTCTAGATAGAGGACTGCTAACTAGGTTTCCCTTAATTCAGTGTACGCAATGGATGCACCTAGCCCCAGACCATCCTCCAATTTTACTGCCGTAAGATGAAGGCCTCAAACATCTGGTCAAGTTCCCCTGCTGTTTTCACCATGGGACAAAGTTCATCTTATTTAAATAGGGCTTTTTCCCACCAAAAGGCATCCAGTCTCGTAGGATGCAAACCCGTATTCTGTGCACCACCCATTCAACTGGTCATTGAACTTTAAGACTTCCAGCTTCCTTGACTCCTTCCCTCCTGTGTACTGTGATAACCTCCAAGAAGGTCACAATGCCAGCCAACCCAGTGAACATAGCTTCCAGTGATCTGACATTGTCCTTTACTACCCCTATAGGCTCCCCTGCCAGATCATTCATCCCACCATGGAAAATAACATCCACCTCCCTCCCTCTCCCAACACTGCTTGTCTATCCAAGGGACCAACCTATTTGCAGTCATCTATGGTATGCAACATACTACCTTCCCTTCCTCAATGCCCTAAAACATTAATCCCCCACTCAATGCACTTTCTTAACAGCTGTTCCTGTCTGACAGCTCCCATCTCATACACAGTGGGCTTTGCCACAGCTGGGCACCTGAGCACAACAAAGTGGTCAATGACTGACTGGTGGAGAAGCATGCAATGCTTTAGTCAGGAGGAAATAGTTGCTAGTTATCACAGAGCCCTCCACCCCTGAAGCAGTGATTCCCTGGTCTTCCACTTGCTCACCGCATTTCATCCTCTGTCACAAAACATTTATGGGATTTTGAGGGAGAGGAAAGGCAGTGGGCACCCTTGGCTCCCATTCTAACATGTTCTGCAGCTGCTATATTACAGTCCATGCTGCAGCCTATTTAAAGTGGAGTGCAACACACCTCTGTAAGACCGGGCAGCATGTACGCCTTTGCAGAGTACCATGGAGGAGCCGCAACTTCTTTCCTCTGACTGCTGTCCCTTTCTCAACCCTTGATTCCCTCTGTAGGTCCATAAAGGTAATTCAGGTTTTAAAACAACAGGTATATAAAGCACCTTCATAGTTGAGCACATACATATTGCACTATAATTAAAGAGGCCATTTCAGAATAAAGACATCTGACTGCAGCTTGGGAAGACAATCTCTATAGGACAATGTAGTTTTGGAAATGATAATAAAGCCTTTCAGAATGCAGTTTCAGAACTGAGTTGATAAATCAAGTTCTTCTCTAAACCTTGAAATCAGTGCATTCCCTTTTCATAAAATAGTAAAAGGATAGCACAGCCTTACTACTTAGGAGTTTTGAATTTCAGTTTATTCATAGTGGTTTCTCCTCTGAAGGGTGCAGTACAAGATTTGCCTGATAACAACACTGACCTGTTTGCTGACCCAAGCAGAAAAGCCTAGACACCTTTTACTTTTGGAAGGTTCTCAACTTTTGCCTTCCAGTCCTTCTACACCATTCACCCTTGCCCGGCTTGCATGCAAAAAACCTCACCGTGGAAATAACATTTTCAAGTTTTCAGAGAAAGTTGTTTAGATCCAGGTTTAAAATACATCAAAATATAGAAACATAGAAACTGTTTGCAGATAAGTACCACCAGGCCCTTCCAGTCTGCCCGAAAGCCCTACACTAGTTTGTGGCCTCTGACCCTAACTGGTCAAGGGCTTTTCACGCCCACCTTCCAACCTCTAAGGTATCATTAACCCTGTCCCATGCATGATTAAAACCCTCCACTGTGCTCGCCCCAACCACCTCCTGTGGCAGTCTATTCCATGTGTCCACCACCCTCTCTGTGAAGAAAAACTTTCTCACATTTCCCATCAGCCTGCCACCTTTCAATTTCATATCGTGCCCTCTTATTCTTGTATATCTCTTATATTGGAAAATGTCTTCCTCCTGCACCTTGTTTATGCCCTTAAGGTACTTGAATGTTTCTATCATGTCCCCCCATACTGCCTCTCCTCCAACAATTACATATTAAGGTCCTTTAGCCTCTCCTAATATGTTTTCTGGTGCAAGCCTTGTACCATCTTAGTCACCCTTCTCTGGACTGCCTCTACCCTGCCAGTTTCCTTACGAATGTGCAGTCTCCAGAACTGCACAACATACTCTAGGCGAGGCCTCACTGGCATTTTGTATAATGGCATCACCACCTCCCACCTCTGCCTGTGCACCTCAGCATGCCACTGGTCCTCCCTGCAGCCTTTGTACTCTGCTTAGATATCTTTAGGTCATCAGAAGTGATAACCCCCAAGTCCCTTTTTTCGTTGGTGATCATCAGCAACTCCCCCCCCCCCATTCCTGTAGCTCTCACCAGGGTTCCCACTTCCTAGGTGTATTATTTTGCACTTCTTGGAATTGAACCTCAGTTGCCACACCTCAAACCATTTTTCAAGCTTCCCCAGGTCCTCCTCATTCTCTCCACCCGATCCAGAGCATCCATCATGTTGCAGATCTTGGTGTCATCTGCAAACAGGCAGACCTTTCCCTCCAGTCCCATCGCAATGTCACTAATGAAGACATTAAACAGGACTGGCCCAAGAACTGATTCCTGCGGTACCCCACTGGTCACCCCCTCACCTGATTGGATCCCATTTACCACCACCCTCTGGTTTCTGTCCATTAGCCAGTTACTAACCCAGTTTATCACCTTGTGCCCCATGCCCATACTACTCATTTTGTTGAACAGCCTTTTATGTGGAACAGTGTTGAAGGCTTTGCTGAAATCGAGGTAGGCGACGTCTACCCCCCCAATTTAGCTCCCTTGTCAACCAGTCAAAAAAAATCCATCAGATTCGTCTAACATGGCCTTCCTGCTGTGAATCCATGTTTCCCTGGATCCTGAGCACCTTTGGATTCCAAGTGTGTCACTATTCTTTCTTAAAGTAGTGTCTCCATGATATTACCCACTACTGAAGTGAGATGAGGCTGACCGGCCTATAGTTCCTTGCCTCCTCCCTACTACCACTTTTGTGCAGAGGGATTACATGTGGCCTCCTCCAGTCTTATGAACCACTCCTGTGTTGAGTAACTTGGTGAATAATTCTGCCAGAGGCACCACTAACTCTCTTCGCAGTTCCCTTAGTATCCTCAGGTGTATGCCATCTGGCCCCATTGCTTTGTCCACCTTCAGTTTTGAGAGCTCCTCCAGGACTTGCTCCACTGTAAATGGACTTGTGTTTACCTCTCCCCACCCCTTCATGTATGTTACACAGCTGTGGTCCCTGACCCTCCCCCTCTATAGTGAATACTGAACCAGAAGAATTAGTTCAGTATTTCTGCCTTTTCCATGTCTCCCTCCTTACATTCTCCTGTATCCTTTTTGAGTCTTACAATCCACACCCCCATCTTCTTTCTTCCACTAATATACCTATAGAATGTCTTGTCCTCTTTCTTCACTGTCTTTGCTAAGCTTTCTTCAGTCTGCACCTTTGTTCTCCTTACAGCCTTCCCTGCTTCCTTTAGATTCCTTAGGTACACCTCCCTGTCCTCCTTCCTTTGAGTCTCCTTATATTTCCAGAAACCTATCATTTTTGCCATTACCTTGTCTGTCACCTCTCTTGACAACCACAGTGGTTTCCTCCTTCTCTTGCCATTGTCTACCAACCTGATGCACTGACTCATCACCTCCTCTATGGCTCCCTTCAGCTGTTCCCGCTGCTCTTCAGCTCCCCCTCCTATATCCCTTCTTGCCAATGCCTCTTTGATACAACCCCCCATTTCAGCAAAATCAGCCCTCCTAAAATCTAAGACCTTTTCCTTCATGTAATTAGACTGCGTCTCTCTCCCCATGCTAAACCACACTATGCAACGATCACTGGAAACCAGCTGACCTTCCACCTGGATGTCTGTGATTCTATCCCAACTGGTCAGCACTAGGTCCAGAATTGTCCATCTCTGGTGGGATCAATCTCTAGCTGTTTTAGGCCTTCACCCTGTAGGGAATACAGAATGTCCCAGCCCGTGGATGAAGCAGCTGCTGGGTTGGTCCATGTCATGCATGATGGTATATGTCAAGCATGATGGAAGGAGTGCAGCAAGACAAACATGAAGAGAAGGTTCAAGCAGAAGAACAGAAAGGTATATGGCTCCTCAAATTAAGTAATATATGATTCTATGTAGAGGTACAGAGTACATTTAAAAGGTGTGAGATATAGAATGTTTAAATAGATGTGGCTGTTACCAAAAAAGAAAAGAAATCAAGTTTTCATATTGTTCAGAAAGCCATGTCATTGCTAAATAAATTGTCAAGTTCTTGAATAGGAAAATACAAGACCTTTCTAGGCTGAATTCATAGAAAATTATGTCTGCTAAGATGAGGTACTTCCTAAAGTACTGTATAACCCAATCCCCAGATACTATACCTCTCAACCTTTTGGCACTGAAATGAGGGACATGGGCATTCAGATGAACTGCATAGTAGTGAAAAGGGACAGAAATGTACCGAGGAACACCATAAATGACCACAATTTACCACTGCTATGATGGTTCCCATCATAACCTGCTTCAACCTGTCAGTCAGGAAAGACTCAACCCACTTTAACATTGTTCCAGTGTGTCCCCATATTCCCTAAGACATGCTATCAAAACCTCATAGTCCACAGTGACTAATGCTGATGAGATATCAAGGAGAATGACAAGTGAGTGTTTCCCTTATCTCCTGCTAAGAGCAGATCATCAAATACCTTGATGAGCATGGTGTCTGTATTGTGGCATGGACTGAAACTTGACTGGAATGCCTCATAGATGTCAAAATGCTCAAGCTGTCTCCAGCTGTGCTGCCACCACCATCTCAATAACATTCTATAAAAATGGAAGGCTCAAGAATGGTGTGACAAGCTGACCTATGGTAGATGGAGAGGCAACATGCTGGGTTTAAAGTTCACAGAAGAAAATGTACTTTCATTGCTCCAAATGTAAGTTATTGCTCCAGAAAAGCACAATCAGTCAGTTCAACTTCTCCAGCCTGGTCAGGCAACATAAAGGTTAACACAAAACAGTTATTTCAGGCTGACTTGACAAAATGAATCTTTGAACCACTTATGTGGACCAGCAGGTTTTCAATATACAGTCTCAAACAAAACAAATGGTTTGTGGGCCAGCAGTTTTGAATGCAGTCTCAAATCAAACACAAACAGTTTTCCCTTTCACCTTATTTGCAGGCTATTATCAGCAGTATATTCCATCCAGTGTTTTTGGCCCAGCTGGCTAGGTTGATCCTTTATCTCAGGACTCTCTGCTCTAGAAATGGTCTCTTTCTCAGCAGCAGGTTTCAGCTTCTCTCCAAAGGCTCTCTCCAACAATTAGCCATTCTCCTTGGCTTTCTGCTCTGGTTCCTGTCTTACATTCCACCCTCCATCTTGCAGAGTTGTCTGCCTAGGAGTATCAGCCACACCTGGGGAGGCACCCCCTCTTTGCCTGTCCATGTTGCATTAGCTGCATTTCCTCATCCTCAGCCAAGGTGTTAACCTCTTGCTTCCCAGGGTAGTGTTTACACTGTCACATACCCTCCTTTGTGTGAAGGCACAGTTGGTCGGCCCCTGACCATTTCCCTCCTGGGACAGGAAGTCTGCATTTCCATTCTGGGTCCCAGCCTGGTGGTGCACCATAAAGGAAAATGGCTGGAGGGCCAGGTACCACCTGGTGATGTGGGGGTTGTCATCCTTCATCACCTGTAGCCATCTCAGAGGGGCATGATCTGTAACCAGGATATACTGCCGGCCATGCAGGCAGTAGTGGAGGGTGTTCACAGCCCACTTGACTGTGAGATACACTTTCTCTATCACTGAATAGTTTTTCTCCCGGGGAAAGAGTTTCTGACTGAGGTAGAGGATAGGATGTTCCTCCCCTCAAACTTCTGGGAGATCATGGCTCCTAGCCCTACTTCAGAGGCGTACGTCTGCAGGATAAAGGTCCCATTGAAGTTAGGACTGCGTAACACTGGCTTTCTGCACAGTGTCGCTTTGAGTTGTGTGAAGGCCTGGTCACACTTATCTGACCATTGGACCTTACTGGGGGCATATTTCTGGGTGAGGTCTGTAAGGGGGGCTGGCAATGGTGGAGAAATGTGGTATGAACATGAGGTAATACCCTGCCAATCCAAAGAAGACCCTCACCTGGGGTTTTGTGGTGGGCACTGGGCACTTGGCTATGACTTGGACCTCATTGACCAAGGATCTCACCTGTCCATTGCCTATACAGAACCCTAAGTACTTTGTTTCAGCTTTGGCCAAAGCACACTTTGCTGGATTGGCTGTCAGCCATGCTTCTCATAAGGACTTTAGTATAGCTGCCACCTTGGATACATGGGACTCCCGATCAGTGCTGTGGATCACCATGTCATCTAGAAAAGCAGCTGCATAGTGGGCATGGGATCACAGCAAGCAATTCATGAGCCTTTGAAAGGTTGCAGGTGCTCCGTGTAAGCTGAACGGCATGGTACAGAACTGGTATAGCCCTAATGGGGTAGCAAATGCTGCCTTTTCCCGAGACTCCAGGGTCAAAGGGATTTGCCAGCACCCTTTCATTAGGTCCAAACTCGTGATGTACTTGGCTTCCCCTAGTCTATTCAACAGTTCATCTACCCAGGCATGGGGTAGGCATCAAACTTCGAGACGGCATTGATCCTGCGAAAATCAGTACAGAAGTGGGTAACCACACCTTCATTTGGTACTAACATTATGGGGCTACACCAATCACTGGTGGATTCCTCAATCACCCCCAACTCTAGCATGTCCTTTGACTCCTTCTTAACAGTGTCTCGTACAGCTTCTGGCAAGTGATATGGTCACTGCCGCACCTTCTCCCCTGCCTCTGTTTCTATATGATGAGTTATCATATGGGTTGTCTCTGGGAGGAAGGAGAAAACATCCAAAAATTGGCATACCGACTCTCCTAGTTGCTGTTTCTGTTTGTGAGACAGCAGTTCTCCCATTGGGACTTGTATCCCTGGATTCTCATCCGGCATTTGGGGTCCCAGATCCACTATGTCTGGTGCAGGGGAAATCAACAGGCTATCTCTCTTGCTCCAGAATTTCAGAAAATTGACATGGTAGCTCTAGATCTCTTTTTGCCTCTCTGGCTGGCAAACTTCATAGTCAACTGGGCCAACCCTCTTGGTAACTTCATAAGGCCCCCTTCCATTTGGCTAGAACCTTATTCTGGCTGCTCGGCAACAAAACTAGTACTTGATCCCCTGGTTTATATTCCCTCAACTGGGCTCTCTGATTATAGTAGTACTCTTGTCTTTGTTGAGCCTTCACCATATTCTCTCAGGCAACTTTCCCCACCCGATCTAATCTTTCCCTCAATTGCAGGACTTATTGCACCACATTTTTAGTCTTGGGATCAGGTTTCTCCCACATCTCCTTTACTACATCAAGAACACCTTGTGGGCAGTGACCATAGAGGAGCTCAAAAGGAGCAAACCCTGTAGAAGCTTGAGGGACCTCCCGCATTACGAACATCAGTAAGAGAAGTAACTTACCCCAGTCCCCTGACCTCAGTGGTTATGAATTACTGAAGCATCATTTTAAGGGTTTTACAGAATTGATCCACGAGGCTATCTGTCTGGGGATGGTAGATAGAGGTCCTTATGGAGCTGATTCCCAATAAAGTACAAACCTCTTGAGTCAGGCAGCACATGAAGTTAGCTCCCTGGTCAGTCAACATTTCCTTCAGTATTCCCATATGACTAAAGACCTTTAATAGTTCCCTGGCTACAATTTTGGCCAAAATGGTTTGTAACGGGATGACCTTGGAGTACGGGGTAGCATAGTCTACAATCACCAGAATGTATTGGCCCCCCTGCACTTTTATCAAGGGGTTCCACCATATCAACCCTAATCCAGTCAAATGGTGCCTCCATAACAGGCAAGGGAACTAAAGGGGCCCTTGGACTGTTCTTTGGAGCTACTAACTGTCACTCAGGACAAGATGCACAATAATCTTTAACATGTTGATAGATGCCCAGCTAAAAGAATCATGGTAGCAGTCAGGCTGGTGTATTTTCTATCCCACAGTGCCCTGCCACAGGAATAGAGTGGTCAAGGCATAGTAATTCCCCCTGAAAGACTCGAGGGATTAGCAACTGATGCTGAGTATCCCCTGTCTGGGCCTCCTTAGTAACTTGATACAGGATACCCCCTTGTAACGGGACAGCATGCTGCCTGATCCTCATCTATCACCTCCCCTTCCTGGACAGCCAACTGGGTGTATACCCAGGCTGAATATATCATTGGTCAATTGTTCTTTGGCGATGTCTGGGCAGTGCTTTAGCACATCTTGCTCTGATAAGGATGGCCCTCCAGGACTTTGGTTTGGTGGGTCAGTGTTAGGGTCAGGCTGTGAGTCTGGACCCACTTTTGCCTTCGCTTCACCACCTTCCTGTGCAGCTGCCCCTTCAAGACCCCTTTTCTTTGCTGCCCTACATTCTCACTTAGATTTGTGGGTTTGAATCTGGCAGTTAAAATTCCCTGGGTCCAGCAAGGGAAAATGTTTCCTAGCTGTAGGTGACTGGCCACCCTGCCTTCACTACCCTGAGACCGGGTAATTACCAAAGATAAGTCTGCTTTCCATAAGTCATCAAACCATTTTCAATCTGTCTCCCCAGTAACACTGGATTGGGTAACCCTGGGGCAACCCCCATCTTTATAGTCTCTATTCAGCCCCCCAGAGTAAGTGTAACCATAGCACCAAGGTGAGCCTTTACCTCCCCATTCACACATGAGATAGGGATGGAGTTCTGGTCCTGCCAGCATCAGGAGGGTTCACAAAGGCTGCCCTGAATAGGGTCTGATGGCTTCCTGAGTCTGCCAGAGCCTCCACCTCTATGCCTTCTACCTCGACAGGGACCATAAAATCTCAGGATTTGGAGCTCCACCCCCACTGCACAGTGAATACACATCTGTAAACATGCAGTCTATAAAGGTACAGTCCATGTGGGGCCAGTTCTTTGCAAAGTGACCCTTCTGTCCACATAAGAAACATGCCCCTGTGCCTCAGCTATGGGCTGAGCCTCTGGGTTTAGGCAGTGAGCCCTCAGGAAATGTCTCCCTGGGTTATTGGGTTGTCGTCTTTCCCAGAGTCTGACCCTTATCTGGCCACAACCCCCCTCCCTACATGCCCACGGTCCCTTTACAATTCCAGCCAATATTACTTCAGTCTGGCTCCCTGGATGACTCCCCATCTTCCCAGGTGGCCTTGTAGGTTGGGTCATGGGGTGGAAGGAGAGTTCAGCATCCAACACTTGTTCTGACATCTGCATGGCCCCTACTAGCATGGTGATCTTCTGTTTGTGGATCCAGCTCTGAATTTCTGGAGGCAGGATGTTCAGAAATTATTCCAAGATGATTAACTCAGCCACCTCAGGCCACTGTGTCCTTCGGGTTTTAGCCAACACCAACATTGGTCTCGCAGTCCTTGTCCCACTGCTCCAGGCTGTGCACCTGCTGCAAATGTGAAGCTCAGATACAGTCTATGCGGGGGCAGTTCTTTGCAAAGTGACCCTTCTGTCCACATGAGAAACATGCCCCTGTGTCTCAGCTATAGGGTGAGTCTCCAGGTGTAGGCAGCGGGCCCTCAGGAAATGTCTACCTGGGCTGCTG
The DNA here is from genome assembly GCA_016271365.2 of Neoceratodus forsteri. Classification (NCBI taxonomy): domain Eukaryota; kingdom Metazoa; phylum Chordata; order Ceratodontiformes; family Ceratodontidae; genus Neoceratodus; species Neoceratodus forsteri. Next base: position 875,858,734 of record CM057450.1, read on the forward strand.
GGTTGTTGTCTTTCTCTTATCTGGCCATAACCCCCCTCCTTACATGCCCAAGGTCCTGTCACAATTCCAGTCAATATTCCTTCAGTCAGGCTCCTGGGATGACTCCCCATCTTCGCAGGTGGCCTTGTAAGCTGGGTCACAGGGCAGGAGGAGAGTTCAGCATTCAGCACTTGTTCTGAGATCTGCATGGCCTCTGCTAGTGTGGTGATCTTCTGTTTGTGGACCCAGCTCTGAATTCCTGGAGGCAGGATGTTCAGAAATTGTTCCAAGATGATTAACTTGGCCACCTCAGGGCCACTGTCTCCTTTAGGTTTTAGCCAATGCCAACATAGGTCCCGCAATCCTTGCCCCAATGCTCCAGGCCATGCACCTGCTGCAAATTTGAAGCTCTGGAACCTCCATTGGTAACTTTCTGAGTTGATGTCTAGGCAGTTCAGGATTGCCGCTTTCACCTCTGTGGACTCCCCAACTGGGGTACTGTCCATAGCTCGATAGGCTGCTTGGGCTACCCCAGTCAGACAGGGGGCAAGGCGGGCAGCTCATTGGGGTCTGGGCCATCCAGCAACTTCTGCCACTCACTCGCACATTACCAGGAAGGCCTCAGAATCATCCTCAGACATCATTTTGGTCAGCATGGTATTCATCCTAGGAACCCCTGGTCCCATGATAGCCGAACCAGCCTCACCAGTAGGATCTTGTTGCAGCTGTTGCACCAGGGACTGCAGGAGCTGTTGTTGTTGTTGCCCCAGCTGTATAAGAAACTGCTTGTGTGCATCCTGTTGGGCTTGCTGTGCTTGTTGGGCCCACTGTTGCACCTTCTGCTGCTGCTGAGCCAGCTGGGTGAGAACCTGCTGTTGCTGAGCCTGTTGTGGTTGTTGCACCTGCTGTTGTGCCTCCTGCTGCTGCTGAGCCAGTTGCCTGAAAGCTTGTTGTTGCTGTTCAGCAAGGAACTTCAGCAATTTCTCCATATCCATTTTTCCAGAATGTAACTAGTCTTGCTCACTCCAGCAGGGGTTCAAATTCCACTTCTAACACCACATGTGACAAGCTGGCCTATGGCAGATGGAGAGGCAACATGCTGGGTTTAAAGTTCACAGAAGAAAATGTACTTTTATTGCTCCAAATGTAAGTTATTGCTTCAGAAAAACATAATCAGTCAGTTCAACTTCTCCAGCCTGGTCAGGTAACATAAAGGTTAACACAAAACAGTTCTTTCAGGCTGACTTGACAAAAGGAATCTTCGACCCACCTATGCGCACCAGCAGTTTTTCAATATACAGTCTCAAACAAAACAAATGGTTTGTGGGCCAGCAGTTTTGACTGCACAGTATCAAATAAGACACAAACAGTTTTCCCTTTCACCTCATTTGCAGGCTGTTATCAACAATACATTCTACTCACTGTTTTTGGCCCAGCTGGCTAGGCTGATCCTTTACCTCAGGACTCTGCTCTAGAAATGGTCTCTTTCTCAGCAGCAGGTTTCAACTTCTCCCCAAAGGCTCTTTCCATCAATTAACCATTCTCCTTGGCTTTCTGCTCTGGTTCCTGTCTTACATTCCACCCTTCATCTTGTAGGGTTCTTTGCCTAGGAGTATCTCCTCCCTGCAGCAGTTTTCTGCTTCCAACTGGCTCCTTGCTGGATTCTCTCTGCCTTTCAACAATCCCTCTAATCAGCAACACCTGGGGAGGCACCCCCCCTCGCCTGTTCATGTTACATTCCCTGCATTTCCTCATCCTCAGCCAAGGTGTTAACCTTTTGTTTCCCTTGCTAGAATGAAAGCTACAGTATTAGCATGGTGATCTGCATACCCTACTGGATCCATGCTGACATCAGAGATGTGCAGCCCCAAGGAGAAAACAAGGTACACAGTGTGGCTGTGTTCATGGGTAGGGGTAGAATTATCCTGCATGAGGCCCAGTGATTCCATCAACTGGAGGAATTGCCAAGGAAATTGCAAGGTTTCATCCTCAGCACATGCATTGAAATTCCCCAACACATATGGTTGTGGGCACTCAAAAATAGGTTAATGATGAAATCTACAAAGTCCCATAGGAACTCCTGTTCCTGACCTGGAGGTTGGTACACTAGAAGAATCCTAAACCACACACACCATCACTGCCACACATTCAAATAGCCTCTCTTCCTTCTGTGGGTATGCTGTTAACTTCAAGTAAGATCTAAAATGGATAACCATGCTGCCACCTCAGATGGTGTACTACTGAGAACCTGGCCAGGATTACCACCTTTGGGACTGGCCCAGAGTCATCACCAAGAAAGGTGTTAGTGAAATAATGCTTCACAAACAGAGCTGGCCACTCAAGGACAAGTCAAAGCCCCTGGACATTTTGTGGCTTAGTGTTAGTGCCAGAACCTGTGATTGTGTATCCTGAATTTGATATAGTAAACTACTTGGATTGCAATTTGTTTCCAGTGGATTTATTGACATCAAGCTACATACCTGTTCTTGACTGTCTGGCTCCATTTGTGGACAAGTGTTTAGTTGAGAGGGAACCAGCAACTCCTGTCTGGCATCAAACTCTATCACCACTAAGCACACTGCTTCCTGTTGAATGCAATGAAATAAACCAGGTCCCCAGAGGAATCTATGATGAAATCCAGCACCACTGTTTTATTCCTCAAGGACCTGGCATTGCACAACACACCATGACACGGTGACGCTGAAGCAGTCAGCCCTTCTACAACCTGCCCCCACCTCACTCCCAGGGGTCTTCCTGGAGAACAGAATATGGCAGGGATGACCCTGCTCAATGACTCTCTTGAACCCAGGGCACCTGCTCAGCCTGACACTCCCAATCCTATACTCACTGGTTCCCACTCCTAGACCACATCACCAGCCATTGCCCCACCTACACATGCACAATACACATACATTTTGAAAACTGTTTCACAGTAAGTAGATTTTGAAAACTGTTGCACATTGTGTAGATTTTCAAAACCTTCATGAGGGAGTCTCATATAAACATTTTGTGAAAACCATTATGCAATATGTAGATTTTGAAAACCAGTATGCAGCATACAGATTTTGAAAACTGTTCTACAGAATGAAGAGTGTCAAAACCGTAATATAGTTGTTAAAATATTTATGTAGATTTTTATGAAGTTTGTGAAGGACTCCTGAGTAAATGTTTTGATTTTTAATTAAAGATAACTAACTACTAATTAAAAACATGTATTAGACCTCTTATTCAGTCACAATCATTTGTGCTGCACCAACATAACGCAGCACTAAAACACACATGGCTGCCAGGGAATGATATTATGGTAGACAGCATGTCCAATCCATCATTCTATGTCTGTACCAATACTGGAGTTTTATAGCAAGCAAGCAAATTTTATTTGATATAGCTCCTTATCATAAGGGTGGAAGCTTTGTACATGTGATTTCATTTAATCAACTAAAAACCTTTAAAATATTTATCAAATAAAAAAAGCACATCTGAATCCTTCTCCTTAATAACATATTTAAAACAAATCCTCAAATGGCAGGAAAAAAAGATCAGTGTAAGAGCTCTTTTAAAAACTTCAACAGACATCTGACAAAGTTAATTTGGTAAGGAATTTCAGATGAACAAGGTGGTCTCAGAAAAGGCCTTTTCACCAATGATTTCCATAGGACACAGGAAACCACCAGCAAATTCTCTCCTGTTGAGTGGAGTAGCCAGACTGATGCATATGGGAGCAGGAGGTTTTTTTTTTATGTAATCCAAAGAGCCATGCATGATTCATATGTGCTTCATTACCACAGCTCCTTCTGGCAACAAATCCCAGAAGCAAAGTAGTAGTAGTAGTAATACATTTTTATTCAACAGATTAAATAAGACAATTCTGTTGGAGCTGACGCTTATTTACAAGAGATACAATTTATATATAATCCTGGTTACAAGGGAAGAAGAAACAATAAAAACTTTCAACATGACTACATGATACTTAGTTAATAGTCATAACATATATATATAATATAAACAAAAATATTGGAATGTATGTATGTACATACTGTATATGAAAGAGTAATTCATACTCTCAAGAGATCTGACAGGCTGTGTACACTATCTATACACTTACAATTAATCCAGTTCGAACATTGGCCAACAAGGTTGTGGTAGGGCAGCCTGTAAAGCAAACCATACTCTAATTGTCTTCCAAGATGGTGACTTGTTATAGAACCTTAAACTTCTGGGTATATTATTCCAAATATGGGGTTCAGACAGCAGAAGGAAGATGTTCCTTCCCCTTAATGGAACAACAAATTCACTGGCACTATATGATCTTAGCCCAGGTTTAGGAACTTTCAAAGATACCATATCAGTTAAGTAATCAGGAACAAACCCCTTACAAAACACTAAACATAAAACCTGCTAAGTGTAATTGTTTTCTCAATGCCAAATATAACCACTTTAACTCTCTATATATGGTACAATGATGAGTCTTACATGGCGCACCAAGGACAAACCTAGCAAAACCAGTTGTAAATTACATCAAGTTTCGCAAGGTCTGTCTCTGCCACCCCACCATACAGAACATCTTCATAGTCAAAGATAGGAACAATCATGGAATTTATCACTTTAAGTCTTGCTTGCAAAGTTAGTTCCTTTCTTATTTTATATAAGGTACCTAGTTTTTGTCCCAAGCTTTTAAGTTGCTTATATGCATATTCCATTTACACCTATCATCGCCGTTTAATCCAAGTTAATTGTATGGTTCAACCTGTTGCAGTACAGTTCCATCCCTTACCCAACATACCCCCTCACCACAGTATTTTTACCTCTTTGTCTAAATAGCAATTTGTTTTCTACAAAGAATAACTGTAATGCATAAGACACTCTTTGTAATGTATTCTGGATTTGAGTCATACTCTTCCTGTTTGTATATATTACTGTGTCATCTGCAAATAGAGAAAACTTATCTCTGGCTCAGAAAATGAAATATTATTCATATAAATATTAAATAATAAGGGGCTCAATATTGACCCCTATGGCACACCTAATTTTGTTTCTTTCCATTAAGACTGATATTGTCCCAGAAACACTTTTTGTCTATGCCCCATTAAGTAATGACAAAACTAGTCCACAGCTTCAAACAATAGTCCCGTGGCAGGTAACAAAGTGAGGCAGCTTATCTGAAATGGAATAGTGGCATCACTTCTGAGAGCCATATCCTGTGGCTAGCATGCTAAAGACCACATACATATGGCATGCATGGTGCTATGAAACCATTTCCATGTCATTATGTGGCCACTGGCAGCTCAGCACAATGTGTCAATGAACAAATGTGCGATGTGTTGTACAGAGCCTTGGTCATTCCCTACATGGACACAAAACCCACCTATTCTGTTCCTGGCAGTCTAACAGAACCCCCTCCCTCACTTCAATCCTGTCAGGACTGTAGAGCTGTTCTATGTTCCCTCCTGGCAATCTAGTTGACCCCCTCCTTACCTGAATTAGTGTTGTGGAAATGCACTGATGTCTGCCCCTGGCAGTTTAGTGTTATCCCCAAACAATCACTTTCAGTGCCCCCTCTACAGCCCACCTACTGACCAACCACCACCTCCACCCCTGTCAGTCTGTGACTCACCCATACATTCATATGTGAGCTGCCATTAGCTCCTCAGACATTACCTGGCACAGACTCCCCCCTCACTTACCACCATGACCAATCTGCAAACTGACAATTGTTTCTACAGTATGCATGCCTTCCCACCTTGTCAGTTATACAGTTGCTTTCTTAGGTGATGAGAAGAGGGTCTGTGCCAGTTGTCATCTGAGTGCCAGATGGCAGCTCACCTACTTACAGGTGGGTGAGTAGAGAGTCAACAGAGGGTGTGAGTCCTCAGTCAGTGAGCCAGGGAGGGGGATCCTTAACAGCAAACCTATTATGGATAACACCAAACTTCCAGGGATAGGCTTCAGTAAATTTCCACAATACCATGTTAGGTGAGGGAAGGGGTCCACTGCATTGCCAAGGAAAAGCTTCTGTATAGTTCCAAAATACTGATATGGATTGGGTGCAGAAAGGGGGCTCAGTGGGCTACAATGGAAAGGCTTTAATAAAATTCCACAATATTGACAGGGTTCAGTTAAGGTAGGTGGGTCTACTAAACCACTAGGCAAGGGCTTCAGTACAGTTCCACAATACTGTCAGGGACTGGGTGAAAGAGGGGTATGCATTAGACTGCCATGGTTTGGATCTTCAACATTGCACAGTACTGACAGCAACTGAGGCTATGGAATCACTAGACTATGAGGGTTGGGATCTGCAATATAGCTCTGTACTAACAGGGATGTGGTAGGGCTCACTAGCACCAGTGCTGCTGGGGAGGCATGGGTCACACACTACTATGAGCACTGATAAAAGCAGGGGTTCATAAGCATTAATTAGGGCTACCTTAGTTGTCGGTTACCACTCACAAAAGCCTTTGAATATACCATTGCATCATGCATGCAAGAGGGCACCCACATTTGCAAGGTCACAGTGGTGTAGTCTGCATATCAACACTATCTACTGTGTGCAGTGTCAAGCAATCCTTTGGATATGGTCCCACCCCATCTAGATGCACTTAGTCTGGTTAGCTTGGAGGCATGCTTGTTAATGCTGCACTAACCTTCATAATATGGGGGTCATCATGTGTCTCTTTCTGCTGCTCCCTAACAAATACAAAAGTATCACCTTTAACATTTAAGAATTTAATAAGTTACTTTACCTTAACGTTTTTAGTCATGTTGAACTTAAACAGTAACTAAAAACCTCAATCAGTGGCTAGATTTAAAAAAAACATTGGCAGCATGTGCATTTTCAAAACAGTCATACAGACAGTACATTTTCAAAACCTTTATGTAAGATTTCTGTTTTGTGAAAACCATTGCACAGCATGTAGATTTTAAAAGTCATCACACAGCACAAAGATTTTTGAAACTCTCATACAGCACACAGATTTGAAAACCATGGTACAGCATGTAGGTTTTGAGAAAAAAAACATACTGCAGCATGAATATTTTGAAAAACATTGTATAGATGTTTAGAATATTTGTGCAGCAGTTAAATTTTCAAAAAAAATTGTAAGGGATTCATGTGCAACCATTTTTGTTTCTAATTAAACATATCTAAATAGTCAAAGTCAAAGTCAAAGTCAACTTTATTTAAAAAGACGCCCAATCCCAAAGGCTCTGGGCGCCGTACAAAAACCTTTACAGTTTATCATACTGTATACATTCAAATAAAATCCCAAACATATAACTTAAACCCCAAAAGCCTGCACAAATAAAAAGGTCTTTAGACCACTCTTAAAAGCCTCTACAGTGGGGGCCTCTCTCACTTCAAATGGCAACGAGTTCCAGAGAGCTGAGCAGCAACTCAAAAGAGCGATCCCCTGCTGATTTCAACCTAGATCTCGGAACTGTGAGAGGCCACCACCAGAGGAGCAAGATCCCGGACAGAGGTGGACGGTACCAGTAGATCAGTAAGGTAACCAGGGCCCTGTCCATGTAGGGTCTTATAGGTGAGAAACCCCACCTTGAACAAAACTCTCCACCTGACAGGCAGCCAGTGCAAATCGCACCAATGCCGAGTTATATGACAAAACTTACTTTGTCGGTCAAAGCCTGGCAGCAGCGTTTTGCACCAGCTGCAGTCTGCGAAGAGAAGTTCCAGAGACCCCGAGATAGGCGCATTACAGTAGTCAAGTCTCAAGTGACCAAGGCATGTACCAAAGTAGGGAGGTCAGAGCCGGAACAAGCGGCTTAATCCTGGCGATATTCCTAAGATGAAAAAAACAGGAACGTACCACGGAGGATATTTGAGCCTCCATGGACAAGCTCCTGTCAAAGATCACACCAAGATTACGCACCCTTGGGGATGCCATCAATGACACAGCTCCTAGCTTAATGCCAGTCGCTGAATCAGAGGCCATCCCATCACGAGCTCTGTTCGACTCCACCACCAGTACCTCAGTCTTATTAGGGTTAAGTCGCAGCCAGCTGGAAGACATCCAGTCATTTATCTCAGCCAGACAGATATTCATCACATCCACTGCATTTGATGTTCCTGGTGCAAAGGATAGGTATAGCTGAGTATCATCAGCATAGCAATGAAAACTCAAACCATACCTCCTAATGATCTCCCCAGAGGCAGCATGTACACTACGAACAACATTGGGGCCAATACGAACCCTGAGGGACTCCACATGAAAGGAGGCAGGTCGTAGATGAGAAATTACCCATCACAACCCGCTGCCTCCTGTTGGTAAGAAATGACTCAAACCATTTGATGACAATACGGTGAGTCCACACAACTCCCTCAGGCGGAAAAGCAACACACAATGGTCCACAGTATCAAATGCTGAGGAGAGGTCAAGGAGGACAAGAATTGTCTTTTCCCCCCGATCTCTAGCCCTAAGGAGATCATTTTGCACCCGAACTAATGCAGTTTCAGTGCTATGCCTGGCCCGAAAAGCTGACTGGAAGGGATCATACAACTCGTGGGTCATGAGATGCTCTCCCAACTGAAGTGATACCACCTTCTCAACAACCTTTCCCAAAAATGGAAGATTGGAGACAGGGACGATAATTTGCCTAATCTCCGGGTCAGAGAAGCTTTCTTTAAAAGGGGTCTCACCAGAGCCTCCTTCAAGGCATCCGGAAAGACACCCTGACTCAAGGAGCACCGGACAATCAGAGCAAACACCGGGCCAACAGTGTCAATGCACCTCATCAAGAAGCGCGTTGGCACAGGGTCTAGTTCACAGAAGGTATACCTCAAATTGGCCGCAATCTCAATGACCTCACGAACTTCCACTGGCTTAAACTCCCCCCAGTCAGAATGAGTGCTCTTTGAACACGACTGACGACCACTGACAGCAGTGATATTACTGGCTGAGGAAACCTCCCGCCGGATATCAGACACCCTGTCTGAGAAAAACCGAGCAAATTCCTCACAATCCTCATTCGAGGAAACTCTCCCGGGCTGAAGACAGGAAGGGTGGAGAAGTCTGTCAACAGTCCGGAAGAGTGAGGCTGGTCGGCTTCTCCCAGCAGCAATCTCCCGAGGCAAAAAAAATGTCTTCTTTTGGTTAATTGCCTCCTGATATGCGCGATAATGCGCACACAGGACCAGTTTGTCAGCCCCCAGATGGGATTTCCTCCAGCAACGCTCAAATCTCCGACCCAATTTCTTCATTTCCCTGAGATCACGATCATACCAAGGCGATCTCAGGTATGAAGTTCTGGGTCGTACACGGACAGGTGCGAGGGAGTCAATGGCATCAGATAGCACCTCATTATAGGCAGCTACCCCGATATCAATGGCTCCAGCGCATGCATCACCCACCCTTGATAAATCGACTGCCGCCATATTAACCCTCAGGGGTAAGATCTTTCAGAGAGCGCAGCGAAATATCTCAGAAGGGAAGAAATTATGGCGGGAGCACTAAATATGAACTTCACGTGCAATGATCAGACCAAGCTACTTGGTCGATATCGAATCAATGATCTCGAGTCCCAGTGAGACACCAGGTCCAATGTGTGGCCATCCCGATGAGTAGGCATGCCAACAGACTGCACCAGCCCCAAAAGGGACATATACTGCAGTAACTCATCGGCACACCTTTGGCTTTTATCCTCGGCCCAAACATTGAAGTCCCCAAGAAAAATACATCTTGGGGAGTCCAATGTTTCGCCAGCAACAAACTCGGCAAAATCCTGCAGGAACCCCCCCATCGGCCCAGGAGGGCGATAAATGAGGAGGATCCTGCAGCCAACGCCAAGTCCTCCACGAACAGCCACACATTCAAATGAACCCGGGGTTCCCACCGGGTGCACAGTGAAGTCCAAATTTGATTTAAAACAAATCGCTACACGCCACCCCTACGATTTTCTCCGGGGCAGTGAACCAAGTATAACCTGGAGGGACTGCAGCCTCAAAAACAGGGCCAGCATCATCTCACCCAGGTCTCTGTAATACCGCCAGGTCGACCGATGAGCGGGAGGCGGCAATAATAGCCGTCTTGTTTCTGACCGACCTGGTGTTGCTAACTACTACCGTCAGAGGAATTGAGGGTGATGCAGCCCTAAAAGTCACCTGGCCACTTGACCTGGTGGCCTCCTGGCAATAGGCACCAACCACCTCTGACTTCTCCTAGGTGCTCTATTTATTCCAGGACGTCTCCTGGACTTAACCACCTCAATCCACGGATCTATTTGCTCTGATCGTCCCACTACATGCAAAATGGTCCCCTCAATCCCACTTCCTACAACGTCTGATAGTAATATCAGACACTGGGAGGGGGATAAAAGGACGTAGCGCATGCAGCTGCGAAAATCCATAAACAATCCTAGGCCCCAAGAGTCGTCTACCAGAACCCCTACACATATCTAATTAAAACCAAATAACACATATAAATTGTGCAGGCAACATACATAAATCTAATTTATAATAAAACTATTTAACATATACAAGCTATTTTGCATAATATCTTCCCACCTTACAATTAAACAGCAGATTTCAGCTCCGAGTGGCGCTCGCGCCACTCACAACGCTCGCGCTAGCGAGCGGCGCCTGTAACTTAAACAGTACCTCCCCACTCCCACAACCAATCAGCCAGCAGCCCCCCTCTCGCAGCTCAGCTCCAACAGGTTGGTGCAGATTACAACAACCTCTCACGCTGTTTTTAGGCACAAGGTAATGAGGAAGTATAAGCCCACAGTTTAAAGCACCACACAGTCTTGCACAGATAAAAGTAATTAGCAGCTACTGCACAGCTGCAATGAGCGATACCTTCCAGACATCGAGGAGGAAACATAGGAATGCGCTAACGGCGGCGCCCTGTAACAAACAGTACCTCCCACTCCCACAACCAATCAGCGGCAGCCCTCTCGCAGCTCAGCTCCAACAGGTTGGTGCAGATTACAACAGCCTCTCACGCTGTTTTTAGGCACAAGGTAATGAGGAAGTATAAGCCCACAGTTTAAAGCAGCCACACAGTCTTGCACAGATAAAGTAATTAGCAGCTACTGCACAGCTGCAATGAGCGATACCTTCCAGACATCGAGAGGAAACATAGGAATGCCGCTAGCGGCGGGCGCCTGTAACAAACAGTACCTCCCCACTCCCCAACCAATCAGCCGGCAGCCCCCCTCTCGCAGCTCAGCTCCAACAGGTTGGTGCAGATTACAACAGCCTCTCACGCTGTTTTTAGGCACAAGGTAATGAGGAAGTATAAGCCCACAGTTTAAAGCAGCCACACAGTCTTGCACAGATAAAAGTAATTAGCAGCTACTGCACAGCTGCAGTGAACGATACCTTCCAGACATCGACAGGAAACATAGGAAATACTGGGCATTCCAGTGGTGTGGTGGTAGACCTACTGCTCACTACTCCAGTGACCAAGATCGGGAGTAGAGATGGACGAAATGGCCTCAATTTGCTCCGCGAAGTGAATGTAAAAGCGAGTGAATTTGCAGATATCTGCAACACGGCCAGTGCCGTGTTATAATGGGTAATGCAAAGTCCATTGAAAACAATGATTTCATGTTACTCCCCCTTCCCAAACCACTACTCCACCAATTCATAAGATGAAGTACATTGAAAACAATGGACTTCACCTCATTCCGCCTTGTTTTTAAGCTTCAAAGGCGAATTTTGCAGTGATTCATGGGATTTCAGATCACATGGACTCTAGATTGTTCTGCACAGCCTCAGTTTGGGGTAGTGTGTGTAGGAAGCTGTAGGAGAGTCTGCAGTGAGAGATCACCGTGATTCAAAACTTCTAAAAACTATTAAAAAAGCCTTTTTGAGTCATTTTTTTTTTTGCTGAAACTTTAGTTCACCGATTGTAGGAAACCCTCCTGTGCTCATATCATTGGATATTTATTGTTTGTGTATGGATTTTGAATGTTAATGTACAACATTCAGTCTGTGTACTGAGAGACAGTGGAAGTGTGCTTTGGGGGGAAGGGGTGTATCTGTGGTGTAGGTAGATTAACTTGGAGAAAAAGACAGTTCTGTTTTGGTGATATTTTTCTTGTATAGCTGTGTTAATGTACACACAGAAATATTTTCAATAATTTTTGCAATTTTTTTGCTGATTGTTGTGGTGCAGCAGTGCATAATTTTAGTTAGTTTAAAATACTTGTTTATATTACTGAAGTTTTCAATTTGCTACACGTTACTTAGCGTGTGTGTGAGTATGTGTGTGATGCGTGTCATCAAATCAGACACCTTTTATTGTGCCACATAGTAATTTCAGTAATGTGAACCTGCTATCCACTGCAGCTGTGTGATTTTTGTACTTCTCTGTGATATCTTTACTGGTACTAGTACTAGTGACTGTTACTGCAGCAGTGCAGTACACTGCCCCCCCCGCCCGCCCAACCAGCAAAGGTATTCTTTTCCAGATTTGAATTTCTGATGGTGAGCACTGGTTAGGTGTTGTGCCTTTGTGTCTGCATTTCTTCAGTGTGAAGTGCAATCTTAATAAGTCTGTGAATTTGCATCTCTTTAAGGCCCAATCTCCATCTGTAACTTAAGTCACAGTTGTTTCCTTGGCTTCCATTCAGAGTACTGGACTGATGTGGTGCTTAATTCTGCATGAACATTGTGCTCATTAATATACATTTTTTAGTCAGGATCATCATCATGAGTCATTCGTGATACAAATCACGTTCTTCATCATCACGGTCACAAATGCAGTCACAAATCACGATTCGTGATCACGTCACGAATCACAACATTAATTTTTTTACTAGTTACTTGGATGTATTGTAAGCCTGTTTTGTAGTATCTCTCCAGGCTTCACCACCCCACCATTGTACTCATTAATATGCATTTTTAAGTATAGGAGTTTTGTGCTACAGCTCATCGTGGAAGAACAGCCATAGGCATTTGCGTTCCCAATACAGTTCCATATTGGTTATCTCACACCATCGACATCGAATCATGTTCTTCATCATCATGGTCACAAATGCAGTCACAAATCATGATTCATGATCATATCACAAATCACATGATTTTTTTTACTAGTTACTTGGATGTATTGTAAGCCCTTTTTGTAGTATCTGTCCAGGCTTCACCACCCCACCATTGTACTCATTAATACGTGTTTTTAAGTCGGGGAGTTGTGTGCTGCAGATCATCAGAGAAGTACAGCTGTAGGCATTCATGTTCCCAGTGCAGTTCCATATTGGTTATCTCACACCGTCGACACAGAATCATGTTCTTCATCATCACGGTCATAAATCATGATTTATGATCATGTCATGAATCACAACATTAAGTTATTTACTAGTTACTTGGATCTATTGTAAGCCTGTTTTGTAGCATCTCTCCAGGCTTCACCCCCCCTCCACCACTGTACTCATTAATAAGAGCTTTTAAATTGGGGAGTTTTATGACAGAGGCTCAGTTCATCAGGGAAGTACAGCGATAGGCATTCGCATTCTTTCCTATACAGCATGTGAGTTACAGTACTGTAAGTAGTGGTGAGCAAAGTGGCCCCGATTTGGTCCACAAAGTGATTCATGGAGTAACATAGAATCCGTGGAGTACTCCACAATGTGCAGCGGAGTACTTCACTTCATAATAAGAAATGCAAAGTCCATTGAAGTCAATGACTTTGCATTATTCCACCTTCCCCCAACCACTTCTCCACCAATTTTAAGGTGAAGTACATTGAAATCAATGTAATTCACCTCACTTCACCTTGTAATTGTGCTCCAAATGAAATTCTGCAGTGATTCATGGAATTGCAGGTCACATGGGCTCTAGATTGTTCTGCAGAGCCTCAGTTGTAGCCTGGGTAGTGGGTGTATAGTGGTAGATGGAGACAGTTTGGTCTCAGAGCTATGCGATTCAATACCTCTAAAAGCTGTTTAAAATGCCTTTTTGAGTCTTTTTATTTTGCTCAACATTTAGTACATTGATTGTAGGAAATTTTTCTGTGCTCATATCATTGAGTGTTTATTGTTGTGTGTGGATTTTGAATGTTAATTTAGAACAGTCAATCTGTGTACTGTGAAGTGTGCTTTGGGGAATAGGCATATTTGTGGTGTAGGTACATTAACTGGGAGAAAAAGGCAGTCTTTCTGTTTTGGTTATATTTTTCTTGTATAAGTGGTTTAATGTACACACAGTAATATTTTCAGTAATTCATGACATTTTTTGCTGATTGTTGTGGTGCAGCAGTGTATAATTTGTCTGTTCAAAACATTTGGCTATATTACTAAAGGTTTTCAATTTGCTACACATTACTTGTAGTGTGTGTGTGACTGTGTGTGTGTGTGTGTGTGTGTGTGAGATGCATGCCATTAAATAAGACACCTTTTATTGTGCCACAGAGTGACTGCAGAGGTGTGAACCTGCTATCCACTGCACCTGCATGAATTTTTTTATACTGCTTTGTGGTATCTTTACTGGTAGTGGATTGTTACTGCCGTGCAGTAATCCCCCAACTGGCAAATGTATTCCTTTCCAAATTTGAATTTGTGACTTGTGAGCACTGATTAGGAGTTGTAGTGCCTTTTTGTATGCATCCCTTGAGTGTTCAGTGCAATCTTAATCTGTCTGTGCATTTGCAGTGCACCATTAATTCTGGGAGACTGCATTTCTTGTTACGATCTCATTTCACTTTGTCAGCACTGAGGAATTTTCTGGACACAAGACAGTAGCATTTCATCAGCACTAGGGAATTTTCTGGACACAAGACAGTAGCATTTTGGGGATGCAAATTATTTCTGGTGACTCTGTGTGACCACTGCACACATGACTGAGTGCGCCATTAATTCTGGGAGACTTTGCATTTCTTGTTACACTCTCATTTTACTTCATCAGCACTGAGGAGTTTTCTGGACACAAGACAGTAGTACTTGGGGGATGCACATTAATTCTGGTGACTGTGTGGGTGGGGTGCTGCCAATATTGTTGTCACTCCACCTTACTTTGCGTTTACAGTGGAATGACAATACAAAGTAATAATAACAAGATGAAGTGAGCCTTTCCTATAGGGCACTCCGCATAGCAAAGTACCAATGCGAAGTGGCCACTTCACATTCACTTTGCCAGTGGATTTACATTCACTGTATCTCTAATTAGTCATGGTCCTGAGTTGTTGGGGTAGGCTGGGGGAGAGGATTGAGCATCCAGCAGACTGCTCTACTCTCTGGGGGGGAGTAGGGTTTGTCTGCTCTACAACAAGGCTGACACCAGATGAAGGCCTGATAATAATCTGGGCCTGAAGTGGCATAAAGGGAAGGTGCTATGGGACTCTGAGGCACATGCCTGGCTCCACACATATGCACTGACATGTGTACCCTAACTATAGGGAAGAGAGAAAAAAGCAGAGGAAAACAGATGGCAGGGCAGGTACACATGATGCACTATGCACTGACCTCTCACAGACAGAAGCCCTGTTGCCAGCAGCAGGATGAGAGTCTCCATGAGGGAGGATTGCCTTCCCCCTTCTGACCCTGCCATGGGGGGCAATCCATGGGGAAACATGACTGACAGGTAAATCCTGGGATGGTGGTTGCTGGTGGGGGGCAGTGGGGACAGAGCCAAGGGGAGCAGACCTGCCTAAGCTGAGAAGAATTAACACTTTATACAAAAAAAATCTAAATACTACCTTTGTAGTGTTCATTAAAATTTAACATTTTTACTTGTGGCTTGTTTATTTATTTAGTTTGTTAATTTTAGTAACTGGGTAGGCCCACTGGAACCAGTTACAGTCCCTTTTTCAGGAACGACCAGGTTTTTTCAGGGGTTTGTTTAGAGTGGCTTGTTTTGCAAAATCAAATGTTTAAGTGATAAAAATAAAATGTTATGTATCCTGGATTTGACCATGTTTATTGCTACTGATCTACTTCATATCAAAAATAAGTAACAGAAACATCAAATAAGATAATAAGCTAAAATAAACTACAAGAACAAACATATTTACAATGATAAAAATGACATTGTCCAACCCGCAGTGTTTAATCTGTCATAACACAGTTTACTGTATAGCAATTAAGGAATACCAGTTTTATTATTGACGTTGTGTTATGCTTATTTTCCACATTATTGATTTATTTTTGTACATGGCTTTGTTTCTTTCTGTTATCTTCTCTTCCCTTCCCCCCATGATGTATCTGAAGACAGGCTGATACCAGCTCAGTATGAGTTTCCTGGTAAAGAAAGAAAGAAAGAAAGAAAGAAAGAAAGAAAGAAAAGAACTTCAACTCTGACTAGAATCTGCAGCTTGTATTTGAGGGAGGCTTTTATTAGAAGTGTTTATGTTGACCTGCAGCTTGTATTTGAGGGTGGCTTTTATTCAAGGGTGGCTTCTATTCAATTAAATATAGTATTGGCTATTTTTTTTCAATGAACTGGGCATGTACAAACAATAAATCATGAATAACTTCTAAATAAATTTAAATTTTTTCACTAAACCACCAAAAGGGCCAATAGCTATAAAACATCAAACAAGCATGTAAGTTTCAAAACATTAACTCTTTGTAGATTTTTTAAAGTTTGAAATTGGAGTCTTAAAACACACATACACACACAAACACACACCCAGTATAGAGTATATTGGTTGGGTAACCATGCATAACCAGTCTGTGCTGCCACAGAGGGGTTCTGATTATATCAGACCTCAACAGCGGTGGCATCTCAGATTGGTTAGATAATGCGGTTGCCCAACCAGCATTTTTTATAATGTATAAGTAGTTTTTTTTTTAGTTTGTATTTTTGTTTCAAATGAAAGATTTTTTTCCCGTGCTTTGAGGCAGCAGTGAATGTGCCAGAAGTTTCATTTCAGAACTTGAACTGATTGGTGAGTACATGGTAGCACTGTGAAAAACAACAGCTGCCTGGAGGATTTCCAATCAGTTGGAACCTTGCTGTACCATAGAAGGGTACAGCTGTGTTCTGTGACCTTTGAAATGTGGTATAACAAGGTTTCAGCTGGCATGGAAATACATGCAGTACAAAGCATCAATATACACTATATACAGGCACTACTGTGTCTGTATAATGTATTTGTTGAGTGGGTGGATTCTTGGGCCACATGTCCTATTTACAAGAACAGCTGGGGTGCTGTTACACAATATACATTTTATGTCAATAAAACACAAATAACAAAATATAACACTATCAATCTGGTGATAAAGTATATGAACAACAAATCTGCTGTATGCCTAACCCCTCATACAGTTAATGTATTCATTAGATTTATTTACAAGTATCTAGCTGTTAGTTAAATATTTCAGTCACAAAGTAGAAGCAGCAGCTAACATCTTCTATTTGCTTACCCTCAACATTTGTATTCAGAAAAGTGTGTTAACATTTATACCAGTTCATGGCTATGTAATGAATAGATTTTTTTTTTACTTTTTGGTATTTTCTGCCAGTGTAATACAAGTTTAAAATTCAATAAATACAGTTAAGAATAGGACTTATTCAATATTTATTTGTTGGACGGCTAAATATTAGGTTACGTTGTCATTTTATAAGAATAACCTGGGTGCCGTGGCACGCAGTGCATCATACACATGCAACATACTGTACAAATATAAAGTAGCATCAAGCAGGTCATACGGTGCACAAAAACATATTAACTATATGTAAACAGTTATAATTAAACAGTGTCAGTGGCTCAGTAGGTAGCACACTCACCTCTGAGGCCGGGAGATCAGGGGGCTGTGGGTTCAGTTCCCACATCTGGCACTTGGGTTAATATCCCAGTACTCACACTGTAATGCAGCATGAGAGGGGTGATGCATTTCTGAGGTGCCGTCTTTCGGATGAGACATTAAACCAAGGTCCCATCTGCCTGGATTAGTGGTAGTTCAGGCGGATGTTAAAGATCCCATGGCACTTATCGAAAAGAGTAGGGGAATTTCCCCGGTGTCCTGGCCAAATTTCCCTCATTCACTAAAAATACCACCAACTGCTTAATCTGGTTCAAGGTCAGTTGGCATTCATCTGTATCCCCCTCCCCCGGGTCGTGCCTGAAAATAGGCAGGATTTGTCTAGTGCACTTACCCGGTCAACAAAAGCTAAAATAAATAAATAATTTCACATAGAAGTGGCTCAGTTCTCAAAGTTGTTGGCATGGTGGAAGGGTCTTGCAACATAAAGAATGGTGCAAAGTGCCGCTTGCACCAAATGTTGCACTGGGAGCAATTCACAAGCACAGCATGTGCCAACCACAGGCTGCATACGCCAAAGGGGACTTGCACCACCCATGTGCCACATAATGGGCTCTGGCATGGCACTAGGGGGCATGTGGCAAATGTAAGCTGCCACATTCCCTAACGTGGGTTTCCCAAAACTCTCCCACAGAGGAAAATTCTAAGTACCATTAGACCAGCCAGAACTGGTCTAAGGGTACTTAGAAATCTTCCCTCTAGGAGATTAGCTATTTGTGGCAATGTGCCATGGTCTCCCCTCCCCAGCCCCAGTCCCCCTGTTATTCAAATAATTCCCTGGTGATCTAGCAGACTCCCCCCTCCAAGCTCTGATCCTCTGTTATGTCATTGTACACATTCTCTGGTGATCTTGTAGCCCCCCAAGATTCAAGCCTCCATTATGTTATTTTAGACATTCTCAGGTGATCTAGTGGCCCCTCAGCCCTGATCCCCCATTATGTAAAAGTAACACAACCCTGATGGTCTAGTTGGTTCCCATCCCAGCAGGCAGTGCCCCCCGCCCCACTCCCCCATCCTGAAAACAAGTCAGTGACTCACACAGCCCACCACTCACCACCATGGCCAGCTGCCAACTGAGCTGTCAATGAGTGCATACCGTATTTATTATGTGCTCATTGATTGACAGCTGTCAGTCAATGAGCACATACTGAATACAGTACGTGCTCAATGAGAGTTCAGTCAGAGGCTGGCCGTGGTGGTGAGCAGTGGGCTACACCAGTCACCATCTCATTTTTGGGATAAAGGAGTGGGGTGGTGGGACACTGCCTGCCAGGGTGGGGGTCCACTAGACCACCTGGGTTGTGTTAATTTTACACAGTGGGGGATTGGGTTTTGGGAGGATTCCACTAGATCACTAGTGAATGTCTACAATGACATAATGGGGGATCGGGGTTTGGGGGGTTCACTAAATCACATTGGATTATGTATAATGACATATCAGGGGATCGGGTTGGGGGCCACTTGTGCACCAAGCATTATGTAAAATAACATAACAGAGGTTTGTGGCTTGGGGGGATCTGCTAGATCACCAGGGAATATGAATACTGACATAATGGGGTATCAGGACATGGGGTGGTCCACTAGCCACCAGGGATTGGTGCATGACCACACAGCAGCTTGCAGCACACCATGCAGAGGCACCGTCTGTTAGGCGCACTGATATGGTTGCCGCAAGCCACTGGACTTTGCTTCTGGGACACTAGCTATTAGAGAATCAGGTGCAAGGTCTCTGGTGCACCAGGCTTTGACAAAAGCTACCTTTTGTCACAGCTTGGGTCAATCTAAGGGCTCTTTGAGAATCAAGCCACAGGTGTAAATTTAGAAGATGCTTGTAATATAGGACTTTTTGGTACTAAGTCAAAAACTGGTAAGGATTTCTAAAATTTGACTGACTGATATAAAAATATATTTTCTTTGTGCTTTGTTTTTTCCAAATGGGAGCCTTAGCTTTTGTTTACATTAAGACCTGGTAGAGTGCTGATTGTGTTGCATTTCAAGCAAAGCCTTAATTAAAGGAGCCCCTAACATCCCCACTCAAATATTCCCAAAGGGCTGTCCCTCTTTAGTACCAAGTATGCTACAAAAGAGACCTTCATCCTATGGAGGAATAGAAATGGTAATGAAAGTCAATGCGAAGAACAAATCAGCATACCTTGTTTAACAATACTAATCTTTTTGGTTTATTCAGGCTTAGTAGATACAATCTATGGACAGAAGACCACATTCAAGTCAACTATCAAACCTGCTTAGGAAAATTAAGAGCAGCAGATTGGTTCATCTATCATGTATTTAATATTCTTACATAAAATATTTTGAGTGGATTGCCTCAGCTGATCAGAACGCAGAACTGGCATCAGGTTAGTAGCCCATGAACTGATTTCCTGTGGTTATTAAACAAACAGAACTCTAAGCATGGAGCAGCTACTTTATGTATACACTCCAAAATTGGTTCACAAGCACAGCTGGGAATCAGTGCTGGCAAATACCAGACTAAAAGTGATTGAGAATGTTGCAGTGAGAGTTGTGATAAGGAAATGTGGCAATACTTTCTATTCACAAGTGAGACAGAGAGGATTTTGAGAGGTGAATGGCAGGCAAATTTAAGAGTTTCAAAAGGGAAAACAGTGATCAACAACTTAAGTTCAAAAGAAGCCAGAGCAGTTAGACAAGAGGAGTCTAAAGGAAGTCATAAAGTCAAGGGTCAGGGGTGGGTTTAGCTAATCCCTTGAGAGGGGAGTTGGATCCCGGGGGTGGAGCAGCAAGATGGCTCCAACGCTTCTCCGCTACACGCAAGAGCTCCATCTGTGAAGCCCGATTGTGAATTTCTTTGCTGAAATAAGCCACACTTTTGATTTGTTTTTGACCAATGAATTAAACTTTATGCTCAAATTGCACCCTGTTTAGAGTGCCAAAGTTAAGGCAATGCTTCACTTGTAGGCATCCGGTTCTGGGCTATTGTGGCATGCTGCTGGCTTTGAGCTGCTTGAGTGGAGCTTTTTTTCTTTCTTCTCTTGTGTTGTGCTCAGGTCTGGAATACCGACAGTTTTCCGGACAGTGGGGAGCTATGTTTAAAAGCCTTATTGCTCCTCGGCCACACTGGGTGTGTTTTTTCCTTTCCAACAGCTAGCCGGCATGATGAAAGGAGTTATTATTTAAGTGAAACACATATCGAAGTCCAACTTCAAAAAGAGAGAATCCTTGCCTACAATAGCAGCTTGCTGATTCTGGCTGGTGGCTAGTAAGAAAAAAAAAGAAGGGAGTTTTCTACTACCAGACTTTGAAGAGGGGACCTGTATTGCTATTGATGTGCTTACTTTCCACTTCCCAAAGGTATGCTAACATTGCCTAGGGGTGTGGGTTACTGGTTTCTATGCCCCATTTTGTCCAAAATTACAGCACTCAGAGGAGTGACCTTTTGCTTATTCCCATAGGTATTTCTATCCCTGGAGTTACCGGAGGAAAACATGGTGGAGGAGTGCTGGGTATCCCTGGAAGCAGTGTAGACAGTATTTGCTACAGTGAAAGGAATGGTGGCAAGCAAAACTTGATGGCTCAAGAAATGGCCAGACAAATTCTATGAACTCCTGTGACAAGAGCATGTAGCTAAGGTGATTATCTTTCTTTTTTTTTTTTTTTTGTACATTACAATTTGTCAGTCCTGTTTAATGGAAAGTTAATGGAAAGCTAAAATGGAAAAACACAAGTGTTCTGCGGATATTGCCACTAATAACCCCCAGATGGTGCTGACTGTATATTTCAGTAGAAAGCCTATAAGTGTTAAGTGCAGATATGGTCGCCAATGGACTTACAATGGTACAGACTCCTTACTCACCAGAGCCAGAATATAATATAGTGGGAAATCATCCCGTTATTTGATTCAAGATTTGCCTAAATATGTTGTGCAATTTTGACATTACATTGTAGTTTTATAATTTTATTCAGGTTTATCTTGTATACAATCCTTTTTATATACTAAAGTAAGCATTGTGTTATTGTGCTTAAGGTGCCATTGTTATATAGCACCAGCAATGGTGAATTCATGTTTGCCTTCGCTGAGGTGGGAAACTTAACTGGTGGTCTGGCCCCACTTCCGATTCTAGGATAAAGCACAAAATTAACTGACCCAAAGTGAGGAACAGGTTAAGTCCCACAGACTTGTATGAGAGGTCTATGCTGCAGACAGTTGGGAATAAATGTCCGATGGTCAGAGAAAGGAGCATGGAGCAGCATGCACTGCAGGGTGCCCCATTCAGATCCCTAAAATGGTATGTTCTGACTAGCAGCAAGAGACAGATCTATTTGAGTCGAGTGGCAGTAGCCTATTGAATCTAATCAGGTCAGAGTAATTATGATTGCGGTATCCCTAATTGTTGGTATGAGGCTTGATACTTGGGATTTGGCCCTGTCTTTTTTTTTTTTGGCATGTAGTTAATTTACTAAAGTGAAGAGCTTATTGCTCACCTTACTTATTTAGTCAGTATTTAGGAACTGACGTAATTTAACCTTTTTGTAACAGTTATGGCAAAGGAAGGTAGAATTATCATATATTCTAAAGAAAACTCCTTTTGCCTTCTATTAGAATGAGGAATTTAGGACATGACTTAGACCCAGACCTGTGGACTAATTCTGGATATCCACGTCATAAGTCTAATCTGGAAACAGCTTTGGGTCAGCTGGGAGTACAGAGCAGAATGTGTTGCAGGGTGATCTCTACAGACCCCTTCTGGTGGCAATTTCTGACTGGCAACAAGTGATTAGACCAGTTCGGTCCTAGTGGCAGAGGTTGGTTAATCCAACTGGGATAAAGTAGTACCTGCGGTTACCCTATTTATTGGTTTGGAGTCTGTAGTCTGGCTCTTGGCCCCATCCATGTGAGGGGTTTGAGACTGTTCTACTGAATATACTGCTTTGTGGCATCCTCATTTGGTCTATATCTTGAAAGATTAATTATGCAATAAGGCACAACAGGGTGTGGGTTATTGGGGATTTACCCACGCCTTTGTGGTGTGTCATGAGGCACAGCCTGGAGCGCCTTATTTCGATTACACAATGGAACCATATGTAAAATAAATTTAACATGTTTAATTATGTTTTTTATAAATGTCACTCCTCAGCCGTGGGTTATGAAGGATTTACCCATCGTCATGTGACATGTTTTGACCAATGAGGTTACGGGATTTTCACACACCATTGTATAATATGGCTTAATCCTATAATAGCTGACAGCATTGTTGGCTCTATGTCTGAGCTCTAATTTGAATACTAGCATACCATGAAATATTATACTATCAGTAGTAAAAATCTTAAAGAGGTTTATATCTTATGATATTATTTTTAACCAAAAAGGCCCATTTTAAAGAAAGGGCTAATTTTATATTTTATAAATTATGAATGGTTAAACTCAGTTATGATTCTCTTTAACCTGTATGAGATGTTTGCATTAGACTTAACCTGAGTTATATCTGTGTATTTGTAATTTTTTATGTATTTTAACTTTGCCATATTGTAATAACCTTGTCATTAACCTTCCATGGTTGATCAATAAAACCTGAAACTGAAACTAATGCACTGAGGGCAATATTATTCTATGCTAACTACTGCAGCACACAAATTGAGGCATATGTGTGATAAGCAAGTGATTCAAAATATCTGCATTAAAAAATTAACACCAGGTAAGCCTGGGCATAATGTACTATAAAAGATTAGTATTTGTCATTGTATTTGTTGAAGGGTCCACTATCCTTAATCCTATAGTCATTGCAAACACCTTCAACATGGTTTTTACTGACCTCAGTACTGTTGTCCCACCTGATTTCTTCACAGACAGTGACACCCCCTTGAACACACCCTGTGCTCTGTCAAACCACCCACATTTCTACTTCAGGGAGATTAAGTTGAGTGAGGCTCACCGCTACATTGCCTCAGCCATCTCTAAATCCAGAACCAGTAGTGACACCCTGGACCTTAAGCTGCTATCACTTACACTTGATGAGGTCCTCTGTCCCTTAACTAAAATTCTAAACCTCTCTCTCAACAGCAGTACATTCCCAGAAATATGGAAAACTGCCACTGTGACCCCAGTCCAGAAAAGTGGTGACAAGATCAGCCGCTCAAACTCTCGCCCGATCACCATATTACCTTCACTGTCCAAGGCCGTTGAGTGTATTGTTGCGGACCAGCTCACTGACTATTTGGATAAATACAACATACTGTGCGTACAACAGCACAGTTTTAGAAAAGGGCATAGTATCACCACTGCCCTGCTTGAATTTACTGGTGAAGTGCATAGTTCCCTAGATAAGGGCCTTCTTACTGGGGCAGTCTTCATTGGCCTATTGAAGGTATTTGACATGGTCCATCACCGGCTGCTGTTTGACCAATTACTCCTTATTGACCTTGCACCTGACTCAGCCCACTGGTTCAAAAGCTACCTTGACAACCGCTCACAAAGAGTAAAAATTGCCTATGCTCTCTCAGATACCTTGTCTGTCTGCTCTGGAGTCCCTCAGGGGTCCATACTGGACCCACTCCTTTTCATCCTTTTTTTAAACTCTCTGCCACAATCCTGCTCAGAACAAATCATCCTGTATGTGGATGTTGCTGTTGTCTTCTCCACACACAAGGACCCTACACCACTACAACTCAGCCTCCAACTCACCTTTCATTGCTGCTGAAACATGTTTTTTCCAATCATAAACTAGTCCTCAACCACAAGAAAACCAAGTCCTTCCTCTTCAGCAGTTCACACAACTGTCACAGGCAACTCCCCCTTGCCATCTCCACCAAGCAGGCACCATCCTTGAACAGGTCTTCTCATTCAAATCTCTAGGGATTCTGCTTAACCCCTATCTCTCCTATGCTGCTCACATTGACAGTGTGGCTAAAGCTGCCAACACATGCCTTGGATTACTCTACAAGCATAGGCAACATCTCACCCCAGAGGACCTGAAGATTACCGTCCAGAGCTCTATGGTTTCAATTATTGATTTTGGCCTCATTATCTATGGCTCTGCCACAATGTCCACCCTCAGATGTATAACAACTGTCCTAAACAAAGCATGCCGACTTACAACTGGTGCCCACCGCCTCACCCATACCTGTGAACCTTATACACAATCTGGATGGCTCCAGCTCTCCAACTGTATAAAGCATCTCACATGTGCTATGTCGGAGAAAATCAGCCTTGGCCTCACACCCCCCAGTGTTACTGTCTTGTTACATCAAAACAACAATCGACAGAATACCAGAAGTTCAGCAATCCAGAATCTACTAGTTCCTCATTGTCGTACTACGCAGGGCCAATGCTCCTTCACCTACAGGGCTCATTTATGGCTGAATGATCTCAACTACACCAACTCCTCTGCCTCAACACTAGGTCTGTTCAAAACCAAGCTCCAGGCCCATCTCATTGCCTCTAGCTCCTGTGACTGCCTCTCCTAGCTCATGACCTCCACAGCCTTAGTCCCAACTGATATTATGCTTAACCCCTGGCTCCTTCCAAGTTTCCACCCCCCCCCAGCTACTGAGGTGCCACTACAAATCTCAGGTTTACATACCACCACTATAGCCTCTCTTTGCCCCCTTGTAGTACTTATTCCTCTCCCTCACCCTGTTCCTCACCTTCCCTTCCTGCACTCCTTCCCATTCATTGTCTGACAAATTCTGCCAACTGCATCCACGTCCTCCCTCTCTCTTTTATCATCCCTGTCTCTTTGCCACCCCTGTGTGTATGACCTGACCCATTCCTTGTGAACACATGCTTTCTAGCTGTGTCCTCCATTTCATTATAGCTGCGCCTTTTAACTACCCACACTTTCCCCCCTTCTCTACACCCTACTCTTCCCATATTTGATCTTTTTTCAATAGCACTGTTGTAACATGAATTGTTTGCTGTTCTATCAACTGTATTCCGTGTTGTATGCTATTAACTGACGTGGAACCTTTGTAAAAGAGCCTTGGCTAAAAGTTATTTGTAATCCTAGACAAAATAAACAAAATAAAATAAAGTATTTTCCTTTATATATTTTTAACTTACAATTACACTGTAGTTCATAAGTGTCCATCCATAATTACATACACAAAATAATCCTAGTGGCATTCCATAATGTGTTCTATCAAGAATAGAAGGAAGTGTGTCTTATAACAAATCTCTTTCTAAGAATTTAGTACTATACATCTGAAAGAATAACATAAAATTATGAAACTATTTTTGGTTGACTGCATATTCTGATCCTGGACATGTTGCAGGGAACATATACCTAACTTTGTCATGGCCCATTCCAAGAGAATGTTGTTAACATGACCAAAATATTACATTGATAGCAACTTCCCTGCTACAGAAGGCCATAATTTATTTCCTTCCATACCTGTGACTAATCAGTTAAAGGTATATATCTGCACTACTTAAATGGTTCCATATCATAATAGTGATCACAAAACAGCAATCGCTATTATGGCGAGTGTATATTGCTAAAAAGCAAATCAGTGATATTACACTTTATGGTGACCCGACATCCGGATATCAAAAAAGTGTTTTTGTGGGGAGGAAGATGCCCACTCCTAAAAAAGCTCACAGCTGAGGTAAAATGTTACCAGCTCCTGGTCTCAAACCCAGTACCTGCTCTGCCAAAGCTAGCCTCCCACACCACCACACAACATGGCTAGCTTGGCATCAGCAGGTATTCCAGTCCCTGAAAACCCCTTCCCTGTCCCTCCCTTCCCCTCGCTATTCCCCCCTCCGTTCACCCTTCCATATGGTTGCTGTCCCATACCCTCATTATACTGCAGGGTAACCCAGAATAATAGCACCCAAAATTAGTCACTATTTTTGTAGTCACTCATTTTAGGCATCTATTATTACATGATACCAATTAAACAATTATAGCTATATACAGTACCTACACTAACAAACAATTGAAAGTACATACCTACATTAAAAAAGTATATACCTACACTACATTAAACCCTATGAGACAACATTAATAACACAATTAACACATCATTAGAAAGCTAGCCAAACCAATTAACAAGCTGCAAATGAACCTGAAAAAAAGACACACAAACCCCTCCCAAAAAAGAAATCTTCCATACTCCTACTTGCATTCACTACATACTATTCCTTTCTTGCTGCAGGGGATCATCAGGTGCCATAACATGATTGCAAATGCACTCTCCATAACAAGAACAATCATAATGTATTATATTCAACAAACAATGGATAGGGGAGGTATACAAGGATGTATACTCATCAAGGGGACTAATTAGGGCAATAGAGCCACTTGCCCTTCAGGATCATGGCCTTATAGCCCAAATTAGCCCCCTCGATGGGTATATATCCTTGTATACCACCCTTACCCATTACTTATTCTATATATATACTGTAAATATATTCTTTGCAAAACACTTAGTGCAGCAATTAGGGTAACAATGCCACAAAAGTAAGGAAATGTGGCATTAGGGTTTCCATCTCTAACTCCCACCCACCCCACCCCCAACCAGAAAAATGAAAAAATATTAGGGTTTGGGGTCTCCAGAGTTATAGTGAATCAGTGGTGAGCTCTTCTTTGGGGTTGTCAACCCTAATGCTCACCCATCCATCGCAAACCATAGCTTTTTGTCTGAAGCACACAGTACAGCCTCAAGTCAGTGCCTCATAGTGATACACTCTTCAAAGGTAGAAAAGTCTGTCTCGTCACATGTTGCCATCATAATTTGTTGTAGCTTTCTTCACATAGGGTTCTGCAGGCCCTGTGAGAAGAAAGGACATCATGTGTGATGTTTGCTCAGGGAATGGGGCGGGCATTAGGGTTGACCACCCCAAGGAAGACCCCACCACTGATTCATCAAGACTCCAGAGACCCAAAGCCCTAATGTTTTTTTCCTTTTTCTGCTTGGGGTCTGGGGTGGGGAGTTAGGGTTGGAAACACTAATATCACATTTTCCTACTTTTGTGCATTGTTACCCTAACTGATGCATTAACATAGGTTTTTGCAAAGAATTTCCTTCCTTTTTGAGATGGTGGAATTGTCTCCTCATTCACAAATAGATGCAGATGCCCTGTGCCAAGGAAAGTCTCCATCTGACTACAGAAGAGTATGACCCTTGTGGGCCTTGCACTTCTGTGCAGTGATGGATGTGAAGAATTCATGGTGCTGTCTGGTGAGCTGCAGAAGTGTAGGGCCATGCAGTCCTTGCACTTGCATGCAGCTGTAGATACAGATGCACAAGACAAAGAGTGCATCTGTCAGCCAATGCACAGGGCCCTCTACCACCCATGAGTGGGTAGGTGCAAGACCCTATGCCAGGAGGGCAGTTGTCTTCACTATATGGTACTCTGGGTCTTGCGGACAGCCCTACACTTTTCATTCCCTGTCTAGGCGTATTGCTTAACAGCACCATCCCTCACCATCTCCCCATCCAGCTGGAGCCCTGAGCTCACCCCTGAAATCAACACACCATCACAAACCATGTCTGCTGGCATCAAGACTGCACTTCACACAAAGTTTATTAACAATTATATTTTTGTTTTAAATTTTGAGCCCACATTTTCAAGATATTCATTTTATGATTTGCCTTACAAACATGATATGTACCATTGATAGTATATCTGACAAAATGTCATTCTGCACCAGAAGTGCAAAAACAAGTCTCATCCAGGATTTAAAAAAAAATAGCACTGTCACATTTATGATGTGTTGCGGAAAAATGGCTATGTTTTAAGTTTGAAGTCAAGTATTAAAAGTTAGTGAAGTTATATGTTCACTCATAACCTGGGCATTTTGCCATATTTGTAAACCAGATTTTCAGCATAACCTTCTTATTACCCCACATCATGAACCCCATGGATGAACATTTTCAAATCCCTGCTGAAACATCATTCCATACCACTGAAATCTCATCACATGCCACAAGTGACGAAATATATATTTGGGCTAGGATTTGAAAATTGACAGCTCGTGAGGTGGTGTGAAATGATGGCTATGTTGAAACTTTAGGGTCAAAGAGCAGGATTCACATAGCAGATGAGCTGGGTGCAAATGAGATGCGGTGGCACAACCCAGATGCACTGATCCCAGATAATGCGATTCACAGAAGAATGCACCACAAGATGCTCTGTACACATCCCCACTATGAATTGCACAGATGCGGAACAGCACAATGTGAGATGCCCCCAGCACAAAAGGGATGCACCAAAGCACATAGGGCAGCATAACAGTGAATGTGGAGTAAGTCAGGAAGGGAGGAATGAGCAATAGAGGGAACCTGCAGTGGCACAAAGAATGCAGGAGATCACACCTGCAGGGACCAACCAGAGTGTCAAAAGGCCCAACGGTGGCCACAACAGAAGAGGTGAACAGACAGAGTACACAGAGTAACACCCAGAAGCACCTGTCAGACCCCACACAGGAGCCCAACTGACACAAATGGTAAACCCACGGGTGCCTGTCAAGTGTTTCACAGCTGCTGGGGCACCATGCAGCATGGAGATGTATCCAGGACATAGCCTTCTACACAGGAACCCAGTGGTGTGGATAAAGGAGATGCCACACAGGGGGCACACCAGTGGACAGGCACAATGGTGGACAGGTTGAGTGCCATGCACTGCTCAGGTGGAACAAATCTGCAACCAATGTGGACCACACACAGAGCCGCACAACAACAGGGCACCAGCACAACAGATTGCAGCCCACATACAGCACACAGGGGCACTGAGAAAGGCAGCATAACACAATGCCCACCCACACACCACAGGCAACAAGAAGGGCACACAATGAGGCCACCATGTCGGGGGGGCAGGATGCATGTCTGCGCAGTAACACAGGTGCACATGTGTGTAAGGCAACAAAGAGACAGTGGACAGCAGCAGACAAGTGCAGAAAACATTCACATTGTACAGGGAATGACCACAGACACCAGCTGCAATAGAAAATGTTTTAGTAACAGCAATGGAACACAATAAACTATTTATAATAACAACTGCCAGCAGGAACAGGGAAGGTGAGAGTGGGGTACTGTACAAGTGTGTGGGAACAGGGTACAGCAACAAACAATGTGGATGGGGAAGGCATGTGAGGCAGAACAGAAAAGGTGCTAAACACAAATGTCCATGTCCCTAATGTATGGGACATGCTACAGCACGGGGCCCATGCCTAAGACCCCTGGCACACAGCACTCTGACCAGCCTGGTCACTGCCTGCAACAGCTGTCCCTGACACCTGTAGAATGACTGAAGCATCCTCCATAAAGGCCTCTGGAGTTGGAGTCCTGCTAGCTGCAGTAGTCCCTGACACTACCGATGAAAGGGGACAAGTGGCCATACACCCCTTGGAGCTACAGTGGGGGACACAGACAACAATTACTAAGTGCCATGTTCCACACTGGCCCCCCCTGCCCACCATGTGATTGTGCTGGAGGCATCCACCATGCAAATGGCCAAGATCCTGTCAGGCACACAGCATGCCAGCAACAGGCTGACACACAGTGCCACATTGTGACCGTGCAATGTTACTCAGGAAGCACATGGCCCACATGTGCATGCAGGGGTTTGCACAGAGGGCATGTTGATATGCCCCACACAGCATGTGCACATGCCAGCAGGCAGCACAAGCATGCAGGCCCTGTCCAGATACCACTGGAGCATTACAGAGTGCCCAAGGTGCGCATGATATTCACATATGATGGATATACACACAGGGGCCAGGTGAGTTGTGGCCCAAGCACACACTGAAACATAGACTATGATGGCAGATAAGGGCCACTTGGCCCACATAGTCTGCCCATTTTTCTACCTACAGGAAAAGCTGCAGATCCTAATTAACCAACAGACTATTTCTTCCTACCCCCTGCAAGAATTGCCTTATGTCTGTCCCATGCATTCTTGAATTTTCCCACAGTTTTAAACCCCACAGCCTCCTCAGGAAGGCTCTTCCATGCGTCCACCACTCTCTCTGTGAAAAAATACTTCCTCACATTGCCCCTGAGCCAATCCCCCCTCTATCTTCAAATTGCATACCCTTGTTCTTGCACATCTCTTTTTCTGAAAGATGCTACCCTCTTGGACTTTTTTTATTTCACTGAGGTACTTGAAAGTTTCTATGATGTCTCCTCTCCCTCCTTTCCTCAAGCGTATACAAATTAAGCTCCTTTAGTCTCTCCTCATATGGCTTCTCTTGCAGACCCTGCACTATTTTAGTTGCCCTCCTCTGGACTGCCTCCATCCTGTCTATGCCTTTGCAGAGATGGGATCTCCAGAACTGGATGCAGTACTCCAGATGGGGTCTAACCAACTGTCTGTACAGAGGGATAACAGCTTCCTGTTTTCTGCTGGTGATGCCTCTCCCTATACATCCCAGTATCTCCCAGCCCTCCCTACTGTCTTCTCACATTAGTTGCTAACCTTGAGGTCATCTGATATGATTACTCACAGGTGCCTTTCCATTTTTGTTGTTGTTACCACCCCCCCATTGTGTAATCTGTCTGAGGCATGCCACCCGAAGGGCATCAAGAATGGCCCTGCTTTTGGGTGTGGCTGCAACCAAGGTTCTCCAGTTAACATCTGGAATATTCAGGTCCCCCATCAACAGTATCTCCATAGAGGAACCACACTGCCAGAATGGCATATGAATTGTGGAGAGGTACAACTGGAGGGGTGCACCTCTCTTCCACCAAGCTCACCCTCCCTGAGCCCACTGTGGTCCAACCACTCCTCTTTCTTGGAAACTTCTGAGGCAACGGCAGCAGCCCTTGTGGTTCCTGGGTGGGAGAAGAGTTCCCCCAAATCCTGGCCAACTCAGCCTGGAGATGAGCAACCTTCTCCCTCAGCCTAGAGAGCTGCCTTCAGATGGGACAACACCGCATCCTTCAGAACATCTCCCAGAAGACTACTGCTCCACAGCCACTGCACTGCACCACTCCCATCATGTCTTATTTCTGGCCCTTTAACTGTTGTTTGGAATGCTTACTCTTTCCTCTGTTTATTTTTTATTTCTCTCCCTATTTACTTACTGCCTCTATGCCCTTTAAGCTCCTGATCTTCCTGTTCTGAGACAAGAAGTTCCTATATTTCTCAGTAGCCTCCTTATTTTCTCAGAGTTATACCTCCAGCAGCTGGGGGGGGGAGAGTTACTCTTTTCCTTCTAGGATGGTGAGTCTTTTGTGACTCTGTGATCACTCACTTCCTGTTCTCAAACAGGAAGTTCCTGTTGTCAGTCAAATCCTGTGCCTATAAAAGTAGAAGTGGCTTAGGATGGGGGAAGGGGAGGGAAGGCGGGCAATATAGTCCCAGTAGAGAAGTATAGCTACTTCACAACTCTTTCTACACTTAGTGAATTGCACAGATAACAATTCCCTTCAGCCACCCGAGACAAACACCTAGATAACTGCACAGATAAAAATTCATTTCAGCCAGCTCAGACTCACACTAACTTTTTTGTTTTGTTTAGTTTTAACCCTAAATTGAAGGTCCCAGTAGTAGAGTTCTAGTTCTTTAGTCCCAGTAGAGAAGTATAGCTATAACAGCAGCTCCTTCTGCTTGGTGTTCTCTTCTTGTTCTCTGGCAGAAGTTATCTAGGGCAGTTTGTAAATCTGGCTTTAACCTGACTTCCTTCTAGCTAAGCCACTCCCACTACTTCACAGCTCTTTCTACACTTAGTTAATTGCACAGATAACAATTTCCTTCAGCCACCTGAGACAAACACCTAGATAACTGCTCAGATAACAATTCACTTCAGCCAACTCAAACACACTAACTTTTTTTGAATTTGTTTTTACCCTAAATTGAAGGTCCCAGTAATAGAGTTCTAGTTCTTTAGTCCCAGTAGAGAAGTATAGCTATAACAGCAGCTCCTTCCTCTTGGTGTTTTCTTCTTGTTCTCTGGCAGAAGCTATCTAGGGCAGTTTTTAAATCTGTTTTAACCTGGCTTACTTCTAGCTAAGCCACTCCCCCTACTTTACTGCTCTTTCTACACTTAGTTAATTGCACAGATAACAATTCCCTCCAGCCACCTGAGACAAATACCTAGATAACTGCACAGATAACAATTCACTTCAGCCAACTCAGACAAACACCTAGATAACTGCACAGATCAATCAATCAATCAAGTCTTTATTTAACCAGGCGTTCATCATTGAGCAGAAGCTCATTTGCAAGATGGACCTGGGTGGAGCATGAACAATTGTATTTGCAGGTCAACACAGGTATTTACAAGGCAATACAGATAATACTCTTTACAGAGAGGAAGAAAAAGAAGTTCATATATACATAGAATTATACAGTTATTGTACAGATTATACAGTATTTACATACATAGAAGTGTCTATAGGAAGATAAAGCAGGTTATCTAAGGTTGCAGGAGGAAGTAACAGAAAAAAAAATAACAATAAAAATATACACCAGGTAGAGGTGAAGGTAGGGGGGATGGGAGGGAGATAGGGGGAGAAAGGCTAGGAGGGCACAGTGCACAGACAGGAGTTGGTAAAATGGGATGTAGAGAATGTGGATGGAGAAAAGGAGTATGTGTGAGCCCCGGGATTGAATGCTATAAAGTATGGGGCATGGTAGGATGTCACAACCCAGGGTAGTGAGCTCCTATCCGAGGTTTGGAAAGGAAGAATAAGGGGATGGATGGGCCTAGTGTTGATAAGATAGGGGGATAAGAGGGAGAACAATTAGGCTGGTGAAGAGCAAGCTCGGGGGTCAGTACTTAAAATTGGGTCTAGGCATGGCTATATACCAGTGCAGAAACCGGTACTGGGTCTGAGTGGGTGAAGTAGTTACATACTTATCTGATTGTATGGAAATAAAGCATCTTGAAGGCATTTATACTGATTAGAGTGCTTAATTTGAGGGTTTTTTGTAGATCGTTCCATAAGGTAGGTAGCACGAAGCTTATGGCTGCCCTGCCGAAGTGGGATTTTGCTTTGGGTACTTTAAGTGTAATAGCTGAGTAACTTCTTAACACGTATTTCCCAGTTATACTCAGGGGAAGACAGCAGGAGATATAGTAAGGCAGCTTATTGGAGATGGCTCTATAGGTCAAGAGAGCGGCATTTCTGTGGCGCCTGAACTTTAGTGATGTCCACCCCACTGCCGCATATAGGGTGCAGTGATGCATGTCGAAGGGGAGTCCCATTATAAACCTCAGTGCTCGATGGTAGAGTGTGTCCAGTTTAGCCATGTAAGAGTTGGGGCATTGGCTGTAGAGGAAATCAGCGTAATCAACCAATGATAGGAAAATGGATTGGACCAGTTGTTTCTTGGCATCTCTGGTGAGAAATTGGTTGATTCTAAAAAACAGTCCAAGCCTTTGCCAAAGTCGTTTTAGCAAGTCCTCGATATGTTCAATGAAGGAGAGTCTTTGGTCTATCCAAACTCCCAGATACTTGAATTTTGTAACAAATTCTAGTTTTTCACCTAGAACTGTGGTAATCTGGGGAACTGTCTCACTGGACACAGGGTTAGCTGTATGGATAAAGGGAGGGACCATTGCTTTTAGTTTTTGGCATTAAGGAGTAGCTTTTTTTGGAGGAGTTGGCTTTGCAAAAGTTTGAATTCTGACTGTAGGTCATTGCAGGCAGCTTCAGGTGTTAGGGCGACTCATGTAGAGAACTGTATCATCTGCAAACAGATGGATGTTGGCTTCTTTTATACAGCAGTCGATGTTATTAATGTAGATTGCAAAAGTAAGGCCCTAATATAGAACCTTGAAATTTCCCTCTTTGCAGAGTTTTAAGGGGACAGGCCTCCTTGGCTTTAACTTGTTGAAGGCGCCCTGTAAGATAGTCAGTAAACCAACGTAGAGAGGAGGGGTCCACACCTATGGTTTGCAGGGAGGAGAGGAGCAGACTATGGTCGATGGTGTCAAAAGCCTTGCTTAGATCAAGGAAAACGGCACAAAGATTTTGCTCTCAAGATTACGCTGCCAGTTGTTAGTAACTTTGGTGAGGGCTGAGATAGTGCTATGTTTAGCTCTGAATCTGAACTGCATAGGATTTAGCAGTTCCCTAGACTCAAGGTGAGTCCTTAGCTGTGCATTTACAATTTTCTCTAGGAGCTTGGACAGGACCAGAAGGAGAGAAATTGGCCTGTAGTTATTGAGATCGCCAGGGTCACCTGATTTGAACAGTGGTATGACATGTGCTGTCTTTCATATAGGTGGTAAGGTGCCCTGAGACAGGGATAAGTTAAAAAGGTGGGTGATGGGTATTGCTAGTACATGGTAGGCAATTTTTAGGAAGTAAGGGTCAAGGGTGTCGGCCCCAGCACTTTTTCTAGTATCCAACTGAAGCAAGAGGTCCTCTACCTCTTTCAGTGGGGCAGGTTGAAGCGAGAAAGGCGGCGAAGCTATCGGAGTTTCAGGCAGTTGGCTGGCAGTCTGGGAGCGAAGTATGTTTACAGAGGAGTTATCAAATGCCATGCCTGCAATAGAAAAGTGGTTATTGAATGCATCAAGTATATCCATCTTTTTGGTTATAGTCAAGTTGCCAGAGGTAATCTTGGTCGGAGTGAATTTCCTGGAGATTGGCCTAGCAGATCATTGATTGTGTTCCAGAGCTTGATTGGGCTCTTTGTGGCAGAATCGAGTTCGGATTTGAAGAAGGTGGCCTTCGATTCTCTGATTGTTTTGCTACATAAATTTCGTAGTCTCCTGAACTGGTTCCAGTCCTCTGCAATGTTCAGTCTGCGTGCTTTTTTCCAGAGCTTATCTCTTTCTAGAAGGAAGGACTTGATCTGAGGGGTGAACCATTTACAGGTTTTAGTCCTAGTTCAAACTTTAATCAGGGGAGCATACTTATTAAAGGCCCTTGATAGAATGTTGTGGAAGATATTGTAAGCTGACATAATCATTTTGGCCAGGTAGAAATCTTGCCACTGAGGGGAGTACTTAAGCTCGTTTAGGTAGACATGTTCATTGAAGTTGCACCTGGATCTCTTCATAGAGAACTTGCTGATGGGTGCTGAGTTGTTGGTGGATCTTACTCCCACAATAAAACAATGGTCGCTGGCATCTGAGAAGAAGACTTCAACGTGGGAGAAGAGATGAGGTTTGCTCACCATTAGCACATCAAAAAGTGTACTTTTACTGGGGTTCTTCATGTTTGGGCATGTTGGTTCAGTAATAAGTTGCATCAGCCCATGTTCATCACAGAAGGATGCAAAGGGGGGCAGCTGTGTTAGAGAGCGAGTCAAAGTTGAGGTCTCCTAAAATAATAGTTTCTGGCAGCCCCTGTCCCAACTTGTCACTTAGATATGACACAAGCTGTAGGCCAGCAGACGGTGGTCTGTATCATCCTATTACGCAGAGTGCAGTAGTCTGTGTAATTTCCACTTTGAGAATTAGACATTCGAATTCACTGGCAACAGATGCCGAGGATAAGTAGAAGGCAGAAAATTTGTCTTTAACGTAGATAGCTACCCCTCCTCCTCTGGCATGCCTATCAGCTGTGAACAAGGCATAGTTGGGAATGTTTATTTCTCTATCAGTGGTGCTGGGTCTAAGCCAAGTTTCGGAAATCACAAGTATGTCAGGAGAGGTATGATTTACCTAGGTGTGTATTAAGGTTATCTTCTTAAGGAGGCTACATACGTTAATATGCAAGAAGCTTATTCGTTTTAAATTTGCTAGTTCTGCTGGCAAAGCAATAGCTTCTGGGGGACCAGGGTTGAGTTCTACATTGCCTGAACATAGCAGGAGGATAAGTAGGATTTTTCAAAGAGGGCTAATTATAAGCTTGTAATTCCTGCCTTTCTCCCATCTAGTAGATCTGATGTTTTTAGGGACTGGAAAGTAGCCACCATAGAAGAGCTGATCTGTTGTAGCAAGAGCTAGTACCCCTACCACAATAGATGGGGAGGAACTAGAAGTCTGCATGGTGGGAGGCAGGCCTTGTGGTGGGGAAGTGTTATAAGTACTACTGTTATGTGTGGTCCAAGAGCAGGGTTCGAGGTATTGGTACTTGGAATCACAGAGGCAATTAAAGGATAAGTTGCCATGTGGTATACAGCACAAGGTGCCGTTGTAGACCAAACATGATAGTAGTTCAGGTGTCCAATGCTGGGCAGCTGGTATCAGCAGAAGAAGGGGCAGTATAAGGAGCCATATAGGGCCCGACATGATGATACCTCAAAAAAGGAGCCACTCGATTAGCCCAGGGGCCAGTGGGGTTGCTGGATTAATGCAGCTTATCAGTAGCTTTCTGATCCTGGTCAACCCGAATTTGATAGCATTTTTTATTTTTTTTATTTAGTTGTTTAACCAGGTATAGCACACTAAGCTGGAAGCTTTTTTACAGGAGCAACCTGGGAGTACAAAGAGGTTAAGCGACTTGCTCAGGGCCACACAGTATGTAAGTAGAAGCTGTGGGATTCAAACCCAGGCCTGGTCTGCTGGATGTCACCAGATTTGCAGCTCAGAGCCTTAGACCACTGCACTATACTGCCTCCTAAAAATATTAATAATAGCCTAAAAAATACTGCCTCCTAAAAATAGCCTCCATTTAAAAATATTTAGTGGTGAAGGCACAGCCAAGAAGAGCCTATGCATTTTAGTAAGGCAAGGCCCTGAGAGTTGGATCATGTAGGCTGGACAGAGAAGAGGGGTATCACAAGCTAAGTCTCCATTGGTGGGGCACTGTGCCAGGGGATGTGGACTAATATTTTGGCAGGAGCTACTGTATTTAATAATCAGAGGAGGTGGGGGATGGGGGGGCAGCCAAAAAAGTTGCGGCAGTTGCCGTACCTTGTAGGGCCTTGGGTCCATGTCTGCGGTCTTGAGCGTCGGCTAGAGGGGCGCTGACTGCCCGGTAGCCGGGAATTCCACGGCTTAGGAGCTGGGAGCCTGGGCGACAGTTCCTTGGCTGAGGAAGGGAAGGAGAGTGAAGGTTAATAAAGGGATTGACATAAAGGGTTAGACAGAACAGCGGGGAGTCCAAAATTTGCAGAACAAAAGGACGTGTATTACTTTGGCACCCAAAAGTGTCTAGGGCCAGTGCATGTATGTAGGGAAAGGGCTGTAAACACTAGATTTCTTTCCCAAACCACAATTCAAGTCCTTTCAATTACAGACTGGGTTAACACTTCGGCTTTTTAACATTTGTCCCAACATAAACATTTTTAGGGTTTAAAATCAAACAGCAGAAGCTGGCTTCCACCAGGGACCAATCAGAGCGTGGTCTGAGAGGGCGCTCACAATCCAGTTGGTTGCGGCAGTTGCCATACCTTGTAGGGCCTTGGGTCCATGTCTTCAGGCTCGAGCATCGGCTAGAGGGGGGCTAAATTCACTTCAGCCAGCTCAGACTCACACTAACTTTTTTGTTTTGTTTTGACCCTAAATTGAAGGTCCCAGTAGTAGAGTTCTAGTTCTTTAGTCCCAGTAAAGAAGTATAGTTATAACAGCAGCTTCTTCTTGGTGTTCTCTTCCTATTCTCTGGCACCTCATGTGTGTGCACAACCAGCAGCATATGGACATGCACAATGGACTGGCAATGGCCAGCTGAGGGCACCCCCCCAAACACACAGAGGATGCACAAGACAGACATTCACCTGCACCAGCACATCCCTGTCCTCAGGCACTGACACCGGCCCTATTGCACCTGGCCTCCTCTGCAGCAGGGGACTGCCACCTGCCTGCTGGCCTTGCAAGAGGCACAAAAGCAGAGAATACCATGAGAAGACAGGAGGTGTGACATGCCTGCCAACCCCCCCCAGCAACAACACCAGTGCCAGCATGCAGTGATGGCAACACCACCACAGTACCCCAGTGACAGCACCTCTGGCTGCATGCATCCACACACAGCATCCCTGCCTGTGCACACCATGTGTGCAGCTGAATGCATGCGATGCCAATGGCCATGCCACAATATGCATGGACAGTGGCCCTGCCCCCCCATGCTTCATGCCACACATGCCCATTCCCTGTGATCATGCTGGCATTGCCCACACTGTGTGTGGCCCACAGTCCACATGTGTATGTGTGCGTGTGGGTGTGTGTAGTGGTGTGCAGTATGCCAGCCCCCCAAACCCCATGCTGCCTCTGTACATGATTAGTACTGTGACTTACGTGGGTGTGGCACAGCACCCCTAAATGCTTGGTCCCGTAGACTCCTCAGCCTGCCCAGGTCCCTGTGCTGCAGAACACTATAACAGTACCTGCATTGCTCCCCATTGTGGGCAACTCCTGTCCTGTGCACCAGCTGCACAGCAATCCTGGCCCACACCACAGAGTGTGACTCTGTGAGGTCATCAGACCCAAAAAGCTGTCCCTCAACCTACAGCACCAGTGCCATGAGGTTGAGGAGCTCCACTTCACCTCAGTTCATGGCCCTTGGGCCTGTCCTCTGTGCAGATGGCATGATCCCCCTCAGTGTCAGCAGGTCAGGTGTGCACAGAAAATGGTGCTGTTGTGTAATGGTACAGTTGAGCCACATGTGTGAGTGGCCGTCATGTGATGCACCACACACAGTGTGGCAATGTGCAACTGTTGACAATATCACATCATGCATGCACACAGTGCCCTGCATGGGTGGGAACACAGGGTCATGGGTCATGACTGGGTCACACATGCACACTCTGCACGGAGCTGCCATCTTGTGAGTGGCAAGCAATGCACCCACTGTGTACTGTCACCACATCATTGCACAATAAACACACAACATGAAGGCAGCACCATGGTCATTGCGCATGTGGACATGTACGCACAGCCGGATGCCTTCGTGCAGTCAATGTAATGCTGTTAGCGCCTATGCCTAAGGCCCTAGAATCTCATGCACGCGAGAATTTTTTTCAGAGAACTTGCAATCTACTGCAGAACTTCTGCGGTGCACTTAACTCACTGTTCTTGGTGATTTTTATTAATATTTCTGTTTATACATAGAATCTGATTCCCTTCCCCTCTTATTATATCCAAAACCCCCTATGTGTTCAGAATGTTATGTTACCATTGCTACAACATCATACATTAGCTAATGAAATGGCTGCATTCTGCAACAGAAATGAACAGTCACTTATCTACCACAGCTCCCACTGCCAGAGACGGTGGCACAGCACATCATGCATGGTGATATTTGCTCAACCTGCACTACAGCCTAACACAATTTTCAGTCTTACATTATTGCACTATGGCCAACTTAAACAAAACCTTGTCAATAGCACAGACCTGTTAAGTGCATACCTCACTTTGTACAAACCTATTTGTGCCTTTAAGGTATAGAGATGCTATCTGAAATAAATAACTGGTAAAAATTAATTTAACTGTCTAAATTTGTAAGAAAAATAAAGTAATTATGCCCAGAAAAGTGAAATATAATAATGTGTAGACCTGTTGAAAGAATAGACCTGTTAAATAAATAATTGCACTGTACACATTTTTGCCAGGGTTATTGATTACATATTGTCATTGGTTGATAGAATCACCTAAAAGTTATGGAGAAATGTTGTGTGCAGGGACAGCTGTTGGGCCAGAGGGTAGCATGCTGTGTTTCCATGCCAGCAACTCAGGTTCAGAGATTAACTCTGGTTGCTGGCTGGGCAGCACAAGGATTGGTGGAACACATCACTGCTCGGAGCCTGGGAAGGTATGGTGCAGTGTTCTGTCACATGGTGGACACATTGTGATGGGCCAGAGAGCTGCATCTCACAGTTGCTTCACATGCATGTCATGGCCTGATAGTGTTACGCAGTGTGTCAGGGAAAGCAGGTTGACATGAAAAATTAGTTTGCAATAACTCTTCTATGCCATTTCCAATGGGACCTGTATGAATGAGGATGCAAGTTCATGGAAATAAAAACTATATATATATATATATATATATATACACATATATACACATACACACACACACACACACACACAAAAATATTCTATCTCTCTCACCACACACACACACATATGCATATTTGTATGTATGTTACAGATTGCATATAAATATGCAAGTGATACACAGTGGGAACCTCATGAGTGGTGTTGAAAGCACATACAAATATATAAGTGATAGACAGTGGAAACATCATTAGTGGGATAGATAGCATGCATATAGAAATACCTTATTTATCACATAAGATCCCCCTCTGTATATGTCATTTATGCAACAGGCTAGGACCTTAAGGGAGTGACACTTGTTTTGCCTTTTTAGGCATAAAATTATTTTTATAAGTTTATTTTTTGAACTAGTGTTACTGTGCTTTCCACCATCCTGATTGCTATAACCACTGGCATGAAAATAAAGCCAGGATGACAAGCTGACACTGTGATGTGGCAGTTTGTTAGTGCCACAGAACTTCAGCAGAAAATACAAACCACCGCCGCAGAAGTTCTGCGGCAAATGGGTAGTCTTGCCGCAGAACTTGGTCCCACTGTGCCGCAGAAAAGTAGGGGTCCTGGCTATGCCTGTCAAGCCACTAACCCAGCATCATGCATGCACAGCAATGCACCGTGACAGTTGTGCCATATTCAGGAGAAGCCCTATGTCCCATGCTTATGCACTGGAAATACAATGTATGGAGATGCACCCTGCTGATTGGGATGAGCTGGGGGTGATTATGCCATTCCCAGACATTGCTCCAGAATCAGTTCATTGCCAGATTCAGGGGCATTGTGCCTGATTAGCATCTCATTACAGATGCTCCCAATCTCATTTGCATGGCCTGAGCCATAAATGCTCCTGAATGTGCCTCCACAGACCTCAGGTGACTGAGAGGAACTGCATCCTTGAAGACAGGTTTGTTTACATTCTTCCAAAGATAGTGTGGCAGCACTAAAGGACAGTGTAAGGCCTAGGACATACAGCCATGGTCCACGCCTGTTCCTGGTCAACAGGCACATCCAGGTGAGTGCCCCACGGTGTCCCATTGTTCATACTAGGTCTGGTTTGTTAGGGGGAATTTTGCTGTGTGGTATAGCATGGGACCACAGAATGATTGCATGTGTGTCACTGTCCAGACCACCATCCGGTGGCACATGGCAAGCAACACCAGTAACATGTACAGGACATGTCAGCTATATGTACCACTGCTATAGAACTGATCTTACCAATGCCCAGTTGCTCCTGACAGTCCTAGATCCTGACCCAGTAATGCATGGTAGGTGGGTGTGTGGTCTGCAGACAGGATGCTATGACCCTTCAGCAGCCAGGCACTGTGCCTGCACATATATGGAAATACCTGTCATGTGCTAATGGCTGTGTAGTCTCATCTACAAATATCAACATGTCTGGAAAGGACGCAGCTGCTGGATGCAGACACCCAAATTTCACTATTGAAGAGGACAGGGCACTAATTGAGGCATACCTGCTGCACGAGGACATCCTGTCTGGCCGGGGTGGCTGCCGACAGCTGCAGGATGAGGGTTGGGAGGCTGTGGTGTGGCATGTCAATGCCATCAGGAAGTTTAACAGGATG
Source organism: Neoceratodus forsteri (assembly GCA_016271365.2). Lineage (NCBI taxonomy): Eukaryota > Metazoa > Chordata > Ceratodontiformes > Ceratodontidae > Neoceratodus > Neoceratodus forsteri. The sequence continues at coordinate 875,900,819 of CM057450.1, forward strand.
CCCACGGAGTGCAGAAAGCACCTGAATGAGAAGAGGAGAGCCAAGGAGAAGGTGGTGCACACAGAGGCCTCCCTGAGTAGAACAGGGGGTAGGCCACAAACAGGTGTGTGCCTTACACCCACGGAGGAGCTACTGGTGGTCAGCATGAGCTGGGCAGCTGTGTAGGATGTTCCTGGAGGAGGCTTCCAGATGGGCAGCAGTCCTTCACAGCACTGTGAGTGTACATGCCCAGGATGTGTGTGTGTGTGTGTGTGTTCCCTGACAGCTCAGCTGTGTGTGATTATCTGACCATGTGCCTGTCTGCACAATCCATGGTTCTATATGCTCCATCCATGGACCATCATGTGCAGTTGCATGACAGGCTGGGCATGTGGTGGGGGGGAACACCCGTGGTATTGTGTTCCACTGCACACCACTGCTGTCATTCCAGTAGGTGGTGGCCAGGGTGTTGTCATGGTCCCACACATGAACAAGGGAGCATGTACAGGCACTGAGCCTGCCAAACTGTAGCCAGTGCATGGTTGCATCAGCAGAATGGGTGTTGACTGTCAACCACATGGCATGTCAGGTGCCGCACTGGCACTCGTGTATGTCCACCTATACATGCCTGTCTAAACACTACTGTCACCCATGTTTGTAGCCATGTATCCCTTCTTTCTGTTACAGCTCTATCACACCTCATGGGTGCTGCTGTGTCTGGTGCACCACAGAGTGCCATTGCAGAGGTAGATGCCAGTCCTTCTCAGCAGGATGCAGCCAGGTCTGGGGATGCTACTGTCCCAGGCCTGCCACACACCACAGTTGCCACAGATGCATCACCAGTGGTGGCAGGGCCTTCCAGCACCTCAGCAAGTGGTGCCATGGCTGGCGAGTGGGATGGCACTTGGCTGGAGGGGTTCCTGGGTTTGGCTGATGATGGCCCAGGGGACACGGTGGACATCACTGATGCCCTGCTGATGCTGGCATCCAGTATACAGGGGGCATACAGCAATGTTGATGATCCTGACACCACACAGCTTTGGGGGGACATGGCCAACAGTGGAGCGCATGTTGCACAGGTGCATGCACAGGTGGCACCAGCAGGTGTTGGTGGTCCTACAGCCCCTGGCACACCCACAAGTCCTGCACAACTGCCCATGTTTGTGGTTGCTGTAGCTCTGTACCTGGTGCTGCTGTGGTGGCAGAGACCTTCAGCATGAGTCAGCTGGGTGCTGTGATTCCACCACAGGTAATGGTGACCTGTCATGCAGTCATCCTTGGACATGCAGCGGTTGCACAAGCCCAATCCCCACCCATACCATGGCCTGCTGTGGTGCATCCACCTACAGTGGATGTGCAGCAGCAGACCGGCACACCACCTGCCCATCAGTGCCACCCCCATGAGCCTTCACCTGCCAACAATACTGAGGGCAATGCACTCCTCCTGTGGGCCATTGTGGAGGGGTAGGCAACCCTACAGGCATAGCTCAGGGGCCTTCAGATGCTCCTGGCTGTTGAACATGAGTCATCGGCCATGTGGCATGCTCAGATGTTAGCAGAGGCATGCCTACTGTGGGTGGGCATGACTGCAGCTCTGGAGCAGATTGCACATGCTGCCAAGGCAGCATGTGCAGCCAGTGCACCACGTAGTTACTGGACCTCGAGCTAAATCTCCAGGAGTGCCTCACACATGCCCAGGCAGCAGTATCAGGTGGACCTATTGCTGCTGACACTGTCACCACACCTCTCCATCTCCATCATCCCCATATCTGACATGGATCATGGGGCCCATACACCAGTGAACACCCATTCACGGTCTTGCTGCAGTACTCCTCCAGGGGTGTTGGTTTTCCCCTCTTGTGAACAGTCATGCTGCATCAGCTACCACTTATTTGAGTGGCTGCACACATGTCCATGGTGGCCATGGTGTCTCCCACTGATGCCTGGGTGACAGCGCACAAGGCCATGTCACCTGCACCCTTTTCAGCCCACTCACCTGGCTACCTGTGCATGAGTGGCATGGGTGGCATGCACCTGCCCCAGTGCATTGCCTGTGTGGGTCACCAGTGCAGTGCTACATGCATGTCTGGGTGCACCATTGCTGTGCTGAGTGGCAAGGGCATGATGAGTGCAGTCCTGTGTCTGCTGTGCATGTGTGCCAGAAGCAGTACACTGATTCATGTCATCTTCAGCACATACACTGTGCCCACTTGATGTGTGTGTGTGTATGTATGTGTGCAGCATTGTTGCCCTCATGGGTGTGCTACACTGCAGCACTGTTGTAGTAGAATGCCCTGTGGTGTGTATGTGGGTGTTTGGTTGTGTGAGTGTGTGGGGCGGGGTGCCAACCATGTATTACCTACCTGTGCTACTTACCTGCAGTCCCTGAAGAGCTCCTCTACGATGGCATCTCTGTGCCATCAGGCCCTGGTGACCACCCGTGGGTCTCGTTATGGCAGTGGTGGTCCATCATGCCACCCCTGGACTGCTGCATACTCATCCTCCTCCTCATCCTCCTCCCCAGAACTGTCACCCTCCTTGGCCTGGACAGTAATTCCATGGTTAGTGGCCATGTTGTGCAGTATACAACAGGCCAGGAATGTGTCACAGGCCTCCCTTGGGCTATACTGTAGAGCACCACCCAACTTATTCAGACACCGGAAGCGCATCTTGAGCATGCCAAAAACACGCTCGATGATGGCATGCATAGAGATGTGTGTCTCATTGTACCACTCTTCCTCCTCTTTTCCAGGTCAGTGGAAGGGTGTCAGTAGCTAGGGTCCAAGGGAGTATGCTGCATCACCTGTGGGGAGCAAGAGCAGGCTGTTACTCCACTGTATACCTGTGCAGAGTGCCCTCCCCCTTGCACTATGTTGCACTGCTGTGTCTGCCAGCTGTACACCCTAGTCCCTTTGGTGACTGTTCCTGGCTGCCTACACCCCGATCATGCTGTTATAGCCTGGCCAGGCTGAACACGTCTGCCCATACCAGCCCATGCTCATGGCCGTGGCTGCCCACACATGTTCCCATCCCCATTGTCTGCCCACAAATGTCCAGCAGTCAACCATGCATGGCTGTGTGTAGTGTGTTCTGCTCTGCCACTTGTGCCAGCTATTATACTGCACCCCACCTTCATATGCTTTGCTGTTCTGCTGCACTGTCCCCCTGTGTGTGCAGTTCCATTGGTGTCCCCCCTCCATTGCCTTGCCTGTGCATATCCCCTTGTGCATTTTGTATCATGGCAATCACACACCTGATCCCTATCCCTTCTTTTGTTGCACCATGGTGGCCTGTTCATGGGCAGTTCTGCTTGCCCCACCCACCTACAACATGGCCACCAGCTATGTTCCCAGTCTCAAACTGGCAGCAAAGGGTGGACTGGTGCTATATGAAGGCATCGTATATACTCCCAGGGTGTGTGGTGCAGACATTGCTGATATGCCCAGTGGCATTGCACACCATCTGGCAGTTGACTGAATGGTAGCCCTTTCAGTTCACATATGTCATGGCATCATCACCAGGTGGTGCATTTATTGCCACATGGGTGCAGTCAATGGCCCCTATGATGCCTGACATGCACGCCACCCTGTGGAATTGCTGCATGGCTTCTGTCTGCTCTGCCTGTGTGCTTGGCAAATGGATGAATTCCAAAGCATGTGGGAGCAGTGCAGTGAGTAATTTTGTGAGGGTGCAGGATGTGGATGGCTAGAATATGCCAGTGATGTCTCTGACTGGCCTCTGGAAGGTTCCCATGGTGAGCAGGCACATTGCTGTTGTCACCTTGGTCTCCACTGATATGGCATGACCTCTTCCAGTGGATGCCTGCATTTCATCATAGCACAGCTCACAAAGCTACCTCAGAATAGTCCTGTTCAGGCAGTATCAGTCAACTGTTTGGGTGGTCTGTCAGCTGTTCAAACATCAGTCTAGCACAATGCTGCCACTGGGCTAGCTGCCTACGGTGCCTTCTGCCACACATTGTTGGTTTGCCTGTCTCCTCAACCCTATTAACATACCCACCATCAGGAATGCTGCTCCATCCATTCTGTTATTCTGTTGCTGCTCTCTTCCTGCTTCCTGCTGCTATCCTGTGGTCAGCCTGCTGATGGCTTGCACTTAAGTCTACTTCTTTTATACTTATCTCCACATGGGACACTTTGTCCTTGTGCTGTGGATGCTCCATATTTGCACATTTATTTTGCTTTGTGAATGACTCTGCACTGTATATGCAGTTACACGCCCCCTCAAGTTGCACTACATGTCATTACTTTATGTCTCCAGTGCATCCTGTTCAGTGCAGCACATCCAGGTTGCACCAGGGCATCTGTGCTGTCTGTGAATGGCTACATATTGCATTTCCCAGTTGTGCCGGTGCATCTCATTTCTGCCCAGTGCATCCGTTTTGCGAACCTGTCCCAAATATTTAAAATTATCAAAGTTATGAGCAAGCATTGGAAATTTTCAATTTACACTCATAACATTGCCATTTTTACATATTTTGACCCTAAATTTTTAACATAGCCTTCTTATGACCCTACCTCATGAACAGGGGCATTGTGAATTTTCAAATACCACTTGAAAGTTGATTTTGCCAAGTGACTGGAAAATTGCCTTTTGGGCATCTTTTACATAATTCGACCACCATTGGTCATGAGGTGGGATCCCAAAAAGGCCATATTAAAAATGTAGGGTCAAAATATGCAAAACTGAAAAAGTTATGCATAAAAGTTCAAAATGCCGCTGAAATACATTGAACCACACTTCCCTTAGTTTCTCATATTGCAGTTGGTAGTTGCAGAAGCAAGATGTGTCTTTGATCAGAGAGTGGATCTTCACCATGGGACGTGTTCAGGTGAGTGAGGTTGTGTGGGAGTGGGGGGTGTTGAGTAGGAGATCAGAGTGGGAGGTTAGATTGGTGAAGAACCATTTTCTTTTTTGCAGGGGAAAAATAACAAGGGATGTTTTTTCTTATTTTCAGCTGACTTAACACTGTGGATTGAACACCCAGTGTTGGGCTATGGTTTATGAAATGGGGTGGGCAACCTGGATGGGAAGGTGTCCATTGAAGTGATACCTGGAGGTGGGCACCCTGGTCTGCTTATGTATTTAAAACATATTTTTACATTGGGAAGGACAGACCACCTAGACAGAAGGGGGACAAGGAAATGGTACTGTGGATGAGCACTCTGATCTAATAATAGCAAGATAGATAGATAGATAAGATACAGAAAGAGACAAAGTCAGAGACAGAGCAGGGGACTGGTGGCTCACTGGTCTCACTGCAGCCCACAGCACAACTTCCAGCTGTGACTGCAGAACTCAAGAAAGACCTGCTATTCTCATACAGAGAACATGGTTGAATGACTCTTATCATAAAGCTGGACACCATGGATTTTGGGGTGCCCAGAAATGGTATTTCTTGCAACTTTTAAAAAACAAACAAATAGCATAATCTAGCTAAATGGGTCCTGTTTCGCAAGGTTCAGGTGTTTTGTATTTTTTTTAAAGAAATAAGTTTTATGTATTTTCAATGTTTGTGAGTTTAAAAGGACAAAAATGGCAGCTGTCATGACTGACATTTTTTGAGCACGGTCTGTAAATCATGAACATAAGCACTTGTGAAAGTTTCTTTTTTTTTACTAGTCAAACTTGAACATTAACTGAGAAATCAATATGACTCTAAAACAGTATAATATTTTTTCACTTTTGTTGCACCATCTAGGCTGTAGGTGAGAGCAGAAAATTATGCAATGAAAGTATAGTTTTTGTTTTCACTTTTTGATGCTATGTAGTCCAAAAACTGTACAAGATGCTATCATGAAACTTTTCACATCTTGAGATTCTGGAAGCCTGACCAGGTGTGCCAATTCTTTTGCTATTTCATCAAATGACACCAGTGTAATTAAGGTGCAAAAAGTGAGGTTTAATATTGAACCGCCAACTCAACTCAAAAACAGAACAGAATGAGGAAGAGGGTAGGAGTTCAACTGAGGAATGGAGCCTTGTTCAAAGTAAAATTAAAAATAATAAGAAAGGTAGGAGAAATATAGGAGGTGCATCAAATTTTTTAACACCCAATAGATACAGTGCCCTCCAAACAGTTAAATCCCCTATGAGCAATAAGGCCCCAGATATATAAAAAAAAAATAGACGTAGCAGCAGGAATTCCCCCTGATGGGATAGAAAAGAAAGCAGTCAACACATGTAATAGTATTGGTTTAAATAACGCAGGTGCAAAAGATGTGCTGGTAGTGGGGGACTCAATGATAAATTATACAGATTCTGTGATCAGTAGACATAGAAAGGAACACACGACAGTTAGTACACTCCCGGGAGCAGGAATTGGGGATGTTAAAAGATTACTTCCTGGACTCATTGAAAATACTACTTCACCAGTGACACTCCTGCATGTAGGTGTAAACGATGTTGGCAAAAGGAATATTACAGAGATCCAAAGAGACTTTGAGAAGGTAGGCAAGTCCTTAAAAAAACAGCTAATAATTTCCGTAATATTACCTGTACCAAAGGCAAATACAGCACTATTAAAAGAAATACATAGACTAAATGGTTGGATGAAGCGATGGTGTCAGAGAGAAGACTATAAATATATAGATCACTGGCAGGACTTCCAGTGACATCATTTGTTTTCCTAGGATGGGTTACACTTGAACAAGCAGGGAAAGCACATTTTCTCCTACAAATTGAAACAGATAATTGGCATACATTTAAACTGAAAAAGGGGGGGGAGATCAATACACTACACAAAAAATAGCCCCCCAAAACAGCAATTCAGAATCCATAATCAACTTTATTTCACTAAATGCAAGAAGTCTTAACAACAAGATGGATGAGATTCAAGTCATCTTATATACTCATGATATTCACATTTGTGCAATCACAGAGACATGGTAGAAACCAGAGGATACTTGGGATAGGAACATCCAAGGCTATACCCTATATCATAATGACAGAAAATCAGCAAGAGGTGAGGGGGTGGCCTTATATATATCTGAGGTTATGGTATCAGAAGGAGTAGATACATCCAAATGGGAAAACTGTGAGGTATTATGGGTTACAATTGCTTCAAAACAGAACATCAGGTTAAATATTGGGGTAATTTATAGATCTACCTCACTTACCACATTGGAGGACATCATGCTGTCTGACTTCATTAAGCAGATGGCAAATTTAAATAATGTCATATTATTAGGGGATTTTAATTTACCAGGCATAAATTGGAATACTTTGCAAGTAAATACAGCCATAGAAGAACAATACTTGGAAATAATCTAGCTGCCTTAGAACAGTACATTACATCTAATACCAGAGGAAATCACATCTTGGACTTAGTTTTGAGTAATTCAAATGACAGGATACAGGACTGTGATCCTTTAATAGTTAAGTTTAAGTATACACAGCAGATAAGTGTTAATTTTGGCAAAACATCCATATACAGGTATGATAGAGCAAATTTTGGGGGCATGAAAATGGATTTGTTAAAATGGAACTGGAAGAATGAATTCAAGGATGCCTCACTTTTAGTAATGTGGGACAAATTACAAAAAAAACTGCAGGACCTGGTTAAGTCACATGTTCCATCTTTAAATAAATATGATTCAGTAAAGAAATCTCTCCCTGTATGTATGACATTAAAAATTAAACAGGAAATAAAGAAAAAAATAGAATGTTTAGAACAGCTAAATTAAGTGGGGATGAGGGTAGCTGGGCAAAATATAAAGAATGTCTAAAGGTCACTCAAAAACACTTCGAACAAGCTAAAAAGAATTATGAATATAGACTGGCTACCAGGGTAAAGGACAATTATAAATCTTGTTATTCTTATATTAATAATAAAAGGGGTAATATAAGGAACATTGGCCCCTTAAGAAAACAAGATGGAACTGTTATAGTGGATAACCAGTTGATGGCAAAGCACTATAATAACTATTTTGCTTCAGTTTTCAATCATCCTACAATCACTATACCCCATAATTGTATGGCATCTTGGAAACCAATTATTACCCTTACAGAATGTGATGTTAAAAAAAGATTAGAGTCTCTGAACCAGAACAAAGCCCAAGGTCCTGATAATTTGCACCCTAGGGTATTAAAGGAATTGGAAGACCAACTGACAGGCCCTATCACTTGTCTGTTTCAACAATCCATTAGTGAGGGTGATGTACCAGAAGCATGGAAACAGGCAGAGGTTGTCCCTATACATAAGAAGGGATCAACACAGAATGTGGAAAATTACAGGCCAATTAGCCTGACTTCGGTCTTGGGTAAAGTACTGGAGGGTATTATAAAAGATTACATTTTGGACTTTCAACAGCAAACTGGAAAAACAGACTATACACAGCATGGCTTCGTAAAGGGCAGATCATGTCAGACGAATCTCCTCGAATTTTACGGTAAAGTAAACAAGGCCATCAACGATGGGAGTTCTGTGGATGTGGTTTTTCTGGACTTTGCCAAGGCCTTTGATAAAGTGCCACATAATAAACTGATTGATGCACTTAGTAATATGGGGATACATTCTGATATTATTCATTGGATTAAGTCATGGCTTATGGGAAGACAGCAGAGGGTTTGTGTAAAAGGTGAATATTCAGGATGGATAGATGTGACCAGTGGCATCCCACAGGGCTCCATGTTGGGGCCATGTCTGTTTAGCATTTGTATAGGGTCTATGCATTCTGCACCGGAGGTGTGGCTATCAAAATTTGCTGATGATTCCCGAGTGGGTAAGGTGATAAATGGTATAGAAGATGCTAACATTCTCCAGACCACACTAAACAGTTTGGATGAATGGGCACAAAATCAAGGTTCAACATTCAATGTAACAAAATGTACAGTTATGCATATTGGCAAAAATAATATGCATTTTCAGTACAGGTTGGGAAATGAATTATTAAAGGTTGTCACCAAAGAAAGTGACTTGGGAGTTAGAATATGTAATAGCCTAAGCTTCAGGCCACATTATAATCAAATAATAAAAAAAGGCTAGCAACATACAATATTGCACAAATAAACATATAAAGAGCAATAATAGGGAAGTTCTCTTACCACTCTACACATCTTTGGTGCACCCTCATATGGAATACTGTGCCCAGTTTTAGGCACCAGGGGGCAAGGGTGATATAAGATCTTTGGAGAGGGTACAAAGGACAGCCACAAAGAGGATAGCTGGGGTTCAGGGCAGGAGTATGAAAAGAGACTGACAACTTTGGGCCTGTATACCTTGGAATATCGAAGAATGCGTGGTGATCTATGTTTAATATATAGGACATTAAATGACCCTACACTTTGGGAACAGTTAAATCTTGTAATAAGGGATCAACCCTATGGTACTAGAGCTCATCCACTGCAAATTAAATTAGATAGGTTTAAAACTCTCAGAAGAAAGTACTGGTTAACGGTGAGAGTGGTTAAGATCTGGAATAGACTGCCAATTGAGATAATAGTTAGTAGAACAATGGAATCCTTTAAGAAGCAAATTGATCAATATATGATCAAAAATAATATTCTTGGATATACATAAATAAATGGCTAGTATATGGACTATAGTCTTTAAAAACTCTCAAAACCTATGAAACCTATGAAACCTATGAAACTCTAAGTGTGGTACTTTGCCCCTATAATATATTCTTTGAAAAATACTCCATTGATGCATCAGTTATGATTCATATTAAAGCAACAAAAGTAGGGAAATGTGGTGTTAGGGTTTCCAACCCTAACTCCTCACCCCTCCCAACAAGCCACAAAAAGGGAAAGACAACATGTACAACCAGAAACAGACATCATCATGTAAGGCAAACAACATACAGCTCTCTGTAAATAACACAAGGAGACATTCATCATCATGGTCCACCACTTTTGCTGCCATGGATAAACATGCATGCTTTAAAACATACACAACCACTTCAGGCAGCAGTTTTTAGGGCTGTGGGTGGAGCCTATAGCTCTTCTGTCATTCATCAGACTGTATGTAGCTCTAAAATGGCTTTTCCTGAAAATACCTTTTTAGACATTTGGATGTATTCCTCCACAGCTGCAAAGTAGAGCACTCCCCCTCTGATTTTTGCTATTTGCTGCTTATGTTAAAGGCATCTGAAGGGAGAGGGGATGCTACTGTATTGTGCTTCAAAACTTCTCAGGATATTAACAAAAAAAACCTTTTTAAACTGCTGTTTCTATCATCTGTCCAGCTCAGTCTAATAGATGTATTCTAGTTCTTTCAGCAACCTAGTTCCACTACTCTCTAAAATATTCCAAATAAGGAACACAATGTCAATAAACCTTTTCCACAAGTCCACTATGTAGGAAAAATGGGTTTATTTCATCAGAATAGATCAATTCCTGCTCCCACTTCCCCATGTACATGTTGGCTAGGATAGGTGCTAAAACAGCGCCCATGGCTGTTTCTTTTACTTACAAGTAGATTCTGCCTTGGAACATGAAAACATTGTTTGTAATTTCTGTTAAATGAACCAACATATTAACATTACTTTGGTTGAGAGTAGTGTCTCTTAACAGATAATGTTCAATGACTTCTAATCCCCCTTTATGGGGGATGTTGGTGTACCAAGAATTAACATCCATGGTTACTAACAGCCAGTCACTTTCCACATGTACCTTTCTCGAAATATTTAGAATGTCTGTGGTATCTCCTACAAAACATCTGATATTCTTTATGAGAGATCTGAGGAAGCTATCTATGAAACTGGACAGGGGTTTGGTGAGCCAGCCAATGCCCAATATAATAGGGCAGGCTGACAGGTGGTGGGGATCCTTGTGGACCTTGGGTAGGGTGTAAATAACCAGTTTCCTGGGACACTGGCCTGAGAGGTGGAAGAGCTCAGTCTCAGTGATTAGGCTTTCCTGTAAGAGGGTTAGTAGGTAATAGTCTATGCCCCTCTTAATCCTAGATGTGTGGTCAAAGGTCAGTACCATGTAAAAGTTTCTATCACTGAGTTGTGGGAGCACCTCTCACATATTGAGTGGTATCAAGTACCACTATGCTTCCTTTTATGGTTATGGAAGTATCTTGTGCTGGTGATCTCAGGGCCTCCCTCTCGGCATGAGGCAGATTGCAGTAACGCATTCTAGGTGGCTTCACATACAGGACATTCAAATCATTTAGACAGTCATTAAGAAGTATTTCAACAGGTGCACACAGGGAGGGCAGAAAGTGGAAGTAGGCCTAACTGACCTATCTTGGCCACCTGCAGTCCCCTGCTCTTCTGTATTTTCTGCAGGAGCAGTACTTTTGACAAAAATGCCTTCGGATTGATGTTACATGCACATGTCTGAATATCCACCTATGCATCAAACTCAGAGATATTATGAGAAGTTAAAAAGATAATACCTCAGACAGCGCCTTAATCTCAGTGTTACTGAATGTTTTCCTGGAGATGTTGATGACAATAGTACAGATTTTCTCCCTTCAGGGCATGTGATGGGTTTTTTTTTTTTTTTGCATTTTCCTCTCCACCCTCCTTATCATTATCTTCTTCCTTTTGGGGTGTTGTCTTGGAATCTGAGCCATGTTTTTCTGGTGCTGCTCCTGGGCAGGTTCTCTCCAGGAGGAATATCCCCTAAAAAAGAAGCCCCTCCTGATTCTTGTTCTTCATTTTTGGAGTTACTTTGTCCACTGCTGAAGTCCAAGGGAGTTTTAACTGCTTTCTTCAAAATGGATCTTGGGGTAGCAGGTTCAGGTTGGTCCTCTTTATCTCCTTTTTTCCAGTCAAAGATGCAGTTATTGGCAAAGTCATTAGTGTCATGATTGAATTTCGTTTTTTTTTTTTTGCATCACAGTAGCCCATGTAGTCCTTGTATTTTTTTTCTTACATTTATCAGTGTCCTCTTGCTCTGAAGCTCTGAAAATGTGGCTACTGCTTCCTCTGGCATGATGAGTGCTGTGTGTACTTCATCTAGGATTTATTTGCCATTCTCTATTATAAGTTTCATGAGTTTGATAGAGGCTTGCCCATCTTTCCATGAAGTGAGACATAACCATCCCCACAGCCACAGTACTCATAAGACTTGGTTTACTGCTATATATGGGGTAAAAGTTTTAACCAGGAAAGGAACACTAAGCCAGAGCTTCCTTCCAGGTGTGACCTGGGAGCACAATGAAGTTAAGTGACTTGCTCAGGGTCACACAGTATGCAAGTGGGGGGTGATGAGATTCAAACCTAGATCTCCAGGTTTGTTGCTCAGTGCTCATAACCACCATGATATTCTGCCTCCATATAAGCTTCCAGACTTTCTGTCAATGGAGGCATCTCAGCCTGGTTGCAGTTTCTCAAGACCATAAAAGGTATCTCTGAAACCAGAATTAGCTGTTGTTTCTGGAGCTGCTATTTCTCAGTTCTCTGGTAAGGAGAGATTAATTCCCTTTTTGTTATTTTTAATTTTTGAAATTACTTGCCTCTCTAGCCCTTAAATTATACTTGCAGTGCAGCAGATCAACATTTTTGCTAGTGCATTTATAACCAAATCTCAGTCAAAAGTAACACATCTGCACATCTGTACCTCATGAGTAATTGTGCTGTAGTATTGATAGTTATCATCCTAGCAAGTATTCTATCTGCTATGGATGCTGCTATAACTACATACTTAATAATTAGTAGATTATAAGTGATTTACAAGAAGAAAAGAGTTTTTGTACTGCTCAGGTTGCAACATTACCATTTGCATGCAAATCCTGATTGAAGCATTTGTCAAAATCAGGTAAAATCACTGTTGTTTGATATATCCATGCCTATGCACTTACTAATTAATAGATTATGAGTAGATTACAAGAAGAAAAACATTTGTGTATTACTGGAGTTGCAGCATACCATTTGCATTCAAATCTGATCCCGACTGGAACACTTGTCAAACATTGGACAAAATCTCTGCTGTTTGATATATAATGGAAACTGGATACAATATGTGTTATTTACATTAATTATTTCTCCAGAAAGTTCCATATGAATGTGGACTGAGACTTGAAGCAAGGAACTTTGTGTACTACTGTTTAAGGATGAACTTTTCTTATGAACATTACTTTCCACGGACATAGTCACATACTTTCACTCACTGAGACATATAAGATGCTCAACCAAAAGTAGCATTTATATATTTCAATGTGCTAATCTGCTTCATTTAAATACTGGCACTGATATCGACTATGTGTCCTCTGACAAAGCCCCCAAGTGGGAGGGAAAAACATTCGATCAGGAAACTGTTATCCATTGCTGGTCTGTGCACCTGATAAGTTCACTAGGAATAAAATTAATGAATTGAGAGGCACCACTTCCTGCATCAGTGCTCTTTATTTTGACTATGGTTTAAAGTGGTGATTGCTGCCTGTACCTTTGTTCAGACTACTACTTATTGGGACTAGACACCACAGTCCCTGTGCTCCCCTTTACCTTCCTGTCCTTACTTTTCCTACAATTTACTTTTCCAGTTCCACAGCAACATGAAATGCCACTCAAGTGAGTTTCCATCTTACAAAAATGATTGAGTTCCTCCCAGGATTTGGACCACAGATATTTTGCCTAATAAGAAAACACCCATTCCATGTGCTTCTGAATTACAGGTAAGGAAGTTGCAGTTTTTATGGTGTAGAGGTTAGGTCACAACCTGCAAAACAGGTGACTGGGGATCTAATTCCAGCAAGTAATTTATTTTCACAAATTGTTGTTCTTAGCTACATTTATTTCTCATATAATTTACTATTCCATTTCCACACTACCATGAATCAACACTCAAGTGAGTTTCCATTTTACTAATGAGGTGTTAGATTCAAACTAGTGATCCTTTGCCTGCTAAACAAACACATTCACTGAGTTACAAGCAAGTGAGTTGACATTTCTATGGTGGAGAGGTTATGTTGCAACTTGAAAAACAGTTCACTTGTATCCAAACAGACAAGCCTCAGCAGGAAATAATTTAATTAACTACATCATACTGTAGAACAAAGTATAGTTACCTGAACATCTGTTGTTTAGCCCTGCTGAAACATTTCACTACATCAGAAATTACATCTAACAATTTCTGTCATACAATGAAAGCTGTACTGAGAAAGAAAAAAATGCAATACAGGGGATTGTGTAGATCTGAAATCCACATGGACATAACAACCTTATCACTGACATCATCAGTGATATCATGGAGCCAAATCAATCATACTGAATGTAACTTTAAACTTGACTAAATGCACAAAAGAGTATGCATGACCATGGTACATGCCAACAGCTATGCTGTTGGCATCTGAAATCAATCAAGTTTCCAGTAAGTACGAGTAACCTGGCCATAGTCTGGAAAAAGTAAAGGGGATCATTTTCTGGAGTAAGGGGGGTCCAGGGTGAGGCAATCTGCAAAACAATACTTAACCAACATGACTGTCATTCATACTGTATCTCAAAGTGCCATACAGGTAGCACAGGCAATGTAGAATGGTCAATGTGGTTCAAAAAGGAATTGAAAAAATCATTGCACCTCTTCCAATAGCTCTATGGATCTGCTGAGCAGCCCAGCCCATCAGGGAATAAAAAAAATCTGTCCACCTCCCCCAATAACCTGACAGCTCCAGAGCACAACCCAGCCCATCAGGGAATAAAAGAAGTCTGTCCCTTCCCCCCAATAACTTGACAGATCCACTACCCAAGCTGACTCACTGGGAATTATAAAAAAAAATCTGGCCCTCTCCCCTCCAACTACTTAACTGGCCCAATACCCAATCCAGCCCATTAGGGAATTAAAAAATATCCCTCTCTCCCAAACTACCTGACGAGTCTGGTATGCAATGCAGCCTGTTGCAGAATAAAAAAGTACAACCCCAGCTGGCCCAGTGGTGCTGAGGGTTGAGTCTTGGATGCCACACCTCACTTCATGCCAGTGATCCAGGTTCAGAAATGAGCCCATGTCATCAGGTGTCAGCAGGGAAGGACAAGGATTCAGCATCCGATGACAGCTCTCCCAGTCCACGGGAGATAGGGTGGATGCACGCCACACTCTGCTGGTCCCTGAGGATGCCCAGAGGTACTGCAGTTGCACAGGTGCTTAGTTGGGGGGAAAGCATGGCAGACATCTGCACATTAGTGCACAGATGTCATTGCACATCTGTGCTTCCATCAGGGGAAACAAAAATGGTGAAAATGGCAGCACAAGTCCACAGCAGCTTGATGGCCACAGTTTCACTGACCGATGATGCCTGAAAGGCATGTGCCGGTACTGAATCCTCACCAGGCATGGGGACTAAGGGGGGGCCCTTTCACAGGTGTAGTTGCATATGCCAGCTGGGCATGTCAAGCTTCAGAGTTGGTGGTGGAAAGGAGGAGTGGTGGCTGGTTATGAGGCAGGACTGTGCCTGCAGGTAAAAACTGTTAAATGATAAAAAAAAATAGTGCAACCCCCTCCCATCAAAACTCTGACAAATTTAACTTAGTGAACTTAAAATTTGAGTTAAAAAACATAATGTGGATGTTATATGTGTAACGGAGACCTGGTGGGATGAAAGAAATAATTGGTCAAACAACATACACGGATTTCAACTTTATAATATAAATCTTGAAAGTAAGAAGGGTGGTGGAGTATGCTGCTATGTGTCTGAGTTAATATCCAGCCAGGAAATCAAATTAAATAAACATATGGACAATGCCCCTGAAAACCTATGGTTAAGTTTAGTTTTCCCCCATTCATCTAAAATCTATTTAGGGATATGCTGTAGACCACCAAATAGTAATAACATCTTAAACAATAATCTTTTGGAGGAGATTAATAAAATAGCTAATTTAGGCAACTTTTTAATTCTAGGGGACTTTAATACCCCCAGCATATCATAGACAGAATGTAAAGGGAGTACGGTATTTGAAAAAGCATTAATCAACATTATAACCACTCAGGGATATCATCAACTGGTTGAAGCACCAACTAGGGGATTTAATATTTTGGATCTTGCTATCACCAACACTATAGGTAGGATTGGCAAAATTGACATCCTACCACATTTGGGAACTAGTGACCATAATATTGTTGAATGTACT
Organism: Neoceratodus forsteri; assembly: GCA_016271365.2. Taxonomy (NCBI): domain Eukaryota; kingdom Metazoa; phylum Chordata; order Ceratodontiformes; family Ceratodontidae; genus Neoceratodus; species Neoceratodus forsteri. The sequence goes on from CM057450.1 coordinate 875,916,838, forward strand.
ATTCATACTGATAGTTTCCAAACCAGTAAATGCACATTAGCCCTCGATTACAAAAAAACTGACTGGAACAACATTAAGAATGTATTTGGAAAATTAGACTGGGGGAAAACATTTTGTAAATTAGGAGTAAATTCCATGTGGGAGGAATTAAAAAATAAAATATAAACACTTACAATAAAATTGGTTCCTACACATACAATTTACAATAGTAAGGGATTTATTCCTCACTGGCTCAACAAAGATATCAAAAACAAATCAGGAGGAAAAATAAAGCATTTAAAAAATACAAAAATCATTCTACAGATATTAATCTTATCAAATATAAAAAACAGCAGCGCTTGCTTAAAACTATTATCAAGAAAGGTAAGATTAAATTTGAAAATAAACTAGCTATGAATAAAAATCTCAAGGCCTTTTATGCATATATAAATAATAACAAACAACAAAGTAAAAGGATTGCTTCAGTAAGAGTAAATGGAGAAACTATAAAAAACAACAAAGAAATAGCTGATAGGTTTAATGAGTATTTTGTTACCATTTATCAGGTCCACAATGCTAAAATAAAAAATATAGGTGTAAGTAACTCTGATCCTATCTATATTAGTCATGAATATGTTAAGTTCGAACTGTCTAAAATAAAATCATTCTCTTCCTCAGGACCAGACAATATTGATTCAATTGTTTGGAAAAATCTTGCTGACGTATTAGTTGAGCCTCTGTCATTAATATTCAATTAATCTATCTCCACTGGTGATGTTCCTCTTGATTGGAGAAAAGCTGTAGTTGTACCCATTCATAAAAAAGGTGATAAATCATGTTTAGTGAATTATAGGCCTATTAGCTTGACGCCAGTTTGTTGTAAAATTCTGGAAAGATTGATTAAAAACAATATTGAAAAAGATATTTTAAGGTTGAAATTACAAGATGTTACACAGCATGGCTTTAAAAAAGGACTTTCTTGTAATACTAACCTATTGACCTTCTATAATTTTATTAGTGTAAATTTGGATAGAGTTAAACCCATGGACGTTATCTATTTGGACTTGGGAAAAGCTTTTGACACTGTCCCCCACCATAAATTAATAAATAAATTGATAAAACTTGGTATAAATACAACTACAATAAGGTGGATTAAAAATTGGTTGTCAACTAGAATACAGAGAGTGTGTATTAATGGTGTGCTCTCGGAAGAGGGGAAGGTGGCTAGTGGGGTTCCCCAGGGCTCTGTGCTGGGTCCATTACTGTTTGGGTTGTATATCAGTGATATGAATGATGGGGTTAAATCTCACATAACTAAATTTGCCGATGATACCAAAATAGGTGGGGTAGTCAAGACCATTGGTGATTTTGAAGAATTAAAAAACAGCTTAAGCACAATAGAAAAATGGGGTAGACAAAATGGTATGAAATTTAATGAAGAAAAGTGTTCAGTGATTCTTTCTGGAAAAAATAACCCCAAGCATCCTTACTACTTGAACAATAGAAAGCTAAAAAATAGCAATTTAGAAAAAGATCTGGGTATTTGGATAGATTCAAAACTATCCTTTAATATGCATATATCTAAAATGATAGGCAAATGTAATGGTATCATTTACTCAATAAAAAAATTATTTCTATCAAGAAACAAAGAGTGTTTGCTCAAACTTTATAAAACTTATGTACTTCCCCTTTTGGATTATAGTTCCCCTATATGGAGCCAATATTTAAAGAAAGATATACTCAAAGTTGAAAGAGTCCAAAGACGTTTAACCAAATCCATAAAAGGATTACAGAATAGAGTATATGATGACAGATTATTAGCATTAAATATGTATCCATTAGAACTCAGGCGAATTAGGTGAGATTTATTATTCTTGTACCACATCTTGGAAGATGTAACATTAATGGAGCAGTGTAATATAGTAAGAAATCATAAAACCTTTAATTCAAGATCTCATGAAAATCAAATCTTTATGAATATTCCCAGAACAAGTAGACATCTCATTTTTTTTTTAATTCAAGAGCTTCTCATGTATGGAATAGCCTCCCTAAACACATGGCTGAAGCAACTACATTTGACTCCTTTAAAAGGGAGTTGGATGCACATTTGCTTTCAAATGGTAAACATTATATTAATAAATAAACCCACTAGGAGTGGGAGACAATTAAATGGGCCTTGGCCTACTTTGTGTACACCTACCAAGTTACCAAGTTATGTAGTTCCTAATGTAGATAATGTAGCCATCACATGGCGTGGTTTAGTATGAGTACAATGGCAGAGTCAAGCCACACAAAGGTGAGGGTCCTCGATTTCAGGAGGGTGGATTTTACTAATATGGGGCTATGTCTCAAGAATGACATGGCAGACAGTTACAAATAGTGTGGAGCTGAGGAGCAGTTGGCCCATCTGCAAGGAGCCATAGTGGAGACAACAAACATTTGCATTAGGCAAGTAAACAATAGAAAGCAAGAACTGCTATAGTTCTCAAAGGAAGTGACCATAATGGTAAGGGCACAAATTATTGGTTTCAAGAAATACAAAGAAACATAGAAGGAGGAGGAGGACAGGATAGTGTATATGGATAAACAGAGGAAGGCAGGCAAAGCAGTCAAGATAGCAAATGAACTTAGAGTAAAAAAATAGCAGAGGAGATAAAAAAAACAGGGACAAGACTTTTTATAGGCACACTAGTGAAAGAAGAAAAACCTGGGTTAGGATTGTAAGGCTTAAAGGGGAAGAAGTGGAATGTGTGGAACAGGATCTGAAAAAAGCATCAGTACTGAAAAAATATTCTTGGTCTATATTCACAGAAGAAGGAGAAGATGAGGGACCACAATTAGGCAACATGAATAAATATGGGACGGAGGTGGACACCAGTCCATTTACAAAAGAGAGAGTCCTAAAACAACTCACAAAACTGAAAGTGGACAAGGCAATGGGACCGGATGGGATACAGCTATAATAATAAGGGAACTATGGGAGGTGCTGGAAGCACCACTGGCAGCCCTGTTTAATGAGTCACTCAATATGGGAGTGGTTTCAGAAGACTAGAGGAGGGCAGATATAGTCCCGCTTCACAAAGTGGGTGTAGGGACGAGGATGGAAACTATAGACTAGTCAGCCTCACTTCAATAGTGGGGAAAATTATGGAATCACTACTTAAAGAAAGGATTGTGGAACACCTTGAATCTAGTGGAGCACAGGACCTGAGACAGCATGGATATGCATCAGGAAGGCCATGTCAAACAAATCTAATTGATTTCTTTGACTGGGTGACTACAGATGTGGATCAAGGGGAGTGGTAGATGTGGCATACCTAGATTTCAGTAAGGCCTTCTATACCTTTCCACATAGAAGACTTGTGAACAAGTTGGGCAGCCTGGTAGTGGGTCACAGGGTGGTAAACTGGGTTAGGAACTGGTTGAGTGATAGAAGACAGAGGGTTGTGGTAAATGGAACTATATGTGAGGAAAGGAGGGTGACTAGTGGGGTGCCTCAGCAATCAGTTCTGGGGCCACTCCTGTTCAGTGTCTTCATAAGTGACATTGCGGAGGGACTGGAAGGGAAGGTGTGCCTCTTTGCAGCTGACACTAAAATCTGCAACAGGATGGACACTCCAGGAGGGGTGGTAAAAATGAGGAGGGGCCTAGGTAAACTGGAGGAATGGTCTAGAGTGTGGCAGATGAGACTCTGTGAAAAATAGCAAAATCATGCATTTGGGCCCCAAGAACCCAGGGGAGGATTACATGATGGGGTGAAGAGATACTGGTGGTCACCAAACAGGAAAGGGATTTGGGGGTAATCATATCTGATGACCAAAAGTTGGCCAAACAATGCTCCAAGGCCTTTGGGTGAGGCAGTGGAATACTAGGGTGCACAGGGAGAGGTATCACCAGCAGAACAAAAGTGGTGGTGATGCCACTCTACAGATCACTGGTGAGTGCTACAACCTTTGTCCTTTAGTCTTCAACCACTTCAGCTCCTCACAGTATCATGGTGAACTGCAGCAGGAGGTCTTGGGGGAAGGCACAGACATGGAAAGGTGCTAGAAAATCCAAGGCAGCCACAAGAACTGTATCATAGTGCTCTAGTACCGTATAAAGTTTGCAGTGCTCCAGATTATGTTTTGGGCAGTACCAAACCAGCTCCACAGGAGGTATATTAAAATGGAGGGGTGCTCCTCAAAGGAACAACATGACATGGTGATCTGGCCAAATGACCAGATCAACTTTGACTGCACTATCATCAAGACTTAATGAGAAGAGTAGGTCCAGTGTGTGACCATGCATGTGAGTACAGGTGAGTAACAGAGGCTGGAGGAGCTGCTGAGCAGAAGGTGAGGTTTCATTATTGACTCAATCATTGAAACATCCCAACACTGTGTCTGGGGGCATCCAACACCTGGTCAACCATAAAATCTGCCACCTACTCAAAGGAAATCACCACCACACCCCAGAGGCTGGTATATGAGGTTGATCCTATAGCCTACATCTGCCCCACCCCTAATAGCCACATACACTCAAAAGACTTGGAAGTTTCAGTGGGGTACATCATAAATCCCAAAGAGGATCTAAAGCAGATGTTCACCATGTCCATTAATCCAGTAATGAAAAACACAGGGCATGCAAATACAGTATATAAAACTTAAGCAGAATTGTGTCTAAATATTATGCTTTTTAAAATGTTCTAAAAAGTAACGAACTCATTTCAAGCACACTTGCCTCAGTGATTGTATCCATTTCCATATCAGTTCCCCATCCTATCTAGAAGTGATACTCTGACATTGGCCTTTCCTAGACTGTGCAGACCAAGCAGAAGTACTGACTAAGAATATTAGTTTTCTGCCCTTGCTCCTCATCCAATGTCTTAACCATTCTAAAATAGTCCATTCCACACTTCTTTTCTTGCCTTTCTCTTACATACTTTGAAATGGCATTTTCCCTCAAACCTGTGATCTCTAGCTCTGCCTCTGCTTTTCCCCTCCACACTGTTTTGTTAGCTTCCTTTGTTTTGACTAGGTTGAGTTCCAAGCGTGCCTCTCTCTGTTTGATCTTGTACACTTTCAAGCCACCTTTTTTATCCTTTATTGCTACTCCAGGCTCCATTGAAACCCACACAGGTCTCTTATGTCTCTTCTCCTAGATCACTTGTCCAGGCAACCCTTGTTACTGCTAGAACTCCTTTTTGATATGCTCCACTTACTCTTTGGCTCATCCAGTTGCTAGTATCCCCCCACACACACACACCCTTAGCTCCTCCTCCATCCTCCCAAAGTCAACTCTTGTGAAATCTAGAACCACTGCCTGGGTCAACTGCCTATGTGATTTCAGGGTAATGTTGAAGTACAGTGTTATGGTACCTGGACCATAGCAACTCTTCTACTGATAATGACTCAGTGCTGTCTCAGGTGGTACAAACTTGGTCAAGAATGGTAATGATCCCTTCCTAGTCTGTTCCTCCACTTGCTTAGCCAAGAAGCTGTTCAGGTGTCTCTGTACCAGTGCCCAATTTCTGATCTTCCATGCCATTGTGATTCTCCAATTGGCATCTGTAACTGTATGTTAAAGTCTCTGAACATGATGACACCCCTCCAGCTGCTGCTTTCCTGATTTCTTCTTCTGGAGCCCTTTCCATCTCTTCTGTCTGATTAGGGGCCAGTAGATTACTCTTCAGGGGACAACCCTCTCTCATCCATTGCAAATGTCACCCATATAGACTTTACCACACCCTAACCCTTATCTCCTTATCCTCCATCACTATGATACCCTACTTACTGTACAGTGCACTCCTCCACTTTTCTCTGTCCCTCCAGAATATTATGTAGCCTGGGACATTAGAGTCCAGCCATTGCTGAGTGATTCCCATGTTTCTGTCACAGCTGTATTGTCAGGGGTGATATTGACAGCCATTGTCTCAAGCTTACTCATTTTATGTGCATGGCTTTTGGGATGTAAGCAGAACACCGTCAATGAACACTGCCATACTTTTTATATTGGTAAAATGACTAAAATGTTGAAACAGAGGGTTGAGGAATACCTAAGGGATATTAGGTGTAGAAATGAAACAAATGCATTGACTAAGCATATAATGCAAAGTAGCTCAGACACAAGTTCCAATTCTGTGGTACAGAAAAGGTTACTATTGGGCCAATGGGGGTGATTTGGAAAACAAGATCTTATGTAGAGAAGCATATTGGATTTATCAGCTAGGTGCTTTGAGGTCTCTGAGCTTTAATGATTATTTAGATCTAGACTGATATAAGACAGTTTAATTTTTTGTTGTTGTTATTGTTGAATTTTGTTGACCCGGTAAGCCCACTGGGCCTAGAAGTCACTTTTTCAGGAGTGACTGGGGGGAGGGAGGATACAGATGGTAAGCAACTGAAACTGAACCAGTTTATGCTTTTGGTGGTATTTGTAGTGAATAAGGGAAATTTGGCCAGGACACCGGGGAAATTCCCCTACCCTGATGGTAGGGGGACCCTTGTGACTGCGATGGAGGAGCCATTTGCAGTTGGAATGGACTTGGAGGAGGTTGTGGAGACTGCTGTTGTGGTTTGTCAGGAGATTTTGGAAGATAACCGGGCAGCTATGTTTGTTCCCATTATTAGCGACCCTGATTTTGGCACAGAAGTAATGGAGACAAGGAGTTTATCACATGTAATACTTGGTTCTTCGGAACCTTTGCAGGATGCTTCCAAGTGTTTTCCTTCTGAGATTTGTGACAAGAGATCTCCTGGGAAAACTCAGCACCTGGGAGAATCTGATGACGCTGCACAGCATCATGAAGCTGCAACTATGTCGCAAGTGGTTTGTGACTGTTTCAGTGCTGTCCACAGACTGGTGAAAGGAGTGCAGGACTGGTCCATGGAGGATCCTCTGAGCAATGCCAGCTGGTTGCAACTGTCAGAAGGCAACTGGGTTCCCAATGATGATTGGGACGAACAGCAGAATGGAGTTTTGGCAAGATCGGACAAGTCGGATCCCAAAGAAGGAACTAGTTCCTCCGTAGTCTCACACAAGGTACTGCTGGTATCAGAAGGTGTAGCATGGCCATTCACCACTGTGCACCTTGACTTTGTTTAACCATTTAACTCTCTCCCGCCTACAGCACCAATTAATCAGGATTCTTTGGACATTACTGTTATGCATAATGTAGTTCCAGGGACATTGGTTCCAGATTCTGCTATTGTACACCCTATGAAACAAGATAGTCCTGTCCTGACTGGGGCTTTGGAAGGGTGTCTTCCCCTGGGAGGAAAGATACAGCAGGGTGGGAGCGGAGGGTCTGAAGAGAAATCATTGTCTGACAGTACTATGACTGAAAAAGAACACCATGATAATGCTAATAATGATGGGGGACCCTCGGAGTCATCTAACAGATGGAGGAAAGTGCCCAAGTTAGCAGTTTTGCTCAAAAGTAAACTAGAACAGGCCGCCAGATACAATGCAGTGCACCTTCGACATAGAGGTGGGTTACCAAAACACCCAGATAGGTATTATGTAGCAAGATGTCGCCTTAAAAGCACAATGCAGTTTTTGCCCATAGATATTTATGCATTGATACATGTATCTGGAGATCATACTTTTGAAATTAGTTTTAGGACTAATGTTGGTCTAGAGAAATTTTGCAGTAAGTATGAACATGTAAAGAAAACATAGTTATGGACACCTTTTATTGCTATCCCTCTGACAAAACCAGCATTTTGAACTATCACAATTATGTTTTGAAATGAGGGGGCTAATGTTAACTATATTTACCACTGGTTACAAAATCGGTGTGATGTCCTTGGGCCTCCTGAGGTTATTGTGGATGATGAGGGCCTTTGGACGGAGGGGCTGGAAGTTCATGGTCAAACTTTTCCAAGTAAATTCTGAAGTTACTCATCTCCCCAGTAGTTTCTTTTTAGGCAAGGACAGGGGAGTTATGTTTTATGGGGGTCAACTGAGGGTCTGCTATAAATGTGGGGTCTGGACTCATTTAAGTAGTACATCTGATATGTTGAAATGCTCTCTGTGGAGGGTATGGACATCCGAGTGTGAACTGTGACAATATTTTTAATGTAACTTATGTGATGAAAAGGGACATGTGTACCATCAGTGTCCCTGGGCAGAAAGGAATAGGGTTCAAGGGTGGGACCAGGAAAATTTGGTACAAACTGCCCAAGACAAGAAGCGTAGGCCAAGACCCAACACTCCCAATGATGATTATATTCCAGGGCATGGGACTCATGATGCACATCAGGAAAAAACAGAGACTGAGGAACAGGCACAGGATCTGATTTTCTCAAATAGGCCAGAGGAAGAGACCATTATTGAGACTGGGCTTGACCACAGATTGAATACTATTCCAAATACCATCCCTGATGACACACAGGGTTCCAAAAAACAAAGCCTGATTGAGAAGGCCCGAAAGTTATAATGCCCCCCTTCAGCAGTACAAACAAGGAGGGTGACAAGAGCTCATGCAAGACAAACTCAGGGTGTCTCTGCTTTCCTAACCCATAATCCCTTTTTATCCCTACAGGGAGAAGAGGGGGACTCTGAGCATGAAACCGATGTTTCTTTGTAATCAGGGATAGCGTCAGAAATTGAACAAGAGGATAAACATCCCCCAAGTAAGGTCAAGAAGAAAAGTAAAGGGAAAAAAAGGAAAGAAAGAGAGGTTCAGGGCAAGGACAGCTAGTTAATATAGGGGATTGTCTTTTTTTGAGTTGACATTTTACACGACGGATGGCCTCCATTACTATTGCCACCTTTAATGTCTGTAGTTTAAATGCTACAAAGATGCCAGTCCTGTCATATTTTCCAACACATACAGGCTGATGTTTTTTTACAAGAAACCCGCACTTCTTCATTATCTGAGATAGCTCAATTGAAAAGAAGTTGGGTTTGGGGGCCTTCTATTGCTCGTTTGGGGAGGATACATAGGATGGCTTGGGAATCCTTTTTAAAAACCCTAATTTTTCCATCACTAAAATTATGGACATTTTCCTGGGCTGGGCTATAATTTTAGACTGTAAGTACAGGGATGTTATTTTAGGTTTATTAATATATATGCACCTCAGACGAAAGCTCTGAGAATAGATTTGTTTAATTCAGTTAAGCCTTATCTGTATACAAAAAAACACATTGTATGGGGGCGGAGATTTTAGCTGCAGTTTAGACAACCCCCTTTCTGATAAAAAAAATGCATTGCGTTTCCCATGCCCTCTGTTTCATTGTTAAAGATGCCTTCCTCTCGGATACTTAACGGATATTCAAAAAGGGTTCTGGGACAACTTATCATAAGAATATATACTCTTCTAGAATTGATTATTTGTTTACTTCCAAATATTGTCTCCCAGTGTATGTTCTGTTGCAACCCACAGAATTTTCAGACCATTTTCTGTTAATTGGGGAATATAACATGAGTGCGCCCCCCCCCCCAAACTGCTTTCTCACAGTAGATGGAAATTAAATGCTGCGACTTTTGCACAGGCAGGATTTGTATAGAATGGAAACTCTGCTAGCTGCAAGAGTATCAGTACTGTGTTTGTACGATGATACCTGGCAATAGTGGATTGATACTAAAACAGCTGTGAAACAGCTCTTTATTTCCTATGGGAAAGAAAACTCTACTTTGAATTACATTAAATATCTCAGCTATAGGAAACAGTTTTATAAACTAATGTCTATCCTGGACAGGGAAAGAGTTCAGTACACACAACAAATTTTGGAAATTAAAAAATGTATGGTGCAGTGCCAGTTTGGCCGAGCGAAATCTCTAGATGCTGAGATGAGATATGGTACAGTAACTTCTCCAGCATCAGATCCTTTCATGGCCTGCAAACAGAGATTTGATAAAACTCTGATGGTTGACCTTTATGATGTGACAGGAACTATTGAAAGGAGGGATGGGAAAATGGTGCAATTGATTCATAGTCTTTTGTTGAAGGAATTCTCTGATGAGAGGCCAGCAGGGGATAGGCTTGACAGATTGCTTTCGGCTCCCATGCCTAGCCTTTCAGTCATGGATACCAAAATTTTAATTTCTCCAGTTTCAAGGGAGGAAATTCTAACCATCCTTAAAACCTTGAAAACTGTGATGTCACCAGGACTTAATGGTTTAACCTATGATTTTTACAAAACATTTGCATCAGAACTCAGTGTGATTCTACAGCAAGTGTTTGCTTATATTTTAAACCATGAAGGAGCTTCCCTGCAAGATTTTGGCACTGCAATCATTAGTTACATTTATAAAAAAAAGGGATAAATTGTCCTTAGAAAATTGGAGACCTATTAGTCTTCTAAATTGTGACTACAAGATCCTGGCCAAAATCAAAGTAATAGATTACTAAAAGTGGCACATAGTTTGATTAATGAGGCTTAGACTTGTTCTATACTTCATAGGAGTATCCAAAATAATCTTTTTATTTTGAGAGAAATTTTGACATAAAAAGAAACCAAAATAACACAGGTTACATTATGGCCTTAGATCAGGCCAAGGCGTTTGATAGAGTAAGGCATCGTTTCATATGGCAGGTTTTGGAAAGGTACGGGATTCCCCCTACTGTCATATCTTGGGTACAAATCTTGTATAAAGAAGCACAATGTATTCCATTCATAAATGGCCTGTTGGAGTCACAATTCCCTATAAGAAAGGTATAAGACAAGGGTGCCCATTGAGTCCATTTTTGTTCATTTTCGCTCTGGACCCCATTATCCGGGAGTTAAAATGGGATATGCAGATTTTAGGTTTATCTCCAAAACATGACAGTCAGGAAGTCAAAGTTATAGCCTATGCTGATGATCTTGTGATGCTTGTACAAAATGAGTGCTCGGGTGCTAAAACTTTACAAATATTCAAAAAATTCACACAGCCATCCAGAGCAACTATAAACAAATAAAAGAGTATAGTCATCCCATTACAACAAGGAGAAGACCTGAGCCATACTTTAGCAGGAATTAGGATTAGCAGAGATCCTCAGAAGATATCAGGAATTTGGTTTGGTAGGTCAGATGTGGCTTTATTTAACTGGGACAAACAATTGGGTATTTGTGAGGCTAAAGTTCCGCTATGGAAAAATTTGAAAATGGGAAAACAGAACAGGGTTTTGTTAATTAAAAAATGTTTATTGACACTTTTTATTTTCTTAAGCTCAGTATTTAGTTCCCCAGCTCAAATTGAGACCTGGCTTTTCAGTAATTTTTTCCAAAATGTTATGGGGCAGTAGGCTGAACCCGGTTAAAAGGGACATTACTTAAAGGCCATTGAATAAGGGTGGTTTAAATATGATTAATCCAATAGTTTTTTTCACACTATGCTTTTAGATGGGATTTCCAAGATTTATAAGTTGAATAGAATTTAAGTTGGCCAACAATGGGTTAAGGAAGCTTTACAACCCTTTATGGATAAATGGATTTTGTTACCCCCAAAGGTTTTGCAACAGTGGGCAATACGCTGTAAATTCCTTAAAAAAAATTAAGTCAAAGGAAATTGGCGAAAAATGATTTTCTAAGTCTGGAGGGCAAACAGTTGTACTACAGAGTGATAGAGTACAACTGTTCAGAACCATTACTTTTTCCAAACTCTACCCCTGGTCAGACACCTCAGGTTCTGAAAATTCTAACAGGAAAAAAGGATACCGAATTTCATGTGTGATATTGCTTAGCTTTGTTGTCATGGAAATTTGGAGGTTTGGGTAACTTGAAAGATAAAGCAGCACAGGAGAGGTACTGCCCACAGGTCTCATGCCATGCAGTTGAAGAAACTATGCAGCACTTCCTTTTGGAGTGCCCAGAGATACAGGCTTTCTGGCAAGAGTTAGGACTCAAATGGAATTGGCCCTTTGTGCACAGATTAAGTTATCAGACCTTGGTGTTATGGGATTTTTCCAGCATATGGAAGATGTTTCATACCAGCACTTTGAGACTAATATTTGCTGTTATTAAATATTATTTATGGCAGAGCAGGTGTCAGCTGGTAATACAAGAAACAAAATTGCCTCTGGCAGTTTTAATCTCCCGTATTGAATCTGCAATATTAGAGGTTAAGGAAAATGATGGGAAAAAGATTACCAGCAACACAATTCAGATTTCCTGGAGGAACGTGGGATTTGTAACCTGGTGTATTTATTTTGTAGCCTTTCATTTACACCAGAGGATGTATTGGCAGCAGGGGGGAAGGTGATAGAGGGGCACAACGATTTTGAGTTTAGTGCTCTTTTGTATTAGTTTCAGGTTTATTGTATTTGTTTTAAGACATAGTATGGGGAACACTTTCAGGTTCTTCTGTGTCTATGAAGAGATTTCTCTGAGACTTTTGTGCATTTTTTTATTGTTTTTTGTCTTTCTTTTTTTCTTTTCTGTATTTTACTTTTTTGCAACATTCTGTAGTAACTATTACTGCCTGTGATGTAATGTGTTTTTTGTTCTAATAAAAAATTCCCCTACTCTTTTTGATAAGTGCCATGTTTTAACTTCTCCCCTTTTTTCCTCCCCCTCCCTCCCCACCTGGGCCAAGGATAAGTATTACTTATAGTGCTCTGCAGTCTTTAAGGCCTTGTCCACATTACTCCGCCCCAGCCCAGTAACGGATGCAATCCATTACAGCTGGGGAGCAGGGCAGTGTGCCCACATTGTGGCAGTGTCCATTATGGGACCGGTACCACCCGGTCCAAACTAGGGGTGCTGGGTGACCATTATGGTGGCACCCTTCCCAGGATGCAGCTCACGCTGCGCTACGGGCCCTGCAGGGGACCGTTACCATGCATCCACACTTCACCTGGTAATGTTACTGAGGCTTAACTGGTTTCATAACCGTTGTTGAAAACACCTCATATGTGGTTTCAACAACGGTTATGAAAATGCCTTCTCTAACATTACAGATATAAACGTAAACCATTGCGGTAACGGTTTGGGCACTCTGCAACATTACAGAGGCATAGTGTGGACAGGGCCTAAGTGGTCTCTCTAGACACCCTTCTTGTTACATAGAAACATAGAAACATAGAATTTGATGGCAGATAAGGACCGCTTGGCCCACCCAGTCTGCCCATTTTCCTACCTAATGGATAAGCTGCAGATCCTAGTAAACCAGCAGCCTACTTCTTCCTACCCTATCCCCTAGAATTGTCGTATGACTGTCCCATGCATGCTTGAATTCCACCACTGTTTTTGACTCCACAACCTCCTCTGGAAGGCCGTTCCATGCATCCACAACCCTCTCTGTGAAAAAATACTTCCTTAAATTACCTCTGAGCCGCCCCCTGTCTATCTTCAAATTGTGCCCTCTTGTTCTTGCACACCTCTTTTTTTGAAAGATGCTACCATCTTGGACTTTGTTGATTCCCTTGAGGAACCTGAAAGTTTCTATCATGTCCCTCCTCTCCCTCCTTTCCTCGAGGCTATACATATTAAGCTCCTTAAGTCTCTCTTCATATGTCTTCCAGTGCAGACCCTGCACCATTTTAGTTGCCCTCCTCTGGACAGCTTCCATCCTGTCTATGTCTTTCTGGAGATTGGGTCTCCAGAACTGCACGCAGTACTCCAGATGGGGTCTGACCAGCTGTCTGTACAGAGGGATGATAACTTCCTGTTTTCTACTGGTGATGCCTCTCCCAATGCATCCCAGTATCCCCCCAGCCCTCCTTGCTGCCCTCTCACATTGTTTGCCCATCTTTAGGTCATCTGATATGACTACCCCCAGATCCCTTTCCATTTTTGTTGTTGTTAGTATCTCACCCCCATTGTGTACACTTCCCCAGGGTATTTGTTTCCCAGGTGCATTACCTTGCACTTCTTAGCATTGAATCTAAGCTGCCATACATTTGACCATTCCTCTAACCTTGTCAAGTCCCTTCTCATCCTTTCTACCCCACCTTATGCATCAACTCTGTTGCAGATCTTTGTGTCATCTGCAAAGAGACATACTTTTCCTTCCAGTCCCGCTGCAATGTCACTTATAAAGACATTAAAGAGGACTGGTCCTAATACTGAACCCTGTGGTACCCCACTAGTAACCCTCCTTTCTTCAGAGTGGACTCCCTTTACTATTACTCTCTGTGTTCTATTCTCCAGCCAATTCTTACCCAGGCTGTCATCTTGGGACCCACCTCCCAGGCTGGCTAACTTGTATATTAATCTTTTGTGTGGGACTGTGTCAAATGCCTTGCTAAAGTCTAGGTAGGCCATGTCCACAGCCCCTCCCTGATCTACTGCTTTGGTCACCCAGTCAAAGAAATCTATCAGATTTGTCTGGCATGACCTTCCCACTGTGAATCCATGTTGCCTTGGGTCCTGTGCCCCCTAGCCTCTAGATACTCTACCATTCTTTCCTTCAGAAGTGATTCCATCATTTTCCCTACTACTGAGGTTAAACTAACAGGTCTATAATTTCGTGCTTCTGCCTTGCTCCCACTTTCGTGAAGGGGAATCACATCTGCCCTCCTCCAGTCCTCGGGTACCACCCCATCCTCCCATGATCTGTTAAAGAGGGCAGTCAGTGGTGTCACTAGTTCTACCCTTAGTTCTTTTAGAATTCTGGGATGAATCCCATCAGGCCCCATTGCTTTGTCCACCTTCAGTTTTAAGAGTTCTTTCAGAACCCTTTCTTCTAAATGGCTGGTATCAACTTTGTATCCAGAGTGTCTCTACTGTTTATTTTAGGTACCTCCCCTTCCTTTGTAAATACTGAGCAAAAGTATTTGTTTAGTATCTCTGCTCTTTCACAGTCACCCTCTGCCACCCTCCCTCCCTTTATAAAGCCTCACTATCCCTCCTTGGTCTTCCTTCGCTCCCTGACGTACCTATAAAAGGTTTTATCCCCTTCTTAACTGAGTTGGCTATCTTTTCCTTGATTTGGGCCTTTGCTTTTCTGACTGCCTTCCCAGCTTCATTTTTCTTTAACTGATACAGTTCTCTATCCTGCTCCTTCTATGATTCCTTGTACTTCCTGAATGCTTTCTTTTTCTCTTGAACCTTCACTGCTACTTCCTTTGAGAACCATAGTGGTTTCTTACATCATTTCATTTTGTTTATTTCCTTCACACAAAGGCTTGTTACCTCTGTGATGGCAGTTTTTATTATTCCCCATTGTTCTTCCACCCCTCCTTCCTGCCCATTTGCTAGTGCATTCCTTAGGCACTCACCCATTTTGGCAAAGTCAGCTTCCTAAAGTCCAGTACTTTTGCCTTTGTATGGCTTGACCTCCATTGCTGTGTTTATTGTGAACCATACTGTTCGATGGTCGTTAGTTCCCAGATGGCTACCCACTTCTACATCTGTGATCCTCTCTTCATCTCCATTTGAGAGAACCAGGTCTAAGATTGCTTCCTCTCTAGTGGCTCCAATACTAGTTGTCTAAGGCATGCCCCCTGTAGGGCATCTAGAATAGCCCCACTCTTCAAAGTGACTGCTGCAACTGCACTCCAGTTAACATCTGGCATATTCAGATCTCCCATCAGCAATATCTCCCCTTTTTCTGCCATTATAAGTATACTCTCTATCATTTTCTTGTCCATTTCCTCCCCCTGAGAAAGGAGTCTGTATACAACCCCTGTGCGGATTGTGGTGCCATTGCCAGTCTCCAAATTTACCCACAGTGCTTCTTCTCCTCCCTGTTTTCCCTTTTGTTCTGTTGCTTTGATTCCTTCCCTTATGTAAAGAGCTACTCCTCCTCCTCTTTTACCCTCCCTGTCCTTCCTGTAGCTAGTGTATCCTGGTATGTTTACGTCCCAGTCATGTTTTGTGTGTACCATGTTTCTGTGACTGCCACGATATCCAGATGTTCCTCCTCCTCCATCAAGGCCACTAATTCAGGAAGCTTGTTACTCAGACTACGGGCATTGGTATTCATTGCTCTCCATTTCTTGATGGCGTTACCTTCTGTTGCAGCATCCCCACTGACCTTTCTACCTCGGTCTTTTTCTCATTTAGTACCCTGTTTTGTAGGGAGAGGCTGGGATTTTCCTGCTGCTTATCAGTGCCGGATATGTTATGTGATATTGAGTGGTTTCACTTTTGTTTTGCAGCTCCAGTAAACCTCATACTATTCCATTGCGATGCCTAGATGCAAGGTGGAAAGAAAAGGGAAATTCTGGGAGCAATTGACAGTCACTGTTCACTCTATGGACCTTCATACTAATAATTATTGTTGTCTTGAACCATGTTTTAGCAATTTGAATATATTATAATATGATCCTGTTGTCAACAGTACCAGAAGTAACTAAGCTGATTTTGTATATCTATGGAATATTTATTATTCTTTGAAATTGCCAGCATTTTTATGCAAAATAATTTATTTGAAATTCAGCTTGTTTGGCACTTTGCTTCATGTTTGCACTTTATGCTGGATGCACTGTCACTTTGAATAATAGCAACTTTTATATAGGCATGTGTACATGGAACGGCCATCCCTGAGGTAGGACACGTGTAAGCTGTGCTTGTTTGCCTTACACCTGTGTGGCACATTGGATTTTATTCTGCAATTTACCATGGTGAAATAAAAGCAAAAGAGCAAAATAAATCCATATTTCATTGAACTGGTGAACAGTGCCATGCATTTTTTTGCCTCATTGCTGAGTGATTCCCATGTTTCTGTCACAGCTGTAATGTCAGGGGTGATATTGACAGCCGTTATCTCAAGCTCACTCATTATATTTTCAAGACTTTTGGCATGTAAGCAGAACATCTTCAATTAACCCTGCAATACTTTTTATATTGGTAAAATGACTAGAATGTCGAACAGAGGGTTGGGGAACCTCCTAAGTGATATTAGGTGTAGAAATGAAAAAAAAATTGTCTAAACCTATAATGTGTAACCCCTTGTTTCCCGGGGTTACTAGAATCCCAGTAAGACATAGTGGTAGGCAGGGAAGGCAGCTTGTGAAACTCCAGTTAAATTGTTTTCACACTGTCTCACTCTGTTCTCAGTCTCAGCTGAGACTGAGGGATGACATCACCATAGAACTGTCGCAGCTGCATGACCCACAATGGAATCTGCAGCAGGGAGTTTGAATAGAAGGTTGGGAGGTTTCAACAGTAGTCTGTAGGTCAGCTGGTGTTTGGAGTTTGCTTAGGGAGCACCACAGCAGCTCTGTGTAGGCTCTTGGAGCCTCAGCCCTGATATAGGGCTACATTCTAGGAAAAAGGTGTGTGTTTCCACCAAAAGAGAGACACAGAATATAATTGTAAAGTGGTGGAGACCACTGATTTAGGTCTCGGTGCCACACCATCTGGGGATGGGGGGCAGTAAAAGGTTGTCCTGCATATTCCAGGGGCAACCACCCTGGTTCTGCTACTAGTGGAGGAGCTGCCTATTTGCTCCAGAGTTTTTGGGAAACAAGAAGATGTGTGAATCACCTGTGGAGCACCTGCAACTGTAGGGTGAGTTTCTGCTCTTCCTAAAAGGCCTATGTTTTTCACCCTGGGACTTGTGTGATAGTGGGGATTGGACTACTGAAATAGAGGGAGGCCTAGAGTAATAGGCTTAGCCAAATGTAAAAGTATGTTCAAGTCCAGCACATATGGGAAGTCAAGATATGAAGAGGAGATGTGACATACATCTACCAAGTAATCTACATTGCCAAGCTTTCAGAAAAGAGATGTTTGGTTTCCAGAGAAATGGCTGGGTATGAATTGTGGGAGCTGGAGGTGGGAGACCCCCCCATCTTTAGTGACCAGGTCCAGCTCTACAGATTTGCTCTGTGGATTTCTACTTTGCCTCATGCACTTGGCCAGTGATGAGGGAAGTACCCAGACGTGGGATTGAAAGGAAAATTCCCCTCTAGGAGTCAAAGGCTCTAAGGTGGTTTGGGGAGCCACCAATTGGAAAACTGGTTCATTCCCATAATGGACCATGGATCAAGTGGCCGGTGGGGGAGTCGGGCCAGTGGGAAAAAACCCAAGTAGTGTACAAGTCGGGCTCTGTACCCAAAGTTGTGTGCAAGTCCAGGCTGTGTGCCTGGTGGGTTTAGAGCCTGAGGACTGGAAATAGTGAAGAAGTGTTCTGTTGTCTCTAATCTGCATTACCATGAATGTAGCCCCATGGGGTCTGTCTATGCTTTTTTTGTTCAGCCTAGATGTGAATAAAAGCCACACTGTAGAATACCATTCCTGGTTCTGGACATTACAGTTATTGCTTCCTGCATTCGGATTTACTTGGGTGCCCCTGTGCAGATTAGACAAACCTAGGCCCCCTGTGCCGAATAACCTCATCCTCCCCGAACCCAGTCCCCACCAGGTACTGCTTTCAGCTTCAACAGCATGCCACCTGTTGTTTTGCAAAAAGGCAGGGGTGAGGGGTTACAAAAATGGAGGCACCTCTTTATATTTAATTCTGGAAAGAAAGGTGCTTGAGCAACGGGCTAGTGTTTTGGCTATCTGGCAGTGGGTAGCCCAAAAAGCTGAAGCAATTTAACTAGTGTGTCGCTGTGTGCTGTGGATCTTATGCTGCTGTTTAAAATGCCAACAGTTTACCAAGGAGCAGTAAAGCTAAAAGAGTGTGCCCTTGTCCTGCATCAAATTGTTTACAACATTTTGCCTGCTTTTAAAATGAACTGTGGTAAAGAAAAGTGTGGAAGAGTAGGGGTAGCAACAGGAAAATTGTGCCCTAGACATTGGAAATGCTTTTAAAATGAACTGTGGTAAAGAAAAGTGTGGAAGACTAGGGGTAGCAACAGGAAAATTGTGCCCTGGATGTTGGCAATGCTTTTAAAATGAACTGTGGAAAAGAAAATTGTGGAAGACTAGGGGTAACAACAGGAAAATTGTGCCCTGGACTTTGGAAATGCTTTCTGAATGAACTGAGAGACTTGCAAGTGTGAATGGCTATGTTAAATGGCTAAAATGGGCTCCCACCGTGGAGTCAGTTAAAAAAAAAAGTTGCATTCTGCAGTTTAAATTTGCCTGGTCAATGATCTCCGTGAGGAGAAGAGCACTCGCAAGGAAGAAGAGGCTCATTTGCATGGTGCCATGTGATTGGTGAGGCTGCAATCAGTCCCACCCCTCAGCCAGCTCTACAGTGACTGCCCCAGCATCCGAGAGGGAGTGTGAGTGGAGTGCATGTACTGGCTTGTGGAGGAGCATCGCGGAGTGTTAAAAACACTGTAAACCTTCTAGAAATAGATTTGCTTGTTTAAAATCGGGCTCAACCCACTAATTGATCGTCTGAATTGCAAGTGTGGTAGTCGAGGAGAACGATCGGCATTACTGCCCACACGTTTCTGTTCTGAGGCCTCCAAGAACTGGCTGCAGGCCATTTTTCCCCATCGCAGCAAACAGCTACTGATAACAGCAAGTACTAACATGGAAACTGCTCAAACAGTGATTTTCTGCCCTATGCCATATAAATATGTGTGCAGCAGTATAGTCGCTTTGCAAATAACAACTGTGTCAAGTCCTGCTAGCAAGTGCAAGTCTGTTAAGCCATTGACCGTGTGCACAGTAATGAGTTCAGCTTCAGTTTAAAGTTTAAAGCCAGAGAGAGACTGTGAGTTGTAGCCAAATGTGCAGCACTAGTTTTATAGGTAATCCTATGCTTAAAAAACCGGAAGCTTTAAGGGACTGTGAGTCAAAGAAATGTTAACAGCATTTAAAAAGTCAGTGGAAAATCCTGTAAATGTGTTTAAAGCAAGAACAGAGCAAGTTTGTGCAGTTTGAGCAAAAGTTATCAGTAGTGTGTGTAAATCGGGTGCGCAGTGGCTTGACCCAATTTCTGGATGTTGATGCACAGGAGTGCTGCCACCGCCATTACAGGGTGGGGTAGTAAAGTAAACACAGCAGCAGAGGAGCCATTTTAAAACTAAAGAGAGTGTTCAGTAAAGTGGGACTTTCACTTACAGTGAAGCTTTTGATTGTTTTTCTGCAGTTATGACCTCAGGACCAGCTCGCTACCCAGATCATGCCTGGGCTGCAGTAACAGCAACAGTAAACAGACTGAGGGATATTGAAAAGTGGTGCTATGGAGGACAACTGCCTCCTCATGTGGCGATTCCTGGTTTTCCAATGCATGTGTGTCAAATATGATTGAGAGCTGGAAGGGACGTCTTCATGATACCTCACTATGCTGGATGCCTAGAAAAATATGGCTTGTATAAAGTGCCTCAAATTCATTTGGCTCCCACATGGACAAATGTTCAGGAATCTGCAGTTGGCAGCACACAGCACCAGGTGCAGCCTGTGGAAGAAGGCCCCTCGGGGGAGTATGGCACAAAGCTAGAGGGTGCAGAGTTAGAGGCAGAACCAGAAGTTGAAGTTTCGGATGCTGGATCCCAGAAGGAAAGTTCAGATAAAGCATCAGTAGACCTCTGGGGGGGCCTAACCCAAGTCTCATAGGAGAAGATGAGATGCGGGAGGCCTTTGAGTGGGAGATGTCGACCTCTGCACCTAGTGATGAGTGGATAGTCTCAGGAGTGAGGACGACTGCTCACTCCTGGGCTCAGATCCTCAGTGAAGAGGAAGATGAGGGGGAACCTATGTGGCCTTGTGAAAAAGGAACGGGTACACAGCCTCAAGATCTTGCCTCGGAGGAATGCATGGAAGACAGTGGTGATGCCACTGCCCTGGCTTTGCAAGAGGAAGAAGTCAGGGATCCATTTTTAATTTCTTTAAGGATACGAAGCTGGCAGAACCAGGACTGGCCACCCCCAAGCCAGGCGAGCCGTCTCAGGTTGACCAAAGCTAGTAAAGAGGAGAGACTGGTTCATAGAAAGGCAAATGAGATCTATGGTATGACCTTTCCTACCTTTCCTCAGAAAGTCTCGAATGAGATTGAGAACAGCAGGAAATCCTGGATCTGGGCTGAAGCAATGAAAGGTGTGCATCCTGGGACAAACAAGCATGTAAAAAACAGACTGTTTCATGAGAAGTGTACCCAGTGGAAGAGAGGCAGGACACTGTTTATGGACAGAGCGAGAATAGTGGATGGAGACAGACGTAAAATCTCCCACTGTGTGAATTATGTGCGCCAAGACAGGGTAATAATTCAAGCTCCTGACCCCCAGTACTATTGGCCTCAGTGCAAGGACCTCCCAGAAAATGTGCCCGTGCCTACTAAATGGAAAGCCGAGCAGTGGTAGTCAATACTGCCACACCAGACTGTGAAGTGCCTTTATTGATCCTCCAGTATGGACATCCAGGACTCAGGTGCACCACATTCATCAGTTCTACAGTGTACTGGCCTTTCCAGAATCCATCGACTGGCCCACCAGATGACTTCAGATCCAGAGAGGACACCAACCCAGCTGAATTCTGCTTCATCGCCTGGTAATCGGATGACATCAGACCAGCTGTTTTCTTTTTGTTCCTGTTCTAAGGTTCCATCTGCCAAGATGACATCACCCCAGCAGTTCCTAGATGTTCCCTCCTGTGGTTCCCAGAAGATGTGCACCCAGCTGTATTGGAAGAAATGCTGCCAGGGAGAGTCTTCATCAGAGGTGCAGGTCAGTTCAGAATTTTCCATTCTACAAGGGGCTGGTAAGTCTGAACTTTTCTACCTTTATGACATTGCAGTACACACCCTACACTAGCAGACTCCAAAATGTGTGAACTGTCCTCAAAGACTCTCCCCTTCGGGACTTTGGCCTGTTAGAACTGTGCTTCACCAGGCTCCGGCCCAGGAGAGACTATTTAATGGACTAGCCTTCGGGCACTGTGGTCACTAGTTGGGACTTTTAGGGCAATCCATCCCCCCAAATGTGTATTGTAAATAATGTTGTTGTTTTCTAATGTAAATACTGTTTTTCTACCTTTTCTAAAAAAAATCTTTTTGGGATTCTTCAGTGTTTTGATGGTAGGGGTTTAAGTAGACTGTGTATGCAGATTAGGAGTGTGTATAGTCTTTCTTTTTCTTGCAGGTGTTCCTGGAGAAGATATAAGAGAAGACAAGAAGAGGAGGAGGGGCTCATCGTGGTACCTCACTAGTATTTTAGTGTGTAGTGATTTAAAGTACTGTGGTGTTGTTACTGTTGTTGTTACTATATTAACCCTTTCCTTCCACAGGTGTGGTTGTGGGGGTAGGGAGGAGGCAGTAATATAAAATGTAGGATTATTCTTGCTGTGTGGTTGCAGGTTGCTCAAGGTCAGGGAAATCCCTGGGTTGCTTTTGTTTTTGGGTGTTAAGACAAAGGCAGACAGATTTTCCCTAGAGGGTTAGGGGGGATAGACAGGCTGTGGTCCTGAATGGCCATAGGGACCACAGTGCTGATCTATTAGTGCTATGCTCTGGACGGTTCTATCAGATCCACTAGGTGGCCATAGTAAATGGGTAGTGTAGAGGCTGATATGTCAGCTAAAGGCCTCTAGGCCCTTAGTGTTGCCTGCCTGTGCTCACACATGGTAGGAGGGGGCCTGATCACCCCCCTCTGCAGGTAGCACATCGGGTGGGATGGCCTAAAGCCAGGTAAACAATGACTGTGGACAATCATTTTCCTGGTCAAGGACAAGTGTAAGCCCCTTGTTTCCCGGGGTTACTAGAATCCCAGTAAGACATAGTGGTAGGCAGGGAAGGCAGCTTGTGAAACTCCAGTTAAATGGATTTCACACTGTCTCACTCTTTTATCAGTCTCAGCTGAGACTGAGGGATGACATCACTATAGAACTGTCGCAGCTGCATGAGCCACCGTGGAATCTGAAGCAGGGAGTTGGAATAGAATATTGGGAGGTTTCAACAGTAGTCTGTAGGTCAGTTGGTGTTTGGAGCTTGCTGAGGGAGCAGCACAGCAGCTCTGTGTAGGCTCTTGGAGCCTCAGCCCTGCTATAGGGCTACATTCTAGGAAAAAGGTGTGTGTTTCCACCAAAAGAGAGACACAGAAGATAATTGTAAAGTGGTGGAGACCACTGATTCAGGTCTCAGTGCCCCTTCCCTCTGGGGATGGGGGCAGGAAAAGGTTGTCCTGCATATTCCAGGGGCAGCCCCCCCCTGTTTCTACTACTAGTGGAGAAGCTGCCTATTTGTTCCAGAGTTTTTGGGAAACAAGAAGATTTGTGAATTGCTTGTGGGGCATCTGCAACTGGAGGGTGGGTTTCTGCTCTTCCTAAAGGGCCTATGTTTTTCACCCTGGGACTTGTGTGGTAGTGGGGATTGGACTACTGAAATAGAGGGAGGCCTAGAGTAATAGGCTTAGCCAAATGTAAAAGTATGTTCAAGTCCAGCACATATGGGAAGTCAAGATGTGTAGAGGAGATGTGACATACATCTACCTAGTAATCTACATTGCCAAGCTTTCAGAAAAGAGATGTTTAGTTTCCAGAGAAATGGCCGGGTATGAATTGTGGGAGCTGGAGGTGGGAGACCCCCCATCTTTAGTGACCAGGTCCACCTCTATGGATTTGCTCTGTGGATTTCTACTTTGCCTCATCCATTTGGCCAGTGATGAGGGAAGTACCCAGATGTGGGATTGGAAGGAAAATTCCCCTCTAGGATTCGAAGGCTCTAAGGTAGTTTGGGGAGCCACCAATTGGGAAACTAGTTCATTTCCATAATGGACTATGGATCAAGTGGCCGGTGGGGGAGCCAGGCCAGTGGGAAAAAAAACAAGTAGCGTACAAGTCGGTTTGTGTACCCAAAGCTGCATGCAAGTCCAGGCTGTGTGCCTGTTGGGTTCAGAGTCTGAGGGCTGGAAATAGTGAAGAAGTGTTCTGTTGTCTCTAATCTGCATTACCAGGAATGTAGCCTCGTGGGGGTCCGTCTATGATTTGTTAGTTCAGCTTGGATGTGAATACAAGCCACACTGTAGAATCCCATTCCTGGTTCTGGACATTACAGTTATTGCTTCCTGTGTTTGGATTTACTTGGGTGCCCCTGTGCAGAGTAGCCAAACCTAGGCCCCTGTGTCGAGTAACCTCATCCTCCCCGAACCCAGTCCCCACCAGGTAATGCTATCAGCTTCAACAGCATACCACCTGTCGTTTTGCAAAAAGGCAGGGGTGAGGGGTTACAAATGCAAAGTAGTTCAGGCTCCAGACACAAATTCAAAGTTCTGTGGTATAGAGAAGCTTATTATTTGACCAAGAGAGGGTTATTTTGAAAACAGTATCTTATGTAGAGAAGCATACTGGATTTTTCATCTAGGTGCTTTGTGGTCTCCAGGCTGTAATGATTATTCTAATATTTCTCTTTTCCTTAGGAAATAATGATGTTTAACTCTAGACTGATATAAGGTAGTTTAACTTTTCCCCTGCCCCCCCCCCACAACCTGGGCCGAGGATAAGTATTACTTATAGTGCTCTGCAGTCTATAAGTGGTCTCTCTAGACACCCCTGTTTTTATGCGATATTGAGTGGTTTTCCTTTTGCTTTGTTTTGCAGCCCCAGTAAGCCTCATAGTATTCCATCATGATGCCTAGATGCAAAGTAGAAAGAACTGGCAAATTCTGGGAGCAGCTGACAGTCACTGTTTACTCTATGGACCTTAATACTAATAATTATTGTTGTGTGAACCATGTTTCATCAATTTGAATATAGTATAATATGGTCATATTGTCAATTGCACCAGAAGTAACTAAGTTGATTTTGTATATATCATAGAATCATAGGATCATAGAAACCTGCCAGCAGAAAAGGACCATACAGCCCATTGAGTCTGCCCAAAAGTTGATAGCCCACCTCCTCCTATCTTTTAGTTCCCTTCCCCATGCCCTCTCTCACCACCATGCCTAGCCCCATGTATGTATCCCATGCTGTCTTGAATTTCTCCACTGTATGCACCTCTACCACCCATTTTGTCAACTTATGCCAAAGCCATATCACCCTTTGTGAGATGTAACCCCTCTTACAGCTCCTCTATACCTGCCCTCCTCCAGCTTGAGCGTGTGGCCCCTGGTGGATTTGTTTTCACTCAGTCTGAAGATGCTAGCCCTATTGGTAGTATTTATTCCCTTCATGTATTTGAAAGTTTACACCATGTCCCCACTATCCCTTCTCACCTCCAGTGTATATAGACCAAACTCTGCCAGCCTCTCCCCATATGGTCTCTCATTTAGCCCCTGGATCATTTTTGTCACCGTTCTCTGTACACTCTCTAGCCTATCCTTGTCTCCTTGTGGATGGGGTCTCAAGAATTGTACTTCATACTCCAGCTGTGATCTCACCATTGTCTTGTACAGTGGCTTGATTACCTCCCTCTTCCTACTTGTTAAACCCCTCCCTATGCACACCAACATTTGTGCTGCCTTACCCGCTACCCTTTCACACTGGTTCCTAATCTTTAATGCATCAGTGATCCAAATATCCAAGTCCTTCTCTTGCTCCATGATATGCAGTGACTCTCCCTCAGGCAGTAATTTTCTCTTGGATTATTTCTCCCTATGTGCGTTATTTTGCACTTCCCCATATTGAATTTCAAGTGCCACTTTTCTGCCCATTCTTCCAGCCTGGCTAGATCCTGCTTATTCCCCCCCACTCCAGCATATCTATCCTGTTATAGATCTTCGTGACATCCACGAACAGGCAACGCCTTTCCATTTAGATCCTCTGCTAAATCCCCCACATACACATTGAACAATACTGAACCCAGTACCAATCGCTGTGGTACTCCATTCTTCATGTCCAGCTCCCTGGAATGCCTTCCATTTACTACTACCCTCTATGTCCTTCCTCCCAGCCAATCCTCTACCCACTTTTTAAGTTTTGTCCCCCCAAGCTGGCTAACTTCCTTATCGACCCTCTGTGGGTGACAGAATCGAACACCTTCCTGAAATCCAGGTAGGCCACATCCACCACCACTACCCCCCTTGATCATACACCTCCATGACACCCTTGAAGAATTCTACCAGGTTGGTCTGACAAGACTTACCCCTGACTTCCAGTTTGGTGAGATAACACATGGAGGCTGAATAATCCTTTTCCACAGACTCCCAGGGGTAAAATCTAGCAGATTACACAAGGAGGGGTCCTTAAAATCTCTCTTTTCAACCTGACTGGACATCTTACGACTTCTCCTGACTCTCTTGGTGGAAAGACCATGAAAGACTTGGGGATTTTACATCTTTCTATCAGTATTCCTGACAAGAGAATGGAGCCATCTCAGATTGCACTCGGTGAACTACAGGCCTCATTGACGGCACTCCTCTCTGAATTCCAAACCTACCCCACCAAGTACAGGGCCGATCAACAAGCGCTGAAAAATATCTTATCAGCCCTGGAACAGAGGGCATCTAATCTTGAAAGTAAATCAGGGGAACACAACCAGAAAATCCAAAAACTGCACCATGTTTCTGTTAAGCTACTCAAGGACAACATAGACCTACGAGAAGAACTCGAGGAGTTGGAAAACCGCTCAAGGAGGTCTAATATTAGAATCTTCAGGGTGCCTGAGGGGATGGAGGCAGGAGACCTTAGAGCCTACACTGAACACCTCTTCGATGAGGTATTGGCCCTACAACACCTGTACCCCTATGATATAGAGTGAGTACATCGGGCTCTCACCCCCCCAAGGACCCACAGGCAAGGCCACGCTCCATCGTCCTGTGCATGCAGAGCTTTATAAAAAAGGAAGAAGTCATAAGAAAAGCTTGGGGGCTCAAGAAGATTTGGCTGGATGGGGTCCACAGAATTGCTTCTGATCATGACTTTTCCCCAGCTGTAGTGCAGCAACAGAGAGCAAAGTATGTAACCAAAAAGGAACTACAGGCACATAACTTGAAGGCTACAATAACCTTTCCGGCTAAACTTAAAATTTGGCTTGGAGGCACTACAAAAGTCTTTGATACATTAGATGAGGCAAGACTTTATCTACAACAAAATAACCTGCCCCCTTCACAAGAGATAATGAAACTGGAGGCTGCGAGGGAAAAACGTACTTACCAGTCACTGAGCAAATCTTCTATGTCTCCTGCCCACAAATGAAGTAAGCAAGCTGAGGCTCTGAGGGACATAAGGGCAATACACCAGGAATATGCATACTACCCTGATAGCCCACCCAAACCAGCAGCTCAGGTCTCCTAGAAATAAGGAGACATTACCACTATGATGAAGGGTGTTGTAGCACAGCGGCACTCTCATGGCTTCTCAGCGGCATTTTTGGATTTCCCCAATACTTACGGTGACCTGTTCTGCAAAGGGACTATTCTCTCTTTCTGTTTGCTGAGTGCTCCAGTGGAGGCTGAGCGATTTTTGCCTATATTACCCAGGCCTCCTAGCGAAGACTGCCAGGGCAACCTATGACACCTTAGTGTCAGTGTTTTGTTCTCTTCACACCGGACATGCTCTGCTGTTTGCAGCCTTTATTATTTCATCGTTCGACTGTGCTGGCTGGTGAATCTCTTCTTTCAGAGAATGACTCCCCATGAATCTCTTTTTGAGGCCATCCCATGGACAGAATGTTTTTTCCAGTGCCCTTGGAAGAGACCCACTGCCTGGATTGATTATATGCATATTACTTCTATATGATCGCCACTGAAGTTGACATATTTATTAATGGTCAGGAAATCAGGGGATTTACCTTTTTTTTTTTTACCTAACAAAGCTGATCGGACTCGGAGTGGACAACTCTACCCAATAATAATATGTATTTTTATGTTATGATGCTTCCCCTCAGAAGGGGAACCTAACTGTATGTTTGGCTTATACCCTCTTAGGAGGTGTTTCTTTGGAGGGGGAGGGCTGACATGTTGATATGATGAGGAAGGGATAGAAGTGATAATAGCCTTAACACAATACAAGGCAGAGTGGGGATTATATATCTGCTTCCTTATCCCCTCCACCCCTATATATATAATTCCCCTTCCCTAGCTCTCATCGTAGTATTGGTATCTTCCTTCCTATTTTACATATATCTAGGACTCCTCTCTAAGGGTTAAAAAATTACCCCTGGGATGTGGGCACCTTCTCTTTAACCCCCACTTTAATACTCTGGGAGTATGTGACGCCGTCTGGTGGCTCGATTTGTTCTTACCCCCTACTGGAGCTCTTGAATGAGAGCCCAGGGAGTGCCCAGTTAACCGGAGAGGGGAGCTTCCCTGGTTCTAGACTCCTAACTGGAGCACTGATATAGATTGCTCCCTACATGGAAGTCATACTTGCTGGATTTTACTCTTCCTAGAATTTAGTTTATCTACTAGTTTAATGTTGGGCCATTGCCTATTGTGCCAGTTCTTTCTTGTAGAATGTAATTGTACAGCTTTATGTTCAAAACTGAAATGTAGCCTTGCTGGGGGGGGCGGGGGAGATGCCAGGGATATGGCTCCATTTGGAGTGACTGGGGAGGGAAGAGAGGGGCCATGACATTATGGTCCTGGATTGTAAGTGGTATTGCCACTCCCATTAAGAAGCAAATGCTATCTGGGGATATAGGCAGAGCTAATCACAAGTTTTTGTTTCTCCAAGAAACACATCTAAGCCAGGCAGAGTATGCCAAGTTAGGGGGCATAAGAGGTTACCAGCTGGTTGGGGCTTCTTCGTATAACAGAGGTAGAAGACGTGGGGTGGTGATCCTAATACATTCCAAGATTACTTGGTCAACTTTGAAGGTGGTCCAGGACCCAAAGGGATGCTTTATTCTTGTGGTGGGAACATGTGCTGGATGAACCTATACCCTAGTATCTTTGTACTTACTCCCAGGGACTCCGGAGGTGGAGTTGAAGAGATTTTTTTAAGATACTAGATCAGAACACCCAGGGCTCCCTCATTATTGCCGGGGACCTCAACCTGACAGTTAGTCCCCCTTTAGATGCAGAACATCCGAATAGAAGCCGATACACCCCTCTTAGGAGACTCTGGAAAACTGAAACCCACAAAAGAGATTTGTAGGACTCATTTAGAATGTTATATCCCAGTGCTAGGGAATATACGAGGTACCCCCAAAATACCCAGTCTGCTGCCCGGTTACATTATGTTTATGTCTCTAGGGACCTTATAGGATCTGTGTCTATTGTAATAACTTCTCTTACTCTGGTCTCTGACCATAGGCCACTGCAGGCTAGTTTAGATTTGGGTGTCAGTCCAGACCGCTCCCCATGGAGACTAAATGTTAAGTACCTTGCATCCCCTGAAGCTTGTAACTTTATATGACGGCAAATTCAAGATATCCTCAATCATAAAGACCAGGGACACACCCCAGCAATATTATGGGACACCATTAAAACCACGCTGAGAGGGGCACTAATTCAATGAGGGTCAAGGGCAAAGAAGGATAGGGAACATAGAGAGAAGGAACTAGTGCAGGAACTGGATCACCTTCAAATGCTCCCTAAGCACATGTAACCAATGTTCCACCAGCGGCTTCTCCATGTCAAAAGTCAGCTTCAGGGGATACAGGATCAGAAACTCCTAGCCCAACTTTACTATCTTAGCAGTTTAAATCACCAGGGGGGCCCCACCTCTTTAAGGCATATTGCTAAAAAAGTTTGAGGGCAGAGAATTCTTACCAGAATCTCTAAAATACGGTCTGTTACCCGGGGTCACTTGGTGAGCCTCCCCTCCCAGATACATGCGGTCTTTCAGGAGTATTACTCCCTGTTACATCAGTCTTCTAACTTTGCCAGTCAAGAGGTGAGGCAGATTTTTCTGCGATGGTTAGGCCTCCCAACTTTAACTAGAGAATGCCAAGCAAGTCTACTCTCTCCAGTCACCAAGGAGGAGTTTACCTGTGCCAGTAAGAGAGGAAAAACCTGGAAAGAACCTGGTTTTGATGGCTATCCTATAGAGTTCTATCAAATTTTTTGGGAGGAGCTTGCACCCCATCTTTTACAAGCTATGTTCTCGGTCCAGGATGGGGGTGACCCACCACCCTCTTGGAAGACCTCATCGATAAACCCAATTCCCAAACCTGGAAAGGACCATATTAGTCTGGACTCATACCACCCAATCACATTAGCCAACATGGATTATAAGTTGTTTATGGTAATACTGGCACATAGGTTAGATGAAATAATGCCCCTTATCATGCACCCTGACCAGGTAAGATTTATTAAGCAGTGTCAGGAGGTGGATGCTATTCACTGGACATTACTGTTACAACAAATGGCTGCCCACTCCCAGGAGCCCACCCTATTTCTTAGCCTGGATGCTCAAAATACATTTGATGCAGTACAGTGGGCTTTTCTGTGGGATGTCATGGATATCATAGGGTTTCTGCATCAATTCATACATCAACTCAGGTTGATATATGACTCCTCAAAGACATACTATAAAGTGATGGGGGATATCGGAGGCCATTCCAATCTGCCAAGGGATGAAACAAGGGTTCCCTCTCTCACCTTATCTTTTTGCCATCTACACTGAGGTTTAGCACACGCTATCTAGATCCACCCGGGCGTTAAGGGCATTACCATCCATGGCACCCCACAGCAGATCTCTCTATATGCAGATGATATTTTGCTTACCTTGTCTGCTCCATATATCTCACTCCCTGAAGTCTGGACCCTCCTGTCCAGGTTTGGGGAAATCTCAGGGTATACCTTGAATCCCAATAAAACAGAAACACTCCTGTGCAATTATTCCCCTCCCAGGGACCTAAAATCCAGATACCCATTTAAATTGTTTCAACTTTAATTAAGATATTTGGACATACATCTTACCAGATTTCCCTCACACATAGAAATGGACAACTTTGAGAACCTCACACTTCAGTTAGAAAAACTGATTGGCGAATGAACGCTGAAGGTGGCCCCCTTGCATGAGAGAGTGGTGCTGGTCCACCAACAATTATTATCCCGGATGCTTTACCAAATCCAAACTTTAGCTGTATCTCCACCTAGCTGTTATATTCAGACATGGAATGGGTTTACCAGAAGACTTATCCAGTTGGAGAGTCCCCCTAGGGTATCACTAAAACATTAGCAAGCCCCTAAAAATAGAGGAGGTCTTAATCTCCCCAATTTCAAGACACATGTTAAGGCTGAAATTCTTCATATAGCCCTCCTATGGTTTACAGCTCAGACATATACTATCTGGCTCGGGACTGAATCCACACTCTTAGGGGACATCATTGATCCAGTCTTAGTGGCTAGTATGCCCCTGACCCGGCATCTCCCTGAATCTACTCAAATAATCTGGAAGGCATGGCATAGGCTTCTCCCTCCCCTGATACCACCACAGTACATCTTTCAATTTCTTACTCTCAGGAGTTTGGGTCCCCCAGGGGATGGACAATTGACACAGATTTTAAGTTATGGGAAAGGACAGGGCTTAAATGGGTTTTTCAGTTCTACCAGAATAAAATATTTGGGGAATTTTCTTACCTCCAAGGACTTAATAGAATCCCTGGGAATACATACCAAGAATATATCTCCATAAGCCAAATCATCAGTAGAGTGACCCATCCTCAAATCTCTCATGCAGAGGAGATCCCAAAGGCAGTTCTTTGGCTGCGGGAGAAACTGTCTGCTCAGAAGTCTAACCATATGGTGAGTGAGTTGTACCACTTTCTTCATGGTATAGATTATCTGGATAAACCCCCGTGGCTGACTAAATGGGAGCAGGAATATGGTTTCCCCCTTCCATTGCAACAATGGGCGGCAAGTCTAGACATTATCCTGATAGTATGTAAATCCCCATGGTGGCAACTTTTTGCCTGGAAAGTCATAGCTCATTTCTTCCTGACCCCAGAGGAAACTGCAAGGCAACACCTTCAACCAACTCCCTGTTGGAGGGGTTGTGGAAGCATGAGCTCTATCTTTTTTTTTTTTAGTTTTTGTTGACCAGTAAGTGCACTAGACAAATCCTGCCTATTTTCAGGCACAACCCCGGGAGGGGGATACAGATGAATGCCAACTGACCTTGAACCAGATAAAGTTGTTGGTGGTATTTTTGGTGAATGAGGGAAATTTGGCCAGGACACCAGGGAAATTCCCCTACTATTTTTGGTAAGTGCCATGGGATCTTTAACATCCACCTGAACTACCACAGAACAGGCAGATGGGACCTCGGTTTAACGTCTCATCCGAAAGACGGCATGTCAGAAGTGCAGCACCCCTCTCATGCTGCACTACAGTGTCAGTTCTGGGATAGTAACCCAAGTGCCAGATGTGGGAACTGAACCTACAGACTTCTGATCTCCCAGCCTCAGAGGTGAGTGTGCTACCTACTGAGCCACTGATGCTGCTTAGCGCACATACTTACTTTATGTCCGAAATTAGCAGATTTCTGGGATGCGGTACTATGGGACATTGTTAAAATTTGTGGTGAGGGGGGATTGGATTCAACCACATATCTTCACCACCCTCCGCCATCAGCCAACCCACATCCCTCCAAGACTGAACTCCAGACAGTATTAATATTTCATCCGCCTACATTAAAAACTATTACCAGAAGATGGGGACAGGCCGAGGTTCCTACGCTACAGGAGTGGTGAAAAATGGTTCAAGAATTTTCTGACAATGAAAGACTCACAGCAAAATATAACAGGGGTCAGAAAAGGTGGGATAATAGATGAAAAAGGTGGTTGATACTTCAGGATCAACTGGACCCTATTTAGGTTCCTTTTGTGCCCCCCAAGTCATAGGAAGTTCAGACAATGGCATAGGGATACTATACTGGGACAGTTTATCTATTATATTTGATGTGACTATATGTGGATTTGCCCCCTCACCCCCCATGTCTCCTGGTTGGCTGTGTCCCACTCCCACTCCATTCCCCACACTTAGCTGACCTCTTAATAAAACCTCTAAAAAAGGTGTAGGGGCCACATAGGATATACAAGGTGTCATTCCAGCAGCATAAAATAGGAGAATTGACTTGCTTATAGTTGGATAGCTAAACTGTCTCCTCTTTGTTAACCTTACAGCTTCCTTTTTATTGGAGGCTTTCACTTGTTATTGCATTATAGGGTTTGATAGATCTACCCCCAGTGGATGGGGGTCAAAGTAGATATCATGGGGCCATTTATCTGGGGCATGTGAATGAAGGGTGGGATATTGGATTAACGGAAAAGCCTTGTAATCCTAGAGCTCAGCCCTAGAAAGGAAGAGAAAGTATAGGAAACTTTCATCTAGATACTTGTGATTTGTTTTGATAAATAATGGGAAGGTGTACTGGAATCTGTGATACTGAATGCTGTTCACAGACGTGCATTTTGCTTATCTGTAACACTGTAACACTGTATACTGTGTAAACTGAAACACCTTCCTGAAAAAAATAAATATAATAAGACTTACCCCCTGTGAACCCATGCTGATTTTTGTCTATAAATCTAATATCTATCAAATATTTATTATTCTTTGATATTTTCAGCATTTTTATGCAAACTTATGTATTCAAAAATCATCCTTTTCAGCACTTTGCTTCATGTTTGCACTTTATATTGGCTGCACTGTCACTTTAAATAATAGCACTATTTATGTATGTATGTATACATGGAACAGCCATCCCTGAGGAAGCACACATGGGCGAAATCAGTTAAGCCATAGTGTGAGTTGTGCTTGTTTGCCTTGCATCTGTGTGGCATATTGGATTTTACTCTGAATTTTACCACACTGAAATGAAATTAAACTGTGAGTAAAATAAATCCATATTTTAATGAACTGATGGACAGTGCTGTGCATTGTTTTCCCTAATTGTTGAATGATTCTCATGTTTCTGTCGCAGCTGTAATGTCAGGGGTGATACTGACAGCCATTATCTCAAGTTCACTTATTTTATTTCTGAGGCTTTTGGCATTTAAGCAGAACACCCTCAATGAACCCTGCCTGTTTTCCTTCCTCCTTCTCTTGACTGAGGCTATTTTGCTTATTGCCATTGATAGACTTCCAGCCAATCTTTACCTATCAGGTTTGTACTCCCTTTCAGGTGTTTCACCCTATCCTGCCCTCCCCCACCCCACCCCCATTTTACCAATACCCTGATTGACTCTTCTAGATATATAAAGTGTTTTAGGTCACACTCAGCTGGGTGTAACCCATGGATTGTCTTAGTGTCAGTGTTCACACATATCCCAACTAGTTTAACTACACTATGACAAAGGCCTCCAATAGCAAACTTAGTGTCATCGTTTCATTACCTAGGTATGAAGGCCAACTGGATTAAATATTCCTTGGTCCCACCAAATGTCACCCCAGTCACCTAGGAAACAAAGTCCTGTATGGTGCACCTCCCTTTAGATTAATCATTGAACTAGAAGATTCAGTTTCCTTGACTTCCCCTGCTGTGTACTGCATAAACCTCAAAGAAGGTCATAGTGCCAGCCAACTTATTCAGCCCAGCCTTCAGTACCCTGAAATTAACCTAAACCATCCTAAAAACCTTCGCTGCCAGATCATGCATCCCAACATGGACAATAACATCAGCTCTTCCCCACCTCCCTAATTAGTTATCTGTCCTAAAGAGCTTTGTATCTGCACTCATTCCTTGAAGACGCCGTACTACCTTCCTCCCCATGACTGTGCTACAGACCATGGTCTCTGTACCCCTCCAAACTTAATACCTCCCCAATATGAGCACCTTCTTCACAACTTTTAATCTAAGACCCTCCCCACACACACACACAGTGGATTTGGCTGCTGTTGGGGGGAACAGGTACTTTCCTCTGATGGGTTGAGTAGCATACTTTGCTTCCCTCAGGAAGAGGGAAGGGGTACTAGTTGTTATCTTTTTTATTCACAACAGAGTAGTGTGCATATATTTGGAACCAAAACTGAAGAGAGAAAAAAGTGTCCCAAATAAGGCATTTCTTTCTTTCTTCAGTTTGCTGGCTGTTATCCTTAGCCCCCTTTCCTTACTCACTGATTCTCTGCCTACTACTTGCCCACCACCTTCCATCTTCCATCTTCTGTTGGGAACCTTTGGCTGGTGCTGTATGAGAAGAGCAATAGTGGCCACCCCTGAACACCACTATAACCTATTCTGCAGGTGCCTTACTATAGTGCTTACTGACTGGAGTGGAGTGCCATGTGCCTCTGACAGACCAGGTAACATTGATACTTCCACAGTGTATTCCAGAGGAGTGAGGCTCCACAGGTTCTGCAATAATACCACCTCCACCTTCCATGGTCTCTCCTTTTGCCTGATGCCAATGTCTACTCTTGGCCCCCTCTAGAGTCCTTAACAGTCCTCAGGTTGAAACTAGTTGCTGTTGTACTACAGATAAAGATTATGTTATGCAATATATCTGAAAACTAACAATAACTCTGTATACAAGCCTCTACAGCACATTTCTGCAAATAGGTTTCAGCTAGGTCCTCCACTTCCGGGTCCTGCCTGAAAATAATCATCCCTGATAGCTAGTGCACTTACCCGGTTATCAAAAACAAATAAATACTGTAATTCTAACCTATTGATAGAGCTGCCTGATTTAAACGCTTTACAGGGTGTAAGAGTTTAGCATCTTTAAGTTCCTGTATATAGACGCAAGGTTAAAATCAGTGGATATTCGTAGTTTCCCTTTAATCTACTTTTTTAATTTATTAATAATGCATTTATTATCTAAAGCTTAACACACATCACTGCGCTTTACTTATGGAGACCAAGTCACAATAAAGATGTCTGACAGCAGCGTACGAGGACAGGACAATGTGGCTTTGGAAATTATGATAAAACCTTTCTGCATACTGTTTCATGAGGACCGAGTTGGCTCCTTTCCTTTCTAATGGCTGTTATCGGTGCATTCCCTTTTCATAGAATACTAACCAGCCTTACAAGTTAGGAGTGTTTGAATTTCAATTTGTTCATTGTGGTTGCTGTGTCACTCAAGTGTCACTGAAAGGAATCGAAAATTTCTTTGCCGAATTCCCACAGCCTGCCTGCCATTCTGAAAAGATCTCAGCTAAAACAGGAAAGTCCAACCACCACCACTGTTTGCGTCCGGAACCTAAGTTTACTTACGTTCTCTTTCCTTCTGTAACTTTCATTTTCGCCTGTGTATTATAAACCTTAATAAGGAATTACTTTCAGGTTTGCAGGTAAAGTTGTACAAGAAAGGGTATAAAAGACTTATCAATCATGACAGAGAGAAAGCAAAGTAAACCACCTGTAGAGAAGGTTCAACAAGAGAAGGCAGAGGTACAGTATGTGTTTTAACTTTGAGCAATGTGCGTTTCTCTGTAGAGTACTAGCTGCATTTACAAGGTTTGTAATATAAAATGTTTAAATTGTCGCATAGTAGTTGCAGCCTTAAAACCGAAGAGATGTGTTGCACATTATTCAGAATATAATCACATTAACTAGTGAATAAGCAAACTCGTTCTTGTTTTGTTTAAAAGTGCAGAGATGAAGTTGCATACAGTACTGCTGATGGTAGCAGTAGCGCTTGTGACCGATGTACAGATGTCCCTGTCCCAGAACATGTCACCAACTCCAGAGTGCCGCACCTTGATATCAAAGTACAGATCACTGCCTCCAGATGAAATGAGGGGATTTAAAATGCTAAGGGATCAGTATGTAAGTAGGGCATATCAGCATATGGATCAAAAGTATCTCTCTTTTCTTCCCCTAGCACACACTTACCAAACACAGGAATCTCTTCCTCATGTACAGCACACACGCACGCACGTAAAATTGCGGTGTATCCTCTAAACTATCTATGACGCTGACGTTTCTCATTCTCAAGTCAGTGAAAGAAATGTAAACTATCTTGCCACCCGTTGAAATTCGTCATGATCAAGTATTTTCAAACAATTTTTTTCCATCACAGGAGAGAACTCACTCAGAACAAATGTGCAGAGGAAAAATTTTAGCACCGGCTCAGAGTTTAATAGCACTTCAGGTAAGCACCGGAATTAACGTGGGTATACAAAAACTGACATCTGCAGATTAAGGTGCTTCCTGCTGTACTGTATAACCCAATCCCCCTATAGATACAGTGATTTGTAGCTGGTTAAATTGGACTAATTTTTTGGTTCCAGAATATTACAGCACCTCAGCATATCCTTACCCACACGCTGAACAAAGCTTATCTAAAGGAAACAATGCTGGTTGGCATCCTTTCTTCAAATCTGCCCCTTTCGCCACCCGGTTCCTAACCTACGCAAGTCATTCAGTTACACCTGAGCTTCACTTCCCCCGAGGCCTGCCTTTGTCCTGCAGAACAGTCATGCAGACCCAGCCATGCCATTTGACTTAAATAGCAGATATAGGGCAAATGTCTGCATGGAAATAAATCATTACTGTTTTTTTTTGTTTTTTTTTATGAAGATGAAACTGAATATTCATGAGGCACTTCACAAAACAAAGTATTGGCAAATTAAGACTTTCATCACAAAATGCTGTTTTCTCTTATACATACTGTTAGGTTTCAGAAAGGCTGATACTTGTGAAAGAAGAGTTTGAGCTTCTCTGCAACGTCACTGAAACCTTCACGCAGTCAAAGACATCCAGTTCCAGGGAAACGCATTTGGAAACCCTGAAACAAATTCTGATGGATCTAAATACATGCGTAAGCCTTAATTAACGCCATTAGTTAGGCATTTATTTTCTTTTTCCAATTCTCTGTCCCCTATTGTTTTTCAAAAAAGTTAAGCAAGATATGTTGCCCAAGTGTGATATTTGTCCATAGCAGAATAAGTATTCATAAATATCTCATTCCCAAGGAAGAATTTGTGAGAATGACAAAGGGATTGAAAGGGCTCATTTCCAGAAAGAAGTATGTGACTTAAAGAAGGCAAGTCAAGGGGGAACTGGTATTTAGCTTTCTTACAGTTTTTTTAAATGATCCTGTTACCTACAATGTTTCCTAAGGTGGCAAGCAAATAAAATAGACATTATGTATTCACCAATTTTCATTAGGTAGCCCTCATTACCAATCTTTCTTTGTGAATGTTACTTCTATATTTATATGTTATTCTTCCTTGTTAGGTTTTTTGTTATGATATATTAGCTTTACCAAGATATAATAACAGCATTCTGACTGACCACAAATAACTTTTTGCATATGCCAGTACTGTATAAATAGCAGGAGCAATGTGCAAGGCCACCACTTATGGTGGTACAGTATCAGAGTATTGGTTCAGTTTCATCCAATGGTAAGGCACAAGAGGGGTAACAAGAGTCAACCCCCAGTAAGGTTTGCAGTGGGGGTGAGATTTGTTTTATGTTTATTACTTTACTTGGTAGGTGCTCTGGTCCAATGGACATTTTGGGGGGGGGGCATAGATTCAACATCTCAACACCCACAGTACCTTACAGTAAATATAAAATGCAATAAGGTATTCAAGGAATAACATTTTGTAATCTTAATGACTATCTTCATTGAGCTTCACAGAATAAGGCTTGGACACAGTCCACATGGATAATGTGGTATTTACAGGGGTCTTAACTCCGAACAAATTATAAGGCTTGATTTCCTCAATAATTTAAAATTGATTTTTATAACTCTAATTCATTAATGAGCTAGTAAAGTGCATATAATTAATGTTAGTTTTTAAAAGCAGTCAGCCATTACCTTTTATATATGAGGTACTTTTCTTTTACCTTTGGTTAATTAGAAAATGGTTTACCCCATTTTAGTAGGTGTGATGTGTAGGACAGCACACTGTCACTCATCTGACATGTCTATTCCTGCCCCCCTCACACCCACCCCAACGCACACACACACATACACTACTTCCTCAGCATGTGACCTCACTGACTGTGATGTTATTGAAGCTTAGGAACAGCCACTCAGTAGCTGGCAGGTCAGTCAACTGTGATGTCATTGTCCGTAAGATCACAATGCTGATGATGCATAGTATTTGGTACAAAATCAGACTTTTTTATTTGAGCTCAGCTAGAATAGTGTCACCTTGTGAAAGTGTTGCATTCACCACTCTAGATATGGTGTTACAAGTGACCGGAATAATGTTTCAAAGGACAGAGTGACTTATTGGAATATATATGTAGTATCTGGAATCTGATTTAGTAATTGATTGACTTATGGTACCTCCTTACATAACTGAAGTCACCCTTTATTTATTAAATTCATCGAGTATAATATCCATTTACGAATATCTAGCTATTAGTTTAAAATTGCTGTGGGTGGGGATGTGCACCAGTCCTTGCTGACCCCTGGTGGAGGCTGGGGACACAGCAGAATGTCAGACTCAGTGCACAAGGGGAGTGGCAGATGTCGGCATCAGTCTTGACATCAGGACGTCACTCCCTCAAGAAAACCAGGGAAAATGCTTCCTGGCTGGCCAGATGATGGTCTCCAGCCCTCCGCTGCCACTGAACCCATGACCAGCACACCTCAGCGACACCCTGTGCCAAGTATAGAGTGTTCTTGGGTTATATTGCTGATTTACAACCATGAGCCAGGTGCAGTTGCACATGGTGCAGAGAACATATACAAAGTACAATTAATATAAATATAATGTATTATTAAGCAGGTCATATGTGCACAAAAATGCATGCAGAACAGTAACAACTGCAGATGGAAACCAAGTGCAATTTTAAAAGAAGCTTGAAATTTGATATTTTTTTTGGAACTTGGCACATATATCAGTAAGAAATTAAAAAACGGTCAGAGTAATATGAGGATATTATGTGTGTGCTTTGCTTTTCTAAATGGGGGTATTTTTTTACTTAGATAAAAACATAGTACAGTGCTGGAAATAGTTTTTCTAACAAAGCCATAATGAATGCCCCCCCCCCCATCAACATTCAAAGTTTTCCAAACCATTGTGTTTCAGTAATAAATTACAAAGTATGATGTACAAGAGGTATCCACACTAATGAGGAATATAAATTACAATGGAAATCTGTGACAGAAACAAATCTGCATACTTTGTTTTGCAATGCTAATATTTTTTTGTTTAATTCATTGCTCTGCAGATACAACCTTTGGACAGAAGGCAATATTCAAGTCAACTAACAAAACTGCTCAGGAAAATTAAGATCAGCAGAATGGTTAGTCTATTTACTTTGCTGACAAAGAGAATGAGAATGTTGTAGTTACAGTGGTGGTAAGAATATATTAGAGATGTGAAAATAGGTGTAGAGACAGGCAAGGCAGAGAGGATTTTAAAAAGATGGAGGCAGGAATATTTTAGACAATTTCAAATGGCAAAAGATTGCTTGAAATTGAAGTTTAATAGGGAGGAGAGGAGTTAAACAAGAAGAGTCCAACTCAAGTCACAAGATCAAAGGTCAGGGGTGACTTTTACCTAATCGCTTGAGGACAAGATGGTTCTGAGTGGTACTACCATGAACAGGTATAGGAATAGTAGGCAATTTATTCAGAATCTCAGCACTGAAATATTACCACCAGTCATGCGTGAAAATAATGTACTAAAACATGAAATTGTATTGCTCCTGTTATTTTCTTTTTCTTATATTTTTTTGGTATACAGTTAAATGGCACTTCACCACTGTATACCCCAAATCATATAAACAGCATAATCCCAGCATCATTCCGTAATGTATTCTATTAAGAAGAAAATGGAGTGTTTCTTATAATTATGCACATTTTAAGACTTTAGGACTGTACAGCTGGACCGAATAACACAATATTATGGAACTTTTTCTAGTTGGAGAAAGAATGGTTTACTAATTATCTTTATCTTGTCCATATTGCTGGAAGCACACTTTAGTATTTGTATGCTTAATTGCATGGCAGAACAAAAGGGTGTTGTTAAATTGCCAACATTTCTCTCTCTCTATATATATATATATATATATATATATATATATATATCGAGAGAGCGAGAGATAGACAGATAGATGGATAAATATAGGCATTTATTATGAAATTCTTTTCAAGCTTCAAGAGAGAAGGATAGACTCAGGATTGTACTCCCAAGCCATTGGTGAAATTTTTAACCTGGAGAAATCTAGAAAAAACATGAAAAATGGTTGCCTTTTAAATTTTTAGTTTAGGATTTTCTGACTTCGCTACATACAGTGTTTGACATTAATATAAAATTCATCTTTTGCATCTGCATTTGGTGAATCTATATTTTATAGAGAATTAAGCCTAATACAATGTTTAAACATATTAACATAATTATTGTGATGTAACTTTTGAATATCATGACACTCCATTGAACATGTAAAAAAGGTGAATTTGTTAAAACTGTTCTATAAATTGCTGTGCCCTAACTTGTTTATAGTTTTCATGTATTTATTCTATGTTTTTCTTCTGTTACAGGACTCCCATAAGTGTGTAAGTGACAAAATAGTTACCAGTCTTCTTGAATTGATAAACGAGCATCTTAAATGTGCTGCAAAAATGGAACAATGTAACTGATCCACTGTGGTCCTTTTTTATTATTTATTTTACAAAACATAATGTAATTGATTTTTTGTAGTCCTTATTTATATTATTTATTTTATAAAACATGGTCCTTATTTTGATTATTTATTTTATAAAACATAATGTAATTGATTCACTGTGGTCCTTATTTATAATATTTATTTTATAAAACATAAAGTTATCAAGTACTGTTTGGTGGAAAGTTTTATTATGAAGTTTATTTATTTTATTTAATATTTAGCATTATGAATACTGAATACAGTATTGTTTATTCTGATTCTGTTATGCAGAAAACCGTAAAGCAATACAAATGTTATGTTAAACGTGGACTAAATTCTAATAAAGTGTAAAATGTTTTTTTCTATTGTTGAATTCTGTGTTCTTTCTACTTTCGTGCTTTGCTAAGTCTCATGGAAAGTTGTCTTTAGTGAAAAATATAGTATTTCCTTAAAAGACTCCCTTGCAGGTGCTGAAACTTTAAAAGATTGGCATTTTATTTATAGTTTTAGGAAAAAAAGCATATTGGTTAAGCAAAGTTTTTTGCAAGTCCACATATTTTAGTACACTTTAGTAGATGTCTGTTATTTTCCTGTACACTACTATAGTACAGAAACATTATAATCTCTAGAAGATATTTAGACATGGGTAAATGCAAGTTTTAAATGAAATCCTGAGAGTTTATTAAAGGTGATGTGATTTATGAGGGTTTTGGTGTGATATATGCTGAATCATAATCCTAGATATCCAAAGGCTTACCAGTGTTACATTAAAGTAACTTTAGTGTTCACATACAATGTTGAAAAAGTAAGGAGGCTAAAGATTAGTTCTCAAAGACTTGTAATTTACACTGCCACTGTTGATTATAAACCTAACTCCACAAGTTATGCCGAACTAATTGTTTTGTAAGAAGTTTATTAGAGTATTCCATGTGAAAGTAAGGTATGATACACATTATTATAAAATGAGTAGCACTGTCAGAGTAATCAGCCAGTACCTTAGCCATACTAAATGTTGCAGTGAACCAACAGCAAATGAGCCAGCCAACTATTTTCATTTTTTTCATTTATTCTTTGGTAACCAGGTAAAGGCACTGGACCAAATGACCCTTTTCAGGCCCTACCAGGACAAATAAAATACAAAAAATACACAAATACAATCAACAGAAATACAATACCAAAAAATACAAATTAAAGATGACAGTTACAAGCAGATTTATGTAATAAATAACTTTTTAACCTTTGTTTAAACATTAAAACAGAGGGAACAATCCTAACATCAAGTGAGAGTGAATTACAACACAAAGGTGCTGCTATTGAAAAAGCTGTAGAACTTATTCTAAGCCGAGATCTGGGGACAAAATATAGGGGGCCATCAGCCAACCTCAGGCTGGGAAGCAATTCTTTCATTACAACAAGATCAGAGCAAGGAAAAAGGGAGCCAAAGTAAAAACATTTATACATCAGACAACCAACAAAATATTGTATTCTAGAACTAGGGGAAAACCACCCCAACCGAGAATAAAGATTACACCGATGTGTCCTTTTGGGGGCTCCTAAAATACATCTACAAATATTATTATAGGCCACAGTTAGTACTTGCATTTCTTTTGTACCTATGCTATAATTTAGACAAGAACTGCAATCAAAATATGGAAGAAGAGAACCAATAGCAATTGCTAATCTAGTTGCTTACGAGAAGAATGACTTGAATTTGTATAACACCCCTATTCTTTGATTTACTTTCTTAACCATAGACTGAGTCTGAGGTGAAAAGGTCAAACTGGGATCCAATAGTGTGCCCAATACTTAAATTGAGACACTTGTTCAAGCAGACCACCCTGAAAATCAGATATCCTCAGTTCCAAGGTGTCCACCAACATAAATTGCGTGCCAAATAACATAACTTTTGTTTTAGCTGAGTTC
Source organism: Neoceratodus forsteri (assembly GCA_016271365.2). Classification (NCBI taxonomy): domain Eukaryota; kingdom Metazoa; phylum Chordata; order Ceratodontiformes; family Ceratodontidae; genus Neoceratodus; species Neoceratodus forsteri. Next base: position 875,959,816 of record CM057450.1, read on the forward strand.
AAAACCATAGCATTTAAAGTAAGCCAAGAACAGATGGTACCAAAACCCTTTTCTAGGGAACAAGAAAGCTCAGACACAGAATTTGACTGAGCACATATTACAAGATCACCTGCATAAAACAGTGATTCACTAAACTTGCAAACTCCAGGAAACTGATTAATAAAAATAGAAAATAACAGGGGTCCCAAAAGGAACCCCTGAGGCACACCACAACTAATTGGCAAGACATCAGAAACCACAGAACCTACTTGAACAAATTGACACCTGCTACTCAGATAATCATAGAACCAAGAAACAGAGACATCAGAAAACCCCTGATCTTTCAATTTTGTTCAAGCCAAATCGTGATCAATCAAATCAAAAGCCTTGGTTAGGTCCACGAATACCGCTCCAGTCATCAAACCCTTCTCAAACCCACATAGGATGATGTTCATGAACCTGACTAAGGCCGAGCCCGTACCAAAATGCTTACAGAACCCATGTTGTTGCCTTGACAACAGATCATGGGTAACCAAATAGGCATCAATTTGCTTAGCCACTAAATGCTCAAGTAGTTTGCTAAGGGGATTAAGTTTTTATATTGGCCTATAATCATCCATGGAAGTAGCACATCTCTTTTTTGGAATTGGAACCACCTTAGCTTTCTTCCAGGATAGGGGAAAACTACCAGTAGCCAATGACATATTAAAAATATAAAAAAGGGATCCATAATAAAGGGGATAGCCAATGTTAAGAAGCGAGCATACAACCCTTCCCTACAGTCAGTCCCTTTAGTTGGAAGAGACTGCAGAAGATGAAAAACTTCATTTGATGTTACTTCCTTAAACAAAACCCTGGTTCCATCTACCAAAGGAACAGAGAAAGAGGATTTAGTATTACCAGCCTAGGGAAAACAAGATCTAAACTTAGAAAGATCTGAAAATTTAGAATTTAACGATAAGCAGCAGTGCAACAATCTGTTGAAAATTTTGACCTATACTTTTGTATGCTATTTTAGATTGCCACTTACCTCCTGACTTGTATGATATCCTTCTTTTCATAATTTGTGTCTGCTTTCGTACTTTTTTCATCTCTGAAAAAATAAAAGCAGCACTCCTTTTAATATGGCTCGGACCAGGTTTTCATCAGTATTTGCAGCTGGTTTTGAACAAATATTGTTCTGTAAGGTCAGAAAACACTGCCTGCTGCTTAATTGTTCATTTTAGTCACAACAGAAGTGATATATAAACAACTGACGGACAAAAACAGCTGCAAATACTGATAAAGACCTGGTCCACACCATATTAAAATGGGCACTCCTTTTATTATTTCAGACATGAAAAAAGTATTAAAGCAGACTCAAATAGTGGAACGAATGGTATCATACAAGTCAGGAGGTAAGTGGCAATGTAAAATAGCATAAAAAAGTATAGGTCAAAATTTTCACCAGATTGTTGCACTGCTGCTTTAACAATTTTGGGCAAGTCGCCAATTTCTTTGTTGTCAATATTAATTTCTGGATGTCAGATTTTTATTTAGGAGAAAGTAAAGAATTTACATTATTCCAAAATGTCTTTGGATCTGCCCAGCTATCTTCAAAGCGATCACTGAAAAAAGCATTTTTAGCATTTCTAACAGTTTGAGAGACTAAATTCCGAAGTCCACGGTAGAGATCCATTGAAACTCTACTGGGAGATAATTTAAATTTAGTCCAAGCACTATCCCGCTCCTTAATTAATTTCTTAATGCTGGGACCAAACCATCCAGTAGGAGAACCTCTACACCGAATGGTCTGCAAAGGGAAAAGGGATTCCTGAATGGGAAGAAGTTGGCTACAAAAACAAATCAAATGCTGTATCCACATCTGGAATGCATTCAAGAAATGACCAATCAATTAACCTTAAAGGAAAATATAACAGAGAATAATCTATCCTTTTAAATAATCTAGTCTGAAACACAGAAGTAGGAGATTTTAGACAATGAAAATCTAGGACACAAAAGGTGGCCATGTGGTCACTTACGGAATCTGCCAAGACATCAGAGGCCCCTACCCTCCCCACTCTATTAGTCAAAACCCAATCCAACAGAGAATGATTCTGTGAGATGGGATTGAGACGGGTAAGCACATTTATGCACTGAGTCAGTCTGTAAGAGAGAAGAAGAGATTCCAGCCTCATGGTGTTATTAGCCCTCCAATTCAAATGCATACCTCCAACAACAGACTCACTCTGCTTTAAATAAACTTCACAAACATCCAAGAAATGTTTAACCCTTGAAGACCACATTTAGGGGGATTATACAAACAGCCCACATTTAACTTTTTCTTTCCTCTAAGAACAAATTGCAAAACCAACCAAACAGTATCACAATCCAAATCCTCACAAGACCTTAAAAAATTAATTTCTAAATGATCCCTATAATAAATCAAAACCCCACCACCCTTTTTTTGACCTTTATGGTCTACCCTAAAACTTTTATAACCCCCAATATGACACACATTATCGGGCACTCCCGACTTCAACCATGTTTCTGATAAAGCAACAATATCAGGCAGATATAGAGCAATCAGCAGTTCGATTTCAGCAATCTTAGGGATTAAACTACGAACATTCAAATGGATAATTTTAAATCCATAACAGGATTTCAAACAATTATTCGAAGATGATGCTTGAGCGGAAGTCATAGAATCCAAAGAGCAATGCCCTGGATTTGGTTCAATATCACCAGAAACTAACAACAAAAAGGTGGCTGAAACACAGTTGCCTAATAGTTGCCTAATTTAGAACAAAGTAACATGCCATAGTGCAAACAAGTAAAGTAACCTGTATTCCCATGTTGTCTTATGGGCATAGGGCTACTCAACAACAAATGCCATGAATCAGTGACAACAATATCAACAACTAAGCAATTTGAAAAGCAAAGCTCACTTGTCTCATATGAGGTGATGTTCCCAGCACCAAACCTATATAATTCAAAATGATTCACATATATCAACTCCCCCCAAAGAATACACACCCAAATGGATAAACATTTAGTGTCCCACATTATTGACATAACATACTTACAACACCAACAATATTACAATCAAACTCTCCCAGTCTCCTACCTCCCTTCGACTCCCTTCGACTCCCTGCACTTATTGCACTTGCTGCACCTGCACCGTACAAATGCCACCATGTTTGGCAAGTGAGATCTTTAAAACACCTCAACTCCACAGACTGAGCTGCCACCACCCGTTGGGGAGGGGGAGCAGCTAGCAAGAGGTAGAAGAAACTAGTAAGTATCTAGCAACAGGGCTATGAGCAGGGTGCAATTACTGAAGTGACATCAGCTGTACTTAATTAATTGGCTCCACTCTTAGAAGGACAGCACAAACACCCTGAACAGTATACTTTAGGTCCCTTTTTCAGCAGCACACAAGTGTCATCAGTGTCAGTGGCTCAGTAGGTAGCACACTCGCCTCTGAGGCTGGGAGATCAGAGGGCTGTGGGTTCAGTTCCCACATCTGGCACTTGGGTTAATATCCCAGTACTGACACTGTAATGCAGCATTAGAGGGGTGCTGTACTTCTGAGGTGCTGTCTTCCGGATGAGACATTAAACCAAGGTTCTATCTGTCTGGATTGGTGGTAGTTCAGGTGGATGTTAAAGATCTCATGGCACTTATCGAAAAGAATAGGGGAATTTCCCTGGTGTCCTGGCCAAATTTCCCTCATTCACTAAAAATACCACCAACAACTTAATCTGGTTCAAGGTCAGTTGGCATTCATCTGTATCCCCTTCCCCCAGGTCGTGCCTGAAAATAGGCAGGATTTGTCTCGTGCACTTACCCGGTCAACAAAAAATAAATAAAATAAAAAAATCACTTTCTAAACAGCAGATCGGCAGGGACTCAAACCAGTAGTGATAAATAATAAAATCTCCACGGCATTAAAATGCACCCCAATACTGTGACAAGTCATACACTAGCAGGCTTAGTTAATTCCCAAGGTCAATAAGGGGTTTAGCAGCAACACACTCCAGCAACACGAGGCTCACACAGTCTCTGAATAAAATGAAACACAGTGCAGCAATAATAGTTACAGTTCCTGTAGTCTCTCCAAAGACCCACTGCCACACAGTTCATATCTCCCAGGAATACAGCAGCCTTCTAGATGGAAATGCGAAATATAAGACTCTTCCTGTCATAATGACCAGATATTCTACATGGTCCAATGTGCTTTTAAAGTGCCAGGAGGGTTAAAGAGAGCCTGCCATACTCCCTTAGACTCCCCTGCACTTGCTGCACCTGCACCGCACAAATGCCACTGTGTTTGCAAGTGAGATCTTTAAAACACCTCAACTCCACAGACTGGGCTGCCACCGCCAATCAGCCCTGTGCAGATGGCACTGTTATTGAGTCACCCCTTTTGAAAGTGCTCTACATCACTAATACTGAAATTCTTACACTTAACACCCAGAAACTTCACATTTTAAAATGCCACCACGGCCCCTATATTCAAAGGTTAGAACTGCACAAACATGGTTAACTGTGGTCCTGACCTGGGTCTGTGTTTGTATGGAGCACCCACCAAACCCTGAAGCATGAAGGTGCTAACATACCACTGCACCTATGCAAATGAGGTAGTACCGTCACGCATAATGGTGCACCATCACTTTCAAAGGTTTCTAGCATCAGTAAACAGTCCCCAAATAGTGCTGTTTACCACCACCAAAAAACACTACTTAACTGGCACTAAGCCAGCACTCCATCCCCCAAAAGGCAGGCCAACTGTACTGCAGACAACTGCCCCTGTGCTAAGCTGCCTCCTGATCCCCATTACAAGCTATCATATTGTCTCTGGTGATATTCCTTGTGGTCCAGTGGTTCCCCACCCCCAGTTTCCCATTGTCCTTACCAGTATTATACCCAGGTGGCATAGTGATTCCCCTGGTAGCCTGTGATGAGGGAAACCACTACTGAGTGCTTTCAAAAGGTGTGACTCAATAACGGTGCCATCTGCACAGGGCTACTGGACAGGGAGGAAGACCAGATAGGGGAGCAGTGAATATAGTAACAGGATGTCGATATATGTGCACACACAGAGGGGGGAGCGAGCACACCATGTGATAGGCAGAAGGAGAGAGAGGGAGGGTTTGTGAGGTGTACTGCAGTAATGGGCTGCTGAGTTGGCCTTGTGGTATGGTGGGTTGCTGGCAGACTAGGGTTCTGAGGGTGCCAGGTTCGGTTCTGGGCATGCGTTTGTTTTGTTGTGCCCAGCTGTTAAATAATTTTTTCCAGCTTTTGCACCCCCAACATGCACCTCCCTGGAGTTGAGAATCCATTAGTAGGGGGGTGCAGGGGGCACAGGCCACCCTATGAAAAAAAGTGTCTGGCACCATTTTGCAGAGTGCTGCGAGTGTTACATCACTGAAATTAACCCTAACAGTGATCACCTTTCCATGATCACCATTATGACATAAAACCATTTCCCCCACTCCCCCAATTGACTGTTGTCCTTACCAATATTATACCCTGGTGGCATAGTGGCACCCCCACCTCTGATCACCTGTTTTCCTTACCAGTATTATACCCTGTTGATCAAGTGGTACCCCCCTGATAACTAACTGCCCTTACCAGTATCTTTGGCAGCACTATTCCTGTGACCCATATGCAGCCCTCAGATCCATTTCAGGGCAGTGTAGATCCACTTAGGGCTGCACTGACATTGGCTGATTTTCAGTTGGATAGCACCACTCCATCCACAAGCACTATCCATCTGAATACCTCCCAAGCCAGGGGAGGTATAAGCACTTTACACACAGCTGGACTGTGCCTGCTACATTTTTGCAATATCAGGCTCATGTTTCTTCTCACTACATCCACCACTACCAAATCAACAAGCCCTCCCTTACTGTAGAATACAGTCACATTTTTCTCACGCCTGACTTTACCAGTCTCCACATGACTCAAAGCAATTTCTTGTTCTTGTCACCCCAACAAGGGGGTAATTATGAGCCCCTCTCCAAACCCACATACATCCTGTTTATATTAAATTTCCCAATGGAGATAAATAGACTATGCACTGAGGCTTGTTAATAAGGTGCAATGCAGTGCAGACTGGGTAGTTTTTATTGCTCCAGTGGGTGGAGTCTGCAAATGTTTTGCATGTACAAAAGGGGTGATGTCATGTTTTCTGTCCGTGGAACTGACTGAAGGTGTAAATAGTTTGCTCCACCTCACCTTCCTTCAAGAAATGTTTTTCGCCCTCAAATAAATACGCTTTCATGTTAGTCAGTGGTTGCAGGGCACTATTTTCTTTTTAAATGGGAGGTACAAGAACTGGAACCTGAGTAGTGGGAGGCAGCATTAGTTTTTTTTGGGGGGGGAGTAAGATCCACCCCACCTCCACCCAAGAAGCTCCTAAAGATCCACACCCACCTTTTTTTTGGTTCATGTGGGAGGAGCATGAGGTAGATCTATTGTGTTGGAACAACTGACTATCAGAGTGGTCTGGGGAAGTAACTAAGGAGTGCCTGAAACTGCACCTAGGCATACCCCCCCCCACACACACACAGACATCATGTTTTTTTTTTTAACTCTAAGCATTACAATAGTTGACTCTAACAGTATGAGCAAGTTGGGTATAAAAATAAAATAGAAAAAAAGGATAAAGTAGGTGCCTTTTCCTTTGACAGATACATGCAGTCAGAAGGTCACAAATCCTGTATGACAAGTTCATTATATGGATGTTTTCCATGTGAAACAGAAATTGTGTTAATGTCATGTCTGTAGCATCGTTTGTCATTAGTAAACTATTATTTACATAGGTACTGCAAATGATAGGTTTTAATTCAGAAATCCGGTCTTGATAAATTAGTTTTTTTAGCAGTTCTGTAAGATTTATGTCTCTCTGATGTAAGAGTGCACAGCACAGAAAGGAAAGGGTTTCTGTGATTGTTGTTTGTATGAGAAGTGGGTGTGACAGTGGCATGCAAGAGTGGAGTCTAAAGGTGCTTTTACACACAGGTCTATGTAATGGAATAACTATTATGGAAATAGTATTCTGTTACATCCCTTGTGTGTAAAGTGAATTTGTTTCATTCCCTTGGTGAACGTTCGTCCAAACCGCTATCTCTGCTTCTTCCTGTTTGCACCAACATGTTTCTTTTGATCTGGCTGTGTAAAACAGCCATTCCAGTAGCACTGCATAAACTGCCAGTAGAGCAGCAAACTCTGGGGGAGCCAAAACAAATGGAGGCGGGATTGGCCAGAATATTCTCAGGGTGTAAAAGGAAATCCGAACGCAACATAGTACAATGCCGCCACACAGGTAACGCTTATTTTGTTTTACAAACCTGTGTGTAAAAGTGCTTTAAATTGTTTCTTGGCCATTCTAGGATCTCACATTTAACAGTAATGTGTGAAGAGAATAAAGTCTTGTGTTTTTTGCATGTGAATAGGTTTAGTGCTTTGAAGTTAATATATATATATATATATATATATATATATATATATATATATACACACATACATAGTATCATGGGCACCTGAAAAGGAAGTAGATACTACTGAAATAAATGCTATTCTGATGATTTATTTATTTATGTGTGAGATTTTAAGGGTATCATGTCACTTCATCGCAAACATTATGTTGCAAACAATTCATCGTAAAAACTTAATCGTAAACAACTTCATCACATGATACCTTTTCCCACATGAAATTTTATCACAAAATCCTAAGATGAAGCTTAATAAAAGTAAAGTACTAGTACCTTATTGGGTACTGGAAGATGCATGATGTGTCATGCGTAATGTGTCAGGGTCAAGGGTCATAGAAAACTAATCTATTGCATGGATTTTGTTGGTCAGGGAAAAAGGGTCAGAAGAAACATTTACAAAGGTAAAAGTCATTTGCCACATGTATAATCATAACTGTGTGTCCTTTTGTTTGGTCTGTGTCAAAAGATGCTGGTTAAAACTTAAATCTTTATTGATGGTAAATAAAAATGAATCTTGTCTTCTCGAGTCTCACACCAAATTAATCTAGACCTGCAGTTGGAAGTTACGAGCTATAGCTCGTAAGAAGTCCATCCTCTCTGTGTCACAGTTTGTTTCTACGACCTTGAAAAATCTTTTTGCTGTGTCTTTGTATTTCTTTCTTTGAGCCAGAGGCTCTATACCAGCAAGATATTGCTCCATTCATAGCTCATTGAGGTTCTGTTCTACATTTAGGGCATTAATGAACTTCCAAACAGTGGGGGGGCATGCTCCAAGCAGACTATTAAAACTTCGGTGCCACCCCTCCACTGAGTTTATGGTTCTAGGGATACCACTACTGACTACAGAGCTGCAGTTCCAAAAGTCAATTGCAAAATGTGGTCTTCACCTACCATGATGACCAACTGGCCTCCCAATCCACGTGTCTTCAAAGTAATCAGCGAGAGGAGCCAGTTTGTCGTCATTTGCTGTATAAAACTTAGTCGCTCGTAGTTCCTCAAAGGCATCTATAACATCAGCTGGTTGAACATATGCAAGTGCAGGAAGTGTTCTTATTTGTAAAGCTTAGTCAGCATCCACTGTATAATTTTTATGAATGAATGAGTTTTCCTACACTTTTCGCCACACAGCTTGGCAGAGGTGGAAAACGCATCCCCTTGTACTAGCCCCAGAAAGCTCACTTGCAAATGCTTTTACTGCTGCTAGTTCAAAGTCTGTCATTACTGAAGAAGGGGACAGTTCAGGACAAAGTTGTTTTAATTTTTGCAGAACCCTTACATAACTGTCAGTGGCACAGTTTGACATCAATATGAAAACGGATGGGATAACTGCAGATGGCAGACTCCATGTATAGTGTAGAGCTGTGTGAAAAGTATTAGTGCACATTTAAATGTCCCATCTGCATACCAGTGTGGGGTGGAGTGCATGTAGTGTAGATTTTTTTCTTGTTGCAAAAATGATTAAATGCTGGTTATCATCAGACCCAGAATTATACTGCAGAAAGAGCTCTCCTCTCTCGGTGTTCCAGTACTCAGCTGGAATCAGTAAATCTACCAGAGATAGTATGAGTAGGGACTGCAGCCACTGTCTGGCATGCTCTTTGTGCAGTGCACTTAAGGCTTGCAATGGATGACAACTGGGAACTGACTACCTGGCTAAGCCCACTAATAGCACTTTAAAACCAGATGCTGGGTGCTGTCCTGTGAAGAACTAGCTTTGTCCTTCAAATCAGATACAGCTTTTATTGCCATTGTGGAACCATCAGGAACATGGTTATGTTCCTGTACATATTTTACTATGACATCATTACTAGTGTGCACTGTAGTGGGGCATTTAAAAGTGTCATATTGACAACACTTCCAGTATTGTTTTCCCCCATAGGTATGCTCCAGGTGGTATAGGAATCCAGCATCACACAGCATCAGCTGGCCTCTGATGCTTTTGACAAACTCTAGAGGCATGGCTGTCCAAACTCCAATTGCACTGTAGGTGGCGGTGCAACAGAACAGCGAATTAATATACGCTGAACTGTCATGCTCTGTAGAGTCTATGCACTAAAATGTGTCACACTCTAATTACCATGCAGTAATTAACCACGAAAAGTTTTGCGATAAAAAAAACATGGAACCGATTTTAAGTGTAGTTCTGTCTAGGTCACAGACACATAAACTATAAAAAGTACATTTAAGGATGGATGTATTAGTCAAAGCTTGTAGTAGCAAAATAAAGCAAGAAACATAATATATTGTGTTTTTTTTTCTTTCAATTGTTTAACCAGGAATGGCACACTTAGCTGAAAGCTTGTTTACAGGGGCAACCTGGAAGTTAAGTGACTTGCTCAGGGTCACCAGTATACAGGTGGGGGCAGTGGGATTCATACCCAGATCTCCTGATTTGCAGCTCAGAGCCTTAAACCACTGTGCTATACTGCCTCGCTAGGTATGGCAGTCAATTGTTTTATGCGTCATGATTTTGGTGTAGTATGCAACAGTACATTGCATAGCAGACGTAAAATGTCAATAAGTAGGTCATGCAACAGTTGTGCTGAGCAGTTACTGAAGCAAGAAATGTATTTAGGATAGTAAAATATTCCTGTTACAAAACTGATAAATGTGTGACATTTGCATCTCAGTTTTAAGGAGGTCATTATGGGGTGTCAATGTGCAATATAAAGTAGTTATAGTTTTCAAGTTGTCTGAGTTACTAAATTTAAATTATTCTATGAAGAAAATTAAGTTTACGTAACTGTCTGTAAATGTATTAAAAACATTTACTTGTCCTTATAATGTTAATGCACTAAATGATGTTGCTAGGTTAAGAAGTCACATAACAGCAATAGAGATGAAAACAAAGGGATGCATAGGAACTTGAAAAATGTATACATTAGCAGGAGCAGGATCATGACTTCACCATTTTTTTTTTATAATTTAACTCTAGATTTTCAGCGTTACAACTTTTTACACCTCCTCATAAACAGTACAGCTGTCATTTTTTACATCCTGTTCAAAATGTGTGTTTGTACCTGTGGTGCCAAATGGCACAGTCACTGTGCAAAATCACCTTTCAGCTAATGAACTGATAGTGTCACTGTTCATGTGGTGGGGTCACAAAAAGTCCATGCTGAAAACTTGGAGAGAAAATACCAAGAAACGCCCAGGGCATTAGAGTTTCTGATCATAACACCCTGCCCTGTAGGGACTGACAGGCATCAGAGGTGTGACCTGAGATTGTCTACAGTAATGCTCACACCATTCCACCCCCATCCCCACCCTGCAGCCAGTGACAGGTATTGAGGTGTGCCTTTGACTCTTCAGCCCCAGAGTTCACTCCATTCTCTTATACTGTACTCATTTCAATGTATTTCCTCATGGAATGTGAGTGTAAAGTTTGAACACCCCAAGGCACACCTCGACACTTGTCTGTTTCTACAGGGTAGGGTGAGGTGAAATGGCGTGAGCATTATGGGCAATGACCCAAAGGCACACCCCAATGCCTGTCCATGTCTGCAGGGTGGGGGTGGGGATGGCGTCACTTCAGTACTTCACTGCCATTCCTATTCTGCCTGCCTGCCTCTCTTTCTCTCTCTCTCTCTCTCTCTATATAGATATATAGATATGCATGTCTATGTAAGTATCTATCTTTCTATCAATTGCATGTATCGCTATTTTTACCTGTTTCTAAAACAAACCTGCATATCACATTTGCCTGCACTCTGAGCACATACTTATGAAACTGTGCATATGTGTACTCCACTTCTGCATAGACCTCATACTTTCCTAATATTCCCATTATCACAAGCATAACTGCTTTGCCCTTATCAAATCGACCCCCTATGAAAGTTACTATCACATTTTCTCTGCTAACAGTCCATCATTACACCTGCCTTACTGACACCAACACATTGCTAAAATATAACTTACATCACTTCATGGACAAAAACCCTGTTTCTCTAAAAAAAAACACTGTGTAAATAATCCATAGGCTGAACATATGCCAGTCATTATTTTTTCATGTACTGCACCCTTTTGTACCATCATGGGCATTTGGATATGTTTTCCATGATGCTTTGTATTATTGGGCCATGTACAATTGTGTTATCTTTAAAATTTTGCTGTCTGGCCAGTATTATCTGGGATAACACATATGTCATTGGCATTTGCTCTGAGGTTCTTTTGAAAACCCCATTTGCTTCCTATTCCTTCCATTAAAATGTACACCTCCTTATATTTTTCTAATAATGTGTATGCCTCCCTTAGAACAGAAATAAAACAAATCTTACTACTTACAAATCATTGTGTTGTTTCTCCATAACTCCTTAACAATTCCACATAACTTCACTAACTTCATTATGCAACCATGATGGATCTGACCACACCTTGTTTTTGTTGCCATGGTCACCTGGGTGTTGTTCATAATTTTGAAGCCCTCTAGTGGTGTACCAAGAACAATATTTAGTTTCAAAGTCTCAGAGTGTGAGCCACTTAATAACCAATTCAGAAAGCAACCTATTAGAGGGATGAAATAAGAGATAGAGAGGTAAAACAGGCACAAAAATGTATGTTGGTGAATACTTAATTGTCAAACAGGAAGGGGCAGATTTTTTGAGAAGTTTTTGTGAGCTGGGTAGTCTGGGAGAGTATTTAAATAAAACACTCAGGGCCAGATATTCAAAGCATAGTGTGGTGAGCAAACCAATAGTGTGGCAATAGCACTGGAATAGTGCAGAGCGCAATATTTAAAGGACCAGTAAGCACGCGCTAACAGCATTAGCACGGGGCAAACCACTAATGTGTGAAAGTGGCAAAAGGAAGGTGGGCCAAGAGAGACACGCAAGGGGATATTCAAAGACCCAGCGCAGCGCTAGGATACATAGCGTGGCACGTAGCGTGGTGCTAGTTACCACCTATAAAAGGCTGGTCTTAACCCAGGGCAAAACACAGAGGAGGACAGACCACCACAGGAAGTGGAAATGTGTGCAGTGCCAGTAGCAGTGATGCTGCCATTGATGGCAGCTGTAGTGGAGGATGAGGAGAGGGAGCAGGCACAACATGGGCCACAACGCAGGCCAAGGAGATGGTATGCTGCAAACAGGTTGTACCGGCCCAGGGTCTCCTTCGAGACCCTGCCTGATGACCACATCATTGGCTGGTACAGGATGAACAGGGGAATGTTGAGGCAGCTCTGTGAACTCCTGCATGAGCAGCTGCACTCAAATACCAGACGCAGCCATGCAATGACAGTGGAGGAGAAGGTGACCGCAGCAATGTGCTTCCTTGCCACAGGGACATTCCAATGACCAACGGGGGACACCATTGGAATAACACAGTCTACCACCTCATGCCTCCTGACCCAGTTCCTAGAGGCTTTCCTGCCACATGCTGGGGAATTCATAGTATTCCCCAGCACAGCAGCAGAGTGCAGAGAAACAATGCAGCAGTTCCATCGAGTTGCACACCTACCACCCATACTGGGTGCCATTGACTGCACCCATGTCCCCATCCATGTACCACCTGGTGATGGCAGTGACGTGTACGTCAACAGGAAGGGATACCACTCCATCAACTGCCAGGTGATGTGCGATGCGGCTGGGTGCATCAGCAATGTCTATGCACAGTACCCTGGCAGTGCCCATGACACCTTCATCTGGCACCAGTCCCATCTGTGCAAGGCTTTTGAGGAGGACAGGATACCCAGTGGGCAACTAGTCAGTGAGTAGTAGCATACAAGGCATACACACAACAGCATGGATGGGGGCAGGCATTGTTGGCCAGGGAAGGGGTGTGGGAGGGCCACCTAGAGGTGCAGGACAGCATCTGACAGACTGCAGAATGGCACTAACAGGTATACATCTCTTGACAGGGGACAGTGCCTATCCCCTGCTACCCTGGCTGCTGACACCAGTACTCTGACCAGCCACAGTGGCTGAAGAGATGTACAACGAGGCACATGCCAGAACAAGGAACATCATAGAGATGGTGTTTGGCATCCTGAAGATGCGATTCAGATGCCTAGACACATCAGATGGTGCCCTACAGTATACACCTCAGAAGGTATGCCGTATCTTCCTAGCCTGTTGTATGCTGCACTACATGACAATGAACCATGGGATACAGGCACCTGAACCTGAGGGACAGTCTGACAGTGAGCCAGAGCCAGCAGTCAGGGGGATAGTGGAGCAACTCGAGAGGAGGGACCCTCGCATGGCATGTAGGGCCATACAGCACAGGGACAACATCATTAGAACACTGCTACAGACAAGAGGGTAAGTACAGACTACACAACAACTTGAAAGAGTACAAGTAATTCTCCATTTAATGTGCACAAACAAACAGAACAATGACACCAACAATCACATCAGTAAACAAACAGAGTGGAACAAACAAAATGTGTGCATGTGGTGTGAGGTCGGGATTGTGCAGGACACACGTGGGGGGGACAGACACAAATGGTGTAGTGTCGGTGGGGAAGTGTGATGTGAGGGTAAGGGGGCAACTGTGGCAGTGGAAGTGTGTGTGTATGTGTGTGTGTGTGTGCACGTCTGCATGTGCATGTGGGTGATGACTGCACAGTACCGCAGACCGATTGTGGGCATCACCAATGCCTACCTCCATGTATGCGCCGTGCACCTGTACCATGGGACACAGACCCTGGGGTGCTCTGGGCAGAGGAAAACTCTGAAGAGAAAGGTGAGGCAGGCAGAGTTGGCCTTCTGTGCCCCCAGGGAATGGTGGAGCCTGACAGGGTGGGTGGACGGCCATGGCGGTGCTGGGTTTCAGACGGAGTGTGTGATGCTGTTGAGCTTGAACCACTGGCAGCCCTGTGGTCATAGTGTGCCTGCCTGTGTGCCCCTGTGCCGTCTGCACCATGACCAACCATCCCATGCTGTTGACCACCAGGCACACCACGCAGGACATTCCCGATGTTGGCCACTGCAGCAGTCAGGTCAGAAAAGCCACAGTCAATGGCACCCACCAGGCAGCCCAACCTGTCCTCCACCTGCTGTTCAGCACGGGCAAAGCCCATTGAGATGGCCTCTCTTATCTGTCCCACCTCATGTCGCAGCTCCCTCCACATGCCATGCAGGTCAATAGGGGCCTCCTGCTGGGAGGTGACAGCAGCCTACAGGAGTGGCCGGACACCATGGCCATCCTGCCCCAGAGGCACAGAATCCTCAGCTGCAGCTAGCAGAGGTGCCTGTGGTACTGGAGCAACTGGATGCTGTTGCCCGCCAGGTACGTTCTGCTGCTGGCTACTACTGGTGGTGGTCTGTGGCACCGTATGGACATGGACCCCAACGCATGTTTGAAACTGCACACCCTGTGGTTCTGCGATGTCCCCCACACTGCCCACCACCGTGTGCTCAGGTACAGCCACACTGGTGATGCTTAATAAACCACTGGCACCTGCCCCATGGCCTGCAAGCAGCCCCACCCCTGCATCCCCTTACACAGGAATGGCCAGGTGTTGCAAATACTCAGACACATCAGTGTCATCTTCACTGGTGATAGTGACTAGTAGGACCTCCCCTACACCATCATCCTCTGTCTGTGCAGCAGCCAGGTGGCCAGTTTATCCCAAGCCCCCTAGTGAGGTGTGACCCCCCTTTCCAGGCAGTTGCACCCCCTGTCCATGTGAATGCCACACATGCATGGTGTCTGTTCGGCCATGAGCTTCACAGAGCCCAGATGTTGATGGGCATTCCTCATCCACCTCCTCCATGATATCAGGAACCTAGCTGTACATCCTTGGCACCTCCTGTTGTGGTGCAGGCCTGGCAGACATCGTTGTGGAGACAATAGAGACAGGGTCAGTCACCTGTCCATGGACACTGTGGCCAAACACCACCACCACTACCACCACTACACCATGCAGACCTCAGGACATGTACCCCCTTCACACAAGCCCATGACCACATGCACCCACCCAACCTACAGTGACCATGGCCATGGCAGGCATCTGTTCAGCAGCATACAGTGCACCCTGTGCAGGACACCAACAGCATGACCATGCACCCAATGCCAGCACAACATACAGGAATTACACATGCGAATACAGACCTAGCCTTGGCAGTGCGAGGGTCATCTCACATCCACCACCTGGCACACCTGTCCTGCCACCATCCTTAGTGTTGATGCCACCACCACCATGTGTGGCTCCTCCACCCACTGCTGGTGTTCAGGTGGTCCACCACCGGTCCACATCCTGTCCCTCAGTCACTGTGCTTCTCCTCCTTCGCACATCGCAGAAGGTCATTCCATCTTTTGTGCACAGCCTCTTTCATTTTTCCACAGCCTCCCACAGCATTTACAGCCACAGTAACCTCCTCCCAAGCTTGCCGCACCACTGCATCAGTGGCCTATGTGTGCGTAGCACCTGCTCCCTCTCCTTAATCGCATGTACCAGGGTGTTTAACTCATCCTGTGAGAATTTGTGGGCACGGATGTGCTCCTGGCATGCTACCACACCTATGAGATAATCGAAAGGGGACATGTGTCATTGGCTGTGTCAGTGCTGCATTGCATTACACATTAGACATCATGATGCCACCCCTACAGTGCCACAGGCCACATTGACATATCAAATTGATGCAAGTGCATGTATGGAGCACACGGCCACATAGTCACTGTCTGTCCCGTGTATGGATCGCGAGCCCTGTACACACATGTGCAATGCTGACGCCTGTGGCTGCTATGTACTCCCATGACTGGGACCACCCTTACACTAACCATCTTGCACTGTAATGTGCCCCTCTTGAGCACTACAGTGGTTGCATGGACAATTGCACTA
This sequence comes from Neoceratodus forsteri, assembly GCA_016271365.2. Classification (NCBI taxonomy): domain Eukaryota; kingdom Metazoa; phylum Chordata; order Ceratodontiformes; family Ceratodontidae; genus Neoceratodus; species Neoceratodus forsteri. Next base: position 875,976,061 of record CM057450.1, read on the forward strand.
GTAATGTCAGGACACCATGCTGCATGGGACAGCACATCACCTGGACAATGTGTACGTCCTGCAGGGGGGCCACAGCCCATCACACCACACATCCAGGGAGTCATGTCAGTGGGCCAATGTCACAGGACACAGCACGGTATTGCACTAGTGCCCCTGGCTGGCAGACACATTGTGAAGGCAGTGCCACATGGAACAGTTCCATGCAGAGGAACGTGCACAGTGCAGTGGACAGTAGGAGTCCCATGCAGCCATCAGCACAGTGAATTCAAATGTGTCCCATGGTGGTCATATATACCTACCTCTCGCTGCTCATCCCCCTGTTGCATCTCTCCAGCAGTGTGTTGCTGATGCTCACTTTTGTAAGTATGCTGCATTACCACAACACAACACTGGGGGTGCACTGCTTGCCCTTTTATAGCCCACCGAGGCAATCAAGCCTGTTAGTCATGTAAATGAGTGCTTAATGATATGCTAATCACACAGTTTGCCCCATGCATACACAAGTACCCCCATTTGCATACACCTGTTGAATATGGACCTGATTAGCCCCATGCTAGCACAGCAGTGCTGTGCAAAGGCCAGCACTGGGCTAATGGAGGGGCAGCGCCTTGCTATTCAACTAGCGCAGTGCTATGTGCATTAGCGCAGACTACACACATGCTCGTGAGGCCCCATATCCATGCTATCGCCCTGTCTTAGCGCAATGTAGTATGGCACTACCCAACATAGCACGGCGCTATACACATGCGTGGTACATGACCTAAGGGTCATGGTAGGGGTCACACATGCGCAATGTGAACACTTTCTGTTAGCGTGGTGCTACGGCATACATTTGCATGGTGCTAGACTGCAGTGCTTGGGAGTGTTAGGGTGTGTGGCCAGTCATTCATACACCAGTGGAGCATTTTCTCCCCCCCTCATATTAGCCATGTCTGGGAGACATAGGCAAAGGGCAGTGGTGAGCCATGACAGGTGTTGGGATGAGGTGGAGATGACCAACCTAGTTAAATTAACTGAAAAGCACCATCAGCGCCTATTTGGACTGGTCCGGGAGGGAGACCATCCCCGTAGCCAAGTCTGGGCTTTAATTGCCCGTCACCTCACAGCAATCATTGGTATACCCTGTGATGGTGAGAAGCACCACCACCAATATGTGGATATCAGGCGCAGGCAGTGCCCACTGCAGGAACGATGCAGGCGATGGTTCAGGAGTGGACTGTGCCTGTGCCAGGTAAGTGATGACTCTCACGGCGCTACTGTAATTGGTGGTGGGGATGTGTGTTCAGTGGTGTGCTTGTGTGCATGTGTGTTGCTGTGCTGGTGGGGTCCAGCTAGAATATACCATGCATATACTGTTGTGCACCTTGTGTACTGATATGTGACTCAGGTCACTGTTGGACATGGGTTCAAATCTCACTGCTGTTTAACCATTTGCTACCTGTTCAAAGGTACACTTTAAATACTACTCAGACATGTTGCTCTTAAGCCATGGGGTCCTCCTATCCATTGTGTGTGTACTGAGTGGGCCAGAGGGAGAAGGTATGCACTGACCCGTGTCATGCTTGGCATGGCATTGGTGGTGCACTGCACCTGTGTGCCAGTGATGCGTGTGTTGTGCTATGCCACCAGGGTCCAGGGTGGTCTTTAGCATACTGTGGTGGCTGATATTGTAGTAATGATGCTGTACCATCTTCCCACTGCAGAGCACAGAGACCACACCACCGGAGACAGGAGGGGTGAGATGCAGGATGAACAGAGGCCATCCACGGACAGGCACAGGGTGCCTCCAATGGCGCAGCACGGCGGAGAGCAGTGATGGTGACAGGAGTGTGTTGCGTGAGTACTGTGTCCCATTGTGCTTTTCTACTATGTGTCTGAGTTGCCACTGCAGGCACTGGACTGGAGTGCTGTGTCTAGTGTCGTGGCACAGTTGGCTAGGTAATCCAGGCCTGATGTGATTTGGCTGCATGCATTTGTGTTGTCTTCCATGCCTCCAGTGCCTTGCCTTCTGCTGCAAAGCCTGAGACGTGGCTTGCTGTATGTCTGATCTACTGTTGCCATTACTGCCATGTGCACTGATATCTGCCTTGTACTGTCATGTGCGACATGTTGCTGTTATGTCCACCATTGTGGCAGGATGCTGCAGGTCTGTGTATGGTCGTAGGCCAGTCGTCATGCCTGGAGGTGGGGGATTACTGGGGTCAGCCTGTTGTGCTGCCTGTTACTGCTGCTGCTGTTGTCCTGTCTGTCATGGCAACACTGTTCTCCACTTCTCATGGCATGTCTTATTCATAGTACCATGTATAATGTGTCAGTATCTGTGCAGAACATGTTGTAAGTACCTGCCAGGGCTATTCACACTATGGGTAATGGGGGGGCCACAGTGTCATGTGGTGCCTGTATCTCCCTACTAGTGTAATGTCATGGTGGTGAGGACCCAGGCATGTTATTGTGTGCCCTTGTCTGACCTCCATGGCATACATGCATGGGGCTGTTGGGGGGGAGCCTCTGGGGCTATGGTGCCACATGGGCCTGTGAGGCTGTGCATTTCATGTATGCCTGTTGTGGCATGGGTTTAGGCAGGCATCCTCCAAGCACTCCATGGTGTGCTATTTTATTTCAGGGGGGGAATTGACTCTGCACTGCTTTCTTTGTCCATGAAGCCTAACAGAGACAATGTTGTACCTTTCTGTTTTGTCATTCATTGGGGGATACACTAGGGGAACTGGTCACTATGAATGTCTTTGTCTCCCATGAAACATACACCTGTACAGGCTGGGGGCTGGTCTGTGAGTGTCTTGGGGTGCTATGCATGTCTTTGTATTTACCCATGCAGGGCATTGCCCATTGTCATGTGTTTCATGAGTGATATTTCTTATGCCACTGGTGGCACCCTACACAGTCCTGATGTACATTTGTATAGTATCTGGCTACACTCCAGGGTGGGGTAGCTAACCCTAATGATGGGGAGGGGGATAGCAGTGTGTCCACATGGTGTGCAGCTGTGCCCACCCTGGCTACACCCCTGCCTGTTGGCTCCAGCTCTGTTGTGGGAGTCATTGTCCCCTACAGGGTGCTGTCCTTCAGTCGCTGCAGTGCATGGTATTTGTGTATAGGTTATGCAGGTGTGCTGCAGGGCTTGTTCTGTGGTGGCATGGTGTGCTGGGTGTCAGATCCTATGGCAGACACTGCTCCCACAAGTGTGGATGTATGCCTCGTATGCCTTGGCCACCTGGGTGACACTGTCCTGTGCATATCATTGGCCTACTACTGCCCTGCCACTGGTGGACCATGGCCTGTGTCCCTGTTTCACTTGTGTGTGTCTTCTTGCATGTGCACCTTCATGGTGCTACCACCTTGGATGGTGGCACAGCCCTGTGCCATGCTGTTTCCCAATGTGGGTTCATCATCCTTCTGTTGTGGCCATGGGTGTAGGTGGGCATTGGCACTTTCTCTGTCTGTGTACTGCTTGGTTACCTGTCCTGCAGTCAGTACTGTACTATTGCCAGTGTCGTTATCCTCTGTGGCCATTTGCTGTCTGTGGGCCATGTCGAGTCTCTATCTGTGTGACTTGCCACTGTTCCGCACTTATGTCAGTCACACACCTGTTCAGGGCTTCCTGCCATCATTTGTATGGTTGCTGTGTTCTAGCATTGTGGGTGGCAGTTTGGCTGGGTCTCTACAGTTGTTGGAGGGCCACCTGTGAGGGTGGGCCACTGTTGGAGGGGTATGGGACAGACTTGTCTGGTTACACACCTGGGTGTGGCTCTTGCACCTTCTCCAGGGGGTGTGATCTGCATTGGGTATCATAGCTGTGTGCCTGTGGGCAGCATGTCCCACCATGTGTCATCCCATGTGCATGTCATTCAGTGTCCACTTGTCATTCGCATCTCAGGGGGTGGCTGTCTGTTTGCACTGTTACAGTCTGCACACCGCTGTGCTGGCTGGATTCCACTGTGTGATGCTTCTCAGAATCCATCTATGCATATCCATGTACATCAGGCTGTTGCATGCTGCCTGTTACATACTGCTTTGCCTGCAGGCACATGTTTGTGTGCATAATGGTTTGTTCAGTACTGGCACATGGGCATGGTTGTTGGAGCATGCTGTCCACCATGTGGTGGTACATGGTGCCTTTGTGTCATCATCATGTCCTGATATGGTTCCTCTGTCTCCTGTAGGTCCACATCGGGCATCACTGTGGACCACCCATCCAGAGAAGGATGAGAGCCAGGATGAGCTGCTGAGGCAGACGGTACGATAACAACGTACGCTCATTGAGCAGCAGGCTGTTTTAATTGCCGAAGTCAGATGGGTGGCAACCATACTTGAAGACCATTTGCCAGCACCTGCCCACCCCTAATTCGTACCTCCTATTGTTCTCCTGCTTCCTGTCCCAGGCCCACTGTCCCTAGCCCCTTTGTCTGCCATCCTGTTTCCCTCCATTCCTTCATATGTCCATATCCCTCTCTCTTCCACATTCTTTCCCTATTGCAATGTACATAGTTGTCACGATAGCTGTTTTTATAGTGTAACAATTTTACCCATTGTTTGCAGTCCCTTTGTTAGCCTTGCCCTTTTCCCTTTCATTGTGTTTTTCTTGTACCCCATTTTTGCATGCTGTATTCTGCTGTGTTTTGATTTGTTTTTCTGTTTATATTTTCTTGTTGCCTTTGTGCCTTACCTGTTCCCTTTTTGAATTATAATATGTTATGCTTGACATTCCTGTGTCCTGTGTCCTTTTTGGGGGAAGTTGGGATTTGACAGTGTTCTGTGGTATTCTGGTTTCACTTGTGGGTCCAGGTTATTCCATGCCTTTCACTAGTACTGCAGTTATGTCTGGCAGCGCTGATTTGCTTGCCTGTGTTCCTGGACAGCTGCTTACACCTCTGTCACTTTGTTTATGTGGGTGTTTGCACTGCCTCTGTCTGATTGCTATTTTCAGTGCTGTCTTATCTGCTATGTTCAGTGCTGTCCTGCTCCCAGGCAAATTTTGCCCTGCACTCTTCAGCCTCTTTGCCCGACTTCCTTGGCTTGCTATATTCAGCTGGTTTTGCACCAGGCTATTTCCTTTTGAATATAGCTCTGGTTTTGCTCCGGGCACTTTTTGCCCACTGGGCAGTGCTAATTTTGCCCCGGGTCACAGTTTTGAATATCTGGCCCTCAATATTTTGTTGTCTTACATTGTTACCATCATCGTATGGCCAGAAGTAGGACTAACTGTTAGGACAGGATGAGGACACTTTTGGAAATGTTAGCAACTGTATTTTGAAATAATACTTTATACTTTGTTTTACAAATTTTCAAAGGTTCCCATTTTATAATCTCAGTAAGTCATACCAAATACAGTAAATTTAATTGTGGGAATGAGACATGTACATTGCCTTGCAGCATCGCAGATAATATTAGGCTTGTCTTGAAAAACATGATTGAAATGTTGGCATTCACCCTCTCTTCCCTTGCCAAGGGATACCACTCTCTTGGGGGGGAAGAAACCATCTTGAAGAGAGTCCCAGCACTTGAAGTATCACAGCCATGTGGTCCTTTTGGCTAAAGGAACCTTTAGGAAGAGCACCCAAAAACTTATAAATAGAGAAGAGACATAGTCAGAAGAGAGATCAACAGGAAAGGAACTGTGCTAAAGAACAATTAACAGTGAGGAAATGGAATAAAATAAAAAGCTGTAATCCAGCATGGACTCAGTGGGACAATAGAGATCTGTAATTTCCTTACTATTTGTATGTAGGAGATCAGAAAATCCCCCATTTGGAGGAAACTTCTAGGGAACCAAGTTCTAAGCTACCATCCCATTCAGGCTAAGGATTACTTATATTCAGATGAGAACCTTAAAGATGCTGCTTCAGATACAAGAAGAAATGTCTCCCCTTCTTTCAAAAGACTTATACAGTCCCAGAAGTGTTGCAGAGCTTGCTGTACGACTACAGGAGCTTTTTAAAGAAAAGCTTCTCCCCCTGGGGAGATACTATGAGCTAAAGCTAAGCTAAAGGAACAACACGTTTACTTATAGAACCCTAATCTCTTACAATTTCATTGCCACACTGAGACAGTTTGTGTAGCTGGAGAAGTAGATTTGTACACCATTTTGTTCACCATGACCTTGTTTGTTGCTCTTACCCTTTGTCTTGTCACCAGTTGTACCTTGTTTGTTCTTCTTACCCTTTGTCTTGTCACCAGTTGTACCTTGTTTGCTGTCCTAACCCTTTGTCTTGTCACCAGTTGTACCTTGTTTGTTGTCCTAACCCTTTGTCTTGTCACCAGTTGTACCTTGTTTGTTGTCCGTACCCTTTGTCTTGTCACCAGTTGTACCTTGTTTGTTCTTCAGTTGTAAACTCCAGTGCTGTGATAAGAATAGGAGAAAACTAATTGAGTACTCGGTTGCATGCAATCAAATAGTGGCTTGATTTCACACAGCAAAAAAAAAATCATATTCTGACATGAGTCATGGAGGGTAAATGGTATCCCTGTGGTAGACTAAAGGTGTGCCTCAAAAAATAAGTTAGTACACCATGGCTTATGTATTCCTGCACTCTTTAACTGGGCGTGTAACAGCCAAAACTTACTGATGCATTGGAGGATTCTCTCATTTTATATTTTACACAGAAATAAGGTTGCAGCAGTAAGGGACAGCAAACTACTGTCTTGAAATCCATTGACCAAAGGATTGCTGAATGACAGAAATCAATATACAAATACAGGGAATATTGAAAACTGACAGACAGTCTAAGGGGTCATTGTTTTTGGTATTCTGATATAATTTAATCACACATGAATGGGTAACAGAATTAAAACTACTGGTTCTGGGCATCTGGCTAAGACGACAGCTAATACATATTTTACCGGAATGTTATGTTACAATTTAAGGAGCAGATAAAGGCAACTAGCTCATGTAAACTGCCCACCACCACCCCTATATCAGTGGTAGTATCTAAAGTTGGTTTTAAAGTCATGTAGGGATCTGTTTATTTTTTCATTTTGTCTACTCATGCTAGCCACAACTTCCAGCAGGAGGCTTTTCCAACCCTTATTACTCTGTGAGTGAAGCAATACTTCCTACTCTCAGTTCTCACTTATTCTCCTTTCAGTTGAAGCTGGCGTCCCTTTGTTTCCTTATGGTCCTGTTTAAAGTCCATGTCTAATATAACCATGAGTTCTATGTCCATCAATATGTCATAGATAAATAATACATTTCCTTTAATCCTTTGAGATTCCAGTGTCACTAATTTAGTTTGTTCAAGGTGTTCCTCATAGTCTAAGTTACCCATCCCCTTGATGGATTTTATAAGATGTCTCTGTACCCTATCAGTATTGTTGCTATGTTTCTTTTCATGTGGAGCCTGGAGTTAGGAATCATAGGTAATAGGTGGGTGCACATATGCCCCATATAGGGATAGAGTCACTTCCATGTCCCTACTCATAATACAGCTTTTTATGTTCCACCAGCATTTGATAGCTTTAATAATTACATTAATACATTGCATGTTATTCAGTTTCCTCCTCATCCTCTTTCTCCTTCCATCCTATATCCCCATCTGAAGCTGTCAATGCTCTTCTGGTCCTTAATCCAGCTAAGGGTAGGTGCCCCCCGCCGACTTGACTCCAGAATCCTTTACCTCTCAGCTCCTGCTATTGCTACCTCACTTGCTTCTTTACCAAATCTATCTTTCACTCTTGCTTCTGTCCCATCTCTCTGGAAACAAGCCAATGTTATTCCACTTGCTAAAGGAGGTAATCCCTCCTTCCCTAGAAACTACCAGCCTATTTCTCTGCTCCCCATTCTTACCAAGCTCCAAGAATTCATTGTGTTAGCCCAGCTCTCTTCCCACCTTGATTCCTTCTCTTTCTTCATGCCTTACTAGTCTGGTTTCCACAAACACCACTTTCTCCACCTCCTTTCTGCTGAGGTTCATTGATTCCATACTCACTGGGCTGGACCAGGGCCTCATCATCTCTGCCATTTTTATTGATCTATCCAAGGCTTTCAATACTTACTCACTCCCCCCTTCTGCTTACTAAACTCACTGCTGTTGTGCTCTCAAATGCAGCCACCAGTTGGTTTCTTTTGTACCTAGTGGATAGAACACAATCCATTCAGATTAGTGATGCAAACTCCCCAACCCTTGCCATCAACACTGGTGTTCCTCTGGGCTCTGCGCTGGGCCCTCTACTTTTTTTCAGTTCTCCTAAATGAGTTTCCCTCTGTCTGCACTCTCACCTCCATCCACACGTATACTGATGATACTATTCTATTTGCATCTGGCCCTTCCCCTTCTGTTGTAGTCTCAAAGTTTCATCATGATTTTGATTAAGTACAACTCTGACTTCACTCTAACCAGTTATTTTTAAATGCCAAGAAGACAGTCTCCATTACCTTTGGCACAAGACAGAGAATCTCTAAGCTAAATTCCCCTCCCTTCCTATCACACTCTAGATGGTACACTACTTGAGGCCAACTCCTTTTCAGGTACCTTGAGGTATGGCTTGATCTGCACCTCACCTTTTCTGAACATATTGATGCAATTTGCAAAAAATTGCATCATAAACTGGCAGCTTTATACAGAAATTGTGGTTGTGTTCCTCTGCCAGCATGCAATGCCCTTGTCAAGAAAATTATCTTACCTATTTTTGATTAGGGAGATATTGTCTATAGTACTACTCCCAAAACTACCCTACTTAGACTGGACTCTCTTTTTCATTCTTTCTGCCATTTTACTCTTGACCGTTTTCCCTTTACCTATCACTGCACCCTCTGCCAAGCTCACTCTCTTCCTTCCATAGCCTACAGGCACCATATCCACTGTGCTTTCTTGCCAAATTCTGGTTTCACTCCCTCCCTCCATATCTCTGGTCCTCTATTTGTCTCAAGCCATCTTCTTACTCGCTCAGAAACCATGACCATTGCACTTTAACCACCCTGCCCAGGTCCACTTCGGTTGGCCAGGCTGCTTTCTCATACTGTTTCCCAAAAATTTAGAAGCTCTCCCATCTCGCATCTCTCATCTCTCATCTGTCGTGTTGCATCCCTGCATATCCTCAACTCCATCCTCAAGGTCCATTTTCCCCCTTCCTGTAGTTGCATATAATTGTTTAATTTTTACTCACACCATATTTTGCCTCAGTACTAATTTGTGATTCATTACCTCCCTATATCAATTATGTAATCTGATTGTGTTGTTTTCTTATTATCCAAGCACCTTTCTTGTTTTATTGTTGTTTATAAATGTATGTATTGTTACCTATTTTTGTTCTTACAGTTGTATGTTTATTCTGTTTTCATTATTCCCTGTATTTGATTTTTGATGCTGTACTTGCTGTGTATCCTATTCTCCTTTCCCCCAGGATGCATCTGGAAACAAGCATGTCTGCTGAATATGTCATTCCTGGTGAAACTTTTAAATAAATAAATAAATGTCGAAATTAAATACATGGTCTACTAGTATACCGAGATCTCTTTGTATCTCAGTTCCTGGTGCATAGATCCCATAAATCAGTAACTGTGCTTAGGATTATTCTTTCCAAAATTAATAAGTATGCATTTATTTTGTTGAATGCCATGCCCCAAGTGTTTCTCCATGTGTTAGTTTTATCAAAATCTGCTTGTACTGATGCTCTTTCTTCATCTGAACCACACACTCCACCTAATTTGGTGTTGTCTGTGTATTAAAGTTAAAATAAAGCTCTATGTGTAAAGTCTGTGTAACAGACATAGTAACTAAGATTTTTTTCACATTTTTGCTGTGTAGCACTTTAAATTCTATTAAATAAATGCACCTATTATCTATATGCACTTTAGATATGCTCCCTAAGGAAGACTCAGTTTGGGGTCAAAGTGCAGGAGCTTTGGTTTGTTCTTGACATCCTGCTGAATAAATTAGCATTTTGGGCTATTTAAAAATGAACTCTTGAGTGCAAGTGCTTTCTTTTTTTGAACAGATGCAGTAACTAGGATTTGTTGTTTTTGTTTTACTGTTTCCTTTTTAAAATATTTTTAATTCATTTAGGAAATTTGATTACAGTTTCTGTCATATCTGTTGTCCCTGCAAAAAAAGTGGGTGTGGGCAGTGGAAGTCTTTTGATCTAAAAGGATTTTGTTTTGGTAAAACGTAAAAGAGCCCAGTCCTTTTCATGGAAACAAAGACATGTTTTGAATGTAAAAAGTGGTCAGACATTTCCAGCTGTACAGGTGACGATAACAAAAGGACCAACTTCTAATAAACAAATCCAGTTTGGATCAGCCTTGCAAAACGGTGGCCCACAGAGATCAAAGGAAGATCCAGGATGTGATGCCAGAGAGGCACATATGGTGATGCAGGTATAGTGGGCCAGCCATCTAAAAGTATTTCTGTTTCATGTTTTCAGTTAAAGTTCAGTTATGCTTTGGGGCAGTGCACTAGTTATGTCATGCATTCAGGTCTGCCACAACTCACCACTGCCCAGTTCAGAGTAAGCTTCTTCTTCTACTCTACTTAGAACTGTAGATAGCACTGAGTTTGTTTTTTTCCTGTGTGACCTCTATCCTTTACAAATGTGTCTATTTTTATCTATGTAGAAATACTGTTTTTCTCCATAATCTTTACTGTAAATTGTACTGTAACATATGTAAATATCATGGAGTATTAAATGTTATTTTATATACTTCATGCTTTCTGTGACTTAGTAATTGCTGGTATAAATTATCAGGGGTAAAATGGCAAGTCTTCAATCCATTTCTAAACAGATAGATTACAAGGTCACCACATCTAAAGCAAAGTGTTCTGAAAGTGGGATAAAAGTGGTGGGTCATTTGCCCATTGGGAAAGAGCACTATACTATGTGAGCAGTGGCTTTAGCAGAATTCAAACCTAGTGATACCTTGAGTGAGAGTTGTGGTGGCATAACAAGGTAACCTTTTCAGTCATCTGCAGGGTCATGAAAACTGGTAACAGTGCAGATTTAGTTCTGGGAGAGAACCAGTTTGTGACAGTTCAATAAACCTTTATAACTTCACAGTCATGGAAAAGACATAGTGGAATGGCAATATTGGAAACTGTTTCAAAGATACCTTCAGGTCAAATCATAAGTCTTCAACAGTGCAGTACAATCACTCTAGTACTGATCAGACTCCTGTTGGAGCACACAGAAGATATATTCTCTCAGCAACTCATAAATGCAAAAATTGGAACTCACAGTTTATATACATACATTCATATATGTCAATGGACAGAACAATTCCCATGGCCAATCTAGTCTGCTAAGTTCCTACCCAGTCCCTCACCAGTGCTGTACAGGCTAGACTTCTAGAGTAAATAAGTAAGTAAGCTTTAGTTTCTTAAGTGTCCAATCCTGGAGGCCCTGGACACTTTGCAAAAAGGTGTAAAACATACTATCATACATGTACAACAAGGGTCAGGAAAAATAAATTACATATAATAAAACAGTTAATAAATATAACCAATAAAAGTAGACTGGCTATCATTAAATTCCAAATGCTTGTTTAAACAGATGTGCTTTCAGTCCCCTCTTGAAATCCTCCATCGATGAGGTCTCCCTCAGAGACTTTAGGAGCAAGTTCCAAAGAGCTAGGCTGGCTACCTCAAATGCATGGTCACCTGAGGTTTTCATTCTGGCCCTCAGAACTGCCAGGAGGCCATCAGTGGAGGAACAGAGTGAGTGCCTGGGCAGACAGGTGTCAGGAGGTCACTCAGATAGCCACAGAGTGATCCATTTAGGGCCTTATAGGTGAGCAAGCCTACCTCAAAGGTAATCCTCCACCTGACCAGCAGCCAGTGCAGATCACACAGGACCAGGGCCAGGACGTAGGAAGGCCCATCAGCACCCTGGCCACTGCATTCTGCACTAACTGTAGCTGACAAAGGTTCCTACCACTTACCCCTAACTAAAGAGCATTACAGTAATCAAGCCTTGACATGACAAAGGTATGCACCAGCAATGCCAAGTCACCAGGCAGAATTAGACGTTTCATCCAGGTGACATTCCTTAGATGATAAAACCCACTTTGGATGACAGATGACACCTGAACTTCAAGTGTCAACCCATCATCAAGGACAATGCGCAGATTTCTATCATTAGTGAAGCTACCAACAGAGTAGGGCCCAGGAACAAACCTGTTCCTGACCCAGCAGCAGTCACATCATGCCGGTGACCAGGCTCAATCCCTAGTTCCTCTGTCTTATCTGAGTTCATTCTCAGCCAGTTCGAAGACATCCAGTTTTGGATCTCAACCAAGCAGTTATTAAGCACCTTCACGGTGTTACTTGTCCCAGGAGCAAAGAACATATACAGCTATGTATCATCTGCAAGGCAGTGAAAGCTAAGACTGTAACACTTCATGATCTACCCCAGGGGTAGCATGTACACCTCCAACAACATCAGTGACAAGATCAAACCATGAAGAACTTGTCAGGGCAGGTGCTTCAGGCAGAAGGTGAAATTCCCCATCATGACCCATTGCAACCTGCCTGTGACATACGACTCAAACCAGCTGATGACAGTACTGGTGAGTCTACAAAACTCTCTAAGGCAATCAAGTAGCACAATGTGGTCCATGGTTTCAAATGCTGAGGGAAGAGATATCAAGGAGAATGAGAATTGACCAGTCCCCTCTATCCGTCACCCTACAAAGGTCATTTTGCAAGCTGACCAATGCCATTTTGGTGATATGCCTAGACCAAAACCCAGACTGGAGAGGCTCATAGATGACAAAGGCCAAGAGGTGTGTCTTGATCTGCAGAGCCACCACTTTCTCCACAATCTTCCTCAAATTGGGAAGCTGGAGACAGGTCAATAATTCACCAAGACATCCAAGTCAAGTGATGGTTTCTTCAGAAGAGGCCTCACCAACACCTCTTTCAAGGCATCAGAGAGGAACCCCTCTAACAGCAAGCACTGGACAATCTTGGTGAACACTGGACCAATGGACTTCACACATCCCATTAGGAGACAGGTTAGGCCTGGGTTCAGTTCACAAAAGGTGGGACATAGCCTCAAAATCACCTCCATGATCTCAGCCACCCACACTGACTGAAACTCAGCCCAGACAAAAACAGTGACTCTGTCCACAACAGGCTCATCACTGCAGGGCTGACTTAGCCCCACTTCTGAGATCCCAGATCCAATGGAGGACACCCTGTCAGAGAAGGACTGAGCACAAAGCAACTAAAAATGCTCTTTTTGTCTGCAGACAGGCAGGATGAGGTAACCTGTCCACAGTCTGAAAGAGCAAAGCTTGTCTGTTCCTCCCTGCAGCAACCTCCCTGGACAGGAGCTCTGCCTTCTTACAGTGACTTGCCCTTTGATATTCACCTTAGTGAAATCTCAAAGCCAGTCTATCCTACTTGGACCAAGTCCTCTGCCAGCAATGCTCCAACTTCTGATGTTTGGCCTTCATCTCCTTAGGATCCCCATCAAACCATGGTGATCTTAAGTGAGTAGACCTGGGTTGTATACTGATCACTAAAATGGTGTCAAGCACCTTGGAGACAGCATTATTATAGCCAGTTTACCACTTCACCCATGCCTGCCTAACACATAACACTCACACCAGGAAAAAGTAGGATCAATGATCCCATAGTTCTGCTTGAATAAAACCCCTCCCTTGTAAACTCCAGTCCTTCTCCATCAACCTCAATTGTTCCATGTGTCTATCCCACTCCTCTAGAAACATGCCTCTAGAAACATGCCACCTTAATAACATTGACAAGCTCCTCTGGCAGATGATTTCATTTTTCTCTCATCCCCTCTGAGAAAAAGTACAGTATTTTCCCAGGTCCCTCATAAATTTCCACCTACCAACTTATAGTTGTGGCCATCTGTGAAGGACCACTTGCTAACCTGAAACAGTTGATGGCTGTCCACCCTGCTTTTATCCTTCAAATATTTGAAGGTTTCAGTCAGGCCTCCTCTCCCCCCACCCCTTTAGGGACTACATATTGAGGTCAGCCAACTCTGCACTGCTGGTCATAAATCCATTTCCTTTGGATTGCATCCAGAGGATCCTTGTCCTTCTTTGGGCAAGGGTCCTAGAATTATGCTGCTTATGTCAGATGTGGCCCCTCCAAGGACCTGTTCAGGATCAAGATCAACTCCTTCTGTCTACATGACAAGACCCTACCTATACATCTTAGCATCCTGACAGCTTTCCAATGTCCCTTGTTACACTGAGCTGTCACTGACAATAATTTCTAAAGTCTTCTATTCTGAGGTCTTATACCATTTAAAATGTAGTCCTTAGATTTACCTTCTCAAATGTATAACCTTGCAGTTTTGGACAATGAATTTCAGTTGCCAAATATTGGATCACTTTCCACTTTTTCCAGGTCCCTTTTCTATTCCCCTGTTACCCTGCTCACTGTCCAATCTGCCACATGTCTTTGTGATATGCACAAATAGAAACATCTTACCCTAAATACTGTCTTCATTAATGCAAATAAATACATTGAAAAGCAGAACTATCCTCAGTGTGACCCTGTGTCGCAGACTTGTTCTGTTCCAGAACTCAGTCTGCAGCTGTTACCAAGCTCACAGCCCCTCATATGCCTTAAAGGGTTACCTTGGCATGCTTCCTCCACTCACTGCAACCTCACTCAGGTTATTTCTAGATCCAAATTCTACCAGAGTTACAGCTCATACACAACTCAGTGCTCCTTACTAAAGGGAAAAATGGCCCACCCCTTCTGTTACAGCTGAGAACATGTTTCATTTAGCTATTTTAATAGTAGAATACCTCTTTGGAGATGGATCACAGACTTGAAAATTTACCCCTAGTTATCTATACATGAAATGACTCAGTCACAGAAAGCATGAAGTATATAAACATCATATTTAATACTCCAAGATATTAACATACCTGTATGTCACAGAGTACTATACACTAAAGACTATATGGAACATAGTATGTCTACAGAGGTGAAAAATAAAGAGTTTTGAAAAAGAGAGAGGACACACACAATAACCTAACTACAAAACTATTTAGATTCTAAGTAGCGTCGGAGAAGTGTACCCTGACTAGTGAGTCTTGACACATTCAAACTCCTGATGTTGGTTCAGAATACCAGAAACATTACCCCAATTAGTGAGTTATGGCTCATTCAAACCCTCTGATGTTGTTAGTTCAGAATACCAGAAACAATATCCCAATTATTGAGTCATGGCACCTTCAACTGCCTGATGTTGTTAGTTCAGAATACCAGAAACATTACCCCAAGTAGTGAGTTATGACACATTCAGCCCCCTGATTTTGTTAGTTCAAAATATCAGAAACATAACTGATCTCTCAGAGCCAACATACACCAGAAAATCCTTCAGCTGGCCAGGCAACTACACCTGCATCATCATTACACATGCTTCTCTGACATCACATCCTAAGTTGATCATCTGCTCTTCTTTACTTATACTTTCATGGAGCTTTCCAACAAAGGAAGTCAGGATAAAAACACTATAATTCCCTGGGTCCCCATCCCCTCTCTTGTGCAAAAGGATGAAGTCTGCTGCCATCATGTTTCTGATGACTATATCTGCCATAACTGAGCTATTGATTAGGTCTGCTAGGGGTTCTGCCAAACCCTGCCCTGACTCTCTGAGTGCCCTTCTCATCTTGTGGACTTACCCTTCTGCAATCTTCTCAGCCAATTAAGCACACTTTCCTCTGTGATATTACCCATTTCCATATGCATTCCCCACCCTACCTGGATGCTGCACTCTGACAATGTCTCCCCTCCCCATGAAAGGAAATTAGAGGTATTCATTTAGGAATATGAACTTTCTGTATACCCTCCTCCACCCATGCCTCAACCTTTTTTAACCTCTCTTTCACCCTTCTCTTTTCTCCTTTCCCTGACTTACCAAAGAAGGCTTGGCATTTCCCTAAACCCTTATGCCATCTTTTGCTCTCTCCTTAATATCTTACTGGCTTCCTTTGTTTTGAAAATGTAGAGCTTCCTGCTTGCTTCCATTGGTGCTGCCATGTATATTTTGAATGCTGATTTTTTCCTCTTACTGCTATTCCAACCGTCTTTGATACCCACAGAGACATCTGATGCTTCTTTTCTAGCCCAATGATCTAAGGCATCCTTTCATTACTTCTAGAGTCTCTTCATTAATATGTTCTACTTGCTCTTTGAATAATCTATTTTTGGTAACCCACAAGTCTCTCCCTAAGCTCCTCCTCCATCCTCCCAAAGTCAGCCATCCTAAAGTCCAGGACCATAATCTGGGTCAACAGCATCTGTGATTTCAGGGCTATATCAAACCAAACTATGCATTGGTAGCTATACTCAAGAGGCTCTTCCACTGATAAATTCCATGACACTATCTCACTTGGTCATGAGTAAGTAAATTATGGTGATAGTCCATTATCTAGCATTTCCTCCACTTTTCAGTCAAGAAACAGTCATTTATGAAGTCTGATATCTACCAATACCTAATTTATGGTACTCTGTGCCATTTGGATGCTCTAGTCCACATCTGGTATCTTATTGTCTCCTAACCTGATGACTTCCCCTTGAGCTGCTGCCTTTTTCATCTCTTCTTCTAGAGTCCAAACCACCACTTTTGTCTGACTAGGGGACTTGTAGATCACTCCCAAGAATAAACCCTCCCTTATCCTATGTAAGTTGCACCCACTATGATTCTACCAAAATCACTCCTCTTGTCTCTTTGTACTACATCACTCTGACACCCTCCCTGATGCACAGTGCTACCAACCCATCTTTCACTGTTCTTCCTGAAAAAAGCATAGCCTGGGACCATGATTACCCTGTTTCTGTCACAGTAAATATGTCAGGCTTGCCATTGACTGCCATTGTCTGAAGCACACTCATTTTGTTTCCAAGACTTCTGGCATTTAAACAGACCAACTTTAGTGAACCTGCTTGCCATCCTTCCTCCATCCATTGACAAGTCCTATTTTGCTTGTTCCCTTTGATGGACTTCTTTCTCATCCACCTCCCCTTTCAGATTTGTTACTACCTTTTTGGTATGTGGTCCTAGCTTGTACCACAGTATGTATCCCACAGCACCCTGGTTGTCCCATCTAGACTGGGGAATCCTTTCTCAGTTTCCTGAAGTTTGGTGTGCACCATGGTTGGCCCTATGCCTAGCCTCCCTCCACCAGTTTGAATGACCCAAGATGAAGGGCTCAGACTTCTCACCCACTGCTTTTGTACTTTTCCATGTGGGATAAATGTAATTTGTTAATATAGGCATTTGCCCCCCAAAAGGCCCCCTAGCCCACCCATCCCCAAAGTAAAACTCCTCTTTGGTGCCAACGTTTTAAAACAATCACTGAACAGGAAGATTTTCAGCTTCCTTGCTTCTCCATCCTGTTTTTATTTTTGTGAGAAACTCCAATAAAGACACATTGTCTATCAACCTTTTGAGCCAATCCTCCAGTGACCTGAGATTGTCCTTAACTACCCACAGTGCCTTCCTATCAGATCATCCTTCCCAGCATAGACAATGATATCCAGCATCCCCATTCCACCAACTAACCAGCCTATCTATCCTAGTGAGTTCCCCATCAGAAGTCATCCCTGGAAGACCTCATACTACTTTCCATACATAGTCTGTGTTGTTGATCACCATCTCAGTGAGTTCCTGTTATTTTTTGGGGGGGTAATTAAAAGTTTATTCATTTACTTTCAACAAAGAATGAACAAGAAGGATACTTAGAACAAATTAAATGACAACCTGGCTGGGATAAATGATCCCTAGGATATACAATCCTAGGAATATAAATAATAAAGTCTGTAACAGTCAGAGTACAAAAACTAATGTATAAACTTGGGTAAACATAACTAATGAGTCTGGGAAAGAACATGAAAAAACAGTGTTCTTTAACAATCAATACCAACATCTAAGGCCTGTTGCAACAACCAAGTAGTTACAGAAACACCAGCGACTAGGTGAAATTGCCACATGGTATAATTCGGTATATCTGAACACCCACTCAGCCATGTGGTGAGGGAAATGGGGGGGACTGACTGTGTGGGTATATTGAGCTGTTCCAAAGGAGACATGTGAGAGAAGGAGTCAGGTGAAAGACATTATCCCTGCATCCATGTCAGATATCTTGGCATGTACATTCTGAAGTGAGGCCAGCCAACTGTAACAGCTTATGAGAAAAGGGGGGATGGGGCAAGGACAAATCAGGAGAAATCCCCATCCACAGGGTTTAACCATGTGTTACAGCATGGTGATGGGTGACCCCTTGTCCTCCCAGCTGACACATCAGATATTGGGGCAAATAGTAGCCTTGTTTGGATTTTGCAATATGCAGAGAGTAGGTCTGGTCCCCAAAGGTCATTATAGGAGTCTACTGTATCAAGCGTGCTGTAGTGTACCCTTTCAAAGCTGACCAGTTTATGCAGTTCTAGCTGCCATTCCTAGGTGAAGGGGGCAGCTTTCTCTCATCAGTGTCTAAGGATAATGTGCTTCACTGAGATCAGAGCCCCCTTCAGCCAGGAACTGGCCAGAGATGCCAGAGCAGAGGGGACAGATCACTTTTTGGTCATGCCTATCATGACTAACGGTGGAGTTAGGGTAATATCAGTCCAGAATATATCACTTAATGCCAATTGTTCATCTTTTCAGTATGACCAGTGGACTGGGCATTCTCATTTTATGTGGGTGAGGTTGCCAGCCACTTCACCACATCTCCAGCATTGATCAGAGCTTGCAAAGCCCCATGTATGTAACTGCTGGGAGGGTTCTGCACCACCAGAGAGGAATCTTGAATTGAGTAAAGCAGCTCCACATGTCTCTCCTGGATTGTTGGAGACTTGTCCAGCACTGACTCCAGCTATGTGGAGAGACCTCCATATGTAACTCACTGCCTTATTTAAGTTGCATTGTATCCAAGTTGGGACCCCTGAGAGACAATAGCCTTTGGTAGACCTCTGCAGCCCATAGTGGTTTGCACCTGGGAAGAAAGAGTAGTTTGTCCAGGGCATAGAGATATGATGACTTATAAATGAGGTCTAAGAGAGGCCTCAAAGCATGGTGCAGTTGTAGGTATTTTTAGTGTTGGGCCTTACCTACTGAGAAAGGATCTTGGAGCTGAGCAAAGTTTTTGAGGTGGCCCAATGATTCGTCAATCAGCTGGAGAAGACTGTGGAGGCCTTTATCCATTCAGTTCTTCCAGGCAACCAGGGTACCCTTTCTTTAGAAGGGGTTCCACCAAAAAGGGAAATTGGGGGAGCAAGTTGGTGACCAGCTTGAAGCCCTGGATAGGCTTAGCCAGATTTTCCTAAAATTGGGGGAGTGGGGTGCAGGGCCACTGAGAGTGGAAGCTTCCCAAACATAATAGCCCAATATGGAGCCTCTCCCAGGGCAATGATCTCACAATCTACCCACTTAGGTCTTGTCTCTTGACTAAGGGACAGTAAGCAATGGGCTAGCTGGAAGAGCAGGTTGGACTTATAATTGATGTTCTAGTCAGGGAGTTTCAGACCTCCCTCCTTGAGGTGTTGTATGAGCTTATGAAAGCTTAGTCACTGTGGGCCAGAGCCTCAGAAAAAGGTTAGCATTAATTTTTTAGTGGTAAAAGGAAGGTCAGGTTTGAGGCCAATAGGTAGACTGTCCAGGATAAACTAGAGCCTTGGGGTAGCCATCATTTTAAAAGCATACGCCCATCCACAATGAGATAAGTGGAGTTGTCCCAACCAGTCATGGTCTCACTGTAAAGCCTCAAGAAGTGGTAAAATATTTAACTTGCCCAGACTCCTAAGGTCCCAAGACAATTGGATGCCTACATACTTTATGGTGGATTGTGCCATCTGTAGATCCAAGGGAAAGCCCAGGAGGGTTCGAACTTTGGGGGAAGATGGCAGAAGTATGGATTTAGAGACACTGTCTTTATAGCCAGATAGCTAGGTGAAACAAGAAAGGAGGTTCAACAGTGCCAGGACCAAAATTTCCAGTTTAGTGAGGGTAAGCATTATATCATCTGTATAGGCCAAGGTCTTGTGTTCAATCCTTCCCCCTCCCAATTGATATGCAGTACATATTTGGGTCCAGTCTGATGGCTTGAAGCAGAGGTTCTAGAGTCAGGACAAAGAGAAGAGGTGACAAAGGGCAAATCTAATGAGTGCCCCTGCCAAATGGGAAGGGAGGAGAAGGATTTGCATTGGTGACTGCAGAGGCCTGAGCTTTGTGATACAATGTGCTGGCACATCCAGTAAAGGTGTCCCCAATACCAAAATCTTCAGCATATGAAAGAGGTAGTCCTACTCCACCCTATCAAATGAATGCTTTTTCAGCATAAAATGAAACAAGTACTGATGGGGGACAGAGGAGATATGACACAAAGCAGATTGAGGAGCCTCTGGGTATTGTCAATTCCTTTCCTCTGTGGAATAAAGCCCATCTGGTCCCTGTCCTCTAAGGTAGCTAACATGTCCTTGAGCATAGTGGCCAACACCTTGGCATAAGCTTTACAGTCCACTGTTATAAGCAAAATCAGATGGTAACTACCATACAAAAGGGGGGGTTCCTTTGTGGACCTCAGCAGAAGGGTAATGAGGGCTGTCCTTATAGAGGGTGGAAGGTGCCCAAAGTCCTGGGCTTTCTGCAGAGCATCTGCTAGTGGTGGGAAAAGGACTTCACAGAAGGTGTGGAGAAATTCAGCTAAAAGATCATCCACTTCTGGCAGTTTACCTGGGGACATGGTGCAGAGGGTCATTTGCAGTTCTGTGACAGTTAGGGGCCAGTCAAGGGCTTGCCTGACACTTGGACCAATCTGAAGAAGGCCAAATGGGATAGTGAATTGCACCAAGTCTGCTTCTAAGGGGGATCACCTCCTTGCTATAAAGCCACTTATGGAAATGAAGGAAGGATTCACTGATACCTTGTGGGTCCCATCTCAGGGTGCCATCGAGTGAGTTTATTGCCACAAGCCTATTTCCTGTACTCGGCTGGATGCCAGCTTATGTAGTGATCCATGTTACCTCACTGATGATTCCATTCATTGTGCTCAGTCAAATGTGATCTATGTACCTCAACTATGTACCTTATTCATATGTTACAAAAGTGCCTTAATCTATGTACCCTATTCTTATGATTTATCATGTGCTTAAACCTATTGTATGTTAACCCTGTTTATGCCTGATGTTCATGTATTGTACTATTGTTACCCTCCCGGGTTGTGCCTGAAAATAGGCACTTGGCTATCTAGTGTGCTCACCCAGTAAACAAAAGCAAATAAAATAAATAAAATAAATTTCTCCTGGCACTTATACAGCTGTTAGGAAAATAAGCACCCTGTTTTTTCTCCGATCTGTCAGAAAGATTGTTTGAGGCAAAATAGCACAAATGCAGCTTTTTTGGTGGAGGTGCATATTCACCTTATATCAGCCAATTATGTCTGCAAGTAGCCCTGTGGCATTCTCAGGGTCAGCTTGATTGGCCTCCAGGTCCCTAAGAGTTTGCAACTGTAGCTCTAAGTCTTTCTGCCACACCTACTTGAGAAAAGATGCATAACTAATGTATCTCCCTCCAGTGAAGGCCTCCACGACATCCCATCTGACTACTGTTGATGTGTCATGGGCATGGTTAGTGGTAAGGAAATCTCAGATATCCCATGTCAGTAACTGGCAGAATGCTGGTTCCTTCAGCAGAGAGGTGTTGAAGCACTAGTGCTGCCTGCCACTGTCATACAGGACAGAGGACAGTCATGAAAAGGAGACTGGAGCATGATCTGAAATTATCACTGTGCCAGTCATAGCCTCCAGCATGTCTTGAACCAATTTTTGTGGCACTAGCCACAATCTGTCCGGAAAAAAGGATTTGAGAGGGGGTGAATAAAAAGAGTAAACCTTCCCTGTCAGGTGGGTCAAGCGCCAAATATTAATGAGATACAATTCAGATACAAACCTCTGGAGTGCCAGCAAGGTCTGTGATAGAGGACCAGTGGGTGGGTGGGGAACTCCTATCCAGGAAATCATCTATAAGTTAGTGTCACCCCCTACAATGAGATGTTCCCATTGCAGCACTAAAAGTGTTTGCACTAAGGAGTGAAAAAAAGTAGCATTTTGAGCATCAGGACCATACAAATTAAATAAAGTGACCTCCTGGCCACATAGAGCACCAGAGACAACGACATATCTACCCTCAGGGTCAGATGCTACTGACTGCACTGTGAAGAGGAGGCTTCTATGAAATAATATGGCTATTCCCTTGCTTCTTGTGTTATACAATATTGATAGATTAATAGTATCTTACAGGGAGGAACAGGGTGCAGGAATACACTATTTTTAAGCGAAAAAGATGTTCCAGGACTAGAGGGCATGGGAAGAAGTTAGAGGGAGGATGATTCAGAGGAAACGTGAGGAAGAATTTCTTCACAGAACGGGTGGTGGACAAGTGGAACACCCTGCCAGAGGAAGTGGTGGGGGCTGAAACAATCATGGGATTTAAGAATCATGGGATAGACATCAAGGAATTCTGGAGGTCAGGGGTAAGGGGCAACAGACTTCTAGGAAAACATAAACTGAACTTACAAGTTCAAATGGGCAGACTGGGTGGGCCATAGGCCCTTATCTGCTGACACTGTCTATGCATCTATGTATCTATGACTCATAGAATTGTACAGGTTCTAGAGGCCAAAGGCCCATTACGAACCCACCATCATTGATCAGTGATGGAAGTTAAATGTATTTTTGTCTATATAGTTATCCAAATTTATTTTAAACTGTTCTAATGTCTTGCTCATCACTACATATCTTGGTAGAGCATTCCATGTTGGTGGAACTCTATGTGAGTAAAATCTTTTCCCCCTCATTGTTTTACTTGTAGTAGTCTTGAGTTGTAAATTATGGGATCTGGTGTTATTGTGTGCTGTTTGTTTTTCAAGGCAAACAGTAGCTAACAGTGAGTTGTCTTGGAATGCCTTAAATACAAAAATTAGGTCCCCCCTTAGTGCCCTATATTCAAGGAATACAAATCAAGAGTTCTTAGTCTATCACTGTAATCTTTATTCTTTACACTACTGATTTTCTTGGTGACTCTGCATTGGACTCTTTTGACCATTTTTTTGGTCCCCACAGTTGTTGGAGTGCAGAAAGGAGCACAATATTCTAAATGGGGTCGAATCAGGCTAGTATACAGGGGTAATAATAATACATTAGTATGTCTGCTTCTTATGTGCCTCTGGATACAACCAAAAATACTGTAGCATTTTTTAACCAAGCTATTTATATGGGTACCAAATTTGAGATTATCTGTGATTATAATGCCCAGGTCTTTTTCCTCTATAGTCGTTGCTAATTGTATACCATTCATTACATAATGCGCCTTGAAGTTTTTTTTACCCATGTGCATTACCTTACATTTTTTTTCATTGAAACTCATTTTGTTAGTGTTAGCCTAATTAAATAAATTATTTAAGTTGCTTTGCAGGTTATTAATTGATTCAGCACTATTTACAAAGCATCCGATTTTGCAGTCATCTGCTTATTTACTAATCCAGACACCGTTACTGGTTTGCATGTATGAAATACGTATATTAAATATTATAAAATGGGCAAAGGATTTCAAGAAATCTGATTGGTTGTTAGCCATGCATTAAATGTATCTAATACACAGCTTAAACTAGAACCCCCATTTAGAATACACAGGCCCATTTTATAAGTGTATTGTTAATTGTATAGATGTTCTATCGCACGGTTAGACTGGACGCACTGCCCATGACCCCGTGGCCTCACTATGTTCCCCTAGCCATGCATTAGAACTGTCTAATGCACACCCCATCGTGTGTTATTGCTTACATAAAGGACCCAATAGAGAGCCCTGGGGCACCTCACTGGTCACCTGCATCCACTCAGATTAATAACCACTCTCTGCTGTCTGCCTTTTAGCCATGAATCAATCCACTTTATTATTTTACCATCCAGATCAGTTTTGAGAAGTTATTCCATTAATACTCTATAAGAGAGGTTTGACAAATGCCATTGCATAATCTAAGAAAACCCCATCAACAGGCAATCGTTGTTCTAAAGCCTCACTGACTGGATCAAAAAAATTAATTAAGTTGGTTAAGCATGACCGACTTGTTGTGAATCCGTGTTGTGCTATATTAGCTACTGTACACCTGTAAGACCCATCCATCTCTAAACTTTGCTCCTTCAGATGTGGAAATGTCAGTCTCCTGTAGGAAGGCTACTCCAGCCCCCTCCCTGAAAAGATGGTCAAATATTTTATGGTGTTTAATGGGGGTGTGAATACCTTTCACATTCCAAGATATTCATTTTATTAGGTGGCCTGCCATAACATAAAGTGGAAAGGAAGAAAGGGGCTATGAATATATCCATGACTATCAGAGAAGAAGACGCATTGGAGAATGCAGTCTCCGGGTGCAGGGATGGTATGAGACCTGGTTGGAAAAAGAGGAACCCACCCCCACATGGGCCAGGTCTGGAACTCCTGTACAAAATAAGAAGCACAGAGACTATAAACATAACTAGAATAACATACACAGAATACCTGTAACAAACCATGTTGAAAATTCAGTGAAAAGAACAACATCAAAGGGGTGTAATAAAAAGGTCCTACAATGTGCAGAAGGACCCCATTCAAATAGCATTCCAGTGAGGTACCATAGGGGTAGGGAAGTCCAGATCTTAACCCACATGTGAGTGGAGGCTCCCAGAGTAGAAGGCCTGGGTCTCTGTCATGCCCACTCAGAGAGTGGATGTTGCATGGTGGCAGCCGAGCCACCATGGCAGTCTGGTCACAGAAACACCATAGCTAGCTGAGTGCAAATAAGCCAGTACCTCCCAAAAAAGGGATACCTAAAGTGGGAGGTGGGGAGCCAGGATGGGAAGACCACCCCATGTGAATATACCCCATAGTTGAAGAGAGACAAACCATCAGAACACACAACAAGAACCACTGTGAAACAAAAACTTACCTCAGGGGTACAACAAAGAGGAGCACTAAGGCAGCACCTTGATGGGGGTAAATTAAGTACACATCATACCCCAAAGGGTTAGCTACTAGGGGGGACTGAAACTGGTGTGGAGAGGCTACAGTTCAATCACATGAATACTGTCCTCTCCCCTGGCATCTGTGACTAAAGTAACACTACGCCTGTTTCATGGAAAGCCCTATCTCAGATCCTAAAGGAAGTGCAGGTCTTGAGCAGGATGTCTGCCATTTATTGAGGTGGGATTGGCAGGGTTCATGATGAGTGGTAAGGCATTATTATCCAGAGTGCAGTGTGACCAACCTGAATCAGCGAGATTTATTGCAGAAGGTGATCTCTCTGCACACTGGGAGAAAGGAGGGTAGGGACCACTACAGCTCTGAAAGGTCTAGTCAGCAGACTGATAAGCAGATGGGCTACCTGGTCCTGCAGGAACAGGAGCAGAACCACCCGCCCTGAGAATAAAGGACAAAAGGGAGAAAGGAGAGGAGGGAGAGCGGCTGACCGGTGCTGCAACTGTTCACAATAGGGAAGGCCAATTACTGGTGGATGCATGGTGTGCAGTGACGAGAGAAAAAGGAATAGTCATGGAAGCACCTCTGAGGGAAAAGCACACAGAAGCAAGTAGCAGTAGCCCCTAATTCCCTGCATGCACCACCCTGCCAAAGCATCCCTTCTGCATGTGCAGGCTGCACATAGCTTTGCATGTTTGAGAGGAGAAGAGGGGTTGGCCCTTGCCATTGGTGGCTGGAGACCCTTCGGGAAGAGTGAGTGAGTGAATGAGGCTTGCTAGGTGAGGTGACCTGGGAAAACAACCAATCCATGAGGAGGGTAGGTCTCATCTGCTGCCATCATGGATTAACAGGGCAAGGTAAGATGAGGCTGCACGGCTAGACATAAATAGCTGGCTGTCTGCTAACCCTATTCCCATGGCTGACCTGAAGTTCAGTCCATCACCTCTTGATGCACAGAGCACCTTAAAGGGGTATGGTCCCATCTAAAATAAAAAGGCAGAGTACAAACTGCACACAGTAAAGTGGTAATTACAATGCCAAGGCAGCTGCCTTAAACTCGGCAGGGCAGAAGAGACACAGAAAGAATAGATACAGCTGGAAATAAGGGAGCAGATGGGGGAGCACCCCTGTAGTGGACAGGAGGGGAAAAAAGTACAGGTAGAGTGAGGTAGAAGGGAAAGGGAAATAAGAGAGAGAGAGAGAGAGAGGGGGGATAGACAAGGAGCAGCCTGAAACAGGAAAAGAAAGCCATGAAAGCACAAGAAGAGCAAACATAGAGGTAGAAAGGCAATGGCTAGAGCCACTTGCCACATAAGGAGTCCCTGCAGCAAGCCAGTACCACTCGATGCAGAAGGTTCAGTCAGTAAATCACAACAGTCTAGATAGAAAAGCAAGGGCTGCATGTTATTATCCCCTCAGGTTTGACAGTCTGGTACTGTAGTGAACCACATCTTGGAAGATGGGGCTGCTGGCTGGCCACAGGTCCAGATTTTCCATGTGTCACCACTCCGTCAAGCCCAAGACAGGGTTTTGCTGCCTTGCTGTTGAGCCAAAAGAGGGGTGGTGCAAGTAATCTTCATGGGGTCCAGAAGAGCCATCTCTGGTGTCAGGCTGCTGGAAGTTCCTTGCAGCTTAGGTGCAGGCTCACCTGTAGAGTCTGTGCTGGAGGCAGAGAGACCAGAGTCCATACTGTACTCTCATGCTCTAAAGTCTTGTGTGGGTTTGCCCAGTATTTGAATGTCATGGCCTCAATAGCAAGATCTTTTAGCTTTTGCTGTCTATTAATCCATCAGGCCTTGAGCAGTTGAGGAGTTGCTAGTAGGGGGATGCTGTAAACGGAATCCTTGCTGGGAGGGGCAGGATGCCTCTAAGTTCTGTTGGCTCCCTGGAGCTAGCCTGTAGTAGCGTTTGGGCTCAATCCAGCCAGTATCTGATGCATCTCCTCCAAGGACTGAAAGGTATGAGAAATGCCAGCATGGGTTAGGGTGAGCTTAGCTGGGCAGATGAGGCAGTAGAGGATCTTCAGGTCATGCAAGATCCTTTCGGCATCTGTGTACGCCCTACAGCATTCAGCTAGCTTGGAAAAATAGTCTGCAAAAATAAAAACTTATGTGACCCCTCCAGCTGAGCAGTCCCCAGTCTCTGGCTAAGGTCAAAATTAGCTCTTTATCAGGATACCAGAGGAAGAAGGCTAAAATAGGGTGAGGCCTGTCACCGGGCTTTGGTACGGGTCTGAGAGCCCAGTGCTCCGTCTCAGTCTCCAAGGGCTTCTTCCTGTCATGCTGGAGAAGGTGTGGGAGCTCTTTCTTTTTTTTGTGTGTGGTTAAAAGTTTTTTACTATTTAAAATTCAGACAGACATTACATGTAAAAGGGTATATTTATAATCTCATAAGGGTTGTACGTAAAGCTGTGTTTGCTTACCACAGTCTACTATAATCTTAAAAGGATTGCGCTAGTCCTGCCCCCATCAGAGCCTACGCTTAATGATATCTAACAGTTAAGTGATATAACACCTAAAAGAGAAGGCCAAACCAAACAGTAGGGGGTCTTCAAATTATAAACATGACTGACTAGGCTCTGCAAAGCAGTGCTTACCTGGTGTGTTTAAAACATCTCTGAGTACTGAGCCATTTGATGCCTTACCATTCCTCTGGATCCAGGACAGGCCCTATAGCTGAAAGAAAAGGGACACACACCAGCCAGTTTTTGGAACAGAAAGGTTGATTAACAATCCAGATACGTCAAGACTATGCTGCTAGCATGTTAAGACTCTTAGGATATTGAGGACAGCCAGGGGAGGAAGGGAAGTGGCACCTTGATGTGGATTGGTTCTATAGTCAGGCAATCCACTGACCTAGCCAATCAGCCTATACCTTCCCTGGGCTTTAGGTACAAAACAAAGGGCTACCACAAGAGGTGTATCATGAGACAGTATCCGCCACCATATGAGACATTCTGGAGAAATTTGCAATCTGTACTAAGGAGCTGAGCACCTCTGTGATTGAGGGGACCTCCTGTGTTCTCCCTTTGCATAATAGGAGTCTTTTTAACTTGCATACTAAGTATAGCTAGAAGTTTCAGGTCTTCTGAGTGAAGATGGGGGTCTATGGAGTTGACTCCTTGGATCCACAACTCTGGGGCCATGGGGATTAATTTGTGTAGGATTTCGTTTCCCATTTTACACGCCTTTGTCCGCAGAGGTTGGACCATGGTGCAGCGCCATAAAATGTGTATCAGGTCCCCTGGGACCTTCTGGCATCTCCAGCAGAGATCATCTTGTGTCAGTTTAGCCTTCCTTAGGACTGCAGGTGTTTTGTACCATGAATGTATTATCTTGATTTGTGTTAGCTGTCCTGTGGTATTTGGGTAGGCCGTATGGGCCATTCTCAGGCAGGACTTCCATTCCTGGGCAGTGATACTAGTGTGAAGAGTCTACTCCCATTTGACCGTGGAAGCCAGGAATTGGGAGGGAAGAGCTGCCCTGAGAGATTCACACATGCAGCTAGACTGGCCTCTTTCCATATGGAGCCATGTATCCAACAGGAAGGGGGTCTAGCTCTGGGGATGTTTGCAGATACAACTAGTGACTGCACTCCAAAGCTGGAGGAATCACCAGAAATCCTTGGCGGGTGTCCCATATACTTCACACACTCTGGCAAAGGAGTTTAGGGTGTTAGTCTTTGGGGTGCATAAGTCCTGCAGGGTATTTAGACCTTCAGCAGCCCAAGAGGTCCAGACTATGGGTTCCCTATTAATAAGAATCTCCTGGTTGCCCCACAGTGGGGTGAGTCATAGAGGGGCTGGGTTAGTGCCCAGCTTTTTGTGAATTCTGCCCCAGTATTTAAGCAAAAGTCCTATGGTAGGATGGTTCCAAATGCCCCTTGTGGGGTGGTTATAAATCAACAGGGGCAGTTGAGCCAGCTAACATGCCTCTCTCTCCATGACTAACCATTGAGGGGCCCCTGAGCTGGGCGGTGCAAACCATTTCAACGTCTGAGTAGCTGAGAAGGCCCACGTGTAGCCTTCAAACCAAAGGAGGCCTAACCCTCCTTCTGTCCAGTGGGCCCGCAGTTTATTTCTACTATACCTGGGTTTCTTCCCCTTCTAGAGAAAGCCTCCCACTAGAGTACCTAGTTTGGAGAACCAGATCTAGGGACTCTTCAGGGGGATGTGGGATAGGAAGTACATAATTTTGGGGGCAGTAACCATTTTTATGGCAGAGATTTTACCTGCCAGAGAGAGGTGGAGAACCCTCCATCTACTCAGTTCTGTACAGATAGCTGATATTACAGGTTTCAAATTCAGCTCCCAGATTCTGGTGAGGTCAGCAGAGATGCAGATACCGGGGTATGTAAGGCCATCTGGGGACCAGTGAAGACCATACTGGGCCACCATGGGCTGAGTGCAGTGGTAGTTGAGGGGGAGGACTTCAGTTTTGGACTGGTTAAGCCTGAACTCAGAGAAGGTAGCAAATTGTGAAAGCATGCTCAGAAGGGGTGGAAGAGCTGTAGGGACAACTGCGAGGGGATTGAGAAGGTCATCGGCATACATGAGGATGGGGTATTCTTCCCCTCTCAGGGCAATTCCTTGTATCTGTGGGTGTTGTCTGATGGCAGTGGCCAGTGATTCCACTGCAAGGACAAAAAGTAAAAGGGATAGTGGGTACCTCTGTTGGGTACCTCTACCTACTGGGGGAAGAATTGAATCGGTGAGTACTTTTGCCATGGGGGAAAAGTATATAGCATGGATCCAGGCTCAGAATCATGCTCCAAATCCCATTGTGCTCAGTACCTGTTGGACATAGTCCCACTCCAGGGAGTCAAAGGCTTTTTCGAAGTCTATGGCTACTGCGGCTGTCAGAGTGGGGGTAGATTTGATTTGATGGATTAGGTTTACCAGTGATCGAATGTGATCTACACTATATCAGCCTTTGACAAATCCCATCTGGGAGGGGTGTATCAGGTACAGTAGGAGAGGGTTGAGCCTATTGGCCAAGCTTTTGGCCAACATTTTGCTGTCCACAATCAGTAAGGATATGGGCCTGTAGCTGGCAGCTTTCTGGGGGTCTTTCCCCTTTCTTGGGCAGGATAGTGATTATTGCCTCCCTGAAGCCGGGGAGTGACCCTGCCTGCAGTGCCTTGACATACACCTGTTGCAGGACAGGGGAAATGATGGGGCTTAACATCTGCCAGATTTCTAGGGGGAATCTGTCCCCACCTGGAGCTTTGACCTTTTTCAGGGAAGTGATTGTGGAGAACACTTCTACGACCATAATAGGGGCATCTTGGGCCTGGGCCTGATGTACTGAGAGTTGGGGAAGTTCTAAGGATGTAAAAAAGCTGGCCCTACCCTCAGGGTCGGGTTTTATGAATGACTTATATAGTGAGGTATAGAAGTTGGCCATTTTCTGATTAATCCCCTCAGTGGATGTGTGAGTGATAACTCCCCCCCATCCACCAGGGCAACAATATGGCACTCTGCCTGTTGCTTCTTCAACCTGTAGGCCAGAACTTTACCTTCCCCCCCAAGTATTTGTGCTGCAGCCTTATGATTGAGATCTCGACCTTCCTGGAGATGAGCTCATTCATCTGCATCCTTAAGCCTGCCACCTGGCGTCCCTCCTGGGTGAGAAGGGATAGGCAACCCAGCACCTTGAAAGTCTCCTCTGCCTCTTTGAGCTGCTCCTCCAGGGAGCAAAATCTTTGCTCCTGGGCCTTTCAGCTTTTGTGAGCATACCCCATAATAACCCCTCTTAAGGTGGCCTTGAAGGCCTCCCATGTGTTGCCTGCAGAGGTATCTGCAACCGGGTTATTAGCAAAAAAATCCTTGGCCTCACACTGGATCCAGGGGAGAAAGTCTGGGTCTCAAAGGAGCAATAGATCCAGTCTCCAGGAGGGGGAGATGGGGGGATCCTAGGGTGAAGGTCACCTTTACTGGAGCATGGTCCGAAATGAACAGGGTTGGATGGCGATATTGATGGTGTTACTAGTGATGGCAGGGGAAGTAAGCCAAAAATCTATGCAACTATGTAAGCTGTGCACTAGGGAGTGGAAATCATAGTCCCTTAGGGAGGGATGGAAGATCCTCCAAATGTCTGACAGAGCCAAGTCCTGCTGCAGCTGGGCTAAAGCCAGCAGTGCCCTAGAGTGGGGTTCTGTGTTGGAGGGAGATCTGTCTAGAAAGGGGTCTAATGTTAAATTCAAACCACCACATTAGCATGGGGGTGTTAGCTGGTGCCAATACACTCAGCTGTTGGGCCAGCATGTGGAAGAAGGAGGGGGAGTCCTCACTGGGGGCATACACATTCCCCGTTAGTAAGGGACCCGATAGTGTGTCCACGAGTGCAATTATCCATCTCCCATCAGGGTCACTCACCTTTCTCCTCAGGTTCCAGTGGAGGGCTTTATGAAGGAGTATTGCCACTCCCCTCTTCCTGGTAGGAGCAGCCACATGTAGGACCTGACCCACCCAGTCCCTCTTTAATCTGTCATGGTCATCTAGTGTGCTTAGTCACCTGCAGAAATGCCACATCTGCCTGCAGCCTCCTAAGATGGTGCAATACCTGCTTCCATTTGTGGGGGGTATTAAGCCCCTGTACATTCCACGTCACACGTTTTATCACCTTTTAAATAGTGGAGGATGGTATGCATACAGGAGCACATCAAAATCGAAGCTGGGAGCTAGGGGTGGGGTAGCAACCCCACAAAAGAGCAGAAGCCAAGTGCCACTTGGAGAGAGAGAGAGAGAGAGAGAGAGACCTGGCCCCTCCAGCTCAGCTAGAGTCTGTGTGTGTCCCTTGTACAACCTCAAACAAACAACAAAAAGTGAAACAGCAAGACAAACTATATACAAGTTTTACATCTAGTGACATACACTGGGGGAGTAGAAGCTTTTGGCCTTGACAACCTGTTGTAGGCCAGCCTCCAGATCCAGGGCGCGTATGGAACCCTTAAGGCCCCCCCTCCATGCATTCGGAGGGACCGGAGGCTGGAACCCCTGGGAGGTTGGAATAGTCACCTTGGTGAGACTAAGGGTAGTTCTGTCTAACATAAACCCAGAGATAAGAGAATATGCACTTGCAGTGAAGGTTTCAAGCCCATCTGTGGGGGAGGGACTTCCCATGAAATCAGAGGAAGTCTAGAGTTAAGGGGTGGAGTGGCCTAACCCCTTGAGGAGGGTCATGCGGGGGAGGAAACACCATGCCCCCTGAGTCCTAGTGACTTGGCCCAGGCTTCTAAATGATCCAAATGGGTCATAGTCAAACTGCCCAATAAAGGAATTGAGTCAGATTGGGGGGGTATGGCCTGAGCAGTGGTGTGGGTATAGCATGTTGGACCACGTCTCGGAGGCAGGATCTCAAGAGGATCTCATTGTCCCCTGCCACTGCAGAGAGTCTGAAATTTGCTGCCCTCCCATATTGACTGTAGATACTGGTCACTAACCTAGGCAGATACACCAGTGCTTTTAAATCTTGGAGGAGCCAGGCCTTATGTGACCCTGCCCAGATCCCCCTGTCCCCCCCAGCATGTTAGTTCCAAAAAAAAAACACCCACTTCAACATTAGGGACCAGCCGGCCCTAATTCATGCACTGTAAGCGTGAAGCATCATTTAACAGGGTCCTTGTCACCCGTATGGAAGTCCTGGATGTTGAGACCTAGCAGAGGTAACAGGCTCAGCTGCCATGTGTTGCTTGAAGCCCCCATGAATCCTTCCTGATAGGGGAGCTGGGCTCACGGCTAGAAAAAGCAGGCTTCCAGGAAACTCTCAAAACCTGGCCGGGGGGCAGTCCCAAAAATCAGCCAGCGTGGATTGGGCCTACTGGATAAGTGCTTGAGCCCTGTACTGCTGCCTGGCCATGCCCTCCATCCTGCCCTCAGCCTAGCCTTAGCAACCAAGCAAAAGCAAAAAGGAAAACATAGAAAGATGCTACAAATCTGACCATGCAGCGAGTTCACTGTCTGATGTCTTCCCTGACAGGAGGCACAGACTGGCTTGCTCTGGGCACTCACTGGATCCACTGGACCGCATGTGGCCAAGTCAGAGATCTTCTGAGGGTGAGGCAGTGATTGCTGTGGGTCTCCCTCTCCTCTCTGGGGCTGAGCAATGGAGTGGAGTATGTAGTCTGGCCAAAGCATGGATGCAGATGGGCCTTTGATGTGAACGCCGGAGGTCTTCGGATGCAGCTCTGTGGAGGTGGGTCATAGAGCCTCAAATTTGTTGAACGTATGGAAACCCTGCAGCAAGTTGGGGTTAACATGCCCATTGGCACACCTTCAGTAGCTTCAAGCTACCCCCTTTCAGACAGGTGTTCACTCCTCCAGTGCTTTCTGGATGTATGCCACTTTCTGTTGGCCTTGGGAGGGAGTTCCCACCTCGAGTATCAGAGTACTGCCACACACTGGGTTTGTTGGCCTGTATGGGAGAACAGGAGTCAGGGTCCTCCAGTGAAGCTTTTGAAGGGAAAGGTGTCAGCCAGAGAGGGTTATATTCCTGTGGTCAGTTCCTCTGCAGAAAGATAGTAAGGGCTTCAGGGGTATCAGACAACACTGGCACTCTGTTATGCATGAGATGCATAATCGCAGGGTATCTCAAAGAGAAAGCCAGGCCAATCCTGTTCATATTGAACCTGGACTCTGTGTAGGCCCTGGGGCAGTCAGACAAATCCTTGGAGAAATCTTTGAAAATGCTTATCTTGTTTGATCACCATGCTACCTGTTGTATTTCCCTCGCCTTTGTCAGTACTTTCTCCTTGTGTCTGAAATCCACAAATCTGATGATAATTGGCCAGGGCCTTTTCTGAGGTTTGGGCATAGAAGCAAGTGAGTGGTGTGCTCTTTCTATTTGGAGGGGCTGTGAGGGATCTAAGTTTAACATCTCCGCCAGCGCTAATTGCAGGAAACCTTCTGTGTTTCACCCTTCTACCCCTCTGGAAATCCCAGGATCCTGAGATTATTATGCCTGCCCTGATTCTCTAAGTCATCAATTTTGCCTCTCATAAGTTGCATAGAGTGCTGCTTCTCCTCTCTCAGTGCCTCATTGAGAGCCTGTATTTTCTACTTTGCCCCAGTGATCCATTACTCAGAATGGAGCATCCTAGCCTCCAGATTCTGCATCACTTGTGTGTTGTGATTTGTTGCCATTGTGACCTGGAACATTTAGGCTATTAGCTGGCTGAACATCACCTCCACGGAGGGCTGTTCCCATGTTTGCTGCTGCTGTGGGTTCACCATGCTGGCAGACTGGAGTGCTCCGCATAGTCTGCTGAGATGGAACCTTAGATTCCTTCTGTTTTTTATAGTGCAGCCAGGAAATAAAGCAGTTGTTTAAGTCTCTGGTATATGAAGCCCCGGTTTCTACATTTCTTTGTTGGATATATAGGTGCTGGGTAACGGATTCAGTCAGATAAATACCTAAAGGATGTCGAGCTGGTGACTAAGCTGCAATCTAGTTTAGCGCCCCTAGTGGCAGTCGTGGGAGCTCTTTCAGCAGGAATCCTGCCACATCTTTGTTTTCAGTGCCCTCCAGGAAGCCAGCAAATTCCCAATTGTTGTGCTGGCTTCTATTTTCTGCATCCTTGCCTCATGCCTAGTGTCTGTATCATCAATGTAGGAAATGTACATTTCCACATCCCAGACTTTAACCTGAAGAATATGGACTTTGTCTTCCAGGGTGACAGCTACAGACTTGAAGAGGTGATTTCCCTAAGGACTAGCTGGATAAGCCATTTGATATCCATTGCATTGATGGTTGTACCAGGGGTCCTGGATGCCTCAGCCATTTCCCACCAATGGAGGACTGCCACCGGAGGTGCAAAGAAAGAACACCGCCACTGAGGGAAATTTATAACTCTCCCATTAAACTTGTTACATTCCCAATTGGTACTACACTATAGGGTACTAGGGATAAAAAAAAACAGACAAGAATGAATTTCAAATGAGTAATTGTCTTGGTGGCTCAGAGCAGTAGAACTAGCATCCATAGTGGTCTTCAGCTTGCACATGTTCCAGGGTCCCTAAAAATGTAATCACTCACTATGAGCCCCTCTTCACAGCTGTCCTTCTTTAGGTACACTCCTCCCCACCATAATAGACTTGGCCGCTGGTGGGACCCTGACAGTAAGAGGTGCTCTCCCTAGACTGGGGGATTAGCATGCCTTACTTCCCTCAGGGGAAATGGTTCATAGTTGTTATCCCAAAGCCTCCTCTCCTGGAGTATAATTCTAAGGCTTCCCCTCCCATCACATTTCACCCCCTATTGTAAATTTGTTAGGGCTGCTGAGGAAGAGGAGCAGCTGTGCACAACCATGGCCCCCACTCTAACCTGCTCTCCTACTGCAGTGTTAAGTCTGTTCTGCATCCAGTTCAGAGAGGAGTGCCACAAGCCTGTGACAGACTGGACAACCTTTTCACTTCTACAATGTATCCCACAGGAATGAGGCTCCACAGGTCCTGCAGGTAACCGCCATCCCATTCCGTTACCTCTTTCTCTTCCTGCTGCCCATGTCTACTCTTTATCTCTTTTCTGAGATGTTCACAGTATGTTAGGATAGAACCAGTTACTGTACCACAGGTAGGGTTATGCCATTCTCTACCCAACATATGAACCACAATCCAATGTACCAGTCCCTACCACACTGTACCCCAAATAGGTTTTGGCTGGTTCCTGTAAAGTGATACTAGCCTGCTGACACAGCTTTCTGTCTATTACTTCCCGGATTAAAAGCCTGACAGAGTCTAATGTCTGCAGAGTTTGATGTACAAGTGTTTCTGTTTGTAGGTGTAAGGTTTAGAAGATCAACAGGTATTCATGGGTTGCACTTAATCTACATCTTTTTTAACTTATAAATAATGCAAGAGTTACGTATAGCCCTTTCATAGCTGTACATACAGACACTGCGTATTAATTATGGAGACCAATTCACAATAAAGACATTTGACAGTAGCTTGCCAGAGAAATCTCCATAGGCAGGACAAGGTGGCTTTAGAATTTTGATACAACATAAGTAAGTGTTGCACAATATTCAGAATTGCATCACATTCTGCATACCCTTTCAGGACCGTGTTGAAAATTTGTTCTCTTCCTCTCTAAACATTAAAATCTGTGAATGTTTTTATAAAACACTAACCAGAGAAAGGTATAGGCTTATCAGTTAAGTGTTTGAATTTCAGGTTGTTCACAATTGGTTGCTTTCTCAGACAAGTACTATACAGGATTCCCCCGATTCCACCAACCTGTCTGCCAGTCTGAAAGGAGCTCTCTACCTAAAGCAGGAAACTTCAGCTACCTTTTACTTTCAGACCATTCTTGCTTTCTCTTTTCAAACCTTCTATGTGTAACCCCCCCATCACCAATTTAGGGGCTTACCTATAGCCCATTTGCCTTTATTTTTGCAGGTGCCTCCTGTTTGCCTGCATAATTTGTTTTCTACCCTGAGTCCTTTCAGTATCCCTTGATGCCCCAGTCCAGCCCCAGTGTTAGTCCAGCCCTGTGGGCTCTAAAATTTAGACTTGTGATCCCTGGCACTGCAAAAGCATTGTGGTACTGCGGGGATTGCGCAGGTCCTGGCGGCGCCTTTGATCTTGTAACAGCTCACCTTGTGGTTGATGTGGAGAGTGTTTTGGTGGTCCTGGGGTCCCATCTGCCTAATCTATGAGGCAGTAGTGATCGGGACTCATGAATATTAATGAGCCTGAGCCCCAATCTATGAATATTCATAAGGCTGTTCCTGCCCTCAGGAAAGCTGTGTTTCAGTTGCTGCCAAAAAAGAAAAAGAAACTACTACAAACTAAATAAATGTGCCTACTGTAATGTTTTGGGGACAACTGTGTACAGGGGGCAGGTGTCAAATAAATGAATAACTCAACTCCTGGCTGCACCAGCTTAAAATTGGGACTCCAAGAGATATCCCGTCTGCTGCTGCAAGGCATCCTTAAACACTGGTAGCAGCGACAGGCCTGGGACTGAAACAAATTGTTTAATGTGGGCAGTGACAGCAAGCACACATTCAGGGCTACTGAACTGTGGGGCACTTGGGCAACTGTTCAATTTATTCTGGCTGCACCAGGACTTGGATTTGGGACTGTATCAAATCTGTTTAAAGGACTATTTGTTAAGCAACCATTACAAAGCAGCTACAGCCAATTGGAAAAGCTAGAATATTAAAGCCAGAACTTTTGAGACATCAGCCTAAGCTCATGGAAAATTACCTAGTGCTCAGGGGAAACTGCAGGGACCTAATTTCAAGTGCTAAAACAGCAAATCAACTGTGTATCAAGTGAGGTTCATGCTTAATTTATTTTCTTGATTGACCAGCCATTTGGAGGCCAAGCACCCTGTAGCCTCAGCCAATCAGGAGCCTCAAGACAGCCCTATAAGAGACTGTGTTTTCAGCATTTTGCCAGATTCAAGCAGGAACTCACCACAGGGGTGGGGGCTCAGGCCCCCAGTCATGCAACCGGGCCTGGTGATCAAGCTAATCCTCTCCAACCAGGAAGTGGATGTTTGCCTTCTTTATCAGTTAAAAGTTAAAGTAATTTACTTTATGTTGTACCTGCTAGTCTGGGGTTGCCAGAATGTCCCCCAGGTGCTAGCCCTCACTTCCACATCAGGGAAAGATGCGGACCTGCAACTTGATGATTTCAAGCCAGCTGTGAGAATGCTGATCATACCTCAGTTGTGAGAGGACTGAAGAATTCAGGAACCTTGATTGCAGAGATTCTACCATGAGGAGGTGAGTACTCTTGTACCCCCTGGTACAAGAATGAAAGAACTTGATTAATTGGAGCTGCCTATGCCCAAGTGACTGTGCTATGTGAGATCATTTTTTGGTTTGCACTCTGCATCTGCTGTGCCCAACCTTAGCACAGTGCAGGTGGACCTGACTTTTCTGGGGAGACCCAAGTGAGTCCAGAACATAGTACAGTCCAAGACACTTATAATGCCCACTGATAATGTAGGCAGTCAGTTATAATGGGCACTTTGTGTTTTCCATGGTCCATTGCATATGTTAGCAATGTTATTCCTTTCATTTAAAATGAATGTTATAAGCCTGCTATAACATCTGTTTAAAACGCTATTCCACACTCATTAACATGACCCCCCAAAAAATGAATAATTTAGTCTGTTAAACTTGTAATTGATCACCTGGTGTCACTAACAGTACTTAAGTGAAAATTGTATGGATGTACTAAAGTGCGATACAATGATCCATTTGTGCGTACCCTGCTGCTGTCGCTTTCCACAATGGCAAGTGCAGGCTTTAATGTTGACTGAGAAGGTGGAACTGCTTCAAAAAATTGACAGCCTCCCCAAAATGAGTCAGCGTGACCTCACTCAGCACTTACAAATGGCAAAGTTGACTATTGCTGACTTACTTCATCAGTGGGATGACATTTTCAAACAGTGGCACTCAAACAGTAATCCCAACCGTAAAAATAAGAGAGAGGATAAGGACAGGGAGGCGGAGAAAGCTCTCTTACATTTATTTGAGAATGCCAGGGGAAGGAATACCCTCATCAGTGGCCCTCTGCTTGCCATGGCACTGGGCAAGACCAAGTTTTCTGCTTCTGAGGGCTGGCTTGGATGATGGAAAGCCAGACACAACATTGGTTTCAGACTTACACATGGGGAGAAGCTAAGCACCGATGCAGCAGGTGCTGAGCAGTGGCTACATGATGTGCTTCCTGGGCTACTAGACAGATATGAAGCTAAAAATGTCTTGAGTGCAGATAAGACTGGGGTGTTTTTTCATTGTGTCAGAAACAGCACTTTAGCATTCAAGAGTGAATCAGTGCTGGGGCAAAAAAAAAGCTAAGGAGAGGACTTCTCTGCTGGTGTGCTGTAATATGGATGGCAGTGAGAAAAAAGATTTGTTAGTCATAGGAAAATCGCTTATTCCATGTTGCTTTCATAGGGTCCATTACCTACCAGTAATTTACAGGACAAATAAAACTGCCTGGATGATGGGTGAAATTTTCAGTGACTGTGTTAGAGCGTGGGACCACAGCCTTCACAGTCGCAAGATTGTGCTAATTTTGGACAATTTTTCTAGCCACCCTGCAATTCCTGGTCTCTGAAACATAAAATCGGTGTTCCTTCCACTGAACACTACATGTGTCATTCAGCCCCTGGACCAGGGGATAATCTATTCTTTAAAACAGCACTATGTACAATGCATGAGGGAGAGCTTTATCAAAGCACTTGACAACAGCTCTGACTTTACAGCAAGTGAGTGTGTAAAAAAATCACTTTGTTGGATGCGGTGTGGTTGCTGAAAAAGTTATGAGACCTTGTCATCCCCACCACTATTCAGGGATGGTTTTGGAAGCCTAAGTTGACAAACTTTAATCCCAAAGTTGAAGCCGAGAAGCAAGAAGGGAGGCAATATAGTGCAGTGGTTTAAAGCTCTGAGCTGCAAATCTGGAGACCTGGGTTTGAATCCACAGCCCCCACTTGCATACTGTATGGCCCTGAGCAAGTCACTTAACTTCCCTGTGCTCCCAGGTTGCACCTTTAAACAAGCTTTCAGCTTAGTGTATCTCTTCTGGTAAAACAATTGGGAAAAAATATAAAGATCCACCACCACCTCCAGGGCTTACTGAGACAGAGTTCTCTGAACAGTGTTACCTTGGTGACAAACAGCAGAAACAGTCACTGAATGATGTGGAGGAAGTTGTTTCATCGATGTGGCCCCAGTTAGCAGAGGAGAACCCTGAAGTGGATGGAGCAGATGAAGATTTGGAGGAAATTAAGGTTACACGCATGTACATGTGAGTTGCCCTGCAAATGTTCCGTTGTGCGATGGAGAAAAACGGCAATGTTGTGCCAAATCGGGATTTGCTGGTGTACACCAAAAAGATGTGGAAACCTTATTGCCAGAAGGAAGGGATGCAGAGAAAAATAACTGATTTTTTTTAATGTACCAGAGCAGGAGGAGGAGCCAGTGTCACTACAGGTCACACAGTGACGATACTAATCTTTTTTGTTTCTTCCCTTCCCCTATGACATAAGCAGTTTAATTTTTTTAAGTGCTTTCTTAAATAAAAATAAAGTTTCTTTCTGATAAATAAAGTTGTAAATAAACTGATAAATTGATACATTAAGTGCTCATTTGGATTATATCTGAAAAACAGAACAGTACAGTACTTTATGTAAATGTTGTATGCCGTGTGATCTGTTTGAAAACTACCAGATTTTTTTGGGGGGCGGGTTGTTTGGATATTCCAACCACTCTGCATAGCTGGCAGAGTGGTAGAGAATGTATACACCCACTATAAATGGCTTTAACTGTTTAGATGTGCTGATATGTCTGCTATGGAGCCTACAGGACTGGAAGGGGAGCACTCAGTACAGGGGCTCATCCTAACTTTGCCTGGGAGGTCCAGTGTTGTCTAATGAATTCAGTCAAGATGTCCAGTGGACATGCAACCTACAGCCATGTACCACAACCAGGACTGAGACCCTAAGTCTACTGATTTTGACTGTTGTAAACTGGAAAGGACTGTTCTATGAAAATATGACCCAGGCACCCACCCTGGCCCCTAGTTGAAGGTGCTATCCCTTCATTGAATGTACCAGATGTGTCCAAAATGTGAACGTATTGAATGTGAAAAACATACAGTATGAATGCATGGATGTTCAGAAATAATAATCGATTTCTCAACCGATACAATTGTCTGGTTTCCTCCTGACCTTCTTCAGCCTACAAATGCAGGGCAATCCCTATACCCCAAAGAGACTGAAAATAGATGTCTGCCTAATTGCTTCCAAGTTTAAGCATTCATTTTCTGCTAATCAAGCTGGCCAATGAACAGCAGCACCATCCACCAGGCCTGCAACCATCAAGGGACTCTGGTAACTGGGTACCCAGGTTTGAATGTGTGGGATTGCTGGGTCTCATGCTACATTTTGGAGAACTGGTACCAGTGTGGGCAAGTGTAATCTTTGTGTTCCATCTGATTTTATGCAGTTAGATAGCCAGGGTTCTGGGTATCTTATTGGTCTAATGTGATTGCTTTCTGATTAATAACCAGGTGTTCATCCAGCTAGAGGGTTTTCACCAGCGCCAAAACCAAACTAATTAGTTGTAAATATTGTAAATAATACTGATAGGACTAAATGACCTCTATTCCTTCTGTTTCCCCATTCCTAATCCCTGTGCCCCTAAATAAATATTGTTGTTGTTTTGCAAACATTGTTGACATGAGCATATCATTAAAGAGAGTCTTTAATTAAATGTAACATGTTTGATATGTGAGAAACTGTTTATTGGGTCATGTGTTTGGGTGGCTAAAGGTAATAGTGGCTGGTATGACATCCCAAGGGGTTGTACCAGGTAATAGCTAGCCCACTTTAAAGGTAAACTATGGATGGAGTCACTGTGCATTGTGACATCATGGAAAAGAGCCAGTTTTAATATAAGTTTGGGAACCCAGACCCCACAACCTACATCCTAGGTAGTAGGAGTCATAACCCCACTCAGCAGGTCAGGCCCTCTGCTCCCATAGTGCCAACCTCTGAGTGCAGTATTGTGAACAATTAACAGAACAGGGTAACCCTTCTGTCTGTTTTATGGGTCCAAATCACCTTTGGTCTCAAGTTCTGGAGGGATTCAAACTGTGAACCTTATGCTAGCATACCAAATGTACAGGCTCAGATAATTCTGCTCTTTGGGGAATGAAAGATATTGCTTACCTAAGGACACCTAACCAGGTATCCAAAATGAACCCCAAAAACTCTATGAAAGACCTTAGGAAAATTCTTACCTTTTCCCAGTTTGGTATTACCTTTAAGCTTATGACCAGTATCAACTTTAACCACATATACTTCACACGCAAAAGAAAGAATTTCAAAGGCACACCAGGTAGTATCTTTAAAATAAGAGGTTTGCTAAGAAAATGGATAAAAATATGTAAAATGTAAACACAGAACCATATATCACAAAGCATATAATCACTTAAAAGAAAATAAGGAAAAAGTGCAAACGAGCTCCTACCACAATACAATTTAGACTTTCCTATCTACTGTATTACCTTCTAAAACAGTACTTAAAGTAGATGTTGTTGTTTCAGAGTCCAACAGGAATTTGTCTAAGTGGAAATACAGAATACAGTTAAACTGTCTCTAAACCTGCCCCTTCCATAATGTCACCTAGCTCCTCCCTTTAAAATATAAAAATTAATACACAAAGCATGTCCCATCACTCAGGGGGTATATTAAATAAGGTGACATCAGCAAAAACTTGTTTCATCAATGACTTCTTTGATCTTGAGTGGTTTTCTGCTCCTCTTTGATCTTTGAGCAGATCCTGTTTCCACACTTCAAAGGCAGGAGGTCATAAATTGCAACTCCTCTGAAATTTCATAAAAGTTTATGATCCCTCCTTGCAGCTGGTAAGTTACAATTAAGTCAGATAAACAGAAGACCCTTAATTATGTCTCTCTAGTCTTTAATTATCTCCTGGGTTTCAGGTTAACATATATCCTAAACAAGGTTATAAAATATGAGTTCTTAGAAGTTAAACACTTCACAGAGATCTTCTGTTTAACATATCCTCTCCTTTGAACTGAAACCAGAGGGAGGGGGGTTATCCCAGGAGCACAGGATGTCTCCTGGGAGACACTCAGTAAAGCATTTTTATATTACAAAATCATAGAACAATCAGAACCAGCTGTCTAAGTGTCACAGTAGGCAGGGGTAGTAACTCTAGGAATAATGCCACCCAGGGGTTACATATGCATTTTGCTTTGTCTTGCCTATGTGCAAAAAACCTCAGAATTAAAGTCAAAGATTTTTAGGTTTGGGGGAGAAATTGTTATTAACAAGCATTTGTCAATGCCAAAGGTTCTCATTTGGTGTTGTTGATGTACATGCCTCACATATTTTTCTGTGTATATTTCTCTGCCTTGCATTTTAAGGCATCACTGTCAACACAAATTTCTTATGTTCTTCCAGCACTGGTTTACTTCATTAGACACCTGTCAATCTGTACAGGGTGTGTGTTAGGGTTGGAAACCCTAATGCCCTGGGCATTTGTTGATATTTTTTTTACTCTATTTTTATCCTCCCAATCTCTCCACACTGACCCCTCTCTTCAGGGTCTCAATGTAGCCTCCCTCAGAGCCCCTCTGGGACTATCCGCACACATAGGTGCCCCACTCCATAAACCCTACATACTGGGTTACTCCCTAGTGGGGTGGAAGAGCCACTCCCTTAGCTCCCCTTTACTTTGATGAGGAGCATGCACCCTGCACAAATGTACCAGAGCCCTCTGAGTGCTGTCCCCCGAGACCCATCTACTGGCACCAGTGGGAGTTTTTCTGCCTTTCTTTTTTCTCTGCCCATAGACATCAGCATGCAATGAGGGCCAATGAGCCAGGAGATGTACTGAGATGTGTCTCCTGCTCCAGCCCTCTTGCTGACATCTGATCCTATCCCATGCCGCTTCCCCCTATACTGCACCAACCACTCAAGCTCCCCCAGATGGTGGTATTGTGGTGGGAGCTTGCAGATCCCCCTCCAGAGAAGGAGAGTAGCCATTGGGTGCTCCATCCTTCTCCACCCCTGCTGACCCCAGTGGCCCATGCTGGTTCCCAAACATGGGTAACTGGCATGGAGCGAGGTAAGGCGTCCAGCACCTCAGCCCTCAGCAACACCAGGCCGGCCGTTTGTTGATATTTTTGCTCCAAATTTTAATCATGATCTTTTTGGGACCCCACCTGATGAACGGTGGCAGTATAATTTCATTACTCCTTCCCAAAATGTGATTTCGCACAGTCAGTGTGCCATTCGGCACCACGGGTGTGAAGACACATTTCTGGCAGGATGAGAAAAATGGCAGCTGTACTGTTCATGAGGAAGTGTGAAGAAATGACAATGTTGAAAATCTGGGGTGAAGGTATAAAAAAGCGGCAAAGTTACGAGTGTACGTAGAAACTGTTGAATGCATGCTCGTAACATAGTCATTTTTTGGAATGTTTTCACCAAATTTTCAATGTGTCCTTTTTGGAACCTCTCCTCATGAACAGTTGCACTGGAATTTTGTTGATTTGTCCCAAAAGTTGATTTCACACAGCAACCATGCCTTTCTGTGCCACAGGTGCAAAAACACATTTTGGGAAGAATGCAAAGAATGACAGCTGTACTGTTCATAAGAGGGTGTGAAAAAATGGCAATGTTGGAAATTTGGAGTGCAAATCTTAAAAATTGATGACATTATGAGCGTGTGTAGAAACTGTGCAATGGACACTCATAGCGCAGTCATTTTTGGGAGTTTGTTCACCAAATTTCCAACAAGGGCTTTTTGGAACCCCACCTCATGAACAATGGCACTGTTATTTTGTTACTTGGTCCCAAAAGGTGATTCTATGCAGTGACCACAAAATCACATTTCAGGATGGAGAAATTAAATGACAATGACTGTGTTCATGAGGTGGGGTCTCAAGAATCCCCTGTTGAAAATTTGGGACCAAAACTCAAAAAAGTGGCTGAGATATCAACCTATGTTGAACCCCCCCACACACTGAATGTCATTATGGGGCTAACCGTGATTTTCTTAAGTTTCTGGTTGCCTTTTGAAGAGCTCAGACATGTTCCCAATCCACAGAAGATCCCTACTCCTGACCTCTGGAGGTAAGTATGGGTGAGGGGGTGCAGGGAGGTGTGATGTGCAGAGGGAGGGTGCAGGTTAGGGAATGGGGGCCAGCCAGAACGACGAGAGACCATTCTCTTTTTTTCAGTTTTTTAAAAAAAAATACATCATGAGAATGTTTACTTTTTTTACATGTAAACTATTCA
The DNA here is from genome assembly GCA_016271365.2 of Neoceratodus forsteri. Taxonomy (NCBI): domain Eukaryota; kingdom Metazoa; phylum Chordata; order Ceratodontiformes; family Ceratodontidae; genus Neoceratodus; species Neoceratodus forsteri. The sequence goes on from CM057450.1 coordinate 876,020,805, forward strand.
TAACATGGATTTCGGCACACTGGGACAGGCTTCTAGTGTGCTAGAGAACTGGGGGGATGCATGCTGACACGGGGATTGAGAACCCTGATGTCAGCAGGTGGGGGGATTAAATGAAAAGATGTAGTGGGACCGTTTTCTTTTTTACAGGTAAACTATTCATAACATAGATTTTGTATCTGGAACCTCTCATATGTGGACTGACAAACTGTCAAAGGATCCAAGGTATTACCATCCAAGGTCATGACATTAAGGTTTTGGCCTACATGGATGACCTTCTCCTTAACTATCCCACCCAGCTACATCCATTCCACCTATGCTGGAGATTACTGAAGACTTTAGCAAAGTATCCAATTACAAGTTAAATATTTAAGACAGTTTTATTTCTCCTTAACCACAAGCTTTTGAGACAGGCAATCTCAGTTCCGGGGCTCTCCTGAAAATCTGACTCCTTGAGGTATCTCAGGATTGAACTCATGAGAAACCTGACCCATCTCCAAAAGTTGAATTTAGATTCCCTTATTCACATGTTTAGTCAGTGTTTGAGAAGGTGGTCCCTTCTACCAATATCCCTTTGCGGTAGAATTAACCTGATTAAGATGAATGTTTTTCCCAGTTTCTTCAACCCACTCAACCGACTAAACATTTGACTTCCTCTTTCCCAGTTCAGAAAAGTCTGCAGTCTTATTACAGACTTCATCTGGGCGGACAAAAGGCCAAGGATGGCATTTCATAAATTGGCTGTTCCGAAGGCTAAAGGTTGTTTATGTCTTACACATATTGGCCTCTATTACTGGGCTAGCCATGCCAGCAAATATTTCAGGTGGATAACCTCTGAAGAGCTTCAGTCTTCTCTCCCTTTCATGCCCATCTGTCTCAAAATAGAACTAGCTCAAATTAGATCTCACGACCTCTCTCCTCCTGCACTTTTATATACAAAATTCAAATCTCTCCCATCATAACTATGGGCTTCTCCCATAGCTTCCTCTATAAGGGTTCATTCCCAACTTTGTCCTTTTCTATAGTATAATCACACTCAGGATTTGGCTCAAATCTTATAGGGTAACCCTAATATTATGATAAAAGGTAAAGTACTCTCATCTCGGTGGCTCCCTCAGCTAGGGGACTGTCCACTTACACATTTTGTAAAATAGGACAGGAAGTGACTTTCTTCACCTGAAATTATGAGTAAATTTAATATTCCAAATTCTAATATCTTCAAGGTTTTCCAACTGTGCCATCTCTTGATAAAAGTTACTGGGACTGTTCCCCCACAGCCTTCAAGATTATCTTTCCACACGGAACTGTGCCCCCAAGCGGGTTTTCCACCAGCGGTCTCCAAAATGCATGGGATTTTATATGACTGGAATTATCCAGAATGTTTTGGTCCATCTACTTTTTAGTCTTCCCAGATCTGACCATAAAGTGGCCTGTTTTGTGGCATAACTGTCACAAGTTTGTTATTCACATATTGCATAATTTATATTACTCACCACAAAAGTTAGCCAAATTTGGTGTTGCCACTTCCTCTACTTGCACACAGTGTATGCAGGAGAAGGGTGCTTTGCTTCACATTTTTTGGTCCTGTCCTAAAGTGTCCCCTTTATGTGCTCTTATTAAGTATAGGATGGACCCCCTTCTAGGCCTGAATGAGTTATTTACTACAGAGGAGTGCCTGCTGGGTGATTTCTCTGGGATTTCAGTTCTTTCTTATAAATATTACATGGCCTTAATTTCGATGTCATTCAAAAAGCTGGTACAGTACTGAGACATTGGAAAGACAGCGAGGTAATTTCCTGCACCGAATGGCTACATGAGTTACTGGCAAATCTTAGAACAGAAAGGGCAATAGCAAGCCTTCACAACAGGTCCAAGAGATTCAATAAAATTTTGGGCCCCTTACAATCTCTTTATTCTCTACCTGTTTGAACGGTACCTTAACCACAGTCAAAGGTGTATAAAAAAATCTACTCTGTGCTGTGCATTTCAGGTTGGAGGGGAAGGGGGAGGAGGAGGGAGAAGGGATGGAGAGAGGGAGAGAGGATAGATCTCCCAGATTATTCTGAATATGTCTTGTATCTCATGTAAGATGTGGATTTGTTCTCTGTATTGCTAAACATTTAATAAACTTTGAATTGAAAAAAAAAATAACACAGATTTTGGCAGACTGGGCTGGGCTCCCAGTGTGCCAGAGTACTGGGGGGAGATACATGCTGACATGGGGACTGAGAACCCCGATGTCAGCAGGTGGGGGGGATCCACTAGTGCGATCGCGCTTAGAGTAAAAGTGCCTTTGGGCACTGAATACTCCCAGCCTGTACAAAGCTTAGGATGTGGCCTACTCAGCATGGGTGGGAGAAAATAGGCAAAGGGAGGCAGCAGGACATGGAGGAGGCAGGTGAGGAAAGCACCTCCTCCTCCTACCTTCCAGGAAGGGACCTGCAGGGTGGCAGGGGGACAGAGACATTAGCCAGGCTGATCCTGATGCAAACAGCTGTTTGCTGCATAATGACCTACAGATGAAAGGAGAAAGCAGCCACAGGATTGGTGTGTTTTTTTCTTTTTAAGTGCAGACTGCTTCAGGCAAAACAGCATTAGGACCAGCCTGACTGATGATTGGTGTGATATTGTTGAGCCCCTTGCAGAGCACTCTACATTGAACAGACAGTGCCACACCCCTCAAATGTCACTATCCCAAGGGGTTCACAGCGCATGTGCAAACTCAAAAAAGATACATCAATCACGATGGAGGGCGAACAAACTGACAAACCTAAACAGCAAATTAAGCAGGAGAACAGAATGGCATGTGACTCCCCAGACTTGGTATGGAGTACATTTAAATGGCTTGTAAAGCAGATTGTATAAATAGATGTACAGTACCTGTTACTGAAAAAAAGAGAAGAGATTAAGTACTGCACATTATTCAGAATTGCATCACATTTGTAAATAAACAGTCATGTTCTTTAATTTAAAAATGCAGATATGAAGTTGCAGACCATTTTGGTGATGGCTGTAGCAGACCTAGTGACTGAAGCACCAATTTTCAGGTCCCAGAATGTTTCACTGACCCTAAAATGCCACACCTTGTTATCCAAGCACAGATCACTGTCTCCAGATGAAATGGGAGGCTTTAATGAGCTCAGGGGTTCATATGTAAGTGCAGTATGTTGAGCAAAAGTCTCTCTCTGTCTCTTTCTCTCTCTCTCTTAAACACACACACTTACACATCAGTCTAAAGCTACTATACTTTCTGATAACTTGGTATCTGAAATTTTCTTTAGTGATGTCAGTAAAATAAAAATGATGCTGTCACCAGCTGACATTCATGATGAGCAAATACAAGTATTTTCCCTTCATAGGAGAGGACGCACTCAGAAGCAATATGCAAAGGACACATTTTAGAATCATCTCTGAATTCAAATGCAGTGGGTAAGGTCAGTGTGATGCTGGGATGCACTGGAAGAGGTATCTCCAGCAGGAAGAAAGAGGTGGTGTTGACACTGTATTGCTCACTAGTTAAACCCCACCTGGAGTATAGTGTCCAGTTCTGGAGGCTGCACCTCAGAAAGGACATAGAGTGGAGGTAATCCACAGTAGGGCATGTAAAATGGGTCAGGGTTTGCACAAAACACCTCATAAGACTGAAAGATCTCAACATGTAAACCCAAGAGGAGAGGAGAGCAAGAGGGGAGAAGATAGAGACCTGCAAGTATTTCATATGAGAGAACAGGGTGTAGAAGATTGTTGAATGAAGAGGAGCCAAGGGACCAGAGGGCATGTGAAGAAGTTGGAGGGGGGAAAGATTAAGATGCTGTGAGAAAGTACTACTTCACTGAAAGAGTGATAGATGCCTGGAATACACTTTCAGTGGAAGTGTTGGAGGGGAAAATAGTAGTGGACTTCAAGCATGCATAGAATACACATATGGGAATATTAGTAAATAGGCAGGGAGGAGGGAGAGTCTCTGAAGACCAGTTACGTTCTGCAGGGGACAGCTAGGCATGGACCTTCTGGGCAGACTAAGTGGGCCAAGCAATCATTTTCTGCTGGCAAATCCTATGTTTCTATCTAACAAAAAACATTTTAGGTAAGAATAACCCCCTTGCCAATTCAGGGAGTTACCAATTGATTCCTGTTTGGGTATCAGGAGGAGGTGTTCATGTGCTACCAGGCTGGCCAGAGGGAGGGGTCTGAGCAGTGCGAGGGTTTACGTAGTGCCAGCTGGTGCATGGGGGAGAGACCATGAGAGAGAGAGTGAGGAGAGAGATAGTCATCAAGAGGTTCATTCATGAAGCTACCTCCTAGACCCTACAGGGAGGTCTCAAGTCAGGGCCGAGTAGGCCCATGGCTGTGATGGAGAGATTGCCCCCAGACCCCAGCAATCATCCTAGCCCCACGTTCCATCAGTGGGGTCATGAAGGATGGTTCCTTTGCAGCAGGAAGTTGGAGAGTAGCCTGACAGGAGCCCATAGGCTCCGCTTGGTAAAATGATGAAGGGGTAGCTGCCATGAAGTGGTGAGAGGCCAAGGTGGGCAGTGAGGTCTCTGGAGATGCTGTATGGCAGAGCAGCCCTTTTCCACCCATGTCCACCCAGGAGTGAAAGCGCTGCTTTGGGGAAAGAAAAACAAGGACTGTGCCCAGGTAACATCAGTGCTCCGAGGGTGATAAGAAACTGACTTAGGTATGAGTTTGCCCATGCTCCCACTGGTGGGGATAGATTAAAAATTAAAAATGCCTGCCTGTAAGAGCACTGCTGAGTACTGACAGAATTTGGAGTCCATTTTGGCATGCTAAAGAGAAAAGCATGAATTGAGAGAATCCTGGTTCAGGGAGCCAGGTCCCACAAGTACAGGTGCCATGCCCATCTGCTGTAGTCAGTGAGGAAATGTGCTAAAATATATTGTAAATAATCTGGTCATCTTCATGGAGCCAATGTGTGGTTTGAGCCTTTGATTGCTAACTTTCAAATGAATAAATGGTGTCTGTTGCAACCGAGTTACTGTTTGGGGCCGAATCATTGCTGCCAAGTTAAAAGACTGTTGCTGTGTGTTTTTCTAACAAATGTTTGCCTCAATTTCAAGCCAATCTAGAGTCCATCCAGTTCTGAAAGGGAGGAACAGATATCATCAGAGGCGCCTCGACAGAGCTCACGCCGTCACCAGTATGAATCCTAATTTCGACAGTTTTAGAAGGTACTATGGCTCACATCCTGCATTTAAGTTGTTTTACTGCCCTAGTCTGTGTGCTTCTCCCCCCTTCTCAGAGTCAGTGCAACATCCAAACACCTAGACGGGAGGGAAGGGGGTTACTGCGGGAAGTATCACCTCTGAGACTGGGAGTAATTGCTGCCTGCCTGTAGATAGAATTGTTCAGAAATGTAAAACCCCCGGGGCAGGAGCAAAGAAACATTACAGTAAGCAGGCATGGGGGACCCGAGGAGGGGTTACAAAAGGATGGTGGTGAGTGGGAATGTACAGGACAATAACTTTCTAAACTGAACTGGAGGAAATTGATGTCTGCATGGAGAGGGATGTCTTGATATAACCCAAATTCTATCTTGATACATTGATTTGTTTCTGGGCAAATTCATTTATTATGCGGGTTCCACTACATTTTAGCACCTCAATACAGTTCCAGCCACATGCAATGCATGAGCTTCTGGAAGGATGCAATGCATATTAAACTCTTTCCTTGAGATCTGTGAGTAAATCTTTAAAAATACTGACATATGTAGGGTATGCACAATTGCCTGACTCAAAATATGCCATTTATCTCCAAGCATGGGGGGGCACCATAACTCAGGAGTGGAAGCCACCAGTGCGTTATGAATATCTTGCCCCCTCATATGTGGAAATAAATTGTATATGCTGTGTAATGCCATAGTGTACTGGTTTTATACAACATCAGTTTAACAGTTATATTTTTTTTAATTACCATTTTCTGTGAAGATTGTACAGCTTTTCTGGGATGGTAACTGTTGGCTTCATTGCAGCACAGGCCTATTATCATGCAATCAGCATTGTGACAGCTGCTCTCTAATTGGTTCTGTTCTGTGCAAAGGTCAAGGAAAGGGATTATGATATATCTAACCTCTAAATAAATGTTTATCTGAAGGTTAGAAAGTGTGATAAAAAATGTATCTTGGAAAATGTATTTCACTTGTATGAGCAGGTTTCAATCACAGCAGGTATCATGCCTCTCAATCTAGTGCCTCAAACATGAGGGTCAAAATCAGGGACACAAGAAAAAATCAGGGACACATCTTGAAAATACTATGATATCAGTTCATGAAGCTGTTCCAATCAGAGCTTTAGTGATAAAAGCATTTTCTGATGGAGAACTAGACTGTAAAACTATTTTCTGGTATGATTTTATATTTCAGATCTCTACTATTCAGTGGCACAAATGCCAAATTTAGGAGGGACAGAGGATATCTGTAATGCAAAATCAGGGACACAGGGAGAGGTATGGCTAGGAAGTGATGAGGGAAGAGAGCTTGGGACACTCTGGGTGGTACTGAACTCCTGGATGATATAAATCTAATGAATTTATATCAGCCTTCATATGGTTTACAATTACATTCTAAGTTATGCAATTGAAATGTATTGCACATCATCTCCTATTGAATGCCATCTCAATTAACTATCAAAGCAGATAATACCAAATGCGAATAGTAGGTAGGTTCTAATAACAGATTTAAATATGCACATCTGTCTAATCATATGAATCTTTAAATGCTGAAATTGAATTCGGCTGAAATTGAATTCGACTAATCAATTGGGCTGGCAGTATAGCCTAGAGGTTAGAGGAATGAGCTGTGAACAAGCTTGATACATCCAGCACCAGACCTGAGTCTGATTCTCACAACCTCCACTTGCATACTGTATGACTCTGAGCAAGTCACATAACTGCCCAGTGCTCCCAGATCGCCTCTGAAAACAGGGACTTGTGCCTAGTGTGCCTTACCCGGTTACCAAAGACTAAAAAAAAAAAAAAAAAAAAAATCAAACACTATAAAACAAACCTCTATCTGGCGAGTACTTAAACTTCCATCTGACTAGTATTGAAGCAGTACTACAAGAAAATAATGTATAATACAGAGGAGCCAGACATGATGCAAGGCGATAACTTGCAGTGACTTGTCACAAAATATTGAATGACAAAAAGACTTAATTGTCATGAATTAAACTGTTCCCTGCAGTATACTGTAGCATTTTGTGACATACTGCAGCATTACTGCATTGCATCCGGGCTGGTACCACTGTATATTGTATGCGTATTGGTACAGTACTTGTTTCATAATGGTCTCTCATGCTGGTTGGGTGAGAGGACGGCAAAGCAAAACTGTGCAGTTCTGTCTGCCCAGCCAGTGTGAAAGACCCTTGTGAAATAGTAAGAAACACACATTACTGTAACCATAATCATATTATATGGCAGTGGATCACCATAATATGATAGTGAGCTGCATATAAATCATTTTTAATTACTGGTCCTCGTTTTTTATGTCTGGACTACCAAACTTTTAAATCACGTTACAACTACCCGGTTGATATTTTGCATTACAACCAGGTGGTTGTGATTAGTACCTGTCAATCAAGCTCCACTACAGAAAGCTCACTGGTGCTTAGTTTGTTTCTGGGCAGGCCAAACACTTCAGCCAATATGGCGGCTCCGTTACCGAGCGCCCGCACTCATCCTTTGCCTCATGCTGTCATGACAGGTAACTCTTAAGATTTTAAATATTTATCTTGTTGATCCTGCCTTCACAATATGAAAATGTATTTGGTTTATCCTGCCATTCAAACCCTATGAGCATGGCTTCCACACACAGTGACTGCACTGCCAACAGACCATGGCCGACTAGCTATTTAACTAATTACAGTCTGCACTGTAATTTTTTGTAAAAAAGTAAAGAAAATACAACTAAATTCTTGTACTGGAAAGGGACACACAGGCAGTGTGTGTGTGTGTGTGTGTGTGTGTGTGTGTGTCTCTGACAGAAGTGCTGCACTAACTTGCTCAAGTGCGTCGAAGGAAAAAAAATGATGACCAGTAATTAAATGAAATAAAACATAGGCGGGTGGGTGGGTGTGTGTGACCAGAATTTTGCACATACCCTTGATGTGGGATGCTTTTATGTAACATTCCATATCAAGCAATCAATCAATCAAAATCTTTATTTATCCAGGTGAACATCGTTGAGCAAAGCTCTTTTACAACATGAACCTCTTTAAGGCCGGAAATAGAGTTACATACAACAGTGACAATATATCATTAAGGCAACAAATAAATACAGAACTCATTTACAGGATGAGCCTGGTTAATATTGGTACACAACAGATTTATATACAACAGTGACAGTGCATCATATGACACAAATAATACAAGGTAGGTGCTCAATGCAGCGGCAGAATAAAACTGAAGGGAATAGTGAGGGTGGGGAGCTGGGAGGGCATGGTGGGTACGGGAGAACATAAGAGAGGGAGGTAGAGGACCTGAGCTGGAAAACAGGTAGCTAGTGTGCAGTTGCAACCTAGTTGGACAGAGAGAGATTAAAGGGTTTGCTCACAATATGAGATGGATCCATAGGGCCAGCAGTACTCTAGTCTGCACTGAAGGCAGCTGAGTGCTGGGTGCCTAGAACTCAGAATAGGTTATGGAGCGAGGGAAATAGTTACAGTGTTCCCTCACAGTTCGGGCAAATAAGGTCTTGAAGGAATCCAAGCTGATGGGTATGCTCAATTTCAGAGATTTTTGCAATTTATTCCATAAGGTGGCAGTACAAAGCTAAATGCTGCTCTACCAAAGTGTGAAGAGACCTTGGAAATACAAAGTGCAAAAATTGAGGTACTTCTTAAGGCATAGGTTCCTAGCGTGCTTAGCGGGAGACAGTCAAAGATATATTGGGGAAGCTTTTTTGTGACAGCTCTAAGAGTCCAAAACGCCGCATTTCTATTTCTTCTAAACATAGGGAGGACCACCCTATGACAACATACAGCAAGAAGTGGTGGGTAGAAAGAGGAATACCTGTTATAAATCTGATAGCTCTGTGATAAAGTGTGTCCAGTTTAGCAAGGGAAGCTTTTGGGCACTGACTGTATAAGAAGTCTGCATAGTCAACCAGTGAAAGGAATGTTGATTGGACAAGACGCTTTTTAGCATCTGCAGTCAAGAACTGGTTAATCCAAAAGAAGAGGCCCAGCTTCTGCCTTAGTTTCTTAAGCAAGTCCTCAATATGTTCCGAAAATGAAAGATTTTGGTCCAGCCACACTCCCAGGTATTTGAATTTTGTGACGAACTCCAGGTTTTTTCCAAGGACAGTAGTGATGTGAGGTAACGCTCCAGTACTAACCAGGTTCACAGCATGACTGTAGGGTGAGAAAAGCATCATTTTTATATTTTTGGCATTTAACAGGAGTTTTTGGAAGAGAAACTGATTCTGAAGGCAGTTGAATTCCTCCTGGAGGTCTGCACAGGCAGCTTCAGGAGTCAGGTGACTAAGGTACAGAACCATGTCATCTGCGAACGGGTGTATATTTGCCTTGGATATGCTATCATCAATATTATTAATATAGATGGCAAATAGTAGAGGGCCAAGTATTGACCCCTGCTGCACTCCCCCCTGGAGAGGTTTAAGTAGGGAGAGCTCACCCTCAGCCTTAATTTGCTGGAACCATCCTAAGAGGTAATCAGTGAACCAATGCAGTGATACTGTGTCCAGAAACATGCTCCTCAATGATGAGAGAACAGGCTGTGATCCACAGTGTCAAAAGCCTTGCTTAGGTCTAAGACTATGGCACAGATGACATTTTTACTATCCAAATCATGGTATCAATCATTGGTCACTTTAGCAAGTGCCAAAATAGTACTATGTCTTGTTCTAAAACCAGATTGCAAGGGATTTAAGAGTTTTTTTGATTCTAGATAATTCCTGAGCTGGGTACTCAATATTTTTTCTATAAGTTTTGATAGAACTGGCAAGAGAGATATCAGTCTGTAATTGTTCAGATCACAAGGGTCTCCTGACTTGAATAAAGGAATGACATGCAAAATTTTCCATATTGAAGGAATAAGCCCTTGCGACAAAGATAGATTAAAAAGGTGAGTGATTGGCACAGCTAGAACATGATATGCAATCTTAATGAAGTAGGGATCTAGTGAATCAGCACCAGCACTTTTCTTTGAGTCCAGCTGAAGTAGGAGGTCTTTGACCTCTTTCATAGATACAGGTTGGAAGGAGAAATCAGGAGCGGGGACATCAGAGTCATCGTCTTGTACTCCTAATTGACAGCATGCCAAGTATGCAGGAGAGTTATCAAATGCAAGACCAGCCGTAGCAAAATGATTGTTAAAGGAGTGAAGGATCCCCCTTTTCTCACATATAGTAGCATCCCCTGAGATGATTTTTGTAGGTAGGGAGTTGCCAGATGTGTGCCCTGACATTTCCTTAATAGTACTTCAGAATTTAGAGGGGTATTTTGCAGCGGAGTCCAGTTCATTATGGTAGAAAACAGCCTTCACTTATCTGATCATTTTTGTACATATGTTCCATGCCTTCCTGAACTGGCACCAGTCTGCATCCAACTTGGTTCTGTGATCCTTTTTTCAGAGTTTGTCTCTTGATAGCAATGCAGCCTTCAGTTCAGCCGAAAACCAATGACAAGCTTTGTTCCTTACACGAATTATTACCACCGGGTATGTCTGTTTAGTGCCCTAACCAGAATTTCATGAAGTATATCATGTGCTAAATTTACCATGTTGGCTAAGAAGAAGTCTTGCCAGAGTAAAGTGTGTTTCAGGTCATTGATGCATGCAAGTTGGTCGAAATTCTTCCGCGACCTTTTTGTGTTAAATTTACCTGATGGTACTGTGTTATGAACTGATCTAATACCAGCAATGAAACAATGGTCGCTGACATCAGAGAGAAGAAAGTGCCAGAATGAGAGAATAGGTGGGGCTTATTAACTAGAATGGCATCTAAAAGGGTACTATTATTTGGATCCTTTAAATTCGTGCATGTAGGCTCACTAATTATTTGTGTCATCCCATGAGAGTCACAGAAGGTTTTCAGCGGAGTCGAAATCTTAGATAGCCAGTCGAGGTTGAAGTCCCCTAAAATAATTGTTTTGAAGTTACCTTTCTCTAGTAAACAGCCAAGATAACTTAGGATAAGGAGCTGCAGCCCAGCTGAAGGTGGTCTATAACAACCTATTACACGGAGCACAAGGGAATTGGCAAGCTCAATCTTAATGGTCAAACATTCAAATTTGTTTTTGACAGTAGCTGAGTCAAAGCAGGATGCAGAGTACTTATCCTTGATGTAGATTGCCACACCTCCTCCTCCTCTAGTCAATCTATCTGCTCTGAAGAGAGTATAAGAAGGGATGTTGATCTCACTATCAATGGTAGCTGGCCTAAGCCAAGATTCAGAGACCACCAATACGTCTGGCAAGATATGGCTAATCCATGCTTGGATCAAGGTAAACTTTTTCATGAGGCTGCAGACATTAACATGCCAGAAGCTCATTCCTTTCAACTTTGTAGTATCGGAGGAAGATAACAGGGCTGCAGGAGGACCAGGATTCAACTCAACGTTACCGGAGCATACTAGAAGAAGTACGAGTATCCTGTAAAGGGTAGCAATAGTTAGTCTGAGTGTTTTAGCTATGGTTTGGCTGTGTGTTTTGCCAATAACTGAATGCCAGATGTTTTCCTTAGGGGTGTACTGACCCAAGGCTAGGGAGACCAGTACTCTGGCAGAGAATTGCAGGGAAAAACAGGTGCCAAGGTGCTTAGGAGGGATAGCTCGAAAGGACTGTTTGATACAGGTACAGCCCCATGGAATACCCTAGTGGTGAGCTGGAAGATGAGGAAGCAGAATCATACAAAGATATCTGTAGCTAGACTTATTCAGCAGTAGGCATTCAGGAGTGAGCCCATGATCGGCAAGTAGTGGAGGGAGTTTGAGCCCATAGAGCATCCCCGGTATGAGGGAAAGGATAAACAATATGAAGAGTGCAGAAATTCCCTGCATGATTAGGCTTACAGCAACACTCAGACTCTGGGAATGCCCAGGACATTTGCTAACAAAAAGATCCTGTCAGCTAGAGACCTAAGACACTGTCAGGTATAAACCTATAACAGGCGGCCCACAAGGGGTTTCAGATTTCAGCAGTAGAAGGGATCCCCTGGCTCAGAGAATGATTAGCAGTATCAGCACTTGTGGAAAACTGATATTCAGAACTAGTGGAAAAGTATTAGTCAGAACTGAGGGGAGGAGCAAGGGTTTGTCAGGGTTGGGTGGCAGCGAACGCAAGGGGCGTTCCTCAGAAAAAGGGCAGGAAGAGTGGGTAGAGGATTGCAACCTACATGTGTTGTTGCCCTCTAGTGGCTTTACAGTATAATTTGCAAATGGAAAAGTAGACAGGGTGTTAAATGGGGGCATGTATCCAACCTGAAATGTTTAGTGCCAGGTCATTAGGGGCAGGTCTAGTAGCCAGACAGATTAGAAATGCAGAAAAAAAAAGACTTAAACTTTAAAAGAAAAGTTCAAAAATTATCATCAGCAATCTAATACGCAATGTAACCACTGTACAACTTGAAATTGGTTCTGAAAATCAACTCTCAACCATACCTCAGGTGTGTGTAAAATTCTGGTTACACACACACACACACACACTCACTCACACACATGTATTATGCTATATTTTTTCCCAAGATTTTAAATATTTTATTTTCAGGCTCCCTGTGTTCCCATGGTTTGGCTGACATCAGACGCCGTGGATGTGCACAATCCTGTAGAATCCATTATAGCCTGGTGCAGTGGTGTGGAGGTCATAGGATTAACTTGGTGGCATTGTAGGAAAGTTAGTAAGTAAGTACACCGTAAGTACAGTGCTCCCTCTCTATAAGGAACTCCTCTAATACAAACATCCTCTTATAGTGAGCACCTCAACTGGCTGCAGAGGTGTTCTCCACTAGAAAGGGAGCACTGTAAATGTTTATTTGCTTAATGCCCATTCTCCCAGAGGCTCAGAGTGCAGTACAGTAAAATAACATCTTAAAATAAAAATCAAAGAAACGCATAATAAATAAAACAATCCAACAGAAACATGTGCAAAAGGTACAGTTTGATAAAACAATTACAGCATTATGCCTGACAATATCAGTTCAGGCGCTATCATAATAAAGCTAAAAGCTTCCTGAAGGGCCTCCCCTGAGAGGACCTCCTGAACAGATCAAGGGGAGTCTGTTCCTCAGGGCAAGTCCCATGATCACAAATGCTTGGTCACCGGACATTTTAAGTCTAGCCCTGAAAAAGGCTAGACGGCCCACCTTGGAGGAGTGGAGGGGCAGGAGGTCTGATAATGGGTAAGAAGGGCATTCAGGTAACTAGGACTCAGTTCATATAGAAACATAGAGACATAGACTTTGACAGCAGATAAGGACCACTTGGCCCACCTAGTCTGCCCATTTCCCTACCTACTGGATAAGCTGCAGATCCTAGTTAACCAACAGCCTATTTCTTCCTAACCCCCCCCCCACAAAAATTGCCTTATATCTGTCCCATGCATTCTTGAATTCCCTCGCTGTTTTTGACCCCACAACCTCCTCAGGAAGGCCATCCCATGCATCCACTACCCTCTCGGTGAAAAATACTTCCTCACATTGCCCCTGAGCCACCCCCCATCTTCAAAATGTGTCCCCTTGTTCTTGCACATTTCTTTTTCTGAAAGATGTTACCCTCTTGGACTTTGTTGATTCTTTTGAGGTACTTAAAAGTTTCTATCATGTCTCTGCTCACCCTCCTTTCCTCAAGGGTATACATATTAAGCTCCTTTAGTCTCTCTTCATATGGCTTCTGTTGCAGATCCTGCACTATTTTAGCTTCCCTCCTCTGGACTGTCTCTATTCTGTTTATGTCTTTGCAGAGAGAGGGTCTCCAGAACTGCATGCAGTGCTCCAGATGGGGTTTCACTAACTGTCTGTACAGAATGATAACAACTTCCTGTTATAGAGGCTAGTAAGTCAGCAAACTGACCTTGAAGGTGATCTGCCACTTCACTGGCAGCCAGTACAACTCACACAAAACCATGGTTAAATGAAAAGACCTAGGTAGCCCCATCAACAAAATGACAGCAGTGTTCTGACCAGCTGCAAGCATTGTAGCACACCTCCAGGAACCCTGAGGTATAAAACATTACAATAGTCGAGTCTGGACATAACAAAAGCATGTACCAGTGAGGGCAAATCCTCTAGTGGAATCAAGGTTATAATCCGAGAGATGTTTCTAAAATGATAAAAGCCATTCCAGACAACAGCTGACACCTGAGCCTAAAATGTCAGACACTTATCCAAAATAATCCCCAGATTCTTCACCATGGCAGAGGCCACTAAACTAAAGGAGCTAAGCACTATGCTCACTGACTCCTTAGTGACCTCTGCACCCCACTGGCAATCTGGTTCAATCACAGGCACCTCTGTTTTATCTGGGTTACATCTAAGCCAGCTAGAAGACATCCAGTCCTGAATCTCAGCCACACACAAATTTAGCACCTTAACTACACCTGACATTCTAGGTGCAAAAGACAGATACAACTAGGTATCATTGGCATACCAATGAAAACTCAAGTTGTACTTTCTAATGATACCTCCTAGTGGCAGCAAGTACACCATGAACAATATAGTTGAGAAGATCAAACCCTAAGACACACCACAGAGCAGAGGCTTTGGGAGTGAGGAGACACACCCCGTCTCCACTTTCTGTATACTATCTCTGACGAAGGACTCAGACCAGCTAATGACTATGCTAGTGAATCCACAGTCCTCCCTTAGATAATCAAACAGCAATCCATGCTTTCTAGTGTCAAACACTGAGGATATATTGAGGAGGATGAGAACTGACTGCTCTTCCCCATTTTGCACTCTAAGAAGGTCATTGTGCACCCTGTCCAGTGCAGTCTAGGTGCTGCACCTTAACCTAAACGGAGAATGGAGAGGTTCATACATGTCAAAAATCATGAGGCATTCCTCAAGCTATAGCACCACCATATTCTCAATAACCTTTCCCAAAAAGGGAAGGTTAGAGACTGGTCTAAAATTTACAGTGTAGTCAGGGTCCAAAGATGGTTTCTTAAGGAGTGACCTAATCAGCACATTTTTCAATGTGCTTGACAAAACCACCTCAGAAACTGAACACCGGACTAACTCAGTGAACACTGGGTGTGGGAACCCCACACATCCCACTACAAGATGCATTGAGCCAGATCCAGCTCACAAAAGGTGGATCACAGTCTGAGATCACCCCACAGACCTCATGTGCCAAAAGCAGACTATAAGAGTACCTTACTTTGAAAGTTGCTAAATCTAACTTTTTTTTGGGGGGGTGGGGTCTATTTCTGTTTTTGGTAACTGTTGACAGCAGTACTGGTGTGGGGCCTGTAGGATTTCATGAAATGAAAATATCAGGGTGAGCATGCCACACACGCAGTGTGAAGAAATGGCAGCATGTGAAATAAGAGGTACGGACATTCTCTTCATTGATTGGTTAACAGTGATCCATTGCCATATAATATTCTCACTTGCCTTTCAACAGCGGAAGGTTAGTTTTTCAAGATTCATCACTGGTTCCTACTTAGTGATTTCAAAGAGACAGAGAAATAACTATATTTTTATCAGAAGGCCAGCATCTGAAAGGGAAAGTAACAGTGTGGAAAGTGGGGAGCATGGTTCATTGAGGTTAAAAAATCATCGGCATGGCTCTTAGCAACATGTTTCCAATTGGATTTCTACTAATTATATGGTATACTTTAATTTATTTAGGGGCTATATGTTTCTCATCAACATTATTCCCCACAAACTTAATCAGGAATACAAACATTCAAAATCTATTGCAGCACAAACACCGTATTGCAGACTCCCATCTGGATCACATTACTGCACTGAGCTGCCGAGAGAAACCTGTTGAGTTACAGCAGCCCACCCCAGCAATTTCTGATTATGAGGATGAACTTCTGGCACTTGAGTTAATGTTATAAAAAACAATTTGGTTAATTATTATTTTAGTTTTTACAGTTTAATAACTATTTTAATTATAGTAAATTGAGATACAACACCAAATTATTTGGTTTCATGTACACATTTATTTATTGCTATAGCCATCTATTTTTTAGAAGTCTGTGTACTGTTTAAGAGGCCTTGACAAACCACTAAAAGAGACATTTGTCATTTTATGGTTAGATAATTTCAATGACATACATTCTTCAGTAAAGTCATTTTAAAACAGGTTAAAGAAACACATACATTACCAGGTTTATAAATGTGATTATAGAACTGTCTTATTCAGCAGAACAGCATAGATCAGAACTTCGTTGTCATTTATTCTGAATTTCAGCAGTAATATTAAAAACCAAAAACCTTGGGAGCCATTTCATAATTGAAATACTGCACTCCAGACTGCCCAGTGTTGTTGGATGATAGCACTTTTTGGGATCCCTTTTTCAGGCACAAAAACATTATCTCAACATTAAGAGCAACTTACTTCGAACATAAAACTCACTCAGGCATTTGGTACAGAGTCAGAATAGTGCTACCTGAACAGCATGTCAATAGCTGCACATCAGATAGTGCTAACTAAACCTTTTAGAGTGATGGGTTTTACAGCATTTGGGAAGAACTGCTACCCCTGTCACCGTACACTCAGATGGGGGAGTGTCAAAGAGGCTGCCAGTTGGTCAAGTCACTCCCATGGCACAGTGGCTAAGGAATCAGCACCCAGCAGTGTAGGAGACCTAAGGCTGTGGTTCAGTTCCTCCCAGATCTCATAGTGTTGCTACATTTTTTTTTAATAAAAAAAATGATTCCCCCCCCAGAATTTCGCCCCATCCCCAAAGTCCACACACCCTCAGAGTTAGTTATTTTTAGTCTGGGGGTGTGGGGGCAAAGCCACCAATGTTGCACGGTGTGGGGGAAGCCCCTACAAAAAAAGACCATGCCATTGCTTTCAATGGTATGTGCTATTTGTGTTGTGATCGCTGTGTTTCCCGACCTTATTTCAGCACACACCATTTTGCCTGTGGCATTGTTTAATGCACTGTTTCATTTGTGACATTATGACCCTGTGTCAAACTCAATCAGGCATTTTAACTCTATTTGTAAATTTAAGAAAACAATTTTGTAAAGATATTGCACCCCTGCATCACACAACAGAGGGGCATGTGTGCTACCCACTTGGAGAATGTTGCATTTATAGAAGTCCCAACCAATTAGAAGGCTGGATTTCCCCAACAATTAAAAAAATGGATTTGATACCTGTAATTTAATTAACTTGGTAAATATACTAATGTCATTGAAAATGTCAAAAAAGACAAAACTATTTGAGCTAAATTACTATGTGTAAAGCTTTAATACATAATTTGACATATAAGTTGAAATCTATTTTAAAGAAAGTTTGCACAGCCATGCATGTCATCTCATTGATTGACCACCCCTTTTCTTATTTTGACTGCTTCTATGTCCCCTTCCCCCACCCCATGGTCCTGAATTATTCACTCTAGAACCTTTCTCCCATCCTGCTTCCCAAATAGCCTTCAGCAGCACTTTTTCTAAGACACCTTTTTCTGCCACTTTCATGTAAGAACCCTTTAGAACCACCTTTCTAGTGATGACCGTTTACTGCCAGTCACTCCAAACATGACTTGATAGGATATGCCCCATAGGCACAGTTCATTTTCCCTTCATTTACTGCCACATGTGTCCATGAACTCTAAGCCGTACATTCAAAAAATTAGTGCAGGTTAAGAAACATCATAGTTTTTGATAGCTCACCCATCAAATGAGTTCAGATCAAATAGGGAATACTATGTTGGCTATTTTTCTGTTGTTTTTTTTATCCAAGCTGAAATCATATCCATAACCTCAGAATGTTGCATTTGTTATCAGAAGATAATAAAAAAAAACTAACTACTGTATGTGGTGGGGACATGGCAAATTATTGGTTCACCGATTTCCTGTGTTCACATGTGTACATAGCAAACAGTCTGTTATAAAGAATCACATTTCAGAGGTGTGTCACTGTAGGGTTCAATGCAGCTCAAGCTTCAGTGGGCCCTACAGTGATAGACCAATGATCAACCAGGTGGATCATGGCATTGGTCAGTACTTGTGGTGCAGAAACTTCTTGTAGTTAAAAGGATTAAACTGCTCCTATGAGAGTGTGCCTCAGTCCTTCAATCTGCATGAAGGTGCCCAGCACAGAGCTAAGCACCTCATGAACTGCTCCCAGTTCCTTCCAGATGGAGGCACACAGAAATAACTCCCTCCCACTGCCAGTTATACTACTCACCTCCTGATCCTTCCCCATGCCCTGTATACGAAAAGAAAATAAATACCCTCCTACTGCCATCTATTCCTCCCACCTCCTGATCTTTCCTTGTGCCCTCTCTGTGAAAAGAAAATACCCTCCAACTGTTAAGTAGCCCACCCACTTCACGGTCTTTCTCTGTGCCCCATCAGTAAACTGTAAAAGAAAATTATGGTCCAGTGATAATTCTGCCCCCACCCCAACCCCGCGTTCACCATCCACTCTGCCCTCTCCATACTTACATATCCAGGCAAGTGCTGCTTCTTCTTATTTTATATAGTTTATGCTGTCTGCCTGCCCAGAGCCCCAGCCTCAGCTTGATCATCCCCCCCCCCAGCATGGTCCCAACCAGAGGCACTCCTAGCTACAGAAATCATTTCCATCCATTCTCAAAATGTAATCTATCAGGAGAGGGGAGAGTCATTGGGTATCACACTGAGGAACAGGAGAGCAAGAATAGAATGAGAGCAGTCACATGGAAATAGAGCATTCAGCAAAGCACATATTTTGAGGCCATGATAAAAACAGTTAAGAGCACAGGCATTGTGCATTTCCACATTTTCCATAGTTTATGCTCAGTCTGTCAGCCCAGAGATGCAGCTTTAGCTTGATTATCCCACCTGACCCACTGCCTGTGTTCATCTCCCCACCCCATACAGTTCCCACCCAGACATACTTATTTATTTATTTAAAAGATGAGAACTGGGAAAAGCACCATTGAGCCAAGGCTCGTTTCCAGATGTGACCCAGGGGCAAGGGTACAGAGGAGAAAGAAACCACGAACAACAAACTAACAATAATTTAATGGAAAGCACTTCCATCTATCCCCATCCTCCAGTTTCAGTTTGAAATGAGGAGTACAGGCTGACCGGACCAGAGGGGTGAAGGGGAGAGCGGGCAGTAGTCACCCATGGTGGTCACAGTAATGGTGTGTAGTGGACAGAGACACAACTATTTTAATTCTATCTAATTTTGCTATTACTCACTAAAGTATAAAGCATCAGCCCACCACCTTTCTTCCTGTTACACTAATTACATTTTTTTTCTGACTCCCATGTCAAATGCATACTGGATTGTGGAAGGTATAAATGTCATTAATGTGAAAGGTGTTAACGATTAGCTGGTTCAGGGCATGCTTTTTATTCACAGCATTTGAAGATCACAGCCTAATGGACTACTGGTCCTGCTACAGGTATGACTGAACAGAAATCTTTCCAAGAGGAGTTTATAACTGAGGAGTTGACTTGGCTGCCATCAGTGTCATTGTATGACTGCATTAGGGCAGCATAAATGGCACTTGCAAATGCATTACCAAAATGCTGGTTATGATTTAAATCTGTCTGGCCAAAGCATGTATTATAAAGTCAGGATGATGAGGACTTCGGTCTGCAGTACTGTTGTCTGTCTCTTTTTAAGCTTGCTGTTTTGTTTTTGATCAGTTTGAGGCTCTCTTGGTGTCGATATAGAGAATACTGGATTGGCAACTGTGCAAAACCAGTGTGTTCTGTCACATAGGGGTTCTGATTCTCTCTGACCTCAAGAGGGACGCTCAAGAGGACCATGGGAATCAGAACCATGAGGTGGCAGAACACACTGGTTGTGCATAATGTTGCTCATCCTGTATTTTTTATAATGTACTGTATTACAGTATATGTAATGTGCACATTGCAGTTCTTTGGCTTTTAGAATGAAACTAACTTGTGCGGACTCTAGAGGTTCCAGAATGCTGTTGTACCACAGAAGGGCAGAATCACATTCCATGACCTTTGAATTGTGGTACAATGGCATTTTGAAATAGCTAGAGTTCTATATAGAATAATGCTCTGTTTTATACTATAAACTTATATTACCAAGCGCAAGGTCTGAAAAGTCATGTGTCTGGTAGGCAAAAGTGGTAGTACATTTGTATAAGCTGTTTGGGTGTACAGTAGAGCCTTTTAAACTACACACTGACTGGTAGCTAGAGGCCTTTTAATGTGCAATATTTGTTTATAAAAAAAAAAAAGGTAGTAGGAGCCAGGCCGGAATAAGACTGACTGGTGTCACAGTGAACATTACTCTAGAATATTGACTCAACTCTAAGCAAAACATTAAATCAGAAAAAAACAAATACTTTTTTTATAGTAAATTATGGTGTTTTTTCCCTTATTTTCCTGTTTTGTGAGATTTTGTACAGTAGTTATGAATGCAGTACATGTAAATGTTGAAGGAATGATAGCAAGGGAAACTAGAACCCTTTGTTTATTTTGAGGCTGGGTATAATACAGCTGTAGCACACCCCTTCCTCTCTAGCAGAGGATGGAAGTGTTGCTGTATCATTTGTTTCTCCCTTGAGAAGGCCTGCCTGGTGCTGTAGGTTCAGGTTGCAAGGGGAAGGAGCCCTGCCAAAAAGGATGGCTAGAAGAAGCTGTGCTCTATTAGTTGAAGTGATCAGGAACGGGTGGACTGAGGGAGTTTCCCTTCAAGTGAGGTGCGCTGAGGGCCTTTAGATCTGGAGGGTAGCCTGGGGATAGAGAACAGCTGCAGGAAATAACAGAAAAAAAATTGTGTTTGCTGAGAATTTACAAGAGTTTTGCGGTAGCTGGAAAGCATATATGCTTACAATATGTGCCTTCTTGTATTAACTAAGAATGCAATAAACATAAATTTAAAAAAACTATAACTGCCATGATGAATTCTGGTTACCTGTTGCATTTTGGGACCAAGGCACTGAAAGAAAGTTCCCAGGAAGGTCTTCAGGACATCCAAGCCAGCACCCAGGGAAAAGATTATGACCCTCCACCCCATTTCCCAAAGCCTTGCACATTATGCATCTTTCCTCTCTAAATACTTCTTCTCTCCTCCCTCCTTACTTCTCCTCTCTCCTAGCCACTCTGCCTCCTACTCACTTTGCTCTTGGGACTCTCACATCTTCTCTATTCTACGATCCAAATCTGCTGCTGGACAAATCACTTTTACCCATGGCCAGATTAATGGATGTAGGGGCCCTACTCCAAGTCATATTTTGTGGCCCAGGGTGCCCCTAAATGCCAACATTCCACTCTTCTGCAGTAACGACCAGGGTACTCAAGCAGGATGTGGTTTATAATGCTATGTGTTATGCCACTTGACTTGACAGGTCACATGCCCTTGATTATAAACAACACAATTCAGAATGACCAATTACTGCACAAATAAACATTTTATCAGAACAATACCAACATTTTGTATATTTTCACTTTTTAGTTACCTTTAACTCGTCTTGTTTTTCCCTTGCCACTACTGTACCTTTTAACTATTTTTGTTATTAATAATGATGGATCTTCTTTTCTTCCTCTTTTTTTCCCCTCCCTGAGATACACCTGGACATTAGACTTCCATTAGTGTGTCCTGCCTTCCCAGATATCAAATTCAAATTCTACATAAATAAATTAATAAAAATGGGGATTGTAGCTGCCATGATCTCTCTGCACATGCCGCTTTGAATACCTATTATCTCTGCCAAAACCATAAAACTGAAGCATGTATTGAAGCAGTTAGTGGGGCTCACAGCTCCCTCCCATTATTTCTACGCTCAAGACTCCTTCGAGCTCCAGACCTGAGACATGCTCAAATTGCTTGCCTCTGCAATGCATCTGTCACAATCACCCTCTGTGCAGCTACCTTTGTCCTCAATTCTGTCTGTTCTCCCACTGTCTCCTCTCCTCCATCTCCAATGTAATTTATAGTTTTGTTGTCAACTTAAAAGTTGCTTTGCTACCAATGCTGAGTTGCCACATCCTGGCCCCTATTCCAAGACATTGATGCCAAATCAGCTAAACAGAGTTGTGCTAAAAAGACTGAGTCTTAAGAACCCTGCAGGACCTGCAGGTGTTGACTGCAGTCACTTCAGAAATTAAGTTTCCTAGAGCAACCTGCTGCAACTTCCCAGTAATGTATATGAGTCAAATCAAACCAAGACAAAACTGTGCCAGCAAGAGCAAGTCGCACAAGTTAGTTCCCCTCAGGTGACTTATTAGCATCCCATGGTCCACTTAGTGCCAAACTCAAATCTTGTTAAAGACTCTGTACACTACTCAGGTTACTGAACACTCAAGGACAGACCATGACCAGAGGCAGCCACAGCTTAGTTTGTTTCTCAGGTGCAATAAAACAAGTTATTTCTGCAGCACAAATGACTTGGACACTGCAGCAAACAGACGACTAGTCAACACAACATACCTGGTGTGGCCTGACTGTTGTGAATGTGACTTTGATGAGTCCATTCTGTCCTCTTGATTGTTTTCTCAAGATCACACAGGCGGTGGTGACATGACTCAGCCTTGCAGCATGGCTCATCATGGGAGGACTTCTCATAGTCACAGCAGGACCAAAGGCCAAACTATCAGCAGCACTGACTGACCCTGGCTAGTGGCTACACTAAAAACACCAGCAGCACGTAACACTGCACTGAAGCCAAATCGGACTCTGGATGACCCCCATAGCCTGCTCAGACTCTCTCTCTACTTTTGTGTCTTTAGACAGAGACTCATCTTCTTTGATAGACAAGACCAACCATCAGCATCAATGACTGACCACCACAGCTCTCTCTTGTTCTCCTCCTCTACTCATTACTGCCCGGCCACATGTCCTGATGCCATGCACATGCACACACTGATTCCCACTCCCAAGTAGCCACACCTCCAGAGGACCTCTGATGGACATGATTGGTTGTGTGTGGTGGGGTCAGGGTGGATCAGAGGTGAAGCTGGAGCAGCCGTCAGAGAAACTGAGAAGCTCACTTGCTCAGAGCAGCTGTGGGAGGGGGGGTCATCATTCACCAGGCTGACTCAGTGAGGTGAGGGGGCTGACTGACTCGAAGGAGGGGGCTGCTTTTTGAGCAGTTTGGCCTGTCAGCGGTTGTCCAGTACAGCCAGAATTAAAGTAGCTGTAAATAAGTTAACAGTGGGGGCCCTCCTGAACCTTGGGGCCCTACGCCATGGCGTAATTAGCATACAGGTTAATCCAGCCATGCTTTTACCTCTCCACTTACCACCTTCAGGAACAATCAACACACATCAGCATAAACCCTTTTTTGCTCCCTCCTGCCCTGGCAAGACTGTATTGTGCTCCTCTTTCTGCTCTCATTTTCTCCATTCACCATTTGATTCCCCTGTGCACACCTTTTTACTTATTCACTTAGCCTTTCATCCAGCACTTGTCAGTCATTGGTAATGGTGTGCTGTTGCATCCACTCCTGCCTGTACCTCACTTTATGTCCATATTGCCAGTACAATTTTGCTATATATATTGCCTGCATCATTCTCACTGTATGTATGTTTATTCCTGTACCTCTTCACCAGCATCTGACCTGGAAATAAGCCTTAGCCCTATGCTCAGAATGCATTTGGAGGTGCAGGGCAACTGTTAGGACTGTAAATGAGTGCGTGCTATTGGTTATTGATCCTGTCACTTGCTGTAGTCAATGATCTGATAGGGTAAGTAAAAGTGTGCACATGAGGAGAATTAACTAGTAGTGAAGTTCAAAAAGAAAGTGGCAGTTAGCCCTTATTGCATCAGTACAAACTATGCATGAGAAATGGATATTTTTCGCGGCAGACCTCTCAGGAATGCACTTCACTGGTGATGTTTTTCTCACGAATGTCTCAGTTTTTCTGCTGTTCTTTTGTTTTTGTATTTTTGGTTTTATACTCTGTTGTGAAAGAAATGGACCTATTCCCAAAGGAGGCCTAAAGTAGCCCTCTACACCACTAGAAGTATATTATATTTCAATTAGGCCATCAAGGGTGCTGAGGGGTAACCTTGATTCCCCACCCCACCATCTTCTTTATTTCAGTGTCTGTATCTCTGTCTCATTTTTTTCTCAGTTTTAATTTCTTTATTTTATTTTTTTTTTGTATTATTTCTTTATCCCCTCCTACTTGCCCTGGATTTGCCATTTCCTTCAGGCAGCCATGATTCCTGACATCCCCCTACTGTCCTCCCTTGGACCCCCCCACCTCAGATTGCAGCTGACGCTGGGATAGCTCGGCATAACCCTTTGCCAAGTGGGTTCCCCTCCTCAGAAGGGGAAGTCACCAGTGTGGCAGTGAGCACACTCTTTCTCTCAGCCCCAGGGCACTGCTGAGGTGGTCAGACTCCTTGGGAGTTCTTCAGTGGTGTCGGCAGATCAGCTGCCATCATCCTGGCCTATCCAAGAGGATTTCCATTTTTCTGGTACGTCCCGCTGCATCAATGCTCATGCAATGCTCCCAGTCTCTACCGGTTGCCACTGCAGAGTGATGCAACCTGGCAACCCACCCCACGAGAGGAGAGCAGTCCCTGTGGATGCTTAATCCTCTCCTCCCCTGCCGACCCCCAGTGACCCTAGTCCATTCCCGAATCTAGGTCACTGGCATGGTGTAAAGTAAGATGTCAGAGCCTCAGCCCTCAGCACCAGCGGATGGGCTAATTTCTTTATTTTCAGTTTTTCCCTCACCTTTACTTTGAACTGTGAATTTTTCTCTAAAAGTACCTTTTATCTAATATTTAGGCTATTCCTGTAGCTCTTGTACTTTTCTGTAACTCTGTCTCTGCTCTGGCTGATATTTCTCCTCATAGTAACCCATTTTCCCTCTTTATTTCTACAGATCTGGCAGGATGCCAGCACCAGTGTGCAACAGTGCTGATCCTCATATCAGATAAGTATTGTTTTATGCTTAACCTTCCTATCTGTCCTAATTTCCCTTAAAGAACTACAGATCCTTTGTGACCCCATCTTTCTATGTGTTTTACAGTAATGACTGCATGTTGCCTTGCAATCCCAATCCCAGGCTCTTGAGAACCCAGGTAAGAGATCCCATACTTGCAATCTATGCCAGGTGGATAAGCTGTAACAGTCCAACAACAACTGGAACATGCTGTCAGCTTTCACTTTTTTTAACATCAGCACCAGATGCCCATCTTTAGTATTGGGGTTCATCATTTTTTTATCCCAATACTGGGAGTCTATCCTGAGTGCTGCCATTCAATTGCTTTTAAATGGCCAGCTCACCAGACTGTCAGCTGATGGCATACTGCAAATGGTTGGTATTGACAAATGTTTGTTTCTATTCTTGTTGCAGGCTATACAGTACAATGTCCCCTTGCAGAGCATTTGGAAAAATCAGACCTTTTCTAATCCAGAAGAGTACAGAGCTGGCACCATGCGGTGGTGCCATGGCCAGTGGAACACAGCTGCATAGATGGGAGGCTTGCACTGATGCTGTCCCAGACCCCCTGGCACCACCAGTCTTAGCACCTGCTCTATCACTGACATTGCCCCTGGTGGTGTAGTCAGACATTTGCATGACTCCATGTGGTGGGCTGTATAGCAGGGGAATGTCACAGTGCCTGGGGGACATCCTCATCAACTGACTGCTCCTAGTAACCCACAGTCAGTGCCACCCACTGCATGTCAGGGACTGTGTCAGCAATGGGGCATGATCCAGGCCTTATGGCACCTGGGAGTCTGGGACAGGGTATGCACATGCCCCCCAAAGTGTACCCAGACTATGTGATGGCACCACCACTGGGTGCCACCTCTGTACCTTGCCACTGCCGCCATGCCTTCATCACCAAGTTCAGCACCCCTACTGGTCCCTATACTCTGGTTCTTGGCCTTGCAGACCCCCCCCACTCTCCTACCACCAAAGCATCAGTGCAAGGTCCTTAGACCAGCTCATGGCTGGCCTAACCACAGCCCCATCCTGAGACCTTGGTGGGGCTTCCAAAATCCCAAATAAGAAGATGCTCCATCTCCGACATTGCACAAGCCCCCTTGTGTCCTGGCACACTACCTCTGCTGGTGCAAGGGTGGTGCAGGGGGGTTTGTTGCATGACATCACACTTTTGGTGCAGCCAACATTCAAAAAGTCAGGATTGCTGCAACATTTTGCAAAAGGTACCACTTGCATCAATTCCTTTTGGTGCAGGCACCTTGTGCCAAATGTCCTCTTTTGAAAAACTGAGCCCATAATATTATTCACAACTTACTTTTTGTGTAGTAGCTCAAAAACAACCTTTTTTATTTTGTCATTTGACATTCTTTTACGTAGTATTTATAACCAAATGTAAATTATTTTGCAAGAATCATGGCTGATGGAACCCAGTGTATTTGTACTGAATGAATTCCAGATTATTTCTAGATTAATTCTCAAGTGGTTTAAATGAGAGTAAGCACTGTGTAGACCAATGGGTGCCTTTTAACTGTCATTAAAATAGATCCAACAATATGTCATACAAAATAACAAAATGATTGTTCTGACTATAAAAATATCTGGTGAAGATTTAGTAATTTGCAATGTATATAATCCTTCAGTGGGAACCAGAAACAGTAATATGGCATCCTGTAACACCGTGGAAACCACTGTCACTGGCTGGAATGATTTACTAGGCATAGATATTTTATTTATGGGAAACTTGAGTGCCCAGACAGGTTCTTTAAACAGTTTAAAAGATATTTATATGTTCCCAACATTATGTAATTCTATTAGTTCTACAAGAAATTCAAAAGACTTAACTATAAATACATATGAGTGGAAATTACTTCAGTTATGCAATAAGTTATCATTATGGGTTTTAAATGAAAGATAGCATGGGGGCTAACAGGGGAAATTCATGCATACAGTATATCAGGTACATGTGCATCTGTAAGACACTATGCCATTGTATCTGCAGTAGACTTGGGAAAATATCATGAAATGACAATATCCACCAGACCTGGAAGTGACCACCTACCCCTCTGCCTCCAAAGTAAATTTAAAGACACCTGCCCAGTTACAAATAATTAGATACATACTGTAAATTTCCAAAACAAAAAGAGAATAATGTTGGATCCAATTCAAAATCAGAAAATCATTGAGCTATTATCAAGTGAGGAATGTCTACACCTACAACAGGAAACTCTGACATTGAATGACACAGATAAGCAAGTAAAGTGCACGTGCAACTACTAGAGACAATGTTTAACCTTTTGATACACCCAATATAGAGAAACAAAATGGCAGGATTGGTATAACTCTGATTATAAAGTAGCAAAACATGTTTTACTAGACTCATAAGGGAAGTAAGGAGAAACTGTACCAATTCCCCTATTGCATATCTAAACTCTGCTAAACGAGAGTACAAAGCCTTTTTAGACATACAAAAACTGATCTATCAGAACCAACAATGCAAAAAGATGTTGGAAGAAGTTAACAATTCTGACTCACATGCTTTTTGGAACCCTGGGGCGCAGGGAACTGATGATCCGCAAAGTATCATTGATGCCCATATCCATCCAGATGCCTGGACTCAGTATTTTTCTTCAGCCTCCTTTGATAATATCACATTGACTCTATGGACCTTGACACAGCAAATAATCTGACTCTCAGTAAATTAGGTTAGTGAAGCAATTAGTGCAACAAGTAAAAGCAATGCTCCTGGCCCAGGTGAGATTCTTGCACACCTTTTTTTAAATTAAATGTCTCCTTTTAGGCCCTGATATTAACAAATGTTTTTAATATTTTTATTAAAACTAATACATTCCCTTCAACATGCAATGGAGCAGTAGCAATGTATTTAAAAGGGGGGGGGGCATCACAGATCCATCAAAGTACAGGACAGTAAGCTTACTAGATTATCCAAAATCCTTACAAGTGCTGTATGTGCAAGGTTCATCATCTGTATCATTATAATCTATGGTCTGATTTGCAGGCAGGAGTCATAAAAGTGGGCTTCACTTTCCACCAATGCTTCCTTCTTCACCTTATCTTAGAAAAGTAGGTAATAGTAAGAGGCCCTCAGTCTTGACTTTTGTAGATCTGAGTCTTACCTCTGAGTCTTTGAATCAGAATATGCTTGGGAAGAGGTTAAATGAAATGGCATTAGTTGAAGACTTGTTACAAATTACTAGTGAACTGTATAACAAAAATTGACATAAAGTGAGGTATAACAGGGTACACAAATTATAAAAATAAAACAAAATTCAGGAGGTAAACAGGGTTTTGTCCTAGTACCAACCCTGTTCCTCACATTAATTATGTGATGATAGCTCTAAAACAATGTCGAGGCTATCCAAAAGTAGGAACCCGCACGTGCCACATATTGGCACATGTGGATGCTCTTGTACTTATCACATTAATCCAGAAAACACTCCAGAACCAACTGCGTTTACTGTACGGAAAATGCTTTGATCACAAACCAGTTATTTAATTTGGATAAGAGGAAAATAATGGTCATCAATAAACAGCACTAGGTCAGACTAGTGCTAGCAGCAATAGTGAGGCCAAGAACCATGCAGCTATATAAGTGCCAATTCCCCCCACTACCCTGTCTCTAGGATTCTCACTCCAAGGAGGAGCAAACCCCAGGGAAAGTTAAAATCCATGTGGCTGTGGAATACTGTTTCCACAGCCCCATGTAAAGAAAACTAAGTCTGCAGTGCAAAAAAATGTTGCAGACTAGGATTAGAACCCTGGTCTCCGATGCCACTGGCTGAGCTGCTTGATGTCCTAGCCCTCCACACCACAGGATCAGCTTGGCCAGCCTCTTGGATCCTGGAGCTCTTGAGGTACTTAAGCACCATGGAGCATGAACAGAGGAGCACTTACTGAAAGCATTGTAATTTCCCTCTCGCTGTCCATGTTAGCGCAAAAGGGACTATCGCTATTCTTGTAGTGGTAATCTAACTGGGTACCTAATGGGCAGCAAAACTGTACAACTTCTGGGAGGTAGCTTATTAATGGCAAAAAAAATGGAAGTAGCAGAAGAGTACGCTTATGTGGGCGTAACATTTAATAAACATTTAAAATGGAACCACAAAGTTAATACTACAATAAAATGGAACCACCACGTTAATACTACATTAAAGAAAATAAAGCAAATAGGGGCTTTTAATTTTTTAATAGCAAATATGGAAACACAACTGCTGAGGCACCAAATTAAGACTGCAATGCTAAAATAATCACTCAACCATTATACAGAACACACATATGATCTTGCGAGGCCATAAACAAACTTGAAAAGTTAATGGACCTCTTCTACTAGCGGCTTCTGAAACTTTATATAACTATAGGAGACAGCAGTGTGAGTGATGTGTTGGGACAACTTTCCACTAAAGCCTTAGCACCTCAGAGACAGTGTGTTTGTTTGTTTTGCCTGCCCTACAACAGCACTAAGATCCATATAGCTGTTTATGTGAAAAAATCAATATTTACTTGAAATAAAAATTGCCATGTGCCTTGGATTGCCTTTGTCAGTAAAAACATATTAGAAATTGGAATGGGATGTTCAAAATATTGTGATCTATAAAGCATACAGTTAAATTATAAAATCGAATTGACATACATAAGCAATCTGCCATATATCAGTTGGGGTAGAGCAGGTTCATCCAATACTGACATTTTTTTGAAGGATGAAATTACATTAGAAACAAATACAGAAGCTGTGCGCCCTGCTTCGAGGTGCTGGGTGCAAGCAAATATTATCTAAGACACAAATACACAAAAATGTAGTGCTCCAACCAGAAGAATAAAATGCTGTACAAATTGTATTAGCATAATGTAAGGCTCCTGTTTTCTATTTTGGCACTTGACTAGAAAAGGGGGGGATGTGACAGGGTGACCCCTGACATAGTGGACACCTCTGAGATAAATTGAAACCCCTTTCCCAAGCAGTTTATATTTTGTATAATGTCCAACATGCTAGTTGGCTTGTTATAAATTAAGTGCTGAAGTGCTTATAATCAAGGCCCCTGGAATTCTGCGATTCTGTTGTTGTGGAATTTTCTGAAGAATTTGCAGCATGCCACAGAATTTACATAGTGCAACAGAAGCCATTGTTTTTGGTGAATTTTCATTCAAATATACAGCTTTTCCATGGTGCCAGGCTGCCGCACCCATCTTGTTTATCCTGAAGCCCCTCCTCTACGCTTGGTAGGTGATGTCATCAATGACATCACTTCATATTTTAGCCAATGGCAGGGCTGCATTCTGTCACAGAAATGAATAAATCATGCTGCAGAAATCAGAAAATGCTGCCGCAGAAGCCTAGGAGCCCTGCTGCAGAAATCCTAAAATTCTGCCACAGAGCACTAGGGGCCCTGCTTATAATGCTTTCTGTGCATATTAACCTAAAAAAACCTAAGAGTACAGTTACAAAATGAGAGGGTTGTCAATATAAGAATAACAAAAGTGTGTGTCTATTTTTTTCTAGATATTATCAGCCCCCTTCTAAGATATATTTTGCAGCAGGCAGCATGAGGTAATATAACCCTAAAGGACAGTTTAAGAGAGCACAGAATGTTCTAACCTTGGCTCTGACTTTTAACAATGTTGTAAACAAGTTATGTAATGTATTCCAGGTGACTACCAAATAACTGTTCTCTGTGGTGCAACAGTGGCCCCTAGTGGCTAGTTTTATGGTATGTCTGCTGTTAATCAAAAGACAGGGAAAACTGTTTTTCCAACTTCAAGTGAGCTTATAAAAAGCCTTACCTCAGTGCTGACATAGGGTGGTCAGTTGAATACTAACTGAGGAAGGTGAAAGACCTCCTGGTAGTATCTGCTTTCACACTCTTTGACACATGCTAGGCTGAAGAAAAGCCTTAAAAAATGTTGAAGCTAAGCAGTCGTCTGACCTACTATTTTGCTTTCTGTATATTTTACTTGATAAAAATAAAATGGCAAATGTACTTGTGCATTTTTTATGTGCCTGACTTGTGGTCTGCCTAAAATTGTGTCATCCTGTACCCATGCCCAGTGACATATGGTGTCAGCAGAAGTGGGATCTGACTGAATGTCCAAGGTAACAAGGGGGAGTCCAGTTAGTTGGTGCCAGACCTGGTATCAAGGATACATGGCAGAGATGCATGACACCAGGTGAGATGAAAACAGCACCTGATGGAGATGGTGACTTGAGCAAGGCACCGTGGATTGGATAAGATAGACCCAGTCACCAAATGGAGACCCTGATACAGCTTCTTCACTGGATGAGTAGGAGATGGCTATAGGCTGACCGACACCAGAGACAGGCAGAGCCCAGATGCCAGGAGCTACTCAAGCAGTCCCACTCAGAGGATGTCAAGAAAGAATCGGTGGAGCAGGATTCATGGGGTCTGAAAGAGGAGGACCCCCTGACAGAGGATTTGTGACCAACATTTGTGGAGATACCATTGTTGGCCATTTTTCTGGGCTGCTATTTGGTGGAGAATGGTGAATGAGAAGAGGAGATCCCATGTAAGACTTTGACTGGTAATGTGATAATGGGGGAGAAGACTTCAAGCAAGATGGAAGAAGCCATTTTGGTTGAAGGGACTTTGTTTTAAACCTTCTCCCATAAAAAAAAAATGATTGTTCTCCTGATGTTGACTGGGGAAAGTTGCAGGTGGGAGATCCTGAAGTAACCCAGTTAAGGGAGTAGGTAAAAATCAAGGATGGGAGACAGACGAATGGTGGCATGGGAGACAGGTTATGGTGGTGTGAACTTGGAAATGAAGTTCTATATCATATGAGGCCCAACCCCCAGACAAAGCAAGTGGATGCCCATATAGTGGTGCCCATGGCATATAGGAAAAAGGTGATGGATGATGTGTGCTCCAGTTATTCAGAGCTGACTTTGAACAGTGTATCACTATGAGGCACTGGCTTAGAGCTGTACCTTCCACTTCAGACAGGAGGATAGGGGCCAGGGGAGGGAGGAGCATTAGTGTTGACAACCCCAAGGAAGACCTCACCACTAATATGCCAAGAGTGCAGAGACCCCAAACCCTAATGTTTTTTTTTCCTTTGGTGCTCACAGATGATGGTGGTAGAAGCTGGGGTTCAAAACCCTAATGTCACATTTCACTGCATTTGTGGTGTTAACTTGAACCCTAATTGAAATACTGCACTATGCACTCCTGCTTATTGCAGAACCAGACTAATTTTTCTTTTTGATTTGCGTAAGCATCCCATGATGCTCTGCATTATTGGGGTAGGTGTGAATTGTATTTCTTTGAAACCTAGCTTTGTTTAAAATGCCATTATCTGGCAACCCCTGCCTCAGTGCTTTTGTGCAGAGAGAGAGAGTATATATAGTGAGAGAGAGAGAGAGAGAGAGAGAGAGAACTATCCTATCAGGCTAACTTCATAATATATATCAGGCAATTGTGCTCCACTCTAGCGATTTTTCTCCATTGTAGTTTTTTTTTCTCATTTTCTTTTTTTCATTGGCTCAGGTGCTTACTTGGACTGTTTCAATTCACAGTCCTATGTCTGCTTTTAGTCCTTATAAAAATCCACAGACTCCAAGTTGCATTATCCCTTAACTGTGCTCACTTCAGGGGGTACAGATCAGCAAACTGTTTACATTCAATGCTCCATTCTGTGAAGGTATTCTCTGGGATTGGTGTTAAACTCATTATTAGCATATGTGTTTGTCAGTTTTCAATATACTGATTCCTTCACCAGGAGGGGTAATCTACACAATTCATTCATCCTATTTCTACTCCAGTTTATTTATAGAAATTGTGGGCAATTGATTTAAATAAAGTACTGTAAAATAGGATGATATGAAGCACGCTGATTACCCTTGGAGGTAAAGGAGTGTATGGATTTGAAACCAAGAAAGTTAAAAAACTATG
The DNA here is from genome assembly GCA_016271365.2 of Neoceratodus forsteri. NCBI lineage: Eukaryota > Metazoa > Chordata > Ceratodontiformes > Ceratodontidae > Neoceratodus > Neoceratodus forsteri. The sequence continues at coordinate 876,053,762 of CM057450.1, forward strand.
AGAATACCTTCACAAAATTGAGTGATAATAGCCTACCATCCCTGCCCCACCAAGCCCAGTTTAGGGATAATGTAACTTTGGATCCTCTAGATTTTAATCATTGCTAAACATAGTCATAGTATACAACAAATAAATAACAATTTATGCCATACAGTTCTATGACCCTTTTCAAGTTAATATATCTCCAGCCTTGTGGCCCTGACCAGGACTTGTTTAAGAAGTGGTGGAACTAAATTTCTGTGGGCTCCTGCCCAATTTAATGACTGACCTTGGAAATACTTAAAAGTGGGACAGACAGCAATAGTATTCCATTTCAAATATATTGTCTAGTGTCAAATCATGACATGAGCCTTCACTGGTACCATCACTGCAAAGCGACTCACAGACCCCTTTCTCAGCACCTCGAGAGCAGCTTCTATGGGCAACTAAGAATAAAAGCAATGAAACTCATAGTTCAATGTCTAAATATTCTTGTTAACTGATGATAAAGCAGTCACATTTTTATAATTTATATATACATATATATATATATAGATAGATAAATAGATTTTATATACAGTATATATTTTATATATATATATACATATACATAGATATATAGATATATTATAGAGGCACGGTTGAGCATCTATAGTTAGGGTTGAGTAAGCAGTTTACTGTTAAACCCCAAATTTAGCACATTAATAACTTTGCAACCGTTCAGTAGATTTGCTCAAAATTTGGAATAGATGGCGTGGGATGGGGTAGATCTCTTGATTTGCCAAATTGTGTTTTGATAGAATGTGTAGTTTTCATGCAGCAAAGCACTACAAAATGCGTTTTTCGCCTTTTTGGGCAAATGTCAGTGTTGTTTTTTGACATCATGCTGCACACAGACACCATTTGGAATTTTGGTCTGAACTTTTCAGGGTAGAAAGAGGTCACCACAAGGAACAATCCAGAGTTAGTTTGATGAAAAAATATTAATCCGTTCCAAAGTTATTACATTTTTTTTTTAATTTGGGTTCTGATCATGTGCAGTTTAGTCTTTGGTACAGATGTACAGTTTTGATCAAGGATTTTCAACATACAAACAAGGATTGCAAAAAGGGATTGAAAAATCATGGAAAATCCTTTTTCATGAGAAAAATCTCTTTTTGTCAGCTACCATCTTGTTTTCTCGCTTACTGAGGAGAGAAAAACAATCTTATAACTTGCCCCATGGAGGTGTTTTGTAAAAACCAAGGCATAGGTTTTGGTTAGGGGGACATCCTCTACCTGCCCATGCCTTTTTTTTTTTTTTACTTAGTTCAATAAGGCAATTTTCCAATTTAAAAATTCCTTTTCACAGTCCCTTTTCGCCAGCTGATCTATTTTTTCGCAAGATCGTCTTGTGAAAAGGGATTGTGAAAAAGGATTTAAAATGTCACTACTCTGTTTTCCCTGGTGTCTGGTGGAACCCCTGACTCCCTTATAAAATTCATTCCCTGGTGTCTAGTGGCTCCCCACCCTCTAATCACCCACCCCTTGTTTTATTTTTTATGTATTTTCCGACACCGGGATGCCCACCCCCGATCTCAGATAACCCCTGCCCACAGTTTGTTATTTTTTCAGTGTGCTGATATCAGGGGGCCCAATCCCTGTGTCAGCCTTTACCCTTCAACCCTCACTGTAGTATTGGACACTGGGGAGCTCACCCCTAATGTCCAGAAATCAATTTTTTCAATGTTCCTGAAAAAAAGAAAACAATCCCCAGACATCTTTTTTTACCTGAAAAAAAGAAAAAGGTCCTTCATCATCCCCACTGCTCCCCTCTCCCATCCCCAACCTCTCTCTGCAGACCCAATTCCCCATATCCCCCTTACCCCATACTTACCTCCCAAGGTCAACGGCTGCGATCTTCTCTGGACTGGTACACATCTGCACTCTTCAAAGCTGAATCACAAACTGAAGAATCAAAGTAAGCACTGTATAATGGCAGTCAATGTGGTTTTCAACTCATATTGATATCCCAGCCATTTTGTATGAATTTTGGCTCCAAATTTTCAACATGGGGCTCTTTGGCACTCCACCTCAGGAACACTGGCACTGTCATTTTGTTACTCAGTCCCAAAAGGTGATTTTGTGGTCACTGTGCAGAATCACCTATCATGGCCAGTTAACAAAATGGCAGTGGTACTGTTCATGAGGTGGTATCCCAAAAAGGCCATGTTGAAAATTTGGTGCAAAAATACCTAGAAATGCATGTAACTTTGGCAATTTATCATTTTTTCACTCCAAATTTTCACCACTGCCATTTTTTTTCACACCACCTCCTGAACGATACAACTGTCATTTTTCAAATCCTATGAAAAATGTTTTTTCTGCATCTGTGGTGCAGAATGGCATTATATTTGCATATAATTAAATTTCAATGGGGATTTGAAAATGTTCTATACTGGGTAAATGTGGTGAGATGATAAGAAGGTTATGTTGAACATTTCAGGTAAAAATTATTTAAGATGGCACAGTTATGACTATGTGTTGCAATTTTACTATGCCTGCTCATAACTTAATGTGTGAAAGCACAGGAGCCAGAGACCCCTGTGTTTCCACTGCTGCATACATATGTGTATCTGTGGACAGATGCTGCCACAGTAAAATATACTATTATACTATCTCAAAAGTAAGGAAATGAATTGTAAAAAATGTAATTAATGCATCAGTTAGGGTGTGGGTAACAAAAGTAGGTAAATGAGACATTAGGGTTGAGCCCTAACCCCCACCAGCCTACCCTGAGAGACTAACATGGTGCCTTGTTGCTGGGCCTAACTCTCACCCCATTATCCTATACTTTACCATGTCAACTTTCTTACACATGGAATGGGGTGAGAGTTAGGCCTGATGACCCCAAGGCACACCCTGTTGCATGTTGGTCTGTGGAGGGTTAGTGTGGGGTGGGTTGGTGGGGTTGGGTGGGGGTGTAAGGGGCTCAATCCTAACATCTCATTTCCCACTTTTGTGGCTTGAACCCTAACTGATGCATTAACAGTTTTTTGCAATATATATATATATATATGCAATAGGTGGGGAGCCAAAACCCATTGCATGAATTCATTTATGTCCACATCCATGGGATAAATCTCAGCACCCAAAATTTATCCTACATATGTGGGATAAACACAACCTGTCAATCAACCCCCACTGACACTACTTCTCAGCCCCCCCTTGCCAGCTCCTGCCAGTACTTCAATACTTTTGCGTTCCCTGTGAACTCTTGTACTGCAAAAGAAACTAAGGCTGCCATGCTTTAATGTCCACTGTACTCCTCATCGCTTAATAAAACAAATGCCTTTTTTTTCAGGACATATCCATAACATTCCTGACACACTCAAACTGTGGGCTCACTCGAAAGCTCAATCCTATTTTTTTAAAGCACTCAATTTATAACATCACTCCCTGTACTCATCCTTCTTTGCAATGTCCCACACTCTGCAGCCATAGCTCCTTCCCACTCAGTCCAACAGAAACCATATATACAATGGAGGACCAAGTACACTACACTTAAAAATGTGATAAGAATTACAAAAAAAAAGGCAGGCACCCTCTAACTCTCACCAGCTTCAAACTGATGCTGACAACTTACCTGAAAGCACAGCCTCTCAACTGACTCCTCACTGGTGATCAAAGTTCACTGTCTCCACTTGCCTCAAATCACAAATAAAATGCAGGAACATCCAGATAACTTAAAATTTTAATATTAATCAAAGAAAGTACACAGAAACCACTGACAGACTCTCACTAAGTGAGAAATGGACCTGCCATGTTTTTTAAACTCTCCAGCCCTCCCACACAGCAAACCAGCCAATCAAAACACATGCTCTAACCCAACCAACCAGCTCAAAAATGAGTAGCAATATCAAGAACACTGCAAAAAAAGTCTCCAGTATTTATACAAATATCAGATAAAACACTCAACAGAAAATATATTAAACATCACCAAAAAGTCTTATTCCTATTGCATAATTGGACATTTGATGGAGGGCCGTGAGTTAAAGGATTTATTCTCACTCATCCCTCAGTGACCGTGGGTAAATCATTCATGGCCCCACCACTCGTGAGGTTATCCGAGGTCACAGGGACACTTGTAAAAATAAATCCTTTATCCCTCGCCCCCCCCCGGTATCACATATCCCTTAAAGATAGATAGACAGACAGACAGACAGACAGACAGACAGATAGATAGACACACACACACACACACACACATATATACACATATATATTTTTCTTTGCAAAGAATGTCATTAATGCAGCAGTTATGGTTAAAGTGACAAAAGTAGGGAAATGTGGCATTAGGGTTTCCAACCCTAACACCCTTCCCTGCACTACAAGCAGCAACAGGCATGGGGTGTGTATTGTGGTTGTCAGCCATAATGCTCACCCCAGTCCAGTAAATAAGCTAAGATAAGTACAGTATAAGAGAATAGGGTGAGCATTAGGGTTGACAACCCCAAGGCACACTCCATGCCTGTTGCTGCCTGTAGGGTAGGGTAGGGTTGTGATATTAAGGTTGGAAATTCTAATGCCAAATGTCCTTACTTTTGTCACTTTAACCCTAACTTGTGCATTAACAAGTTTTTTTGCAATGAATTTCCTTACATTTTGAGATGGTATAATCACATCCTCATTTGCTTGTGGGAGCACAGTGCCCTCCGGGCCATATACTCCCATCTAGTGATACTTTTTGAGGTAGTGTAATCATAGCCTTATTTGCATGTGGGAGTGCAGGGCCCATCCCTCCATAGATGTGTATATGTACGTTGCTGTAGAACTACTGGGCTCTCTGGGCCTGGTGCTTCCAATTTTAACAAAACTGCAACCAGACTGTCACCATAAATGTCTTATTACCCCACTTAATAATCTGGTACTGAAAATGTCCAAATCCCCATCAAAATGTGATTACACACCACCACAGGATCATTCCATGCCACAGGTGCAAAAAGTCAGTTTTGCCAGGATTTGAAAAATGATAATTGTCATGTTCATGAGGTGATATAAAAATATCTTTATGTTGAAAATGGGGTGTCTAAATATTGAAATTACAATAGTTATGAGCAAGTGTAGCAAAATTTCAACACATGCTTATAACTTTGATATTTTTACATATTTTGACCCCACATTTTCAACATAGCCTTCTTATTAGCCTACCTCATGAACAAGGGCTTTGAAATGTTTCAAATCATGCCCAAAAGCTGATTTTACCAAGTGCCCACAAAATTGCTTTTTGGGCCAGATTTGCAGAATTCCACTGACACCATTCATGAGGTGGTGTCACAAAAAGGCCATGTTAAAAGTTTGGTGTTAAAATATGCAACAATGCCCAAGTTATGAATCAAAGTTGAAAACTCCACTGAAATATACTGAACAGCATTTTCCTTAATTTCTCATATTACAGTCAGTGGTTCCAGTGCCTTCAAATGGAGAGTGGATCTTCAGCCAGCAAGCTGTTCGGGGAGTCAGTGAGTGTGTATGGGAAGTGTGAGAGGGGTGCAAGGTGGTGGTTGCTCATTGGGAGGTCAGGATTGGGAAAGTCTGATGGGTGAGGGATCATTTTGTTTTTTACAAGTTCCAAACAAAATACATTGAAGGACCATTTTATTTATTACAGGTCTAACAAGAGAGGGGATCAGAGGGTGGGGGTACCACTGGACACCAATGAGAAAAGGAAATATTACGGGGATGGCAACTGGAGTGTGGGGGTGCCACTGGACACCAGGGACCATAAAGAAACATATTACAGGGACAAGGATGGCAGGGTGGGGGGCCACCAGAAACCAGGGAAAAAATTGTTACAGGGGAAAAAACAATAAATACAGGGGTGGTGATTAGACAGTGGAGGATATACTAGGATATACTAGGCACATGGAATAATAAACAAAACAAATACATGGAGGTCAATTTGAATGTGGGGGTGCCCCTTGACAGGAAGCTGTCCAACAGGGAAAATATAGTAGCATTACAGGGATATTGATGGGAGGGTGGGGGGTGCCACTAGATACAAGGGAACATATGCCAGCAAAAGAAAAAAGATTTTTCCCTCATGAAAAAGGATCTTTTTTCATGAGTCTAGATATGAAAAATAATCCTCTTTTTCTATTACAAGTAATGAAAAAACATTTATAACTTTAAAAAAAACATGTCTAGGGCATTTATTCTACAGTTACGTGCATAATCCAATTTAGCGACTCCAGATAAGTGAGCTAAATGCGTTAGTCACTCTGCAGAATGTCACTTTTGTGTTTTTCCAAACTAGAATTTTTAGGGGAAAACAGAAAACAAGATGGTGGCCATACAAAAAAAAGAAAAACTATGTAAAAATGGTTCCCATACAAAAACATCATGCAGCTATTTTGACATGCTGAATGAACATTCTCAGAACCTGAATTTTTAAAATGTAATAACTTTAGAACAAACTAATATTTTTTTCCACCAAACCAGTGAAAGGCACATCTGTGGGCCAAGCCCTTTCTACCCTGAAAACTTCAAATCAACATTCCAAATGGTCTGGACAAATGCCAATGACAAAAAAAAAACAGATTTTTTTTTTTTACATTTTTTACTATCCACATCTCAGAATCTGCACATTAAACCAGCATGAAACTTGGTACATCAAGAGATCTATACCACAAGACTGAGCATGCAGGATTTCATGCAAATCCATTGGACAGTTGCAAAGATATTAAAGTGCAAAATTCGAGGTTTAACATAAGCTGTTCAACACTAACTATAGTATTACTACCAAGCCACTATAATTAAAAGCTTTGACCCCTTCAACAGAATTGCATTAAATTTTGCATACACAGTCTGGAAGGCAAGGTGTCTTGATCTGCTAAGTTTTGTTCCAGTCAGATGTAAGAATTCCAAGATCTAGAGCTTGCATTTGTAGGAAACATTGTGTTTTTTTGCTTCTTTTGTTATCACCTACAGCCCAGACAGTTTGAAATTTTGGACTGAAGTTTTTAAGGTAGAAAGGGTATGCTACAGAATGGTGTCTTTCATTGGTTTGGTGGGAAAAAAAATGAATCCATTCCCAAGTTATAAGCATCTAAAATTTTTGTTCTTAGCATGCTCATTAGGATATCAAACATCTATCCAAAAGACCCTACTGAGCATGCTCAGAACCAGAATTTCAAATCCTTACAACATGGCAACAGATTGCTATTTCTTCATTAAACAAGTGATAGGCATATCTGTGAGCCAATCCCTTACAACCCAAAAAATTGCAGACCAAATTCCAAACCATCGGTGCACTAGATGATGACAAAAAAGCAGCAAAAAGCTAGTCCATTGGCACTGAGGGTTGAGGTGCTGGATGCCACACCTCATGCTAAACTGGCAACCTGTGTCTCGGAATGAGCACAAGATGCTGGGAGTTGGCAGGGGTGGGAAAGGATTGAGCGTCCAGAGGACAGCTTTCCTCTACTGGGGAGGGAGAACTGGTGCTACCACTGAACAGCTGCCCCCAGGTGGAGTCCTGATGGAGGTGCAGGTCAGAAGATCCCATGGAAGGGAGGGTGCTGCAGGACTTCTGAGGGTACACGCCTCCATGTATGCATGCCCTGCATGTGAGCCCCAGCAATGGGGAAGGATTAAAAAATGGAGAAAAACGCCTCGCGGCTGCAGGATAAAGACCGACCCTTTGCAGGCCCCACACCTGGTGACTGGGCAAGCTCTAGGTAAGTCCTGGTGAGACCAGGGTAATGGGGCTGGGGGGTTGGTTAAATGGGGGTAGCCATGAGGAGAAAAGGCAACAAACACCTATAAAAAAACAGCAAAAAATGGCAATATTTGCAACTCTTTTCATTAACCAGATTTCAGAATCCCCACATATGACCAGAAAGAATCTTGGCAAGTCAAGAGATCTACCCTCAGAGGCTGTGCATACAACATTTTGTGCAAATCTATTGAACGGTAGGAAATATATTAAGGCGCAAAGATGGCATTTCACAAAAAGAGGATTTTTTTCTCCCCCAAAAAATTGACACCTTAAAACAAAAAATCCTTTTTGGTGAGTCTAAATTCTTTTGACATTCCAGGAAGCTGTCCAACAGACTGAATTGAGCATGTTCAGAACTCAACATTTTAAAATTAAATAACTTGGGAACAGATTAATATTTTTTCACCAAACCAGGGAAAGGCACGTCCATGAGGCAAGCCCTTTCTACCCTGAAAATGTCAAATCAAAATTCCAAACCATCTGGGTGCAGTAAGATGACAAAAAAGTACAAAAAACAGCAAATTGCAATGTTTTAGCACTATGCACACCTCAGAATCTGAAAATCTGATCAAAATGAAACTTGGCACGCCATGACAAGACTGTGCATGCGAACTTTCCTGCAAATCCATTGAACAGTTGTAAAGTTATTAAAGTTCAAAGCTTGAGGTTTAACATAGAAATCCCTGCTCAAGCCTAACAATAGTGGTGCTACCATACAACTAATATTGTTTTTAAATATATTAACAGCTTTGCCTCCATTCAAGGGAATTGCAATACATTTTGCATACACAGTCGGGGGTAATGCATCTTGATTTGCCAAATTTTGATCCAGTCAGATGTAAGGATTCCAAGATCCGGATTGTGCATTTTTAGGAAAATGTGTTTTTTTGTTTTGTACTTGCTTTTTATGTCATCTACAGCCCAGATGGTTTGGAATTTTAGCCTGAAATTTTTAGAGTAGAAAGCGTATGCCATTACATGGTGCCTTTCATTGGCTTAGTGAAAAAGTATTTATCCATTCCCAAGTTATAAGCATTTGGAATTTTGGTTCTGAGCATGCTCAATAGGGTATAGAACGTTTATCCAAAAGATCTGACTGAGCATGCTCAGAACCAAAATTTCAAATCCTTGTAACTTGCCAATGGAGTAATATTTCTTCATCAAACCAGTGAAAGACACATCTGTTGGTCAAGTACTTTCCACCTGAAAATTGCAGACCAGATTCCAAACTACCTGGCACTAGATGATAAGAAAAAACAGAAAAAATTTTTTTGTTTTTTTTTCACATTTTTCGCTATCCAGATCTCAGAATCCACACACTTGGCCAGAAGGAAATTTGACAAGTCAAGAGATGCATGCTCTGAGACTCTTCATGCAACACTTTATGCAAATCCATGGAATGGTTATGAAGATATTAAAGTGCAAAGATGGTGTCTAACAAAAAGGTTTTTTTTTTTGTTACAAAAAAGGAGTGGCCCCTTACAACATTGAATCCTTTTTTGTGAGACCAAATTCTTTTGTCATTCCAAGCAGCTATACAAAAGACAGAACTGAGCATACTCAGAACTCAAAACTTTAACATTACATAACTTTGCAATGGATTAACATTTTGTCACTAAACCAATGAAAGACACTTCCATCAGGCAAGCCCTTTCTACCTTGAATATGTCAAGACCAAAATTCCAAAACATCTGGGCATAGCAAGATGACAAAAAGCACAAAATACAGCATTTTTTTTAATGTTTTAGCACTATGTGCAGCTCAGAGTCTGCAAATCTGTCCAAAACAAAACTTGGCATGTGACGAGATCTACAACACAAGACTACACATGCAAAAATTCATGCAAAACCTTTGAACAGTTGCAAAGTTATTGAAGTGCAAACTGTGAGGTTTAACACAGAAACCCCAGCTCAACTCTAACTATAGTGGTGCTATAATACTGTATATATAGATATACACTATATAGAAATATATTAATAGCTGTGCCCCGGTTCAACAGAATTGTACTAAATTTTGCATGCACTGTCCGGGAGCAAAGTTTTGTTCTAGTAGGATGTGCAGATTCCAAGATATGAATAATGCATTTATGCAACAAATCAGGTTTTGTTTCTGGGTTTTTTTTGTTATCACCTACAGCCCATATAATTTGTAATTTTGGTCTGAAATGTTCAGGGTAGAAAGGGTATGCCCCAGAATGGTGCCTTTCCTTGGTTACTAAAAAAAAATCTGTTCCCAAGTTATAAGCATTTGAAATTTTGGTTCTGAGCATGCTCAGTAGGGTGTCAAATGTCTATCCAAAAGACCCCACTGAGCATGCGCAGAACTGAAATTTAAATTCTTATAACTTTGGAATGGATAAATACTTTTTTCTCCAAACCAGTGAAAGGCACATCTGTAAACCATGCCCTTTCTTCCCTGAGCATTTCACACCAAAATTCCAAACCATCTGGGTGCAAAACACTGACAAAGAACAGCAAAAAATTAGGATTCTTTTAAAACTTATTTTGCTATCCTGTTCTTGGAATCCACACAACTGACTAGAATGAAACTTGCAAGTCAAGATATCTGCCCTCTGATACCACACATGCAAAGTTTTGGGCAAATCCATTGAATTGTTGTAAAAGTTTAACATAGAAACCCCTGCTCAACCCAAACTATAGTGGTGCTACTGCACCATTATGATTTGTACTGTATATAGATATACACCATACATAAATATATTAATAGCTTTGGCTTCATTCAGCATGACTGCACTAAATATTACATGCACAGTCTCGGGGACAAGGTGTCTTGATCTGCCAAGTTTCATTCCACTCAGATATGAGGATTCCAAGATCCAGACAGTGTATTTTTAGGATTTTTTTTTTGTTGGTGGCATTTTTTTGTCATCACCTACAGCCCAGATGGCTTGGAATTTTGGTGTGAAAATTTCAGGGTAAAACAGGTTTGTCATAGAATGCTGTCTTTAATTGGCTTGATGAAAAAATATTAATCCATTTCCCAGTTTTAAGCATATGAAATTTTGGTTCTGAGTATGCTCAGTAGGGTACCAAATGTCTATCCAAAAGACCCCAGTGAGCATGCTCAGAATGAAACTTTTTAATGCCTATAACTTGACAATGGAATAATATTTCTTTGCCAAACCAGTAAAAGGCACAACTGTGGGACAAGCCCTTTCTAGTCTGAAAATTGCAGACCAAATTTCAAACCATCAGGGCACTAAATGATGACAAGCAACTGCAAAAAACTGCGATTTTTAGTTTTTTTTTTTAGTAGTTTTCACTATCTGGATCTTGGAATCCACACACGTGGCTGGAAGGAAGTGTGGCAAGTCAATAGATCTACCCTTTGAGACCATGGGCCAGATATTCAAAAGGGTTGTGCCATACACAATAGAGATGCACCAGTGCAAGTGTGAAAATGTGCCATTCTGCGATATTCAGTGGGAGGCAACTGCGTCACACAAGTTGCAATGCACAAGAGTGCAATGGTAATGAATGCATGCGCAACCGTAGGGGAAGGAACCATGAATAAATGGCACAGTGCAATATTCAACTGCATGCACCATGCGCAATAGGGGAGCAAGCAGAAGTTGTGCAATAGTGGAAATGATCCAAAATAAAAAGGAACAAAAGAGAGGTGCAAGACTGCTACAGGGAAGCCAGAGATGGGAGCAAGGTGACAGCAACAGGAAAGAGGGTAGCAGTGAGTGGCACTGGGCAGGAGTAGGACAGGGCACACCTGGGAACAAACAGGAACAGGACAGGAGTGGGGAGCCTGTGCCACTGTGCAGGAGAGACAGGGAAGTGCCACAGTGGACTGAGGGTATTTGCAGTAGGCAGGACAGCTAAAGGCTGGAGGTGTACCCAGTGCAGGGGGAGCATCACAAAGGACAGCAGGGGAATGGGATAACAGCTGCTGGGGGGAGGAAACACCAGCCAGGGACATGGCCAGTGCCACCTTCCAGATGGAGGCGGTAATGAGGGGTGTGAGAAGGCAGACAGTAGGGGGGGCACGGCCGTGGAAGGGCCCGTCAGTGGTATGCCTCCAACAGGCGGTACCGAGCCTGCACTACCTTCAAGCACTACTGTAACACAGAGATTGTGGGCTGGTACCACCCGAACTGGGTGATCCTGAGGCAGCTCTGTGAACTGTGCAGTGATGAGATGCAGGCACCCACACAATGGAGCCATGCTCTGTCAGTGGAGACAAAGGTGACAGCTGTCATGTACCTGCTCACCATGGGCACTTTCCAGAGACCAACATGGGACACAACAGGCATAACCCAGTCGGCCGCGTCACGCCTACTCACACAATTCCTCAGTGCACTGCTGCCACTTGCTGTGGAGTACATCCATTTTCACAAGCATGCAGACGGAGCACACAGCACACATACAAGAGTTCCACAGGGTAGCACATATGCCTGGTGTGCTCAGGGCCATTGACTGCACCCATGTGGCCATCCACACACCACCTGGCCTGGATGGTGTAGCATACATCAACAGAAAGGTTTATGCCAGCATCAACTGCCAGGTGGTGTGTGATGCCTGGGGGTGCATAACCAATGTCTGTGCCACGCACCCTGGGGAAGCACATGATGCCTTCATCTGGCACAAGTCTGCACTGTGCCACAGGTTTGAGAGTGGAGACATCCCCACTGGCCACCTAGTCGGTGAGTATGCACATCACGCAGGATGACATGGGCATCTGGGGTGGGAGGTGCATAGTCAGAGGTGCCCTGGGTACCGGCCTTGATGGCCCATGGTAGAGCGATGCCGACCACCATACTAATGTCCACCCTCTACACACAGGTGACAGTAGCTACCAGCTCCATTCCTGGCTGCTCACACCATAACGGCGCCCCGTGACCCCATCGCAGCAACGGTACAATGAGGCGCATGCTACCACATGTAATGTCATAGAGCGGGTGTTCAGAATGCTGAAGGCACATTTCGGTTGCCTTGACACATCTGGCGGTGCCCTACAGTATAACCCCTCGAAGGCCTGTGGGCTATTCCTGGCCTGTTGCATCCTGCACAACATGGCCAATGACTGTGGGATAGCAGTAAAGGTAGAAGAGGGGGACAGCAATGGGGACAAAGAGGACACCGGTACAGATGGTGATGGGCATCCACTCCTTGGGCAAAGGGACCCCCGCCTGATCCAGATGTCACAGCTGCACCGGGACACCATCACAGAGGAGCACTTCGACCAACACAGGTAGGTCATGGGGCCATGTGCAACCACCAATGGCAAGGACACAACCCACAAACATGCATGGATGAACCCCAGGGGTGCATGACGGCAAGGGAATTGGCTGAGCATGGAACCACACACACCATCAGGGATGGGCAAGGCCTAACATTACACGTGGTCACACACACACACCCACCCACCCACACACCCCACAAGACATGCACAAGGGGTAGAAGGCATGCCGACCCCAACTGCTACCCCTATCCACACACAGATCCACAGACGACCATGCCCAGTGCCCGTCATTGTGCGTTTCTCAGATGCTGGGCACCATTGCACACTGGTAGACAGTGCAATGCAGGAATCATCAAGCACACGCCACAGTGGCCAGCAGCCAGGAGGGTGTGCACATGGACCGTGAGTGTGTGCATGGCCGGGTACCCAACCCATGCACTGCACATTGCACAACACACTACACACAGGGCAGCTTCAGACGGTAGCCATGGTGAGAGACAGGTCAGTCACGCGGCACAGTGCCATGGCCACCACGCATGTGTAGGTGGCCCCACAGAGACCTGCCAGCCATAACAGGCTGACCAACGACCTCATGGGGTGGCACCGATGGTCCCCAAGGGGTGACGCTGCGGGAACATGACCATGTTCGAGCAGGAGTCTGCAGCTTACCAAACATGCCAGCGCCAGGCATGATCGGGATGCCCATAGCTGAACCCGGTGTCGACATTGAGGGTGTCGCATGACCCCAAGAATGGGGAGTGGACATGACACTGCGCAGTGTCTGCGGCGCATGTGCAACAAACTGTGTGCCCAATGTGGCCATGACAGCTGTGAATGCATGTGTCTGCCTGTCAATGGCAGCGGTCACACCCTCCTGCTGCCGGGCCATCTCTGCTAGGAGCAGAGCGTAGTCTCTGCTGCGCTGCTCCTCTCCCTGCTGCAGAACAGCACTGAGTGTGTCCACTGCCCTAACCAGCCATGACTGCTGATCCATGGAAGCCTGGAGTAGTCGGCTGTGCTCATCAACGAGGTCATCCGGCAGATCAGCATGATGTCCCTCATGGTGTTCCTGTTCATGCTGGACATCACCCCTTGATGATGGGCACTGCACACCAGAGCCATGCTGGGGCACCTCCACTTGCAGTGCACTGACACCACCCCCCTGACACTGTCTCCCCATCGCCATTGGCTGACTGCCGACACTGCCCCTCCGGCCACCACTCACCAGGCCTCACCGGTGCTGCTGCAGTGGCTGCAACAGCACCACTGGCCTGGACACACACCAGTGCTGCCCCACTGGTGCATACAGGCACAGGCTGAGACTGTGACATCATGCGGGCCTCCACGGTGGCACCACCCATGGCTATGCTTATGCTGTTATCTGCTGTGCGGCCATCCTGCGGCCCACACGTATCATTGTCCATGATGTGTGCTCCATCATCATTGGTGCCAGATCCAGCACCAGTCCATGTCACAGCATGCTGGCATCCATGGACACTGTCATGCTGGGACAAGGGCAGGACCTCCTCCGCACCAGCACCAACTTCAGTACAGGCAGACAGGTGTGTATACTGTTGTCCTGACCCTTGAACACCTGTGGAAGAGGATGGGTACTCCTCCATGTCCAGGGTATTGCCCTCAGTGGACACACCCTCCACTGCTGACCCATGTAGATGCTCAGGAGCTGTAAGGGAACACAGTAGCATTAATGTCTCTGCCCTACCCTGTGGCATTCCCACCACCCCCCACACAGTGACAGAACAGGACCTACCATGAAGTGATGGGCTGCCACCCACCTGGAAGCCACCACCTGGAACGCCCCCTAGGAACAATGCGCATGCTTCCAGCCACCCGCTTCTCCCGTGGCATCAGGCGTGGCACATCTGGCTGTCCACCACCATTTGCAGCACATGCTGCCCTGATGGCAGCCACCTTATCTTTTATCATCCTCTTGTCCATGCCCACCTTCTTCTTTCACTCCTGCATGGACCGCTGGTGGCTGCCATGCTGGTTGATGGCACGCGCTACCTCATCCCATGCCGCAGCATGGGCCTGTGGTGTTCCCCACTGTCTGCTGAGCAGTGGTTCTCTGTCAAGGTAGGCCTCAAACAGGGCATCTGATTCTGCCCAGGTGAAGTTGGGCCTCCTCCGTCTCCCATGTCTCTGTTCCTCTTCTCCTCCTCCTCCTCCTCACGTTCGGTCATTATTGATCCTGTGGGAATGACAGGTGTTACCTCTGAATGTGCAGTCCCATGCATCTCCCACACATCACAGTCCACACTTCCAAGCAGCAGGTACCACAATAGACTGCAGTACCAAACAATGACCTCTGAAGCCCCATGTCACATTTATATAGCGCAAGGCATGCAAATGAGGTGAGGCGCAACTTTAAGTGGATGCTAATGCAGTTGCTGCACTATGGAATTGCTGATGAGCTGATTTTCATATGTTGACTGAATATCATGCTGTTGTGCCTTGTGCAATTGTGTTGAGCATGCTCAGGCAAAGGTGCAGCTCTGTGACATGCACAGTAGGCACCGCACGGCACATGCCTGGGGGTGCTGACGCCGACGCCTGCCGTGTTGATGGCATGCTGAGCATGGGAGGCAGTGCAGGGTATGGCCACCACTGGGCCAGCAGTGCTAATGCTCTGTTCACATGTATAGCGCTCATGTCCTGGAGCACCGTAGGCACCATGGTGCCACATGTGGTAGGCCACTGCAGGGCGTCACACACAGGCACCCGATCAAACAACACTCAGGGAGTCAAAATCGCACTGTGGTGGCCAGTGTGCAACAGATTCTTGACCCTCCGTTTGACCTCTGCCTCCTAGGCGCCATGTGTCTGCATGGGTGCACCCCCATCGTGCTGTTCAGTGACAGCATGATGGGGAATGTCAGCACTGTACCATGCAGCATCTGCACATGGCAGACATGCGCTATAGAGTGCCATTTTGTTATCCTAACTGCTGTAGTCATGGCATGCAGGAGAGCAATGCTGTGGAGCCCTCTTGAGCTGACCAATTTGGTGGCCATTGTAGAGCCCCATGCTGGGGCCCTGTTTGAGGATGTGCTCTTGGATAGGGATAGGAGTGCAGTGTGGGAGGAGGTGGCAGTGTCACTGGAGGATGCCACCACTTTCTCCAGGACTCCAGAGCAGTGTCACCAGCACTATGGGGCCCTCCAGTGGAGGGACCCAGACAGGCTTGCCTGTCTATGGGCACGTGCCAGGTGAGGCGCAGTGCTATGTCCAGGTAGGTGCTCCATCCATACACTGGTAGCATCTGTCCAGGTTTCACAGTGTGCATGTGTCCACCCAAGGGGGGGCTGTCCAGTGTGGGCAGTTTTGGTCGTAGTTGGGTTGCGGCATGGCTGGGCTGTGCTGGATCGCACACACCCAGGGGGGCCTTTGCTACTGTTTTGTACTGATGTTCCACTCTCCATGTTTGCACCCTAGGCCCTGAGGAGAGGCGACAAGCCTGAGAGACACGGGTGGATCAGGAAGCTGCCCAGCAACAGCTTTGTGATGGTGGGCACCACCTACATTAGCACCAAGATGTTGCAGATGCAGGTGAGTACCTTTCTTCATGGATATTCTGTACATGTTGTGTTGCGGGGTAGGTGGCAGGGCATGGCCACCATCCAATGATGCCACTGACGTGCACGCCACATAGTACACTCAGCACTGTCCTGTGGCACTGCATGTGTGGGTGTGCATCATTGGTGGTCCATGCATGCACCAGGTACATGGCTGTGCCACTGCCTTCACACCGCATAGCCATGTCACTGTACAGCCATGGTGATGCTGTGCGGGACTTGGGCAATGGGTGTGTGCAGCGGTCCACGTGGCTGTGTGCAGCTGAGTGGGCAGGTCTTGTGGACACAATCACTGTGGATGGTTGCACACCATCACAGGGGTGTGGCCCATGGCTGTATGCCATACGCAATGGGTGGGCTGCAGGGGGATGGACATTCACACCTATTGACTCTGCCCCCTTGTCCTAGTTGGTCAGCATTGGATTGCTCTGTAGAGGACATTGCAGTAGTTGCTGCAGCTGTCAAGAGCATCCCTTGAGATACTCCAGTGGCTAGAGTGACATGATGTGTGGAGGTGGAGGTCACACAGACACCACAGGACCGAAGAGCGGGGTGGACGTTAGGCCCTCAGTGCCCCCCACATGATTGTTACCTCCCTGGACCCACCCTCACACCCCTTCTTCCCTCTCCCAGTTGTTCACCCCTGCCCCCTTACCCACCCCCATCTAGTTTGAGGCCCTTTCCCCAATCGTGTATATATATGTATATAGTTGTGTTTATTGAATATTTATAACACATTTGTTTTGTTATGACAACTGTGGTGGTCTATGATTTGCAGTGGGCTACAGGTACTCAGCTGCAGTGGTGTGCATGGCATCAGGGTTGTTGCAGGCATGGGTGTGTGTGTGTGTGTCCAGAGGGGAACCGCCTATGGTGTGGTTGGGGGAATCAGTCACTGTCTGTGGTTTGTGTGTTGTTCTTTGTGCATTGGTTGCCTGTGCTGTGGTCCACAGTGCATGCTTTGTGTCCATGGCACCC
Source organism: Neoceratodus forsteri (assembly GCA_016271365.2). Classification (NCBI taxonomy): domain Eukaryota; kingdom Metazoa; phylum Chordata; order Ceratodontiformes; family Ceratodontidae; genus Neoceratodus; species Neoceratodus forsteri. Next base: position 876,071,285 of record CM057450.1, read on the forward strand.
CTGTCAGACCATTCATGGGCTGTGCAGCTGACACCCTTGCATGTCTGTGATATGCACCATCTGCTAGTATGTCAGTTGTGGCTGTCCATGCTGGACAACCACTGTACCCGGCACAATGCCAGGTTGCCTCCTGTCACCGATGTGGTGCACGTCTGCCTCAGGTGGCACTGTGGCCTCCATTGTTTTTGTTCCCCCTCCATGCTGTCGCTTGTGTCTGTTGCAGTGGATGTACTCCACTGTCTGTCATTTGTGCTCCAGCCACGTGCTGGTGGCCGACGGCTTCATGGTGCATGCTCATGGTGGTTGGTACACCTGTGCCATGGAGGGGTGCTAGCCATGGGTACACAGCTGCTGTGGCCACAAACCAGCAGGTTTGTTGACCCACTACTGTGTCCCTGTGTTGGTGTGCACTTGGGTATGGGGTGGTGTTTGTCCATGCACTGCATTGCATCCTATGTTGCACATGCTTCCATGCACCACTGTGGGCTTCTTTGCTGGCTGCTGAGGCCAGTGCTGGGATGGGGTGTGTCTTTGGGAGGGTGTGCAGGGTGCTGTACCACTGGTGGTGGTGTCTGGGGCATGCTCTGTCACATGTGTGGTAGCTCGTGTGCCGATGCATGGTCAGTCTCTCAGCTGTACATCGGGGGCCATGCAGGGCATCACTGTGTCTGCAGTTGTTGCATTGGTGTCTGCTGCCACATGCTTTAGGGTGCTCACAGTGGGGCTGCCTTGCATGTCTCAATGGTGCACAGGGTTGCATTGTCACAGTGGTGGTGGTGGCATGCATGGGTGTCCTGCAGTGCTGGGCACTGCTCATGGGCAGGGTGTCTGTGGAACGCTGTGCAGGGTGTGCTCTGCATTGGTGAGATGGTGTAGCATGGGGTGGATGGACCTCCTTGTTTGTTGGTCACAGCTTGCCAGGGGGTGTGCTAGGGCACCATGTCCCAGCTTTGGGATTGTGACTGGTTTCCATGGGCCGGTGGTTCTTCCAGCTCTCCTCTGGTTGGGCGGTTCATGGGGTATGGGGTGCACTGTCTGTTCTGTTCTGTGTGTGTGCTCCTCAGCCCATATCTTCCATGTGTGGGGGACCCCTGCATCCTGTCCCTGAGCATCCGTTGTGCTGATGCGCTGCTACCCTGCTCCACTGTGATCCCTGGTTGTGTTATTGCACACCAGACCTGCACCACTGTGCATCCCTGGTTGAGTTATGGTGCAGCTGCTGAGATATTCAGTTGTATGGTGCAAGAGCATCTAGCCCTGTGCAATGTTTCAATATCATGCGTGTTGCACATAGGCGTACTGTACTTGCGCCTGCTCCTGCTATTGCGCTACTTTGTGGTGCAGTTGAATATCTGGGACCATGCATGGAACAGTTCCTGCAAATCCATTGAATGGTTGTGAAGATATTAAAGTGCAAAGATGTCTCATGAAAAATTACTTTTTTTTCACACAAAAGGATTGACCCCTCACAACAAAGAATCCTTTTTTGTGAGACTAACTTCTTTTGCCATTCCAGAAAACAATCCACACGACTGAATTGAGCTTGCTTAGAACTAAAAACTTTAACATTAAGAAACTTTGGAATGGATTAACATTTTTTCACCAAACCAGCAAAAGGCACTTCTGTCAGGTAAGCACTTTCTACCCTGAGCATGTCAGACCAAAATTCCAAATCATCTGGGCACTGCGAGATGACAATAAAAGTTCGAAACACAGCACTTTCTTTTTTTTTTTTAGTTATTACTTTCTTATGGCATACCTGGTTTGCTCCCTGTATTCTGGCAACCACTTGGGACTCCATCCGTCATCTGTCCATCTGCACTCCTGCAGGGTCCTCACCTTTTGTCCCCTGCAGCTTACCACCTGCAGCAGGGTGGTGGGGAGCCCCCAACTTGCCCACCCTGTCCAGATCCAGATTCAGGCAATGCCCCCAGAGCTGTTGTTTGTCAGACAGCCATCAAGCCACTTGACCAGGATGCCACTCTTTTTTGGTTTTCTCCCTGGAGCTGGGGGCATGCAATGATGCCTGCATGTGCTCCCTCCAGGCATTTGCCCCAACTTCTCCCTATGCTACAGCAGGCACCCTGTCCCCCAGCCTCTGCCAGGGGGCAAATGGTTGCCGACTATTGAGGACCCCCCTCCCCAGAGAAGGAGAGCAGTCCATTGGACGCTTAATCCTTCTCCTCCCTGCTGACCCCTGGTGGCCCGTACTCATTCCCAAACACGGGTCGCTGGCATAAAGCAAGGAAATAAAAACAGCACTTTCTAATGTTTTAGCACTATGCACAGTGGGAATCTGCAAATCCAACTGAAACAAAACTTGACATGTGAAGAGATCTACAGTACCATACAAAACTGCTCATGCAAAATTTTGTGCAAATCCTTTGAATGATTGCAAAGTTATTAAAGTGCAAACTATGAGTTTTAACATACAAACCCCTGCTCAACCCTAATTACAGTGGTGCTACCATGCCACTATAATATATATATATATTATAGGAGATAGTCATGCCCCTATAGTTTGGGTTGATTAGGCATTGCGATGTTAGACTCCAGTTTTTGCACTTTAATAATTTTGCAACCGTTAAATGGATTTGTATGAAATTTTGCATGTGTGGTCTCCTGGGGTATATCTCTGTATATGCCAAGTTTTTTTCTGGCCAGATGGCCGGATTTTGATTCTACTTTTCTGCCAGGGGTTTTGCTGGGTTTTCATCTGACATCTGTAGTGTCTAGATGTTTGAAATTTTGGCACGTGATTTTCTGGGAAGAAAGGGGCTGGCTCAGGGATGTGCCTTTTGCTGGTTTGGGTAAAAATATTAATCGGCTCCAAAGTTATTTAATTTTAAAATTTTCATAAATTGTTTCTGAGCATGCTCAGTAAGCACCTCAAAACAGCTGTATAAAACATTTTTGTTTCTGACCTCATGCTTTTTTGAGTGAAAATAATTTTTGGTTTGCCCATCTTTTTTCCCCTTATGCTAAAATTTCACATATGCCTAGATATTCAAAGTGGTTGCACCTAGCGCAACACCGCATTGTGCCCTGGTGGGATACTGAAAGGGCGGCCAGGCACAGCACAAATCCTGATGCACTGGGGTGCAATGCAATTGTATGTGGTACAGATGCAGGGGGCGTGCCCATGCATATGTGGCACATCCCAATATTCAGCCCGGGATGTGCAGCGCATATGCTGATGCAACCTTGCAGTGTGCCACATAGGGGGCTCAAAGTTGATCCCCGCAAAAGAGGGAACAAATCTTGGCCACCCACAAGTGGGCTGCTGAATTGCATGGCACAACACAGCAGCCGCCAGATGTGGGTGACCACCCGCCCACCCAGAACACCGTCTGCAAGCACCCACAATTCCCTGGTGGTCTAGTGGTCCCCCCTCCCACCTGATTCCCCGAGATATGGATAAATGACCAGCACTGGTGGTCTAGTGGTCCCCCTTCCCACACGATCACCCAAGAAATGTAAAACAGACTGTCCCTGGTGGTCTAATAGAACCCCCCCTCCCATTACATTTCTCGGGTGATCACATGGGAGGGAGAGACCACTAGACCACCAGGGCTGGTCATTTAACCATATCTCGGGTGATCGGGTAGGGGGACCACTAGACCATGAGGACTGGTCATTTATCCATGTCTTGGGGAATCAGGTGGGAGAGGGGACCACTGGACCACCAGGGATGGTCATATATATATATATATATATATATATAGTCCACCCAATCTACGGGTTGGGGGATGCCCCAGGATCCCCACTGCATACGTCTTGCTTTGCAGGGCACCAGGCTCAAGTCGCCGGGCTGTCCTGCACAAGGCATGCAAATGGGGCCATAATAATATGCAAATGGACCCATTGGTGCCTTGCATATTTTATGGCCTCATTTGCATGCTCCCTGCTGAATATCATGGGTGATGCACCTAGAGCAACTTCACTGAACTGGGGCATCCCCTTGCTCCCTATCTGTGGCTAGTGCCACTGTGCCATGCAGAGAATGTGTGCCGACCTTGCCGTATTAAATGGTGCTGCACCATGGTGCATCACCATTGAATATCACCTCGCCCTGGCACATCCCAGTTGCACTGTGCCCAGGCTTGCGCCACTGCCTGGCACAGTCTGAATATACAGGCCATACTGTAAACACTCTGGAGAGCCACCAAGAGATGTAGTTTGGTTATCAGGACTCCCTTTGTTGGATTGTGCTCTTAGGTATTTGAGAAATGGCCGTGAAATGCATTTTTTAAAACATTATAAATATTTTTTGGTATCGCACGATACAAAAATAAAAGATTTTTTTTTTCGCATCACAAGTGACGAATAAAGATCTTTTGTCCTGAGGGGAAAATTGTTGGGTTTTTTTATTTGTTTCTTGCTGGTATCTCTTCCCTGATGTCAAGTGGCACCCCGACTGACCAATTGCCCTCCCCCTTATAGCACAATTTCTCCCTGGTGTCTAGTCTGCAAGAACTGACTGATCAACTCTGGTATTTAAGTTCACAGTTTGAGTTTTTCAGTGTGCTACAGAAACACAGAAACAAAGAAGTTGACAGCAGAAGGAGACTGCTAGGTCCATCTAGACTGCTCATTTGTTTTAGACCTATTTTGATACCCAAGTTGCCCTTTGTAGTCAGACTCCCTCTTATCTATCTCATGCATTCATGAATCCTCCCCACAGTGTTGACCCCCCCACAACCTTTTGGGGCAGGCTGTTCCAGACATCCACTCTTTCTGTGAAGAAAAACTTCCTGGTGTTAATAGAGAACCTCCCTCCTTGCAGCCTGAGGTCATGTCTCCTGATTCTGGAGCCCTTCTTGAAGTGGAAAAGTTCCTGTGGCTGTACCTTGTTAATGCCTTTTATGTACTTGAATGTTTCAATCATGTCCCCTTTCTCTCTTCTCTACTCCAGGGAGTACATATTCAGTTTCCTAAGTCTTTGCTCATATAACATGTACTAGAGACTCTGAATAATTTTTGTCACCTTTCTTTGTACTGCTTCCACCTGGTCAATGTCCTTCCTGAGGTGAGGCCTCCCGAATTGGACCCCATATTCCAGCTGAGGCCTGAACAGTGATCTATACACTGGTAGTACCACCTCTCTCCTCCTGCTCATGATCCCCCTCCCAATGCAGCCCAGCATTATGTTGGCCTTCAATGCTGCCTTCTCACACTGTTTATTAACCTTCAACTCATCTGAGATTATGATTCCCAGATCCCGTTCCTGGTTTGAGGCCACCAGGCTTTCACCTCCTAGGTAATACTCTTTTCTTGGATTTTTCTTTCCTATGTGCATGACCTTGCACTTTTTGGTGTTAATTCTCAGCTGTCACACTCCATGCCATTCTTCTAGTTTCTTGAAGTCAGCTTCCATCTTGCTCACTCCTTCTGAGGAGTCCAACCTGTTACATATCTTGATGTCATCTGTGAATAGACACACCTTCCCTTCCAGTCCATCAGCGACGTCTGCTATAAAAATATTGAAGAACAGAGGCCCTGGCACTGAGCTCTGAGACAACCCACTGGACACCCTGCCTTTTGCTGATTACAATCAATTAATCTGTACCCTCTGGGTTCTGCCTTGTAACCAGTTTTGTACCCATCTGACTACTTACAGACCAACCCCTGTCTGGTCAAGCTTCTTTACCAGCCTTCTGTGTGGAACCAAGTTGAAGGCCTTACTTGTAAAGTCTTTGTAGACCACATCTACTACCCCATTGTTGTCCACTATTTTTATAGCGTAGTCAAAAAATTCAAGCAGATTTGTCTGGCATGATCTACCTGCTGTGAAACCATGCTGTTTCGGGTATTGGTGGATGCTAGTTTCGAGAAATGCTATGATCCTCTGTTTGAGAAGTGTCTCCATTAGTTTCCCTAATATAGACACGAGGCTCACCGGTCTGTAATTTCTAGCCTCTTCACAACTGCTGAATTGCGAAGTGAAACCACTATTGCCTTTTTCCAGTCTTCTGGTACCATACCTCTCTTCCAGGATTTCACAAATAGAAGTGCCAGAGGGGCTGCTAATTCTGCCCCCAGTTCCTTAAGAATTCTGGGGTGCATCTTGTCTGGCATGCTTTTGTGGAGCATTTTTGCTGTGTACCATATCTGTTATTAAATATAAATCAGCAATCTGAATAGCCCTGATAGCAAGGTCAACAAAGCAGCCTTTTCTGAAATAAATAAATTTACTGCTTAAATCATTCACTTCTCAAAATAAATGAATGAAAAGGTCTTTTAGACTTTTCAGATGGTATTATAATTAAGCCTTACTTGGCAATTGTGTATTTCTCAAAATAATTTATGATCAGCTAAGGGTGTTTTAGAAGCAATGCATTGCCATTGACTCTGATAACATATTAGTGTCCTCCATGCATGCAAGATGAGAATTCAGCATAATTCTAGTTATATTAGAAAATGAGCTTTCACATAACCTCAAGGAGTAGTCAGGTACTCCTTCCACTGTACAGTAGTCTGGTTAGACCACACCTTGAATACTGTATGCAGTTTTGGCATCCCTACTTAAAGAAGGACATTGCATTACTGGAGAGCGTACAGAGGAGAATGACTAGGATAGTAATGGGGCTAGGGGAAATACCCTAGGAGGAGTGACTGGGGGAGCTCAATCTATACTCATTGGAAGAGAGAAGAGACAGGGGATATGATAGAGGTTTTCAAGTATCTTAAGGGGGTCAATAGGGTAAGTCTTGAGGGAGTCCTACAGCTAAGGGAACCAGGGGCCACCAGGGGACACCCCAATAAGCTGGATGAGGGGAGGCTGGGGGGGAAGGAGGCGCTACTTCACTGAGAGAGTGTTGGAGCCCTGGAATGTGCTGCACAGAGAACTGGTGGCTGTTACTACTGTGGAGGAGTTCAAAAGGGGCTGGGATAGGTGAAGGGGGATGGTACATCCAGGAGCCCTGCTGGGAAATAGGAGTCCTTGTTGGGTGGGAGGGAGGGCTAAAATTGATGCCCTGCATAGGCACTGACCATGGAGCAGACTCAATAGACCATAGAGTCTATTCTGATGGCTTCATAGTATGTTAGTATATAAGAAATCTCATTGGTTGGCAGGGGTACATTAACTTTCAGTGAGAACCCTCTAAATAACAAGGCCCCACCTATGCCAACCCAGGCAGTATCCTAGTGCCCTCCCTAATTGGCTACAAGCACCCCATTTTAACTTCAGATCATCATTTTCCACCTGGCTTAGGGAGACAGCTATGGAGAGAGACCCCCCCCCCCCATTCATTCCTTAGCCTAGACACTATACCCATTACCCAGTGTAATTTAAAAAAATGACATCTGTATACAGGCACATGGAAATGAAATAACTTTTGTTATCTTTCTCTTCCACTTGGTGAGGGAGTGCTGTAGATTGTGCCTGCCAGTGCTCAATTCATTCCTTCCCAACAGTACTATGCCCCCAATCTCCCTGTCTGTTAAAAAAGGGAAAAACAAATAAACTTCTCATGCAGAAACTGCTGTCCATATCCTGAACAACATTAATAATATTTCCTGTCCTGTCCTGTCAGGTCTGTTCTTGTTTCTAGCTGCTCACTTCCGTACCTCTGCAGACAGGCTGAATCACTGGGGCAAATGGCACTGAGTGCCTCCTCACGCTAACGGTCCCATACCTTTCAACTGTCCCTGATTTTGCCTCAAAATTGTACTCTGTCTCTCCTAAAAATTGTGTTTCTGTGACCAAACAGTGGAATTTGTAAGCACAAAATAATGTCAAACTTTAAAGTTGCAGACTTGTTCCTCCTTAGGAAATGCATTTTACATTAAGCCCCTTATTCTACCAGCTTCCTGACTTGATATCTCCAATGTTGAATACCTGTCCCTGATTTTGGTCCTTTGTCCCTGATTTTTTTAAGCCTTGTCCCTGATTTATGAGGCAGGAGGTTGAGAGGTATGCGCCGGTCCTCAGGGTGAGCAGCGAGGACCGAGAACCACACAAACACCTAAAATTTTGGAAAAAAAGAAAGAAAACAGCAAGCTCTGAGTCCAGATCCTCAGGGTAGGCAGCGAGGATCAGGAAACTGTAAAAAAAAGGTTACTAAAATTCCCCAGGACAAGCAGCATACTTTACATCGGAAGGCACTTCCTGCTTTTATGCGCAGGGTCAGACAAGCTTGTGTTCGTAACAGCTGCAAGTTCCATGGCTGAAAAAAAAAAAACAACACACAATGTCTGAACGAATGGCACAAAGCAGTGGGCTTCTTTGACTTTTCTTTATACAATAAAGATGATTAGCAGTCTGCAGCTAGGAAAACGTGTTCCAGAGGTGGTTGTAGGAGGAGGAAAAAAGTACAAGAGAATGTCTCTGTACAGTGAGAGACAAAAGGATTTGGGCTACAAGGGAAACAAGGGACTACTTTACAACCAACTAACTTAAACTTCAGTCTTTTTAATGTTTTTTTCTTTTGCCTTAATTTTTTTAAATCCCAAATAAAACTACCACAGGTAGCCCATTTTCTAAGCCAATAATACCCTCCAGGGTGGGCGGTATGAGCAATACTGGACCTTCCAGAGGCGATAAGGCCCTCCACTTGCAGCGTTGGGCATCATTACTCCCCTGGGTAGTCCGGTATTGCCCTATACAGCCCACCCTGTGGGGGTATTTTTACTTGCATAATTCTCAGCCCAGCTAAGAAAGAGAGGGTATTTCTCAGCATAAGAATAATACTTCGAGACTTTCTCAAGAAATTGTGTTGTACACATTCAGGGATAGGGTTACCACCTTTTAAGAAGCCCAAAGTGGGACATTTCTTACCGAAACATGATTTTTCACAGGGGGATATGTAATCTTGACCAATGCAACAGACTTGTGTTCTCTAAATAATCAGAATTAAAACTAAATGTATTTTTTTAGTTGTTTCTAGTGTTTCTTATAATTTTACCGTATTTTAGTTAAGATATTGTAGTTTTTTGCAACATTTAGAGGAAAGACAGAAAATATTTTTTTCTGCTATAATGTCAGGACATGTAGTATTTTTCATGTTTTGTTGCAGGACACAGCTGCCCAAATCAGGACTGTCCTGCGAAAATCAGGACAGGTGGTAACCCTATTCAGGGAAGCATACATGGAAAATGGCAGGGCAACATTCTTTTGGCATCTCTGTTTAAATGCAGAAAAAACATAGGAAATATGTTGCAATTAAACATTAAATTTAAGACGCAGGCATTAGTGGTTCCCATTCCCTCCCCCACCCCCCTGAGGCTTTAAATTCAGTTCCAGGTTTATGCTTGTAGCAGATGCTTTCTTATATACAGTAGGGCAGGCAAACACCATCTTTTCACATTCAAGACAGTATCAGTAAAATACAGACCCAAAGCTTGTCTTTGAATTCGGACTTGTGAGATCTCACGAACATATGAATGCAACCAGCTTTACTTAAAACAACACACTTGTAACCAATATTATCATAATACCAAACAGCACACTTTAAAATACTTAATGCATCTTGCTCCCTGCAGCCACATCACAAGTGTGTGTGTGTGTGTGTGTGTGTGTGTTGTGTGTGTGTGTGTGTGTGTGTGGTGGGGATTTAGAATCAGCTGAGCAAAAATACTACAGATTTACTGCTTTTCACGTTATTGTAATTTCAGCATTACTTGGCAATCGTGTGTTTCTCAAAATGATTTAGGATCAGCTAAGGGTGTTTTAGAAGGCAATGCATTGCCATTGGCTCTGACAACATATTTGTGTCCTCTATGCATGCAAAGTGAGTTATTCAGCATGATAATATGTAGAATAAAGTATGGGGTGTAGTGTGTAATGAGAATTTTACACACTCTCCAGTTGTTGGATGGCACATATTTATGCAGCCATCCAACAACAAGGGTGTGTGTAAAATTCGAGTTTACACACTGCACCCCATATTTTGTTTTATTTAATTGAGGGGGTCATGTTTTTTTCATCGCATTCTCTCGCACAAAGAGCAGTGTATTAAATGCCATAATTAACACTCGTGTATTATGGCATTTAATACATGGCTATTTGTATGGGAAAAAAACATGACCCATCAATTAAACTAGTAATAATAATTAGCCCAGTTGAAAAACAGGGTATTTCTCAGCATAAGAATAATTCCCCACATACTCTCTCAAGAAACCCTGTTGTTTACATTCAGGTACTGTAAGTACACGTGGAAAAATGGCAGGGCTGCATTCTTTGGGCATCTCTTGTCTAAATTCAGAAAAATCATAGGAAATACGTCACAATTAAATACTGATTTAAGGCGTGAGCATTCCTGTGGTTTTGGAGTAAAGACAGAACTGCTTTTATGGTTGATGCTAAATATCATATCATTATCCATACATCAATGATTATACATGAATTCCCCAAAAGCAAAAGCTAGTTGCATGCATATGCATAACTTTGCCCTCGATAGCTTTAAATTCTGTTCCAATTTTATGCTTATAGCAGATGTTTTCTTACACGACAGGCAAAAACGATCATTTTCCATGCAAGACAATATCAGTAAATTACAGAGGAAAAGCTTGTAAAGGGATTGTTGCTGTTGTTCTGACACATGCTGCAGGCGCTTTGGAATTGCGGGCTGAAATTATCAGAGTAGAGGGGGGAGGTCCCCATATGTGCCTTTTGGAGGTCTGGTGCAAACACCTTCAGACATTTAAAATTATGAACTACAATACAAACGAAAAAAGAATTAAAAAACTGATTCTTTTTTCGTTTCTGTTGTAGGTCATAACTTTTGAATGGTTGAAGATTTTAGCACTAAACCAGTAACATGCACATTTGTGGACCTTCCCCTCTCCACCCTGAAAATTTCAGCCCATCCTCTAAAGCACCTGGACTCTACAGGTGTCAAAAGAACAGCACCAAATAACATAAATCCCATTGCACAATACAAAAAAAGGGGATTATTGTTTTCACTTTTGTTGTAGTTCATAACTTTTGAATGGCATAATATATTTCCACTAAACCAGCAAAAGGCACATCTATGGGTCTTCCCCTCCATACCCTGAAAATTCTAGGCCAAAATTCCAAAGCACCTGGGTGCTACATGTGTTTAGAAGAACTGCACCAAATAGCCTTATACAAAAAAATATATATGTTTTCCTTTGTATTGTACTTCATAACTTTTGAATGGCTAAATATTTCTGCACCAAATGAGCACAGAGGTGCTTCAAAATGTTGCTCTGAAATTTTCATGGTACAGAGGGGAAGTCCTACAGATGTGCCTTTTGCTGGTTTGGTGGAAAAATAGTCATCATTTCAAACGTTAGGAACTACAACAGGAATGAAAAAATAATCCTTTTTTTTTGGGGGGGGGGGGTTCCAATTAGACTTTTCTTATACAATTATACTATCTCAAAAAGTAAGTTTAATTTTTGCAAAAACTTCCTTAATGCACTAGTTAGGGTTGAAGCTACAAAAGGAGGGAAATGTGAGGTTAGGGTCTGCAGCCCTAACACCCCACCCAGCAGGCAGCCACAGGAAAAAAATCAATTTCACTTCTCTTGCCTATTCACAAATCAGGGGTGGGGTGTGCCTTGGGATTATCAACCCTAATGCTCACCCCATTCTCATATACTGTATTCATCTCAACCTTACTTACTGATGGGGTGTGGATTAGGGTTGACAACCCCAAAGCACACGCCACGCATGATTTGTCAAGGCACAAATGAGGTAAAATATAAAGGTTTTTCCTGTTGCTGTCTGCAGTGTGGGGGTGGGGTGTTAGGGTTGGAAACACACACGTCCCCAGTAAAGTTGTTGCAAGGAATATATATATATATATATATATATATATATATATATATATATATATCACATATAATGTTATTAAAAAAATAAACGATTAAAAAAATTAAAAAAATTTAAATGGAGGGAGGAGGCTTTTAGCCAGGTTCATAACACAATGGCTCGATGTTCATAAATTCCACTTAATCTACTTTATTTCATTTATGAACAATACAACTGTTATGTAAAACACTTTCTTAACTGAACCGCAAAAATATTGTCCAAAACTATTTCAAAATAAAGATGTATGTCAACGGCTTGGGATGTACCCATCTCTGCAGAACAAAGCGGTTTTGAAAAGTACTCTTATATTTCAGATTATTGTTTTAGGGCCGAGTGGTTAAATCGTTTGCTTCCTCTTTACACGTTGCATTCCCTTGTTCTTATAATTGACCAGTCCAAGCTATATCTATACAAGTTAAGAGTTTTGAGTTAGGCCTTGTTCATAGTACTCTGTCTCTTTCCCGAATCCCACCGGCCTGCCTCCTGATGTAAAAAGAGCTTTCTATGCCTGAAGCAGGAAAGTCCAACCACCATTTAGTTTCAGATCGCTATCATTTTCTCTTTCCATTGACCCATAGACTTTTCCCTTCGTCCACCTTTGTGGTGCAATAACCTCACCAGAGAGGACACCGCTGTCTGGGGTTTAATGGAAACATTTGTTCAGAGTCAGCTATAAAAAGATATATCAGTCATGAAGGAGGAAAGCAGTGCGACAAACCTGAAGAGTTTAGCAAGAGAAGAAAAAGGTATGTGAGCACTCAGACTAAATGTGTTCCTCTGCATTCATTTACAATGATGTAATATAAAATGTTTAAACAGATCTAGCTGTTATCAAAAAGGGGAATAGCTTAAGTGCAACATATTATTCAGAATCTAGTCACATTCCTGTTTTGTTTAACAGTGCAGAAATGGACTTGCGAGCAATGCTGTTGACGGCTGTAGCAATGCTGGTGCCCCAAGTGCAGATGTCCCAGTTATATAACAATTCACCTACCTCAAAATCCTGTGCATCCTTGTCAAAGTACACATCAGTGCCTCCAGACGAAATAATGAAATTTAAAATGATCAGGGATCACTATGTAAGTACTGTCTACATATAGAATAAAGTATCTCGCTTGCTCTTGTGCGCTGCGTACTCTCTCCCTCTCTCACTCCCGCTTTCGCTTTCTCATAAATAAATAATTCGACCGAAGTACAATCGTGATGCTTTTGCTATTAACAGTCCGAAGTTTGTATTAATCAACTTCAACATGATTTTCCCATCACAGGAGATGACTCGCTCAGGACCAACATGCAGAAGAAGAAGAATTTTAGCACCTACTCCGAAATTAAAACAACTTAAGGTAAGGGCGGGAGTATACAAGAATCCTTTAAACTGGCAAAGAGGAACCTGTGTCAGAACTGAACTGCTTTATACGACCAAAACCTCCTATACATTGATATGTTGTTGGCAACTTGAATTTATTTGCGAGGGTTGCTGTATATACCATAATGCATTTTATTCGTGCTTGAAACAGGATTCTCAAAAGGACAAGATGTATATTACATGTCTTTTTTTGAGATAATGCGAATGACCTGTTTTAAAATACAAAATATATTCCAATCATTGCAAACAGTGTTGTGGTATATGAGCTTAGAACACGCCACACCAGTTAGTTCCAACTGTTGTATCTGCAATTTGCTGGCAGTTAGAAGTCCTTATACTGTGCCACTTGTCATCCATAATCAAGTGTCATAAAACCATCTCAACACAGTATGTTAATAAAATATTAAGTAGTTTAGAATCCAGTTGGTCCCTGGAAAACACGAGCTGCTGGATAATTTTATACATTTGCTAAGTCATGTGTTTTCAAAAGATGATATAGTACCCAAACTGCACAATCTTATAGGTTAGCCATTAACGTTATTGTTTCAGAAAGATACTTCGGAAAATAGTTTAATTACAACATTTCGGTCGATGTCACTTGTATTGTGAAATATACAATTAGAATATTTAGCTTTTTGCACTAAACTATTTATTGAGAAATCAAATTAGTGTTTAACAAGTATAGAGAAAATGCTTTTGAAGACGGAAGCATTTTAATTTCGGTTTATGTCAACAGGCTAATTCTGTTATCATTGATATTTGATACAGAGAATATGTTTCAATTAAATCATTTCTTTTTCACTACGAAACTGAATCTTTTCATGGGGATTTTCGAAATGTGTTTTTTTTCTCTTGTACATTTGCTCATAGGTCTCAGAAAGACTCATTCTAGTGAAGGAGGAGTTTAAGCTCTTCACTGACTCGATTGAGACCATAACACAGTCAGACACATCCAGAGCCACTCAGATGCCGTTAGAAACCATGAAGCATATTTTGATGGACCTAAATGCATGCGTAAGTTTTAACTGTCACAATTCAGCCGCAACAGAATATCACATGTAGTTGTTACCCAGTTCTCTTTCCACTGTCTTTCTAAATTGATATAGCCACGTAGAACGCGCTGTTAAATTTTACAATAACGCCAAATGCTGAATACATGTTCCTCGTCTCTCTGTTTAACAGGAAACTATTTGTAAGAATAAGACATAAGGAGAATTAGGAAAAGGGTCAGGAAGTGCATATTTTCAAGACAGAAACTGAGGAAAAGTATAAGGAACGCGATCTTTTTTTTTGTTTGCCTTTCCAGTCTGTACCCCAGTGTTCTTTGATTGCAGCAATCCGAATTAATCTCTCCTATGAAACTGTTCAGACTCGGATTTAACGTTTTGACTGTTGTGCTGTACATTTTACTACTGATGGATGTGTCACTCTAAATACTGTACCCATGAGCCACATTACTCTTGTGTACAGTAGTAACACTTTCTTATTTTTACCTAGCTCAGGCACTAGTTGTTTACTGTGCCCCGTGGTTGTTTTTGTTCCTCTCCCAACCTAGACTTCAATGTTTAGTTTTTTATTAGAGACTGGGCACCCATATCACTATTCAGTTCAACTGGATTTCCTCTCAGTCTCCTTTTCTCCAAGCTAAATACTATGAGTTCATCTCTGATAGCTGCATACTTCACCACCCCCGCCATATAACCATTATAGTTGTCCTCTTCTGAACCATTTCAATTGGGCCATATCATTTCAAAAAAATAACAACAGCACTTCATGTAAAGTCTTAAATAAATATTCAGTTTCTAAAAAAAAGCTTGTTAAAACTGTTATTTTGAAGGAGGCACAGAACTGTTATATGATGAATTCTTATACTTTCCATTATTTATTTCACAATTCCCCCTTTTGCATTCTGTGGGTTTCGTCCTTTAAGTTGAATTACTTTTCTTTTTTAGTTATGTTATGACACTTTAGCTGTAAAAGCCATAAAACTGCATTCTGAGTTATCCCCAGTGCCAGACTGCATATGATATTCTTAACTGTAACATTTTTTTTATCTTATTGAGGGCACTGTAATTGGAGGTACTGGAAGGCTATGAAACAAGCTGCTAGCAAAAGAACACAATTTGGTTTATTGGACTTTATAGCTATATCTTTAATAAATCAGACTGTAGGTGTAAAATAAGACACAAAGAATACAGCTAAAATAAAGGGATGAATCTTGAGTGAATAATACAACATGTAAGCGTTTATCTACTTTCAGGAAAACATATTCTTTTACCCTTTAACCTGACTGCATGGCTTCATTGCCTATTTTTTTTTTTGTCACCCTTTATTAGCAGCTCTTCCATCTCCTTTTCAGCCTTCATATCTTTCCCATGGTTCCACATTAATGATTGTTTCCCCGTATCTTTGTATTGATTCACTGTATGGGTGCATCCATTGGGGGGTGAGGGGGACCAGCTCCCTCACCTTTGTAGGCCCTGCAAAATGGCCAGTGATGTTAGCATCATTGTGAAAGGCTTGGTTGATCCATGCCCCACTTTTTAGCCATGGTTGCAACCCTGGCTGCTAACTTCTTATGGGAACCTTCACCTTCATAAACAGTTTCCACTGGAAGGTGTTTCCAGTGGAAGCTGTTTATAACCTTAATCTCCTGGACCTATATCATCTGTCCCTTCCTCTGATCCGAATTCATTACTACCTACAGTACTCACTCTCCATAGAGTACAATTGGCTCTCCTCTCAAATTTCAGCTGGCATTTTTGGAACTTTACTGTTTCTGACAGGGCAACTAAAAGTAGGTTGAAACTAAACCAGGTATGCATTGAGATATTTGTTTGATTTTTGCCTAAGCTTAAAGGTGTACTACAGTCAGAATTTGCAAAACATATGTTATGCATAGTGTGTTGATTTGTATGTATCGTCCTGATGTGTCCTTCCCTTTGTCTGCTATTAAGAGTTTTTCCTAAATTAGTCTGCTAGATACATGGTATTGTTATGACCCTTGGGGATCTCCATCTTAGCAAGGTGAATTGCTTTTTTTTTTTCCTACAATACCTCCTGCCCTGTGTGACAGTGATATATCTGGGTCCACTGATTTAGCAAGTACTAGAGATAGGGCATGAGGTTCCGCTCTCCACTAAATAGCTCTAATTCAATCGTTTTGTTTCCCATTTGTGTATCAACCATTGCCAGTAAGAATAAATGTTTTGATTTAAAACTTTTAATTTCATCAAACTACACACAGACATAAAAAACACATAAATAACCCCCAGATCATCACTGCTATAATTAGCAAAGACTCTAGCTGTTTTCTTACAGAATAACCCACTCAACTAGCCCTCAAGTATTTCCTAAACTGTAAATGTAGCCATTCATGCTTAGTGGATAAGGAACATTGCTTAAAATCACAACTCTGCTGTTACAAATTGACTCTAAACCACTGCTAGCTGAATCTGTAGTCCTGGATACATCCCTGACACATGGGACAGAAGGCACTGTAGGAACAAGAAGATGCTAAGATGCAGATCCCCAGGGGCCATAAAAGTACCATAAAACTAACAGGCTAATTTAGAAGAAAACTCATAATTGCAGATAAATGGAAGGACTCACTAGGACTACACACACAAAGCAAAACACTGTGTATAGCATATGTTTTTGCAAATTCTGTCTGTACTACTTCAAATCACAGTATGCCTTTAGTTACTATATATACTTATCTATGAGTGTAGTTTTTGTGCTAAAAAATAGGCCCTATAGAAAGGAGACTAGAATTACTCATCTGTGGGATTTACTATTGTAAACAGCTTTTTGCCAGTTTGTAACCTTAATCTAATTTTGTGTTCCGTTCTGGCCATAAAGGAAGATTCTGTGCTTGATGTTTGTCACAAAACAGATGTTTCCATCCACTTTGGGCAACAAAATAATGTTGACAATTTGGCTAATGCTGACAAGGAAATGCAGGTCGACCTATATATGAGGTCTGCCTATAGGCAAGCATACATGCTATTTGTATTTGGTATAATTAGATAATACATAAGATTAACCAATTGTATTTTGTTCACTGCTTTGTAGGCACATTCTATGGCCAGAGGATCATACTCGAGGAATTTAAAAAAACAGTTGAAGAAACTTAACAGCAGCAAAACGGTACATTTGTTATCTATTTGTTTTTCTTATTGTAGATCTTGGGAGCATCCACAACCAATGACAGGGCTTTCTTCAGTTGCACATGAGGCACTCTTCTTACTATAAGAGTGTCTTCTGTGCTGAGCCACTGTAACAGACTTCTCATTGACTGCTAGTACTGTCAGTGTTTTAAATAATAAAACAACAAGAATTTTTTTTATTAAAAAACAGTCAGGGTTCTGTACTAATTTTTGAGTCCAATTGGAGGGCCTCTTACGGATATAAGAGTGTCACCTCTTGTGTCCTTAGGACCGTAGAACTGCTCACCTTTGGTTTACAGTCCACTGATCCTAAGAATGTGTTAGGTGACCCTCATATCCATAAGAGGCCCTCCAACCTGACCCATCAACTTATATAAATAAAAATGGAGCTCCTCAGCTGCTAGGAAGGAAGAATTGATATGCTGTTATCAGCAGGGGTGTTGGCAGGCATATGCACTGTACTCAGCAGAGTACAGTAAAAAAAAATCAGGCAGAGGCAACAAATCAGGCAGGGCAACACAAAGAGGAAAGCAAGGACATTTTGAGTCACATCATGTCTGTGTTATGCTGAGCCCTTTTACTACTGTTGTTCACTATGGGGCACTGATGCCACCAGCCAAATACACAAACAAGAACACCTTACCCGGCAGGCAGAAAAAACAAAGGAAGGAGGATTGCAGAAGAAATTAATTTTTTGAACTCAGACATGACAAACAGAGGGGAGGGGGAGGGATCAGGACTATTGTTGGTCTGGTGTGGTAGAGCATATTTTGGTTTATGTTTACATAATGGGGGGGCAACAGTATATCAGTTTTCTGTACAAGTTTAAAATTCCTGGCTACACCCCTGTTCTTATCAGCCCATGACAATCTTTCTTGGTGAGTTCTGTTATTCTGTATTCTATTCAGGTGCCTAATCAATATACACAGAACACTGTCACCAGTGCTGTTGGTCATGAAATGGAACAAAACCAATTGTGAATGATGTTGTGAGAGAAGGGCTCAGACAGGAGAGAGAAGATCAACTTCTTAACTTTTTAGGCAGTGTTTGAGGTGGTGCAAAACATGGAGAGACAAGCAAGGCAGAAAATAGGTGTCTTTTTGAGAATGGGGTGATAAAGGCAGACTGAAATAAGATGCAAAGGCAAGGAAGTGGTCAACAGTTGAAGGAATATAAGAAACAAGAATATAGACTTAACAGTTCAAAGAAGAATACATAGGGTCACATAGAAATAGACACAGTTATTTGCTCAAATACATTTAAATTGGACTAACCATGAACTGAAACATGTACAGTACAATAATCAACTGGCAACAACATCTGCAAAGAAACAACATCACAGTTATGAATAAACATAATGTCCAGTATTAGCTGAAATAATATTTCTTAGGAACACACATGTAAAAAGAAACACTATTTGTTGATTTACACTGTGCCATAATTTAATAACAGTATATCAAAACTGATTGACATCTATGAACATAGTATATCAAAATGACATATGTGAACTGCAGTGATACAAACCCTTGTTACATTCTATAATGCTACATATCATGAAGGGACATGAATTTGTAATACATGTTGTTTCTCTTCAGCTCTACATTTTTTAATTTCCTGCCTGGTTCTGTGTTACCATTACATGTTTTTCCATTGATATAAAATACATAAATTTTATGTTCATTATTTACAAGTTTAATTTTTAATGAATTTATTGTAACTCACCTTTGGGCAAAATAACACAATTACGGTGATTAACCCTTCACACAGCATACATAAGCACTGAATATCCAAAACTGTGAATATATTAAAAATGCAAAAACTACCTTATGAAAAAAATGCACAAAACGATTGTTGGTTTTCTCATCATGATACCATGATTTCCTCTCCTCTCCTCTAGGGCTCCAGGTGCATGAATGACAGAATATTTTCAAGCCTTCTGGAGTTAGTTAATGAGCATCTTAAATGTGCAGCAAAACTGGAACTATGTAACTGATTTAATTCTGTTATTATTTGTAATATTTATTTTTTAAACATTATTGTGCCAAATACTGTTTTAAACAGTTTATAATTATATATATATTTATTATATTGTATTATTTAATAAATGTCTAATATAAAAGTATATTTATTATTGTTTTATATGGAAAATATTTATGCAATATAAGATGTCACACTAAATGGTAAATACATCAGGATAAATGTTGTTTTCTTCAACTGTTGGATTGCACTTTCTTCTTACAGTACATTAGTCCCAGTTGTACCTAGGCTTGCTGAAAGGTGTCTTCAGAGAAAAGTATAGTATTGCCTTAGGTGATTCTTTCCTGAGTGGCAAATCATGGACCTACTGGGATTTTTTTATTTTCCTTTCAAATGCAGACATTACAGGTTTAAGCCTAGCTTTTATCAAGATAAAGTTAACAAAATAATTTAGAAGATTGGCCTGTTATTTTTCTCAGCATTGCACCTACACTACACTACACTACAGATACAACAATATGTCTAAAATGTGTCTATGTAATAGGACACTTCTTTTCATACAGTAGCTCAATTGATCATTCTCAGTCAGGTTTATTTATAAACCTAAAATATGTTAACATCTCTAAGCATTCTACAAGTATAATCATGGCACACATGAGCCACAGCAATTGGTATCAAGACTGCAGTATACCAGTAAAACCATCATAATAGCATGCAGTCATTATGTACAATTTAAATAATACACAGAAAAATATCTAAAACAGATTCAGTTTGTCCCCCCCCAAAAAAAGATGACCTAAATAAAAACTGTAGATTTTTATTTGAAACTGAAACATCAGAAACCTTACAAAATTATGGTCATTGAGTATGCCACATATGGGCAACATGAATAAAAATACTGACAGTACTGAGCAGTGCCAAGGTATGGATGTCTCATTCTTGTATAGTAAAAGACATACATAACATGTTAAACAATGTGTACACAGAGGATAAACAATACTGACACATACAGTAAATACATGCACACATACACAAACCTGACAACAAGCGTACCACACACAGCATACAAACTCTGAACTTCTGCCTTGATCACTTCCTTCACTTTGGACTCTGGAGTAACCATGGGCTTTTGTACACATGATAATGACCTGATGGAGCAGGGCAATGGAAGCTAAATATGCTGCTGCTCAGCAGACTTAAATAGGCCTTGTAGATGCCCACTTCTCTGGTACAGAGCAAAGACAAATACATCTTCTCCAGAACACAGACACCTGAAAAGTGTTCCATAATATACTGTAGGAGTAGTGTCCCAAAGGTGAAGAGCAGTTCCATTTTCTCTGTAATTGTGAAACTCCCGTGCCTCTTAGTTGCTTACTGGACAGGAGTAGCATCTTAATAGGGATTATGCAAAATATTAGTTTCCTCCAATACTTCATCAATAAGAGTAATGCCTCAATGGTAATATTTTAGGGTGCTACTAAGTCTTGGAAGTGAAACAGAAATAAGTATTGCACTGGTAGGGACAGCATGTCAAGCGAATTTCTGAGGGAGCACACAGTTGAGAATTATTTTAGAGAAGATACTAAATTATACTTTTATAGCGTTTTTCAGCCCCCAAAATAATGGTATACCCACCTGACAGTGATAGTTTGACAGAGAGGTTCCCCACAGCGATTACAGTGCAATGCCGCTGTAAGGGACCTGCTGGAACCGGGCTCTGTCTGTCCGGTCCTGCCCGAATCAACCTCTGACTTGGAGTTGATGATCCTTAGTGGGCGGGTTGGGGGCACAGCCTGCCCACTTGGGGGGTTGGGGGAAATTTCCCCCAAAGAAAACGCTTTGTGTCATGAGAAACCGGCAGCTGACTGCTAAATGTGGTCAACCTGCCAGTTTCGCTGTCGGGGCGTTCACCGAGAAATTTATCGAACACCCACCATGGATCCAAACATAACTACCTGGTTGGGACTGTGAGGCATGTGCTCCCTGAGTCTGTGGGCTTGACAGTACTATGAGTCAGCAAACCTGAGAAGTACCTTATGTCATGGGTATGAATTTGCACAAAAGCTAGTCATGTCAAAGGCAAGGGCCTATTAAATTATTGCTGTCCTGTTTCATTGGGAGAGATTTTTTTGTATCAGTTAGAAGTTTGGTGGTCTTGAACTGTCCTACAACTGACAGCTTAAAATTTTCCAGGCGATGGGAGCATTTACAGTTTTACTTTATTGTTTGCCATTTCTCTCATAATGCATAGTGGGGGGGGGGGGCATTTTCCTGTGAGCTGGGAATACTTAAAATCTAAATACCCCTCACCATTGGAACACTAATCTTGTCCTGTGTGGCATTCTTGGGAGGGGGGTGGTATCACTTTCTTGTGAGTTGACAGCACTTTTCTTTACTCTTTTTGTCACTCAGGTGTCAGGTGGGGATGTATCCCCTCTTTCACCACCTGGACCACCCACCCAGCATCCCCCCCAAGTCACCAAGACTGGGATGCTCAAAGCTTACCCCTGCAGTGGGGCCTCCTAAATGGAGAGACCAAGATCCACCTGAGGCCCCAGCTGAAGCTTATACCTGGAGCTTCATTCAGGTGGGTGTCCAGGGACACAATCTTGTGGCTGGCCCAAGGGTTTTTGCTTTTCTGTTTCCCCTGGAGGTGTGGATTTACAAGAATGTTAGTACAGAATGTGAGTGCTCCCATACATGTCCCACAGATGTCCATTGTTGTCTCTGACCCTCAGTATGTGGTCCTAACCAGGTGTATACCAAGTTTACACTGGGTGTCACTCATGCACTGGGAGTCCACAGCCCACCCCCTGGAGGAAACCTGTCCATGGGATGCTCATCTTTCCCTTCCCCCATTGGCCCTCTGATGCTCTGGGCTTGTTCCCACATCTGAATCATTAGTGTTGCAGGTGGCAGCAGTACCACTGTGCTGGCAAGCTAGCCTTACAACATTTAAAATGAGTACAACACTTTAGTTGCTAAAATATAATTGTCCCATGGTTTTCAGACACTACTTTCATCCCACTGAGCTCTATGGGTCTTCACAGTATCTTGTGTCTATCCCCTGTACCACAGCAGTGGACAATGTGGAGGCCTAACCATATCCAGGGTGTTCATTTCTTCCATTTATGGAAACAAAAGTAAAGATCTCCTCACCTTACTTCCCCTCCCCATACAGTTGATATGTTTGTGCAGCCACCAGTATGAAAATGTATTCTGGAGCCAAACTGTAACTCCTAATGAACTGCTTACATGAGGAAGGCAGTTAATGTTGTATTTCTAGACAATCTGTCATAATACTCTTTCCACAAGCACAATGCATTCAGTGGTCTGCTTCTTATTTAGACAATGTTTTTTTATTCAGCAGTATGTACTCATGGCTTATACTGTACAACACTGACAAAGACTAGCAGTAATTGATACTGATCAGAGGAATTAATACTGCTTGGAGTATCAGTTGAACTTGCCACTGGCTAGTCATGCCCTTGGTATCTACAACTATGTTTTATATGCCATAAGTACAAACAGCTGAATGAAAAAACATTTTCTAAATAAGAGGCGTACTGCTGGCTGCAGCATGTTTGTGGATAATGAATTGTGGTAAATTGTGGTAAATTGTCAAGAACAACAATCTGAATCCATTTCTCTGTGTGAGCAATTCATCAACATATGCAATGAGATTCCAGAACTGGTAATGCTAACATTCAATACCCCTTTTTCTCATGAGTCTGCCTACACATAAGGCAGCATGTCTACTGAATAGCATAACATACAAGCAAAAGCTCTGCTTGTCAGAACTAAGCACTGGTGCTGAACCTCAGTAGCACTTTTGTTTTTTCTCTTCTGGTCAGCACTTGCAAGTCAGTGCCATGATGTATAAAAAAGAAAAACTGGGCAGACTTAGCAGACCAGTGCCAACAAAAGGAGGGAAGTCAACTCTCGCCTGCTACTCTTCCTTCACAATAATGCTGCCCTTCCTCAGTGAACTAATGGCATACATAAACTTCTGCACCACACAGTCAACAGCCTAGCAGCATCCCTTCCCACCAATCTGAGACAGAAGTGGCAGAACCTAGTAGGAAATATATTAGAGGCATGTACTCAACCAGTGGCGGATCTAGGGCAAGCAAAGGGGATGGGCACACCCCCCATTGTGACTTACTTATTTGTTACTGCTGAATTCTTTCTCCTTCTTCATCCCATATCAATCTGGCTTCAGGAAAAATCACTCCACCACCACATCCCTTCTTTAGCTCACTGATTCTGTCCTCATGGGAATGGACAATGGGCAAATCACCACAGGAATTTTTGTCGATCTGATCAAAGCCTTCAACCCATTCTCCCACTCCCTTCTCCTTGACATTCTGTCAACAGCTGGGCTATCCCCTTTAGCCATAGCCTACCTCAAGGCATACCTCACTGGCAGAACCCAGTCAGTCAAGATCTCTGACACAATTTCCCCACCCTGCCCATAAAGAATTGGCATCCCCAGATATCAGTGTTAGGCCCTATACTATTCTCTATTTTACTAAATGCTCTCCCGTCCACCTGCTGTCCCTTCTCCTCCATTCATATGTACGCTGATGATACAGTCTTGTATGCATCTGGCTCCTGCACTGCTGAGGTTGAATCCAACTTGCAGCACGACTTTGACAAAGTTCAGCATTGGTTTGCAAACTACCAACTATCTCTCAACACCAAAAAAAGTCTCCATGATATTTGGCACCAGGCAGAGACTTACCAGGTTTCCCTCTCTACCCTCCTTCCATACCCTTGATGGGACTTTACTCGAGGACACATCCTCCTTCAGGTATTTAGGTGTTGGGCTGGACCAGCACCTGAACTTCTCTGGTCATATCGATGCCATTCAGAAAAAATTGCGTCCCAAGCTTTGCACCTTATTTAGGAACCGTGCCTGCATACCACCCATGGCTAGGCGTGAGATTGTCCAGAAGATGATCCTACCTATCTTTGACTACTGTGATGAAGTCTACAGTGCCACCCCTAAGTCCTCCCTGGCCAGACTAGATACCCTCTTGAACTCCTTTTGCTGTTTTGCCCTTGATGCCCCCCTCTGCACTCATTATTCTGATCTCTACCATGCCCTATCCTTCCCTTCCCTGACAAACTGACATCTCTCTAACTGTGCAAAATTCACCTCCAAGAACTGGCTGGGTGAACTTCCCTCCTATCTCTCCCCTGCCTTTACAACCACCCCACTCCTTCTCACTCGCTAAGATCTATCAACTTACGAACCCTGGTGGTCTCACACCACTCCACCCTTATTGGTCAATTGGGTTATTCTTATCACCTCCCAAAAATCTGGAATTCACTTCCCCCTCAAATTCACCACTCATCCTCTTGCTACTCCATTAACTCTTCTCTCAAGACCTTCCTTGCCCCTTCCTGTGCCTGCCATGACCTTCCCTGATCCCCCACCATCTCCCCTAAGCCCATATTACCATATGCCTACTCCCCACCACTCCTATTCTCCTCTGATCGTGCTCCTCCTAGTCCCCTAGTCTCCATCCTCCTAAAGTGTTCCTCCTCCTTCTTTCTCTACCCTTAATCTGTCTCCCTCCTGTGAGCTCTATCACCGTCACAGCCTTGTGCAGACAGGATGCATAGCACACAGTGGGCTATAACTTTACCGTTTTTCCCCTATTTCTTCTTTTACTGCACCTCCTCAGTCACTGCTAGATCAGTACCTTGTGCAGTCAGGGTCACCCACCACACTGGTGGGGTACTATCCCACTACTATAGTTGACCTCTGCTACCCCTTCTCACAGGATCCCTCCCCAACACCCCTTCTCTCGCATCACTATATGTAAATAACTCTCATTGACTATAACCGGTGTCCTACCAGTAGGGCTGTCCACCACCCTGCCCAGATAGGGATAACAAGATACTGTTGAATTTCAGCTCCCCCTTCCCCCCCACTTGGATATCCCCACCAACAATACCTCTCTCTCATTACCCCGCCACACTGTACCTCCCCTCTCCTCCTACCCCCCCCTCTAGTTGGCATAGCCTAACATTGGACTGCCCCTACACTCAGTTAAGCACTTATAACCTACCCCATGCCTCTCTTATATGCACTTTAGTCAACCCTGTCATCTCTGTTTACTATGAAAATCGTGTTCTGCCTGTGTCTCTCTGTAAATGTCCTTTCCCTTTTTCCATTCTGCCCTCCACAATTTTGTGTTTCCTCCTTCCAATCTTCCTCTCTTTACTCCAATCACTGTAAATCTTGAATATCTGATACACTAATGGCTAACAATTTACTATTGTGTCGCCTTACCATCCAGTGTTACATACTGTTGCCAAGTTAATATATGTGTTCCAGTGTTACCAACTGTTGCCTAATTGCTATATGTGTCTTCATATCTACTATAGTTAACTGTTGCATTGTTAGCCAATGTGATCCACCTGTAATCCCTCCTGCTCTTATTGTATGCAAGTAAGCAAACTGTATTTCAACATTGTAACATTTCTTTGTATTCTATCCTTTTGTTCCCTACCCCCGCCCCACAGGTCACACTGGGAGATGAGCAGCTTGTTGCTGAGCGTGCCTTCCTGGTGAAACATTTCAATAAATAAATAATAACTTCACTTTGTTGAAGAACTCTAATATATTGATTGTAAGAAAACATACGTTAGGTTGGCCCACCAGTACAGAGGTAGGGCTACTGCCTGCAGTGCTGATGAGCCATGTTTGGGAGCAAGCGCAGGGTGTTAGAGGGCCCATTTTTATTTATTTATTTATTTAGGAAATCAGAATTACAACCATTTGAGTCATAGACTCATTTCCAAAGGCTCCACGTCAATGGGGGGTATGTAGGATGAGCATCCTGTGGACAGCTCTCCTCCTCCGGGGGAGGAAGGGAGGGTTGTGGTTTCCTGGCAATTAATGACACCACTGAAGGCTGGGTGTACAACAGTCAAGGCCGCTCTTCAGTGGGGGAGGTGATGGCAGACATCAGTAGGTTGGGTGCAGGAGTGCAGCTGACCTATACTGACCTCATTGCACATTGAGGCCTCCAGGGGACCAATCGAAAGGAAAACCCCCTCTGAACCAGCAGCATTGTGACAGCCCTGGATCCCTGCCCAAATGATGCCTCAGGCTCCAGCTTCAGCTGGGGTCTCCAGTAGATCTCAGACTCTCCCCCTACCCTGCATGGGAAGTCCCACCACAGGGGGTAAGTTGCAGCCCTCCCCAATCCAGGGCAGCCTGGTGGGGGATGCTGGGTATGAGGTCTGGGTACTGAGAGGATGTAAATCTCCCACTCATCCCAGGGTGCAGAAAAAGAGTTAAAAAAGAAAGCATACATTAAAAATATAGATTGCAGTTGTATTTTCTGTGAAAAACGTAATGAGAAAGATAACAGCAGGCAATATAAAGGATTAAAATTGTAAAACATTGCCTATCAAGTATGTGCACCACTCTAGCACCCCACTGTAAAATTCTGGATACAACACTGAACACTGCATCACTCCTCTTTAATGATTGGCTGAACTAGTATATCAAGTTTGTTTGTTAACCCTTATGCGTAGTCATATCATGCACATAAAAGGCCAAAGGGTACAAAGCTGCTGCTTTGATGCTTAACTAGGCTGCTGTTTTGATGTTTACCAAAAGTATAAATTGCTACCCAAAGACACCCACTAGAAATGCTTTTGATCAAGCTTTGCATATCAGACACACAAACATGCACAAACAACACACATGCTCCCATGCATACATAATTTCCCAGTAAAGCAAGCCCCCAGCTCAAGCCCATTGTGCCTTCTACTAAGGGTGTGTGAGTTCAGCACAGTGGTGCTGAGGATTGAGGTGCTGGATGCCACACCTCATGCTGCACTGGTGACCCAGTTCAGGAATGGACTCGGGCAACGGGGGTCAGCAGGGGAAGGGTTGAGGACTGAGCTCCCACATGGGGCTTCCCTCCCTGGTTTACAGGGGATGGGGTGGCCCGGCATGCCAGAGACCCCAGTGGAGACTGGAGGTGCTGTAGCATGCCAAACATGCATGTACTGGTGTGGCCGACGCTGGCAGGGTTATTGAGCGCCAGAGCATCGAGGCGTGCCCACACACAGCAGGGGAAACCACAGCAAAAAGGGAAAAAAAACCAATGGCCAGATAGGCAATGGCATCCTGGTGCCTTGACCACCACATGCCCAACACTGGGCCTCTGCCCCTTGATATCCCCATGGGTATGGACTGAGGGTCCACGGGGAGCGCTAATGCCATTGAGGGGGTAGACGGTTACAGTGGGTGGTAGAAGCGGCAGGTGTGTGGATTGCCTGAGTGAGTTCTGGTTCTTGGGGAGATAAACAGACTAAAAAAAAAGGAAGAAATAGGCTATTCATTACTCAGGGAGAAAACAAATAATCAGCACTATTCATGGCTATTTTGCATTTTGCTATTTCTCAGAAGTTCAAGATCTACCAAGACTTCCTGTCTAATAAGAGGCCACTTTGGAAGCTCACTGAAGGTGAGTCATGTGATCCAGCATTTGTAGAAGCTTCAGGCAGGACAGAGAGACACTTGAGCTGCTATAGAGAAAGAGTCTACTTCCATCCACTTGTGAAAACTATACAAAAGTCACAAATCTTGACATTTTTTTGTTTTCTTTCCAAATCCCAAGCTAGTGATGGTCTAATTTTTGCACTTTGACATGAAAATTAGACTTTTAAGAAAGGGAAAATATTAGTGCTGTTTAGTGTTGGCTGAGCGAGGCAGGTTGTGTCTGTGTGTGTGTGTGTGTGTGTGTGTGTGTGTGTGTGTATTAAACAAATGAGGTGTAAGCCTACAGTGTGGTGAAGTGAAGAAGACTAACAGTTTAAGGGAGGAAGGTTTTGTAGGGGTATATTTTGATTAGAAATTTAAGGTTTTTGTAACTTAGTTGTTGCTGAAACAAAGAACAAGGCAAGAAGCTTAACTTAAATTCAGTTAGCTTAGGGACATTATTTCTATTGTTGGTGGTATGGCTTCATGCCCAAGAAGAAATGTAATATTCTTTTTCTGAGAAATGTTTAGTCAGGCATGATTGTTATTAGTTACCAGTAAGACTTGTCAGGTCAGCATTGCTGTAGCAACTTGAGTGACATGATTTCATAATGAATATAATTTGAATTTTAATATCAGAAATCTTCCTGTGAGGAATCTAGGCTTGGGTCCCTCCATGGCCACTTAAGCAAGTGCACCATAGCTGGTAGGGTGGTACTGTTTAGTTGACTCCCACCACTTCACTTAGCTGCTTTTCTGTTGTGTGTGTATGTAGGCATGGCTGTACACTCAATACATTCTTCTAAGTGTGTGGCTGCATGGTCAAGAAGAGATTTTTTTTAAAAATCTGAGAAAATATAGTCAGACTTGACTCTTATTAGTTGACAGTGACACTTGTCACCTCAGCATTGCTGCAGTGACTTGAGTGAATTGGTTTCATGATTAATATAATTTACATTTAATATCAGAAATCCTCCTGTGAGGAACCCAGGCTTGGGTCCCTCCACAGTCTCATAAGCAAGTGTGAGTATACTGTAACTGGTAGGCTGGGACTATTCAGCTGACTTTGACTGCTTCAAGTTAGCTGCTTTTCTGTTCTGTGTGTGTGCATGGCTGTGCACTCAAGACATTTTCTATGTTTGTGGCTGTGTTCTCTAGAACAGATTTGAAAAATATATGTTTTTTTTCTGAGAAATATTTAGTCAGGCTTGACTATTATTAGCTGACAATGAGACTTGTCAGCTCAGCATTGCAGCAGTGACTTTAGTGATTTGATTTCATAATACATATAAATTAAATTTAATATCAGAAATCTTCCTGTGTGGAACACAGGCTTGGGTCCCTATATGGGCACTTCCATAAGTACGAGTGTACTGTGGCTGGTAGGGTGGGACTAGTCAGTTGACTCCCAATGCTTCAGTTAGCTGCTTGTCTGTTCTGTGTGTATGCACAGCTGTGCACTCAAGACATTTGCCAAATTATGGCTGGGTGCCCACGATGAGTTTTAAAATATATGTTATTTGTTTGTGAGAAATATTTAGTCAGGCTTGACTATTATTAGCTGATAATGGGACTTGTCAGATCAACATTGCTGCAATGACTTGAGTGACTATATTTCAAAATAAATAATCAAGATTTAATGCATCTTTCTGTAAGGAATACAATCATGGCAGACAGAGGATATGATACCAGAAAACGTAGTTGGTTCAGCAGCCACAGCAAAGCTGTAGCAGGGGCTGTATTCTTAACAGGTTTTGGGGATAAGGCCCACACCGCAACTCCAGTTGCAGACTGAAATCTCCACAGTTGTGGAGATTGCCACTGGCTGTAAATTTTTCTGCAGCTGTGGGGATTGTTATGGCAAAACCACCCGCAAGCTGTCATAAATCGTGAATCTGGTCATAAATTGGCTAAACTTTTGAGAATACAATAGCTGTGGGTGAAAGTGCAGTTCCACAAGTGGAAACCCACTAGTGCCACATTTTTCCCATAGCTGAGGGATTTGCAAGAGCTTTGAGAATCCGGCCCCATGTGTAGGGCAGCAAAGCAGCAGGTGATGGTGACCAGCAGCGTACTTCAGAGCAATGCCCAGGGTGAATTCACCACACAAAGATATGTTTTACCCCATCAAAGCCTGCAGTTTCTACCAGCACCAGTATGGCATCAGCTGACACCAGGGAAAAAAGCAGTAGTGGTATTCAAAGTACTAGTAGTGTTGCTGGGAGGACATTGTCATTAACTGCCATTGAAACTACCAATGTGAATGTAGCCTCTTCGTCCCTTGCCATTGCCAGCAGTAGCACCAGGATGAGGACATCTTGCTTAACAACTACCACTGCAATGTTCTACCACCCATCCTCTGAAACTACTAGCATCCCAGCTTATGCTGCAACAGTGGCCCTACCAAACACTGCTGCCACTGTGACTGAGACCACTCCTGCAACTGTGATTTAGGCCAGTCCTGCCACTGGGATCCAAACTACTCCTGCCATTGTGACCCAGACCACACTTGCCTATGTGACTCAGACCACACCTGCCACTGTAACTATGGTGACCACAGTACTGCTACAATGACACCAGTGGTGGGCACTACTATCACTGTGACCTCATCAAGTTGCACAACTATTTCCAGTATTGTGTCCACCCCTACTGTGACACCTCTTGTTTCTTGGTCTGTCTCCTCTACTGTTGAACTTATTAGTGCAGATGAGGAAGAGGTGCACTCATCTGGGTCTGAGTACTTACCAACAGGAGATTTGTCCATTGATATAGCATCTGAGCATGCCAACCTAAGCAGCTTTAATGATGAGGCAGAGTATGGGGAGTACCTTGACAGCCTTAATGCAGCAAAGTGGAATGGCCAAAAAACCTCAACATCTTAAGATTGCAGTGGCAGGAGAAGGACGGATATGGCTCCTCGCCCCTATAAAAGACTCAGCAAGCCAACCTTCAGTACCTTGTTCAGCAGGTCCCATCCTAGTCTGAAAATCCAAGTAGAGTGGGGTTCAGGGGCACCAGTGGTGTCAGGGGAAACTCAAAAACACAGGTTCAAACAAAAAAGGCTAGTGGGGGCAAAAGGAGTGGTGGTGGTGGTATTGGTAATACTAGCCTCATATCACTTTATGAGTGGTGTCAGGTGCAGTAAGAGCATGGTATGGTTGCATTTCACGTTACTAAAAAAAGATAACAAAAAGGCAGTGTGCACACTGTGCAATATGACTATCAGCAGGGGCAGATCTCTGGCAAATTTAACAACCGCCTCCTTAATGAATCATCTAAAAATAAAACATCCCCAGGTTTTTAAAGCATCAGGTTCTGTGCCTGTAGTTCCATCAGACCCATTTCATGGTGATGCAGGCAGTGGTGCTGATGGCACTGGCTATGCCACAGAACATTCTGCCTCTAAAAAAAATGCTGCTGCATCTGCTGCTGCCACCACTCCATCTTTCTCAACACCAGAAAGTCCTCTGTGCACCACGAGTACTCCCACCACACACCAGTCCCCTACTATTTTCACACCATCTGGCAAGCATGGAATTTCCCCTCAATGCCAAAAGTGGAAGAGTTCCAGGCCAGAACTAAGTACCAGCTGCAGTAGCAGAGCCAGGTTTGGGATCATTTGGGAGCCATGCAGGGCCATTCAGTCAATGACAGGCTCCACAATGGGCACTAAACAGTGAATAAAGATGGTGGCAGGGCACCACTACTCACACTGGGGCAGCCAGGAGGGGCGACCCCCCCAGCCCCCCCTCTGGCTCCGCCACTGACCAGTTGGATCCCATTCAACAGCTCAACACATCACACATCACACAGTTTGTAGGTGAAATTATGGCATTGGATTTGCAACCCTTTTCACCTGAGGAAAACACTGGCTTTTGCAAACATCTGTAGCACTTGCAGTCACAGTATTAGCACATTCCACATTTTCACGCACTGTTGTGCCAAAGATATATAAGGGTGTGAAAATGGCAATTGCCACACTACTCTTGGAGGCTAGGGATGGAGTTTTCCACTGCACCTCGGACATCTGGAGCAGTACAAACTCTTTCCATGCATATCTCTCCTTGACCACACACTGGTGCGTGCAAAACATTATGTTTACTGTTGCAGATTCCTCTTTCTCTCATTGTGCCATTGGCTTTCCCTTCATTCCTCCACAACCTGCTAGTCACTCCAGATCTGCTGTTCTAAATGTGCTTATGGAGAAAGACAACACATCAAAAAATTGTTGACATTCATTCAAGACATGCTGCAGTCATGGACAATTGGTAACAATCTACATGTTGGTTCTTTCATCACAGATAATGGGGTGAATATGATGAAAGCAGTTACTGATGGAAATTTTGTTAGCATTCATTGCTTTGCCCACACCTTGAATCTAGTGGTGAAATCTGTGTTAAGTCACAGTGCTGAAGCTGGCAAGACTTTCTCCACAGCGTGCTCCATCAACACTTATTTTCATCACTTCATAAAGGTGACTAACCAACTTGGGCATGTTCAACAATGCTTTGTTCTGTCTCAGCATTGCTTGATACAGGATGTCAGTACCAGATGTAATTTATCATACCTGATGCTGTTTAGACTTGCACACTTCATGACATGGCAATAGAGTGAGACATTGGGGGAGTCTTAGACCTCTATGAATTGTCACTGGTTGATGCCATCATGAGAGCACATGGGCCATTTCAGAGGTGCACCCATGATCTATGTGCATCACTGTTATGCTGAGTCAGGTGGTCCCAGCAGAACATATACTGAAAGCATCCATGGAGATACATATAGAGCAAAACAGGGAGATTCCAGATGGGGCAGCAGTGCTCATTAAGCAGCTATAAGTTGAACTGGATGGAAGATTTGTGAAAGTGCTGGATAGTTGCAGCCACATTTTTGCAGCCATGCTAGATCCCTGGTTCAAATGTGACATTCTTCACATGGCTGTGGATAGCCACAGAGGGTTTTATGTGATAGTGAATGAAAGCCTGGTGATAAGCTGTTATCCGCGCGGTCAGAGTGCGAAAACATTTTCGGCACTCTGACCTGGCGATAGGACAATGGCATCAGGGACATATATTTCAATGCTTTCTGTGGCGGGGCTGCACCCTCCCCATATGCCCCCACAGGGACTTTGCCCCAGCCGCCCCTACTAAAGGATTCTCAATTCAAGGGGGGTGCATGTCGGGGGGGTGAAAACATGTAAAATGAAAGGTTCAGGCTGGGTTCAATAAAATCACACCAGCACCCAGACCAGAACCCAGTACCTCACCCACTCCAACCACAGACCAACCCCTGATGCCACAATGCAGCTCAGCAACTCACCCCAGCACCACCCCTTACAGCTCCTCTGCCTCCTCCCAGCCCATACTCACTGGGCTCACTCCCCACACGTGTGTACATATAGTGACATCCTGTCACCCATTTCACCAACCCCCCATCTGGTCACCCCACCCTCCCATTGCCATGAGGGATTCAGCTGGGAATGAGTCACTATTATGGACAGCGCCTTTCCCCATGTGCCTTCCTCATGGGATACTGCCATGGAGTGATTCATTTTCAATAAAACCTGTGTGATGAGCTGAGTGGTTGTGTTCAGGGGCTGGTGGTACCAGCAGTTGGCAAAGAAGGTCATGACAGAGAGGGGATTCCACCTGACAGGTAAGGTTCTACTGGTGGAAATGAGGAAAAAATACATGTTACTGGGTACTGCTTAGCATGTTCTTACATCACAAACAATAGAAGAGACATAGTCACAGCCTTTTTCTGCAGAATATATTTTGAACAGTTATTTTGCAGAGTCTCTTGAGCCATTTCAGGTTGATCCATTAGGCTACTGTGTACAGAAGATGCATTTATCCCTTCACTTGGTACAACTGACTATGAGTTATATCAGTTCCCCAATGAATGCACCATCTAAAAGGATGTTTAGCACAGCTGGTGATATTGTTGAGCTTCATCATTCAACACTACACCCTAAACATATCCAACAGCTTTTTTACATCAAACTTAGGTTACTATTACTGGGTACAAATATGAATTACTCCCATAAAAATAGAAATCTAAAGTCTCTAAAGTTTGCTTTTGCAGATTGCTTTTCTTCATAAAGTTAACCTGCATATTTTCCCATGCTTTCTTCCTGCAGTATTTAATGTACACACCTTCATTATAAGTAAATACATTAACTTTTTCCGAACCAGATATAAATTCTCTTCTTCTTGTTTTTTATATGTTATTATCATGTATCTTACAAACAGCAATGAAGCTGAACAAAAACACAGCTATAATATTTTATTTATTTATTTCAGTTACAGAATTACAACCTTTGAGCGGGAGGCTCTTTTACAAAGGCTCCAAGTCAAAGAACTAATACCCTACAGAAGACATGCAGTTAAGAGATTCAACAGAAGGGCATTCTACAGCTCAGAGTGGGAGATGTCATACAGCACATGCTGATACAAATTGCACACTATTCTCAAATGTATGTATGTATTTTATAGACAGGATATCATTATAAGCAGGAAGTCAAATATCAGTAAATTGCAGTAGTCAAATTGTTACATTGCTAAGTGCAGTTGGAGAGAAAGTAGCAGTCGTCAGTGGCATTGTCAGGGGATGTGGGTCAGGGTAAATGGAGTTAGTATAAGGGGGTGGCATGAGGTAGCAGCCAGATGTAGTGTTGTCATAGAAGAGTGCAATTGGGTAAGAGGGGTGGGGGTGGGAGGTTATTGTGATCTGTCTGTGGAGAATCCAGATGGGCATAGCAAGAAGGAGGGGAGTGGGGGTGGAGTAGAAATGATTGGTTAAGGGGCATAAAGTGGAGAAAGGGGGAGAGGGAGGGAGGGAGAGGAGAAAGACAGTGGTTGTAAGCCAAGTGTACAGGAGGCATGGCCAATGATTAAGTGATGCAGTCACAGTGATTGGCTCCACCAAGAAGGGTACTAAGATATTTTTTTAAATGTGCCAATTTTTTCATGTTGCAAGAGGGTGGGAGGCAGGTCATTCATCCATTGGGGTACTTGACAGGAGAGTGTCTGCTGATCAAAAGATATTTTTTTAAATGGGACTTGTAATAACACCAAGGTAAATCAAAACCCAGTGAGTGCTAATAACTCGCTTCTCATCTTATGACTTATAATACAGAGGATTGTGTATGAGTAATCATACACAACAAGGCAGTAGTAGGATCAAGAGATTTCTGTGGTTACCTGCGACTTTGAGAGCACAGCTCAAGAGGTCCATTATCATGGAAACCTCATGATCCTACAACTGCCTTGTTTGTGTATGATTACTCATACACAATCATTTATAGTGTATGGGCAACTCCATGAAAAGGGGTTACCAAAGTGTGACATGAGTGTCAGTTTTTAAAACCCAAAGTAGATGAATTTTGTTATGTGTTTTATGATGCTGCTCCCCACCACTTATTAAATGGGTATACTGGGAGATAACTTCCTGATCGGTACATGAGAAAATGGGTCGTGAAAGTTGCACACGTAACAAGGGACACCAAAGACTTGTGATGTGCATGTGTGTTTTTGTAACTTATATTAGGAAATATTTGTTATTAGGCTTAACTTGTGTACTCTACCAGTGAATATGGGATGTGGTATTTGGTAACTCCCTTATATGGGCATGAGGTTAATGCATCTTTAAGGTTGCACACGTAACATGGACGCCAAAGACCTTTTTGAGGGGAAAAGATTTTATTAAAACTACCATTTATTACATAATACTAACACTATCCATTACAATACAAACCATCCAACATCAAGCAATAGAAATGTGAAATATTTACAAGATCAGTTTCAAATCAACCTTCCCTGCCCTGCAGTGCAATTAAGTCCATTGCGTATGGCTGGAAAACAAACTATTCTTGTCCTGCAAGCAAATGAAAATTATTTCCAAGCATTTTAGCTAAGTGTATTTCATTTAATTTGTAAAAGATTGTTAATTGTTCTGGTCAGCAGACATGTCTATCCACTCTTGTGACAAGCTCCAGTACACTCCTAATCCCATTTTTGCCTCAGTCTAGAATACTTTCCCCATATTTCTTCCATACTTCAGTGCTAATTTTAAAGTTTCTATCTCCCTGTAGCTGTAGTAGCCCATAAAATATCCAGATACATTTTATATTCTCATAGTCATAAAGCTGTTGCCATGTAAATGTTGAATCCCCATGCTGGTGCAGGAATTTGAGGGTGTACAGTTGCTTATGTACTGCTGTGACCTCACCAATGTAGAATGCATTTGATTAATAAATAGCATACAGTTTGTTGACTTCAATTGGGCCTGAGGGAGTGATTCTTGTTTTTGCTGGCTGCACACTGTGTGTGGTAGTGTCAGGTAGCAGAACACATGAATCCTTGGGAAGATCAGTTTGGGTGCTTGTTGTGGGGGCTACATCATGTGAGGCAATGTCATTCTGATTAGTACAAATGGCCACTGATATAGGGATGCTGAAAGTAGTTTCATCAGAGTGACCACTGGTTTCAGAAGATTCTGGTGTTGACTCATGTGGCTATTCCATGTGCAGCAGGCAAACAGGGGTCTTTCGTGAAATGGGCACAGAAGCTGTTGTTAAATGCTTGACTGTCCACTGTCCTACATACCTTCTGTTGTCACATGGTAGCTCTCATTGACATTGTCTACAGAAGAATGTTAAGTCTCTGACTGCAACCACTCCTGCTTTCACTGACCGTACACTTTGTACTTGGCGGGTCCCTGGTATCGTTTTGATATTACCAAGCATGTTTTGTTTAATGTCATTGTTGCAAAAACAGAAGAAAGTGTGACTGGAATGGCTACACCCAACACTGGCTGACTCTTTAATTAGATAATTCTTGCAGTATGTATACAAGACTTCTGCATTAGCAATGGCAACACAGAGTTAAGGAGGAGACTATACTACATTTTGTTAAGAACTGTTACAAGACGCTCATGCAGGAAAGTGGCAATGCTTTTCTACTTAACACAGTTAAGGAGGCAAGATCACAACATTTTGTTAAGAATCACTATAAGACATGCATGCAAGAAAGTGGCAATGGATTCCTACTTGGCAAACACACAGATAAGAAGGAGACTGCATGTTTCTTAAAAACCATTACAAGATGTGCATGCGAGAACGTGGTAAGGGTTTTCCACTTGGAAACACAAAGATAAAGAGCTATTGGAGCCAAAACAGGCAGACAGGAAAACATAAATTTGAACAAGTAGTCCACAGTAACTTTCTATTCACTGAAGTATATTTCTTTTCTCATCAGAAAGTCAAGATGTGATAATAATGTGCTGGATGTATTTAACAGATGTTAAACTGGCAGTTGACAACTCTACTGCCCCACAATACATCATCAGCATTATGATCTCAGTGACTTCACAGGCAATTGCCCTGGCAGTCATTTACTTGCTGTTTCTAAGTAACACTGATGTCACAGTCAGCGAGGTCATATTTCTAAAGTACTGTGGGGCAGTAGCTCATCAGCTACCATGCTAACCACTGTTCCACACATTTTGCAATCCAAGTACACCCCAACCCCACACCTTGGGCAATGTGGAGCAAATGTGTGTGGTTGCATGCACATTTTGGCACCTTGTCACACCTGAAGAAGGGATTTCATGCTATTTCACACATAACACATAAACCATTTATAGTAAACCCATGCCCTCCATGCTCAGGGAATATTGTGCCAATTCAAGATTGAATGGCACCAAACTGCTCACAAGCCCCACCTTGTTTATATGTATGCAAGCCTTGCTATAAATACCACAGGAAAATCATAATGGGTCACAGAAAAAGGGTGGTGTTGTGAAACAGCATTAAACAACACTCCTTATGAGCAGAAAGATGGCAAAATACCATGGCAATCAACACATGACCAAAATATTGCATGAGGTAGGGGTGCTTTGGGAAGCCTTGGCCTACTGCCAGCACATGGTGCCTAAAGTAACCAAGACCACAAAAGTATGGCCAAAATGCAAACTCTGAAAACAATAAAATGCATATAATTGCTGAATCAAGCCCCAAATAAACAGAGAGCTGAAATATGCCATCCCACCAGCACAGTTTACTTGAAGGGTTCCTTTTGTTAATAAAATACAGTTTAAGGGTGGTTAACGTAACGGGGACCCCAAGCACATGGTGCCTAAAGTAACCAATGCCACAAAAAGCATTCCAAAATGCAAACTCTGGAAAAAATGAAACACAGATAATTGCTGAATCAAGCCCCAAATAAACAGAAAGCTGAAATACACCATCCCAATAGCACAGTTTACATGAAGGGTTCTTTATTTTAATAAAATACACTGTATGGGTGACTAACATACCGGGGACCCCAAGCACATGGCGCTGAAAGTAACAAAGACCAAAGATACTGATAAAAAGCAACATATCTATCTAAAACACATTTAGTAATAACACAGAACCCATCTGTAGGTTACATTTCTCATTTAATACAATTAATGTATCATTTTTGTTAGAAAACCATTTCAAATAGTGACTACAGCTGCATGATTGGTGCAAGAACAAAGAGGTCCAAACTTCATCCAAATCACACAGCCTTAGAAATAATATGAAAAAAATAATTTACCAAGAACAAAATCACTTCTGTGAACACAATGATTTTTTTGTTAAGGCTACATTTCGAAAACAGACAAACACATACACACACACACACACACACACACACACACACACACACACACACACACACCTGGATGTTTGACCTTTGGGGCCCATTAAAACTGTATCACCAAATCCCCCTCAAAAAACAACTTAACTTGCCCAAAATAAATGTGCCACTGATTAAAACTGCTGTATAATGCTAAGCTGCATTTGCACTATATAACTGCCCACTGGAAGTTTGTAAAAAAGAAAGGATCCAGAGTTACGTAATGCTAGGGGTCTCCTTTACTTAAATTGTGTCCCTCTCCAATAACATAATACCTCCAAACCTCATTTTACAAAAAAAAATATATATATTGAAATGTTCACATTTGTTCTGCACAGTAAGTGCACAGAAACATTTTGTTCCATCATCCTTACAGCCCAATACACACAACAATATGAGAATGAGCCCCATTTGGAGGCGAACACACAGAGACTACAATTCATTTGTAGGCCCTAAACACTGCGTTGGGGCTCTAATGCTCATTAAAATCATCAAATCACTATACTATTTGCTAGAATAAGCCCCCCAAAAATGTGTACAGATGTACACTGTACTCTAATCAACATCCCATTTGTATGAGCTGTTCTGCAGCTGTATATTCAGACCTAAAAGTAACAATGGCTTACCTGGGCTCCATGTGGTTGCTCACGTAACTGACATGCTGCTGGCTGGACACTGGGATAGTTCTGCGAGCTGGCAAGAGCAGGATTGGGACTGATGCAAATTCTTGTGCTTTTAAGTACTCAGAGCCTTCCCCACTCTTGGTGCATGTAAGTGCACTAACATGATTATTGGGGGTGGGGAGGGGCACCAGGGTAGGAGTGAACAAACATCCAGGACTTCTGGACACCAGGAGACCATGGGGACAAAGGTCAGACACAGCACTCCTGCAGTACAGTATTCTCCAGTGAAACTCAGTGTTGTGTCTTTTGCAGAAGCTCCCTAATCAAAACAGAAGGCAATTTCTGGAGGATTTATTAATATAAGTACATTTTGGGGGCAAAGGATGAATGTAACCACTGGAGACACAAGTGGTTACTGTAGCTACCACATTTACTATGCTGTGTAAGCGCTATTCAAGCACATTTAACACTAACTAAATGGTCTGAAAACAATGTCTGGACACAGGACAATAAGTCAAGGCAGTTTATTGTGGCAAAGAGCATTTTTTTTTATTAAAATAATGAATGCTGTTTACAGTGTGTGCCACAATGTCACAGATTAGGCACAACAAATTACAGCTTTTATCACAAATCATGTTTCTTTCTTGAGGAAATAAACAACTGGCAGCATTCATGCTTTGTAACTTATCTCTCCACATCACATATTTTCCTACAGCAGAGTCTTTCACTGGGCACAGGTTTTATATAGTTTATAGATGGCATGTACATTTTGGGACACCATTGGTAACCCATTTTCATGGAGTAACCCATATGGTTAATTGTACTTTGACTCCAGTGTCCCACTAAAAGTAAAAAAATAACACTGCAGTGTGGTTCCTTAAGCACCATTCATTTTCTGGCCTGATTTCACCACCATGGCCAGCTTCATTGTGCATGCATCATGATGTCCAATCTTGTTGTGCTGTACTAGTGACGTACTCAGTGCAGCACAAGATTGTGACATAGGGCATCATAACAACACTGCTCTAGGTGTGGATTTCCATGCAGAAAAGTGTTTTACCATACACTATAATGAGGTTGTGAAACTGTGTTCACTGCACAGTTCACTACCATCACCATTCCACTTTTGCATAAAGCCTACAAAAACAGCATTCCTGAATTCATCTTGATTCCCAGTTCATACATCACCTCAATGTTTCAAAGACACAGCCTGTTTAGGGGACTGTTTTTGCTGCTTTCATCATTTTTCTGTCCCATGCTTGCTTGCAGTTATTTATTTCACAAATAAAACAGGCTGTCTGCTCTTATTGCTTTTTTCAAATCCTTTCATTTCATTTTCTCTTTTTGCACATCCATGTTGCTCAGCTGCCACCACCTACCACCCTACTTACACTAGAACACCATGGCAGTCACACAGGGAGGCACTGTCTGTGCCTTCATGAGAAAAGAGTCAGCCATGGGATGCTCAGTCTTGTCTTTCTTGCTGGCCCTGAGTGACCAAGGTCCATTTGGAAACTTGGCTCTTTGGAATAGTTAGCAGTACTGATGGTACTTTTGAGCTATGGGGTTAGCTTTTTCTTTTCATTTGAGAAACCAAAACATTGTTGTTGATTTTAATTTTCCCTTCCTGTTGTCCACCAGAGATATACCCTGTAACCAGATGGGGATGTACCCCCAGAACAGATAGGGATACACCCTGCACTGTATTCAGACTGGGAATGGGATATACCTTGTTCAGGATCTATGATGCATCACTGATGGAGCGAGGAGGTTTTTGTCAGTCAGTGGCCCATAGAACCACACAATACCTGCCCTGCTTTGTTCATTCTGCACCTGGCCCATTGGGGGCAGTCACACAACCAATGTATTTTGACTGCTCCATGTTGGTCTCCTAGTGGGTTAGGGATCCCTGCAAGGAGACCAACATAGCACTTTAGAAAAAAAAGATGTCTGTGAGACCTTGCCTGTGAGCTCTCCTTGGAAATGAAATGAAGCATGTAAAATATGAGCCACAAAAGCAGGTAGCCTTTTTATTTGTGTGATAAATAAATTATTACAAGTAAGAAAGTGATAGCAAAATGATAACAACAATAAAAAAGACTCCCCTAAACAACCCCTAACAGCAAAACATGGGGGTTAATGTGTGCAGTTTTAACGGAAAACATTTAACAACTTGATGTTGGAAACATTCTGTATGGTTTGGCTTTGTGCAAATTTCAACTACTGATTGAGTGGCCTCTCTAAAAGGGCAAGTCCTCTCAACAACAAGGTGCACCGGTATACATAGAATAGTATGTGCACCTTGTAGGCATGAACAACGATTCCCTCTCTGGTATCCCCCTAATTTTATCCTAATTTAAATATAAATGAGGTTGTTTCACTCTGTTCTGCCCTGGTGTGAACACCTGCTTGACTGCATTACAAAGGTCTTGACCTAACTCGTGTAAAGCATCCTGGAATTTTATGATGTTTCAGTGCTAAAGCCTGCAGTAATCATACTGTATTTGTCAGTACTGCTGCTGTCCTCTGCAGTCCCTATATTCTTGTCTTATGCTGGCCATGAAACTTTTCAAGGCATAGTAAGTGCCCTGCTTTTTTTTGTAGTTTAAAGTTTATCTGAGTTAGGAAAATGATTTTAGAGAATACAAGGACTTCACAAGACATGTAACAGAACTGAATGATAGTGCAACTTCTGTTGGCTTGTGCAGGCATGCATCATCAACTCCTATGATGCCCCGCATGAGTGGGGTCATGACTTTTGTAATAGAAACAAACAGGTTTTCACACCAGGGCAAAACAGAGTAAAGCAATCTCATTTAAATTTGAATTAGGATGAAATTATGGGGATGCAAAACAGCGAATCATTGTTCATGCCTACAAACTACACATGTATATAGAAACTAGACTGTGGGGACTTTCCTTTTAAGCACTATTGGCCAGCCTGTGGCTGATTGTGTTTGCTTCTAGAGCAGAAACAGGCCAGGTACATAGGAAGGAAAATGCTAAAATCAGTTCTCCTAAGAAACACTGAAAATTATCTATCACAAAAAATTTGACAAAAATGAACCTCTGTAGCTTAGCTTTTAGAAAGGAGAACAAAAAATTTCAAGATTTTTGGTTTTTGTCTAGTTATGACTGTGGGCGGGGCCTACAGGAGTTTTGCAAGTACAAAAGGAGTGATGTTACGTTTTCTGTCCATGGAACTGACTGAAGCTGTAAATAGTCTCCTCTGCCTTACCCTCCTCCAAGAAATGTTTTCCACCCTCAAATAAATATGCTTTCATGTTACTCAATGGTTGCAGAGTACTACTTTCTTTCTTAAACGGGTGGTACAAGAACTGGAACCTGAGTAGTGGGAGGCAGCATCGTTTTTTGAGGGGAAGTAAGATCCAACCCCCTTCCAACCAAGAAGCTCCTAAAGATCCAGCCCACCTTTTTTTTTATTCATGTGGGAGGGGCATGAGGTGGATGCTGAAATAAGATTTGTTAGTTTGGGAGCTGGACCTAGGAACACAAGAAGTCTGTGGGGAATCCTTGCATTTTTTAAGGAGTATGAGAACAGAAAATACTTAATGCCTTCAAACTGACTTAAAAACCCTTGGAACAAATGATTTATCAGAGTCACCTGGTGTCTCAAAGGGAAAGACTAAGTGTCTGAAACTACTAAGGATGCACCTTCTATGGAAAATAGACAGCTTTCAGGTATTTCTTAAATATTTATATATTAAAATGGGCACAGTACTTGGTAAATACAGTCTGTGATGAAGTGTATTTTTCTTTTTCAGTTTGAGAAGTGGAGTTGACTTGCACATGTTAAAAATACCAGTTGCAATTAGCAACTCATTTTAGAAACTAAATTCTGTTTTTTTCTTGTCCTATTTACTTTTTTCCTAATTCAGTTTATGGTGGAGTTGACTTTCTAACGTTCCTTCCGAGTTAGTTACTCATTGGAACCTGTAATTCAAGTTTTTACGACTGTGTCCCTGGAACTTTCTACATGACAAGTTCCCATAGGCACCTCACAGCACCTCATTAAGCCATTTGACAACACCATCTTTGCTGGACACTGTATAAGAGACCCAGCCTTGCATTTTTCCAAATAATATACCAACTTCATTCTCAGGCAGGCAGTTCTGGGGGGGGCACACTGGACTTCAGTTGTTTGTTTGATATTGGTCACAACCAGGATCCCCTCTAACAATAATTAAATAAATTTATAAAGCCAGAGTTGAGCAGATCACACATTGAATTGGTTTATGATTAGGGGAAAGCTGTGATCACTTTCCTAGTGATTTGCTCCCAGCCACACCTAGCAGACTGCACTTTATAAATGTGAGACAAGGAAGCTGGAGTATTGTCTTTGCAAACAGAGAATGAAATAGCTGGACTCTAACTCAGATCAGCAAGGTACTTTTTACATTATTTAAAGTGCAGGACCAAACTGATTGGGGCCACTTTGACGTAGTGGTTTGGCATGTTCCCATTTTGGCCAAAGTTTGATAACTAAGAGCCCCTATTTGGGACATAAAAGATGGAAAAATCCTCCATTACAGGCCTGTTTGGGCAGTTTTTGGGGGGCACACTGGACTTCAGTTGTTTGTTTGATATTGGTCACAACCAGGAGCCCCTCTAAAAATAATTAAATAAATTTACAAAGCCAGGGTTGAGCAGATCACTCATTGAATTGGTCACAACAGCAGAAGAAGCATGTTGGCATTAAAAGCTTAGTGGTGTGGATGTAGAGACATCAGCATTTAAGCATGACTTTGGTAGAGGATTAACTGTGACTGGGGAGTGAGGGAGGGATTGAGTCTTGATATTTTTAGCATAATGGTTTTCTGAAACTTCAACCTTCAATGGCTTAGACTTTGTAGCCATCTGTATAGTATACCACTAAGCCACATGCAGTGGGGTATGGGTAAAACCCAGATCACCAGACACAGGCCAGAGCTGTAAAATCTGGACTGGGCACAGCTTATGCAAATATTGCTGATCCAGTAGAGCAGCAATAAAAGATAAACTATGCAATACCCTCAATAAACACCTACCCCAGTTTACATTTACCTGATGCCCATTTTTAGGCCTTATATAGTAATATCTTCCTTCAACAGAACAGCTTGTAATGAAATGTGTCGAATTTACATTGACATTTGGGCATATGCACTTTTATATTGCATATGCACTTTTATATTATATGAATTTTGTGTGTGAACTGTATAACAGTTTCTAAAAAAAACAATGAAAAGCATCAACTGTCTTCAAAAACTTGTCTCAACATTGTGTTTATCTTCTACCTTGTCACAACATACAGTTGTCTCAGCACTGTTTTCAGTTAGGAT
This sequence comes from Neoceratodus forsteri, assembly GCA_016271365.2. Taxonomy (NCBI): domain Eukaryota; kingdom Metazoa; phylum Chordata; order Ceratodontiformes; family Ceratodontidae; genus Neoceratodus; species Neoceratodus forsteri. The sequence continues at coordinate 876,115,711 of CM057450.1, forward strand.
ACATTACCTTCATGTATATGATGGCCTGGTTCTGTTGAGTTGATTGCTATAACAGTGCATAGAATAAAATGCAAATCATATAGGTAACTGTAATACAGATGGTGGCATTATTTTTAATTATACAATGGCAAGGAAAAATGTAAGACGCTGGCTGCTGACCCACTGAAACAGTGATGTTATTACACAATAACATCACCGTAGCTTTGGCTTTTGATCATTCCTTGCATTTTCTCTTAAGAAATATTTTTCCACACCAACAAAAACATCCTTTAAAATGTATTTTTTATTCTGTATATAACAACAAGCCATTGTATAATTGCAATAAGGCACTCCAGGGTGTGTGTTATCTTGTAATATTGTCACTCCTGGAGTGGTGGAAGCACTCAGCTTTGCCTCATGCTTCAACCCACCCCCGGAGTGACATTATTACATGATACACACCATGTCATGCTTTACTGCTTAAATATGCCCTTTCTCACTGTACCGTACTGTACTTTGATTCAGTTAGTATATATGCAACAGCCTTCATGTGAACACTCTGGGTTTCTCTTTGACTCCTGATGTCTATTTGCTTTAGCTATAGTATATTGTTTGAACTGCTTTGGTCTTCTTGATGTGGTGCCTGTGTGCCTAAACTATGTAATCTGTTTATCTACTGCTACCCATGCATCTCCAGTGAATGATTGTCATAACAGTCTGCTCCAAACCTCTCAACCTTTTGTCCCCCAAATGTGGAACATTGCCTGCCAAAATGTGGAACAAATGGGCAAAATGTGGAACACTTAATCAAATTGTTACCTAAGAAGCTCAAAACACTGTTAAAATGTTGCATTGATGTTCAGAAAGTCTGTTATTAATTGAATAATATCTTTTTTGCATCATTTACTATGTATTTTTACTTTAAAATGTTGACTTTGAATGTGGAACAAGGAGCTTTTGTGAAGCAAAATGAGGAACGTTCCTCATAATGTGGTACAGTTGAAAGGTATGGTCTGCTCTCTGAGCCATTGTTTTTTGACTTGTTAACTATGCTGTCTTTGTATTAGTTTCAATGAGGTGCTTTTGCAACTGAGTCTCTGGCACAAAGGTTTGCAAATCTGATATTTTTTAAATAAATAAATGTTTATGTTAAGCCCATGAAACACCCTTATCTAATTAATGCATTCACAGTCATAGTGGCTCTGCCAGAGTTTGTTTTAACAAGTGAATGGAAGTAAATTCTTTCTCTACAGCTGCTCAAGTCATCAGTGGCTCCTGCATGAAGCTTCTGTGAGTGCTGGGTGAGTGCTGCGTCATATGACCTGCCTTCAGTAAGCTTCTAAATTGGCCTCTGATTGGACAGGAAGTCTCAGGAGATCTTATAGTTTCACAGCCAGTTCCCTCAGCCAAATATTGAATAATGAAACATGAATAATAAATAATTGGGACCCCCACGAATATGAATCCTCAGTGAATATTCAAAATAAGATATTTGCTCACCCCTACTTTCTGCAGACAATATCTTGTAAGAGTGAAGGCTGACACACTCCAAACAAAATTACTACGCAAAGATCCAGACAACTCCAGTAAATTCCCACTGAGGCTATCATGCAAACACATATGCAGTTTCCCTACCACACACACACACAAAAACACACAGAGTACCATCCTCTTTTACATATGGTTATGCATCATATAAGAATAATTTTGTTATGATTCACAATGTAAACTGCTTTGATTATTTTTTATTGTTTATGATTTATACATTGTAAATGTATCATTTCTGGAAAATTGTAAAGAAAATATTTTTGACAGTAGGATGACTATGATGACTCGAAACTTCAGCCTTCAATTTTAAATCCCCACACACACCCACAAACACACAGGCACAGAAATCTTTGATCTGTATCTAACCAGTAACATTATTTTTCATTTTCTATATATATTTTGCACGCAGATCAGATCATTTATTAAACAAAAGACAAATACAAGTCAGCATTAGTCCTCCTGACTTTACATCACAACCTGTGCACTCAAATCTAAAGTAACTAAATGTGTACATGTTCTCTCATCCATAATGTAAGTAGACTAAGAAATTGAACGTGAATTACACTACTTACAAATGTTGTACATGAAAAATGACATTAAAAATTGCATTTCTTTCTTTCTTTCCTTCCACTTAGCTAACTATAGGCCATAAACATTGTGAAGAGGCATCAATTGGTTGTTTAAAACTAAGTCACACCCATACTGGAGTTGTCAGTTCCTTTTATCAGTATAAGATTTGTTCCCAGCTCTGCAAAGTCAGAGAGGGTATGCCCTGGTACCAGCTCAGATGGCAGCTTTGTTTGGCATCACTGTATCTTTCCCCCACTAATGATTCACCATCTGACCAGCAGAATTATCAGATCTGATAGTAAACAGCAATGACTTACAGTATTGGGCATGCAGAATCATCAGACATTTTATTTTCTACATTGGAATTCGCTGCTAAAGTTCAGTTGCTGAAATAGCCTACTGCCACTGGTGGGTCAATCACAGCACAGACATCCCCTGGTCCCCTGACAATTGATCTGGGGGCACCAGGGCACAAGTAACCACTGCCAGTCTGCAGGAAATAATAAGTATGTTAACACAGCTCTTGCATGATACTGCAGACTTAAAAGCTACATCAGCCACTGCAGTTTGGGGGCTCTGAAATCTGGGCACTATGGTAACATTGACAGAAAGGCTGATGGCAATAGAAATGGAGGGCAATGATATTCAGGTGATCCTGAGAGAACATGTCTCCACAATCCAGTACTTGTCAAAGAAAGTTGATGAGTTAGAAAACCATGTCTGGTGAAATAACATTCACTTTTGTTAGGTACCCAGAGGGAGTGGAATGGTCAGATGTCTCCTGCTTGCCGTAGGCCACAGTCCCAGAGCTCCGTATTGTCCCCAACTGCCAACCAGTTGAAACAGAGTGGGCACTCTGTTCTGTGGTCCCCCATTCCCCCTCAGGTGCAGGACAGCAACTGATAATGGCAAGGCTACTCTGGTTTCCTAAACTTCAACTTTCAGTCAAAAGTGCAATACGGGTTTCTTTCCATAAGTTCCCATTCGGGGCTGATATGGGGCAAATGTATCACAAAGAAGACACTGTATCACCAGCCACACACAACATTCTTCATAATCATATTTTCTTCTTCATTTATATATTTCCAGCATGAAATCCTCATATAAAAAACCCCAGTGTTTCACCCAGGCAAGGACTTCTTCGGGGAGGAGGATCCCAGCTTCTTTTATAATGTAGACGTCAAACAGTTGTTCCTTCAATGTTACATGTTAAAACACCATATTTTAAAATGTAAGTCCTTAGGTTTCTTTGATTATCAAAGTTGCCTTTCTCAGTGTAATCCCATTACATAATGGTTCTGGTTTATGTGTGGTGTTTCCTCTGGCAGCATCCAGAATGAGCTCAAAGAAACTTAAGAACTATGATTATGATTATTATGATTATGAAGAATGTTCTGTGCTGCTAGTGATATACTGTCTATTCTGGTTACATGTAAAGGACAATATACTCATACTGGCACTTAGTGAGGCCCCTCAACATGGCAAGAGCATTTAATAAGTATTTTTCAAGATTGCACAGTGGAGCTCTCTCAATGCAGGAGAGTCTTCACCTCAGCAAGAAAATAACTGGTGCTGCTAGGACTTAATTTCTCCATGTGGTATTCAGTGGTTCTAAGGGTCTTAATCAATGTGGTACCACAGGACTGTGACACACCACAGGTGGCCACAGACCTTCTTCTATATATCAAGGCCTCCTGGATCCCATCATTTCCCTCTGGCATTCTCTCCTAAACCCCTCAGCAACCACCCACCCCCATGAATATTGCAGCCCAACAGCAGAAAATGAAACAAGAGCTCAAACAAATGCAAAGCCTGTGTCAGCTGCACCATGAGGACTGGACTGTGGCAAGGAGGGGAAGCAGGAGTAGGAGAAATAGACAATCACAGTAGAAACCTCCTACCTTCACTTGCCCCTGCTTGAGGATCCATATCAGAAGTTCACACTCTCCCCTCTCATCAATAGGCAGTGCAGGTGTGCCCTCCATATCAAATAAGTTCCAGGCACAGCACCAACATCACATGGCTTCCACTATCTCACTTCCACTGGGACTGTCCTCAGGTCCAAAAAATCTTGCAGCATCACAAAAAAAGCTACACCTGCAAGTCCACAAATGCAGCTGATGGAAGTAAGACTGACAGCTGGAAATTTGTTCTACAGCCTGGACTTGCCTCTTTCTGATCTGGTAAGAGTCCTCTCTCTGCAAGTTCTGACTGAACCAGCACAGCAAACCCCCACCCCTCCCCGTTAGCACCTGTTGTTTGTTGAATTTCCAGTCCAAGGCAAGGGAGGGAGTGCATGGATCAAGCACTCTGGAGGGACTCAAATTACTGTGGCACAGGCTGGGACTACTCAACGAAATAAGTGAGATAGCTACAAGGCTTATTGACATACAATTGAGTGGACACAGTGCATACATCCTATTTTAGTGATTGTTTAGAGGGTTATCAAAGTTTTCTTACTCTTTTTGTCTGTTGGGTGAGCTCAATCCAGTGGGCCAAAACATCACTAAGTACTGACAGTGATCTGCTTTCTCTATGGGGGGGGGATGGGGCTTCTGCTCCCCTTAGTATTAGTCACAGACCCTGCAGAGCATATACAGTTGGACAGCCTCTCTTGCTCCTCTGGGACCAACATGAAGGGGACTGAGTTATTAAACTTCCATTTCAACTAACTAGAACTAGAAACCAACCCCTCCAACCCCTGCATCTGTTACACTGCAGAAGTGGTCTGGGTAGCCTCCATAGAGGAATACAAAGTGTTTCTTCCCTGGGCCTGTTCTTCTCTTTGACCATACAGCCCTTGTAGTGGGGGCCCAGTGAATCCTGGATGGCCCACTCAATGCACTGGTATGACAATCCTAGGGGCCAATCCCCCCTCAGTAGGTGGTTCCCATGAGCAAGGAGACCTGGGAATGCACTTTGGGCAACCTGATCAGCTGGACAGCCAGACTCTGGGTGAGCTGGGCAGTGCAATGGGAAGCAGGTGGATAATAAATATTCTTAGATGGTGCTTTGTCCTTCTCCTCTCAACTCATAGCCAGGGACAGTAATCCCCCCAACCCCATGTTTTACCATCAGACCCACACTGTCGACTTTAGATGCAGCTTCAGGGAGGAATGTCAAATAGGTGCAAGGGTAGTGAAGCCATCTATGTACAAGGGTACATTTTTTTGCAGTCACCCCCACCGCTCAAAATTTCCTCCACTGCTTAATACTCAGTATCCTTATCAAGTGCTGCTTAATAACCCTGGGCTGGCAGTATGGCCTAGAGGTTAGAGTAATGAGGTATGAGTAAGATTGGTACCTCTAGCAGACCTGGGTTTGAGTCCCACAAGCTCCACTTGTATACTGTTTTACTATGACCAAGCTATTTTACCACCACAGTGTTCCCAGGTCACCCCTGAAAACAGGCATTTGGGCCTAGTGTGCCTTACCCAGTTACCAGTGAATAAAAATGAACTAGTTCTGTTGTTACCTATTCTGTAGTTGGTTATTTGTGATCCTTAATAAGTAAAGGTGTAGTGAGTGGTTTAGAGGACCATGTTTGGCAGATATAAACACTCAGCCAGATGGGAAAGGTTTGTTTTCTGGTCACAGGTGTTCAGCCAGGTACACAGCAACTACAGGGAGCAATCCCACACCATGGCTGTAAAATTGTACAAGGTTTTCTACTGTACTCTGCCATGGGATGGTGATCTCTGAGGCATTGTGAGGTATTAACTTCCCAGCACATAATGAGATCTCAGATCCCAGAAGGTCCTTACCTGGCTCCCAGGAACCAAACTGTTCTTTGGTATTGCCTGTTGACAGGTTATGCTCCTGTCAACATGCAGAAAGGTGAGCTATTTTGCAATGTTTCTTGATTAACTGTTAGCTGTTGTAAAATTTTTGTAGCAGTATATTTGTGGATTTTTATTATTATATTGAGATGCGTCTGATACAAGTCTCCAGCCTTAGTAATTCCTAGAGGTCCACAGTCCTGGAGAAATGGCCTGTTGGGGTAGCACACTAAGACACAAGTCCAAACAAATTTTCCATTAGTTCTCATCAATGGCTGATATCAAATACATTACCTGGAACACAGTGGGCATGAATTCACCTATTACTTGTAAGGCAGTACTTTTTCACTTAAAAAGAATGAAAGTACAGACAGCAATATTACAAGAGACCAAATGAAAAGAGGAAGGGGCTAAACAGATGCATAGGGATTGGGTGGAGTTACAGGCCCACAACTGTGCTACCTCTTCCAAAAGAGGATCATTCATATTAATTCACAGAGCTTTAAAAAGGGCATGTGACAAACCAAATATCAGACTCAGACAGAAGGTGGCTTCTCTTGCTGGTGGTCACTTCAGGTGGCATCATAGACCCAGACACACTCTGTGACCTCACTGTTGTTGATCCTATGGTGTAGTGGTTAAGCGTACTAAGCTGCAAGCCTGGAGAACTGGCCTTGCATACCACAGCCACCACTTGCATACTGTATGACCATGAGCACGTCACATAACTTCCTGATGCTCCAGGATGCACCTGGAAATGAGCGTCTCCTTAGTGTGTCTTTCCAGGTCAAAAATTAACCTTCACAAAGGCACTGATGGACCTCACACAAGAAGGCACTGATGGATGTCATAAATGATGGTACCCCATACCTCGTGGGAGGTAATTTTAATTTAATGGTGGATCAATTGATGGATTGTTCCACCTCCTTGCGAGAACTCACCAAAGATCCCTGAAAATTGTTAAGAATGTGATCTAAGATCCTACCCTGTCAGATATTTGGGGAACCCTGCCTCCTTGTGAGTGAAACAGCTATGATATTTCTCTGACACGTGCCGTGGTAAGTTGTATCGACATTTGGCTGGGATCTTCCCAGGCTGTGCAAGTCGCTGTGGCAGCAATGATCAAATAGTGATATTAGATCATGCCTCAGTAACTTTATACATGGTGTGGGGCCTGGAATGTACAAGATCCTACTCACAGCAATTACATTCCATTCACATGAAGAACAAAACCTTCTTAAACTGGATAGCAAAAACAACTAAGGAATATTTACACATAAAGGACACAGGAGAAGGCACCATGAACAATCTACAGGAGGTCTATAAGGCAACCATTAGAGGTCATAATATGCAGAATGCTGCTAGGCACAGAAGACACAGGGAAGCAGTGGTCAGAGGGTTGGATTCCAAACTGAAGGAGCTGGAAACAGCCTTTAAGGTAAAGCTGCCCCTGCCCAAATGAAAGACACGTCTGGTGAACATGTTGGAGGTCAAATTACAGCTCAGCACCCTGCTTTCCAGAACAGTGGAGCTTATCCTTCTCTGTTCCAGACATAAAATCTGAGGAAGCATGGTTTAATCTCTGAAGTATTGTCCTACAGGTTCCAGAAACAGCAGGCAGAGCACCACATAGCAGCTTACTGTAACACACAGAGGCAGCTATCCCACAAATCAGAGGACATTAATATCATCATGAAAAAAGAATTTCAGGTCCTCTACCCCTTAGATGGCCTTGTTTGAAGCATTCTTCACTAAACTGCAGCTCCCAATGCTAGCAGAAGCAGAAAGACATCATGTGGACTCCCCTCTGACACAGGAGGGGATCCAACAGGCCATCTTCTTGATGAACAGAAATAAGGCACCAGGGGAATGGAATACCTGTAGATTTATACCAACATGGAGCAGCCCAGATTACTCCCACTCTGCAGAAGGTGTATTTGGAAGTGCACTCTCTCACCACCCTTCTGCCCACAATGAATAAAGCCATATTCACAGTTAGACAACATCTGATCTCCCTTATTAATACAGACACCAAAGTCCTGGCAAAGGCATTAGCTATTAGAATGGCATCCATTTTGTCTGAATTAATACAAATAGAACAAGTTGGATTTATTAAAGACCAATTGGGTACAGACCACCTCTTATTACCATATTTCATGTGGTGAGCACTATCCCCACTCCAGCAGCTGCCATGTCCATAAACTTTGAGAAGGCATTTGATTCCATGGAGTGGTGGTACCCCACACATATTCTGGAAAGGATGGGATTTGGGCCCATTTTTGTAACTGGGTAGATACCCTGTACCCTTCCACTTCTGCTAGGCACTTTACTAATAACACACTGTCTTCCCACTTCAGACTTCACAAGGAAACCTGACAAGGCTTCTCACTTCCCCATTATTATTTGTACTTGTCACAGAGCCATTAGCAATAGCAGTTAAGCAGCTTGAACATATAGCTGGTATAGAAGTAGGGCGATGGAATATTGTGCAAAAGCATATGCAGATGACCTCCTTGTCCTCCTGTCCAATGCCCCAAAAGGTATATATCCTTTACTAGAGGTCCTCAAGGAGTTCCACGAAATCACATGATTGGAAGTTAACCTATCCAAAATGGAGGTTCTGTCACTAAATAATCTGTGCCCTCACTTTTCCTTCACAAAGCTAGGCCTCAGATAGTCCCTACAGGCAATTCCTTACTTGGGCATTCAGTTGACACCAGTTTTCTCACAAATATACAGGCAAAATATATTGCTGCTGCTAGCAGAATTGAACACTGATTGTGAGATATGGACCAAGCTCAATTTATCTCTTCCTAGCAAAATCTCAGCAGAAAAAAATGATAATTACATGGAGACTACTGCATTACCACTCTAACCTGTCAATACTGATCCTGCTGTTGTGGTTTCATGAGATAGATACTCTTCTAAACCACTTTCGTGGGGAAAGAAAGCCATCATGATACAGCAGGGACAAGCTTCAGTACCACTGGTGGTGGTGGGGAGAGGTCAGAATCTCCCATGGAAACATGTGTATCACTTTCTTTTGTAGGTACAGAGGATAACAAATCTTTTCAAGCACCATCACAGAGCAGCCTTTTGTGGCTACAGAGGGACTGACCACTATGCGGAGGCACCTCACCAGCCACCCTGCTATGTGCCTTCCTCTGCACCATCTTAGACACTGGTCTGCCCTTTAAGCAACAGTTTAGATATGCAGGCAACTGGCTAGGATTATTGTTATTATTGTTGCCTCTCACCCCAACTGAGTGGGTCCCACTATGGAGAAACCCAGTTTTAAAATTGGCAATTCAGAAATTGGGATGGAAAACATGGCAGAATGCTGGAATTCAAACAGTCAGAGATCTGTGCACACCAGGAGCTCAAAATTTAGACTTTTTTGAAAATTTCAAATTCTGACTTTTTGTCTCCCTAATAAGGACTTCTGAAAATGTTTGCAATTATGCAGTTTGCTGACCCTACACTTAAATCAGGATCATAAAGTGACCCTACCCCAGTATCTCCAGTATCAGTCTGGTGTAAAGCAAACTCAGGTTGAGTCAAATATAATTTCTGGAGGCATCATTCAAGTTATTTCCAATCAACTTTAAAAGGCCCAGAACCAGTAGGAATCCTCCTGTGGTCTTCCAATCCCAGAAGGAGATGGTGGAGCAATTGTTGGACCACAGTCCATAAAGCCTGACTAGACAGTAGAAGTCTACTGATTCAGAAGAAATTCTATGTTTCTGGTATAGAATACCTGCCAAGTTGCATGTGCTCAGACTCCTGCCCATGAGTGATTGCTGGAGACATGGTACCCCAGAGGGCACACTACTTCATATCCTATGGAACTGCCCATCCCTACAACAATTCTGGATAGGCATCCAGCAAGACTGTGTAGAAGTGATGGGTCATGCCTACCCTCTTACTGCTCAGCTGATCCTCTTGGAGGTTCCCCCCTCCTGGAATATCAGCCTTAGACCCTTGACTCCTTTGATTGATTGCAGTAGGCATGGAGGAAAAATGCCTTATTCTCGAGAGGTGTAGGACCACAGAAATCCCCACACTGCAAGAATGGAGAGTGCCAGTATCCTCCCTAGCAGTGTTCACCAGGATGTCATACCTAGCCAAGGGTTTGCTAACAACTTACTATGTTCAATGGGTACCTCTTATCTCCTTATCTCTGTGCCCTCCAGATCCCCCCTATACACTCCAAGAAGTAGAGGCATACTGTGCCCCTCATAGGATAGGTCTTCACCCCCTTCCCACCCTACATGTAGGATAATGGATCTTGTTGATGGTAGATGAGGAGAAAGGCATGGTGATGAAAGTCTGCTACGCGGTTATTATTGTAAGACATTGTCACATTTACAAACATCTGTATTTTGCAATATGTGATACTGTCACTGTCTGATATGTGCTATGCATGACATGTTTTTGTTGTCTTAAAAATTCTGAATAGAAATAATTAATTTGAAAAAAATCTTTGCAATATCAGTAGTCTACATATACACATTCTACCACCACTTTCCATTCATACAAGTAAAAGCATGCTTCTCTTTACAATAATCAATGATGCAATCCAGTATGTGCAATTGTACTGATGCCAAATGATCAGACCTACTGCCAGAGTTGCAGTCCATTAAAACTGGTAAGCCTCTGAAATAACTGTAATGGCAATTTAGGCTTTTTTCTAAAAATGAAACATTTTACCTTTTGGCTTTGTGCAGTAATTTATCTGGCATATTCTGCTATCCCTCCCACAACACACTCCTGATAAAGTACCAGCCAGTTGCCTGATTTTTATATTTCTCCACCGCCCAACATTAAGGCAAATGAGAAACTGTTTGAGGTTAGGGTGAGCACAGTAAAAGGGTAAGTACACTTGCCCGCACTGGTGTGGCTAAAACTTTACTGCTGCAATATTCAGCTTTAAGAACTTTTTTTTCCCCCTTCAACTTCCGAAACTGCTCATATGCTAGAGTGCAGCACTTGATGCTCTGCTTTGGTTTTTGTTCTCGCAGAACTATGTGTGTGAACACTAAGCTGAAAAACCATGTCCAGACAGCACAATGCAATGTGCTCAGCTTTAATTCATTAGTTACAGTAATCACCAATCTTGCCATTATCCAACCAGATTGGCAGGTTTAGTAACTATAAAGCTGCCAATCTGGTTGCCCTGTTCCCAACATCACACTCTCCATAGAACACTTCCAGAAACATATTACTACTGCAGCATTGAAAAATGACCAGCCGCTTCCTAACGTCTGAAAGGCAAAAGAGGAAACTGGTGGATGACCACAATTTTATCCATACCTTTCACAAATGTGATCATGAGGGAAAGAGATCTGACAATGCGAGCATGCAGTAAAAAAAGGTGAAGGTGTGTAATGCTCATATCCACATTGCCAGTTATGAAGATCCCACGATCATTCACCATTTTTCCATGTTAGGGTAAGAGAACAATATCAATATATATCACAATATGTGTAATGATGGCATGTTAAGTAGTGGTGGGAGCGAATAGTCATGGGGCGGAATGTCCTAGGAGTGAATTGATGGTGGAGCATAATGTCAGGAGTGAGTATGTTAGGAGTGGATTGTCGGAATCGAATTGTCACGCTCCCCCTCCCACCAGCATTTTCTAGGAAGCATCACCTTAGGGTGCATCCGAGAACCTCATGCAGCTGACATCAGAGCCAGGGATCAGGTGCAGGTAAGTGTATAGCATTTATCAATAGAAGGAGCTAGTAATAGCTCTGGTTTGTTCTTTAGCAGTCTCGATGTCACACCAAGACTAAGTATAGACTGTCCATTCACTGGACATGTTAAGCAGAGGGTTATTTCTAGCAAAGTGCATAGTGCTACATTTTTCAATGCAGAAACCCGTGCCATTTTTGATTGCCAACTACTCAAACCAATCTGTAACATATTCCTTCCTCCACAGTGTCTGCAATTCTCCATCTTTTAATATCTGGGGATATGAACATATGAATCTGCCAGTAGATAAAGGCCTTACAGTTTATGTAGTCTGCTCAAATGTGTAATTCCTACTGCATTTTACAGTGGGATCTTCCCCTCACCATATCCCGCTAGACTCCCCCTTTTATATAATCAACTCCAGCAGGTAGACAAAACTGGGATGGGGAGAAACACAGGTGGGGCAAAACCACCAGTTGCAAAACACTTAAAAAAAAAAAAGTATAACAAACAATTCCAGTAATCTGGGACTAGGATTTGAGCCCCGGTCCACAGATGCACTGCTTCCCTCTACTGCCAGAGGCTCATCCCTCTGAACCACAGCAGCTGCTTGACATACCACACCCCAGCAGAGGTCTTCTCCTCTGCATTTCTGCCTCCCAGTCATTATCTACAGGGTACAAAACTGTGCCTGCACCTGCACCATTTTGTCCTTGGTTTTGACTGTGCAGTAATCTAAATGGCATATTGACCTGGTACCTCCCAGTACAGACTTAGGGCCAGATATTCAAAACTTTGCCCTGTGGCTAAATTAGCACTGCCCAGTGGGCAAACTTAGCCCAGAGCAAATAGCAAGCTATATTGAAAAGGAAATAGCCTGGTGCTAATCCTGCTGAATATAGCCATCTAAGGAAACTGGGCAAACTGATTTGGGAGTGCAGGGCAAAAATAGCCCCGGAATAAGACAGCACTGAATATAGCAATAGGGAAGTGCAAATTGCAACTGCAGCTCATTAGACTCTAAAGCAAGCCATTGTTGCAGGTGAAGAACATTGTGTGTGATTGCACAGAGATGTCTCACATCCACTGCAAACACACCTCTCAACCCCCTGCCTCAGAAATCAGGGACAAAGCTTAAAAAAATCAGGGACAAAGGTTTTAAACCAGGGCCACATCTTAAAAATTGGTGATATCCACTCAGTAGGCTGGTAGAATAAGTGGTTTAGTGTAAAATGCATTTTCTAAGGAAAAACACGTCTGTAACATTAATGTTTGCCATTATTTTATGCTTACAACCCCCACTGTTTGGTCATAGAAACAATATTTAGGAGGGACAGAGTAACATTTTTAGGTAAAATCAGGGATGTCCCTGAAAATCGGGGACAGTTGAGAGGTATGACTGCAAACAACAATGTGAGCAACATGCTGCAGAACTGTGCTATGCTGAAGTAAGGTCTGCCCAGCGCTGACCCAATTGCACAGTGCTAACACATTAGCCCGGTGCAAACTGGTTAGCCCAGGGTAAATTGGAGCTATATTCAAAGCTCCCATGAAAATGAGCCTACTTAGGTAATCCATGGGCGAACAGGTATATTTGCATCTCATTTGGTGCTGCTTAGCATACATTACCATGCAGTTTGCCCGGTGCTACTGCATGGAGCACAAAGTTCCCCCTTTTGGTCAGAATGGAAGTATAGGCTAGACACTGCAGGCCAAGGCATGCCCACAGCATCCCCTGTTTGGTTGAAACAGAAGTACAGGCTGGAAGCAGCAGAAACTGTGTTGTGGCAGGTACAGTCAGAGCATACATACCTCACAACCCCTTGCCTCAAGAGAAGGGACAAGGCTTCAAAGGATCAGGGACAAAGACCCATAATAAGGGACACAGTTTAAGTAGTATGCACTCAGAATGCTGATAGAATAAGGGGATTTGTGTTAAGAAGCAGTTTCAGAAGCAGAACCAGTCTGTAACAGTCATGTATGACATGAATGTGTGAGGTTAATCTCCACAGTTCTGTCACAGTAATACATATTCTGTGAGGGAAAGAGGAACATTTGGAGGCTAAATCAGGGACCACCCTGAATAGTAGGGACAGTCAGGAGGTATGAGTGCATACAATGCACCCATGCATATGTGTACTTGATACACACAAGTGACCCTGGTACTCTAGTGGACCCCCAACCCCCAAGCATGACTCCCAACCCCCGTTCCACCATATAACATTATTTTTCTCTGGTAGTCTAGTGCCCCCCAACTTCACCCCCTAGCACGATCCCCTACCCCCATAGCCACAGTAATTACATGATTTCCCTGGTGTTCTAGTGGTCCCCACACCCCCAAGCATGATCCCTGACCCCCATAGCTGTGGTAATGAAAGAATTTCCCTGGTGTTCTAGTGGTTCCCCCACCCCTCCAGCATGTTCCCTGACCCCCAGTAGCCCCAAAATGACAGCACTACCTGGTGGTCTAGTGGTCCCCTCCACCTTGAAGTGCACCGCCCGTCCTCCCGTACACAGACTAAGTACAGCGCCAGCGACTGGCCCAGCCCTCCTCTCACCACCACGGCCGGCTGCCGACTGCGGTATGCATGAGCGCTACTCCCAGTATAAACAGTGCTACTGTACCGTTTATATAATACTGTCATTGTATACTGTAACAAATTACTCTGTATGTATCTTGTAGTGTTGCACTGTTTGTAGGTTATGATAAGGGCAGCCTAGGAAAATGGGTACTTGCATTTCTAGGCATTCATCTACTAATACAATGAAATGAGAAACAAAAAGTGAGGAGGACTAACTTGAAACTGATGTACAGAAAACTGGCGGGTTGTGATGATACAATTTGCACTTTCAGACCGATTTCAAACCACCCCTTGCAGAACACTCCCTCACTCACCTTGTCAGCCCCCAAGTTTGATTGTTTTAGTCTATATCTATATATCTATGTGTGTATATATAGATATATATATATATATAGATATATATATATATATATATATATATATATATATATATATCTATATCTATATCTATCTATATATCTATCTATATCTATCTATATATATCTATATATACACACACACATATATACACATACATATATATATATATATATATATATAATCTATGGATATACGGGATACATGATGGGAATGAGTGGTGTGATATGGAAAATATCTTCACTCCTATAGAGTGATCTCTGAATACTCACGAGTGGCGAAGCCACGAATGAGGTTTCAGAGGTCACTGTACAGGACTGAACATATTTCCCATATCACACGAGTGCCCATCATGTATCCAATATATACAATGGGGGCCTCATTGTTGCAAAATGTACCATTTGCGTGGCTTTGTGCAGCTTTGAGTGGCTTTGCACGGTATGTGCGGCTTTGCATGGGTGTGATAAATGTCAGGTCTTTATATGTATCACACCCTGGTGAAAAAAACATAATTTATCATACTCATTTACCACTCACCCCCACTGTATATGTGTGTATGTGTATATATATATTTATACAATGGGGGTGAGAGCTATTCCAGTGCAATAAATTGAGATATTCTCACTGCAGTGAAATAAATGCTCACTGCGGTGAGATAAATGCTGATGACATCAGTGGAGTGAGATATATCCTGCTGCGGTGAGATAAATGCTGATGACATCAGTGGAGTGAGATATATTCTGCTGATGTGACTCACTCATTCACTCAAGCTAGCATTCCAGATGAAAGTGCTTCAAAAATCAGTTTGTGTGTCTCACTGAAGCCTGCAAATCACTAGTTAGCATTGCAAAACACTTACCTGTATCCCAAAGTTTCAACACTCCTATGCCATATCTGTGCTAATCTCAGCATAAAAGCAACCTGAATTCAAATGAAACATTTACAAAGCAGTTTCTTTCTCACTGCAAGCTGCAACTAACACATATAGCATAGAAAACACACTTACCTGTGTTCCAAACTCCTAACCCATTTCTGTGGTAAACTCAGCTTCAAAACCTAAATTCAAATGAAACTCATTTACAAAGCAGTTTCTTTCTCACTGCAAGCTGCAACTAACACATTTAGCATTGAAAACACACTTACCTGTGTTCCAAAGTTTCCAAAACTCCTAACCCATTTCTGTTGTAAACTCAGCTTCAAAAAAAACCTAAATTCAAATGAAACTCATTTACAAAGCAGTTTCTTTCTCACTGCAAGCTGCAACTAACACATATAGCATAGAAAAACACACTTACCTGTGTTCCAAAGTTTCCAAACTTCTAACTCATTTCTGTGGTAAACTCAGCTTCAAATGAAACTCATTTACAAAGCAGTTTCTTTCTCACTGCAAGCTGCAAATAACACAAATAGCATAGCAAACCACACTTACCTGTGTTCCAAAGTGGTCAACACTCTTAGCCCATTTCTGTGTTGCCTTCAACATAAAACAACCTGACTTCAAATGAAACTAAAGCAGTTTCTTTCTCACTGCAAGCTGCAACTAACACAATTAGCACAGCCAAACACAATCACCTGTGTTCCACAGTGCTTCTAACAATCACAGCCCATTAAGAAACACTCCACACTCTCAGACCACAGACAAACACTGCTTTCAGTATAACCTAGACCTTGGAGTAATGAGCTCTGAACAAGCTTGATACAGTCAGCAGACCAGACCTAGGTTTGATTCTCACAGCCTCCACTTGCATACTGTGTAAATCTGAACAAATCACTTAACTTCCCAGTACTCCTAAAAAACACACCTGCCTACTAAAAATTAGTTACTAAAGACTAAAACTCAAAAAAAAGAAAAGCACATAGATACAGGGGAAAAAGATACAGCAAAACATGACCCTTCATACGCTCTCACCCCATTTGTATAAATAGCACACATGATGTGCAGATCGTGAGACATGGGAAATATTCTCACTCCTGCAGAGTGAGCTGTGCATTCTCACTCGTGCCTTCGGCACTCGTGAGAATACAGAGCTCACTCTGCAGGAGTGAGAATATTTCCCATATCTCACTACTGCCCATCATGTATCCCCTATATATATATATATATATATATATATATATATATATATATATATATATATATATATGGACAGTATTCAAGAGACTTGGCTATGCACTTAAAATAAGGTCTGTATTTTACTCATAATTTATTAATAATACAGAATTTGTGCTCTGTACTATGGTCAATATTCAAGATGGTCAAGCTATAGTGTGCATAAAAAAGGTGTATGTATTTTTATTTTATTGTGGCAACATTTTAATAATGAAAATAGCCTTAAAAAAGGCAGCCATTTTGTGACATGGCTGTGCTACACATCTTGGTGTCCATTAAATTTACTGTATTTAAAGCACAATACTAAAGTTTTCTTTTATAGTGGACAGAGTGGATATGTAACTGTCTCCCAGTGATTATTGATTTTATGCAGATGTGATTACATTTACATGACACCACGTGTAATTTATTACTTTCGTGCATTACTGTGGTGTCCTATATAGCTGCATAATTTCTTTTGTATATTCTGCCTTTATGCTTTGAGTTTTTTTTTCCAGTGTCAGTTCACATTGCTTAATGTGTTTCCCCTGCACAAATCTGCAATCTTAATGCAGTGGTACATACAGCCTGCTAGGAGCAGTAGCATCAAAAGCTGTGGCTCTTGCTGTCGTGTCCATGTTACACACGTGGATGATGATGATGATGCTGGTATTGGTACAAATAGCCAGGACCCGAAGGTGACATCAGGCTTTCAGCTTTGGTACTCTGGCTGTAAGCAAAACTGTTCTCTTCCTGCTGCTTCTCCCATTTACCTTTCTTAAAAGCAGGTAGAATGAAGCGTCGTTCATTTTAAATCTGGTGTGCTGCACAGGAGTTTGGATGGATCTCAGAGGTCTCCAGTCATTAGAAAACATGATCTTCAGCATTCTGCTACAAAACAGTAAGTTAAAATTCTGGGAGGCATATTAAATAGTCACTGGCTAAAGTGCAGCAGTAATTCTGTGTCATTTTGAGGACAGAAAAAGTAAAGTATTCACCTTAAGACTTCATGGCCCTGCTGTTTGTGAAGGTCCCCTCTTCAAAATAGAAGATGATTGGATTAGTGAGCTGTGCAGCACAATGAGTATATTTTAAAATTTTGTTTGGGAAGTATATCAGCAGAACATTCCTCTGGTTCTAGCACTGTGTAAATGGGGCATATTAAATAGTGTAGTTTAAAGTTGTGTATGGGAAGTATATCAGCAGAACTTTCTTCTGGTGCTGTTAGTGTTTAAATGGGGCATATTAAATAGCATATTTTAAAGTTTTGTTTGGGAAGTACATTAGCTGAACTTTCCTCTGGTGCTGGCACTGTTAAATAGGTCATATTAAATAATATCTGGCTATAGTGCAGCAGTTGTGTTCTATCATCTTTGGAGGTAGAAAAGTTAAATGTGTGTGTTCTGTCATAGCCCAGCTGTTTGTGAAGGACCCCTCTTCAAAATGGGGTTAAGCACATATGTGATCAGTATAATCAAATAGAGTTTTGTTTGAGATTTATAGTTTTTTGTTTACAATTCATCCAGCAGGTTTTCATTGTATAATTAGAATTTTTCAGAATATTGCTAATATTGGTGAATTTTCCCCTGGTGATGACTTTAATCATGTTTAAATGGGGATAAAACAACACCTGTGGGGTTCCTACTGGTAAATTCTGAGGATGTGTATTTGTTGAATGAATGCTGCACCTGTTGATGTGAGGATGGCTATATTTTAGAAGTGTGTTTGTGGAATGAATATAAAATCTGCACTATTTTTAAATAAAAATAAATGCAATTTGTGAGAGATGCTTGCAATTTTTGGAAAGAAGGGATGATGCTGGCTCCGGTTAAGGTAGGTTTGCGAGTGTGTGTGTGTGTGTGAGTGTGTGCATGCGTGTGTGTGTGTGTGTGTGTGTGTGTGTGTGTGGAGTTACTTTGAAATTATAAAGTTGCCTTTCTTGGTGTAAGATTGTAAAGGAGCATCATTGTATTGACATACTGAACTAGGGGATCAGGTGTGGGTGGTGGCATAATATATTGGAACTGTTTGAAATAAAAAAAAAATACAGCAATGGGATCGACCTCAAAAATGCTTCTTATGGCATTGGTCAGTTTATTCGATGTTATGGGGGGTTACCACATGAAGGAATGAGACTGCTTCTAAACTAGACATCAAGTGGTGGCATAATACGTTGGAACTGTTTAAAAATGAAAGAATACAGCACTTGGGCCTATCTCAAAATGGCTGCTCATGGCATGGGGAGCGGGTACCATGAGTAATAACTGGGTCATTGCCTGGGTGTAAAAGTGCCTGTAGGGTGACATTATTGTTTTGGATTCATCTGGCAAAAACCTTTTTCCTGATTTATTTATAATGAGACTTTTTCTAAATTAGATGTCAAGTGATGGCACACTATGTTGGAACTGTTTAAAATTAAAAAAAAATACAGAACTTGGGCTTACTTCAGAAAGGCTGCTCATGGCATTACTTAGTACATTCAGGGGTATGGGAGGGATACCATATGTAGTACTGGAATCTGGTCATTGCCTGGGTGTACTAGTGCCTGTTGGGCAACATCAGTGGTTTGGATTCATCTGACAAAAACATTTAGTAGACTTATTTATAATGAGACTGCCTATAAATTAAATGTCAAGTGTTGGCATAATATCTTGGAACTGTTTGAAAATAAAAAATACATCACCTGGGCTTAACTCAAGCAGTTTGGATATGGCATTCCATGTGCAGTACAAGAATCCTGCAGTAGCAGTGTCCCAGTGATGCACATGGTGGTGAGCACAGGGCAGGCATGTGTGAAATTTTGGCATCATTTTCCCCATAATGGCTGGCACTGGGTTGCTAGGAGACACCATACAGTGCATGCATCTTTAGTTATCAACACCAAACAGCTTGCCAGGGTGCTTTCTGGTTGGTAACTGTGGTTGGGCCTGCCCTCAGTTTGACTCTGTGGAGGTACAGTGATGTCAAAATGACCCCTGTTGCTGCTCAGGCCCGCCATGTAACATCCAGCTGTCTCTTGCCTTGTCTTTGCTTGTTCATGGGGAACTTTGGTGTATTGTTTTGACTTGCAGAGTAGATTGGATGTGGCATTCCACATGCAGAACAAGAAACCTGCTGCAGCGGCATCCCTGTGATGCACATGGTGGTGAGCTTAGAGTGGGCCTGTGTGATATTTTGGCATCATTTTCCCCTCAAAGGCTGGCTGGGAGTTGCCAGGGAGCATCATGTGGCACCCTCATCTATAGTTATCAGTACCAAACAGCTTGTCTGGGTGCTTTCTGGTTGTTAACTGTGGTTGGGTCTCTCCTCAGTCTGGCTCTGTGGAGCTACAGTGATGTCAAAATGGCCCCTGATGTAGCATGGTACTTATCAATGTGTATTGGCTGTTTGGTTGATAATAAGCCATTAATAAAAATTGTACCATGTATTTCACATGTTGCATTGCTACTGTGGTGTCCGTGTTACCCACAGTAGTTTTATGCAAAAGAGATTATCACATAATAAATCAAGTGCAACCAAGTGATTTGTTCATGTTTATCTTTCTACTTAATGTCCAGCTTAAGTGTGAAAGGCATGTAGACTGGACATAAACAGTATAAGCAGGAAGTAATGAAACTTTGGTAACCTCCTGTTTGTATTTTTAGTGTTATCTACATTGGAGGATAGATAGCAACACATAGGTATGGAAGAACATCAAATCATTAGATGTTGCAAATTAATACACTTAAATAAAAGACAGAGACACTGCATTTGAAAATGTTATTTATTACTAAAAATGGGAAATAATGCATAATGGACACCAAGTTATCCACAAATATAGTTTCCATGTCATAACTAACTGTGCCATTTTTCCAAACTTAGAAATACAGAACTATCTTTGTATTTTGTATTATGCAACTACCACATATAAACATTAAAATTAAGGTTGAGTCATGCCTAATTATAACACTTTTTTTGAGTTTATGAATGTCACACTTTGTCTCTCAAATACTGTCCACATAGCTATATATATATATATATATATATATATATATATATTTTTATAGATATACACACACACACACACACAGCATTGTGCAGCCCTTCCTGCACTAGAGACAATATGGTTAGTTTTGTTTGTGCAAAAAATAAATAATCAGTCAGTCCCTATGTAACTCATATCCCCTTATATCAGCAGCTCTGTTTCAGCTCAACCTCTCCACCCGTACTGTACCTACAAGAAGTGGTGGGATAAACTTCATCCACCAAACCCAAATATTCCCTGCAAACTGAACTGCAATCCCTTAAGCAGTGACATCACAGTCCTGATCAGCATCGCAGTTCACAATATTGCAGCAACCCTTGACTCCCCAGTCCGCTTACGAGGTCGCCAGACTCACTGCATGCTTTCTGCCGAGTCAGACTGCCCCGCCTGGTGTCATGGAATTTCCGAGAGGGCCCCACTTCAGATGGGCTCCTCTCTCCAACTAAACTTTAAAATCCTTGCATATATCTACTTTCTATTAGTGGGCTTCTGATCACCGTAAGTAAATCTAAAATGCAAACACTGAGACACTGTTCAAAGATGAGTAAAAACAAGTTTTACTCATGGGGCCCAGCCCTATTCTTTTTCCAGGTGGCCCCCAGTATCAACCTTCCAAGTGGGCCTCCTCCACCACAGTTAGACTTTGTTAATACCCTCTCATTTTCTAAACAACTCTCTGCTTTGAGTAATTACTATATTCCACACCTCACACCGAAGTAAGCCAAATGACAAACACAGACCCATAGAACAGTGGAGGGGTAATGTTGCACATGGCATGTTCTCTCCCTCCCTGGCACTTTTCTGTCCATCCAATACCTAAACAAGGGGCAGGGGAGGGTTAACCTTCCACATGGCACGTTTTTCCTTAACCCAGTCTCATACTACCCGGCCCACATGCCAGCATGTTTTTCCCTGTCCAATGCTGGACTCCCCCTCCAGAGAGATGATATTTTAAATAATCCAGTGCTACATCTCCATGCAGAGCCTTTCTCCCACCCACCTTAAGGCTATTTTTGGCATTATTTCCTGGGTCTGCCGACTGACTCCCCCCATCCCAAATGCTGCTGCACTTTTCAAGGTTACAATTTACATCGTCTCTCAACCTCTACTTAAACCTATGATTTACTGAGACAGCAGCTCGATCTTTGCCACTTGCAGTAAATAAGTCCCTTGACTTGACTCCAAGACCCCCAGCACAGATTTTTAACCAGAAAACACATAGCAGCATAAACATGATTCCGAGTTACTTATAGTATTCTACGCAGATGCCTGAGTATCAAGATCCTTGAATAAAAAAAAAAACAGTTATCTGCAATGTAAACTTTATGGTAAATGGCTAATCATCTCATTTTAACTCCCAGTAGGGCTCATGCATACAGCAGTCAGTGGCCTGCCATGGTGGTGAGAGGAGGGCTGAGCTGGTTGCCAGTGCCGTACCTAGTCTTTGCACAGGAGGATGGGTGGCACACTTCCAGGTGGGGGACCACCAGACTACCAGGTATTGCTGTCATTTTGGAGATACCAGGGGTTGGGGATCATGCTGCATGCTGGGGGTGGGGGACCACTAGAACACCAGGGATATTCTGTCATTAATGCAGCTACAGGGGTTGGGGATCATGCTGGGGTGGGGGGGACCACTAGCACACCAGGGATTACTGTGCTTATTGGGGCTACCGGAGCTTGGGGATCATGCTGGGGTGTGCTGTTCCATTACTGCCAGCTTTTTGTTGGCTGTATTTAGTGCTGCACCACAGGTCGCACTAATGCCTGTAGCATGGTGCTATACATTTGAATATGCCACGCAGCCGGCAGTCATGGCAACTCCCCTAACTCCCACCCCAGCATATATTTACTTTTAGCATTGGTGCTATCACACAGCCCCGGTGCTATTAGGGGTTCTGAATATTGCAGCCTGGTGCAAATCCAGTGCTATTCCAGTGCTACGGCTTTGTGCCAGGCACAATGCTTTGAATATCTGGCCCCTAGTCTTCTGAATTCTATAGTCTCAAAAGTCTGGCCAGAGGACATTTTAGAAGCCAATAACTTAAGGAATTGTAGTAATCTAGTTGGTTCATAATAAATATGTGCATCAATGTGATTAGCTGAAAAAGATGAAAGTGTTGCACTATTTACAAATATTGTACATCTGATAGAAATACACTTTTGCAACTTTTTAAAATGAGAATTAAATGGAAAATCTTAATCCAGAAAGATGCCAAAAAAGGTTTTTAACAGTAGACTTCCAATTGATGCAAATATATCCATAACTGGAAACTCTATTCTAGGTTTCGTGAATTATGCTTAAAAAGATTTGGTACTTTTTGCACCATGATCCTATGAATAAATAAGCTTATCTGTATTACAGTTCTGGGTTCTGTTATAAGGCCAGCAATTTAGTTTTTAAGCTCTGGGTTTCATGGTACATCTCTAAATATCAATCAAAAGTAGGCATAACTAAAGTAAGCTTAGAATGGTATGTTCACCAAGTCAGAGAATGATGAGAATCTTTGAATATTTATACAGTGTACTCCTTTCCCATTCACCCCTTCTCCCTTGTAAATGAAACCATGACCCTCAAAAAGGTGCCTCAGAGCTCAGCCATATAATTAATATCACTCTGGGGGTGCCTAATAGTCTTGGCGCATGTGGCTAAGGGAACCACAGGAAAATGTATTGGTTGCTATTTCCCCAGATAGAGGGGCTGAAAAGCTATTATTAGAGGTGGAGAGGATGAAGGTGTGATGAAGGAAGTGTCTTGAGTGAAATAACATTAGCCAGTTGCTCCTGTTATGCCAGTTAGGCAGTAAAGTGCAAGTTACACATTTCCCCTCAACCACCTGGATATACTCTGTTAATTTACTAAGCCAGTGGATGATGAGCAGGGCCACTGGAAAATTGCAGGCGCAATTTTTCCTCAATTTCCATACTTTTCACCCTTCTCTGCACAAAATCCGCAATTTCTTGCAATTTCTTACATTTATGGAATTTTTGACTGAAATTGTATAAAAATATTTAAATTCTCAAGGAAATCTACTCAGATATGGTACACAGACTTGATTTGACCAAAACGGTACAGTGTGAGGTGAGAAGGGGTCAAATGTGACTCTGCTTTCATGTGATTCACTTCCCTGCTTTGGTTTCAGAATCCTCAGGGCATGCATATGTAGACTTGAGCACTTAAAATCTGTGTTACAGCAGACTATCAGAGAACTTTTTGCTGACTGAAACAATAGTTGTGAGAAGAGGTGCAAAGTGCCCCATTCACCTAACTGAAGCCTTGGCCACAATGCTTGTTTTTGAATGGTGGGATAGATTTTCGTTGTATAAATACTTTCAATCTGAAAGGATTTTGATTCAAATGTGTCAAGAGTTTGGATAGCCCTGCTGATTATAAACTTGAATGTGCTTCTGAGGGGGTTGGTGACAGTGATCCCTTACATGTCAATCTGCCACAACTGTATACTCACATACAAAGCCTACAAAAAGCAAACATTTCTGAAAACATGCTGAACAGGTTAAGTATAGTTAAACAGTTACCTTCAGATAGACAAAATAAATGCAACCCAAGTAAAATCATTACAAACCGAGTAGAATAAAAGTACAATGTATTAAAAACTATTGTATGATGTAATGAAAACCTATTGGTATGATTTTATACTTTTATCATGGGATTTTAAAATGTACTTACAGTACTGATTAAGAATAGTAATCATTTTAATAAAATAAATATTTTTCTTACTAGACCTTTATTAGGCACCCTGGTTATCTGTTTATTTTTTCTTGCACCAAAGCAAGTAGTTTAAACAGGCTTCATTATTTAATATCTAGAAACTGGCAAAATATGTTTTTCAGGATGTATTCAGTATAGACTAACTGTAAATTACTGAATAAAATCTAGTTAGCTCTGTGTGACTTAGATGTCTTGATTTTTAGAAGATATGCCACATAATGATTAGTTTACAGTGCATTTCAGTAACACACATCTTTCTTCATATTAAAAGCATTTACAAGTGGCAATACATTTTATCTAACAATTTATGTGATCAATACATGCTGCAGCAAACAATAAAATATTTATTAGGGGGCAGTGGGGACGTATAGTGACCCCCCACAATCTTCCTGCAATTTTTGCAAGAAAATCCACGCATTTTTGGGTAAACTTTTCCACAATTTTCCAGTGGCCCTGATGATGAGTCCCATTATTAGGTACTCTGGCCATGAGGCAAAAGAAATCTTGAGGAGCTGCTGACACCCCTGGGAACACTCTGAAAAACAATATTTACATACAATTCAGCTTGTGTTTCAGATGTTTTCTATAGATTTCTCCTCCCCTTATTATTACTGAGGAAATTTATACAAAAACAGGAACGTTCTCCCTTAGAGTTCATCTCTCCCTATAGCTTATTCTCCCAATTAAAGTCACATTTCTCTGTTATCATGCTGCTCTCTATTTTCAAGGAGTAACTGAGATGTCACAAGCAAAGTATTATCACATCAAGTGAAGAACGTGCAATAGGAACTGATGAACTCTTAAGAAACACAGATTCTGTTGTCATGCATATAACTATTAATAAATAATGGGGAAGAGAAATATTGCACTGTAAATATACAGTATAAGCTAAATTATCCTCAAATTATATGTTTTTCAGAGGTCTATTAGAGGCATCATCTGCTTTTTAAAAAAATGCATCTTGCCATTCCTTGAAGCAAATATGGAATGGTGACAACAATGACCAGCTATCTGATTGATGTCCAAGGTGCAGCGGATTTATTAGCTTCATTTGAAGGACACATATGAAGGAATGCTCTGGCATCCAAGGCATAAGACTGCCATCTATCCATGCTTTAGTTATAGTTCTGGAAGCTGCATTTCAATACACAAATACCCTAAAAATACATGGCAACAAAATAACAATGCCTAAATAAATGATGGCAGAGGGGAATGTCTGCACATAGCAGTGATTGTAAATACAAAATATGTTTCTACCTATGCAGAATCAAACAACTTAGCTAGATGACAGAGGTGGCTGCTGCAAATTGCTTTGAAGGCAGACAGCAGAGACAGCTTTGTTAGGTGGCTACAGCAAGCAGCTTTAGTAAACAGCTGTGGTCATTTACTTCAGTAGGCAGCTGTGATGAGCAGCTTCAGTAGGCAACTCAGTATTTACAAAGGAAGTGGAGGAGGTACCTAAAACAAACAGTAGAAACACTCTGGATACAGAAGTTGATACCAGCCCATTTACAGAAGAAAGGGTTCTGAAAGAACTCTTAAAACTGAAGGTGGACAAAGCAATGGGGCCTGATGGGCTTCATCCCAGAATTCTAAAAGAACTAAGGGTAGAACTAGTGACACCACTGACTACCCTCTTTAACAAATCATGGGAGGATGGGGTGGTACCCAAGGACTGGAGAAGGGCAGATGTGATTCCCCTTCACAAAAGTGGGAGCAAGGCAGAAGCAGAAAACTACAGACCTGTTAGTTTAACCTCAGTGGTAGGGAAAATGATGGAATCACTTCTGAAGGAAAGAATTGTTGAGTATCTAGAGGTCAGAGGGGCTCAGGACCCAAGGCAGCATGGATTCACAGCAGGAAGGTCATGCCAGACAAATCTGATAGATTTCTTTGACTGGGTGACCAAAGTAGTAGATCAGGGAGGGGCTGTGGACATGGCCTACCTAGACTTTAGCAAGGCATTTAACACAGTCCCACACAAAAGATTAATATACAAGTTAGCCATCCTGGGAGTGGGTCCCAAGATGGCAGCCTGGGTAAAGAATTGGCTGGAGAATAGGACACAGAGAGTAATAGTAAATGGAGTCCACTCTGAAGAAAGGGTTACTAGTGGGTACCGTGAGGGTTCAGTATTAGATCGGTCCTCTTCAATGTCTTTATAAGCGTACATTGCAGAGGGACTGGAAGGAAAAGTATGTCTTTGCAGATGACACAAAGATTTGCAAAAGAGTTGATGCACAAGGTGGGGTGGAAAGGGATGAGAAGGGACTTGGCAAGGTTAGAGGAATGGTCAAATGTATGGCAGCTTAGATTCAATGCTAAGAAGTGCAAGGTAATGCACCTGGGAAACAAAAACCCAGGGGAAGAGTACACAATGGGGGTGAGATACTAACAACAACAAAAATGGAAAGGGACCTGGGGGTAGTCATATCAGATGACCTAAAGGTGGGCAAGCAATGTGAGAGGGTAGCAAGGAGGGCTGGGGGGATACTGGGATGCATAGGGAGAGGCATCACCAGTAGAAAACAGGAAGTTATTATCCCTCTGTACAGACAGTTGGTGATACCCCATCTGGAGTACTGCATGCAGTTCTGGAGACCCAATCTCCGCAAAGACATGGACAGGATGGAGGCTGTCCAGAGGAAGGCAACTAAAATGGTGCAGGGTCTGCACCAGAAGACATATGAAGAGAGACTTAAGGAGCTGAATATGTATAGCATCGAGGAAAGGAGGGAGAGGGGGGACATGATAGAAGCTTTCAAGTACCTCAAAGGAATCAACAAAGTCCAAGAGGGTAGCATCTTTCAAAAAAAGAGGTGTGCAAGAACAAGGGGGCACAATTTGAAGATAGAAGGGAGGCGGCTCAGAGGTAATTTAAGGAAGTACTTTTTCACAGAGAAGGTTGTGGATGCATGGAACGGCCTTCCGGAGGAGGTTGTGGAGTCAAAAACAGTGGTGAAATTCAAGCATGTATGGGACAGTCATAAGGCAATTCTAGGGGGTGGGGGTAGGAAGAAGTAGGCTGCTGGTTAACTAGGATCTGCAGCTTATCCATTAGGTAGGGAAATGGGCAGACTGGGTGGGCCAAGCGGTCCTTATCTGCCATCAAAATCTATGTTTCTATGTTTCTATGAGGAAAGCAACTTTCATATGTGGCTGCAGTGAACAGTTTTAGGAGGCATCTGTGTGTATTGTTTGTCCATTCACTGTCTCTGTCCTGCAAATGAGACTAATGGTTTGTCCATTCACTGTCTCTGTCCTGCAAATGAGACTATCATCCTTGAGAAGGTGTCAAACACAGATCTAGGCTTTAAAGCAGTACTCCAGGAGAGTGCTACCCTTGGAGATAACAGTACCAGATTGGATCAATCCATATGGCTGATGCAGTGGATGTCATTCCACAAAGGAGAGGAATATAATGACTGTACCAGTACAACATGAAGCAGCTGGTATAGGACCAGAAGTGAAGTGGAACTGGGCAGAACTGGAAAGGAACATGAAGTTCCCCAAACAGCAGTTAAGAACAACCAAAATAGACATGAGCAGACAAGAATGTAGGGGAGCTAGGAACTGGAGGTGGAACTGGAGGTTGATGTGCAAAGTTAAAAAGGGGTGAACCCTTGGGCAAAGATGACAACCATATAGTAAAAGGGAAAAGAAGATGAAGAAGGATAAAGCAGGATACATAGTCCAGGCAGTAAGAGTCACTTGAAAAGGAAGGAGAAAGCAGAACCAAAAAGATCAGGCAAGAGCCCAAAATCACAGCAGTGACTGAGACCTGAAAACAGACAGAAGTCACTGCAAAAAAGTGCAAAGCCCCAAAAATGGGAACAGCATAAAAGAAAATGGAAAGCAGCAAAAGGACCCATAAAGAAAAGGGCTGGAAAGGAGGAAAGGATGACTTCAAGAAGTGGATTACAGGCAGTCAAAATGCAGCAGCAGCAAAGAATAAAGTGGTAAATAAGGAAAAGAGACCTGATGGCAGAATTGTAAACAGATGCAGGACCCAGTAGTTTGAATCCCATGAGAGGTACTTGCCCACTGTATGTACCACTAAGCATGTTATTTAATCTCCCATTGCTACAGTTCATGTAGCCACAGAATTGAGTAGAAGGAGGTCCTCATTGAAAGTATCCATATATCCATTCCATATCAAGATAGGTAGATAGATAGATAGATAGATAGATAGATAGATAGATAGATAGATAGATAGATAAAAACCTTTATTTTCAACATGATTGACGTTGTAGGACTGTAAGTCCTGTCTAACAAAGCTATCTTTATATGTTGATGGTTACATAGTGATACACATACTTTGAAATAAACTTCTATGCAATATTTAAAATAACAATTTCTGAACAATGCTACAAAACATAGTCCTACAGTAAGTATCATGACAAAGAAGGCCCATGTAATTTTGTACAAAACAGGTAAATCTATTCATCAATATAATATCAATACTGGTTTTAAAAGCCTTTAAGGTCTTAGCATTCCAAACCTTTGGTACTAGGTTCATTACAAATTTTTAATAAGTAATAGTGCTGTTGCATTTTACTAATAAGAATGTTTCACAAGGGGGACCATTAAACACCTATTTTTTAACTCTCTCAAATTATGTCCATGATTATTTATCTGAATAAATCTAGATGAATATATTCCATCCCCACCAAATTCTATAAATGCCATTGCCCCAGTCCTCTTTCTTCTTCATAGTTCTAAAAAGTCCCACCCCAACTGATCTAGAATACTGCAGTGGGGGCTGCCAAAATGACTCCTCAAAACAAAACAAGTCATCCTATCATAGGTTTTGTCCATTCTATTTAACTGTGTCAAGGTGGCATGTTGATAAATTACAGTATATTACCATATTCTAATATAGGTGACAGAAGCTGGAGTGCAATCCTATTCATTGAATTATTTAGGAATACAAGGGCTTTCCTATGAAGAACTCCCAACCTAGTATTTCCTTTACTTACATTATTGACTAGGTGTTCTGTAAAGGTTAGCATGTTGTCAGTTTGTAAAGGTTAGCATGTTGTTAATTTAGACTCCCAAATATTTATATGAGGTTAGCATTTCCAGTTTTGCTTGTCTAGTGTAAATATATCCAACCTGTTGTCTGTAGATAATTTAGTGCCGTTGGTCCTAAATTCCATAGCCTGAGATTTTTTCCTACTTAAAATCATATTTGAATCCCTAGCCAATGCTATAAATTTTTAAAGTCAGACTACAATACTTCTCAAAGTTTGGCTTAGCTCTTAGCTTTACCAACCGATACCATGTCATCTGCATAGAGATGTATTTCACATTTAATAATCATCTGCAGAAGAGAATTTACATAGCTTAAAAATAGCAGGGAGCCCAAGATCAAGCCTTGGGAAACCCCTCCATAAATTTCTTCTTTCTAAAATAAACAGCCCCCAATAGAGTCTTGCTGTGTACACTCATAAATAAATTGTAAATCATCAAAACAGTTGTGGGGAATGTCCTGCAATTGTCCAGTCTAACCCAAAAGCAAGCAAATGCTAAAGTGAAAAAAGAATGAACAAAAGCAGATGTTGAAGTATTACAATTATTTAAGAGGAGCCACCCTATAAAAAAGAGTATATTGAATAATAGGAAGTAGGCAATTTCTAAAAATACGATGTCAGTTCATAAAATTGGTAATAATCAGGTGATGAATAGACACATACTGTATGAAAAGCATTAGGAGACCTGGGACAAGTTGATAATATTTAATTTTAAGGCTTGTTTCTAGACATATTGTCAATCTTGTGCTACAGTATGTGGGCATTTATGATTTCTGTATGGTCTCCTATGTGCATGTGACTGCAAGCACAGAGAAAGAGACAGAGAGAGAGAGAGCCCTAAGGGGTTCTGTTTCTCACCCTATGCAGGTACCCACCTTACAGTCAGAGGAAAAAGATGGATCTTTCCTGTCTACTTAGGCAGGAAAAATCTCTCACTTAGAATTGTGCAGATTAGTATAGCATGTGATACATAGTGGATAGAATGTTAAGACAAAAGATGGCTAATAACTCATCTTGTTTGTCCTGTTAGCTGTTATACCAGGAAATATCTCCATTGTTCATATATTTGTCTAGTTACTTTTTGTATCCTGCAAGAGTGTCACTCTCGGCCACTTCCTGAAGTAAACTGTTCTAGATTGTCATCACCCTTTTGATCTTGTTAGATAATACCAAAGTGGTGGGAGTCGATAGTGAAATGAAGTATGATGGAATCTTACTAAATTACACAGCCACCCATTGTCAAGTGTTATTAGTTTCTAACCACCAAGGTTTAATATAACAATTCAAGTGGTATGTTCTGAGTAGTGAAGTTCTGTAACAGGGCTTTGGATTTAAATGGCTAGCAGTCAGGTATTTGAAACTGAGTTTATGGAATGGCCAATACTTGCATAGCCTAGTAAAAAGACAATATTACTGTATGTACATATTTAGAAGCAAGACAGATCCTTCTTAAACCTCAAATTTCAAATAAAAACTTGAACATCTAAAGAGCTTTCAATTTTCTATAGTTGATCACCTGACCGATAATTCAGGTAGGCTTAAAAAGAGATTGACTACGTTCCTAGATCATGATCTTTAATGTAATCTGAAAAAGATACCAACAGATAAGGAAGGGAGATATGTGATGCTGAATGGGAAGATTATAGAATAGTAATGGGGTGCCACAAGTGAACAATTCTGACTTGACAACTCAGGATCATTAATAATCATTGTTGTAAGTTTCAGAATTGTATCACATGTAGATTAAGAGTTATAACCCTTTATCTAATCCTAGCAATGCTTCCTAGCAAAAAACATCAGCTGCTACTCAAAATTCAACTGCTGTTCAACTTTTTTTATCAGCTCTCTGGAAGTTTGGGTCTCCAGGAGGCTCCTTAAGTTTTCCGATGAAATTAAGTGGGCCAGGGTGGCTAACTTGATTGAGGATGGGTACAAACTTTGGGAGTACCTGAAGATGCTGGGTGACTGGTCAGATTCCTGGAATCCTAGATTTAATGCAGACAAATGCAAGATGCTGCACTTGGGGAGGAAATACATAGGCAGAACCTGTACATTTTGCATTGTTCCTCTTTATGCTGTGGAGGAGGAAAAGAAACTGGGATCACATTAGACAAAAGGCAAAGGCATGGCCCACAGTACTGTCAAGAATGTTGAAAAAACACTGCAGTGCATCAAAATGTGATGATCTGCAGGACAAGGAAGTAATCCTGACACTTTACAAAGCCCTTATCAGGCCCCACCGGGAGTACTGCATACAGTTCTGCAACTCTGACACAAAATTAAACTGATTAGGCAGGCAACATCTGGGCTCACTGTGTGGGCCAAGTGGTCGTTTCTGCCAACAAATTCTACATTTTTATGTTTCTAAGTAAAAAATGTTACAAATAGGGCTGCTATAAATGCCTTAAATAATGAAATATTAAATATTGAAATTGATCACTGATTTTTTTGTAACTTATATACATTTGTATCCCTCAGTAAGGCACTCTGAGCCCCTGGGAATAGACTAATTGTAAAAAGTAAACTACTACTACTACTATTTAGTTCAATGGTGCATGGTCATATGCTCTCCCGATAATGATATCATAAAACATAGGAGCATGGAGGTATGCTAGCTGATACAGAAGATGAAGGGATCATGGCAGAAGCCCCTTAGGAATAAAATATGATCTCTTCCCTTCTGAAGGGAGCAGCTGCAAAAATTGGGATATTCTATTTAAAGGAGTACAGTATTTGCAAAAATGTATGTTGAGCAGAGTGTTTTCATTTGTGTGTGAAGTCCTAGTGTGTCCTTTCATCTGTCTCCTATTAGGAGTTTTTCCTAAATTTGCCTGCTAGCTTTATGGCAGTTTTACAACCCCTGGGGATCTCCATCTCAGCTAAGTGTATTGCTTTCCTTGTTCCTACAATGCATCGTGTCTCATGTGACAGTGTTGTAGCCGGGACCATAGATTCAGCAGCAAGCACTGCTTTACAATCAGTTCACAACAGTAGAGATGGATATATTTTAAAAACTATACAGAGTTCAGCTTAGTGACTGCCCTCATTGTAAAGGTATTTTTGTTGTGAACAATTGTAACACTGGTTGTGTATGTGTAACTTGAAAGGTTTTCAGGATATTAACATTTGTTTGGCATGTCTCCTAAAGTGTTCACTCAAAGAAAAAAAAGTGCATCTGCACATATGTCAAATACATCTAAACATCTTGAAAACTATACAAGCTACACAAAAACAACAAGCAGTAAAGTTGTTCATGACAAAAATAATTTTACAATGAGGGTAGTCACTAAGCTGAACTCCATACAGTTGTTAAAAAATTTGCCATCTAAAGTGGGAAATTTGGTAAAAGAAAACATGGAAATGTGGTTACTTAGATGTCTATATTTTAAAAACTATAGAGTTCAGCTTGGTGACTACCCTCGTTGTAGAAGTCTTTTTGTCCTGAACAACTTTGCTGCTGGGTGTTTTTGTTTAGCTTGTAAAGTTTCCAAGATATTTAGGTTTGTTTGGCTTGGTTGCAGATGCCCTTGCAAACAGCAGGTGCTTTTCTCTCTCTCTCTCTCTCTCTCTCTCTCTGAGTGAACACTGTAGTAGACATGCCACATGTAAATATCTTGAAAACCATGCAAGTTACACATACACAACCAATGTCACAATTATTCACACCAAAAATACCTTTACAATCAGGGTAGTCACTTAGCTGAACTCTGTATAGTTTTCAAACTATAGACATCTCTACTGTTGTGAACTAATTGTAAAGCAGTGCTTGTTGCTGAATCTATGGTCCTGGCTACATCACTGTCATGTGAGACAAGATGCTTTGTAGGAACAAGAAAAGCAATAAACTTAGCTGAGATGGAGATCACCAGGGGTCATAAAACTACCATAATGCTAGCAGGCTAATTTAGGAAAAACTCCTAATAGCAGATAGGGGGAAGGACACAGTAGGACTTCACACACAAATCAAAGCACTCTGCACAATATATGTTTTTGCAAATTCTGAGTATACTACTCCTTAAATGGATGCCAGGGCAGGTTATTAATTACACTGCCTCTGAAAAGGCCTTTTCCCCACCCCTGGAAAAGGTGTTCTTTAACCCTTTCCATTCAATATTACATCTTGGGGTTTTAATTCCCTATGTGCATAATTTTGCATTTTTGGTGTTGGATTTCAACTGCCAGACCTTGGGTCATTTCTCCAGCCTATGCAGGTCCTTCTGCAACTCATTTACATAGAAACATAGGAGTTGTCAGCAGATAAGGACCGCTAGGCCCATCCAGTCTGCCCATAAGCTGTGCCCTTGTCTGCAGCCTCTGACCCAACTAGATCAACGGCTGTCTCCTCTCCACCCACACACTTCACCCCTTGCACCAGATCTTAGTGTCATCTGTGAAGAGACACATTGTGCATTGTATTTCTTCCCCTATATCACTGATAAACATATTGAAAGAACTGGACTCTGGACTGACCACCGCAGCACGCTAGCTGTGAACTCCATCTGTCCCAACTAGACTCCATTCACTACCACACTCTGCTATCTCTCCCCAACCAACTACCCACCCGTCTAACTAGGACTTCACTGCACCTAGATCCTCTAATGTCTTCAGCAGCCTTCTGTGTGGCACTGAGTAGAAGGCCTTGCTGAAGCTGACATAGTGTCCCTTATCCACTGCCTTAATAACCCAGTCAAAGAACATTATCAGGTTAGTCTGACAAGACATCCCTGCCATGAACCCAAGCTGTTTACTATTCTGGATCCCATTTCCCTCCAGGTATTCCACTAGATCCTCCTTGATTAGTGTTTCCATCAGTTTACTCACAATAGAGGTGAAACTGGCAGGCCTGCAGTTTCCTAGTTGCTCATTGACTCCTTTATTGTGGAGTGGAACTATGTTCACTAACCTCCAATCTTTAAGAACCATCTTGACTGTATTGCGATATTAATTAGTCCTGACATGATCAGCCAGTTTTGATGCCAGTACCCTGAGCACCCTTGGGTGTATCCTATTTGGTCCTGGAGCCTTATCTATTTTTAGGGCTAGAAGTCATTTTCTGACTATTTCTCCTCTAAGTATCACCTGCCCCATTTCTGGCATTCTCCATATAGCAGCCCTTATGCCACTTTCTCCAAAGGACCGCTATCCAACATTATGAATATTGAGCAGAAATAGCTGTTAATAATAGCTATCTTCTTCTCATCTTCCTCTATTTTTTCTCCTCTAATATATCTAAAGAAATGTTTTCATGTCCCTTGACCCCTTCTGCAATATGTAGCTCTGTGTCTGCTTTGGCATCCTTGACTGCCTTCTTGGCATGTGTTATCTTGAGGGGGTAACATTTGTCATAGTTTTGACCCTAATATGGCTTTCAAATTATCTTTGAACTTGAAAACAGACTTTGCCAGAGACTGAGGGAGAAAAGAACATTGGGCCCTTTAATTACTTCCCACTTTTCCTCCAATCCACCCCCCATTTTGTCCACTCCAACCAATTTTACCTGCAGAAATTCCATCATCTGGTCAATGTCTACTCTTCTAAAATCCAGAACCTCAGCCTTTAAAGAAGGTATAATGGTACCAAGGGTCAGTTTTAAACATGTCATTTTATCATTGTTGGATCACAGTGGTAACCCAACCTGCACTCCACCTACCATTTCTGAGCTGGTGGACACCACATTGAGAATGGCAGCCTGCTTTGTGGGCTCCCTGACAGCTGCACCAGCAGGCATCCCTGCAATGAATCTAGCAGGGTATGACGTCTGCTGCTTTCAGCTGCTGAAATGTTCTAATCAATGTCTGACAGGTTGAGAACCCCGTCATTGCTACTGTCTCCCCTTCTGCAACCCACTTCTCTGTTTCTGATCCTAGTTCTTTATCACCATCATACTCCTGACCCAGTGGTCTATAGACCACCCTCATAAGCAACTTCTTATCTGATGTTATGAGCTGTATTCAGAGTAATTCTGCTTAACCATTCTGTCCCCTGATGGGCCCATCATCTACAACCTCTATGCCTTCCTTGACGTACAGGACCACTTTTCCTTTTCCCATCCCTCTATGCTGCCTATACATGGTCGTAGCAGGTAGTGCATACAGAATGGTATTTTTTGTGGCCTGGGTTCATATCTCACATAAGGCACTTACTTCTTTCTCTCTTATGTTTGTTTGGTCCCTATATATGGCGTAGTCTAGAACTGCCAGGTCCTAGTCATTATTCCCAGTGGCACATGTTTCTGTAATGGCTTCAGGGTTTAATCATGTATCTGCCACCATTGCCTGGAGCTGATGTATTTTGTTTCTTAGGTTCCAGGCATTAAGGAAGACTGCCTTCCAGCTTATGCCTAACTCCCTCCCTTTTTAGCCTCCTCTCTCTACACCTTCTACTTCCCTAATTTCTTGATATTTCTTCTCCTTGCCATCTTTGTAGGCCCTCCCTCCCTAGCAGCATTTATTAATCTATTATGAACCTCTGCCTTGCTGCATCCCTTTCAATAGCTCCTAGCCCTCATTTCTGGGGTAGTCCTAGCTTGGTTCCTCTCTTGCTCTCTGCCCTCTTTGGTTTCTCAGTCTCAGTCTTCCCCAGTCAGTTTAAATGTCCACCAATGTAGACATCAAAGTTCTGCTGATGCACACTAGTCCCAGTTTTATTTGATGAAGGCTGTCACCCATGAAGAGCTTCCACCTCTTCAACCACCTGCTAAATTCCTTAATCTTCTCTTACTTCACTGTCTTTCCCCTTATACCACAAGGGGTGAGGACATTGGAAAAGGCTAGCAAAGACAAGTGTGCCTTCAATCTGTTCCCCAGCCTTCAAAAATTCATGCTTCACTGCAATAGGCTACATTTCTAAATTGTTGGTACCCAATGGTACCAGCATCCCAGCTCCCCTTCTCACTCTTCTACCATCCTATCCTGTTATTAGTACAAGTAATTTGTTATTTATTTTATTTTTGTGGCAATAACTGTTTGCTTAAATTAAGTTGATTTGTAGTGTTGATTTGTGTATTGGATATTGTTGTAGTCAGATAGTTAATTTGATTAGCTTTAATTATCTGGTTACTTAATGACTGTTTTAAGATGTGCTGGAAGGGCTCTAAGAGAGTCAGGCGCTATTATCCCACTCTACTTCAGGACCTCCGCCCTTTTCACTGTCCCCCTTTATCTGTTGATGTCTATAGTAGATGTTGTGCATTGGGGATAGTGAGAAGGCGTTTGAGGGGTGGATGGACTGGGCAGAGTGGGAGAATGGAAAGGGGTGGGCAGATAGAGATAGTGGGGACTACGAGATGCTCTGAAGTGAAATGGGATCAGGAGAGGGGTCCTCCCTGCCTGATCTCCATACCCAAGGGCTCCACAAATTGTGGGCAGGTACTGCGATCCTCTTCAAAAACCCATCCAACCCGGGTGACGTTATGTAATGCCAGGTCAATTAGGAACAAGACTGCCATTATTGTGGATCTTGTTGTAACATCTGACCTGAAATGTATCACCGAGACCTGGATTGATGAGAATGCAGGCCCCATATTGGCTTCTGCTGCTCCGTCTGGGTTCTCAATGATACACTGCCCAAGGTGGGATTGTGGGGGAGTAGCATCTTTTTTAAAATGGAGCTGGGTCTTGTAGATGTACCAGTGGGTTGCACTCAATCCTTTGAGTGTATCTTGGGAGCAGGTGGAGGGCTCAGGATTCTTATCATCTACCGTCCACCCAGTGATGGTGGAGAATTCCTGAAGGAGTTTGCGGACTTCATCGTCAACGTGGCATTGGAGTCACCCAGGTGGTTAATACTGGGTAACTTCAGTGCCTGGGTCAATGATGAACTCTCACATTTTGGGAATAATCTCCTCCAACTTATGACTATGTTGGGCCTTACACAGGTGGTTACCTCTCTAGCCATATAAGGGGTCACTCATTGGATCTAGTGTTTCTACTGGAGTTGGAGGTCACGCATTTAGGGGTGGAACTGAATGTGTGGATGGAGCATCATACCATAAGATTCAGCTTTGGGGCACCCACAAATAGGTCTGCCCCTATGGAGATGGTCCAGTATCACCTTTTAAGGGGAGTTACCCAGAGGGTCTATTGGTGGTACTGGACTATCAGGTATTTCGAGTGAGTGCTTGGGTTCAGGGGATCTCGTTCTTGCCTATAATAAGGTGGTGGGTGAGGCCTTGGACTTAATTGCTCCTGTTTGTGTTCACCCACTCACTCAGTGCCCGAGGACCCCATGGTTTGATGGGTCCTTAAAGGAGCTGAGGAGAGTAGGGTGAAGGCTAGAAAGGGCTTGGTGGAAATCCAGCCTGGATACTGACAGGCTTAGATTGATGGTCCATTGTGGTATCTATCAATCAGCAATCACCTGTAAGAAGGCAGACTTCCTGTCCAGGGAGATTGTTATTGCATGGAACCGACCAGCTGAACTCTTCCAGACTGTTGACAGAATGTGCAATCCACTCTGTCTGCAGTCTGGAAGAGATTTTTCTCAAATAAAGTGTGATGAACTTGCTTGGTTCTTCACAGATAAGATTGCCAGCATTAGGTCAGGCATCGACCCAACTCCCTCTTTAAGGGATTGTGGTGATCGGCGGGAGGAGGAAATAAACACCCATGCTACCTGGCTTGACTTCAGTAGGCCAGAGTTCATGGATATTGTGAGGATTGTTCAGACTGTTCGACCAATCAGCTGTAATTTGGATCCGGGCCCTACGCCACTATTATTAGGTTGCGTAGATGCTATCTGCCCAATCCTTGCTGAAATTGTCTGGAAGTCTTTGGAGCGGGGGTCTTTCCTGATCCCCTGAAGGAGGCAGTCATTTGAACACTCCTTAAAAAACCTTCACTGAACCCAGACTATTTAGCTAACTTCAGACCTATCTCTAACCTGCCCTTTGTGGGTAAGGTTATTGAAAAGGTGGTTGCGCTACAGCTGGATGACCATCTTACAAATCACAATATCTATGATACTCTCCAGTCTGGGTTCAGGAAAAGACATAGCACTGAGACAGCCCTTGTCTAGGTTTTAAATGACCTCCTAATTGCGAGAGATCAAAAGGCTCGTACTATTCTAGTCCTTCTTGATCCCTCTGCAGAATTTGATACTGTGGACTATGGTGTGCTTTTGGAGCACCTGCAGCTTTTTTGTGGACTGTCTGGTACAGTTCTACATTGGTTTCAATCTTTCCTTACAGGCCAGATGCAGAGGGTTGCCACTGGAATTTATTCCTCTGACGCCATCTCTCTGTCCTGTGGGGTGCCGCAGGGCTCCATTTTGGCACCCATGTTGTTTGCAGTCTATATACTGCCATTAGGAGATATCATTAGGTGATAGAGTCTGGGTTTTCACTGCTATGCAGATGATACCCAGCTGTATTTGTCCTTTAATCCCGGACAGGATGATGCGATCTTCGTGCTTAACAGCTGTCTATCCGAAATCAAAGAGTGGATGAGTGCCAGCTGGCTGAGGTTAAACCCGGATAAGACCGAGGTGTTTCTTGTGGACCCAGGTCACCTTGAGGCAGGTCGTAGGGCTGGGGTTACATCAGGCCTATGGCTTGATGGTGTCCAGCTCTCGACCTCAGACCAGGTATGTAATCTGGGCGTTATCACTGACGATGGTTTGACCCTGAGATCTCAGGTGTCGGCCATTGTCAAGCCCTCCTTTTACCATCTTATAAATATCGCCTGTGTGAAACACCTGGTTCCTCTGGCTGACCTTCCTACTTTGGCCCACGCCTTCATGACCACCTGCCTTGATTACTGCAATGCCCTGTAACTAGGGCTATCAGGGGTTGATATCCGCTGCTTGCAGCTAGTGCGGAATGCAGCGGCCAGGCTTTTGACTGGGACATCTAGAAGTAGTCATATTACGCCTGTGCTGTGCGGACTGCACTGGCTGCTGGTTCAGTGGTGGATCACCTTCAAGGTTGGGTTGTTGACCTATAAAGCCCTACATGACCAGGGACTGCAGTATCTGCAAGATTTTCTTACTCCCTGCTGTCCCTCTCATTCACTCCGATCCACCGACGAGGGATTGCTAAAGATTCCCAGGGTTCACTTAAAGACATCCGGGACACGTGAATTCTCTTACGCTGCCCCTACCTTGTAGAATTCTCTACCTCACCAGATACGAGGCTGCCTGACCGTTGAGAGCTTTAAGTCAGAGTTCAAAACCTTTTGGTTTTTAAAAGCTTATGGAGAATGATTTTATTATTGTTTTATTTTGTGTTTTAAATGTTGTTTTATTTGTACAGTGCTTTGGTTTTTGAAAAGCGCTTGAAAAATAAATTTTACTTACTTACTTACTGTCCATGTCCGGGATGGCTGATGCAACAGAAAGTCATCTGACAACTCACCTCCCCTTCCCCTCTCCTCCCTTTTCCCCCCTCCTCCCTCCACCTTTGCTACCCCATAATCATAGACTAGGATATGCCTTGCTGCCTTTCACCTGTTCTAGCCCCTAGGATATAATAAGGCATTCTTTTCACACTTATCAACTGGCTCCAAGTCCCTTCATACCTTCAAAGGAGTCAATTACCTCCTTCTCCTCCAGGGGTGCAAAGAGATTTACTGTTGGGATTTTGTTAGCTTGGATGACCTCCTTGTGACTGCAGCTGGAACCCTCTCCACCTCACCACCACCTTCCAGCCAGCAAGCCAGTGGGCATCTGGGGGGGAAGAGGGTGTGGGTGGTGCCTGAGGGTACCAACTTGGCTGGTGTTAAAGCTGGGATATCTCCTTCCTTGCTGCTACCAGCTGTGCCTGGAGCTCCACAATTATCCTACATATGGGGCAGCGTCTCTTCCTCTAGAGCATCATTTTATTGTCTAGTGCACCTACCCGGTTAACAAAACTAAATAAATAAATAAACCCAAGGTATAAGTGCTCCACTGTCCCTGCAGCTGAATATCTCCCTGCTGTACCCGTACTCCATGCTGTCTCCCTTTGCACAACACTTACTTCATGCCTACCTAAAATTAGTACATGTTTACATAGCAACATCTTCCTTTATCTTAGTAGAACATGTGAGGTTCCAATTTTGATGAAGGTGTTGTATGTGATTTTGTAATGAGAATGAGGCAGATACAGAATGTGTGTGGGGTGTTTTGGAGGTACAGGTGTGGGGAGTTAATTTCAGAGTGAGTATAGACTGTCAATATTGGGTAGGTTGTGGGATATCAGTTTCTGGAAGGGATGTGGGGTATTAGTTTTGGAATGGGTGTCACGTTTGGAGGGCTGTTAACAGTGCATTGTCTGCACTCATTTGCAAGATGGCACTAGAAGGTTTGGTTCAAAGTCTCAGGCCCATTGAAGCCCTGCTGTTACTGTCACTGCCACCTCTTCTATAGGAAGCTGATCTTGCTGTCTGCCCCCGTCCTGCTGTTGTACAGTGTTTATCTTTATTTGCTCCTGACTTCTTGATGGCCAACATGAGCAGTGGCTTGGTTTGAACTGGGGCACCATCTCTCTCTCACCATTGTGGTATTTCCAGTACACAGAACACAGAAATGTTATTGGAGGCTAGAAACAGACCCGTACACAACAAAGACTTAAACTAATCTAGATGGGAGATCACAATTTAGTGGTTACACTGAAACACAGAA
Organism: Neoceratodus forsteri; assembly: GCA_016271365.2. Classification (NCBI taxonomy): domain Eukaryota; kingdom Metazoa; phylum Chordata; order Ceratodontiformes; family Ceratodontidae; genus Neoceratodus; species Neoceratodus forsteri. Next base: position 876,156,697 of record CM057450.1, read on the forward strand.
ACATAGAATTTGATGGCAAATAAGAACCACTAGGCCCACCTAGTCTACCCAAAATGCTCAGCTGCATTGGCTGGGAATTGAACCAGGCCTCCTTCATGGCAGGTGAGAATTATACCACTGATCCACCAATGCACATTCCCAAAAAAGGTTCAATGGAAAGAGTGGGAACATCAGTCCATGGAAGCCCAGATAGGCCAGAAACAGTGATTGCCCTGTAGCAACAATCCTGTGGTCATGTGAGGAACTTTCCATCTGGGAGCAAGGTCTCCCCAGTGGTGGTCCATCAGTGGAAGGGTGTCTGGAATCTGGTGAAGTTACAGTTTGCTGCCTGAGCATTTGAATAAATTATTGGAATGGTCAGATTTTCCTGGCTGCTGTCTCATGGAACCTGGTTTGTACTGGGGATTACGTTCTCCAGATTTTCAGAGCTGAGGCAAAATGGCCCTGTTTGCACTGGGACTAATTATCTCTCTTGAAATTAACAATGAGACTTGTGACCTTGTGTGAAATGGCATCCCTAAAACAATAATATTATGTTCAAGTTGTGATGTGTACCCTCTTTATGAACAGTACTGGACTGGAATGGAAGGGTATGTCCTGAAGGAGGACTCTCAACTGGCACCCAAGTGTTTCCAGTGAACATTGTTGCATTACTTGAGAATGTATTTGTGCAATGTATTTTTGATATATTATTTTAATTATCAGTTCATGTATCTTTTTGTTTCCCTTCCTTTAACACTGTAACATCATGCACCAGTTCAATGGTTGCAGGTTTTCCTTCTAAATCAAACCAAGACCAACACAACCATATACATTTTGAAAGGTCTCAACAACTTCAAATTTGGGAAATGTATAGGATGTCAATTTCAGTATGAGGTTCTGATAGGGGATAGGGTAGCAATTTTTGAAAGGATGTGAGGCATCACTGTTGGGAAGTAGTGGGTATGAAATTTTAGAAAATGGGTCTGAAGATTCCTACAACCTGATTGGCTCAGACAGCCAACCCCCCAGTCTGATATCAGGCACTGTATAACAGGAAACAATGAGAACCAGTCTCTGCCTTTTTTCTAGAGATATTACTGTGCCATAGAATTTTCATGAAGTATGTGGGCACCATTGCCCTTTGCATTTTTAAATAAAAAAAAAAGATCTCTTTTGAATATAACGCTGTCACATACAGTAGCACCATCAATCCCACTCACACCTCAGCCACTCATTGGTCCCTCATCCTCCAGCCACCAGTCCACTTCCTTTGATGCTGCAAGCTGGCAGCATGTCTCCATCTTTGGGAGACCAATCAATAAAAGTAACGCCGGTGTCATTAACAATTAGCAGTATTCATATTCATGCTTCCCCATTCAGCTATTACTCTACCACCCACAGTGACTCTCAACTACTGTCCTAGCTGTCACTAATAAAACTAGTAATAAAAACACATTTGAAACCACAGAAGTAGTCCAGCATGGCATACAGAGATACAGCAATGTAATATTTCTCCCAGCTGCATTAACCAGTGCTACTCCTCCATCCATGCTATTGTTGTCCTGATCTCACCCAGCCACAGCCCTTTAAAAAGAGAGAGAGAGAGAGAGAGAGAGACCTACCAAACAAGATAGGAATCTAGTAAAAGCTCTGCTAGCAAGTGTGTATGTGGGGGGGGGGCAGGAGCCTCAAGAAATTAAGCACTGAAGCAAACGGGAAAGACACACAAAAAATTAATATTCAAAGCAGAAGAAATGCCCTCTACTGGCAGCTGTACCAGTAGAGGGTCTTCTTTCCAACAAAACACATTTCGATTAATTTTTATTAGTTTTTAAATAAATCTGTGACACTGCAAACTATTTGATTAAATTATCACAAATAAACCATTTCTAAGTGCAACAATATCTTCCAGGGTGGGCAGTATGGACAATACCAAACCTTCCATGGTTTACATAGCCCAGTGGCATTGAATCACATTACATCCCTGGGCAATCCAGTATAAAGAGAATAACGGATAGGTCACTGGGCATTACCAGTGAGTAATACCATCGAGAGGTTCTGGACACATGGAAACCTCGAGAGCGAAGCTCAAGCGTTTCTTGTGTCCAGAACCTCGAGATGGTAGGTCACCGGTAATGCCCAGTGACTTATCCGTTACTTTTTTTAATATATGAATACAGTTTTTTATTTGTTTGTCCTTAAGGACTGTGTCATTCCATTAGCGCCGCACTGTATAGCACTCCGATTACTTTTCTCCGGCCTGCCCAGCCACTCGCTTGCTAGCTTGCTTACTCACACTGACTCACTCGGTTCACTTGCAGCACAGGCAGTCCTATCTTTTCTCGTTTTTGGGGAACGGGGAATGCAGGATCAACCAGATACCTCCATTTAAAAAAAATAATAAAATGGGGAACGTTTTTTGAAGGTAACTACTCTCTCTAAGCAAGAGACTGGCCACCATGTTTTTCAATCTGTTCTGCCCACCCACACAGGGAAAACGGCCAATGAGGAGGTAAGCTTAGGATGAAGGGGGCAGGAGGTATCTTTTTGTGCACTTGTGACGATACTATTACCAGCACAAAATTATACTATTAAAAGTGATTGACAATAGTATTAAAAGTGATTGACAATACTATTACCACTGAACCTTTGAGAGTATTACTGGATTTTTTTTGTATGCTTTACACACCTATTAAATTGAAGATCCATATATTAAAGCCCAATACCACACCACCTGTTGGGTATTATTGCTAGCCTACAAATGTAGCAACAAATTGATTTGAATAGGGGTCTGGGATATCAATTCTGAAAATGTTGTGGAGTGTCAATTTCTAGATTGCTATAATTGTAAAATTCTAGAAGATATGTGACACAGTATCAAATTTTGGATGAGTAGAGGAAGACAATTTTGTTGGGATATGGGTATCAGTTTATCTGGGGTGCTGATTTTAGGAGGGATCTGCTTTATATTCTGAAACAAGCAAGCAATGTCAAATTTTGGAGGCATGCTGTGTTTCAGACTCCATTGTTTGGCATATTTGACTTCTAAAAATAGGAAAAACTTGCAAAATAAAGGGGGACGAAGTCATTGACTTCCAGATATAAAACCCAAAATTAAATGACTTCCAAACTGTAGGCATGGAAATCAGAAATGATGGATTTTTCAGAAAAGAAAGTATGTTTTACCACTAATGTATTATATTAACATCCATAAACTGGTCCTTCCTAAAATACTGGCTTCCAAAAGTGAGATAATAGTAGTATTTTGACTTCTAAAAATGTGGCTCATGGAAGTTCTAGATTTCCACTAAAAATAAACTAACCGAACCCCTGCAGGTATGTGAGGTGTCAATATTCAGGAGGTGTGCAAATGGTCAGAGAAGTTTGAGGTTTCAGTTTTCAAAGGGGTTTGTTTTAAATGAGGGAGAAGTGTGGAATGCCAGTCTTGCAGTAGATTCAGGGTTTCATAACTTGGGCTTTGGGGAACCAAATTCAGGAGGATTATGCATTTCTGAGTCCAACGTGTGTTTAATTTCAATTTTTGAAGGCTGTTGAGTCCCTATTTTTAGGAAAGGTCTGGGTTATTATATACAGGATGTGAGAAGAACATTAATTTCAGGAGAAATGTTGAATGTTAAATTTGAAAAGGATGTGGGATATTTATTTCAGGAGAAATGATGGTGACAATTGTTATGTTGTGAGGTGGTAATGGGGTACATACTAACATACTATTTGCCAGCAGATTAGGCCTTACGGTCCATCGAGTCTGCTCGAACCTTAGATCCTTAGTTGGGTGCCGAGGCCTTCCCATCCCTTGTGCTCCAGAAACCCCTATCATCCATCCCAACCCCCCTGGGACAGGCCATCATCCAATACATCCACTTTCTGTGTCTGTCCCACACTCTCTTGAAGCCCTCCACTGTGGATCTCTGAACCAGCTTGCCAGGCAGTGCATTCCAAGGGTCCACCACACTCTCAGTGAAAAACCTCCTCCTCTTTCTCCCCTCACCCTTCTACCTTCCAACTTCAAGCCATGCCCTCTGGTGATACCTCCCTGCTTTAGTCTAAGATCCCTCCATGTTTACCCTATTTATTCCCTTGAGGTATTTGAAGACCTCAATCCATGTCCCTGTCTCCTCTCCTCCAGTGAAAACAGGCAGAGCTCCTCAAGTCTGTCCTCATCGTCAAATCCCTAGCCCTCGTATCATCTTAGTTGCCCTCCTCCATTACCCTCTCCAGGGCTGTATGTCCCTCTTCAAGTGTGGTCTCCAGTACTGTACACAGTACTCAAGGTGTGGTCTAACCAGTCCATTGTACAGCGGCAGAATCACTTCCTTGCTCTTAGAGGTGATCCCCCTTACGATGCATCCCAACATCCTGTTTGCCTTGCTAGCCGCTCTCCTGCACTGCTCAGAGTTATTCATACATGCATCCATCATGACCCCTAGGTCTTTTTCCCCTATTGAGGCCTCCAGTGCCTCCCCTCCCAGGGTGTACCTGTGTTTAGAGTTTCCCCGACCAAGATGCAACACCTTGCACTTGGTGATATTGAAATTTAATTTCCATGTGTGAGCCCAGCTTTCCAGGGTGTCCAGGTCCCCTTGCAGGGCCAACCTCCCTCTTCTCCCTCCACTACTGCTCCCATCTTGGAGTCATCCGTGAAGAGACTCATTTCACACCTATACCCTCCTGATGTCCAATTTGTATGCATTAAACAGGATCGGACCCAGGACCGAAGCCCTCGGTACCCCACTACCAACCTCTCTAGGGTTCGAGAGCTCCCCACAGACCACTACTCTCTGGGTGCATCCAGCTAGCCAGTTTTCAATCCATCTGACCATCAAAGGGCCTACTCCTAACCCCATCAGTTTCTCCATCAGACCATTGTGGGGGACAGAGTCAAACGCCTTGCTGAAGTCCAAGAATAATACATCCACAGGCTTTCCCCTGTCCAGTTCTGATGTGACCCATTCGTAGAACTCCACAAGGTTGGTTTGACATGACCTACCTGGCACAAACCCATGTTGCCGACTATCCAGACCTCCCACCTCCTCCAAGTACACCCCCAATCATTCCTTTAGTATAGTCTCCATTAATTTTCCCACCACCAAGGTCAAACTGATGGGTCTATAGTTACCTGGTACTTCCCTTGACCCCCCCTTTATGGATTGGCACCACATGTGCCTCTCCAATCCTAGGTACCCTCCTGTCTCAAGTGACCTGTTGAAGAGCTCCGCCAGAGTGCAGCCAGTATGTCTGCCAATTCCATAGTAGTCTCAGATGAATGCCATTCATCCAGGAGATTTGTCTTTCTTTAGGGCTTTGAGGGCTCCCACACCCTTTTGGGAGATAGCATCATCCGTCCCCTCCACCTTACTGGCCTTTTATCCTTATCCAGATGTGACACCCTGGGAACCTCTCCTCCTCTTGCTCCATTTCTGTTGCTCCCTGATCCCACTTACTGCTGCTTCTATCCCTTCATGCCTTGCTTTGTAGATATCCATCCCCTCCCTAGTGAACACAGAGGAAAAGTACTGTTAAATACCTCTGCTGGTCCCCCCTCTTCCACCCACCCTCCTGATCTCAATCTGCTGAGATGGCCCTTAGTTTTTCTCCACTCCCCAATGTACCGGAAGAACCCCTTTTCCCCTCCGTGTATCCCCTGCACCAGCCACTGCTCTTTACTGGACTTTGCTCCCCTCACCATATGGGTGACTTTTCTAGATGCAAGATGGTACACTTCCTTATCCCTATCCCCTCTTGTTGTTTTATATTTTTTGTAGGCCACTTTCTTTTCTCTGATTGCTATCTGTACCTCACTGGACCACCAGCATGGTTTATGTGACCTTGCTCCCTTACATTTCAACTTAGCGCAGATCCTGACTGCCTCATGAAGTCCCCATTTTATGACCTCCCATCTCCTTTCCACACTTGTCATTGATGTAATCCCCTTCAAGTGATCCTTGAGAATACTTCCCATGCCCACAAAGTCTGCCCCCCTGAAGTCCACTGCCAGTGTCCTAGATCTCCCCTCCCCCATGCTTATTTGAAACCAGACAGTATTGTGGTCGCTCCCAGTCAGGGGGTCCTGTACAACCATGTCCCTTACCAGATCCCCATCTGCCAGAACCACGTCCAGGACATGCCCCTCCCTTGTGGGCTCCATCACATGCTGTGTTAAGAACACATCCTGGAAGCCATCCTGCAGCCTCTGCTCCTTGGCCACCTTAGAGGACATGGTTCCCCAGTTTGTACCTGGCATATTAAGGTCCCCCATCAACACCATTCCTTCCTCTTTTGGTCCACACTGGACAATGATGTTGTCCAGCAAACCATCCTCTAGAACATCACTCATCCCGGGGGTCCTATATACTACACCCAGCTTGACCTTATCTCCTGCTGGGGATCGTAAGGTGACCCATAAGGCCTCCACGTTTCCCTCTGCCTCTTCTACCCTAGCAATTTCTATGTCATCTCTAATGAACATAGCCACTCCACCCCCTCTGCCCTCCTTTCTATCCTTCCTAAGCATAGTGTACCCCCGTACGTTTAGGTCCCAGTCATGGTTTTTGTTGGCCCACGTCTCCATTACTGCCACCACATCCATCCCCCCCATCAAACAGCATGGCTTGGAACTCTGGCAACTTGTTTCCCAAGCTCCTGGCATTTACTAACACCAACCCCCACCCCTTATCCCTGATCCTCTTTGTCGAACCCCACCCAGATTCCTTATACTTCCATCCTCCCTCTGCTCCTCCTGAAACCTCCACCCCAGTCTGTTTCCTCCCTCCCCCCTTGGGCTTGAAAGCTACGCCCTTCATCTGGAGGAGAGGGCTTCTGGTCAGCCCTTCCCTTATCCCTTCCCCCCCTTACAAGTTTAAACCCCACCTTTCTTGAATGTAGTCAGCCATCCCCTGTTTAAGGACTTCCTTCCCTAATGGGGCAAGATGAGCCTGTCCTTGGCATATAGTCCCTTATCCTCCCAAACTCTATTCCAGTTCCCTAACACCCCAACCCTCTCTTCACCCCACTTCCTGAGCTAGTCATTAACCTCTGTGAGCTTCATTTTTTCTCCACTGAGGCCTTTGGTACTGGCAATATCTCCAAAAAGGAAATGTTGCATCCATTATCCCGACAGACTCTGGCAAGTTCTTGGAACCTTGCTTGGATTTCCAAAATGCTATTTCCCTCTAGATCGTTAGTTCCCAAATGCACCAGGAAATCTGGTTTCCCTCCACAATCCCTAACCATTTCATACACCATGAACTTTGCTCTGTGCACTGTCAGCCCAGGGTAGTAGTGTACATTTCAGAAGCAAGGATATAAAGTGCAAATTGAGGGTTCTGAAAAATATTTTCTCTTTGTAAACAAAATGTAATAATAAGAGTCACCTCTATTTGGAAAGAATAACAAAAATCAACAATAAATTACAAGGCACATATTTTCAATAGGATCTGCTTGAAATATATCCACTGGCACTTACAGAATGAAAATGCATTTCAGCTCTTCAGCCATCTATCAGATGGTCTATCTGCTTCTGCATTTTACAGAAAAAAGCAGCAACTGCAACAAAATAGTATGCCGGTTTTATTCACATAATATTATTGCTACAATCCAAGCCTTTCTGTCTCAGACAGACACATCTTCTGGAAATAGTTGCAGGGCTGCTTGGATGTAATTGGGCCAGTGCAGATGCAGGCACAGCATGTATTTACATCTGCATCTCAACCTTCTGAAAATCTGGCAAAAACTGTTTAAACGTTACATATATAGGGCCATATGCACTATACCTAGATGCTGCTAATATGTGGAGCATAGGCTACAGTTAGTGCCTATGCTGCATAGCAGGGGCTTGGTTTTCAAAGAAACCTTAGAGCAAAGCAAGTTACAGCACACTAGGGATGCAGCAAAATCCAGGTGCATCAGGGACTGTGCACTCAATTTTATAAAACAAGGGGTACCTGCACCAATAACCCAGGAGCTGCAGCAGCTGTAGGCTCATGTTAAACATTTGGTGCACCTGAGGGGAATTGCCCTAGGGATCCGTCCTCCCCCACTCAGTGCAACATTATAGGGGCCATGAAGGTGTGTGTGTGTGTGTGACTGTGCATGGCAGTAGGGGGCTGGAGCAAGAAAAAGCATGGGGGTTGCCCTGGGGGCATGTGGGAGATGGCAGTAGACCAGTGTAGTCATGCTGGGGTGCAAGTTGCAAGGACAGGCAGTCAATCAGCTGGCAGTCTGGGGAGGATTGGCAGGGAGGGAAACTGACCTGGCTCCAGGTGATCACAGCCATGGCACCTGCCTCAGAGGTGCCAAGAGCCACAGGCCTGTATGTGGGAGGCAGCTGGACATGAAACAGGGGGCTAGATGACAAGGGACTGCTGTGGTGCCTCAAGAAGTTTCATCTCCACCACTGACAGATCTCACTCTGCAGCCAGTGCATCCCATGTACAGGCTTGTGACTTGTGACACCTCTGGGGCAGGTGCCACAGATGTTCCCACCTGGGACCAGGTCAGTTTCATTCCCTGCCAACCCTCCCTGGACAACCAGCCACTTTACTGCCTGTCTTTGCAACATGCACCCTGGCGCACTGCCATGTCATGATACTGGTCTACTGCCATCTCCCCCCATCCCCAGGGCACCCCATGCTCTTTTTTGTCCCAGCTCCCACCTGGCAAGTCCCCTACAATCACCACATTGTCACGCAGTGTGCAAGACCCTTATACTCCAGACTGGACTAAGCAGAGCCCCCTGTTGTATCCATGGCAGGGCTTGCAGAATTCCAAAAAAAAGAGAATGAAGCAGCCCCACCATGGTGCAAGCTCCCTTGCAACCTAGTGCACCCTGATTTTGGTCACAAGGCTGGCACAGTGCCAGTTTGGTGCAATGGCTCCCATTTTCAATGCAGATTGCATTCAAAAAATGAGATTGCCACATCTTTTGGTGCAAGGTGCCACTTGCATCAATTATGTTAGATGCAGGCACCTCGCATCATACTTGTGGCTTTGTAAATTGAGCCCCTGGTATCACATGGGACCTCTGTGGCATGCACAGATGCTCCTCCTGGTGAATACATGCATGCAACCCACCTAAACTGATCTGAGTCAGAGGTACATATGCAGCAGGAGTGGGGGACATGATGGGTGGATTGGCCACACAACATGGCATGCATAGGGCCATGTACATGTTGCTAGGTGTGAAATGGGTGCACATTACTTATGCTTAGTGACACCAGACATAAGTGCCTCCACCCTCCACCCCCCCCACACCTAACCTCCCTGGGCAGACAGCCAAGAACAGAAAATTCTGGAACATGCCCAACCATCTCCTGTATATGGGGTTCAGGGCACAAGCCAGATCATACAAGCAGAAAATGTCCCCTTTATGTATACAACATGGTGGTCTCTGCCATAGGTTACCACATCCCATGATTCCACGTGTGTGTGTGTGTGTGTGTGTGTGTGTGTGTGTGTGTGTGTGTGCAGCAGGTTGTCTTCCCAGGCTGTGTGCAGCAGGTTGTCTTCCCAGGCTTAAATTTGAAAGCCCTGTGCCCAGCCAAGCATGGCTGACCTCTCCCACTTTGTTGAGCTCTGTGCCAACATGCAGGGTTGTAAAGCACTATGAATGCCACTGGATTACTAGGCATCCTTAGTGGCATCCTCATGCAGACCTCTGCAGGACAGCCATGCACAGTCTGATCATCTGACAGCCCCATGATGCAGTTCATGTTTAAATCTGTCCTGAGAAACCATTAGAAAGTCAGGTTCCTCTTTTGGAGAGAACACCATTTGTACAGTATGATGCAGACACTGGCATTATAAAATATTAATGGCAGGATTTTCAGATGGAAGGATGTTGATGCAAGAATCCGTTTTGCACTGTGTCAACATCCTCCTGATTCTGCCCACATCTGCGGCTTATTTGCAAAGCATCATGAGTTTTATGTCATGTTTTTAGCATAGGTGTAGTATATTTACCACCGACGGTGACAACTGTGCTCAATGTGTAGACCACCTTGGAAGCAATCTAATGATTTGGCACTGATGTGCAACTTGTAGCTTAAATTGGTCACATGTCAGCTCTGCAGGAATACAAATCTTGCCTCTATAGCTTTACTTCTCCAATTATTTGAACTGAACTTTTTGCCAAACTACCAAATGTAAGCTGGTCCATATAATTTTTAGGTGGCGACTCCTTTTTACATTTGCTGTATTAATGTTTATATACCAGCAAGAGCACCAGGAATTTTTATAACAAACTGGTAGACTTAATAGCACAGTTTGAGACATATATATTGTAAGAGAGACAGGATCTGAACTGTTATGTACAGTAACTGACATTTTATCAACTCTGATAGAAATAAGGAATTAGTCTAATTAAGGTATGTGTTGATTAATTAATTAATTCATTAATTAATTAGTTTTTATTTATTTAGTAACCAGGAATGAGCCTGGACTGAGGGTCATTTTTCAGGCTCAGCCCAGACAGAGGTTGCATTACACAAAAACATATAATTAATCACAGGAAAAACATAACATTAAACAAAATTACAATTGCATATACATTGATTACACACATAGATTACTACACTGCATAACATTATTTTTGAAAGCATAAAATGAAGATGGTAACTGTAATAAATCCAGCAGACCATTTCAAAATGAGGGGTAGCAACATAGAAGGCATGGCTCCAATCTTTGATTTACAAGATTATTCAATCAAAACAATCCCCTTTGCCAGCCTTAAATTGGGCAGCATTGACTTTTTCAACACCAAGTATGCAAGATCCCCAAGAACAAAAAAAAACAGGTTTTTAAAAACTAACCATCCAAAGAAGTACTCAGTATGTAGGGAAGGAGATAACTAACCAAGCTGTGAATACAAAGTGCTGTGATGAGTATGCAGGGAGCCAATAAAACAGATATTATAAACAACTGACACATTCTAACATTCATTAACTCCCAAATCAAAAGCAAAAACTAATCACATAGTCAAAATATGGTAAAAGAGGTCCAGCTGCAATAGCTTTTCAAATATCCAAAGAGAAAAAATAATTCAATTTATATAATATTCCTGTTTTCTGATTAGTAGTCTATTTTTACATGATCTGAGAAAGACAAAACTGGGTTCAACAAGACCCCCAAATACTTAAACTGAAAAACCTGCTCAGTTTGGTTACCTTGATTGTCCTGTAATCTTAAAGGTTGAGCTCCACTAATCAATTTGTGTGTACAAAAAGCATATATATTTTTTAAGAATCAAAGAATTATAAGAAAACTAAGAACTGGAAAAAAAATCAAGCTCTAAATTTCTAGTTAACAGTAACAAAATCCTTTCCAGAAAAATGAATGTCATCTGTGTACAATAAATACTCACTAAATTTAAAAACAGAAGGAAGAAAACTAACAAAGTACATATTAAAGGACTCACAATTGACCCCTACCATACCCCTTTACTTATTACAAAGTGGTTGGAAAAAGCAGAACCTATCCCTATAATCTTGAATACTCTTGGTTAAATTGTTTTGCACCCAGGAAACCACATTTACAGAAAAACCAAAAACCTGCAATTTTTGGCAAAGCACATTATGATCAATGAGATCAAGTGGCTTGGTCAGGTCCACAAACACTGATCCAGTCACAATTGCCAAGTCCCAAGTCCATACCATTAAGGATTGCATTTGTTTATTTTTTGTTGTTGTTTTTTATATCACATTTTATCTCCCACTGCCATCAGTGCTCAGTGGCAGTAGTACTGATCATCCATGTTCCATTCCCCCTCCAACTTGTCAGGAATCATGCTACATGGCAGTGGGGGGCTAGCTTTTTCAATTTTTCCCTGTTGCTTTTGGGGTCCTCAGAACCCTGTCCCTGAGGATTCTGTCATGAAGGACAAATGTCCAGGCTATAGACATGCTGGCACACATCTCAGCCAAGTTCCTAACAGTGTCCTCCCCTCCCGATGGGCACCCCCCCCAAGGACTGCATTTGTGAATCTGACCAAGGCTGTCCCTGTTCCATAACCTTTTCAAAATTCATGCTTTTGTGAACATAACACATTGTGCTTCTCCAAAGAATAATTTATCTGATCAGTCACAAATTTTTTCAAGCAATTTACTAATAGGATTTAAAATTGAAATTGGTCTACAATCTTCAGTCACAACAACATTAGATTAGTTTGGTACAGGCACAGCCCTAGCACATTTCCAACTAGAAGTGAATTGTTGCAAAATTAAAGATAAGTTAAAAATTGAATATAAGGGAGATGCAACAAAAAGAGCAATATGCTTTAAGAAATATCTCTCCAATCCTTCACCACAACCATTTTGTCTGGGAGTGATGAAATCAAGCTAGCAACTTAAATTTCTAATGACCTGCTTAAAATGAAAAAAAAAATAGATGCTTTCAAAGGACTGTGATTACAGAAGATTTGGAAAAACTAGCAGCTGACAAAACAATATCACAACAGGAAAGATCAGTAAATCTAAAATTCAAAACATTTGAAATGTCAAGAAGATCACTTGACTCTTTAGGCACTTTTACACTACAGTTTCTGTTACAGAATTTTATTAACAGAAGCATTCTACTGGTACTTCCCTTATGTGCAAAATGAATGTTTTCCATTTCCTCAGTGAACACTCGCCAGTACCACCTTACCTTCTTGCCATGGTTCATCCTAATTTCATCCATTGTGACCCGCAGTGTAAAATGGTCATTCTGTTTTGTGAGTGAGAGGAGATCATACAACACGGTTGTCACAGCTGGCTCCTTGAGGATTCCAGAATGCAAAAATTCAAATGGAGGAGCGGGAATTCCTGAACACTCATAGAGTGAAAAGTGTGCTGTGAATAGAATGGACTGCAATGGTGCCACACAGGTACAGCATATTTTGTTCAGAAAACCTGTGTGTAAAAGTGCCTTTTGACACTGTCAATTAAAGTCTTAATCAAGTGTTACATTAGTCTCTGCCCCAACCAGAAGGGATGAAATACAGTAATTTATGAAGGGTGTTCTAAGGTGTTACTTGGCGGTAAGAGTGAGAAAAGTGAGCCAGAGCCAGCTTCAGCTCAGCTTCAGGTTAGGTCCTGAAAATTCAGTTCAGCTTCACCAGTTCAACTAAACCAAACCACTTTGGCTCCTAATGCAGTCACTGGCAAATAATAAACAGACTACAAATGGGGAGGGAAGTCCAAAGGTAAGCAATAAATAAGAATTACTGTAGCTTATTTTTGGCAGGTGGTGTTGGATGCATCTGTTGTGGAGTACTGTTTCTGGTGTTGTGACAGGATCTGCAAAAGCCACTTATACTGCCATAGCCCAGTGTGAACTGCAGTAATAGTTACTTTTCATTGCTGACCTCACAGTGTATACCCCATGTAGTCTCTGCCTCTTTGCTTTTCCTTATGCCATTTACTATGTTTTCACTTGCAGTGCCACATATTTTATAATATTTTTATATTATGAACTTTTTAAATATTACTTATTAAGTATCTTTATTTTTATGTTGTTTTATATATTCAATAATAAATAGTAGCATGATGATGATAGTAATACATCGTGGCCCAGATATTCAAACTGCGCCAGGTTGTGGCGCAAGCTTGGGCGCAGCTCAACTTTGCTGCGCATGGGTGTGGACTGAGCGATATTCAAAGGAGCTGCACCATGGCTCAGCAGCTTTGAATATCGCACCCTGGCCACCCCCACTGTGCATGGTGCAGTGGGACTGTGCCAGCACAAGTGGCCAGAGTGGAGCATGGAGATGCACTAGTGCAAGTGTCTTTGTGCCATTCACAGCACCTGTGATATTCAAAAGGTGACATGCAAATGGGGCCATAATTTATGCAAGGCGCACATGGGGCCATTTGCATGTCATTATGGCCCCATTTGCATCCCATTTGCATGCAGGTGCGCCGATCCCCGATGACTTGCACCTGGCACCCTACCAGGCAGCAGCCATCGGGGACCGACGTCCCCTGCAGCCGGATCGCAGGCATATGTTTAAAACAAATTCCCCGTCCTATATCCCTGGTGGTCCAGTGGACCACTTTCTGCCTGATCGCGGGCATCTGTTGTAATAAAAAACCCCCGTCCAATATCCTGCTTTCTGCCCGATCGCGGGCATCTGTTATAATAAAGAACCCACCCGTCCAATATCCCTGGTGGTCAAGGGGACTGCACTCTGCCTGATCGCGGGCATCTGTTGTAATAAAAGACCCCAATATCCCTGGTAGTCCAGTGGACCACACTCTGCCCAATCACGGGCATCTGTTGTAATAAAAGAACCCCCATCCAATATCCCTGGTGGTCTGGTGGTGCCCCTCCCCACCTGCCCACTGACCCCCACCACCCCACTCCCGGTCAGCGGCAGGCGACAGCACCCACCCACCCACCTGCCGCCCTGCCACTCACCAACTGACAGTTCTGTAGGGCTGCATGCCAATTGGTTCACAGCATGAGCCAATGGGCATGCGTATCCCCAAATACTACACATTCCAGATATATAATTCATCACATATCTGGAATGTGTGAAATCACCGATTTAAACTTCATGCCCATTGGCTCATGCGTGAACCAATGGCATGCAGTCCTACTGAGCTGTCAGTCAGCAGGTGGCAGGGCGGCAGGCTGGTGGTGCTGCCACCTGCCAGCTGACCGGGGAGAGCAGGGTGGGGGGCTCAGGTGGGTGGGGAGGGGGTACCACTAGACCACCAGGATACATTGATCGGGGAGTTTCTTTTATTACAACAGATGTCACATCGGCAGACCCACCAGGGATATTGATGGGGTCTTTTTATTACAACAGATGCCCACGATCGGGCAGAGTGCAGTCCACTGGACCACCAGGATATTGGATGATGTCTTCTTTACAAATGCCAGCGATTGGGAATGGGGATGCTGCCAGGTGCAGCTGGAACTCGGGTGGCCACCCACAGGTGTCAGCTGCCGTGTTGTGCCCTGCAATGCGGCAGCTCACCTGTGGGTGGCCATCAGTTGTTCTTTTTTTTTTTGGCTTAACTTTGTGCTGGCACAGGTAGGGGTTGTGCATGCATGGCTCTGCACATCCCGGGCTGAATATCAGGCTGTGCAGGTTATGCTTGCGCACGCCCCCCCTACCTGTGCCTGCATACATTACCGATGCACTCTGGCGCATCAGGATTTGTGCCCCGCACTTTTCCCTTTTGCATATCACGCCGGGGCACATCAGTGGGTTGTGCATGGTGTAACACTGTTGCACCATGTGCAACCCTTTTGAATATCTGGGCCCATAAGTTGTAAATGTGTTTTTAATGCTTGAAATGTATCTTTTTTATAATGACAGGGCACATAGGGCCCAATACTGGTAAATGGGCAAAAGTGGAGTGCAAAGATTTGTGCTGTGCTTGCCCATGCCCATGACCCTGAGGATGCTATATTCAGTTGGATAGGATAGCACACCAGTGCTATCTGACTGAATATATGTCAGCAAAGAACAACATCAAGTACTGCTTCCCTGGCAGGGATATGGGCTGTATGCAGCCCATAGAGATGGACAGAGAACACTGCCCTCAGAACTGATAGTGCCAAGAGTTCCTGGTGTGATATTCAGCTGGTAAAATGGAAATGAGCCAATTGGGCACACACAACACTAAGGGGCTATATGCATACACATTATGGTCTTTTTGCATGGGATGTAGTGAAAAGTAGCACCCCTACAGGGGCCACCTACCATGTAGGCAGGGTGATGAGTAGACACCCAACCCCTAAATGCCCATCCCTGAAAGTTACATGACCTCCCTGGTGTCCATTAGCACCCCTACCCTCTGATCCCCATCACCATAACAGATTAGTTCTTCCCTGGTGTCTAATGGAACCCCCCCACCCTCTGATTCCCATCCCCATTATAGAATATGTCTTCCCTGGTATCTAGTGGCAACCCTCACCCTCTGATCCCCATTTCTGTAATGGAATAGTTCTTCCCTGATGTCTAGTGGTACCTCCCACACTACAAGCCCCTTCCCCACAATAGGTTAGCTCTTCTCTGGTATCTAGACACAGCCTTCGCCCTCTGATCCCCATCCCTATAACAGCATAGTTATTCTCTGGTGTCTAGTGTTCCCCCACACCACCCACACTGAGCAAACCACCCTGCCACCCCCCCTTACCTCTGTCTCCACCGGAGCTGCATGGATCCATTACAGTGAGCAGGCACAGCCCTCCTCTCACCATCTCAACTAGCTGCTGTATGGAAAGACAGGGACTGTGTGTACTGTCTACAGTGTAAGAAGCATGCTCCTTATACTGCAGAAGATATACATGAACCCTATCATTCCATATGGTGGCTGGCTGAGGTTGTTAGAGGAGGGCTGTGCCGGTTGCTGTATTGGATCTGTGCAGCATCAGCAGCAACAGAGGAAAGGGGGTGGCAGGGTGGTTTGCTCAGTGCAGAAGATGTGGGGGAACCACTAGATGCCAGGGAATAAGTGTGCTATTATGGTGAGAGGATTGGAGGGAAGGGAATGCCACTAGACACCAGGGAATAACTATCCTGTTATAGGGATGGAGATTGGAGTATGGGAGTTACCACCAGACACCAGGGAAGAACTATTCTATTATGGGGACAAGGATTGGAGGGTGGGTGGGTGCCACTAGACACCAGCAAAGAACTATTCTATTACAGGGATGTGGTGAAGAGGGAGAGGGATGCCACTGGACACTGGGGAAAGAACTATTATTTTTTGTTTGTGGATGGGGAGGGGGTTGTAATTAGAAACCAGGTAAGAACTATTCTATTATGAGGATTGGAAGACAGGGGGTGCCACTAGACACTGGGGAAGAACTAATCTATTATGGGGATGAGGATTGGAGTGTGGCAGGTACCACTAGACACCAGGGAAGAGCTATTCTACTGTGGAGATAAGTATCAGAGGGTGGGGGGAGTGCCACTAGTCACCAGAGAAGAGCTATTCTATTACAGGGATGGGGTTCAGATGGAGAAGGGTTCCACTGAACACCAGGGAAGAACTATTCTACTATGGGGATGGAGATCAGAGGACACGGGTGCCATTCAACAACAGGTAAGAACTATTCTGTTATGGGGATTAGAGGGTGGGGGATACCACTAGACACCAGGGAAGAACTATTCTATTACAGGTAGGAATCTGGGAAGGGGACTGCCACTAGATATGAAGGAAGAACTATTCTATTATGGGGATGGAAATTAGAGGATGGGGTGTCACTAGACACTAGGACATTCATAACTGCATCAGGCCAGGGGGCTGGGGGATGGCCAGCAGTAGTTTCTTTGCCTGCCACCAGGCCTTTGTGCCTTGTTAAGTCAGGGTTTACAAAGGTGGCAATGTACACCTGTTAAGGTGGTATTTACTGCCTTTGAAAACCTTTCAATATCCCACTGCGACCATATGTAGAGGAGGACTCCTCATTTATAGTAAATGGGTACAGTGTTAACTTAGTGCTCGGGTGCTAACAGGTTTTGCCCATGCTATGGGGTCTCCAAAGATAGACTGCATCCACAAATTGGGCTCAAACCCCGATTAACATGAACAAACACCTCTTAACACTCAGGCTAAATCTTGAATCTCTGGCCCATGATTTCTTAATGAACACATAAATCATAAAAATGATTAATGCCTGTAACACAGATAGCTGATGTAGTACTATTGTCAGTACTTACTTTGTGTCCTACAACCTGTCACTCCCTTTCATAGAGGTCCACATTGTGATTCCCTTTAAAGGTAAGTGCTGGTGGCAATAGCATTCCATCTGCCAGCACTGGCTGATGCTATCCTCCTCCTATAGGCCTCTATCCTTTTGAGACCACTCTCATTAGAAAAGTCAACCTTTCTGCATCCTGTAACAATACACGTTTGAACATTGCTTTTTAGTTCTGTACATTGCACTGCCCATTCTTATGCATGTTACATGTATTATATACAGCATATACTAAATATTAAAGTGTGCATGTACTGTACTCAGTTGAAATTCAGGAACCACCCACACTGTATGGGTGCACTGAACACCCACCCTGTGGGCTGAGGAATGCCACTATAAAGTGGTTTAGAGGCACTGACAGTCCTGCTTCAGTCATTTCTAAAACAACTGTATGGTGTGCAGTGTGTTTAACGGTTCTCATTCTTGGGATCTATCTTTCCTAGAGGGGGGATAAGCAGATGTTCACCACAGTACAGTTAATGTTAACAGCTGCAATGTTTGCCCATTTTTGGTTTGGGGGTATTGCATGCATGTAATTAATTATTTACTGTTCTAGTCATATCACTTCTGAGTATGAGCATATAAGTATACACATATTTCATCTAGGCATAACTTGAACCTCCCACCACTAGTGATGGTGATCCACACAGTACTGTACTGTATTATACTTTGAATCTGACCACAATGTTTCATCTAAGTGATCTTATACCAAAAAGTATCATGTCACAAAACAGTATTGTATTTGACACTCAGCATTTTCTCTCTGCCCCTGCTGAAATCAGACCTTAAATTTACCTAAAGTATTTAAGCATTGTATCCTGCTCATCTGCCTCAACCCCCATTTACTTGTTTCACAAGTCTCTGCATCAGTCATTAAAATCTGAATAAGGTGACAACTACCTTGCACTAACCTCATTGTGATGCTGTTATGGTGGCAATGTAAAAATCTGTCTGTGGGTGGTTAAAAACTCCAAATCATCATACTGCAATTATCTCAAGAAGGATGGGCATTTTTATTTTGCACTTCTTAAAGCTGCATAAAGTCCAGTACTTGTGGGCTTGTTTTACACAGTTTTGCCAGACAGTATTATTTCACAACATCCAGGAACTCCAGAGAGAAAACAGTGTCAGTGGCAGAAATCTCTGAGAAACCATAGCCTAGGATATGTCCCTTCCCTTCTAGGAACATGTAATGAAATGTGGGCTCAGCAAGGTTTGAACATCTGTTTAGTGTATGTGTGCTTTAGTTTTCTGTTTATGCTTACTTGCACAGCAGGTGATATGTGTGTGTGTAAATGTTTTTTTGAATTGGGCTTAGATTAAAAAGTAAAGCACATATGTGAGGGTCTTACAAAAGTGCTGCACATTTTTGCCAGATAGTGTCATTTCACAAATCTGCTAGTGGCAAAAGTCTCTGGGAAACTATGGCCTTGTATGTGTTGCCCTTCCTCTCGAGAGCACCTAATGAAATGTTGCCTCACTCCTGTGTTTTAGGCAAATTGCTTTTTATGGGTAGTGGTTGGTGGCACTTTTTATTTGAATATTTCACAGTATAATGTATTTTTGCATACAGTACAAAATGGTATACAGTTCATTTTTAAATGTCATTGTAACAGAAAACTTGAAAAGCATAACAACATATTCACAGATCTATGTACACCTGTCTGAATCATTACAGCACATACCCCGTATAGTAGAGTACAAAACAAATTTACAAAAAAACATCCACACAACCAATACAGTACTATACTCCACTGAATCAGTGTGATTCACATCACAGTTACACAGCCCTGCTTGGCAACCACAACTGGCAACACTTTCTGCAAGTGTGTAATGTAACATCTGCATCATCTTTTTAAAATCTTCTAAAACTGTTCAGTAGCATTGAGCTCTTGCTTTGTTGGTATTTTTTTTTCTTTCTCTCTCCAGATAAATGTTTCCTTGACATGCCACATCCATTCACTCGGATTCATATCTGGAGACCTGGCTGCACCTAAAAAACAGTACAAAAATACAGTGTTGGACATTCTTTTAGTTTGACTGTTGTGTGGTACTTACTTTGGTGGCATTTTGATCCAATTAATTCCAGCAGTAGCAATAGCCATTGCTGATGTGGTATGTTTAAGGTCATTGTCTTGAAAGAAGCAATGTTGATGCACATATTTTTTCTTTATGTATTTCTTCATTGCTCCCATAACAATATGTTCCCTGAAGAATTCATCATCCATTATTCATGTGGGCATAAAACAAATACAGATGAAGTGGAACATTTCATGATATGAGGCATTATAAATGTAAATATGTAAATGTCTGCAAATAAGTTGTAAGCCTCTTAATAAAATATGTTGACAAAAATGGTATGAGACAGTGCCTTTCTTAAGCATTTGGCTGTTAAACTTGAGCATCACTGACCCTCAAAAATGTACACTGGTCCATGCCTCAGTTAGCTATGAAGCCCCAGACATGAAGAGTTAGAGGGTGTTTTTGGCTTCAACTTCATGAAGTCCCTGCCCTTCTTATGAAATGCCATAGAAGCAACCTGCTCCAAAGATACTGTCATTTCATCCAAATCAATGACATCATGGAATGTCTCCTTGTTCTCAATACACATTCTGGCCTGGTCAACTTGTTTCACTTTGTTCACGTCCCTAATCATGGGGCAAAAGCTTTAGGAAACAAAAGTTGGATTAAACTCTATGACAGGAAAATTATGTACAAATAAGAAAACTTTATATTGATAATCTTCCTTTTTTGGGTAGCTTTACCATGCCTGTCCATATATACATTCAATTTGGTGGTGCACCCTCTTTGCAGAGGAAGCAAATGCCACTACCACATGTTCAGCAGTCAGATATTCCACAGTTTTCCTTGCTGAGGTCTCATTTTCCTCAGTTATCATACTGTCCACAAGTAGCATTGTTTACCTGTGTGCTTATTTATTTATTTACTTATTTTCCATAGAAGTGTTTATGCTCCTTCAGTGGGCTGCTGTTGCCTTCTGCCACCCTACTGATCTCCAGGGGTTGTTTTCAGTCTTGTTACACTGTGCATGCCCTGGTGGACCCCCAGGAGCTGGCCCAGAGGCATCATCCTGCAGCAGCCTCTGACTGTTTCCTGTTTTTCTCCTGATTACTCTGGGGCCCTAGGCAGAGGTGCATGCACATGGAGGTGCACATGCACCCTTTTGCTCCAGTGTCAGCCCCATCCTCCCACCCCATTGGCCTAGCACCCCTGGTTTCCCTCCGCTGCACTGGCCCCTGGCCTCCACCACAAGGCAGTCAAATGCTAGGGAGATCATGCTCCCTCACTGGAGAGGAGATCTGCCCAACAGCAGCTCATCCTGCTCCACACCTTCCCCCCATGCCAACCTCCAATGGAATGCACTCACTCTGAAACATGGATCATTAGTGTGGCAAGAGGTAAGGCATCCAGCACATCAGCCCTCTATGCCACCAGGTCGGCTATGTGTGTTTGTTTATTTATTTCAAAAGTTTCACCAGGAAAGACATACTGAACTGATAAACAGCTCATATCTAGATGCATCCTGGGGGAAAGGAGAAGAGACGTGTGATATAAACAATCATAATCAATAATTATATGACAGGTATAAGGACTAAGCAACCAACACTAAGGTATAAACATATAAGCAAATAACATATAATCATGTAAGTATTTATACAATATTCGTGCAATTTCTTTGGCATTACAAACCTATAGAATTTATACAATATTTTTGAAATTTCATGGGCATTTTATGTAAAGTTGAGAAGGTGATTACTACCCAGGGGGAATCAAAGAGGAACAATTAAAGTGCAATAAGAAGGAAGAAGTAGAGAAGGCTATCCATTGGGATTTGGGGAAGAAAGAATCCGAGGTACCAGGGTAAGGAGGTCAGCAACAGAGATGGCCAAGAAAAGATCAGAAGGAGATGGGTGTAGCAGGTAGAAAGTAGAGGAACAGGGATAGCCATTAGGTGCATTTGCAGATGTGAGTCGAAGTCATAGAATAGGGAGGAGAGTGAGCACTAGGAGGAGGCACAGTAGATGTTTAGGGGAAGGGAATCCCATAGTTTGGAGAAACAGTAAGAGAAAACAGCCTGACCACCTGATGATTTTCTTGATGGGAGTGCAAGGGAGTGATATCCAGAGTTATGAAGGGCATGGTGGGTGGAGAGGAGAAAGGCAAGGTAGGAGGGGAGGGAGCCTAGCCAGCATTGAAAGATAAAGGAAGTGCAATGAGCGAGGCATCTGGCTTCAAGAACGAGAAGGGGCAGGGAGGAATAGAAGGAACAGTGGTGGGTGCAGAGTGGACAATCTAAGGCAAAGTGGCAGAAGGAGTGAAAGAGGGGATCCAGTCTGGCTAGGATAGACTTAGGAGCAGCATTGCAGACAATGTCACCAAAACCAAAAATTGGAAGAATAATTTTCTGGACAATAGGTCAGTGAGCAAGAAGAGGAAGGCAACCTCTATTCCTGTATAATGCCCTGAGTTTAGGGTGAAGTTTTTTTATGGATGGCATCCACATGCCCAGAAAAGTCGAGGTGATGGTCAAGCCAGACTCTTAGGTACTTAAATGAGGAAACATCATCAATTGTGGCTCCATCTAATGTGTGGAAGGAGGGAAGAGCAGTAAGCTTTGTGAGCTTCTGTTTGGTGCCAAAGGTCAGGGAGACTATTTTCTTGTCAATGAGTGACAACTGATGAGATCAGAACCACCACTGGACATTGTTGAAGTCCAGTTGGAGCCTGGCCAACAGATCAGAGGGGGAGGTACCAGTTGTGAATAGTATCATGTCATCTGTGTATATGTGGATGGACACAGAGTCACAGGCAGCAGGGAGGTAGTTTAGGAAGACTAAAAAGAGTATCAGACCAAGGACAGATCCTTTAAGGACACCAGTACTAATAGAGAGTGGGGGAATTGGGAATCACCAATTCTAACAGATTGAGTCCTACCCACAAAGTAGTAGCAGAACCAATTATTGGAGGAGATGGAGAGCCCCACTGCCTTAAGCTTGTCAAGGAGAAGGGGGGTGGGCTATGGTGTCAAAGGCTTTGGCCAAGTCAACAAAGATGGCTAAGGTGACAGGTCCTGATCCATGCTTGAGAGAAAATGGAGTCAGTGAGCCAGAGAAGGGAGGAGGAGATGGAATAGAATTTGCAGAAACCAGACTGAAAAGGGGTGAGGAAGGAGGAGGAGTCAAGGAAGGGGAGGAGCTGAGCTAGAACAAGGTATTCTTGAAGTTTAGCTAAGGTGTGGAGCAGGGTAATAGGGCAGTAGTTGCCAGGATGGGTGGAGTCACCTCCTTTGGGAAGAGATATGATGGTGGCCTGTTTCCAAGCATCTAGGACTGAGGCAAGGGAGAAAGAAAGGTTAAGAAGGGAGGTGATAGGAAGGACATTGGCAATGGCAAAGAGATGGGGTAGTTTGAGGTCAAGTCTATCAGGGCTCTTGCCCTTGAGAAAATTTCGAGCCAGGAGGGCCTTGAGGGTGTCAGCAGTAGTGACAGGAGAGAAAGAAAAGGGGGAAGATGGGGAGATAGTATGAGAGAGGAGGGGAAGGGGTGGGCAGGGAGGAGAGAAGGTTAAGTTTTGCATATATGATGTGTTTTGCAGTGTATCACTGTACTGTATCTTGTTCTTGTTTTGCCTTACAGCACTTTTTTCATTTTATTTTTAACCATGTACGCTTGCAGATCAAATGGATGACTTTGGAACATCAAGCAGCAGCTAAAACATACATGTAGAACACATGATGAAGACAATATCATACATGAGGTACCAAATGAGGATACAAGACAGAAACAGTCAGATGAGGAGCAACCAGAGATTGAGAGAGAAATGAAGCCAGTAACCAAGGAGGAACATGCAGATGTTAAAGAAATTAAGCAGAAAAATGAGGAAGAAATAATTGAGATTAACAGAGAAGTGGAGCAGAAAAGAGAGAAGCAACAAGCAGAAAAATAAACACATATAGAAAGTAAGAATACAGAACAGAGACAAAAATGCAGATTTGTCTGAAGAAGCACAGGAAGAATCAATACCAGTACTCAGAAATGAACTGAGTAACATGGCTGAGAGAGTAATAAGCTTCAAGACAATGCTGGATCTCATGATCCAGCTGTTATAGCTGCACAGTGGTATATGAAGTCCAGTGCTTTCACATTTACATGAGTCATCTTCACCAGTTTCACTCATACAGCTTTAGGAAGCTGATGTGCAGATTCCAAGCAGTGGTGACAGTGATGGCACAACTGTAATAAACTCAAGCAGTTCCCCTCATCTTCCATTTGTGTCTTCTAATGAAGAAAATAACATTACTATGCCATCTTCTCCACATGAAATGCAGTTTGTACTGATGAGTGAGGCAATAGAATTAGAACTAGTGACAATGGTCGGTGGCAGACTGGAGCATCTGTCGGCTCTGGTTTGTAAGATACTGGTATCTCAGAATCAGTGCCTGTCCTGGGGAAAACACACAATTTGGGATGGTAGCATGGGAAAGAGGCTGATACCAAGTGGCATATAGCATGAGGTGTTCTGGATTGTAAAGAGGCACTTGGAGATTAGCAGCAGCAATGTGAAATGAATAAGGGACAGAATAAATGAACTGTTGGGGAACACAAGAAAGACGGGTAATCTGACAAATATGTGAAACATTCAGTTATAATTGTTATTATATGTTATTTGAATGAATCTCTAACTTACATTGACTCTCTTACTGTACATTACAATTACTTTTTTTTGTTCCGGAGCCCCCAATCCTCTGTTCAGGGGTTAGACCCACCCCGTCAGTCATCCCCCCTATGCCCAGGCTTACCCCTCTGGGTAGTGCCTCTGGGATGGCTCCCTCTCTCAATGGACACTGTAGGTCACCCCCAGCTTACCCCCCCTTGAGTCAAGGTCATGGAATAGGTCCCCTCCCAGCAGATGTTGAAAGGCAGTGGAGATGGTAGCAGGGCAAGCCGTCATGCCGGGGGGGGCCATCATTTTCAGTACTTGCTGGATCCTGGTGGCAGAGACAAGCAATGATGTCCAGCATCTGCCCTACCCCCACTAAGGTGATGGAGCCGGCAGCTAATGGTACCACTAGCCTCTATCAGGGGTCCAGAAAGCACTGGAAATTCTTCCCCCCTCTCCCAGAGAAGAAGAGCAGTCCACAAGATGCTTGATCCTTCTCCTCCCAGCTGGCCCTCCAACTCCCGTGTCCATTCCCGAACACAAGTCATCGGCATCGAAAGCAGAAATCCAACCAGTGGGCCAGCATGTACATTACATTTTCATCTGACCTTGTTTTGTTCCATCATAATGATTGTAAACACTATTAACAGCTAAAAAAATTAAGTCTGTTTTATTGGTCAGTGTTACATGGTCAAGGTTACATATTGTCCTGTGAAAATCATATCAAAGAATGATGCATTCTTAATTGGGCTTCTTAAAAGGCGATAACTTTAACACTGCAGTGGATCACTAAATTGTAACTCCTAGCTGGCCAGCATCCAAGATGTGATTTCAGGTTTGCTGATCTTGGCTGAGGGAGAGAGGGTGTCAGTGGAATTCCAAGTTTCAGCTTCTGAAGAAAAGGTTTAAGTTGTGTTACGTAATTATGTGGAGATGGTATACCTGGTACAGGAGGTGTAAAGGCTTATCAATATGCACTGGGAGTTGAGAACAGCCACATAGAATTACTATGCGAATAACCAATATTAGTAGTACAGTGTTTGAAACATCATGTTTCAATGCAGTATTTGGTCTTCTTGTGGTGGAAGTAGGTGGGTTTGTTAGAGTGGACATAACAATAAAGTATAAATTTAAAATTAAAGTCAACCAAAGTAACAATCAAGCAACAGTATTATTACATATTTGTGTTTAGTGTGCATTTTCCCTTTAAATGTTCCACAATGTAAAACCTGCATCCCTGCATCCTAGGATACATACAGTCTTGCAGGCCTAGCCAGGGATGACTGAATGATTGTGAAGATGAAAAAGACCCACTCATTACGTCCAAGGTATAGGGCCCAGTGCTGGCGCAGTCTATTCCCAATGGCCCTAACATGGGAGGGCCTGATTTATCAAGACCAAGAGGGCCAGGTGTGGGTAATCAAGCAACCCACTCCAGTAAGGACTGTACATCACAGTAGTTAAGGTAGAAAAAAATAATGTTACTATTTAATTACTTGTATGTACTTATGGTTGAGTAACATTGTAGTTAGTGAAGTGCTTCACATGACATTAGTAATGCACTGTATGCACAGCTACCATTATCTACTTTCAGTGTTTTGTTGTATAATAAAATGCTAAGTACTTAAATGCCAGTTAATATAAGCAGTTGTAAATACTTTATTAGGTAATACTGAAAATTGCTGTCTGTGGTCTTTGTATCAGTATAGTTATTGATTTTATTCTGTATCCACTGCAGGGCCTATCCAGGGAGGAGATGAAGAGCATGTTCATTAGACAGCAGAAAGCCACGGTGTATCCCTTTGAGTGGCAACCCCATACTGGCACAGCCCCAGTCCTAGTGCTGCTTGTCCTGTTCAGTCCAGACCTCTACCAGAAGCAGGCATCTGGGGCTCTCTGGGTGATGACCCACATGCATGAAGTAAGTACCATACAATAATTCCTTATATTGTATTGTTTATTTTAAATTTGTAACTGTTCTGAATTCAAGTAAAATTAACTTTGCATAGTAGTGGTTTAGGTTAGTCAGGGTTAGGCTGCAAGTAGAGAGAGTTTAAGAACTTAAGAAATTTTGTTGTTTATGGATATTGAAATTGATTCCAGAAAAAGTCTTGGGCTTACTATGGCCTCACTACAGTACTGTACTGTATACTGTATGTACGATTGTACTTTTTAATTTTTTGTCTCTTGCAGAAGGAGATTGGAACAAAGGCCCTGCAGTTGGCAGAGAGGAAGGAGATGGATGTCCAATGCAGGTCACCACTGACAGGGCCCATAATGACCCAACAACCAAGGACCCCCCGGACAGTCATGGTGGGGACCCAGGAAGAACTGGAATGGCTCGTCCACCACCGGAGACCATTGGAGCTGCAGAGTAGCACCAAAATGGAAGACTGGGCCTTCTACTGTGGCGTGTAACATGGCCTCATGCTGTCTCCTAAATAAAATATAAAAAGGAATGAATGGACTTAAGTCAAAGTAATGTACAAAACAATGCACATTTAAAAAGGAAAGCAATGTACTACCGTAACGTACTTTGGTTAAGCAAACAAAAAGCCAGAGAGGAGCTGTAAAGGATTGTCAGCCACCAGAGACAATCATGGTTGCAACGTACTGTTGCACTAAGCTAAGCTTGAAGACTGGGCCTCCTTATGTCAAGTGGAACAGAGTTTATGTAAAAGTAGGGAAAAGTACTGAGCAGTAGAAAGTGAAAAAGTATAGTATTGCACAGTATTGTAATTAAAGATAAAAACATAAAAGCAAAGTACCAAACATGTACAAAGCAGATAAAAACAATAGGTTGGGCCTCCTGTCAAATGCACTGTAGCAGGGCCTCCAGCTGACTGAGAAAAAGTTAGATCCAGAAGCAAATGATTTGATACCTTTTAATGGACCAACATAGATGTAACAACAAGAACCACTCCTTCGTCAGAAGCCTAATGGCAGTTTAGAAAAAACAATACTTTTAACAGATAGATCATGCAGAAAAAATCCCCATTGGTTTAAAACACTCATTTAAAAAATACAGAAAATGATGTCAGAGTAATTTAACAGCACCATACTACCTTCAGCCAGGAGCGTCCCATGGTCAACAGTGCTTGGTGGAACACACATACAAAGAATCCTACTGCATATAAATTTAATTGACATAAGATAACACTGTTGGAGCAAATGACTCTTAAATCAAGCTATGAGTGTCACAGCATGTATAAGGATGTGATTACTGAAATGCAACCCCCATCCAGATTAAAGACTTACTGAGATTGTCTTAGGACTCTCAGAAGTTTCAATGCATGCATTATAGACAAGAAATTACCAGTAAAGTTGTCTTAAAAACATCAGTGCACACTCTATGATGTGTAAAACTTAGCTGGACCTGTCACCCTGCTGTACTCTCCAGCTAGATATTAAGTCCCATAAATTTCAAAAAACCTCTAGTGTGGTGACAGGACTTTATAAATGATAATTTAAATATAAATTGACAGTATTAGTGTCAAACAAAAAACTCTAGTTGTTGACCACCGAGGAATTAAGTCCATGTACCCTGATATGTACTGATCTCAATATACACTGAGAATGTAACAACTTGATGTACCAGAAATGTCTAAGGAATCTGGAAAAGAGATAAAAATATAATCTCTCTCCTCCTCCTCCTCTTCACACAAACAATATACCCTACCCCACCCCACATCCCCATAATGTGTGTGTGGGGGGGAGCGATAACTAGCTTTAAAGAGATGCACACACACACACACACACACACACACACACACACATTTCCAAGGATTCTGGATACAACTACAATGAAATTAACCTGCCACCCTCCCCAGGATAAGGTAACTAGAAGTAAATATAAAGTATGTGTGTAAGACCAGAGGTCTAACATACCTACATTTCCTCAAATCACTACAATATTAGCCTAATGTAAAAAGATCTGTCCAGGACCCCCATACAAATGAGATCTTCCACCCCAATATGTACGGAGTTAAAAAAATATATGTGACAGTCTATGATAACACTCCTGTATGTACAGTAACAGGCTAGGTAATCTGAATATGGTGTAATGGAATCAACCCCACTCCTGGCAAGGATAAAAAGTAAGGAGGAATTAATATTCATTATGTGTGTGAAGTAAGAGTAGGAACACACTGTAACTCCATGTATCTAAATAGAGGCCTACCTCAATGTGACAGCAAGCCCCACACCTGTTATATCACATACCTCACAACACATACCCACACACATACATACACACACGTACCCACATCCCACACAAGATGAAATCCTATAATATGCCAGTCTAGATACAAAATGTAATTTCTCGCCTCCTCCTCTTCACACAAATGATACACCCTACCCAACCCCACATCCCCATAATGTGGGGGGAGGGGGATTAACTAGCTTTAAAGAGATGCTCTCTCACACACACACACACACACACACACACACACACATTTCCAAAGATTCTGGATACAACTACAATGAAATAAACCTGCCATTCTCCCCAGGATAAGGTAACTAGAAGTAAATATAAAGTATATGTGTAAGACCAGAGATCTTACATACCTACATTTCCACAAAGGAAAAACTTAGGAATTTAAGCAAAAGTAAAGTACTGCACTGCACTGTAGAAAGTAAAAAAATGGTAAAGTACAGTATTGTTACTACATTGAAATTAAATGAAAAAATTAAAAATTCTTGAAGTATGTGTACAAAGTAAAATAAAATTATGGAAAGTATTTATTTAAAAAGTGTAATGCACATGCAAAAAAGGATGGTAATTACAGTAAAGTACAATACTAAAGCAAAAATAATTACAATACTAAAAATACAGTAAAAAGAAAAAAAAAAGAGTAAAGTACCTGTATGCCAAGTGCAGCACAAAATAAAAAAGTGTAAGCAATAAAAGAAATAAAGAACGGTTTAACTCACGGAAGTGTTCTAATTTTCTTGATTATTCATTTATAGTTTACAACATTAAGGGTAAAGAAAAATAAGGTTAAACATGCTACTTGGTATACAGTATATATTCTCCAAGGTGTTCCCAAGAGCCACTAAGTGTCCAGGTTAAAAAAATAAAAGTGTTTTAAGCTGTGCATCTGTGTGATGATCGTGAGCCAAACTGCAGGTTGAATGTCTCCCGTGAGTCCATGCATTTGCTTCACAAACATCAGACCGAAGCAGTGATGACTTTGACATTTCTTGTGGTATAATCATAAAATTAGGTACACATGTTCCACAAGATGTCCTCTGCCAGCCCCTATGTGTCCAGATTAAAACAAATAAGATTAAAGTGTTTTTCAAGGGGTTCATCTATGTGATGTCTTCGAAACTAAGTGGAGCTCAAGTCTCTCCTTTGAGGCCCTGAACTTACTTCACAAGCATCAGACAGAAGCAGTTATAACCGACATTTCTTGGGAATAACATGAAACTCAGTGTATATTTTCCTTGAGGTGTCACTGACAGCTTGTAAGTGTCCAGGTTAAAAAAAAATAAAGTTAAAGGGTTTTTCATGGTGTACATCTTCGTGATGTTTGTGAAGCAAAGTGAACATAAAAGGCTCGAGTCTCAAACCACTGAGACTGATGGAAGGTGCCTGCACCAAACATACATGATGCAAATGTCACCTTGCATCAAAAACTGCCCCCTGAGAGAGTTGTCTGATTGTAGCAATGTGCCGTGCTACCCCCGTCCCTGATGTCTCCATTATTTTTAATAAAGTATTGTTCCCTTCCCTTCCCTGGTGGTCAAGTAGCCCTCCCTCCCTGATCCCTGATGTCTCCGTTATTTGTATTAAACTAATGTTCCCTTCCCTGGTGATCAAGTGGCCCTCCCTTCCCGATCCCAGATGTTGCCCATAATAATATTTATTAACAACTCCCCCAGCCCTGGTGGACTAGCAGTTCCCCCTCCCTGATCCAAAATATTTCCCATTATAATAGTAATTAATATTTATTAATAAATTCCTCTGCCCTGGTGGTCTAGCTCTCCCCTATCCCAATGTGCCTGAAAAATAAAACTGTATCACAGAACCCTTCCCTGGTAGTCTAGTCCCCCCACAGACACACACATGCACACATCTGTACCTGCGCATTACATTATGTACCTGATGGTCAAGTGGTATCCACTCCCTGATCCACAATTCCCCTCCCTAAAGTATTAAATGTCATATCCTGTCCGGGTGGTCAAGTGGACCCCCTCCCAGATACATGATTCCACTCCCTAAGAAGCTGATCACCATACCCCTATCCTTGTGGTCTAGACAACCCTCCCTTCCCACCCAGGTGGTATTGTCCACCACCCTGCTCCCCCCATCCTGACATAGAGCTGTCACTGGCACAGCTCACCTCTGACTTCCGAAGCCGGCACCAATTGAACAGTCATTGAGCCTGTGCTGCATAAGGTATGTGTGTGTTCATTGATTGACAGCCTCCCAAATCATAATGCTAATAACACCACCAGCATGGAGCAACCACCACATCAGGTAATCTGGGGGGTGGAACTAAACAGTTAGAACCTTGTTTGTGAGCATGCGTGCCCACCATTTCCCACCTCTATAACAGTCAGTCAGGTTTAGGAAATTTCTTATTGCCTTTATTAAGTGGCTGCCCGCTTATTGATATATGGAGTAAAAAACGTAGTGATGACTGTATCATTAGAAACAAGGAAAATACATTAAAATATTTTATAATTAGAAGCACTGTATAATACTAATATTTCTTAACTATTTAGTATGCTACAAGTAAAAGGAACAAGATTTGGCTTGTGCCAACAAGACTGGTCTTGTGATGGACATGTTATATATGGCAAGAATTTTATTTGGTAATTACCTTCCATCTTGTGTATTGCAGTGTGCTTTGGGATCCCATAAACTAATGGCTGCAGCATTCTCTTCCGTCCTTCCTTTCTTCCTTCTTGCGACTTGTAAAGTATGTTTGAATATACAGTACTTCTGCCAGTCTTCCTTTTTGTAAAGTGGGACACCCCATCCCAGTTATCAAAGGCTTACCATCCAGACACAGGTCTTATCATGCTCTCTGGCCACCTGGTGTAGTAGAAGAAATTGTCTTGCGTGTCCATCACAGTGCTAAGATCACTCTCACTGCTGGGCCTGAATGTTGACAATCTCAGCCTAGAAATTATTTGTGTGACAATTTGGCAAGTGAGCAAGTAAAAAGTGTCTTCTACTACACGGTAACTCGCTGAGCATGATAAAGCTGGTAAGGATGGGGTGTGAAATCCTTAAACAGATTTGAAAAGGGTAGCCTGGGAGAAGCTCCAAAAGTAGTAAAATGGGTATGAAGCTGGCTAAGAAACAGGAGTCAGAGGGTGGTGGTAAATGGGGTTCACGCTTAAGAAGGCATAGTGACTAGTGGTGAGCCACAGGGGGTCAGTACTGAGACCGGTCATCTTCTATGTCTTTATTAGTGACATTGCAGAAGGGCTGGAAGGGAAAGTATGCCTGTTTGTGGATGACACAAAAACCTGCTACAGAGTGGACACACCAGAGGAGGTGGAAAAAGTGAGGGATGATCTTAAAAAGCTGGAAAAATGGTCACGGGTTTGGCAACTAGGCTTCAAAGTCGAAAAGTGCAAAATTATGCACATGGGGCACAGAAACTTGGGGGCAACGTGCAAGCTGGGGGGGGTATTGGCAATAACCAAAAAAGGAAAGAGACCTGGGGATCATCATATCTGATTAACTGAAGGCAGCAAAGCAGTGTGATAAGGCAGTGGGGAAAGCTAGCAGAATACTGGGATGCATAGGGAGGGGTATCACCAGCAGAAAGAAGGAGGCAGTGTTACCCCTGTATAGTTCAATGGTGAGGCTCCACCTAGAGTACTGTGTCCAGTACTGGAGGTCCTGTCTCTGGAAGGATATAGATTGGGTGGAAGCAGTACAAAATAGGGCAACCAAACTGGTGCATGGCCTACATCAAAAGCCCAAAGAGGAAGGATTCAAGGAATTAAATATATACTGTCTAGAGGAAAGGAGGGAGAGGGGATGACATGGTAGAAAGGTTCAGATATCTCACAGATATTAATAAGACCGATAAGAGTAGAATTTTACATAGAAAGATATGCTCAAGGACAAGGGGTCATGACATGAAGCTGGAGGGGGGGAAGACTCAGAAGAAATGTGAGGAAACACTTCTTCACAGAAAGGGTGATGGATGCCTAGAATAGCCTCCCAGTGGAGGTGGTGGGTACTAAAATGGTAGTGGGATTCAAGCATACATGGGATAGACACAAGGGGTCCATAGTAATAGGGCTGGTGGGGGAGGCCAGAGATCGAGTAGGGTCTGCAGTAACACAGTAGGTAGGAAATTTAGGGCGGACTAAGTGGTCCAAGAGGTCTTTATCTGTTAACAGATTATATGTTTCTATGTTTCTTAAAGTAAAAATCACTGACTGTCAGATGCTCTCATTGGGGGACAGGTTGTATTGTGCTTTTTTGGGTAGTTACCTATTGATGAAAAGCTCCAAAAAGAGCAGAACCTTTAGTTCTGGCATTATAAATGAATGCGCACATACAAACGCATTTACTTTTAGAAGTGTTTGGCACCATGAACTCAAAATTAATTTTGTAAAGTTTAATGTCCTTGCAAGGCAACTCCAGTATTAGGACCAGCTTTCATTCTGTTTACAAATTATTTGCAAAAAAAACTTTGTTAATGTACCAGTTAGGGTAACTAAATTTCACAAAAGTAGGGAAATGTGATGTCAGAGTTTCCAACCCTAACTCCCTCACCCCACAAACAGCAAAAGGAAAAAAAATTTGGGTTTTGGATCTCCAGAGTATTGTCAAATCAGTAGTGAGGTCTTTATTGGGGCTGTCAGCCGTAATGCCCAGCATATTCCCTGAGCAAACTATATCACACATGATCTCCTTTCTTGGGCCCATCATGAAGAAAGCTACAACAAACTGTGTTGGCACATGTGGCAAGACATACTTCTTTACATTTAAAAAGTGTATCACTATGAGGCAGTGGCTTGGAGCTGCACCTTGTGCTTGAGACTGGAGACTACAGGCTGTGGGAAGGGGTGAGTATTAAGGTTGTCAACTTCAAGAAAGACCCTACCACTGATTCACCACGTCTCTGAAGACTCCAAACCCTATTTTTTTTCCTTTTGCTGCTTGGGGGGTGGGGTAGGCATTAGGTTGGAAACCCTAATGCCACATGTCCCTACTTTTGTGGCATTAAGTTACCCTAATTGGTGCATTAACAAAGTATTTTTGCAAAGAATTTCCTTTCTTTTTGAGATAGTTGAATTGTATCCTCATGCACACAGGTCCCTTCAGGACCTGCATAAACAGGTGCAAATGTACAGGGCCCTTTGTCATATGCACCATGGGAAGACACTTTACACCTACAGAAATGCAGGACCTGGCACATTCACTCTTTACACATTCACTCATCGCACATTCACTCTTTACACATTCTCTCTTCACACATTCACTCTCATCACACATTCACTCTTCATGTATTCACTCATTATATTTTAATTTAATTTTGTCAACAAGTTTTCAAGATAATTATTTATGACTGCCCTTATAAACATGACCTACTGCATTTATAGTATATTGGCTGAAATTTCATTTTGCACCAGAAGTGCAAAAATACATTTTTTTCCAGGATTTAAAAAATGGCACCTGTCACATTTATAAGGTGGTGTGGATAAATGGCTATGCTGAAAGTTTGGAGTCAAAATATTGAAAACTAGCGAAGTTATGAATGAACATTGAAATACTGCAATGTTCAGTCATAATCTGGGAATTTTACTATATTTGTACACCAACTTTTCAGCAAAGCATTCTTATTATCCCACCCTAATGAACCAGGTAAGTGATAACTTTCAAATCCCCTCCAAAACATCATTCCATGCCATTGAAATGTCATTCCGTGTCACGGGTGTGAAAACACATTTTGGCCAAGATTTGAGAAATAACAGCTATAATGTGCATGAAGTGGTGTGAAAACAATTGCTGTGTTGAAAATTTGGGGTTAAAATATTTAAAATTACTGAAGTTATGAGTGAGCATATAAAATATTCAATGTATACTCATAACTTTGTCATTGTTACATATTTTGACCCCAAATTTTCAACAAAGCCTTCTTATGACCTCACCTCATGAACAATTGTGGTGAAAATATTCAAATCCTGCCTGAAAGATGATTTCACCAAATGACCATGAAATTGTCTTTTGGACCTGATTTGCATAATTCCACCACCATTGGTCATTAGATGTGGTCCCACTAAGGTCATGTCGAAAATTTGGGGTGAAAATGTGCAAAAACGACACAATCATGCATTAAAGTTCAAAACCCCACTGAAATAAATTGAACATTACTTACCTTAGTTTCTCATATCGTCGTTGCCAGTTCCAGCTATAAGACATGTCTTCAATTGGAGAGTCGATATGCACCATGGGACATGTTCAGATGAGTGATGGTGTGTGGGGTATGAGATGGGGGTGTGGGGTGGTAAGTGCTGACTGGGAGGTCAGGGTGATGGGGTCAGATTGGCAAGGAACCATTTATTTTTTACAGGTTTAAAAAGGGAAAAACATTAAGGAACAGTTTTCTTTATTAAAACTGCGATTCCAGCATTGGGGAATGGGCACCCCAGTGTTGTGCTACACTTTAGGGAATGGGGACAGGTGACCTGAAGGGGAGAGGGTGCAGAGAAGTGGTACCAGGGGTGGGCACCCTGGTCCACTTATGTATTACCAAAACAAACAATCAGAACAACAGGCGGGCAACTGGGAGGGGGAGCGGTACTGGGGGTGGACACCTCGGTCCACTAGATAGATAGATGGATAGACAGACAGACAGATAGACAAAAAGACAGATGGAGAGAGATACAGAAAGAGACAGACAGACAGACCGACAGAACAGAGGATCAGTGGCTCAGTGCTGTCATATACCTCCCCATCCTCATGGGAGGATGGGAAGGTACCCAATGACTGGAGGAGAGCGGGTGTGATTCCCTGTCACAAAAGTGGGAGCAAGGCAGAGGCAGAAAACTACAGACCTATTAGTTTGACCTCAGTGATGGAGAAAATGATGGAATCATTTCTGAAAAAAAGAATTGTTGTGTAAATAGAGGCTAGCGGGGCACAGAACCCAAGGCAGCATGGATTCACAGTGGAAAGATCATGTCAGATGAATCTAATCAATTTATTTAACTGGTTGACCAAAGAAGTAGACCAGGGAGGGGCTGTGGATATGGCCTACCTAGACTTTAGCAAGGCATTTGACACAGTCCCACACAAAAAATTAGTAAACAAGTAAACCCACCTGGAAGTGGGTCCAGGGTGTTAGCCTGGGTAACAAACTGCCTGCACAAAAAAACACAGAGGTTAATAATAAACAGAGTACACGCTGAAGAAAGGGTAGTTACTAGTGGTGTACCGCAAGGTTCAGTACTGGGACTGGTCCACATTAATGTCTTTATAGGAGACATTGCAGAGGGGATGAAAGGAAAAGTATGCCACTTTGCAGACAACACAAACATCTGCAATAGAATTGATACACAAGGTGGGGTGGAAAGGATGAGAAGGGACTTGGCAAGGTTGGAGGAATAGTCATAAGTATGGCAGCTTTGATTCACTGCAAAGAAGTGCAAACTAATGCACCTGGGGAACAAAAACCCAGGTGAAGAGAACACAATGTGGGCGAGATACTAACAAGAACAAAAATGGAACGGGACATGGGGGTAGTCATAGCAGATGACCTTAAGGTAGGCAAGCAATGTGAGAAGGCAGTAAGGACAGCTGGGGATACTGGGATGCATAGGGAGAGGCATCATCAGTAGAAAACAAGAAGCTGTTATCCCTCTGTGCAGACAGTTGGTGAGACCTCATCTGGAGTACTGCGTGCAGTTCTGGAGACCCCATCTCCACAAGGACATAGACATAGACATAGGCAGTCCAGAGGAGGGCAACTAAAATGGTTCAAGGTCTGCGACAGAAGCCATATGAGGAGAGACTAAAAGAGCTTAATATGTATACACTTGAGGAAAGGAGGGAGAGCAGGGACATGATGGAAACTTTCAAGTACCTCAAGGGAATCAACAAAGTCCAAAAGGGTAGCATCTTTCAGAAAAAGAGATGTAAAAGAACAAGGTGACACAATTTGAAGATAGAAGGGGGACAGCTCAGATGCAATGTGAGGAAATAGTTTTTCACGGAGAGTGGTGGACACATGGAACCACCTTCCTGAGGAGGTTGTGGGGTCAAAAACAGTGGGAGAATTCAAGAATGCATGGGACAGCCATAAGGCAATTATAGTGGGGGGTAGGAGGAAGTAGGCTGTTGGTTAACTAGAATCTGAAGCTTATCCAATAGGTAGAGAAATAGGCAGACTGGGTGGGCCAAGTGGTCCTTATCTGCTGTCAAAGTCTATGTTTCTATTTTT
The DNA here is from genome assembly GCA_016271365.2 of Neoceratodus forsteri. NCBI lineage: Eukaryota > Metazoa > Chordata > Ceratodontiformes > Ceratodontidae > Neoceratodus > Neoceratodus forsteri. The sequence goes on from CM057450.1 coordinate 876,193,491, forward strand.
CTAGTCTGCCACATGACTTCCATCTGCAGCTGTACAACTCAAGTCCCACTGTTCTCATACAGAGAACACAAGTGAATGCCTAGATTTTGGGGTTCCCAGGAAAGGTAGTTCTGGCAAGTTTTTAAAAAACAAACAGCAGAATCTAGCTAAACAGGCCCTCCTTAGCTAGGTTGAGGTGTTTGCTTTAAAAAAAAAAAAGCCATTCTAGTACATTTTTAGGAAAAACTGTTTTTTTGCTGGGTTTTTTTGTCATCACCTACAGCCCAGATGGTTTGAAATTTTCCTTTGAAATGTTCAAGGTAGAAAGAGATTGCCCCAGAATGGTGCCTTTCATTGGTTTGGTGGAAAATATTAACACATTCCCAAGTTATAAGTATTTAAAATGTTGTTTCTGAGCATGCTCAGTAGGGTATCAAACATCTATCCAAACGACCCTATTGAGCATATGCAGAACCAAAATGTCAGATCCTTTTGACTTGGGAACAGATTAATATTGTTTTACCACACCAATAAAAGGCATCATTCTGGGGCAAACCCTTTCTACCCTGAAAATTTCAGACCAAAATTCCCAACCATCTGGGCACTAGGTGACAAGAAAAAACAAAAAAAAGTGTTCTTTCCTAAAAATGCACTATGTGATCTTGGAATGCACACATCCAACCAGAACAAAACTTGGCACATCAAATGAACTCCCATTGCACATGCAAAATTCCATTCAAATCCACTGAATGGGGCAGTTATTAGAGTGCAAAGTCAGGGGTACAACATTAAACAGCCTACGCAACCTAACTATAGAGGTGCTGCCACATCACTGTAATACCCTAAGTTTGATGGTGCAGGAGCTAGTATCCTAAGGTACCACACAGGAGGCCTGGGTTTGTGTTGCAGTCCTCCCTAACTCCCTTACTGAGTTCACTTCCAATTTTGAGAAACACATTTATATAAATCCAAAAACAAGAGGAGCCCCTAACCATTTTCAACAGCGAAATTGCAGGTTCACCCACCCATCATTTTGTTCCCTCCTCCAAACCATTCTATTTGCCACATTTAGTGAAACTGCTTTGAAATCAGTCCTAGTTTTAAGCAACATATTGATAAGAATCCCAACCATAAGAGGCCAAACAATTTCCAGCAGCAAGAGGCAGGCTCACTGACCCATCCCCACAACCTGCCACCCCCAACAAGCACATTTTAAGCAGTATGTTCAGTGAAATCTCAGAGTTGTGCCCCAAACAATTTACAACAGGTATGCATAGTGTTCACCATCCCACCCCACAAATAAATTCTAATTCAAGTGACACATTTGCTAGGTTTTCAAAAGTAAACTCCAAGAAATTTTAAACAGTATGTAGTGGGTTCCCCAACCTACAGACCTACAAACTTTCCAGAATTAATCTACATATTTAGTGAGAATCAAATATTTATAGCCACCAATATGTTTTGTCAGTGTGAATGACGTTCTCCAACATACGGTATCCCTCATTTGCATGTATCTTGCAAAAATAAGTGTTTTTACAAGGCCAGCCTATTACCATTATTAACTGTAAGTTGATAATAAATTTAAGTGTATTTATGTATTTATTTAGAATTTTTGACTGTGCTCACTCCTTTCTAGGTGCATACTGAACCATGTATAACATGGAACAGTTTTACTGAATGGAGGGATGTTGGCCAGGGCAAGAGGGAAAATACCTTACTTAAGTTATGATAAGAGGCATGGGATATTGGAAACTTTAACTTCTAGCTTCACAGACACTAGGGCTCCATATTCAAAAGTGGCAGGCTGCATCACACAAGTGGTTGTGCCACACAACTCAACTGCACTGACACAAAATAATGGTATATTCAGAAGTTGTGCCATAATATGCAATTGCGCACCTGCAGCTGGATATCCCGAACATGTGCGATTTGCGTAGTGCATGATGCAAAGCTACTTGCGTGGCACGTAGATTTGCAATATTAGCCAAAATATGCAAATGGACTCACTGCACAGTCAGCACCCAAACAGGACATTTACATCTCATTACTGGAATGCATTTAGGCCATTTACATACCATTGGCATGTGCAGTTCCAGCATTACAGGGCAGCACCACCACTCCACAAAGGTGATCAGAAGGTACTGCAGCCTAAAAGACAGGTGGAATGTATGGCTGTTTGTGGGTGGACTGCATTGGCCTGAGTACAGTGCTACATATCCCCCAACCCCTTAGCACCCAAATGTGTGCCAAGGTGTGTGACAATTGGTCAGAATGTGTGACACAGTAGCACACCTGACAGTGCACTCTCAGGAGACTGTGGAAATGAATGCATCCATGTTGCTGCAGTGTGCTGATACCTAGCATCCCATATTATCATACAGTTCTGGATAACAGTCTCACTGATCAGTGTGTAATGCCACCCACTCTATGTGGGTAAGGTGGTGTCTGAGTGATAACATGATTGTCATACCCCATGCCGTGTGACAGCTGAGAGGTTTGCAGTGCTACTACCCATGGCCATGTCCGTGCCCTAGGTGGCTACACGCACAACACTGGAAGGGTTCAGTGTCCTTAGGGCATGCACCAGCCACCTTCAGGCTGCAGGTGGTGCCACCCCTGCCCCGCACTGCTCACAGTTGTGCACTGTCCACCACCAGTACACTTCAGTGACCCGAACCCAGGGCCCCTGTGGCATTCACACTGCAGGGATGGCATTGGTGACATGTATGTGGTTCCTGGTGGCATGGGTCTGGCACAGGTGTGCTGTGTGCACCTACGGTGTTCCACCATAGGTGAGTGCCGCTGTGCTGTCCCTGACCCATGCCATGCTGCCACCATTGCCACCATGCATCCTGCTAATTGTTGTCACAGATGCCACCATGGGTGCATGCCTCCACTGGGTGGCACTCTGACAGCCACATGGGTGCAGGCCATGACACCTGGTACATGTGCCACATTGCAGCTCTCTGCTCCTCTGGTGTGCTAGGGAAGCACCTGACTAGCATGTGGCAGCTGGGCATCCCCAGCCTGGGTGTGGTGAGGGGGTGGCTGGCTGACTGGGCAGTGCTGGAGGTGTCACCCAGTGGAACCCAGCAGGTGCCTGGCAGGCTGGCACAGCACGGCTGTGGCTTTGGGTACTACCTTCTTGGCATGACTGCTGTGTGTGAGTGCCTGGAGAACATCCTGGTGCACCTCTGAGGGCTGTCTCAGGGTCACCTGTCTGTAGTTCTGTAGCCTGCCAGTGGGTGGCTGGCTGATTTAGGCCATCTCCTTATTTACCTAACTTTGCGCAGCGCCGTTTTATGATGTGCAACACATGCACCACACATTTTGGCTGAATATGCAGTTGCACAGCATATTCAAGTGCTTGACCCCTTTTTTCATGCTGCATACATTATTTCTGTGTGATCACGCATTTGGAAATGCGTGATGCATCTCTCCCTTTTGAATATCACACTTCTGCACATTTTCTGGGATGTGCCGCACATCTTCATTTTGGGCCGCGCATCTCCTTCGAATATGTAGGCCCAGAGATGGGCAAAACTTTATACTGGCTGCTCGCCTACTGCAGTTTGAATTGGGTGCTAGCCTACTGCCATTTGTATTTAGTGTGTGCCTACTGCAGTTTGGAATTACCTGCTGGCCTACTCAGTTTATCAAGTTTAGTTTATCAGTGTTTTATTGGAAGGCAAATTGGGAGTAAATTCTCTTTTTCACAATTGTGTCCATTACACCAATCAACATAAAATACATAAAATGACAAACAAGATTACAAAGCATTTTAAAAAACAGTGAACGTCAGCGCGAATGAAGAGAAACCTCACATGAAACATTCACATCAGTTGTATAAAAATCTATTTGTAATAGTTTTAAAATGAGACATTGTTACTAAAGTAGTCAGTTTTATACTGTTTTTGTAACTTAGCCCAAGTCTGTGGAACATATGTTAACTGTAAGCTCTCTGTACTTTGTACAACATTTTGGTGCTAAATAATTGAACAAAGTTCTGGATTTTAACCTACGATTGTTATGAGGTTTTGTTTGCAACATTTTCAATCAGTAAGAATGAACTAGGCCCAATACAATGTTGTAAACTAATTAATTCCAATGAAGCTGTCTTCTAGCTGCTAAGGAGACCCACCCAACCATTCCATATAATTTGTAGTGGTGAGTTTCCAGGGCAGAACAGCGATAAATCTAGGGTGCTGTGATACAATGGATCCAATCCACTTAATACAGTGGCTGTAGTTTTTCCACATACACAGTCTCCATAATCAAGTTGTGACATAAAAAGTACATTTACCAATTGTCTGTGAATTTGAAAATTAAAATAAGCTTTACTCTTGTAGAGAAAACTAATAATCATTTTAACTTAGCTGATAAGAACTGGATATGATGATGAAAAGTTAATCGATCACCCAAAATTATACCTAAGTATTTGCATGATCCAATCATGTTTAGGACTATGCCATCTGATGTACCATCAGAGTGACACATATTGCAAATTTTCACAATTTGTATTACTGAACAACATCCATTGTTTTTTCTTAGCATTAAGAAGCAACCTCAATCCCTTCAATGCTATTTGCATGGCATTGAAATCTTTTTGTAATATTTTCACTACTGCAGTTTATACTTTGTGCTTGCCTGCTGCACTTTGAAATTGGGTGCTGTTCTACTGCAGTTTGTACTGGGTGCTAGAGTACTGCAGTTTGTATTGGGTGCTCGCTTACTATAGTTCTTGGTATGGGACTGGAAACTTTGATCTTCCTACAGCATATTCCAGCCCCAGAGCAATTGTGCTATCTAGTGAGTCACTGAAACTGCCAAATTCACCGTAACAATAATTACACCCAGGCAAACTTGTTTGAAGTGGGAAGCTAGCTGCTAAATAGAGAGGTAAATTGAAACTAATGTGGTTGCTGCTTGACAGCAAAACAGCTCTTCATGAATTGAGAATAGAAACTTAACTGTTCTTGAGAGGGGAGCATGACAATAGGCCTTGAACCACCCAGGCTCCTGATAAATAGTTTAAGACAACACAGAAAAACATTATTTGTAAATAAAATGTGGTAAAATTGTTTAATGCAATTTAAATACCTATCTGATAGTCAAATGAGGTGTCCATTCAGACCTGTAAAATAAAATACAAGTCATACACCGTTAAAATACTTTGGAATAAGTAAGAGAAAATAAGCTAAGGTATCAAAGAAAGGAAAAGGAAAAATGTAAACAAAACTAGATTAAAAAAGAATGGCAAAGAAATAAGATAGGGAAAGGTAAAAATATAATGTGTTTGCTTAAATATCTGCGGTCCTTTTTATCAACCCAGTTTATCTAAAGGTGCTAGAGCTGTGTGAACCGTGTGCTTGAGTGTGCCAAGCACTCTCTAGTAACAAGTGATACCCTATGCCCTAATTTTTCCCATGACGAGCACTCCCTGGTGTCCAGTGGCACTCTCTGCCCTCACCCCATCCCATGCCAAGAACTCTCTGGAGTTCAGTAACACTGTCAGTCCTCATTCCATCCCATGCAAAGCACTCTTTGGTCCAGTGGTACCCTCTGCCTTCACCCATCCCATGATAAGCACTACCTGGAGTAATGTGATCCCATGCTAAGCTCTTTCTGGAGTCCACTGGCACCTTCTGTCTTCCCCATCCCATGCCAAGCACTCCCTGGAGTCTAGTGGCACTATCAACCCTCACAACATCCCATGCCAAGCAGTCCCTGGTGACAAGTGGTACTCTGTGCCCTCATTACATCCCATGTCAAGCATTTCCTGGTGTCCACTGGCACCATCTGTCCCAATTCCATCCCATGCCAAGGACTCCTAGGAGTCCGGTGGCACCATTTGCCTTACATGATCCCATGCCAGACACTCCTTCATATCAAAAGGCATCCTCTACCCTCGACACACATTCCATGCCAAGCACACCCTAATGTCTAGTGGCACCCTCTGCCCTCACCATTTCCCATGCCAAGCACTCCCTGTGGTCCAGTGACACCCTCTGCCCTCATCTTATTCCATGCCAGTCACTCCCTGGAGTCTAGTGTCACTCTTTGTCCTTACTCCATCCCATGACAATCAGCTCCTGCAGTCTGGTGGTATCTTCTTCCTGCACTCCATCCCATGACAAGTACTCACTGAAATACAGCTGCACCCTCTGTCCTCACCCCCATTCCATGCCAACTACTCTGGTGTCCAGTGGCACCGATGCCCTCATCCTATCCCATACCTACCACTCCCTGGAGTCTAATGGCACCCTTGTCCTCACCACGTCCCATGACAAGCAATCTCTGGTGTCACATGCTGCCTTATGCCTTAACCACATCCCATGCCAAGCACTCCCTGTTGTCCAGTGGCACCCATCCTATGCCAACACCTCCCTGAAGTCCAGTTGTACCCTTGACCCTCACCCCATCCCATGCCAGGCCCCTTCCCAGTTTGCAGTGGCATGATCTGCATTCACCCTATCCAATGTCAAGCACTCCCTGGAATCCAGTGGCACCCTCTGCCTTTATCCATACCATTCAAAACCATTATTTGCATGCAGTGGCACTCTTTACCCTCACCCCATCCCATTCCAAGCACACACTGGAATACGGTGGCATCCTCTTTCCTCACCACATCCCATGCCATGCAATCCATGGAGTCCAGTGGCATGCTCTGCCTTCACCCATCCCATGACAAGCACTCCCTGGAGTCCAGTGGCACCCTCTTCCCTCACCCCATCCCATGCCAAGCCCTTACTTGTGTCCTGTACACCCTCTGCCCTCACCTCATCCCATGCCAAACAATCCCTGGTGTCCAGTGGCACCCGCTTCCCTCACTCCATCCTATGATAAGTGCTCCTTGGAGACCAGTAGCACCTTCTGCCCTCACTGTATCCCATGCCAAGTACTCCTTGGAGTCCTGTCTGCCCTCACCACATTCTATGCCAAGCCCTTACTTGTGTACAGTGGCCCCCTCATCCCTCACCTCAACCCATGCCAAGAACTCCATGGAGTTCAGTGGCACCCTCTGCCTCACCACCTCCATGCCAAGCACTCACTGGAGTCCAGTGGCACCCTCTGCCCTTATCCCATCCCATGCCAAGCACTCCCTGGTGTCCAGTGGGATCCTCTGCCATCGCTCATTCCATGCCAGGCATGTACTGGCCTTCAGTGGCACTCTTACCACATCCCATGACATGTACTAACAGGTGCCTTCACCTCACCCAGTCCCATGCCAAGCTCTCTTATGCATTCCTTTGTAATAAGCCACAGAGCCCAGTTACAGTAGATCCCACAAGTGAGTGCTGCAACTTCTTCAAACAACCTATGTGTTAATGTGTAGTCATGCATGTGCAGTGAGCACAACTGCAGCAAACAATGCTATGAATTATTTTAAACTATGCTGGATTAGAGTCCTAACCAAAATGTCTTAACAACAGAGATGCAGAGGTCACTAACTACACTGCCCTGCAGCCCCACCCCACACACAAAACATACACTTCCTCACATTCCACCCTTCCCCATTCCAGAAGGCTCTCACTGGTCACAAAGTGAGGTGAAGCTTTGATGCCTCATTTTGGAACAGTCTGCTCTGCATTTTCCTGAGGTTTGGTCTCTGAGTTTGTACTAAGTTGCATTGCCTTCCCTTTTCCATGCCGTTCTCAGATCTTGTAATGCCCTTAGTCCCCTCCCTTAGTATGAAAATCACACACACACCCACACACACTGCCCTAAGTGACTTTTCTGCAGTAATCCTGGAACATGTCTCACCCCCCCATGCCTTTTCAATTGTAAAAGTTTAGCACCCCCACCTCAGTGTGATCACAGTGGCAACTGTTCTTCACTGATGCCCAGTCCTTAAGAGAAAACTTTGTATGCCCCCACCCCACATCAGCATTGACAGAAACATGACAGGCTGAATTTTCAATGCAAAAATACATCTTTAATCTGCTGAAGGGTTCTCTCTAAATCCTTGTAACCCCCAGATCCTGTAGGTCGAACCTATTTCAGAGTGGTTCTTTTGTAAGACTAACATTGTATTAATGCTGCAGTGCTGAAATCTAGACTCCCCCTTGCAGTGATTTTGAGCTATTATAATAACAGACATGTTCTCATCATTCATTTTTGAGAACATACACTTTGGTAGGAAATTAAAAGCAGCAACTGAGTTGCACCGGCGTAAGTGCAGACTTGCACTAAGGAGTGATATTCAGTGGGAGCCAGTGCACAGCGCAAAACCCATTGCATTAATGAACAACTAATGAATGCAGGCGCAAGTGCATGGGGTGTGCCCATGAATATCCAGCACAGTGCGATATTCAACCATGGAACCATGGAGCAAGTGCGGAGCCAATCAGAGATACACCGAGCAGACTTGTTCCTATAAATACAGGGTGCAAGCATACAGAAAGCACTTGCACCAGGCAAGAGGGAGTGAGGGAGAGAGAGCGAGAGAGAGAGAGAGAGAAAGAAAGACAGACAGAAAGACAGACAGAGAAAGAGTGACAGACAGCCAGACAGACCAAGGCAGACACAGAGGGAGAGGGACAGAGTTGGCAATGGAGAGGGAGACAGAGGCAGAGAGAGTGTGACAGACAGGCAGACACACTGCCAGGCAGTGCACCAGGGTGGCACACAGCCCACAGCAGCCAACCTCCCAGGGGGATATAGGACAGCAAGGGCCATGGATAGTGTGCCCTTCATGATGGAGGCCATAATGAGGGGTGTGAGGTGGCAGCAGGAACAGCAATGTGGCCATGGAAGGGCCCATTGGTGGTATGCCTGACACAGGTGGTACCACGCCCACATCACCTTCAAGCAGGACAGTGACATGGAGATCGTGGGCCAGTACCACCTAAACAGGGCCATTCTGAGGCAGCTCTGTGAGCTGTGCAGTGAGGAGATGCAGGTACCCACCAGACGGAGCCATGCCATGTCCGTGGAGATGAAGGTGACAGTCGTCATGTGCCTGCTCATCAAGGGCACCTTCTAGATACCAACAGGGGACACCACAGGCATAACCCAGTCAGCCATGTCCTGCCTCCTCACACAGTTCCTCAATGCTTTGCTGCCATGTGCATCGGAATACATCCATTTCCCCAGCACACAGGCAGAGCTTATAGCAACCATGCAGGACTTCCACAGGTCAATACGTATGCCTGGTATGATTGGGGCCATTGACTGCACCCACATGGGCATCCACATGCCACCTGGCCTCGAGGGTGTGGCATACATCAATAGGAAGGGGAGCCCGAGTGTCAACTGCCAGGTGGTGTGCGATGCCACGGGGCGCATAACCAATGTCTGCACCACACACCCTGGGAGTACACATGATGCATTCATCTGGCACAGCTCTGCGCTGTGCCACAGGTTTGAACGTGGGGGATATCCCCACGTGCCACCTAGTGGGTGAGTATGGCACGGGCCAGGGGTGATGGGCAGAGCATACCATGGGATGGGGAGGGCAGGGTGTGCATGTTGGCAAGGGTGGCAGGGACAGGCAAGGGGTGCAGCCTAGCATAGCAGAGGGCTAACCATGTCATTATCCACACAGGGGACAGTGCCTATCCACTGCGGCCCTGTCTGCTCACCCCCTACTGGTACCTGTCATCCCCCAGCAGAGGAATGCTACAATGAGGCACACACCAGCATGTGCAACATCATCGAGACAGAGAGTCTTTGGCATGCAGAAAACACAGTTCCATTGCCTAGACATGTCAGGCGGTGCCCTACAGTACAGCCCCTCAAAAGCCTGTGGCCTATTCCTGGCATGCTGCATACTGCACAACATGACCATTGACCATGGGATTGCTGTTGAGGCTGATGAGGGTGACGGTAGTGGGGACGTTGAAGGCAATGGGCTGGAGGGAGGTGGACAACAGACAAGATGGCACAGGGACACCAAAGCATAGGATTACTTTGGTGCACACAGGTAGGTGGTACGAAACACTAGGCCACACAAACAGGTACAGCACACATGCAGGGGCATGCATGGCAATGGGCATGCACACACTGAGGCAGGAAGCAGGGGCAGGGGTGACAGGGGCACACACCCACACACAACCACACACAGCACCCCGCACAGCCCACCCACACACACACACACACACACACATATGCACACACACACACACACACAGGCTTGGGTATGTTGTGTGGATCAGATGCATCACACCGGTACACAGGTGTAACTGGTGCAGGACTGCTGTCATCACACCCACGCCACACATCCCAGCGGCCGGACAAGCTCGCACACAGGCAGCATGTGGCGTGACACACAGGCACCACACCTGCGGCAGGCACACACACACACACACCACCAATGCACGCACTGGGCAGCAGCTGCAGACTGGAGGCAGGGTGGGCCGCACATCAGGTCCACTGTGCGGAACCTTGGCCACCACAACCACGAGGGCGGCCAAGCCTGGGCTGATCAGCAGCCACAGGCTGTGCATCAGCCATGAGGGGTGCAACAGCCCCCCAGGGGTGGAACTGAGGGACCATGACCATGTCCGTGCAGGTATGTCAAGGCACCCAAACAGCCCAGCCCTGGGCGTGCCTGGGATGCCGACATTTAGGCCCAGCATTGACTGCACAGGGGTCACCTGACACCGGGTACGTGGGGTGGATAACTCACTGCAGAGGGTCATCTGTGCCCGGCCACGCCCTGTGGCAGCCAGCAGTGCAAAGCCATCTGAGATCACGGTGGCAGTGCAATCCAGGAAGGCGGCCATGGCCTCCTGCATGTGCTGCATCCCCACCAGGATCTGTGCAGTGCCCCTCTCCTGCTGCTCAGTTAACTAGCGCACCACCGCGCGCTGTACGCACACCCCACTGGTGAGCAGCATCTGTTGCTGAATAGACTCCCACAGCAAACAGGTGTGCTCAGCCAGTGGCTTGGTATCCTGGGGCTCCCAGGCCAGACGCCAATCTCCATGTGGTGACTGGCCATGCTGCACAGCCCCCCCTCTGGTGGATGCTGCACAGTGGGGCCTGCAGGGAGCTTGGGTATAGCAAGCGCGCCAATGGCAGACCCTGTGTCTGGCTGCCTGGTGGCACCCGCAGCCCACTGCTGTTGCCCATCTGACCACTGCATGCCACCCAGAGCCTGCGTGGAAAAACCACCTCCACCTCCACCACAGGACACAGCCTAGGCAGTGCACACCGCTGCACCCACAGTGATGGTGGGCAGCTTTTCCGCCACCAGCAGGGTGCTGGGTGTGCTGCCTGTGTCAGTGGCCAGCAGAGGCATCTCCCCCACAATGGCGACCATGCTGTCCAGGATGAGCGTTATGTCGTCATCGTTGTTGGACCCTGGCCCTATCAGTGTCTCTGTGCACAGGATCTGAAAGCTGGCATCCTGCAGGAACACATCCAGAGCTGGGTCCAACCCCAGGTCCAGGACATCTGCCTGCACAGTGGTGGTGAGCTGCAGCCTGTCAGGCCTCCAGATGCCCATGGAGGTGAAAGGTTGGTCCTCCAGGGCCAGTCCAGCAGCCACGGCTGCTGCCGCTGCCAGCGTCCCATCATCTGCACAGAAGCATGCTGGTGCTGCAAGAGAAAGAGAGGTGTGTTAGTGATGCATTGCCCACATTTGCCCGCCCTCCACTGCCACTGCCGATGCCCTGTAGCATAGCATGCATGTGGGTGGGCACACATGCACATGACAGGCATGCCAGCTGCATGCACACCAGCACAGCCATGTCTGCACCCTCCACACCCACAGCTGTGTGTGGCTGACATCCTTACCATGCAGTGATGGGCTGCCACCTGTCTCGGAATCCACCACCAGGCACACCCTCCACCGTGTGCAGTGCATGGTGGCTGCCACCAACTCCTCCTGCGTCATGAGCGGTGGCGCAGCTGAAGGCCCCACTCCAGTGACATTCTGGGAGACATGGATGGCCGCCACCCTCTCCTTGATGCACCTCTTGTCCATGCCCACCTTCTTCCTGCACTCCTGCACTGAGTGCTGGTGGCTGCCCTGCTGGTTCACACATGCCGCCACCTTCACCCAGGCCCCATCCCTGGCCCGTGGTGTGCCTGTGGCACCACTCAACAGGGGCTCCCTGTCAAGGTAGGCCTTGAATAGGCCTCTATCTCCACCTTAGTGAAATTGGGCCTGCGCGTGTAAGCAGGCCCACGCTCCTCCCCCTCCTCACGTTCCGACATGTTGCATCCTGTGGACATGGACAGCACAGTGTGTCAGTGGCAGCAGCACCCTGTTCTGTCCCCCCTGCTGTGCTGGCTGCTCCCAGTGTGCTACAGCAGCATGTGCAACTTACCTCGAAAGGATGCAATACCGGTCAATGGCATGTGCTGATCCATGGCGCAATGGTAATGACATGCTAATTTCCCCATTACTCCACACATTGACTGATGAACTCATTTGCATGTGGCAGCGGAATATCGCAATTTTGCTCTGTGTGCAATGAGATTGCTCTGGAGCAAGTCACGGCGCAATGCGCACAGATGTGTGGTGCACGGAACCACAGTGCGCATGCACCGGATGGCTTAATGTCACCAAGCGTGCACTGTGCACCAACTGTGTGATGGGGACCATGGCCCATGGTGCACCAAGCCTGCTATTGAGCACGTGCACATTGTGCAGCGGCTGAATCCTGACCCCTGCTGTGACCTATACCCCTGGGTGACCCCTGCACCTGTGACAGCACCTAGCCATTCCCATGGCACGCATCTCTGAGACTGCATGATGGGTGGACACAGCACATGTCCCCTCGGCCCGTGCATCTGGTACACGCTGTGGCCACATGCGTTTGCCACCACCATTTTGTTCACTGGCTATGAACTGCAGCATGGAGCAGCAGAGAACACCATGGGTGGCAAACTGGACACTGGTGGACCTGGTCAACCTGGTCACCTGTGTCCAGCCCCATGCACCCCAACTGTTCGGCCAGGTGCCCCTGAAGCAGCCTCGGGTAGCGATGTGGCAGGGCACTGCTGCCTGCAGCAGTGCACAGGGTGGCCAGGAGGGGGACCAGTGTCACCACCGCTATGAGGACCTGGTGAGGAGGTACCCAGAGTGCCTCAGGAGGCTGGAGGTGCATGTCCAGTGTGGGGCTGTGCCACAGCCAGGTGAGTAGGCCCATATTGTATGTGTGCCCTGGTGCTGGTATTCTAGTGTTGGCTAGGCTGCCTGAAATGCCCTGCAACGTTGTGCACTGCCATCATGTGCATCACAGGGTGGTATTGCCCACCACCACTTGCATTACGATGCCACTGTGTGGGATGTGTTGGGCAGGGGCTCACGCTGTGCATGGGGGGTAGTGAGCAGCTGCTGTGGTTAGTTACTAATGTGTATCTGTCTATGTTCCATTCCCAGGGCCTGAAAATAGGAGAGGAGCAGCAGCAGTGGTGGCAGGATGGCAGGACGCAACAGGCCAGGGTGGTGGCGCAGGAGTGGTTCCAGCACCGGTGGGGCCACAGAAAGCAGGTAGGCACTGACATGGTCCTTCGCACTGAAATGGGGGTGGTGGGGGCATGGGTACGGGCATGGCTACCTGTGCCATGTGCCATGGCAGCTCTGTGTGTTGAACTGTGCATGGTGCCTGCCACTGTGGTGCATCCATTGGACACATGTGCCAGCTGTTGGTGGGGTGGGTGTGTGCCCATCTGCCACTGACGTTGCTGTGGTGCTGCCGGAGCACTGTGTCATGTGACTGCCATTGCACAGTCGGGTGGCCACTGTGCGGCGGGGACTACCGCTGTGCACTGTTGTGGTGTGCCATGTTGCTGGCAGGTGTTGGCCCACCCCCCTGTGGGTGGCCTTTATGGGCCCTCTGGGGGGGTGATTCCACAGCCATTGCATGCTGTGGATGGGCATTGTTCCTTAGGACATTGCACTGATCGCCTCTCCTGTCCCTTGTCCTAGGTGTCCGGTGGTGGCACAGGAGGCCCCTTTACTGCCAGCTGCTCCGCCAGATTATTCTGATAGCCTCGACCACCATGGAGGCAGTGCTGCAGGTCTACAGGATGCTCATGGCTGACAGAAGGCAGCAAAGACTGCAAGGGGTGGCAGGACCCTGAATTCCCCTGTTTCCCCAGCTGTACCTCCCCCTCCAGTCCCCCTTCCCACTGTACAGTCCCTGTTCCCTATCCCCCTCCCTCACTTTCTTACCCTACCCCACACCCTTCTATTGTACATAGTTGTGTTTTCAATATATATATATATATATATATATATATATATATATATATCTTTTGACATACCTGCCTGTGTCTGCTTTGCAGGTGGTGTGAGGAGCCATGCTACAGTAGCCCAGTGCTTGTCCGTGTGGTGTGCATGTGTTGGGGTGCATGTTATGCTTCTGTGGATCACTGCTGTGTGCTGCGGTGTGTCCCACTGTGGTGGTGTCCCTCCCCTCGGTCGGTGGCTGTGTCTTGGGGTGCCCATGGGGTGGCTGTCAGGGGTGTGTGGTGGGTGTATGTGCCTGGCTGCATGGTCCTGGGTGTGGCCTGCTCTGGTCTGGGTGTGTAGGGGGAAATGGCCTGCAGCCTGCAGGGGGGGCCCCCTTGGTGGCCTTCATTCACCATTGGCACCTCCTGTTGCTTACTATCTGTGCCACTGTTGTGTTCTGGGGTGGGGGTTTGGGGCCTGTGTGCACCCTACTGTGCCCAGCCAGTGGTGGCCTCCTGTGGCCTGTCACTGTGCTTTCCTGGCTCTGACCCTGGGTCACTTCTCTGTGCCATGACATCCTCTGTTGCTCTGCTGCTCTGCTCCCATGATTGAACTGGGGCATCTCTTTCTGCACCATGATGCAACTGTGTTTGTGCCATGGCACACCTCTGGTTGTGCCATGGTGCAGCTGGCCCATATTCAGCTGGGTTGTGCTGGCGCAGTGCAGCCAGCATAACCTCTGAATATGGCTCCTGTTGTGCCACAGCACATCGTATTTTCGCTACACCAGACTTGCGCCAGCCTTTGGTGCATTTCTGAATATCTGGGCCCTTGCCTTTTACATTTTTTTATTATATTTAGAAATGTAAGGGTATGTGAAGACTGCTTAATACCCCAGTACACTGCTTTTTGTGTTCATTTTGAAATACTTATTTGTTCCTTTTTTTTCTCCCTGTTAATGCTGCCTGTTTCTATAGGAAGCCAGAGTGAAGCTTTCCATGCAGGGCATCCATTCCACTGATGTCAGTGACTTACAGAACTGATAACTGAGTGAACAAACTCTGGCCAGAGCGGGCATAGCTGAAGTCAAGGTCATAATGGAACATGGCACTGTCTGCTGTTTCCAAGATGATCGCTGGCGTTCAGTGCACATGCGCAATGACTCACGCATATGCACTGGGCTCCAGTGGCCACTTTGGACACGGCAGACTGTGCCCTGTTCTGTTCCACCACCACCGGCTAAGAAAGTAGCACAGTGGATACACTGGGATTTCTGTCCATCTCCAAGTTTTAAAAGTCCAGTCGGCATCCGGTAAGTGCCCTTTTTCTACCATCCTTGCAACACATCTGCAGGACTATGCCCACTGTAGCCGTAAAAATGAATAATAGGTGAGGAAAGTGCAGCACTACCAAGGCCCCCTCAAAAAGGACAAAAAAGAACTATTCAAAAAACACATGAAATGATACAGTGTTTAATCTGACTTCACTCGTGCCCAAATTTCCAATTATATTAAAGAAAACTTAACAATGTTCATGTCCCTTTCAGTAGTGAAATAACTAAATGTTTTCTGTTTTCTCATTAATAACATGTCTGACTAAGCGCTGCTGTCGCTAAACCTCATTAACCATTGGGGCAGTCCCCATAGCAGGCACATGGCAAAAAATAAGAGCTGAACTCATACTTTCACAATGAATTTCAAACCCTACCAGTGAAGATAAGGGCCCTATTAATATTAGTTTAGCACCCTATACACAGTCCATCAACTGTTTACATGGGCTAGTACACTCAAAGCTGCTGCCAGGATATTCCTCCAGTTGCCCCCACAATCTTGATGTCATGTGTGTCAAGAGAGGACAGAATAGTAAACTAGCCAGTGCACAAAATACAGGCAAGTAGTTTCAGACTTCCACAGGCTGGAAGGATGCTCAAGGGCAGATGGGTGTTTAGACTCCATTTAAAACAAAAATGGTACTTAACCAAATAACTTGGTGATATCCTTGCTGGTGGGGTTAAAGTGGTACTTGGTGCCAGCCAGAGGCAGTAGGTACCAACCTGGCTGTGATGGACATCTTCACAATCTGTTCCAACCAGCCAGCTGTCCCTCCTGCCTTTGTCAGCTTGGCTGCTGACATCAGTGGCTGCAACAAGATGGTGACTTGAATGTTGTCGGCTTGACAGATGAGATGGGGGAAGAGAAGAAGAGAGTGCAACAGCAGATATTCCTTGCTTGCTTGACCCCATCTCAATCAGCACATAGGAGCTGGCCTTCAAACCATACAATGAAAGCCCCAGATCAGTAAAGTCCATCTCTCCAGGAAGTGAGGAGCAGCAACTCTGTCATGATTCTCCAAACTGTAGATCATGGATAAGCAGAGGGGGACTTACAGTATCCCAAGCCAAGTTGCAATATGTGATGGACTATTAAAACATTGTTAAAACTGACTGTAGGCTTATTGCAGAATTCTGTGTATACTGTTACTGTGGGTTCCCCACTGCAGTCTCTTCAGGCCCCGGGGGCCAGTCCTGTTGGTGAAGTTAATCTTAAGCCATATCCAGTGTGCTGGCTTATTGTTGCCTGTTATACTGCTGCCTACTACTAGGACACAAAGTACAGGTCTGCATCTGAATTAAGAGACTGACTCAGAAACTGCCTAGTGGATGGGCATTGCCTCGGTGAGGGAGAGGTGCAGTGGAGCAAAATAAGGGAGGGTATAATTAAGGCAACCAGCCTCTGTGAGAAAGACATGAGTAAAAGCAAAAGGAAAAAGTGACTGTTATGGTACTCTAGAGAAGTGGCCATGGTGGTGAAGGAAAAAAGGTGCCATTCAGAAGATATAAGGAAACACAGAGGGAGGAAGACAGGGAGGTGTAACATGTAAAACAGAGGGAATCAGGTAAGGCAGTGAGGAGAGCAAAGTGTAGCCAAAGGAAAGGATTGCCAAAGGGAAAGCAAAAGGTGATAAAACTTTCTTCAGCTGCATAACTAAGAAGAGGAAAGCAAGTGGAGGGATCGAGAAGAAATGGAGAATGTCAAAGGGAGGTTGAATTGAAGAAAATTAAGAAAAAACAGACATCCTAAACAGGTACTTCTGCTCCGTTGTTACAGTGGAGGGAGGAAGGGAGATGAACCACCAGGAAGCAGCAGGAACAAGAGGGGCTGGCAGACTCAAGTCCATTTTCAGAGGAAAAAGTCCTAAAGGGATATGGATCTCTGAAAGTGGACAAGGCTATGGGACCAAATGGGATATTTCGGAGGGTACTAAAAGAATTCAGGAAGGTGCTAGCTGGCCCGCTGATTGCCGTAACAGCTCCATGGAATTGGGCATGGTTCTGAAGGACTTGTGCAGAGCAGACATGGTTCCTCTACATCAGAGCGGCAGCAGGGAAGAGGCTAGCAACTACAATCTGGTGAGTCTCACTGCAGTGGTGGGCACATTAATGGAAACACTGTTAAAGGAAAGACTGGGGGAGTATCTTGAATCAAATGGGCTGCAAGACCAAAGGCAGTATGGATTTATGGGGGGTCATGCCAGATGAACCTGATGAATTTCTTTGACTGAGTGACCTGGGAAGTAGATTGGGGGGGTGCAGTAGGCAGTGCCTTTCTGGACTTTAGTAAGGCCATCAACACTGTGACACACAGGTAAAATTGAGCAGTATGGGGTGGGATCCAAAGTGATAAATTGAGTTAGAAATTGGTTAACGGATAGGAGACGGAGGGTGATGGTTAACAGCACTCACTCTAAGGATGGAAGAATGACCAGTGGGGTGCTGCAGAGCTCAATACTGGGACCAGTCCTCCTTAGTATCTTTATAAATGACATTGTAGATGAACTGGAAGGGAAGATCTGCCTTTTTGCAGATGATACCAAAATCTGTAATGGGGGATACTAAAGATGGGGTGGAAAGAATGCACAGGGAGCATGGGAACCTTGAGGAGTGGTCAAAAACATGGCAGTTAGGGTTCAATGCCAAAACATGCAAAGTTATGCACCTAGGGCATAGGAACTCAGGAGCTGAGTACAGGATGGGAGGAGATACTGGTAATTGGGTAAGGTCAGCTGGGCACAAGTAGCTCTTTTCAGGCATGACCTGGGAGCATTGGGGAGGTTAAGTGACTTGCTGACCGTCACACAGTATGCAAGTAGATGTTGCAGAAATCATATCCAGGTCTGCTGGATGTACCAAGCTCATTTACAGCTTGTTACTCTAACTTCTAGACTATGCTACCAGCCTCTAGGTTATACTGCTATATCTGGTGACCACAAAATGGCAGTACAGTGTGGCCAAGCAGTAGGTAGGGCCAGTGCAATGCTGGGGGGCATTGGGAGAGGTATCTCAAGCAGGAGAATGGAGGTGGTGTTGCCACTGCATCACTCACTGGTAAGGCCTCACCTGTGGTACTGTGTCCATTCAGTTCTGGAGGACACACTTCATAAAGTACAGTGTGGAGGCAGTCCAGCTGAGGGCAACTAAAACCATGCAGGGTTTGCACCAAAAGCCGATGAGGAGAGAGTGAGGGATCTCAACATGTACACCCCTGAAGAGAGGAGAGTGAGAGGAGACATGATAGTGACCTACAAGTACCTCACAAGGGTGAACAGGGTGTAGGAGTTGTGTCTCTTTCAAAGGAGGAAGAGCACCAGGACCAGAGAGCATGTGATGAAGCTGGAGGGAGTTGAAGAGGGATGCGAGGCAGTACTAATTTACTGAAAGAGTGGTAGACACCTGGAATTGACTGTCAGTGGAAGTGGGGGAGGTGAAAACAGTAGTGGGCTTTGAGTTTGCATAGGATAGACATAAGGGAATATAAGTGAATTGGCAAAGAGGACGGAGGATGGCTAGAGACCAGTTAGAGTCTGTGGTGGCAGACTAGGTAGGGACCATCTGAGCAGACTGGATGGGCCAAGCGGTCCTTTTCTGCCAACAGATTCTGTTTCTATGATGCTATGAACCAGTGGTACCAGACCTGTCAAACTGTGTTGAATTTTCTATTCTTTCTTGTGGCAGCTAGGTAATACTCTATGGATGCAATTTGATACCCACACTGGAAAACTAGAGTTGGCTTGTGCCACCAACAGATGGTCCAGCAATGTAACTGCAGATGCTTCAGATAGGCATATCAACAGTGTGACAAATTCAGCCTCCTCCATAACTCCATTTGACAGCTATTATGAAAATAATCTCTCCAAGGCCAGTTCGTCACACACTGATTTAGACTCACAGGTGAGCAGAACATTAAATACAGCAAGAAGCACTTGACAATGGTGCTCAGTCCTCAGCATCCACCATGCTACCTTGTATTCACTGTGCCCTGTGACTGAGTGTCTCCTGTAATGTGGCTGGTGCCACAGTGATTTCTACTGTATTTGTCTGCACAAAACTACTGTAGCACAATGCTTGTCTTTTTGGGTAGGACAGATGCTTTGCTCTCCTTTTCAATTCAGGGCACCATCAGGATCTGCCTCTTGACCTGTGGCAGAGACCTCTGAATTACATGGCGACTACCACTATTGCAGGAAGTGATAAATTGTGTGGAGTCATTTTATAGAGGGGAGAAAGAGTTGGCTGGAAGTGACAGAGAGACATTGCAAGTATTGCTGGGCATTGAAATTAGTGGGCAGTCTCGTGCAAGCTAAATCAAAATCACAACAAGGTTCTATATGCAGTTGGTAGTACTGGGTATACAGGGCCCAAACTGGACTGGGCTACTGGGTTTACAGAGTTCAAACTGTGGTTTACTGAGTGTATAGTGCCCAAATCAAACAGTACTGAGGGTACCGAGTCCACGTGGGACTGTAATGAGTGAACAGAAGCCAAATTAGGCATTGGGACACAGACTCCAAAATTATGGGTAAATAGAGTCCAAACTGGGCTATACTGGGGATACAGAGTTTAAGGATGGCTGTACTATGAGCAATACACTGGTTTTCGTTTTTTTACCAGAAAATCTGGTAAAATTCCAGATGAACTGCCTGCAGACAAGGGAGCCATTTCAGCTTTCAAGGGGGGCAACTACTGATCACAGGGGCTGGGGTGTGGATCCAGTGGCTGAAAAACAAAAAAAAACAACAATGGCCTGCAATGCGGGGCAACTGCCCCCTGCCCCTAAATTGCATCCCTGCCTGCAGACCAGTTAAAACAAAGAATTTTACAGAATTTGGCAATTTAGACCAAATAAGGAAATCTACAGAACTTGTATTTTACTTACATTCGCTTCCTGTACTATTTTCAGTTTACTTCATGTAATGCTCTGTATATTAAGCCTTCTTTTATTCAGATTATTTATACACATCCTAAAAGAATGACAGTAGAATCCCGGTAAAATCTAGAAATTAAACTAATAATCACCAGTGTAGTTTCTGGAATTTCTAGTCTTGAAAATAGTAGTCCTGAAGATGGAATTTCATTATTTTGATCATCGTACATCAGCAGCCTCGACTATGAATAGAGAAAGAAAACAGCAATGCCTCTCCACACACTATGCTTGTGCCTGGTGAAAAAGCAACCAAAACCATACAAACTTGCACCAGGCAACAAGATGCATGAAAAGAGCACAACTTTTATTGTAGATACATTAAAAAACTACAAATATACATAATAATGTAGAAATTACCTTATGCAGTGGTGGTCAGAAAACCTCTGCTGAGAACCCGACAGGTTTCACCGAAAGTCTTTCTCAAAGGGTCCCAGATGCAAGGGGGAAAGCCAAATTTAAAGTGCCTTAACAAAGCAAAAAAAAAATGAAAGAGCACCTGGAGTTGATGTGGTGTTCACTTAAATTACATCAACCATATCCAAAAAATAGTGAGAGCACCCACAAAAGGACTCAAGTCAATTGGTATCAAAAATCATACCATTTTATTAATAAAATGCAGTCATAAATCTATCACTGGAGTTGCAGATGGAAAAACCTTCGGAAGCTACAAATGCCGGGATAACTAAACGTTTTTGCCCAGTGTTACCAGGCTTCTTCAGAGTAATATCCATCAGTTAGAGTAGGCTATTTAAAGATAAAGTGCACGTGCAAATACAAACACCAATCACCTCTAATTAGGTTAAATAAAAACAAGTTGTGGTGTTTACACTCATACAATGACAGGCTAACACTCGGTTCCAGTCATTAATATATCACTTCACATTCCTCTATTCTATCACAGAATGTAATACCCTTTTTCACAAACACTATGATAATGGCCACAAGGTACTTCAATTATTTTATTATATCCTAATTTCAAGTACCAAATAAATCCATCACAGTGTGTTGTGGCTTAGTCATTGTGCCTTACTAGTCCATTAAAAAAAATCAGCACGTAATAGGAGGCTTTGCAAACAAGCATCTCAATCTATATGGGGTTCATTTCATAATTTTGATAAAAATGCAGAGAGATTGATGTTCTCATTCATGCACTTATCTGACCTTGCCCACAATGTGTGAATCCACCAGCTCTCACGCCTACCTATGAATTTCTGAAGGCCTCCACTGAGAGGGCTTAAAGCCACCTGTTCAATCATCTTAGCAAAGTACATTCATTTTTAAAGGTGCAGTCCTCTTATTAAAACAAAACATACTGAAGAGAGTAGGTTGCAACTTCACATGCTTAATTACAAATATTTTATACTAAACACTATAACATAGGGTCATAGGAGTCACTAGTATAATTAATGTATAACTAGTAATAAGCCATTCTCATAGAAACATAGAAGAAACTAGGGCTGTGCATGGGCCGAATAGTATTTTCCGAATAACACGAATAGCAGGCTTCCCGAAAATTTGGATGCATTTTCCGAAAAGTTCACTGTTCGGCCACTATTCGAGAACTATTATTTGGTGAGATTTCCAAGTCTCGCAGAGCTTTGTTGGTCAATCAAAAACTGTTTCTTGAGCTCAAAGGCAAGCACACCATGTAACTTCCTCACTCTGAGCTGGTAGAAGACAGGAGGCAGTGGTTTCTGAGAGCTGCTCTGCAGTACTTTTGAGACCTTAAACTTGCTAAAAAAGAAATTGATTTTTGCTTCACATGCTTTTTTGGGTCAGTATAGATTTTTTGATCAGTGTCAGAAAAGCTATGTTTGGCTTTCTGACAGGTATTCTGTCCTTATTGCTGTACTCAGTTACAAGGACTAGGAGGGCTGTCTGCTAACACCCGTTCTCTGCTGCTGTCTGACATAGCTCCAGTGTGATTTTTTTGTGTGAAGCACGTTTTATTTTTGTGGGGTTTTTTTTGCTGTTGTATGCTTCCAAGCATGATTCTCTGCATGACTGATGAGGTTGTCTGCTAACTCCCCCTCCTGCAGGTCACTGCTTATAATTTGCTGTATATGTGCAAAATATTTGATTTTGTCAGGCTTCACCCTGCATATGCATGCTTAATATATTTTTTCATGAGGCAGGGCCACACGTGTGCACAGCTGTGTGCACACAGATTTTGAAATAAACTTCTTCAGTTCTAAGCCAGTCAGGCTTGACTCACTGAATTAGTATGGTTAGTCTCCTCTGGTTCTGGGGATAGATCCCTGTACACATGAGGAGAAGAAGAAGAAGAAGAAGAATCAGCATTTATATAGCGCTTTTCATACACAGTGTATCCCAAAGCGCTTTACAAGCAATGCTAGACTGGTAGTGAAGTGACTGAATGTGTGGTGGCGGCCATATCGCACATCATCACCCACACACAGAATGGATAATTGCATGAACCAGTTTATGGGAAGGGGAATGTTGGCCAGGACACCGGGAATGTTCCCTACTCTTTGCGAAGAGAGCCTTGGGTTCTTTTACTTCCACCTGGACACCCACCAGGATGAGTAGAAGGGACCTCGGTTTAACATCTCATTCGAAGGATGGCACACCCCAGCAGTACAGCACCCCCCAATACTGCACTCAGATGCCAGTGATTTTTAGGTGCAACTCCAATCCCAATGTGGGACGAGAACCCATGACCTTCTGGTCCAGAGGCAGATGCGCTATCAACTGAGCCATGCTGACATGACGGCTGACCCCCCCCCCCCCACTTCTACAGCCCACTGCACACAATTAAGCTGTGCTTGTGAAATATATCCCCCTGCGAGTCTGTGCCGTGTGTGTGTGTGTGTGTGTGCACAGTTGTGCACATGCATTTATTTCGTTTGTTTATTGTTGTTTTGTTAACTAAACCATTGCACTTAGTGGGGAAGGCTTGTCTCACTGAGTTAACTGTATGTCATCTGTCTGTTCCTTGCTCGGTTCCATGTTTGACTAAATAGGTTGCCGTTTTCTTCCCCTTCTTAGTAGCAATGTTTTTCTTTCCTGCTACTTTTTGTGGTGCAGTATAACTGGAACGGTTGGTGTATTACTGTAGTTCCACAAGCACTAAGTAAAGCATCACACACACAGGTACTACGTAGTAATAGTCTGTGCTTTACCCAGTAACCACTAGTGACCTGATCCATCATGTCTTTAGCAACCTTGCAAACATGCTTGGTCCAGCCCCAGCAAAGCATCTGCACCGCTGGCCCCAAGTGGTGAGGGACAGGATGATAGATCCACAAACCTACAGCACATGCAGTCAGTTACTGCTAGTGTTGTCCCTGGGCTGCCAAACCTCCAGACAATCTATGTAGAACAAAGGAAGCATTCAGTGGGGGGGGTGCAGTAACAAAATACAGTTAAGAGCAGTGCAGCATATAGTTGCCAATACATTTGTTTGTGCTAAGACTGGAGGATGCCAATAGAGCCCTGGTGCTTTGACCAGAACCTGATCTTTGTCAGGGTGCATGTCAAGAAAGTACAAACACGCTATGCATATACAACCCTTAAAGAAACACGCTCTATAAATAAGTGAAGTTAAAATGAATGAGACTGAGATGCTCTTGTAACAAAACAATCCACAACTAACATACCCAAGGATGAAACACTGCATCAAGATCATAGAACATAGTTCATACTGTGATGCCAGACAGTACGCAATGCAGTATCCTGCAAAATTGCTGTAAAATGCTGCAGTCTGCTGCAAGGAGCAGTGTAATTTAATGGCAATTAAGCCCTCCAGTCATCCAATATTTTGTGGCATGTCATTTACTGCAAAGTACTGAATTGCATCTTGTCTTGCTCCACAGTGAATTATTGATACATAATACAATTCCAGAGAAGGTGGTGAGATAGACTACATAGACAATGACATACAGGTGTCACTCTTTATTCGATGGGCTCAAATGTTGTTCTCCCCAAGCAAGCCTTTTAGTTCTTGTAGCATTGGCAATAGTACTACTACCACTAATACCATTAGCAGTACTACTACTGCTAGTGTCACCACCTGTCCATCTGTACGTTCACTGTCACATCCTGTTGTGCAGTAGTGGGGGGGGGAATTACAGCATACATGCTTTGTGCAGCAAGCAGCAGACACCATCACCAGTGTCCTCACTGCTACCATTATGGCTGCTACATCCACAGCCAGTGTGCTTCCCACCACCACCAGTGCCATTCTTGCAGCAGCCACCCTTTCAGCTGTCACCACTACTGCAGCCACTGCTACCACTATTCCTATGCCCATGGTTGAAGCACCTTCTACCCCATGTCTGTGACCATGAACACCCTCTAGTGCTGACCCAATTCAATGCTTGATATTGTTTTCAGAGTGCTATGTGTGTGTTGTGGTAGATCGAGTGTGCCACCTGAAGCTTGTGTTGCATTAGTGAGAGCTCAATGTTGGTGGCTGAAGTGTCATTGAGGTGCATATGGTATACCAGGTTCAATGGGTGACTAATGGTGTTGCCGAAGTGCTTTTTTAAAGTTTCCTTAAAAAAACACCTTTCTGGCTGAATACTGACTACTTGGGACCCGAATATTGAATATTCGGCCAAATATTTGGGAAAAGGTAGTCGCACAGCCCTAGAAGAAACATAGAAGCTGTCAACAGAGAAGGACCTCTTGGCCCACATAGTCTGCCCTAAAGTCCCTACCTACTGTGCTACCATAGACCCTAATTAATCTCTGGCCTTACCCACCCCCCAGCCCTGTTACTAAGATCCCCCGGTGTCTATCCCATGCATGTTTGAAACCTGTTACCATTTCAGTACCCACCACCTCTGCTGGGGGGCTGTTCCAGGCATCCACCTCCCTTTCTGTAAAGAAATATTTTCTCACATCCCCTCTAAGGTTCCTCCCTTCCAGGGTTATATCATGCCCCCTTGTCCTTGAGCATCTCTTTCTGTGTAATATGCCACCCTTCTGTACCTTATTAATACCCTTGAGGTATCTGAATGTTCCTATCATGTTTCCCCTTTCTCTCCTTTCCTCCAGTGAGTGCATATGTAATTCTCTGAGTCTTTCCTCATAGGGCTTCTTATGCAGGCCATGCACCATTTTTATTTGCCCTTCTCTGTACTGCCTCCACCCCATCTATGTCTTTTCTGAGATTTATATATTTAGTCACTAAATTTTGTTTGTGGGGCCTCAGAACTGAATACAGTACTCCAGGTGTGGCCTCGCCATTGGTCTATATAGGGGTAACACTACCTGATTTTTCTGCTGGTGATACCCCTCCCTATGCACCCCAGCATCCTACTTGCCTTTCTTACTGCTTTATCATACTGCGTTGCTACCTTCAGGTCATCAGATATGATGACCCCCGATCCCTTTCTTGTTTTATTGTTCTGAACACCCCCCCTCCCCAAATGATACGTTGCCCTTGGGTTTCTGTGCCCCATGTGCATAATTTTAATTTGTTTGGTGTTGAAGCCCAGTTGCCTAAACCTTTGACCAGTCTTCCAGTTTTTTTAGATCTTCCTTCATTTTCTCCACCCGCCCTGGTGTCCACTCTGTTGCAGATTTTTGTGTCATCCGCGAATAGGCATACCTTTCCTTCCAGCCCCTCTGTGATGTCACTAATAAAGACATTGAAGAGGACCAGTCCCAGTACTGACCCCTGTGGCATCCTGCTGGTTACCTTACCTTCCTCTGAGTAAACTTGATTTACCACTACACTCTGAGTTCTGTTACTTAGCCAACTTTGTACCCATTTTACTATCTTTGGACCCACTCCCATGCTACCTAGCTTGTTTACCAGTTCTGTGTGGAACAATGTGGAAGGCCTTACTGAAATCCAGGTAGGCCACATCCACCACTCCTCCCTGATCCACATCCCTGGTAACCCAGTCAAAAAACTCTATCAGGTTTGTTTAGCAAGATCTACCCCCTGTGAACCCATGCCGCCTCAGATCCTGCAATCCACTGGTGTTAAGGTATTCCCCAATCATTTCTTTAAGTAGAGTTTCCATAACCTTGCCCGACTCCAAAATCAGACTTACAGGTCAGTAGTTTCCCACCTCCTCCCTATTCCCACTTTTGTGTAGTGGGACCACACCCACCCTCCTACAGTCCCCCAGAACTCCCCCTGTATCCAGTGATAGACTGAACAGGGCCATCAGAGGTGCAGACAGTTCCTCCTTTTGTTCCCTCAGTATCGTAGGGTGAACCCCATCCAGCCCCATAGCCTTGCCTACTTTTAGGTTTGCTAGTTCCCTAAGAACTCTCTCCTCTGTAAAAGGGCTAATGTCCATCTCTCTTCCCTTAATCCCTTTCTCCACCATCTGTGGCCCATCACCTACCTCTTCCTTTGTGAATACTGAACAAAAGTACTTATTCAGTATATTCATCACATGGTTGGCAACCAAATTTTTCTGTATACTAGCCTTGTTAACTGTAAGATGCAGAGAAAGAAAGAAAGAAAGAAAGAAAGAAAGAAAGAAAGAAAGAAAGAAAGAAAGAAAGAAAGAAAGAAAGAAAAAGTAAGTGTAAGTCAGTACAGGCAGCAATATTTAGGTAGAAAAAATATATATATCTTTCATCTTTTTATCTTTTCTTCATTAAGGGCATTGCATCAGTTTTATCATTTAACCCTGGTGGATTTTGTCCAACCAGCTGAAGAATCCATATAACTTTCCTTCGTAAAATGAGGTTCTCTTAGCCCCCCCCCCACTTTCCCAGTTTAACTTTCTCTACAGTGCAGAATTTTAAATTATGATTCTCTGTGTTAGACTGAGAATTTACATGTAATGCTAGTGCATTACTATCTTCCTTCTTTTATATTGTCCTCATGTGCTCCCCTACCCAAACCTTAAAGGCCCATAATGTGTTTCCCATATAAAAAGATCCACAACTGCAATAAGCCAAATATACTATGTAGTAGTAGTAGTAAAAATATTTATTTTTAGACAGGATATACAAAACTTTAGGTCCGAGAACTTATTTTCAAAGTTGTCCTGTACATACATTCATTCAAGTTACGGAGTAAAATATCATTCATAAATACATTATAAAATGTACTATAGTCTTTCATAATTCAGTACATACAATAAACCCACAAATGTAACAATTAGTTTACCTAATATTAATCTAGTTACAAATGTGGTACTTCATTCCCTGTTTAAATATCAAACAATTTACATCAACCCCCTTATAATAACAACACTTCAAACAAGTACATTCAGAGTAAAATATTTCATCCAGCCCAGATCTGAATTGTGATAATTTTGTCAAATTTCTTATTTGAGAGGGAATTTCATTCCAGACTTTTGCTGCCTGAGCCTGCAATGTCATACTACCATATTTTGTATTAACTATTGGAAAAGTAAGGCCCCTGTGTTTTACATCCCTTAAAGCATAATTATGACACTCATACCCAAATTCAGTATCCATATTACCCTTTATCAACCCTTTATTTATCTTATAGATAAATATTGAATATTGTTGCTTATACCATACCTGTAAACTATCCCATTTTTGGTCCTTAAACATGGTGCAATGATGGGTTAAAAAGCTACACTTGACAGCAAATCTAGCCAGTCAGTTATATGTCCTGACAAGTTTATCCAAGTGATTTTGACCCACAAAGTTGTACACTAAATTACCATATTCCCATACAGGCAGTATAAACTGCATAGTGATTACTCTCCGGGTTTGTTGACTTAATATTCCGGAAGACCTAGGCAGTGCTCCAATTCTATTAATTTTCTTTGTTGTATTATTTATGTGGTCAGAAAATGTTAAAGTACTATCTATTATTACTCCTGAGTATTTATATTGTTTTGTGATTGTTCATTTTTTCCTGTCACACATTAATAATTCCCTATCACCCATTAATGTTTTTGTTACCTTATTTGATTTCTTGTCAAAGTACATAACCTGTGTTTTCTTTTGACTTAATACAAGTTAAGAACTAGATAACCAATCTTGTAGAATACCAAAATCCAATTGCAACTTTGCCATCATTTCACCATGTGTTTTAACTGATGCTAATAAAACGGTGTCATCCGCATACAATCTTATATGTGTATTATTTATTCTTGTGGGTAGGTCATTTTCGTATATCAAAAACAGTAGTGGCCCCAGGATTGATCCCTGGGGCACACCTCTTCATAGTCTACCTTCATCAGATAGTTGACTATCAATTTCTACTTGATGTTTCCTTTCACCCAAGTAGGATTTGAACCATTGAATGGACCTAGAGGCGATCCCGGTCCATCCTCTCATGCAGTAAATGGTGATCAACCAGATCAAAGGCTTTGGACAGGTTGACAAACACTGCACCCGTGTAATTGGTGTCACAGTTAATGCAGTGTCTAATTTCAAATGTTTTTTGAGCATTTGTGCTAGTGAAATGGGTAACCTAGTCCATTACTGGGTAATATTTACACAGGCCACATTTGAATGTCCCAAAGGTAAATTTGGTTTATCATGTAGTGGGTCTCACTTCACTTAGTTGTAAGCTCTGTGGAAAGCTATCTGCCAAATTATTTGCTCTTTTGTATGTCATACAGGGTGGGTTAGGGCAATAGTTATGAAGTATTGAGTCCGATCTAATGATGATATTATAGTGTTTAGTATGAAATATTTGTAATTAAAGGAATTTTCCTGTCTATAACCCTTACTCACATCTTTTGGTAGCTGATGTTGGCAATAGTCTTTCCTGCTGGTTTTAATTATTTTATTTTAAGTCCATGTATTTATGGAAAGGATCATATTTGTTTTCTAACAGGGTGGATAGCTGATTCCTTCCACTTCCTGACAGAGCTGACATGCCCCCGAGCTCTGGCATGTAATGACGTGTGTCCAGGGAGAGTGTGGGGGCTCGACCCATTGAAGTGAATGGGGTTTGTTTTTCCTGCTGTTTTTATGCCTCAGAATGGACAGTGGGGCAGTGGGAGCAGGAAGTGAGTGGTCACAGAGCCACCAAAGACTCACCATCCTAGAAGGATAAGAGTAGCTCTCCATCACCCCCCAGCTGCTGGAGGTCTGACTCTGAGCAAATAAGGAGACTACTGAGAAATATAGGAACTTCTTGTATCAGAACAAGAAGATCAGGAGCTTAAAGGGCACAGAGGCAGTAAGTAAGTAGGGAGAAAAAAATAAATAAATAAACAAACAGAGGAAAGAGTAAGTATTCAAAACAACAGTTAGGAGGACTGAAATAAGACATGATGGGAGTGGTGCAGTGCAGTGGCTGTGAAGCAGCAGTCTTCCGGGAAATGTTCTGGAGGATGCAGTGTTGTCCCATCTGCAGGCACCTCTCTGGGCTGAGGGAGGATGTTGGTCATCTCCAGGATGAGTTGGCCAGGATTTGTGGGACCTCCTCTCCCACCCAGGGACCACCAGGGCCACTGCCGTTGCCTCAGAGGTTGCCAAGAAACAGGAGTGGTTGGACCACAGTGGGCTCAAGGAGGGTGAGGGTGGTGGAATAGAGATGCATCCCTCCAGTTGTACCTCTCCACAGTTCATATGCCATTCTGGCAAAGTGTGGTTCCCCTATGGAGGCACCCACAGTGGAGACCAAGGAGGATGCTGGGAACCTCCACAAAGGAGACCCACAGGTGGGTGGCATGGGACTACACAGGGGAAGGAAACAACTCCTGGTGGGGGACTCTATTGTTAGGAAGGTAGAACTGGGGGAGAAAGGGAAGAGGGAGGTAAGGTGCCTGCCTGGCGCTATGGCATGGAGGGACAGGGAGCGAATCCTCAGGATCACCAGAGCAGCTGCACAGGTCAGTGAGCTGGATGTCATTGTCCACCTAGGGACAAATGACTTGGCTAAGAAAGGGATCAGAGCAGTGCAGGAAGCATTTGTGGAGTTGGGGAGGGGCCTTAGAGAAGTAGCAGGCACGGTAACCTTCTCGGAGGTCCTGCCTGTCTATGGCATGAGTGAGGCTAGGGTGCTCCTCACCATGGGATTCAATCAGTGGCTGAAAAACTGGTGCAGAGCTCGGAGATTTGGTGTCATTGTGGACTGGGGTCCAGCTGGAGGGATGCAGGCCTACACTGGCATGATGGTCTGCATCTGTCCAGGAGGGGAACCAGGATCCTAGGTGATAGTTTTAAATGCTTCATTGCCAAGCATTTAAACTAGCCAAGGGGGAGGCACTGGAGAGGAGCAGGGAAATCCTAGTCCCCCCCCAAAAAAATCAGGGTACTTAGTGAGGTAAACACCAAGATAGAGATGTCGATAAGGAGAAGGGCAGGGGTAAATGGAGAAAATGACAAATGCAATAAGGACAGGGATGGGGCAAAAAGGGGTAAGGCCATCAAGAAATGGAGGGTAATGAGTACCAATGCCAGTAGGCTGTTCAACAAGATCCCTGAACTGGTGGCCTTGATGGAAGAGGAATGCATGGATATCATAGCAGTCACAGAAACATGGTACACAGAGAATCATGACTGGGATGTTAACATACCAGGGTACACAACCTACAGGAGAGACAGGGAGGGGAGAAGAGGGGGCAGAGTAAGGGAAGGGATAAAAGCAACTGAACAAAAGAGAAAACAGGGAGGAAAGGAGGCACTGTGGGTTAGCTTAGAGACTGGAAATGGCACCACAATCCACACAGGGTTTGTATACAGACCCCCATGTCAGAGGGAGGGAATGGACAAGGATATGATAGAAGGCATCCTTAGGATTGCAGAGAAAGGGGAGATACTGTTGATGGGGGAACCTTACTATGCCAGATGTTAACTGGAGCACCTTTTCTGCAGCCACATCCAAAAGCAGGGCCATTCTTGATGCCCTTCAAGTGGCATACCTCAGACAGCTAGTTTTGGAACCCACCCATGAGGGAGCAATCTTTGACCTCATACCTTCAAATGGGGACAATAAGAGGATCTCAGATCTAGAAGTGGGTAGCCATCCGGGAACAAGTGACCACCAAACAGTGTGGGTCACGAAAAACTCAGCTACAGAGTCAAGCCATACAAAAGTGAGGGTTCTGGACTTCAGGAGGGTTGACTTTGGCATGATGGGACAGTGCCTTAGAAAAGCACTAGCAAACAGGCTAGAAGGAGGGGTGGAGCAACAATGGGGAAACATCAAAACTGCCATCACAGAGGCAACAAGCCTTTGTGTGAAGCAAATAAACAAATCAAAATGAAAGAAAAAGCCACTATGGTTCTCAACAGAGGTGGCGGTGAAGGTTAGGGAGAAAAAGATAGCATTTAGGAAGTAGAAGGAAACACAGAAGGAGCAGAACAGAGAACTGTACCAGTTAAGGCAGAAGGAAGCAGGGAGGGTAGTCAGAATAGCAAAGGCCAAAACTGAGGAAAAGATAGCCAATTCAGTTAAGAAGGGAATAAAACATTTTGTAGATATATCAGGGAGCATAGAAAGATAAAGGGAGGGATTGTGAGGTTGAATAGAATGGACGGTGGGTGGGCAGAGAGGGACAGTGAAAATGCAGGGATACTGAATGAATACTTCTGCTCAGTATTCACAAAAGGGGAGGAGGGGGAAGTGCCTAATCCAGTTAACAGAAACACTCTGGATAGGGGGGTTGACCCCAGTCCTTTCACAGAAGGAAGGGTTCTGAAAGAACTCCTAAAACTGAAGGTGAACAAAGCAATGGGGCCTGATGAAATTCATCCCAGAATTCTAAAAGAATTAAGGAGAGAACTAGTGACACCGCTGACTAACCCTTTTAACAAATCATGGGAGGATGGTGTGGTACCTGAGGATTGAAGGAGGCGGATGTGATTCCCCTTCACAAAAGTGGGAGCAAGACAGAGGCAGGAAACTACAGACCTGTCAGTTTGACCTCTGTGGTAGGGAAAGTGATGGAATCACTTCTGAAGGAAAGAATTGTTGAGTACCTAGAGGCCAGTGGGGCACATAACCCAAGGCAGCATGGGTTCACAGTGGGAAGGTCATGTCAGATGAATCTAGTTGATTTCTTTGACTGGGTGACCAAAGTAGTAGACCAGGGAGGAGCTGTGAACATGGCCTACCTAGACTTTAGCAAGGCATTTGACACAGTCCCACACAAAATATTAATAGTCAAATTAACTAGCCTAGGAGTGGGTCCCAGGGTGGAAGCCTGGGTAAAACATTAGCTGGACAACAGGGCACAGAAGGTAATTGTAAATGGAGTCCACTCTGAAGAAAGAGGGGTTACTAGCAAGGTACCTCAGGGTTCAGTACTGGGTCCAGTCCTTTTTAATGTCTTTATTAGTGATATTGCAGAGAGACTGGACAGAAAAGTATGCCTTTTTGCAGATGACACAAAGATCTGCAACAAGGCTGATACACAAGGAGGTGTGGAAAGGATGAGAAGGGACTTGGCAAGGTTGGAAGAATGGTCTGAAGTATGGTAGCTTGGATTCAATACAAAGAAGTGCAAAATAATGCACCTGGGAAACAAAAACCCAGAGGAAGATTACACAGTGGGGGGAGAGGTAGTAACAACAACAAAAATGGAAAGGGACCTGGGGGTAATCATATCAGATGACCTGAAGGTTAGCAAGCAATGTGAGAAGGCAGTAGGGAGGGCTGGGGGATACTGAGATGTATAGGGAGAGGCATCACCAGCAGAAAACAGGAAGTTGTTATCCCTCTGTACAGACAGTTGGTGAGACCCCATCTGGAGTACTGCATCTGGTTCTGGAGACCCCATCTCCACAAGGACATAGACAGGATGGAGGCAGTCTAGAGGAGGGCAAATAAAATTTTGCAAGGTCTGCAAGAGAAGCCATATATGGAGAGACTAAAGGAGCTTAATATGTATACCCTTGAGGAAAGGAGGGAGACAGGGGACATGATAGAAACTTTTTAGTACCTCAGTGGGATCAACAAAGTCCAAGAGGGTAGCATCTTTCAGAAAAAGAGATGTGCAAGAACAAAGAGACACAATTGGAAGATAGAGGGGGGACAGCTCAGGGGCAATGTGAGAAAGTATTTTTTCACAGAGAGGGTGGTGGACACATGGAACAGCCTTGCTGAGGAGGTTTTGGGGTCTAAAACAGTGGTAGAATTCAAGAATTCATAGGACAGACATAAGGCAATTTTTAGTGGGGGGTAGGAATAAATAGGCTGTTGGTTAAATAAGATCTGCAGCTTATCCTGTAGGTAGGGAAATGGGCAGACTAGGTGGGCCAAGCAGTCCTTATCTGCCGTCAAAGTCTATGTTTCTATGTTCTATGTTTCTATGTTTCTATGAAGGACACCACTCAACTAATAAGGACCTTGTTAACTGAGTAGGTTCACTGAGACTGGGAGTCCCTTTTTCAAGTGCAACCAAGAATTAAATAAGTAACTGCAATGGGATTTGAACCAGGGTCTCCCATGAACCAAGCTGGTGTGCTCTTATCACTAGATCAAATTTTGTAATCTCTAGGCTGATAATACTTTACAGTGTACCTTTCTCAACCATCCCACAGGAAAACCCTTCATTTCTCCCCTTGAAATGCTCTCATCTACATCAATCCCAGATGGAAAAGGCGCTGTCCACAAAAAGAAGGCAGTTTCACTTTTGATTTTAAGGCAAAAATTCCTAACCCTTTGGGACACTAAACCAAAACTTAGCTTAATTGAACAAGTACTATTTTCCACAGTGTTCAAAAAGTGAATCCTTAAATTATAATACTATAATAATAATTTTTATTTATATGGCACCTTTCTGTTTGCAAGGCACCTTGCATATAAAACAATTAAAAACAACCATTATAAAATCCAATAATACTCAACACAGCCAAAAGTCATAATCAAATAGACAGCTAGTGTCCCAGAGTTTTCCCACATTTAGAGTGTCAGTGTCCCATATTTGTGTGACAACAGGTTCAGAAGTCTCTTTTACAGTGTACATGATTCAAATTTACCAACTTATATAGCATATGTAATGTGCATAGGTAATGTTTACCACCTCTCTTGCCCCAAGACCCACAATAAATGAGACTCTGTTTCACTGGGTACTTAATTGTCCTATAGAGACATCAAGTGAGAGAAAGACAAAGAGAGAGAGAGAGAGAAAAGAATGGGAGAGAGTGAGAAAGAAAGAGAGCGATAAAGAGAGAAAGACAGCATGAGAAAGAGAGAGGGAGACAGACAGAGAGGGAGAGAGAAAGTGAGGGGGAAAAACAAAGCGGGAGAGAGATAGCAACAAGGGAACATTTCTACTCTGTTCACACTAAACCAAACAAAAAAGGATTAAAAAATAAAAAATGATGTAAAATAGAGCCCAGGCAATGCTAATCTGCTATCTGACATTATCTACTCTGGTGAGGGCAAATCTTGAAATGACAAAGTCAGTGAGGCTGGCCAAAAACTAAACACACAAGACTGCAGGGTGAAACTGCAACTGATACTCCCTAGAACACTACATCTCCCACTCCAGACCCATCACCATCACCACAACTATTATTATCAATTAACGTCTGCTTTGAAAAAAGCTCAAAGAAATAACACTAGACAAGACTTATAGATTACAAAAAAATCTACCCAAACTCAAATACTTATTTCAGGCTTCATTCACC
Source organism: Neoceratodus forsteri (assembly GCA_016271365.2). NCBI lineage: Eukaryota > Metazoa > Chordata > Ceratodontiformes > Ceratodontidae > Neoceratodus > Neoceratodus forsteri. The sequence continues at coordinate 876,228,369 of CM057450.1, forward strand.
AAAAGGCCCAGTATGCACCGACAGGTGGTATGTACCAGACAGTGCAAGTGCAAGTTGCATAACAGACCCCTGCAGGATGTAAGGGACCATTATGCACATCCTCGTGGGTGGGCATGGCATCCCTAATTCAGCCATGTAGCTCTGCACTGGGGGGAGGGCTGACTTGGGGGATAGACATGGACCAAATGGGGGGCTTCCAATGAGAAGCCCCAACTGGGCCTCATAGTGGAGCCCCTCCACAGAAGCAGAAGATCATGGGACATGGCAGCCATGTACAGGCTGCTATGTCCACAATGGAGTTATAAATATTATACAGTTACAAAAGTTGATGCCAAGCAGCCTGCCATCACCCCTGACCCTCTGTACCACTGAGGGGGCAGAAGCCAATGGCTACAGAGCACCATAGGTGTTCTAGTCAGTGGTATACACAGCTGTTATTGTAGCCTTCCGGCTGGCATAATGGTAAGGCCCCCTGACACCTACCCGTCAAGTGCAAATGACAATCCCCGCTCCCTGCCCAGACTGGCCTACCTAGTTGCACGGAATTTCCCTATGGTCAAGGCGTAGGTCAGGAAACATAGACAGACCAGGAGAAGTTACAACATTTGTAACTAGAATTTTATTATTATTATTAACAACAATAAAATAAAAAATAAATACGTACAGGGTAGCTCTTTCCAAAGGCAGTGCAAACAAAGTCCTTCATCTGATAGTCTCCTTTCAATTTAAATTTCTGTCTCTATCTCTCTCTAGCTAACTAAACAAAACATTGCTCTCTTTATAAGAGGTTTTTTCCCTGGCAGTTAAATTCTGCATCCTGTTTTCATTCAGCTATATCTTCTGTTTTCATACAATGTAACAAAATTTTGACATTGCCCTTCCTGTGACCAGCTTGAAGAGTACATCTAGACTTCTTAACAGGTGCCACTAATTAATGAATTCTTTCCAGAGCTGGCTTTCTGCTGTCAATTCTGTCAACAAGCTTGTGGAGGTTAAAATACATCTCAAGGCTAACCTCCTATGTTACATAGATACATAGATACATAGACAGTGTCGGCAGATAAGGGCCTATGGCCCACCCAGTCTGCCCATTTGAGCTTGTAAGTTCAGTTTGTTTTCCTAAAAGTCTGTTGTACCTTACCCCTGACCTCCAGAATTCCTTTATGTCTATCCCATGCATTCTTAAATCCTGTGATTGTTTCAGCCCCCACCACAAACTGCTAACTCTTCTAACAAACCCATGTAGCTGTCTGCATTCATTTCAGCAATATAATTATATACATTTGCAAACTAAGTGATCCTAGTTTCACATACATATTCGTATATACCTCTTTCAATCATAGAGAAGCAAGGGGAGCAAAAGCATGGAAGCAGCAAGTGAAGGAAGGGAGATAGTGGGGGGAAATTGGAGGACCATTGGAGAGGGCAATTCCTAGGTGCCACAAGAAAACTTGATTGCTTAATCAGAGAGGCAAGAGAAAGACAAGTGGCAGAAGTAGGAAAGAACAGAACAGATCCTTGCTTTTGACTCTCTCTGCATAATAAATGGGATATGGTCTTATCCCGTCCCATCCCCGTCACACCCTCATGCATATTCCCAGGCAGGTGTGTGCCATTAGTGCATCCATGGGTGTTCATGTGTGTGTATCCCAGCTCTGGGCAACATGTTAAAGGTGCTTAAAGCTGGGATACTCTTAATGCATAGGACCCAAAGGTTGTATTGTTTCCAACTGAAACATAAAGGGTAGAGTGATGCTGTAAAAATTTAAAAGTATATGAACTCCATGTTTTCTTAATTCTCTTCAGCACCTATTCTCTTTATTTTAATTTGTGCAATATACAGATATCATGATTATTTATTTACATAATTACATTACAAACATATCATAAAAATACTCCGGCAGTATAGCTAAGTCAGGATGGCATTATAGCCTAGAGATTAGAGTAATAAGCTGTGGATGAGCTTGATACATCCAGTAGACCTGGTGTTGATTCCCACACTCTCCACTTGCATACTGTGTAACTCTGAGCAAGTCATTTAACTTCCCCAGTGCTCCCAGATTGCCCCTGAAAACAAGCACTTGTGCCTAGTGGGCCTTATCTGGTTACCAAAAAGCAAATAAATAAAAGAGAAGTAAGCAGTAGCAGTGACTGGGGAGGGGGAGTGCCAATGTCTAGGAAAGCACATTAAAAAACATTGCCACAAAGTGCACTTGATCTACTCAAAAGTGGACACCAGAAAATTAGTTTGAAGGATGCAGTATCCTCTATTTTGCCCAGGGGCAGATCACATTTGTTAATTATGTGGATGTTTTCCACCAGCATCCCTTCAGAGATAACCACAGACACTGAACCATCATTCTTTGAAGGTGAGCCACTATTGTCAAACTGTGTTACCTCTTGGAAAACAAGGAGAGAAAACAATGTATTACAGCTGGGCTATAAATTTCATAAACACAATTGCTGAGTGTACAGGAGCAAGCTCAAAGGCACCCTAGCTCATATCAAACCACAGGTATGACCTGGTCAGTGCTAAAGTATAATTTGGGATACACATCACTAGACCACTTCACTTCAGGGGACAAAAGGATAAAGACTCACCCATGCAAGGGGAAAAGGACCCCCGAGAATTGAAACATGAAATCAGCACAGCTTGAAGTTGCTGCATTCAGGCAGCTGCTCAAAAGGGCAGATGGAGTGGATGGGATCCCTCCTCTGTAACAAAACTCCCCATGGCACTGCCCAAACTCGCAACATGGGAGGCATCTCCATTACTGCACTGTAGCAGCTCCATGGGGTTTCTGCCAATGTTGCAAACATGCTGCCTGAAGAACATGGCTGCCTACTGCCCCACTGCAGAGAAAGAATTCTCCTCAGGTTTCAGTCAGACAAGTTTGACTGCTTACTAATCACCTTACCTTGCTGCCCCCTTCATCAGCTCAGTAGTCTGTTGCTATAAGATGCCATGTGGTGCCTTTACTCTGTAGGACCAAAATGTACTGAGGCCACAATGGGACTGCTGTGATGGTGGAACAGGGCCATTACCATATTGTTTGCATAAAATCTGTCATGGATTGCAGCCTGGCAGGGATGTAAGGAGCCAGATGGGCCCATGGACCTGGGGCATGTTTTGTGCTCAGTCACTTGCTTACTGTCTTTTAGTGTTCACTGTTGATATAAGGTCAGGGCCATGTGTTACACTTGTGTGTGCAGGCCAAAAACTGTTGGGGCCACAATGAGATAGTGGGAAGAAGGTGGAATCATGGGATGTATACCATCAGGTCCTATTGCCTTGTCCAACCTGAGCATAGCGAGCTCTTGTAGGATCCTTTCTTTTTGTGAAGGGACTAGTGCACACCTCCCTTCCCCCGGTGTCCATGGTGCTAAGCTGTGGGCTGTGCCCTACCTTCTCCTCAGTAAATACTAAGCAGAAGTATCTATATAGGATAGATGCTTTTCCTTGGTCCTCCTCGACACAATCCCCTTATCCCCTTTGATCTTAGCAATACCCCGTCCGGACTTTCTCCTTTCACTAATATATCCATAGAAAGTCTTGTCCCCTTCTTTTACTGCTTGTGCTAGTGTTTCCTCGGTTTGGGCCTTTGCCTGCCTTACTGCCTTCCCTGCTTCCCTTAGGGAAGTTTGGTATGCCTCCCTGTCTTTGTCTCATTGCATTCCCTTATATTTCCTGAAGGCCAACCTTTTGGCTCTGATCTTTTCTGCTACTGTTTTTGAGAACCAAAGTGGTTTCCTCGTTCTTTTGCTCTTGTCCTTCTCCCCAACACAATGAGATGCTGCTTCAAGTATTGCATCCTTAATGCTTGCCCACTTTGCCTGTACCCCCTACCTGTATTTCTTTGTGCCAGGGCTAGCTTAACTCTGTAGACCATCTTATCAAAGTCAGCTCCTCTGAAGTCCCATATTTTTGCCTTGGAATGGGATGATTTAATTCTAGTGGCCAAATTGAACCATGCCGTGTGATGGTCACTGGCCCCCAGGTGACCTTCTATCTGGAGATCTATGATTCTTTCCCTGTTAGTCAGTACTAGATCTAGGCTAGCCCTGTCTCTTGTGAGTTGTTGTACCAGTTGTTTGAGGCCTTCCCCCTGCAGGGAATCCACTATATGTCTAGTTCTGGCAGATGTTCCTGCTGTTATTGACCAGTCTGTATCTGGCATGTTGAAGTCTCCCATTATCAGAACCTCCCCTTTAACTGTCATGTTTTGTATATCTTCTAACAGTAATGAGTCTATGTTCTCCCCCTGGTCTTGAGGCCTGTAGACAACCCCAGTTTGTATGGCTGTCCCTTTTCCTCTTTCCAGGGTGACCCACAGTTCTTCTGGCTCCTTATGTGTATTCTGAATTTCTGTAGCTTTGATATTTTCATTAACATAAAGGGCCACTCCTCCCCCCATTTGTACCTCGATCTCTTCTGAACAGTACATAGCCGGGTACTGAAGTCTCCCAAGTGTGGTCACTGGTGAGCCATGTCTTGCTAATGGCTACTATGTCTAGTTTAGCCTCTGTCATTGTTGCCTGCAGATCTGGGATCTTGTTTCCCAGACTGTGGGCATTTGTGTACATGATTTCCATTGGCCAGATTTCAGTGTGTTAGTTGTTGGGCGAGGTCCAGTGTTTCCCCTGCACATCATTTGAGGAGCTGGACCTTTTTCCTTACCTGGTGATGCAAATGAACTACAAGCGTGCTGAACTCCTGTTTGATCACTAGCTGAGGGGGGAAGCATGTTCTTCCCATTCGATGTATCGGGTGCTACACCCCTCTCCCCATTTGCTAGTTTAAATAATCTGCGAAGATGTCAAACTTCTGTCATAATGCACTGACTCCCTCCTTAGTCAGATGCAGTCCATCAAATTTAAAGAACTTGAGCTCCCAATACTATTGCCAGTTACCTACAAATCTGTGTCCTTTTTCCTGGCACCAGCCCTTGAGCCACATGTTTAGCTCCCCTGTCTCACCTTCTCTCACCTTCCATCCATCTGCCCCCTCTCCCAGACAGGCAGGATCTCAGAGAAGGAGATGTCAGATGAAATGGATGACAGTTTATCTCCCAGCCTGGTCAGGTGTTCCTTGGTCTCCACAACTGACCGTCTGGCAAGATCATTAGTCCTTATGTGCACCAGGATGTCGATGTTTTCTCCTTCTTCCTGCATGATTTTAGCAATGTGGCCAGTGTCTTTCCACGCTGATGTACCTGGGAGACATCTGACCATTACCCCCAGCCGGAGGTAGGTATCAATCCCCAAATCATGGAGTCGCCTATGATCAGAAGTGTTTTGGATTTCCTTTTTGATTTTTTTGTTTTGGTCCCTGTTTTGGGTGAGTTCTGTAGTGCTAGCTCCTGTGCTACAGTGTCCTGCTCTACAGTGTCCTCTGCCCCTTTGTTTGATTTTGGAGATAGAGACAGATACCTGTTTGTAGTTTTTATATGGTGTGTGGAGGTGATAGATTGGTGAGCATTGAGTGACAGGGCACCTGATTTGCACCTTCTAACCACCTGCCAACCTCCCAGACCAACTACCCTGTGCAGTCGAGGTGCTTCAGTTGGATGTTGGGGAAATGGCAGGCAGTTCTTATAATATATTTCCTCCTGAATATGTGATTTGAGGCACACAATCTCTGAACATGCTGCCTGGAGTTGAGCTCTAAGATCTCTGATGGTCCAGCCTGTAGGACAGCATCCTAAATCCTGTATAACTACCCTTTTGAAAAGTGTCCCACAGTGTCTGCAGTTAATAATATCCATTCCAGTTGAATTGCTGAGTGTTAACCTGGTCCGAGTAATCAGAAGGAAAATAAAGCAAAAGTTAGATATTTTTATGTATTTTTTGTTAGTTTGTTTTGTTTGTTTTTGTATAACATTTTATAACAAGCTAAATTACTTGTGCCCCTGTAAGTGAGGTCACTGTGTGGATACCCCTCTGATCCTCCCCTTCATGCTTTGCTACAGAAAATGTCACGACTGTGCTACTCTATACAAGGAGTGTAGCATGGGGTGGTTGAGGATGGGGGTAGGTGGTTGGGCCCTTCCTCTGCCGAAAAGAACCATGGATGAAAGAAACAAGGAGGTAAGAGCAGAAACAATCAACCAACAACCAGTGCAGTAACCCTGAAAGCTTAGCTTAATGATAGATACAACTGTAAAACCTTTAAGCACCACCTGTAACAATTTTACAGAAGATATTCCCTGCAAAAAACACTTTGCTACAGAGAAAAATAAAGCAGTAACAAAAGATATACCTTGCAAAAAACAATTTGAATCAGCGAAGATTACAGCAGTAATCTGTAAGCACAAAACAGTAACAAACCTGTAGGCACACCCTGTAATAATGCAGCAGAAAGTATACCCTGCAACAACAATTTGAATCAGAGAATGATAAAGCAGTAAAATGTAAGCAGAAAACAGTAACAAAACCTGTGAGCATGAAAGAAAATAGTAACACACAGTAAATCTGCCTAACCAAAAGAAGCCTTAATCTTTATCCTTGCTCTGATAATGTGGTTCCTTGCTCTGTCCTTACAAGCAAACCTAGAAAAAAAGAGCTCAGGTCAGGGCCGGCTTTAGGGTTTTGGGGGCCTCCAGAAGAATTAGTGAAGTCATGGGGCCTCTCTACTTGGCCCACCTTTAGCCCATGTGTTTTACTGTAGCCCATAAGTGCAAGATTTTATTTGTGGTGATACTATAGGCAGGGGAAAATGGGCAGACTAGGTGGGCCAAGCAGTATTTATCTGCTGGGAAATTTTATATTTCTTTGTTTCCATGTATAGCTTTAGCATAACCAGTGGTATTTTAAAATCTTTTTAGAAGGACACAGTAGTGTCGGTTCTTGGGGCTGTTCTTCCCATCTCATCCATTGCTGCCTATCCACCTCATTTTGACCGGATCATAACTTGTTGAGGTATTTCATGACATAACCAGAAGGATCTGCACAGTCCTTTACTGATGTTTTAAAAATATATTAAAATTAAAAAAGTTTAAAAATGAATGAGGTAAACTTCTCTGGTTGGGGGTCCCCATGAGCAGGGGCTCCCAGCAACCGCAGGGTTTGCTGGTGCCTAAAACCGGCTATGGCTCAGGTAAAACTAGTTGTCTTTGCTAGCAAACCTAGTCTTCCACCTCAAAATCACCACCTAACCTGACCTTTCAGCTCTTCTTTCTGTTGGAAGTTACTAAGACTTTGTCAGCTCCACCCCAGTTACACTCCTAATCCCCTGGAAGAGCTGTGAGAGGAAAGCAATTAGCTCTTTCAATGTGAGAAGGAGACTGCAACACCTTTGAGACAAAACCAAAAACCTTTCAGCAAAAAAATTAAATAAAATAGTAGCAAACAGTAATTTTGCTTAGCTTAATGATAAATAAAAAAATTACAACACCTGTAAGCACCACCTGTAACAATTTCGCAGAAGATATACCCTGCAAAAACACTTTGCTACAGAGAAAAAGAAAGCAGTAGCAGAAGATATACTTTGCAAAAAACAATTTGAATCAGAGAAGATTACAGCAGTAATCTGTAAGCACAAAACAGTAACAAACCTGTAGGCACACCATGTAATAGTGCTGCAGAAAGTATACCCTGCAACAGCAATTTGAATCAGAGAACAATAAAGCAGTAAAATGTAAGCAAAAAACAGCAACAAAACCTGTGAGCACAAAAGAAAATATTAACACACAGTAAATCTGCCTAACCAAAAGAAGCCTTAATCTTTATCATTGCCCTGATAATTTTGTTCCTTGCTCTGTCCCTACAAGCAAACCTAGAAGAAAGGAGTTCAGGTGAAGTTAGGTGCCTTTGCCAGCAAACCTAGTCTGGCCAAGCAATAATTAATATTTGTTTCTCAAATCACAGTAATGAGTATTTATTAAAAAACAAGATACGGTAATGAGAAAGAAATAAGGCTAGTTGCTTTCTATAATAGCTTCTTGATTAGCAAATCAAAATGGGATAGACAGACCGACAGATAGATAATAACACAAAGCTGTCTGGCCTAATGGTTAGAGCAGGGATCAAAACATTTTAAATATAGTGCTTATCCTAGACAAGTGGCTAAGTAAATTTACTCGTCCCACTGCAAAATTTGGTACTACAGTTAAGAGATGCAGTTAGCTTGGACTCCATCACTGCATCCCTTACCTGGTGTACATGTGCTACAATGAAAAATAAATGTTAAAAAATGTAGAAAAACAATGTCAGCAGTGTTGGTCTAATTTATTTCTCCTTTTTTGCTAAAACTGTTTCATTCTTCTCTTGTTCAACTCTCAAGTTTTGCATATATAATCAATTTATTTTCCCTTTAGTATTTAGCTTCCTTTGCCTTCTGCCAACCCCTTTCTGAGCAGCCCCCCCCAACCCAGTCAACCACCATCCTTAGGGATTATCCCTTGTTTTCCCTATGACTTACCTCTCATGGCAGGTTAGAGGGGCTTGCGCTTGCCCTTCCGAAGCAGGATACAAATGGGTTCCCAGTCATTGGTGCCAGGCCTGTGGGGCAGTCCTTCATCCTGCCATGGCAAAGGAGGTTCTTCTTCCAGCTTTCTTCCATGGGACATCAATATGCAATGACACAGGGCATCTGTCAGCATCCACACCCCTCTGGGCCTCACATCTGCCTTGATGCCCAGCCTCGCCTAGGTGTCAAGTGCATTGCAGGAGGTGCAGCCCTCACCCTCATCCTGGCAGAGGAGAGCAGTGCCTTGGACACTCAATACTCCCTCGGCTGTCCCCTAGAGTCTTGAGTTCACTCCCAAACCTGGATGACTGGCATAGACAGCAGTTGCACTACCGATGTGTTACCAGCATAATTGTATTTTTTCTTTTTTAAAAAACAGTATTGAACCTTTCCATATAAGATGCATTATTGTAGTACATAATTGCAGTTATTAATATTTGTTTTCTACTTCTCTATATCAAGTTATTTAATTTACCCTTGGTCTCTTTTTTTCTTTATGTTCCTCGAGCAAAGGATCCCCATCATAGTAGTGGAGCTATAATTAATAAAGAGGAATCAATACTTTAGCTACTACAGTATTTCTTGCTCTCACTCTCTAATTCACTTTCTTCACCAAATTTCTTTCTAGTGATACAGTGTTTTCTATTTTTCTCTTTAAATAGTGTATGTGCTGTGCCTTATTTATTTGCATCACTGTTCATTCCATTTTTTATTATTCCTCATGATCTTTATAACTTTATTAATTGGTTTAGACATTTATTTCACTTGGAATATCAAAATTAAATAAAGTCCTTTTTTAGGTGCTGATCAATGTCTTTTGGCAGATCCACACATACGTACAAAACTTTCCATATGGATATCTTTGAGTGCAGTATATGACTTGCCATTCCAAATTCGGTATTCATCCTCTGCTTTTAGAAATAAAAATGTTAAATGACACGTTTATACAGATTATATGGTAATCAGTGCAATAAATACAGTATTTTTATATTTTAATTTCACAGTGTACAATATTTCCAGCAGTTGACTAATTGAAGTATAATATCATTATGGGTGTATACACTCTTATAAGTGTACATAACAATAGTGTTTCTGTACAGATTATGCCATTCTAAAATTCAAATGCAATGTCAATTTAATTGTTGTATTTGATCCCTTTTCCACTACTGCACTGATACTTTAATTGGCACAACATTATAAATGTGATACCTTCATCTCACCAGACTCTGCCTCCTGACAAACAAACTTGAAGCAGTATTGCGTCAGGTTCACCTGTCTTTGTGCTAATGAACTCACTTGAGTTTATTTCTTGTGTGTGTGAATTGCCATATGTAAGTTTTTTATTGGATTATGTGCCTCACACAGCAGCATCACTTTTTGCTAAGCATGCAGTCATTGTTTTAGTGAATTTCAGGTTACTGGGCTACTATGGCAAATACCTTGTTGATAAAGGTCCTGTATATCCTTGGTACTTTGACCACTGGAAAGAATCTCTTTAGAAATATCTGGTCATGTCACTTGCTGCAAGTGTACTGCATATGCAAGAGATCTCTGTTCTGGGAGCACCCTTAGTATTTCTGATGTGGTCTGACTACGTAGATAAGCTGGAAGGAGGTCATATGCACTCTTGAAATCATAAATAACTATGTCTGCAATCTGTATGAAAACTTGATAAAGTTGATGACTGGTCTAAGGGTGCATTCATTTTGATATTTCAGTACAATTTAACCACACAAGAATGAATAAAAGATTTGAAACAAATACTGTACATATGAACATGGTTCTTACTGTTAGAATACCACTGGTATCTTTCAAAGCAGCAGCTAATATTACTATATATCAGGTTTTGATATATCCATGGACACCTGCTTTTTATGTATATTTGTTAGGTGTGCTGACTCATTTTAAACTAAAATAACATTATAAGATCAATTCTCAAAACTCAGCACAAGCCACACCCAATTCTCTATCGGGTAGGGTCCCAGCGGCAAAGTTCACCTTCTTGTGACAACTGTGGCAGTGCACTGAACAGATGGTGCATCTGGATGAGTTGCTACAAGCTGTGAAGTGGCCATGTACCACTCTAGGAAATCCCAGCACCTCCAGCCCTGATCCCCCATTATGAAATGTAATGATGTCCCGGTGGTCTAGCAGACTGCTGCAGCCCTGATCTCCTGTTATGAAATTTAAAATGTCCCTGGTGGTCTAGAGGACCACACCAGCCCCGATCCCTGGTTATTAAAATAAAGATGTCCCTGGTGGTCTAGCAGACCATCCCAGCCCTGTTCCCCCATTATGAAATATAATTTTGTCCCTGGTGGTCTAGAGGGCTGCTCCTGCCCCAATCCATTATGAAAAAGTAAAGCATCCCTGGTGGTCTAGCAAACCCCTATCCCAAAGCCCTGATCCCCTTTATGTAATATTAAAACTTCCCTGGTGGTCTAGTGGACCCCAACATCCCCACTCTAGCAAGTAGCACCTTACCACCACAATCCCCCCATCCCAAAACCAATTCGGCGACTGGCACACTGCTCACCACCATGGCTACCTGCCATCTGAACTCTCAATAGTATGTACTGTATAAGTACATACTCATTGAGCGCTCAGTTGGCAGATGGCCATGGTGGTGAAATAGTGAGCTGTGCCAGTCGCCAAATTGGTTTTGGGATGGGGGGAGCAGGGTGGTGGGGCACCATCTGCCAGGGTGGGGGATAGGGGTTCACTAGACCACCAGGGATATTTTTCTCTTTTTAAATGGGGATCAGGGCTGCAGTGGTCCTCCAGACTACCAGGGACATCATTGTATTTCATAATGGGGGATCTGGGCTGGAGTGGCTAGACCACCAGGGATATCTTTAGCTTAATAACAGGGATCAGGCCTGGGTTGGTCTGCTAGACCACCAGGGACATCTTTACTTTTCATAAAGGGTTATCAGGGCTAGGGGGTCCACTAGATCACCAAGGATGTTTTAATTTTCCATAACAGGGAATCTGGACTTGGAGGAGGTCCGCTAGATCACCAGAGACTTATTTCATAAAAGGGGGATCAGGGCTCGGAAGGGGGGTCCACATCACATTGTCAGTAGGTCTAATGGTACTTAGAAATTTGCCTTCTGGGAGAGTTTTGAGAATCCTGATTTAGGAGATTTAGCAACCTGTATCTGCCACAAGCCCCTAGCGCCATGCCATAGCCCATTTTGTGCTGCATGGATGGTGCAAGCCCTGTTTGGCACATGCAGCCTGTGGCTGACGCAGGCTGATGCAGGCTGCAGTTGAGAATCACTAAGAGAGCATCTTTTGGCAAAAGGGGAACTTTGCACTATTCCTTGTGGCAAAAGCTCCCTGTGCCATGCTGGGAGCTTTAAGAATTGCTATAAGTTTACTGGTCTATATCAATGTGTATGGACTAGTGCAAACTGTAATGACAGTATACACATGTTGATCTGGCTCCAAGATTTAACTTAAAAAAGAAGATCCTTTCACTTATAGTTTCAGACTTAGAGTTGCTCAAATTAACTAATTTTAGAATGGTCTCTCTTTGGAATCATGACAGCTAGGAAATCCTTGTGTTTCTAATGAAAGCTTTGAATTGGGGCACCATGGATAAGCCATGCTGATACACTTTAAATGAATTGCTGTACTGAAAATGCCCTCTTAAAATATTGATAAAGTAAAAATGTTTTTTTCTAGTGTTTTGACTTGTGTTAATGTATATGTACAGTATACATTGAGTGTAATTAAAAGATGCAACATTTGGCCATAAGGTATAAATATCACTTTCAACTGTTATGGCAAGAAATACTTTTTTTCATTAACATGTGGATCACTGTGCACTAATGCATCCTTTACATGCACTTCAGCATATCCAAATACTAGAAATGTACAGATAAAAAGATGTTTTGTTAAAAAAATGAACACTTCATATTTGCTAATATTTTTTTTTCATATAGAAGGAACCCAAATGACAGTGGTATGATTTTATACATGAAAATATGTTTCAGATGAGAGCTAATATTGTTACATAAAACTGTCATTCCCACTTCAGTTATCGTAAAATCTTCCAATGGCTACATCATGAGAAGCACCAGAAAATAACTGTTTCTGAGCATATTTAAAAAGAACAACTAATAAATACAAGACCAGACTCACGGTTTTATTTCTAAAAGTTCCTGTTTATTGGTGTAAAATAAAGTGTAACAACAGATATTCGAGTTGGCTCCACTTAATCTGCATACTCATGCATTTGTCATTAATATAATATGCAAATATTATGCAAAACACTTTCACAGTTTAGCACACAAATATTGCATAGCAATCAAACAAGACCACTTCCAGATAAAGAATTCTGACATTAGAGTGAGATTACATTAATCTCCGTAAGGCAATGTACAATAAGTATCTCTGGAAATCATTAAAGCATTCTGTGCTCATTTTTAAGGATGAGTTTGTGAATATATAGTTAACTTCCTCTATAAATGTTAAAATCAGTGCATTCCCTTTTCTTTTATATACTGAAGGTATAGCCTTACCAGTTATGAGGTTTGAAATATAGTATGTTCATAGAAATTAGTCTTTCAGACAGGTATCATACAGGATTTGCAAGAACTACAAAAGTTTGAGCATCCAGTGAATCCGGGTGCTCAGTCGAAGACAACTGACAGTGGCAAAGACAATGAGTCCTCCACTCAGGTAATGAAACACACATTTCATTACCAACCTTAGTTAATATACAGCCCATGCAAAAGTTTAACTCAGCCTGTTGCCTTAACTGTGGATTGACTAATGTTATTAATTACTGTGCATTTCTGTTTTTGGTCCTTGATTGGAGTGTTCGGCATCTTTCTGTGACTGTACAGGATTTTTCTAATTTTAAGAAGGTGGTCTGGAGATTTCCAGCTATCTAATTAGCCATGCTACTGGGCACATTAAGTACCTGTAGAGCCCAGCAAAGAACAAGGGCCAGCCACATGTGGCACTGCATAACAGAAACCACTGTGCCAAGCCTGAATTTAAAAAAAAAGCAGCCATTTCTTCTCACTTAGCGAGTGCCTCTCCCCACTACCACCAATAACAATTAACAAGCAAATAAAATGTAGCAACATGCACACATTAAAGATTAGGCTTCCTGGCCCAGATATTCAAACTGTGCCATTTTGTGGCGCAAGCCCTCGCGCCGCTCAAAATAGTTGATGCAGGGTGTGTGGCCTGTAGGCGAAATTCAGCAGGTTGCCTTTCTGCGCAACTTCTTTGAATATCGCTTCGGCTACACCCACTGTGTATGGTGCAGTGAACTGCCGCCAGCGCAAGTGGTCAGACTGGAGCACTGAGATACAGTGGCGCAAGTTCCATTGCGCCATGCACAGCACCCAAGATGATCTGAGAGGTGACATGCAAATGGGGGCATAATTTGCGCAAGGCATGGGGGCATTTGCATCTAATTACAGCCCCATTTGCATGCCATTAGCATGCAGGTATTACGATCCCGGCGACTTGCGCCTGGTGTCCTGCCGAGCAGCAGCCGTCGAGACAGCGCGCCTGTGGCCCGATCGCGGGAATAATAAACCCCATTGAGCCCGATCACGGGCATAATAAATATCCCCCATTAGCCCAATGGCGGGCATAACTGAATAGTCTCCCCGAGCAGCCGATCGCCCGGGCATAAGCGGAAAATCCGCCCCCGGTGGCCTGATGCGGGCATAATGGTTATGGTCCCCACCCCCAAGTAGCCCCATTGCAGGCATCAGAACTCCCCCAAAGTCCAATATCCTTGGTGGTCCAGTGGACCACAGTAGCCATCTCGGGCGGCATCCTCACCCTGGCAGTCCGGATATGAATGAATTCATTCTGATGGGGAAGCGAGGTGGTGGGGCTCCATGGATGAGTGGGTGGGGTGAGGGCCACTAGATCACCAGGTATTTCTGGCGTGGGAGTGAGGATGCCACCTGCGATTGGGCTACTCGCGGTCCACTGGACCACCAGGGATATTGGACTTTGGGGGGAGGTCTGATGCCCACACACGGGCTACTAGGGGGACCATAACCATTATGCCATGATCGGGCTAATGGGAAACCATAACCATTATGCCAGCGATCGGGAGCAAGGAGGACACTTCAGCCCCGATTGGGGCATGGGGGAGTGCCACCAGGTGTGGTGGATAAGTCCAGGGCCACCCACAGGTGGCAGCTGCTGTGTTGCACCCTGCAATGCAGCAGCTCACCTGTGAGTGGCCCTCAACTTATTCCTGTTTTTTTAAGCGTAACTTTGTGCAGGCGCGGGTAGGATTGCGCCTGCATAACTCTGCATGGCCCAGGCTGAACATCGGGCTGTGCAGTTTATGCATCGGCCACCCCCCACCTGTGCCTGCATACATTACCGATGTGCCCGGTGCAAGCAGGATTTGTGTGTGCACTTTTCCTTTTAAATATCACATCAGGCGCCTAGTGGGTTGTGCATGGCACAACCCTTTTGAATATCTGGGCCCCTTTCTCCATTTAAAAAAGAGACATGTTTTATTTGCAGTATGTTTAAAAGAAACCACCAAGACAGAAGCGGTGGTCCCTCACAGTGCTGGGCTTGTGTGGTTCGCACTACTCTTCTGCTCAGCCACACTGTTTTCCCTGCTGAGAAAGGGAAAACAACTGCAGCCTTTAAAAAAGAAAATTAACCTCCTCCTTCTGGATCTGTGATCCATAAGATGCCACTGCGCACAGATGCCTTCCCCGATCCCAATACAGTGAACCACTGACTCGGCCTTCCACTACAACCTGGCATGGTGTCTCCATCTGGGGTGCAGAAATTGACAAAGTACCGCTGGTCCCATCCTTGAGCCAGCAGTACAAAATGGAAAATGGACCTCAGTAACCAGTGGGGCTGCCAACAAAAGTATGAAATGCTTAATCAACAAGTTCATTTCCTATGCAGGTCTGAATTGTTTGCTTTCCCTTTGGCAGGTGGGGCAGCAGTCTGCAGTAAAATGCCTATGAAACAGTGCTATGCCCTCTACTGGTAGATATGTCAGTAGAGGAACTACTTTAACCAAAAATCCCAATACATTGTTTTTTTACTCATTTTTTTAGCATTATCTTAATTCTTAAATGCTGTAAAAAATGAGACATGTAGCTCATTGTCTAAGAATAATACCATCCAGGGTAGGCGGTATTGGGCAATATCAGACCTTCCAGGGGCTATAAGGACTTCTGCCTGAGGCAGCAGGCCTTATTATGCCCCTGGGTGATCTGGTATTGCCTAATCCCTGACAAGTATTATTGCTTACTGACCTACAGTACCTGCTGATGTGAAAGGTGTTCTCTACCTGAAGCCAAAAGTCTAGTCACCTGTTACTTTTGAAAAGTTTTTGATTTCTCTTTCTAATCCTTCTACACCTTTTGCTTTGTCTTGTATCTATCTGCAATAAACCTCTCTTAAGGAATTACAGATTCTCAGGTTTTATGGGAAGATTGCTCAGTGCTTAATATGAAAGTCATCAAACAGTCATGAAGGAGGTAGAACAAAGTGACAACCTGAAGAAAAGGTTTAACAGGAAAATTCCAAGGTATGATGCTTCACATACTTTAGCACTATCTCCGGTATGGGCTAAGTACATTTAAAAGGCTTGTTATTATTATTCACTGTGTTTTCCATAGGAAAAGCTGTTCATTATTTGCCATTATAACCCACACGTTATAACAGCGAACACACACCAGAATTTTTTATGAGAGGCTCACGCTGAATCTTCAATATGTGGTTCAACCTACAACTGCTTTCACTTACATATCAAAATAAAACATTTTCTTCACCAAAAGTAATGTATGTAGTATCTGATTTCTTTTCACACTGAACACACTGCATCTCTTTACAGCCTAGATTGAGTTGGCAGTCTAGAAGAAAGGAAAAAAAGGGCAGTCCAGTTTTAATTTTAAACTGGAGCAAGTGAATGCCTAATTTAGATATCACCATGGAAATCTGATTTTCTGAGCTTCATGGAGCTTTTAACATTTTTGGACTTTTAGAAACTCTTAAAGTAGTTACATTTTAGAAAATTAAGAGTGTTCTTGTTGAATAAAGTTACAGTATTTCCAAACTGGCTTCCTAACTCCCTTCCAATCCAGCTTTTGCACCAACAACTCAACTTCCTCCTCTCTTCTTAGAATCATCAACCACATACACACTGACATGGGCAAGGTCCTGAGCACAGGGGCTATATTTATAGACCTAGAAAAGACCTTTGACACCATGGATCACCACTGGTTCATACTCAAACTAATCGACTCTGGTGTCTTCCCCTCAGCACAAGCACAGTTCCAATCATGCCTGACCAACCAGACCCCATCTGTTAAGCTTGGCCCATGCTCTGCCCTTGCCCTACCATTCACCCTCGGGATCCTACAGACTCAATCCTGGGGCCCCTACTCTTCACTACCTACATTAACAATCTAACCAATTCCCTCACAGCCAATGACATGCACATGTATGCAGACAATACCATTATCTATGTATCTGGCACCTCTACTCCCTCTATTGAGGGTCACCTCCAGTAGGACCTCACCGCAGTACAAAAATGGTTCCTGGATATCTGCCTCATCATAAACCAAAAGTAAATAGAGTCCATGTTGTTTGGCACCAGGAACTGGCTGAGCTCTACCACCACCACTCTGACTTTATGCACCCCAGTTTGGTCCCTGCTATACCCAGCTTCCTCCTACAAATACCTCTGTGTCCACTTCGACTAGCACCTTGACTACTTGGGGTGCATCTCCCAGGTTGTAGCCAAGTCATATGTTGAGATAGGTGCCCAATATAGAGTAAAGGTATGCCTCCATGACATCATCAGAAAACAGACTGTGGAACAATCAGTACTCCTTATTGACTATGGGACATGGGAACATAGTCTACTCAAGTACTACCTCTACCTCCCTTGATAAAATCAACACCCAGTTCAATGCACTGTGTAGATGCACCCTGTGCTGCCCCCTGCTCCCACTGATGCAGAAGGTGCCATGAGCTAAAGTGGTCACCTCCCCCGTGAGACAAATGATGCATACTGCCTTCATGGATGCCAAGTATTGGTCCAGCAAACTGACTGGATATCTGTCCAACCTCTTCTCCCCTGCAACAAACCCTTCCTATCTGCCCAGGTCCAAGGCAGGTTTCCACCTCCATGTCCTGTGGAGCAAACACAGCCTAGGCCAAGCCTCCATCAGATACAGGCTTCCTAACACCTAGAACACTCTCCCAGTCAATGTCACTTCCCCTCACCCACATCAAGCAAAGCTTTAATCAACTTCTACTACAAATCCTTGATGTTATGTCCCATATGCCAAGTCCCCCCTTGAGCCTATCTAACTCATCTAGCTAATGCATATCATATTGACCCAGTGATGTATATTATGCTCAAGAAAGAGAAGGTGCACTCACGTACCAAGGTAGCTGGGTCAGCCACAACAAAGTAAACAATCAGGTATGGAAAAAGAAATAGAGACAAAACGGCTTACAGTTTGGGGCAAATTGAACATTTATTGTGCCTCGCTGTAGTTATCCTGGTGCTTCCAGTTGAACAATCCCTCTTCCCCCTGATGAAGAGGTATTGTTCCCTCGAAGTGCTGAGATAACTGCGAGGGCTCAATAAATGTTCAATTAGCCCCAAACTGTAAGCTGTTACATATATTATGCTAACTGCTGTGATCCACTGTGGGACACCTGTGGTTCTACTTTTTATTTTCTTTCCCTGAGGCTATCCTGTCATGTTGTTATAATTTACTGCACCAGGACATGCTGTTTACCATGTACTTGTTTAACTGTTTTTTGGAATGTGTAATGTATGAACTCTGTAAGATTCCTCACTGGCCTGTTCCTCCCCTCTCCCCGAGGTCACACTGGAAATGAGTCATGGCCTCTGTGTGCTTACCTGGTAAAACATGTTTAAAATAAAACTTGATTTTTCTCATATTCATCTTCAGTGCTAAGCACAATTCAAACTGTTGTCTAACAAACTTTTTTCTTCAATTTCCAATCAAAACTGTTTGGGTCAGTACCTGATTTTCCTAACACGGTTACACCTTGTAGTTTGAAATGGTTACTAGTGAGGAAAAAATAAATGAATTCACACTAGACCAGCTTGTAAACTCCTCCTTAATTTAACTATCAGTAGAAGTAGCAGGGCAAAAAACACAGAGATCAGCAATTACATAAAATGATGCATGGGAAGGAGTGATAATTCAAATTTTGTGCCCATCCTCAGTGTGGAATGCTTTTATAAATCCCTCAACATTCACTCTCAGGGTTTATGTAGCCCCCCACACCTTGGATGAGCATACAGTTCTCATTATCTATGTCAGGGAAGGAATTAAGGCAACTGAAGTACAGGTAATGCAGGGAGAGGCGGAGGCACTAAAGTTCACCCTGGAGATGGGAAATGGCACTGCCATTCACATTAGTGTGATCTATAGACTTCCCACACAAGGAGAAGAGCTGGAAAGGGTACTTGTATAAGCCAGCCACAGAATGACAGCTAAAGAGGAGGTGCTGCTGGTAGACTTCAATCTGCTGGATGTGAATTGGGCCAACCAAGCTGCTGCCTCAGCCAGGAACAGAGACATCCTGGAAGCCTTGCAGGGTGTATGCCTCAGACAGCTAATGGCAGAGCCCACCCGAGAGGGAGTGAATTTTGACCCAGTACTCACCAACAGGGACATAATTACAGATGTAAAAGTGGGGAGCCATCTGAGATCAAGCAATCACAGTACAGTGTGGTTCAATGTGAGAGCAGCAGAAGAGTCAAACCACATGAAAGCAAGGGTCCTGGGTTTCAGGTGGGCCAAATTTGTAAAGATGGGGGAATGTCTTAGGAAATCACTGGCAGAGAAGGAAAAAAGGTGGGGGGGGTGAAGGAACAATGGTAGAATTTTAAGGGAGCCGTAGTGGAGGCAACAAGCAATTGCATTAGGCATGCCAGCAAAACAAAGAGAAAGAAAAAACACTGTGTTCTCAAAGGAAGTGGCCGAGAAGGTAAGGGCAAAAAGGGTGGCATTCAGGAGGTACAAGGAAACACACAGGGAAGAAGACAAGGAACTGTATCTGGAAAAGCAGAGGGAGGCAGGGAAGGCAGTCAGGAGTACAAAGGCACAAACAGAAGAAAAAATAGCCCCAGCAATACCAAAAGGGGACAAGATCATTTTGAGGTACATTAGTGAAAGAAAAAAGACTGAGAGTGGGATTGTGAGATTAAAAAGGGAAGGAGGGAAGTGTGCTAAGGGGAACCAAGAAAAAAAAGAAATCCTGAACAAGTATTTTTGTTCAGTATCCACAGAAGAAAGGGAAAGGAAGGGACCAAACTTAGGTGATCGAAGCACCACTAGGAGGGAGGTGGACACCATTCCATTTAAAGAGCTAGTGTACTGCTTGGAATTAATAGTAATTTTCAGATGCAGTCAGCTATCACTTCCAGTATCTAAAGTATTTTTTTATTTTCTGTTTGCTAATTAGAAGATTTTCCACCTGGAAGTACTGGGGTGATGTATGGAGCAGGATGCTGTCGGGAGAAAAAAAAAGGCAGTTCTGTTCCTCCCACTACACCATTAGAAATGAGACCAAACACCTTGAGGAACCACAATCCTGGCAGGCTGAGCAGTGACTTTCACAAGCTACCATTCAAAATGCTGGAAATTGTGACACCACTAGTAACCAGGGAGAGACGGTCCTTGCTGCTTCATGTGAAAGTGAAACTTGGCAGTGAGAAATGGTTCTCATTGGTTACTAGTGATGTCATATTCAGTGTAGTTTCAGTGTTGATGTAGTGGGAGGAACAGAACTGCCTTTTTTTCCCTCCAGACAGAGTGCTGCTCCACATATCACTCCAGTGCTGTCAGGTGGAAAATCTTCTAATTAGCAAACAGAAAAGAAAAATTACTTGAGATATAAGAAGTGATAGCTGACTACATCTGAAAGTTACAATTAATTGCAAGCAGTTTCCAGGCAGTACACTAGCTCTTTAAGGAGAAGAGAGTTTTAAAGGAACTCGCTAATCTGAAAGTGGAAAAGGCAGTGGGGCTGGGCAGGATACATCTCAGAGTATTAAGAGAACTGAGAGGTGCTGGCAGAACCCCTATTGCCCTGTTCAACAGTTCTCTGGAAACAGGTGTGGTACTAAAGGACTGGAGGAGGGTGAATGTAATCCCTCTCCACAAAAGTGGAAGCAGGGAGGAGGCTGGCAATTAAAGGTCAGTCAGCCTGATCACAGTGGTGGGGAAACTAATGGAATCACTACTAAAACAAAGCTTTGTGATATATTTTGAATTCAGTGGAGCACAGGATGCAAGGCAACATGGATTCACAGTGGGAAGATCTTGTCAAACAAATCTAATAGATTTCTTTGACTGGGTAACTAGGGAGTGGGATCAGGGAGGGATGGTGGATTGTGGCCTGCCTGGATTTCAGCAAGGCCTTCGACTCTGTCCCACATAGGTGGCTAGTAAACAAACTGGTCACAAGAAATCCAAATTATCTGTGAACACTGAGACTCTGGTGTGGTGCACCTCCAAGGGCTGGCAAGCCCAACACACAATAGCAGTTCCAAACTGAAGCACACTCAAAAAGCAGGAATGACCACAACACTGACATTTCACTTCACTGATTTATTTCCATTCACAAATAGTGTGTGGTCAGTAAATATAATGGAAGCCACTACTTGCCCCAAGGCAGGTAGGAGAACAGAGGGCTGCACAAGGCTATGTGAGGCATAGATGTAGTCCATGTCCTAGGTGGGGTTACACATCGGGGGGGGGGGATCGAAAGGAAGGGAAACTAGTCTGCACATTTATTTCTTTTTCTTAAGAAAGATCAATTCAATATGCTTGTTTAATGCTGGGGGTGTAAGTGCCCCTAATGTATGGATCCAATAGGATTCTCTGTATTTCAGTTTATCTTCCAGGTTACCCCCTCAAGGACCTAGTCTTACTATTTCTAGGCCACAGAACTTAGACATGTTTTGTCTCCCTAAGTCTGGTCTCCCTACAGTGGATTGAAACAGCACTCCTGGAGTTACTGCTTGCAACAGATCTTGAATGTTCACCCTTTCGAAATTTTAGTGCTCTGGAAATGTTCCCTACTTAAAATGCCTCACATTGGCGTGTTGCCAGATAAATCACATTCTCAGTACTGCAAGTAATGAGGTCTCTAATCTCAAAATGGTTTCCATTGTTACAGCTAGTGAATGTTTTACATTTCAAAACAGAGCTACGAAACTTGCAGTTCCCACACTGGTGCATATCCATTGGTAAAGCAGGCCTTGTATTTTCTACAGTACTCTTCACGCATGGTAAATAACTATGTACAAGTCTGTTCCTTATATTGATCCCTTTTGTATATATACATACCATTCTGGGTTTGAGTTTAGTTGCTTCTTCCAGCAAGGGGTCCCCCTGCAAAATATTACAGTTGGAATTAATTATCTCCTTGATGTCACCAGTGTGTCTAGAGTAAGTGGTAACAAAATTAATTCTGGGTTCACTTTTCTCCCTTTCACCTGGGTGTCAGTAGTTCCGATCTATCAATGCAATCTGCTTCCTTATATGCCTTATCCAATATGTACTTTGCATAACCACGATCCAAAAATCTATTACACATGACCAGGCAATTTACTGTATAGTCCACATCCTTTCTACAACTGCGACGCACTCTCAACATTTGGGCTTTGGGTATATTGGTTATCATATGGTGTGGGTGGCAGCTGGACACTAACAGTAATGAATTCCTGTTAGTCTCCTTCTGGAATAAATCTGTGCTTAATGTACCATCTTCCTTTTTAGAAATTTTAAGATTCAGAAAGGAGACCGAACAGGGATCACACTGTACAGAAAATTTAGATTAACATTGCTTTTTTCCAAATATGTTATGAACTCATTCAGCTCTTCCAGCGTGCCATGCCACACCTACTCTCTATCTATAACAGAGGCTCCAAAATGCATGATCTAACTAATGTATTTATTCTTTTCTCCTTCAGGATTAGATGAATTGTATGGATTGCCTCTGGTGTGGGAAGCCATGAAATGGAACCACGAAGTTGGTAGAATTATTTTAGATATGATCGATTTATGCTTATTTTAGTTGTAGATAGACAGTGTACTCAGGCGATGGATATTTTATGTGGCTTAACATTCAGGTGTATGTATTTAATGTGGTGTTATATTTATTCATATATTTATTCATGCACACAGCACTTTCTACTGTGATTATAAGTTTGGGGTTACTGTCACTTGAAATGCCAATTTATTTATACCTGTTCTAATGCATTTGGTACCCAACCCCCTGATGACATACTGACGTGTGAAACCAGTCAGGGTTCCCTGCAGCTATGGCCTGTTCTATGGATGGCATGGCGGTATGTTTTAAATGTTTAGATTAATTAAAGCAAGCCTTTTTTTGAACTTATGCTGAGGAGTGCTGGTGTTTGTAGATCTATACACTGACTTCATTCATTGCACCCTCTATCAGCAGTGGAGCTGTTTTTGCAGTTGTTCAGCCCATACATACATACATACATACATGCCCGATGAGTCTATTCACTGTTTGTCACTCACATGGCTGAGCT
Source organism: Neoceratodus forsteri (assembly GCA_016271365.2). Lineage (NCBI taxonomy): Eukaryota > Metazoa > Chordata > Ceratodontiformes > Ceratodontidae > Neoceratodus > Neoceratodus forsteri. The sequence continues at coordinate 876,251,420 of CM057450.1, forward strand.
GATCCCATTGGCTTTCATAACTACTTTCCAGCACTCCCTCCACTTCTACAGACCATAGAGTGGAAGCTATTGCCTCCTCTGCAGTGGCTAGGGTTCTTTCATTAGCCAATGCTTGTGCCCCCCTGCTGTTGCATGCATCTACCTGTGTGTGATTGACAGGACCTCCTTTGTCTTCTTCTTTATGTCCATGAGATGCATACACACCTCCTTTATGGTCCAGTTATGTCCACCAATGGCATTGACTACATCCATTATTTCGGCCCTTGCCTGCTGTACCTGGGCCTTTGTGCCCTGTCTGCATGTCACAACCTCATCTCTGACTGCATAGGCTTGTGCCAGCACCTGCAACTCGTTCTCAGAGAAGCAGTGAGTCCATATTCTCTCTGCATCATCCATGGTACCTGCCAGACATGGGGTGGAATACAAGTGTGCAATGAGACACTCAGAACAACAGAGATGAAAGATACATTGGGGTGAAGGCCTCCCCACCCCCGACAGGGACACATAAGTGTTCTAGCATTGCATGTCCCAACACAGGCAGCAGCCTGCCTGACACAGGCTTGCCCATGTGCAGATACAGCCATAGTCAAGGCCACACACAGAATATGCACAGTGCCATGATCACCAATGTCCCTTTGCAGGCCATTCCACAATACACTTACCTCTAGGCACCTGCAGTTCTGCTGTGGAGTCTAGGTGGTGCCCTTTACTCTTTTAATATGCTCCAGGTGCAATTAGGCATGCCAATGAATGAATAAATTCTAGTAATGACATGCTAATGTGAGTTTTTCCCTTGGAATGCATAATTAGCTCATTTGTATACTCTGTTTGAATACTGCAGCTTCCCTAAATTGCTATCATAATTGCACTAGTGCTAGCACTAGCACTGATAATCTGCAAGTGCAACATCCATGTGCAATGCATATATGACATCATACATCATGGGTGGCACTATCATACTGCACAGGCATGAGAGCTATGCCATTGGTATTGCACAGAGCTGCACGGGTGCATGCACCTACTGCACACACGCCACCACATGTCAGCCATGTGCTAAAGAGTCCCCACCACCACCACCAGAAGTATGTATTACACTGCAGTGATCAACATTATCATGGCACTAATGCAGAAATACGGAATATTGTGAAATGAAAAGGACACACCCATAAGTCCAAGAACATTTCAAACACTTGGAGCATTAAAAGAGAAGGCAAATAGCCAATATGTCAAGCAGAAGAAGCAGGGCTATACTGCAGAGGGACCAGAGTTAGTCAACACAAGAGCTAGCCAATCTTCTTGACCTGATGGTGGTAGCCAGGGAGGACCAGCTACTGGGTGATGAGGCTGGTTCACACAGGCCAAGGTATGATGTGTGGGCCTTTGTGGGTCAGTGCCTCACCAGGCATATTGGGATCACCTGCACAGGTGACCAATGTCATCACCAATTCTCAGACCTCCAACAGAGGGAGATGTACCCAGTGCAGCTGCTGTGGGCGATGGTGGAGAGTGTCACTGTGCCAAGACCAGGTGAGTACAGATGGCCCTATGTATAGTTTGCATAGTGTCCTGTGTGCAGTACTGTTTCCATGATGATATACCTCCCGAGCACTGTTCCTGAGGAAATGTGCTCTGTACCTGTGTGTCCCTGTTGTGTCCCCTCTGTTTTAAGGGACCTGCTCAACTGTATGGCCTGATTTTACAAATTCAGCAGTATGGGCCCACTGTCCCAAGTGTTGTCCCTGGTACCCTGTACTTTACAGGACCTGCTGTGGATCCCTGAGGGAGGCAGCTGCTATGGCAGCATGGTTGTGTGCTGCCACAGTGACAGGGCTGCAGTGTCAAGGTTGATGTCTGTTTAATTGTGTACCTAGTTTATTTAGGTTTTTCCAACAGTTATTGTAAACTAGACAGGCAAATGCCCATTGTCAGATACAGGTAGAGTGTATGTAACACATATTCTACATGTACTGTAGCTCTGGTGGTAGGTGTCCACCAACAGTACTTGGATGTGGCCACCATCTGGTCTGTATTATGCAGCATGGGTTTCAGTAGGTAGATGCCAGGCAATGCAGGATGTATAAAGATAATGCCTGTGCAGATGTGTGTTATGAGATTGTCACACACCTCGGGTGTGTGAAAAATCCTCAATAATACAGACCTTGCACAGGCTTTATTTTTGATAATTACTGGTGCAAGGAAGTCAGTGTCAAAGGAAGTTACTGAAGGAGCTACGCTGTGATCCCTGCTGCTGCTGCTCAGTCCCCCTTCTATACACACACACACACACACACACACACACACATATACGATAATTTCAAAAGCAGGATAAATTCTTGGCATAATTTCTTCTTTTTTTTTAATTACACCGTGGAAATGCTCGTAGTCAGTCGTGGCTTGTTCCGGCTTGTTCCAGATTACAGTGGCTGTCTCCCAAAGCAACCCCCGAAACAAAGCAACACCAGGATCAACCAGATAGATTTTTAAAAATAGAAAGGCAAGATCAACCAGATAAATACTGTTAAGAAAGAAATACCTTAATGGAAGTACTGTCTGACTCCTTGGTAGCGGAGAAACCGCTGCCATGTTTGTTCCTGTGTTTGGCCCACCCACACATGGAGTAAGAGCCAATGAGGTGGTGCTCTAAAGAAGAGTGACACAAACTGCTGTAATAACCAGTTCTATGGGTTATTATGATGTTTGAAACATGGCTCTAGTCTGTATATTAAAGGTGGTCACCAGTAATACTATTATATTGCACAGAGTGGGCCACTCTTGTACTGGCCACTGTGTTAGCATGCGTCTATGGTACCTCGTCTTTCCCCTGCTGCTGCACCGGTATGCTTCTTGTGCCACTGTTGTATGGTACCTGGTGCACTATGCATCCTACTGCATACTATGAGGTGTACATGCCCTGCAGCTGGCATGTATGGGTCTGTTGGACAGAGATGGGGAGGAAGGCTAGATAGTGGCACCTCATGGTCCATTGTACACTGTACTAGGCCATACCTGTAACAGTGGGATGCAACATTCCTGCTTTGACTGTGCCATGGCACACCAGTATGTGTATGGTGCCAGAGCAGTTCACAATGGTAAGAGGTAGCCCTGCATGGTCTTCTCCATCCACATAATGTGCATGTGGCAGCAGATGCACAGTACTGGCATATGGGCTTATAAACTGTTTAGTGTTCATGGTACTGTGCAATGCGTTCCACTGCATGATATAGAACACGCGTAATTTGTTCTTCTCCACAGACTTCAGCAGCCAGCATGGCTAGGCCAGGGCCCCAGGTACAGCAGCGGTGCAGACAGAACTGTCCACCAGCTTAGCCAGACTGTGCTGGGGCCCAGCAGAGCTGTACTACAGAAAGGCATCCACGTAAGTATCCTGCGCTTTATGTCGCACTCAGAATTGCATGTCTACACTATGCTGCATGCTTCTGCAGTCGGAGACAGATGTCCGTGTGTTGCTCACCAAGCTGTACACAGGCCTGTGGGAACATCACTAATGCAGTTATGGTTGGGGACACTCATCTTGCACCTGGGTCATTGTCCCACCAGTGATATTGTGCTGTGTTATGGTCTGTGTAATCTACTGTTGTTCACCTACTTGTGGTAGGCATAGCGCTCTGTGTGTGTGCTGTGTTGTGACATGCCTTACATCATGGAGTAGCAAACCCCCTGTGGCACTGACCTCGTGCATCAATGACTTGATGGTAATGCTCACAGCCCTGGTTGCTACACCTATCAATGTCAGGCATGTCTGTTGTGCCACATGGTCTGGGCTATGTATGCGTATATGTCTGGTGGAGGAAGGTATGGGTCCATGTCATACCAGAACACCACTGTGTCATACCATGTGCATCATAAGGCAACTGTGGTAGTATGCCTGTAGCAGTGCCATCTCTAGTGCTATATGCACTAGGTATCACACCATTGCATCTCAACAGAGTCAGGCTTATGTGACATGTGTTCAGCAGTGTTAGGGGGCATTGGTGGGCACTGCATGTAGTTTACTATATGTGACTGACATTGTGATGCATAGTCATGAGTGCTGAATCAAAGCAGTGATGACAAGGGTATGATTATTCCACTATACATGGGCAGAGCCATGCACATATTTGAAAACATCTTGGTCTTTGTAAGAGCCAGTGTCTTGCTCTGGCTCTGCATGAGGGGCAACCCTGTATCTAGTGTAGTGACAACATCTTCTGGTAGGGTACCTCCAGGTGGGTCTGCATTCCACACCAGTGCTGTGCAAGGCTGAGTGCATATGGTGCCCCCTGGCATACAACCCCACTGCATTCACATGTTACCACAGCTGCGGCAGGCTGTGCTACATAATGGTGCCATCCATATATGGCTGTGCTGTGTGTAATGCATGTACGCCTTGGCATAACCCTGCAGCCAACAAGGGTGACTTTGGATGTCTGTTGTCATGCACACCTCTGTTGGCCTTTGTGCTGCATGGCTGGTGTGCAGGGCACAGGGTGTGTGCGCGTGTGTGGCTCCAAGTACCTCAGGCTATTACTCAGCCTACTGCACTCTGCCTTGGTGATGCTGTTGCTTGTGCTGCAGTTCCACATCTGGCATTCCTGCCGGTGTTTGTCCTTTGCATGGCTCTAGCCTGCTGTGTTGCAGCACAGCACACTCATTGTATGTGCAGTCCTCTACAGTACTGTCTCTGGTATGCCATGCACTTTCCATTGTGGCTGTTTGACTCCCTTCCCCTGTGTGTGGCATGTTGGCCCTTGGTCTGCTGGTTGTGCATCTGTTATGTACCTTGTGCCACTCCTGCATCCCATGTCCTGTGTGCACAGCTGGCTCATTCAGTGTATTTTCTTCCATACGTGCCTGGGGTGCTGCCAGATGGTTGCAGGATACCATAGGGAGAGAGGGGCATGATGACCTACTAAGGGCCAGGTCTGCCTTCTGTAGATTCTTGTCTGGCAAGTGCTTGGCTGCCAGCAGCAATAGCAAGAGAGACTTGTCAGCAGCAGCAGTCACCACCACCACCACCTCCACCTCCTGCTGCACCTTGAGTTGGACCTTTATATACTGTGTAACAGGAAATATTCACTGTCTTTTCATTTTGGCTATTTTTGCTGGTTCCATATTAGCGTGAAATTAAAAAGACAGCGAATATTAAGTGAATCATTATTCAATAGCAGCATCAGTGTTCCGTCAGTGAAAATAAAATGATGTGAACATAGCAGGTTGTGCTCAGAGTGCTAAATATTAAGGGCATGAATTTAAATTATTATTCAGTATGCTTTTTAATGTGTGGATGACCTTTTTGCTTTTACTGATGAGTGGGTGTCCTTTTCTGATGATTGGATAAGCAGGTACCCTTTTTTCTTTTTTTCTGTTGGGTGGGTACCCTTTTTTGATATTTTTTCGACCAGCGGGTGCCCTTATGGTATTGTTGGTACTATGTCAGAACAGAGACAACAATAAAAGAGCCATCAAGAACCATGCAGTACAAACAGCACTGTCAACAACAGCACCAGGACAAAATACCATGACACAAAACGGCACCCATAGTAGCGGTTGTACACCATACTGACAACCGCTACCATTCCCCAAAACACAAAATGTACACTTTTATTTTGCAGGGGGAAGTTAAAACTGAATCTTCATTAGAAGCAATTAGAATGTGTTTTAATGAGCAAAGTAAGACTTCCATCACAAAATGTTATATTTTTCTGTTATACAGGTTGTTGTAAAGCACAAGTGTTTGTAATCACTGATGGTGTAGCGGTGCTTGAGTAAGGAGAGGCAGGAGACAAACTCAGTGAAAGGAAACCGATTTACTGGGTCCGAAGACGTCAAGCAGTGTACAACCAATCTATACTGTAACTTAGTACTCTATAGTGATTCTTATACTCTATGGTTGTCTTATTACTCTAAACTTTATAATATCCCTGTTACTCTATTCCAAACTCTACGATAGTCTTATAATTATAAACTCTAAAATAATCCTTTTACTCTATTCATCACATAAGTACAGCCTGTCAAGCAGAGACCAAAACAGCATAGAGTCCTTCATAATTTGAGAGTGGTGGCCACCAGTGCACTTTGTTGGCCGGCTTTTGGTTGGATCAGAAAAACCGAAGGGTGAAGAACTAGAACAAACAAGAACCCAAGCAATGATAAGTCTCCTGGCTGAATAGGGCTCCAGGGAAATTGAACTGTGAAGAAACTGAAGCAAACAATGCAATGCAGGTGTAAGAACTCCTGGTCAGTGGAAGACCCCAGAGAAATGAGAAAGGATGCAAACAGCTGATTAAATACTCCTACACCAAAACTGGACTCCAGGGAAACTCAGGATGCAGACAACTGGGATTAAGCTGGACTCCAGGGAAACTCAGGATGCAGACACTTGAATGAAGATTCCCGGGTTCTTGCATCCAAAGCCCCACACATGTTTTTACAATGGATCCCTATCTGTGAACCAGAGCGGTTCTCTGCACTACCTAAAAACTGTTAGGAAGGGGAATGGCCTAACGTTCTGGACATGAAACGGGTGGCCAGGAGCTATCAATGCTATACCTATTCTGACGACCGGCCCCAACTTGTCGTAGAAGGAAGATGGTATCAGTCTCTAATTGGTCACTGCGATCAACAGTCTATGAAGAGGATGATAATCAGGTGAAGAAGATTAACATTAGGCTAAAGAATTCTTAGATGAGCTGGTACCTGTAGTTCAGTGACATGCAAGGCAGTTCTTGGGAGGAAAAGCCAGTGCAGCTTTAATCCAAAATCTTTAAGAACAATTCAGTGAAAGCAAGCAGACAGGGCATTTTGTTATAAGCAAAGCAAATGCAGGTTAATCCAATAGTTTCTTGCAATAAAAACAGCTTAAGCAGGAGAAGGCAGTTATAACATAAAATTCAGGTACTGTTTTTGTAAACACAGTCTCAGTGTCTATAAAATGCTTCACCTTCGTAAACACAGTCTCAATGTCTATAAAATGCTTTGCCTTCCTCAACATTCACAGTGTCTCACAGAAATATTTTTCCAGGCAAGGACTTTAGAAAGGAAATGCACTGGGAAGACCTGCCAAAAGCTAAGGGCTAGCTATGTGTGGACCCTGGGGTATAAATTCTTTCCCCTTCCCACAAGTAATTAGCTCCGAAGGCACCTAATTGGAAAATTACCCTAAGGCAGAGGGGAATCTGACTACCTAAAGCACTAAGGGTCCCTTTCTTACTGTCCCTCCCTGAACTAGTGACTACAGGGAAGTTACAGGGGTTACTAGCCCTTGGGCATGGAAAGTGGCTACTGAGCTGAAAGAGTGGCTAACTGCCTGACCCACTCCCCTTTCCTCCCTGCTGGCTACTGCTAATAACAGAGTGCATTTCTAAGCCAGAGGATGACACTCTTTAAATAATTCCTTGACTTCTCTATTGGTGGCCACTTGGCTACTGGCCAATATTACTCCAATCTGGGGCACTATTTTTTATCTGGGGCTGGTGTCTCCTAACTGACCCACCCAGAACTGAATTAACTGCATTAAATAGAGAAAACACTGAGAAACCCACATTGGCTACATGGCCCCTAACTCATTGGCCTGCCTGGCTAATGTGGCTATCAAGTCAACTGAGGCCCTCCTTGCCCTGACTGGCCCTTTTATTTAAGAAATACAGACAAACGGTGGCTTTTTGGCTAACTAGCCATGTCTGGTAGCCCACTTGGCTAACTAGCCTATCATACTAGGGCTTCCCCTACCCCTAGCTGCAGCCTCCACATTTGCTGTATTCAAATTAATGTATTTAGGGCCATCTTGCCCTAGTTCCGCATCGCAGGAGCTTAATTTAAATAATCCCTGCTCTCTCCCTATGGCTCCTCTTGCTGGAACTGATTTAAGTATTTAATATATTTAAATATGCCTGTCCTCGGGCAGTCCCTTCTCTAAGAGGCCTTTCCTATCCCTCTAGTGGCTGTCCCTTCAAGTGCCCTCTGGCGCAAAATAAACTTTTTATTATTTTTTTTAAAGAACTAGCGGTCAGCACCTGCCATATGGTGCTGCCACCGACTCACCACCCCAACCTGGGGAGAAATACTGAAGAGGAGGAGAAGGCTGGAGGGAGGTGGTGTTGCTGCTGCTGTGGTGCTGAAGCAGGCAGGTAGTGGGAGCATGACATAGGGGGCCTTGCTGCTTGGCCCAATGCTCCTTTTCACAGATGCAGCCCTACTTGTGAGCGCTGCAAATGAGGGACTAAAATGTACTTTTAATTTAAAGAAAAACAAATTTTAAACTGGGCTATGGAAGCCCACGATGCGATCAACTGCTAGCAGGAGACCTGATGCCACTGGATGACTGCTGCCACACTGGAGGAACCACTGAAGAGTACTGTAGCAGGGATGAGAGGAGGACTGCAGGTATGATTTACCAATTACTTTTACCTCCCTGCATCCTCTCTCTCCATGACCTGGCCTGCCAAAGTCTTTCTTTTGTTGTCGGGGCACCTGACAGCACACTCCCAACCAACACAACTGCTGGCTGCCCGCAGAACACAAAAAAAATGTCCGTTACTGCCACAGAAGCGCTCCCTGGTGTTCTGGACACCAAGTCCCTAGTGACCAGGGAGGCAAGCAGCTGCCCAGTGCAAAGATGGCATTCCCTCACACTTGGCCTGGGCAGGCTGCAGGAGAAAAAAAATCTTAAAACTGCAAGCTGCAGTTTTACTTTATTCAGGGGCTCCAAGGTGCTTGGGATATGGGGATCAGGGGCTCTAGGGTGCTTGGGATATGAAGAAACTGAAGACTAACTGGGGGCACTGGAGACTAACTGGGTACCCCTAACACTGGGGCATTACATTGTTAGGTTTCAGAAATGCTATTTGTTAAAGATGAGTTTGAGCAATTCACAGATGTCACTGAAACTCTCATAGTCAGCTATGCCCAGTCCTAGTGAAATGCCTCTGGAAACCTTAAAATATATTCTGATGGCTCTAAATACAAGTGTAAGTATTAACTGTTATTATTTGTTAGAAATGGAATCTCTGTTTTATCCTCCAATCCTGTGCCCACCAACTACCTTTCCCAATCTTCAGAGTAAAGACAGATTTGTTGCCCTGTACCATGCTAATTCTTGTCCACAGTGAATAAATATTCTTAGATTTTTCCTTCCCTAAGGGAAGGGAATATCAGAGGAACTGAAGGGAATTAGGGCAAAGTAATTGAAAGTACACATTTCCTAAAATAAATATTTGGCTTAAAGAAGGCAGGTTGGGGAGGATTAGGATTTTCCCTTTCACAGTATTGAAAAAGGTCCTGTTCTTATGTGAGCTAATGTGACTGGCAAAGAAAATCATTACTCAAACATTATTTAGTCCTTTTACTCCTTTTAGATTGTTTGCTATATTTAAATATTATTTTATATGAGAAATGCGTAGAAGAAAATAGCAGCTTTAAAAGAAATAAAAAAGCATTCTGATTGAGGTTTTGCATATGAAAGTCTCAGTGACATATTTGCAGAAAACAGAATGTTGTATAACTGGTGGTAGTGATGTGTTAAGCAGCCATCTAGTGGCAACATATCAGATGACTGTTTCATCAACAGATAAGGCACAATGGGAAGGGGGGTTACCATGAGTCAATGTAAAATAGGACTTGCAGTGGGGAGGGATTACCAATCAGCATCCCAATATCCGGAGTGCCTTACAGGGAATAAAACTCAATAAGGCATTTCAGTTGTATTTGTCAGTTTTAGAATGCATTTTTTAAACTTCCCAATGACCCTTTATTGAGTCCCTGCATCAAATTACAGCTGGACATAGGCACTGCCCATGTGTATAATATGGTATTTACTTGGGCCACAACCGGTCAGGGTCCTGGATTTCCTGAGACAGTTTTAAAATGGACTTATTAGCAGCCATTTATTAAAATTGATCAAATATATTAATGATACTGAAAAGATAAAAAAAGACAGAACTAATTGAAACAGAGCAATGATGTAAATCTTCAACAAATAATGTGACACCTAAGTGACAATTTTGTTTTAAAAAACATTTATGAGCCAGCCTGGCAGCACAGCAGTAGCACTACTACTTGCCACACTGACGACTTGGGTTCAGAAGTGAGCCCTGGGCATTGGAGGGAAGACCGAAGGAGGAGGATTGAGCATCTGAAGAACTGCTGTCCTCCTCCTCCAGCGGGGTAGGTGGATAGGGTTCAGTGCTCGACTGGCCTCTGGTGGAAGCCAGAGGAAATGCATCTAGAACCTAGCAGCTGGGGAGATGTGAAAGAAGGCGCATGCGCCTTAACTTCAAGTGCAAGTCACGTCTCCCAGGGAGAAAACTTGTGGAAAATTGGCCACCACGGCCCTGGATGATGGCCTTCAGGCTGGCTCCCCTACGCTGCCCCAGGCTGTGCAGCGATGGACCATTCCTGCCCATCCTGCCAACAATCCTGGTTCAGCCCCCCACTGGGGTTAGCCGGAGCAACAGGCATGCCTGATGGGTCAGACCTGTGGAGATCTGATGGGTGATATGCAGTGACAGCGTCCTCTGCCTGGATGGGATATGGGGCGGTCCAGTATGAAGGAGTCTGAAGGAGAGGGGCTACAGCTGTCAGAGCACAAAAAAAAACATACAGTATGTATTTTATTGTCTGTAATCTGACTGATTGCCTTTATCACCTCTCTTTATTTTGGGATTGTTCCTCCATTTCTTCTTGCACCCCCCAACATGGCCCTTGAGTAATAAATAATTATGTAATTATACTTAATTCTGTAACATTTCTCACACCCTGCTTCCCAGATACCCTTCAGTGACATTTTGCAGCAGACTACTTTTGCTGCCACTTTCATGTAAGGACTCTTCACCACTCCTTTCTGGTGATGACCCTTCACTGCCCCTTACCTTCATTCTCCCTAAGATTGATTTATTTATTTGAATATACTGGGATACACTCTGTTCAGGAGAGACAGAGCAGGGAAGAAAGGAGGTGGGTTGAAACTGTATGTGTGAGAGAGGGTATCAATACCATGGAAACACAGGGGCAAAAAGAGGAAAATGAAGGGCTGGAATTACGAGGGGTCAACCTAGAGGCAGGCTCTGCATCCACTGCCTGTGCAGAAGTAATGTATAAACCTCTAGCACTGGGAGAGGAGAGGGATAAGAGATCTGGGGAAGCCATCATCAGAAAGGGGAGGTGCTACTAGTTGGTGACTTTAGTGTGTCAGATGTGGAATCAAGTTATCCAGCTGTGGCTTTAGCAAGGAGCAGGGCCATTCCTGACTCCTTGTAATAGGCTTTTTTCCAGGCAGTTAATCAAAGAACCCACTAGGGACAAAGCACTGATGGACCTGGTGCTAACAAACAGGGGCAGCATCGAAGATGCCACAGGGGGAAGCTCCCTTGGCACCACTGATCACTGTACAGTGGGGTTCAACATAAAGACTAGAGCACAGGTGAATCACATGAGGACAAGAGTTCCGGACTTTAAGACAGTAGATTTTAAAGAAATGGGTGGCTACCCCAGAAACTGTCCAAGAGGGTGGAGGAGTGCCAGAGAGGGGTAGAGGCACAATGGGAAAGAATAATGGAGGGCATATCTAAAGCAACCAACCTATTCATGGAGGAGATAAACAAAGCAGAAGGAAAAAGAGACCACTATGGTCCTCCAAAAAAGTGGAAAGGGACATAAAAGAAAAAAAAATGTTACATTCAAGAGATATAATGAAATGCAGCTGGAGGAGGACAGGGAGGTATACCTCAAAAAATAGAAGGAAGCAGGTAAGGTGGTGAGAGAAGCAAAGGCACAGAGGAAAGGATTGCCAAAGAGGTTGCTATAGGAGATAAGACTTTCTTCAGTTACATAAGTGAGAAGAAGAAAACAAGGGTAGCTACAGTAAGAATTAGAAGGGCAGAAGGGGGAGACTACAGAAGGAGACCAAGAAAAAGCTGACATCTTAAACAGGTACTTCTACTCAGTCTTCACAGTAGAAGTTGGGGGGGGTGACCACCAGGGAGAAGCAGGCATAGAGTGGAGAAGGGGATGGGCATGGGTCCCTTTTCAGAGGAAAGAGTGCTGAAAGAACTTGCAGCCCTGAAGGTGAACAAGGCTATGGGAATGGATGGGATTCATACCAGGGTACTGAGAGAACTTTGGGAGGTTCTGGCTTCCACTGACAGCCTTGTTCAACAACTCACTAGAAACAGTAGTGGTTCCAGAGGACTGGAAATGGTCTGATGCTACCCCTCTAAATAAGGGAGGCAGCATGGAGGAGGCTAGCAACTCATGGACCTGGTGCCAGTCAGTCTCACTTCAGTGGTGGGGACATTGATGGAAACACTACTTGAAAGATAGGATGACAGAGTATCTTGAATCCAGTGGGCTGCAAGACCACAGACAACATAGATTCACATGGTGGGGGGTGTCATGCCAAATGAACCTAATAGATTTCTTTGACTGGGTGACAGGTAACACAGTCAGAGGAAAGCAGTGGACATGGTCTGTTTAGACTTTAGTTTGACACAGTGCTGCATAAAAGGCTAATTAGAAAGTTGACCAACCTAGGCATGAGAGCCATAGTGGTAAGTTGGATTGAAAACTGGGCAAAGGATCGGAAACAGTGGGTGATGATTAACAGCACTCATTCAGAAGAGGGAAATGTGGCAAGTGGGACACCACAGGACTGAGCACTGCAGGCTGTTCCCTTCAATATCTTCATGCAGAAGAGCTGGAAGGAAAGATATGCCTTTTTGCAGATGATGTCAAAATATGCAAGAGGGTGGACACTCAGGAAGCATTGGAAAAATGTGTTGGGGTCTTGAGAACCTTGAGGAATGGTCAAAAACATGGCAGTTCAGGTTCAATCTCAAAAAGTGCAAAATAATGCACCTCGGGCATAGAAACCCAAATGTTGAGTATATGATGGGGGAAGTACTAACAGCTGAGCAAAACAGAGCTACTCCAGGGTAAACAGAGGTGCTCAGTGACAACAGCATATACTAGAAAGAAAATAAGTCATGGCACTCACCTATTTGCACCACAAAAGAAAACGGAGTGTCCAATATTTAAAGCTTAATCAAATCTCCATTTATTAAATTACCAATAGATACACGGCCTCTTGGGTCAGGGAATGAATACTGAGTTTCGATTTTCACCTACGGAAGCTTTATTAGATTTGGATAGCCTCATGTAGGTGAAATGTCAGAGCTCAGTGTTTGTTTCTCTCTCTGAACCAGGAGGGCCAGTGTACCTGCTGGCAATTTAATAAATGGAGATTTATTTCATCCTTAAGTACTGGACACTCCGTTTTCTTTTGTGGTGCAAATAGGTGAGTGCCATGACTTCTGTTCTTATAACCTTATAACCAACCTACTACCACTGCCTCCCAGCCTCCAAGACAAAGCCACTTCTTTTGGCTGCCCACTCCTTCCCCCCGTCTCCCTTCCCCCTCACCTTGACTACTCCTTGGACTCTCACACTAGGTGTCACACCTCTTTATCTCCTTCACTACATACAGACACTGTCCTTTACCCAAGTTGGATGCTCTTGACGCTGTTCTATCACCATTGGTACTATGAATGGCATTGTAGCCTTATTGTATACTAACTACTCACTATTCGAGTATTGTATATAAACTGCTTGTTTTTGTTGTCATTGTCACTGTTTGACATGGAATCTTTGTAAAAGAGCTCTGAGCTCAAAGGTACAATCTAAATCCCTAAATAAATAAATAAAAATAAAGTAGAGGTGGTCCAGAGGAGGGCAACTAAAATGGTGCATGGTTTGATACAAAACCATTCAAAGAGAAATTGTAGGATCTCTACTTGTACACCCTTGAAGAAAGGAGACAGAAGGGATATGTTAAAGACTTACAAGTACCTTTCAGCGGTGAAAAGGTTACAGGTGGTGAGTCTCTTTCAAATACGAACAAGCACCAGTATCACTGGGTATGCAATGAAGTTGGGGAAGGGGTCATTCAAGAGTGATGTGAGGAAATATTTCTTTACTGAAAGGGTAGTTGATGCCTGGAATAGATTGGCAGCAGAAATGGTGGTGGCTAGAACAGTGGGGTGCTTCAAAGATGCATGGGAGGAGGTGGAAGGGTTGACAGAGACCAGATAGGGTCCACAGAGACAGAAAAGATAGGGAACATCTGGACAGACTGTGTGGGCTAAGCAGTCCTTTTCTGCCATCGAATTCTATGTTTCTGTCTACCCCCCTCACTCCCTGCATGAACTCTTGTCTGGTTCTTCAAAAACTTAGAGTAGATGATGAAGTTTTTGATAGCTTATTCAAACAAGCATTTGTCTATGCCGAATGTTGGCTTGCTGGCATTAGCATTGGTAATGCAGGAGTTAGAAATACAAAACAGGAGTGGCAGTGAAGTACTGAAGTAACATCAAGAACCCCCCCACACACAGAGTGAAAAGCATTGGGAGTGTGGCTTTGGGTCGGCCATAATGCTCACCCCACCCTGCAGAGAGCGACAGATGTCAGGGTGTGCATTGGGGTCTTTGGCTCTTATGCTCACCCCATTCCAATAGAAAATAAGCTGAGATGGGTGCAATATAGAAGAATGGGATGAATGTTAGGGTGATGGAACTCAAGGCACACCTCAATGCCAGTCACTGAATGTAGGGTGGGGGTAGAATTCTGCAAACATTATGACCAATGAACCCAAGTTACGTCCCCAATGCCTGTCAGTCTACAGGGTGGGTGTATGGTTGGAAACCTTAATGCCCCAGGTGTTTGTTTGTATTTTCACTCCAAATTTTCAACATTGGCTTTTTGAGAGCCCACCTCTTGAACGGTGGCACTATCATTTCGTTACTCAGTCCTGAAAGGTGCTTTCACACAGCAACTGCGCCACTGGGAGCCACAGGTGTGGAAACACATTTTGGGTAGAATGGGAAAAATGACAGCTGTACTGTTCATGAGGAGGTGTAAAATAATGGCAATGTTGAAAATCTTCAGAGAAAATATGAAACATTTGCAAACTTACAAGCGTGCGTAGAAACTGTGCAATGCATGCCCATATTGCGGTCATTTTTTGGAATTTTCTTACAAAATTTTCAATGTGGGCGTTTTCAGACCTCTGCTCATGAACAGTGTCACTGTGATTTTTGTAATCTGTCCAAAACGTTCATTTCCCACAGCGACTGCGCCATTGTGCACCAGATGTATGAAAACACATTTTGGGCAGATGTGAAAAATGGCAACTATATTGTTCATAATGGGGCCTTAAAAAATGGCAATGTTGAAAATCTGGAGTGAAAATATTAAAAATGCTCGAAGTTATGAGCCTGCGTGGAAACTGCGCAATGCACGCTCGTGAAACAGTCATTTTCTAGAATTTTTTCCCCAAATTTTCAACATAGGCATTTTGGGACAGTGTCAGTGACTTTCTTCCTCTGTCCCAAACACTGATTTCCCACAGTGATCACGCCATTGTGCACCATGTGTGCAAAAACACATTTTGGGCAGGATGTGAAAAATGACAGCTATACTGTTCATAAGGAGGTATGAAAAAATGGTAATGTTGAAAATCTGGAGTGAAAATATTAAAAATTCTCAAAGTTACGAGCGTGTGTGAAAATCACACTCATGACACAAGTCATATTTTGGAATTTTTCACCAAATTTGCAACATATGTTGGCTTTTTGGGAGCCCACCTCAAGAACAGTGGCACTGTCATTTCATTAATCAGTCCCAAAAAGTGATTTTGCGCAGAGACTGAGAAATCACCTGTCAGGACCGAATAACAAAATGACAGTGACTGATTTCATGAGGTGGGGTCCCAAGAACCCCATGTTAAAAATTGGGAGCCAAATGTTAAAGAAATGGGCAAGATATCCACCTAAGTTGACCCCCCCCATTTAGAAGCATAGAAGTTGATGGCAGATAAGGACCACAAGGCCCATCCAGTCAATGCCATTATGCAGCTTATCAGCATTTCTTCAGTTCACGGTCGGCTTTGAAGAGTGCAGACATGTTCCCACTCCACCGAAGATCACAGCGCTGACTTCTGGAGGTAAGTATGGGGTGAGAGGGGGTGTGGAGAGGTGGGGTGCGCAGAGGGTGGGTGCGAGTTGGAGGAGGGGGGCACCATTGATGAAGGACCATTTTCTTGTTTACAGGGAAAAAGAAAAACTTTGGGGGAAGTTTTTTTTTTTTAAAGGTGACACAGATTCATTTGGGCACACTGGGGTGGGCTCCCAGGGTGCCATCTGTTTTTTTTTGGGGGAGGTGACTAGAGCTAATTGGTATTGGGCTCCCTGTCGGCAAATAAAGCATGTCTGTGTTGGGGGGCCATGATGCCGAGGGGGATTGGGCACCCTGGTCGGCAAACAAATAAAACTTGGGGGGCATTATGCTGATGGGAATTGGACACCCCCATCAGCAAACAAACTGAATTGGGGAGGGGGCAAGCCGACAGGAGGATTGGGCACCCTCAAAGCCATCTTTCTAGGGATTGTGAGAGGTGGTTGGCAGGAGACGCTACCATGTTTATTGAAATGTTGCACCAGGAATGGCACGTAATGGAGGCATGTCAGATCTGCTGCTGCAATGACAAGCCTGCCACTCATTGCAGTGGCAGATTTCTTTCAAGCTGGTGGCACTCTCTGAAACAGCTGCCATTGGCAGCATGCTCACTGCTAGGCAGCTGAGGGACACATTGACTAAAGCATCCCCCTGGATTTGTCACAATACTGACACACCTTTGAAAGTGCTACTACCGCAAGATGTTGCTTATGCATACGCGTGCAAGCCAACATAATAAATGAGTTCAAATTAATCAGGGAATATTTAATCTGGCTATATTTTTTTATCTAAGTTGTAATAGCATCCTGAGCCTCAGAGGTTTATGTTTGTTATCATCAAATAATAAATTAACTATGGTGATAGCGTGCATGGCAGATTAGTCATGCTTCTGTCTTTATGTCTCAAGCTATATAATGTTCTCTTGCAGAGCAAATGGTAAAATCTAACTTTTTTCTTTTAGCCATATCATACAGGAGATACCAATGTGAATATGTTGCATTCACCAAATGATCAATCCATGCTAGAGATGCTGTTGTCAAAAGTATGTATTACTGTAAGTTGAAAAGGATTGGGTAGGTTGGTGAAATATATCCCTGAAATCTGATGCAGCAACTGATGGACTTGTAGTTCATCCTTCTATAATTAAGTTCTTCCTCTGTTTATCCACTTCTATGAATGTAATATGTATTTATTTGTATCTGGCATTTCAATATTTGTGGAATAGCAATGGGGTATATAGTGCTCGTGTAACTTGTAATACTTTTTATGGCTTTACTCTATTCCCACCCTTGAATAGTAGGTATGTAGGTAGTAATCATGTAGGGAATAAAAGGCCCATGAACAAGGGTGAGAGGAGCACTAGAGAAGGAGGAGGGGGGGTGGAGGTTGACAAAAAACACTTCCTAAGCAAGGGAGGTGCATTAGTGGAGGGCTTAATTAGCAGTTGTGGGAGGAGCTATTCCCCACATTGAACCTTGAGCCAAGCCCTCCCATTCAAGGTTTGTGGAATAGCAATGGGGTATATAGTGCTTGCGTAATTTGTAGTACTTTTTTGTCTTTACTCTATTCCCACCCTTGAGTAGTAGGCATTTAGGTAGAAATTGTGTAGGGAATAGAAGACCCAAAAAGATATCTCCTCCAACTTTTGGACAGTATGACCCCTGGCACTCAGGAGAAGAACCTCCCCCCTCAGGTGGAGGAAACCTCTGAGGACCCATGGCCAAAGGTCTGCCCATCCTCTGGGCATACTATGAGGAGAAGGACCTTGGTTCTAGTAACCATAGCTAATATAAGGAAGGCGAGCTTCTTGGAGAGATGATAATCCATCCATGATCCATGGCAGATGAAGATTGAATGATGATCCAGAATATGAAGAGTGGGTCTTTTCTGCAAGAGCGGTAAAATCTGAAGTGTGAAGAAGGGCAAATGAAGTCCAGATTTCCTAAGTGATGAAGGATGCTTGTCCCAGCTGATTGCATGAATGTAATCAGCAGGGAGAACATGAATTGATCAATGAGTTGATGGGTAGTAGATGATGGACATGCTAAAATACGAGAAGTTATGGGTGAATTATTGAACTTATGTAAGGTTTGACTTTTGGAGTAAGGTCTGGAGGCAAGGAATTAAGTAGTAGGTGAGGAGTCACTCAGAAAGCATCCGTGCAGTAGAAAATGATAGAACAGAGTCTTTGAGTGCCTTGGAGATGATGGTCCATCCTCAATCCATGGACAATACAAATTGACTGATGATCCTGAGGAAGAAGAGTAGGTCTTTCCTGAAGGAGTGGTAGAATCCTAAGTGTGGAGGAGATTGAGTTGAAGAATCGCAAATGGAGTCTGGATTTCCAAGGGGATAAAGAATGCGGGTCCAAAGGGATTGCAGGAGTGTAATGAGCCCAGAGAGCATAATTTGATCACTGACAGGAAGACTGCCATCAGTGATTAGTAAACAAATTGATAGGTTCACAGTTAATCTGATGTTGAAATACTTGAGAGATGCTTGGAGGTGGATATGTGGAAGAGTCTGTAGGTTGACTTGGAAGTGAGGTCGAGTTGTGTGGAATGCTATAGGATCTTAGTGTTATGGCTGTTTAAGAGCAGTTGGGAGGCAGGACTGGGTTAGTGAATTTGCCTGAACAGTTGTGAAATACTGGAAGGAAATCAGAAATCAGAATCATTAATGTAGATAATTAATGAAGGAGAGGCTGGAAGGTCCGCTGGAAGGATGGGTAACTCAACTGAAGGTACTAGATGAAGAAGTGCATGACTGTATGAGGAATGGTGATGTCCGGGAGCCAAAAACGATGGTTTAGATGGTGTGGTGTTCATAAGCAGCTAGGTGGTGGAGATCCAGCGATGAATATTCAGGAAGGAGTCTGTGAAGGTCTTAGATCAAGCAATGTATGCAGGGGAAGTAAGAGTCTAGTAACATAGTCAAAAAAATTTGGTGATGGTAGAAAGTTGCAGACTAAAACTAGGAAATGGCCAAGGTGTCATGAGGTACTGTATCTTGTGTGTCCTGAGATCCAGAGGAGCGACGATGGAGAGTAAGTCAGAGCATAACAGAAGAAGTTGTATCTTTTCTGAGCAAGAGGATAGCCTGGGAGGCACAGTAGAAAGGAAAGTCCATGGAGGCTGAATGGCAGGATTCATAGAGAGTATCCAATGTGGAGAGAGAGAGAGAGAGAGAGAGAGGGAATGTTTCAAGTGCCTAGAGAAATAAGAGACCGGGATGATCAAGGGGAGCTGATGAGGTAGTATTGAAAACTTTAAATTGACATAGGAGTGACAGATGCAGGATTTCCCAGGAATGCATGCTAGAAGTAGGTTCCTCAAGTGCAATGAACAGTGATCCATTGAATAGTGAATGGAAGCTGTACTGATGGCCAGAATAGGAGTATGTGATGGATGAATGAGGGTAGTAGTTGTCTGAGTAGGAATACTGGCCAGGGATATGGTAGGATGCCCAAGAGAGCCACAGTAGACAGGATGAAGCCCAGAGTCTGCAAGGCAGAGATGGAAGGGTCGCCATCGAAAGATGGAAGGAAAGTCCGGAGTAAATCACAATAGACTGATGGACTGATCCAGGATGGTGTTGAGGTAAATGAAGCTGAATGACATGCTGTGCAGGAAGGAACAGAACCAGGCTGGCTCTTCGGCAAGTGGCAGCAGAATACAGGAAGGCTGTAGCAGTCACTAGAAGATGATCCATGGAGGGTCGAGGAGTGGCGCAAGTACTGAGAGCAACAGGGTTGAGGTACATAGGTCCCACAACAGATGAAGACTTTGACCAACTAGTGAAGGGACGGAAGGTGCTAGAGTGAAGAAGGATAAAGTTTCCACATCCGAAGGAGAAATCAAACTGGGATATCAAATGGACATGCGACCTGCAGCAAGGAAGTCTCAGGGCAGTCAAACTGGATCAAGAGAGAAACTGGACCAGTTGGCAAGATCCAAATCCCGAGGGAAAGTAGGCCATGGTGGTGAAGTCTGATGGTCCATGAATGAACGGAATGATGAGTGGTGAGAAAGGCTGGAAGATAGTTGGAGTAACTGGGTCCCAAGACTGGAGGGAAGTGGTAATGAGATAGGATATGGACATTGCATATGGTGGGACCTGCAGGTGCAGACATAGGATCCTACCTGACATAGGTCAGGTGAGATGAACAGCATGACACTCCAGATAATCAAGTGACAGTCTGATGGAGAATGGGTAAGACTGAGACAGTTGATTGTAGAAACAAGCTTTCTTGCACAGTAAATGGGAGAAAAAACTACCCTTTATTATCACTTTGCAGAGGTAGGAGGATGAAGGCAAATGAAGAACGAAGATCTTCTTCAAACTGGAAGTGGCAACCAGGAAAGAGATAGACAATACATTAACCCAGAGGATCAAGGGACAGGCTACAACTCCATGATGTTGATGAGGTTACGTGTTGTCAACGTCAACAGGCAAAGACGAGGGCAGAAGGCAGATGGAGCAAAATGGTCTCATTCCCTGAGGGAAGCAGACAGTGGAAACAGTGATGCAATCTTAGGTTGTGGACCAAGCAAAGTAGTGCAATGAGGCTGGAGGGAAGGCTGCAGGCAAGGGGAAATGGAGAGTACTAGTAGAAGGTGGTTCAGTTCCAGAAGGGATGTGCCATCAGATAGTAGATGGAGAATGAACACATGTGCAGCAGCAGAATGGACGCTCATGCAACCAGGCATGATGGTCGAGGTGAAAGACCATGAATCGGGGATGGGAAGTAGAAGGCAAGTTAGGCACAGTCATGTTCTTAAAGGAAAGCAGTGACCAGACATCAGGCTGAGAAAATGAAAAGTTGCAGCTGTGGGATGGAGGTTCAGACACCCATCGGTGATGGCTCAGGCTGGATGATCCTGACTTGAGTCATCTAGACATAGGCAGGATGAGTAGGGTACATGGAGAAAAAGTTCTGTTCCCAAAGAGAAGCAGCAACTGATATAAGGTAGAGAAGCGCGTTAAGATTCAGTAGCATGAAGACATAACTCCCATCCCTGGTAGTCAGGGCGAGCTAACCTCCACTCGATGCTGCCAAGCAGAGTTAGGGATGGAGAATGTCAGATTGGTAAGTAGTAAGAAGTAATGACTGTAATGGAATTCCATCCCTGGTAGACAGGGGAAGCCTAACTTCGCTCAGCACCTCAGAAGGCATGAGTTAGGGACAGAGACTGGAGTACTACTGGCATGGGCTGGCTGCAGCTTGGAACGCTGCTGTAGAAGAACAGTAGATTAGGGAACTGAGATAAGATAGGCATGATAAATGAATGACAGGTATGGGAAGACAGACATAGCATGATAGTAATGGTAGGCATAGAAACAGGTGTGCCGTAGAGAAGGTTCAGCCAAGGAAGCAGTAATGAAGAGTGGAAGGAAGGAAGGTCCCACCATGAGTAAGCAGGAACCTGGGGTGAGAAGCAATCAGGCGCAGGCAAGTGAGATCAGAGGCAGCAGCGGTAGGTAGGCCAGGACGACTGGGAGTAGAAGACTAGGAGCACTCCCCCATATCCCCAACCCCCCCTTTTAACCCAGCAGCATGAACACCATGAGGCAGAATGAGATTGAACACATTAGGCAGGATATTGCCAGTAGATGGAAGGAGGAGAATAGGGGATGCGAATGGTAATCGTCAGAAAGGCTTAAACATCCAGGAGAGCATAGCGATGATGAAGGAAGGAGTTGTAGGGGAGCGTCAGAAATCCACTGGAATCATGACTGCCACTGCAAAGTTAAATGAGATACTGAATATGTCTCCAGCATAGGGGACCGACCTCGAAATGCTTTGGGGTTCAAAGTGCACAGGCAGAGGTTGCAGTAGGGAATGTGGTGAGGGTCACAAAACTCTTAAATGTGCCAACTCTGGAAGCTGTGGACTAGGTTTAGAATGGAAAGATCATGAGGTAATGCAGGAACAAGTGAGTATTTTAATGAGCAGTTTCAGCTTTGTAAAGTCCAGGTGGTCAATCTTAGGGGCCATAGCCAAGAAGAAAATGATGGGACAAATAAGAAGCATTTTCCATGAGTAATTATTAATTGGTTTCAAGTTCCTAGGTATTTGGAAAGTTGTGAAGCACTACCAGAGACTGTTGATATGGTGTAATGGTTTAAAGAGCATGCATACATATCCTCAGTAGTGAGAAGGAGTCATATAGTAACCCAGATTCAGGTAATCGGTTTGGAGCAGCAAGTTACTTATCTAAATAACCTTGTCCGATACTAGTGGCACTATGGAAGACCTAGAACAAGCAAAGCACGTAGTTATTTAGTTGTGTAGAGCACTATAAAATAGGTACATACTGTTGTAAAGGGAGCGCTATTGAAAAGGTGATAGGGAATCCGACTGGAGCGCCGGTTGTCAATCGTTCGTAAATAGAGAGAGGGAGGGAGCAAGAGCATGCATGGGGATTGATTCAAGGGAGGCAACAGTCAGTGAGGAAAGACCCAGATTCAACAAGTAACTGCATAGAGGATCCTATCAAAATGGAAGAAAGTACTTACTTAGTTCTACTATGTAGATCTGTATGGGCAGTGTGGTCCTGTGAAAATAAATGAAACAGGTGGAGAAACGGCATACAACGGAGCAGGGGAGTTGAGCAGGAGAATGATATGCCCACAGGGGACAAGCAGGAAGCAAGCGTGCTATGGTAGGGAAGAAGGTGGAAGCACTGACTGAGAGAGGAGGTGGGGATGCGCAGAAGTGTCAGAGGTTGAGGGGATGGAAAGTAAGTGAAAAGCCCAAAAGGAATGACATGGGGGAAAAAAACATCAATGGAGGGAGGGAGACGAGCAGAGGAAGGGAGCAGGGAGGTAGAACAGGCCGCCGGGGGGAGACACCAGCCGAGGAATGAACAGGGAGGAAAAACAAGTAGAATAAAGGAGGCAAACAATGGGAAAGTGGGGGGGGGGGCAGGGAAACAAACAAAACAGAGCAGCAGGAGCAGAAACAGCACAGCCACACAAGCCATAAATGGAGCCCAGGGAACAAAAAATACTCCCTAAGCAAGGGAGGTGTATTAGTGGAAGGCTTAAGTAGTGGTTATGAGAGGAGCTATTCCCCACATTGAACCTCGGGCCAAGCCCTCCCATAGTTTAAGATTGCTGTCAAGAGGTATTAGCAGTAACTAACATGTTATATTCATGTCTCCCTCCACTTTAAAAAATACTGTAGTTGTTAAATACTCAATGGTCGCATATTCACTTTATTTCTTGCTTTGATTATTTTCTGTCCATGTGCTGTATATTTAAAAATCAAAAACAATTAAGTTTAAAAACAAAATAAGACTATACTTTTGGTTTATTCACTGCTCTGCAGATACAACCTTTGGACAGAAGGCTACATTCAAGTCAACTGACAAAACTGCTTAAGAAACATAAGAACAGCAGAATGTTTGGTCTGTTACCTCTTTACGTTTATTACATGATGATTTTGAATGGAATTCTTCAGCTGGTCAAAATGCAGAATAGCTACACAGGCAGAAACAAGTATTTGTCAATGCCGAATGTTTGCTTGCAGGCATTGGCAGTGGTAGTGTAGAAGTTACAGAGCTGCGTAATAGTAATGGCAGTGAAGTATTGAACTGAAGCCAACCCCACCACCACCCTGCAGAGAGTGACAGGCATTGGGGTGCCTTTGGGTCATCAGGCATGACGGCCATTTCTACACCCACCTGCAGACACACAACGATGTCACGGTGTTCCTTGGGGTCTTTGGTCCTTATGCGCACCCCATTCCATTAGAAAATACAGTGAGATGGGTGCAATATTGGAGAATGGGGTGAACTTTGGGGCCAAAGAGTCCAAGGCATACCTCGAAGCTTCTTACTGGCTGCAGGGTGTGGAATAGTATGAGCATTACAGGCAAGAATCCCAAGTCACACCCCTGATGCCTGTCATTCTCTACAGGGTTGGGCGTTATGGTTGGAAACCCTAATACCTCAGGCATTCGTTGGTATTTTTCACTCCAAGTGTTCAACATGGTTTTTTTGTGACCCCACCTCATGAACAGGGGGAATATCAGTTTCTTAGCGGAAAGCTGCTTATGCACAGGGACTACGGCATTTAGCACCACAGGTGCAAAACATTCGAACAGGATGTAAAAATGACAGCTGTACTGTTCATGGGGAGGTGTAAAAAATGGCAATGTTGCAAATCTGCAGTAAAAATATTTAAAAAAAATGGTGAAGTCATGAGCGTACATAGAAACTGTGCAACGCACACCTGTAATATAATTAGGTTGGGGATTTTTTTACAGCAGATTGTCAACTCAGGCATTTTGGTGCCTCTGATCATGAACAGTGTCACTGTGATTTTCTTTATCTGTCCCGAACAATAATTTGCCACAGCGACCACGCATCTCTGTGCTGAAAGTGTGAAAACACACTTCGGCCATGTTGTGAAAAATGACAGCTGTACTGTAAATAAGGCAGTGTGGAAAAATGCCACTGGTGAAAATCTGGAATTAAAATATTTACAAAGTCATGAACTTACGAGGGTGCGTGGAAACTGCACAATGCTCACTCGTAACACAGTCATTTTATGGACTTTTGTCACCAAATTTTCAACATAGCCATTTTAAGACCTCTGCTCATGAACAGTGTCACTGTGATTTTCTTAATTTGTCCCGTACATTGATTTAGCACACCGACTGCGCCATTATGCACTACATGGGTGGAAACACGTTTTGGGTGAGATGTGAAAAATGACAGCTGTACTACTTATAAGAAGGTGTGTTAAAATGGCAATGTTGAAAATCTGGAGTGAAAATATTGAAAATTTGCGAACTTACGAGCGTGCGTAGGAACGGCACAACACACACTCGTAAAACAGTCGTTTTTTGAAATTTTTCCACCAAATTTTCAAATGGCTTCTGAGACCCACCTTATGAACACTGGCAGCTATTTATTTGATCGATCCGGAAGGTGATTTCGCGGAGTGATCATGCAAATCACCCTTCGGCCCGATCACACCTACGCATGACAGTGACATCATTCATGAGGAGGGTCCAAAACCCCATGTTGAAACTTTGTGCAAAAATTCCAAAAATGCCTGAGATATGCAACAAAGTTGAAACCCCTATCTAGCCCTTATACAGCTTACCGGCATTTCCTCACTTCGCGGTTGGCTTTGAAGAGTGCAGACGTGTTCCCGGTCCACCGAAGATCGTCGTGCAGAGGTCCAGAGGTAGGTATGGGGTGAGGAGGGTGTGGGGAGGCAGGGTGCGCAGTGCGTGGGTGCAGGCTGTGGGAGGGGGGGCCAGGGAGACTACGTGGAACCGTTTTTTCTTTACAGGTGTTCTTTTTGTTTCCAATGATGACGCGGGACATTTGCCACACTGGGGTGGGCTCCCAGCATGATACAAGGATGGTTGGGGGGGTGTTCAGCCAACAGGGGATTTGGCACTCCCGTCGTCCAAAGCATCGATTGCCACGCTGGGGTGGGCTCCCAGCGTGGCACCCAGTACTCAGGGGGTGAGGACAGTGGAGCCGGCCGGAGTTGGGCACCCCATCGGCTATATCATGAGTTGCCACGCTGGGGTGGGTACCCAGTGTGGCATTTGAAGGGCTTTGGGGGCGGGTGCAGCACAGCCCGATGGGTGATTGGGCACCCCATCGGCTATACAGTGTGCGCATGCGTGAAGCGCCAAGACACCTGTCAGTGTGTGTGTGTGTGTGTGTGGGGGGAGGAGCTGCACATGAGCAAGCGATATCTTATCACTGCTCACGGAAGCATAGCTCCCCTTTGAACTGTATGCCACTGCATTTTGGAGCTTGTCATAGACAGCTCCAGCATGCATTAACACAGGGCTGCACTGCCAACACACTGACTGAATGGAAGAGAGGTGACACACCTCCGAAATCTCGGATGATGGCACTATGTTTCTTGCACATGCGTGCAAGCAAACATAACAAACATAATAAATGTATCTTAATTTTTGAAGACCAGGTATTTTTTTTTTGTGCTTGCATATGTGACGTATGAATGAGGGATCCACTCACTGTAGATCAAGGGAGGATGTGAAATGGTGCAGGTACGTGGGGGGGTGAACAAAGTGGTAGACAGTAAGCCCTACCAGAGCTTCAGGCTGATGTAGCACAGCGATACATGGGGGGGTGAACAAAGTGGTAGACAGTAAGCCCTACCAGAGCTTCAGGCTGATGTAGCACAGCTGGACTAAGGCAAGGGAGGATGTGAAATGGTACAGGTACATGGGGGGGTGAACAAAGTGGTAGACAGTAAGCCCTACCTGAGCTTCAGGCTGATGTTGCACAGCTGGACTAAGGTACAAGCACCCACGGCATGTTCTTATAGTCCCCATTTATATGTCCATTTATGTTCTTACAGCGCTGATTGCCTAACTGAGCCAAGATGTAAAACAGATACTAAAATGTCAGGTTTATTTCAGGCGACCATGTTCTTATAGTTCCTGTTTATATGTCCGTTTATGTTCTTACAGTGCTGATTGCCTAACTGAGCCAAGATGTAAAACAGATACTAAAATGTCAGGTTTATTTCAGGTGACCATGTTCTTATAGTCCCCATTTATATGTTCGTTTATGTTCTTACAGCACTGATTGCCTAACTGAGCCAAGATGTAAAACAGATACTAAAATGTCAGGTTTATTTCAGGTGACCATGTTCTTATAGTCCCCATTTATATGTCCGTTTATGTTCTTACGGCGTTGATTGCCTAACTGAGCCAAGATGTAAAACAGATACTAAAATGTCAGGTTTATTTCAGGTGACCATGATCGTAGTCGGGAGAGGGGGCAAGTGAAACAATGTCCTGAAAGTGCTTAAACTTATTAACCGTTGCTGTGCAGCGGTGATAACGGTCCAGAATCCTATAGGTTCAAATTCTGTTTGCAGCCTAAAGGTGCTTAGGTGGATTGGCATTTACATTACTCAGCGGCAAATCTTTTTCATACTTTTTGTGATCATCGGTTAAGATATAACCACTAACTGATGACAGACACTTGGGGGCATGAAACTGTTCTACCAGCAAAGTTGCATTTGCAAACCCCTGAATATTTATCTGTTGGTAATGAAATGAAAACTGTCAGCTGATAACATTCAGCCACTGTCCATTGCACAGAATAGACATCTCACTGACGGATCTGGAGCAAAGGGACATGCACTTGCCAATAACACCACTACAGCTCCAGACACTGAAGAAAGAAGTTCACGCGTTTTCATGACTGTTAACTTTTTCAGCATTTTAAAACAGTTACTTAGCATCTGCACTAAGATGTAACACGTCGCTGAACTGAATTGTGACACCAGAATCCCTGCGATCAACATTTGTCAGCAAAAGTGAATTGAAAAAATCAATAGATGTATAAAATGGTAAGTGACATGAGTCAATAACAACATATCTGCACGTAATACTTGGCTTAAAATTTGAGCACCAACATATTCCGCACCACAGCATCAAACAGGGATGCCATTTATAATTCAGCTAATGTCAAGCAGTTTTCCAGCCATAAAAAGAATTACTGTATCAGTATGGTGGCAGCAACGGGATCAGGAAATTATGAAATAAAATGCAACAGCACCCCCGTCGGCCATATGTTGTGCGGGTGGAGGGAGTGCATGAGCACCCAGGGGTGGGCTGTTAGGTGGCTTCAGATTCGCTGGAGAAAAGGGTGGATTCGATTGTGAGCTACGGTTGAATTTGTGTTTTCTTTTTCTATACCTAGTTTTCATTATTTTGTTAGGGCACATGTCCAACCCTAAGATGTTTAGGGTCACAAGGTGATGTGACTTCATTGAGCATCTGTTTTGAGAAAGAGCTGTGTGATTCTATTTAAATGCCTGCTCAAGGCAATTCAGAGAAAAAAAAAATATTTTGAAGCTGCATTACCAGACTAAGTGTGCAGTTTAGTGAATTACCACACAGGGGTGTGTATATGACAGCACTAAAAGGCGCATTAAAGTGCTTCAGTCATGAAAACCTCCCCCACTGGCTGCTGCTGAAATGCATAGCAGTATGTTCTCCTTTGTGCATTCTGGCTGTTCTTTGCTTCAGCTGCAGGTAGTACAGTACGCTCAAGTTCGTTTGCATAGGTTTTAGCAGCGGGGAGTTCACATTGACAGAGTCTAGTAAAAGAAAACACTTGGAATTACACATACAACAAAGTCTGAGTTTTCACATCAAATGCTGAGGTATTTTTTTTCTGGAGGATTAGAACCCATGGAGTCCATGAAGGTGTGCTTTGGAGAGCTGGCGTGTGTAAGGATTGTTAGGCACCCACACATTTTGGTGGTCCTGCTGTGGCAGGGAACAGTTTATTAAAGTAATGATGTGTGGCTTATCTCTCTCTAAGCTAGACAAGACTACACCATCCTATCAGGTAACCGACACAGTTGATCTGTGTGTGTGTGGGGGGGGGAGCTGCTCACTGAAGCGTAGCTCCCTCTTTCAACTGTATGCCACTGCATTTTCAACTGCTGTCATAGACAGCTCCAGCAGTGATTGGAGAACTGTGACCATGCCTGCAAACACACTGACTGAATTGGAAGATGCTGACACACCTCTGAAAAACTCAGATGATGGCACTATGTTTCTTGCACATGCGTGCAAGCAAACATAAAAATGAGGGGCTCATCACTTCAATAGTGTACTTCTGGCTGCTGCATGCAAGCAATAGAGACAACAGTGTGGGGACAATTGGACACTATCATTTCCACCCTTCGTGACACCAACCATACAAAAACAAATGCATCCACTCTAAATAAAGCTAGCCAAATTAATACACAGAAGGCTTACCTTGCTAGGTGAAAACTGCCTGTGTATTGTGCAAATACAGTGGTGGGATATTATTCCAATGATAGCAATAATGTGCAGAGTGCAAGTATGGTGGCAAAACTAAATGGTGAGAATACTCAGAAAATCAAAATACCCGTCAGCACCACCGTGGGTGTACCGACACAGTGAATGGGCAGCCAGCAGATAACATACGTGCGTGTGATGCACATGTGTAAATGCTCACATTTCTGTGGAACACCTTTCTCAGAGCTGATTGGCTCACATACGATGACCTCATAAAACAGTGAAGAATCTGCATATTCACTAGTATGTGCGATGCCAAGCTTTCACAGATCCACTGCATAGCTGACTAAAAGTGTAGGTGCAGAAAAGTGTGCAAACAGTGTAGAAAACCTGTGAAAATTGTTAAAGATATGCAGTTGCACAAGATTAAAACCAAAGGGTATAATGCAGACAGAAAAACAATGCTGAAAGGGATGGGGGATGTTGAACGAGTGGAAAAATACGTAAGACACAGAGAACCTACTAATTCAAAGAACTCTGACCAGAACAAATAGAAACAAGGGAAATCAGCATTTAAGGTAATAATCTAGCATGGATTTCAGAAAAAACAGATCAGTGGTAGATAGATAGACAGACAGATAGCTATAGAGAGAGAGAGAGATAAAAACCTTTATTTTTTAACAGGATGTAACTTTTAGGACTAAAAAGCCCTGTTTTACAAAGTTGTTCTGATATTCAAATAGTTGCAGACAAGGTATATATGAACCAGACATAATTTAACAATCATGCAGTTTACTCAAGGCAGAGTATACATTACATGGCACACAACACAATACAAATTTACAGAAAATGAATACAAATTATAACACAAGCATTGTCAAAATATTTAGAGAACATAATGTTCACCTAAGGAAGTTATGTAATAATTACAGTAATACAATCATAAGAGGAATCTTAAGAAAATATGGAGTTACAAAGTTTGTAATGTGTAAATCGAAAGGCATTCTCTTTGGAACAACTTCTTGACTAGGTCTCCACCTCGGGGCCCAACAGTAACTCTTTCAATCCCAGGAAGTTTTAGATTTGCTGATGACCCATGATTCCTTTCACAGAAGTGCCTCACCATAGAGTTTGTCATAAGCTGATTTCTGATGGCTGATTTATTTTCACAAGTATGGTCCTTGAGTTATTGTTTTGTTTTCCCCACATAACCAAGGCCACAGGGACAGATGAGAAGATAAATAACCGTGTGGTTGAGCAGTTTATGGATGAGTGTACCTGAAACTTTTTTTGTGACCTGGGGTGTTTGAATGTCCTCAAGCACTAGTATTATTGCAGATCACACAAGGGGCAACATTTTTAATTGCCATTTGAAGGTTAAGGTAGCCAAGTGTGATTGGGTGCTGGATTCCCGTAGAAACTGTGGACCAGTTTGTCCCTGATATTTTTTCCTCTTCTGTATGTGACTCTTAGATGTTTAAATTGGTTGCTTTGAAATGCTGGGTCACTTCTGACTACTGGTCATTGCTTGCAGACAATATCTGCAGTTCATTTAACTTCACTGCAGAAAGTTATTACAAATGTTAGGGCGTTTAATGTTAGACTCTGTCTTTAGGGTTAACAAGATGCTTTCTCCATTTTTATGTTGGCTTGTGCACTTGTGCAAGCAACATCTTGTGCTTGTAGCACATTTTAGAGGTGTGCCAGCATCGGCAAATGCAGGGCATGCTTTAGTAGGTGCGCCCCTCATTCCTCAATAAGCCAGCATGCTAGTGCTGACACAAGCATTATGTAAGGTGTACACAACTTGTAAGAAAAGTGCCACTGCAATCAGAGACAAGCTCATCATGCAGTGGCACAGATAACAAACCTCCCGACGTGCCTTTCCTTGTGAAACATTTACACAAACATGGCAGCGGAGGTTGTCGCCGTCTGCCACACAATCCCCAGAGAGTCGACTTGGGGGTGCCCAGTCCCCCTGTCGGCATGTCCTACACCCACCCAGATTGTGTGGCACACTGGGAGCCCA
This sequence comes from Neoceratodus forsteri, assembly GCA_016271365.2. Lineage (NCBI taxonomy): Eukaryota > Metazoa > Chordata > Ceratodontiformes > Ceratodontidae > Neoceratodus > Neoceratodus forsteri. Next base: position 876,282,241 of record CM057450.1, read on the forward strand.
CCCCAATGTGGCCAACATCATCCCCCACCCTGAAATTCATGGGGCACACTGACAGCCCACCCCAGTGTGCTCAACATTTCTTTTGTTTCACCTGTAAAGAAAGAAAACCATCCCAAGTGTTTTTTTTTTTTCTGTTCCTGAAACAAAGAAAATGGTCCCTCACTGTCGGCAGCATCCCATCCCCCAATCCACACTCACCCTCTGCGTACCCCACCTCTCCACACCCCCCTCACCCCATACGTACCTCTGGAGGTCAGATGCTGTGATCTTTGGTGGAGCGGGAACACATCTGCACTCTTCAAAGCCAACTTCGAACTGAAGAAATGCCGGTAAGCTGTACAATGGCATAAATGGAGGGGGGGGGGTTCAACTTCGGTGGATATCTCAGCCATTTTTTTAACTTTTGCCTCCAAATTTTCAACTTGGGGTTCTTGGGACCCCACGTCATGAACACATGCACTGTCATCTTGTTATTCAGTCCCAAAAGGTAATTTCACAGTCACTGCGTGGAATCACCTTTTGGGACTGATTAATGAAATGGGAGTGTCACTGTTCATGAGGTGGGATCCCACAAAGCCTATCTTGCAAATTTGGTGGAAAAATTCCAAAAAATGATTGTGTTATGAGCATGCACTTCGCAGTTTCCCCGCATGCTCATAACTTCAACAATTTTTAATATTTTCACTCCAGATTTTCAACTTTGCCATTTTTCCATACCTCCTTATGAATAGTATGGCTGTCATTTTTCACATCCTGCCCAAAATGTGATTTTGTGCATGTGGCACACAATGGCCCGGTCGCTGTGCTAAATCAATGTTCTGGACACATTAACAAAGCCACAGTAACACTGTTCATGAGCTGAGGTCCCAAAATGCCTATGATGAAAATTGGGTTAAAAATATCCCCAAAATAATTGTGTTACGGGTGTGCATTGTGCAGTTTCTATGCACGCTCGTGACTTCACCAATTTTTCATATTTTCACTCCAGAGTTTCAACATTGCCATTTTTTTATACCTCCTCATGGACAGTACAGCTGTCATTTTTCGCATTGTGCCCAAAATGTGTTTTCGCACCTGTGGTGTCAAATGGCACAGTTGCTGTGCAAAATCACCTTTTGGCTAACAAACTCATAGTGCCACCGTTCATGAGGTGGGCTCACAAAAAGCCCATGTTGAAAATTTGAAGTGAAAATACCAACAAATACCTTGGGCATTAGGGTTTCCAACCATAACGTCCCACCCTGTAGAGACTGACAGGTGTCAGAGGTGTGACTTGGCATGGTCAGCTGTAATGCTCATGCCATTCCAACCCCACCTTGACCCTGCAGCCAGTGACAGGCATCAAGGTGTGCCTTGGACTCTTTGGCCTTAAAGTTCACCCCATTCTCCTATACTGCACCCATCTCAGTGTATTTCACTGTGACTTTTGTTAATGTCTGCAGGGTAGGGTGAGGTAAAATGGTGTGAGCATTATGGCTGACGACCTAAAGGCACACCCCAATGTCTGTCACTCTCTGAAGGATGGGGGTGGGGTCAGCGTCAGTTCACTACTTCACTGCCATTCCTATTATGCATCTCCGTAACTCCTGCACTACCAATGCCAGTGCCAGCAAGCCAACATTCAGCATTGACAAATGCTTGTTTTTTGCTATTTCAAGGCCTCTCTGAATTGGTTTCTGATTTATAGTCATGATCCGGGGGTCTCTTGGCCATTGTTCCAGACTGTGTCTTGTAGTCAGCATCAGTGCTGCACAGTCTTTGAGTTATCAACATTTGCCCTAGAGGGATGTTGTTTATCAGTGTTCTTTGGTGGCTACTGGTAAAGTCAAGCAAACTATTTTGTTTCATGAGTTTACAAAAAAATAGTTGTCCCAAGCGTGTTACCATCTTTAAAGATCATAAGGTCCTAGAAGTCAACTGAACTAAGGCTGCTGGAGGAAGTAAACTTGAGATTCTGCTCAGTGTTGCGCAAATGTTCAGTGAACTGCTCAAGGTCATCAGCTGTTCCCTCCCACAAATGAGGTAATCATCTATGAAACTTTGCCATAGACGTACATTCTCTTGGAACATTACATTTGTATAAACAAAACATTCCTCCCACCGACCCACATATATGTTCAATAGGCTGGATGCACAGGTTGTACCCATTGTGGTACCTTTGTGCTATAGGTAACATCTGTCTTTGTATGTGAAATAATTGGAATGAAGTACCATATCAACCATTTCCATTAAAAAATTGGTTGTTGGTTCCTGTGGTTCATCTCAGATATCCGGATAAGCCTGATACCATCCAACCCTCCTTCATGGAGTATAAACCCTCAATATCCATTTTAACCAGAATTGTCATCTCCACTAATGGCATATCTGAAATGTCTCTGATTGTGTTAGTGCTGTCCATGAGCTAGGAAGGAAGTGTTGCCACAAGAGGGCATGGGAAGCAGTTCAAAAAAGGCTCCGTGAATAAGCCAATGCTGGGAACGATTGGTCACCCTGGTGGAGTAACTGGGTTCTTGTGTAGTTTGCATGGTCAAACTGGTGATTCAAGCCTTCAAATATTCACATTCTTGATCCTTCCATTCATGTGTCCTTGGTTAAGGAAGGTCATAGCTCAATTTTGTCTTGTCTCAGTTGAGTCATGTGGTATCCTCTATCAGTAAGTTGCATTACTGAGGTGCTTCTCCATCTTAGACCTGTATTTATTGGTGCTCCCAATGACTCTAGCATCTCCTTTGTCCACCAATTTAATCACCAGGGAGGGATTTTCTTGCAGTTCTCGTAGTGTTTCACATTCCTTGAAGCAGAGACTGGAGTAGCGCTGTGTATTGCTAATGTCCTTCAACAGTTTTTCCTCATCTCAATCAACTAGTGTTGCAAACAAACTGACAGCAAAATTACAAAGTGTGGGTGGGCAGAAGGCAGATTTCTTCTTGAGAGACTGTGTTTCAGGATGTGCTTTGTTAGACACAGCATTGATAGCAAGTGATGTGTCAATTGGTTTAGCTGATGGCTTAGTCTGACTACCAGTCTCTTGTCTCCAGTGTATATACTGGGGGCATGCAAAACAGAAGTGAGATGGAGCTATCTATGAAATGTGTATACTGTAGGTCAACACTCAGCTGAAAGGGATTAACAGGGGTTGATGGTACAAATGACATACCCTTCTGAAGTACTGTAATCTGCTCCTCTGAGATGGGTGTTTGTGGCAGATTCGTAGCCATTTGTTCTGGTGTGCTGCCTGTCTCAGTGGTTACAATGGTTGCCAGTAGCCTCTGCCACTTTGTCAGCTACAGAGTGGATCTGTGGCAGATTGGCGTCACATATACTCATGAATATGCCAATTCTATGCCTTTTTATGAGGTCACTGTGTGTGAGCCAGTCAGCTCCGAGGAAGGTATTCTGCCAAAATGTCAGTATTTGTGCATGCATATCCCATGCACAACACTGTCTGCTGATTCACGGCGTTGGTACACCCAATAGTTGTTCAAATCAAAACTTTTAGGACTTGCCCAGCCATGACTGTAGCTGAATTTTCACTTGCCCCTATTCATTAAAATGAAATTAGCTCTCTTTTTGTACTTGCCCTTCAAGGAAATTTATTTGCCCCAGACAAGGGGCAAACAGGATTTTCACACCCTGTTTATTTGATTTTCTTAGTGTTCTCACCATTTAGTTCTGCCACTGTACTTGCACTCTATACTTTATTGCTATGATTGGAATAATATCCTACCACTTTATTTGCATAATAAATGAATAGCTTTCACCTACCAAGGTCAGCCTTCTGCATATTCATTTGGAGAACTTTATTTGCAGTAGATGAATCTGTTTTTGTATGCTCAGAGCCCCAAGGGGTGGAAACTGTAGTTTCCAACTGTTCCTGCAAAATGCAGAATAATCAGTAGCCAATCCAACAGTGTAGAGCAGTAACACCCACTACCCTCTGAGGCCAGCAAACAGTAGTTCTTCTAGCAAATGTTGTTATTAAAAGGTAATATTTTATGTAAACAGTAATACCTGACAGGGTGGACAATATTGTGCTACACTGGAGTGTCCAGGGGTGTAATGAGGCCCAATGCTGCAGGTGGAGAGCCTTATATTCCTTGGAAGATCCAGTATAGCACAATACCACCCACCCTGAAGGGTATCATTGTGCTTAGAAAATGGACCACTGTATTATATATTTATATGTTTAAAAAATAAATGTAGCTGGCCCAGTGGTGCTGAGGCACTGGATGCCTTACCTCGCACTACGCTGGTGACCTGGCTTCAGGAACGACCTTGGGCCATCGCATGGGAGGGAGGGAGGAGCAGGATTGAGCAAGCCGGCAGGCTGTTCTCCTCTCCCCAGGGTGGTCTGCTGTCACTCCCCCATAGTTCTGCTTCCACTGGGTGGAGGTCCGATAGCTCATGTGCAGTTATGCTCCCTGCTTCGGATTCAGCTGTACAGAGACATTACACAGTCTTTTTTTGGGAAATCCCAATTTTAAAGTTGCTGGACAGTTGATCACTAAGACCTTCTGACCCTACGTGAAAGTGGACACAGTGGCCAGACTCGTGCGAGATCAGAAACTTCTCACGTTTCAGGAAGCCTGGGAGAAATTCCACTGGCCTGTTTCTTCCTGTTTCAAATTTTATCAACTGTGTCATGTGTTACTACATCATTTTGATACTGGCCCATGGGATAATATCTATGGAACTCAGGTTCTCTCACTACCTTCTAAAGAACCTAATTTCCATAAGATATCTTATTACTACCACAACTTGCACAGGCTCCTTGCCTGCACAGCTGGTCCCGTGTTCTACTACTGGGATCAGGCCCTACCTGAGACTAGTTCCTCCCATAACTGGTTCTGTATCCAGAAACATCTGTATAAGTATCTAAAATGGGACATCTATCATTTCATGCAGTTCCAGATTATACACACCTATTCTATGCTTCAGTGAAATTACATAGAATGGGTACAATCCAGTCAGATCTATGCATTAGATGTCACAAGGAACCTGGTACTTTGTTCCATATCCTCTGGTCTTATGAAAAGGTGTCCCCCCTTCTGGGCAGCAATACAATCATGTTTAGATCTCCTGTTTGGGCTGACCAAGGCTTTTACCCCTCAGATCTCTCTACTGGGGGATTACGGATCGCTGTTGTTTGGTAATCAAAGACCACACATGGCTTTAATCTCAGCCTGAGCTAAAAAGGTTATTCTTAGACACTGGTTAGACCAGACTACCCCTCAACTGCTTGTGTGGTACAGAGAGGTCCTTTTTATTCTGAAGTCCAAGCAAAACATTGCCAGTATGAGGGACAATCGTCACAGATTCAAGAGGATTTGGGAACCGCCCTTCACTCTGTTATCTATTTGAATATCCACTCCCCCTTAAATGTATCCTTGGCCCAGGCTCATTCTCAATGGCACCTCCTGTGCTCTACAATTTGTTGTTTTAGAATTAAGAAGGCTTTTGTAGTGGGGGGAGTGGCTTGTACACTGACTCTTATGGCCACGTAGTTCACTTGCTCTGCTCCTGACTCAGTGTTAAAGGGGAAATATCCAGGCAGTAGGGCCCAGATGGGACAGTGAATGGTCCCAGGATATTCTGTCAGCATTGCCCAGGGAAATGGGGAAAAAATAAAGGTGCTCACATGTTGTTTATAGCGGAGTCTTAACCAAGGGAGATATGCTTCCTTGACACAAGGGGGACACAACTCAAGCTGGGGCTTTTCCTGATCACTGCAAAGGAGAGTACTATACCACAGAGCTTCTGAATGCAGCAGGGACTTTTTCTTCAACTCAGCAAATAATACTGTCTCCAAAGGACCTGTAATCACTACCACTCACAGCTTTTTATTACTGTAGCCTTTCAAACTGCAAAAAACAGAGGGGCGAGAATCTTACCTTACCTGAGCAGCACATAGGGAGATGAAGCAGGCAGTCAAAAGTCAAGGTACGGCAGGGGTGATGGAAGACCCAAGATTGAATGACAAGATGGGCTATATCACCAGAATGTTGGAGGCATTGGTGGTGGACATGGCAGATGTGAACAGAGCCTTGGCAGGCATCACAGAGGATGTCAGGATCCTCCAGGATAAGGTCAATGTTGTGGAACAGAAGACTGACATGCTCGAGTCCCACAAGCATAAGATACTGGCCAAACTGGATGAGCATTAAGCCCGCCTGCAGAAACTCTGGGAAAGGGCAGAAGATCAAAAAAATTGGGGATGCCGCAACAACTTGAGGCTCCTAAGCATCCCGAGGGCCTGGAGGGGAGGAACATGGAGGAGTTCCTCAATTACTTTTTACCTTGGCTGTTGGGGGACCACTGAAGAGGCCTGATGGAAACTGAGAGGGCCCATAGGACTCACAGCCTGCCAGCAACATCAGGTAACCCACCGATACCTATTATTGCTTATTTTCTCTGGTACTCAACAAAATAATGTGTCCTACGAGCAGCTAGGGATCTGGGGGCGCTGATGTACGAGGATGACTAACATTGCTCTATACCAGGACTTTTCAAATGAGGACACCTTGCTGCACAAGGCCTTTTTTCCACTAAAGCAAGACCCAAGAGTTGCTGAATTTAAATATGGCTTTCAGGGACTGAGTGGACTGTGGGTATCTAAAAGCGGGCAGAGAAATGGTGGGCTTTACTCCCCAAGATATAATACGATGAATTGCAAAGTGCTGGGTGAATTTATGACTGGGGATTACAAGCCCGAGAAAGCTATTGGCTCCATGTGAGGGAAATGGTGCACAATAGAACCTGGGGCTGGAACACCAGAGAGCAGGGGACAGAAAACAAAGGGAAACCAACAGTCAGAAAATGGAGGTGCACATGCCTATAGTTAAAATGGCAGGCTCCAATCCCGGCCACAGACACAAACAAAACACCAGCTGAGAAAAGCTCTCTCCCCAAGCAGCGGAAACCTATGAAGGTATGTAGCTACCACAGCCCCAGAAAACCAGGCCATGATCTAGGAGTAGGTCAGGGACAGTAATAGGACTGAGCAATCCACAGGTGTCTCCGCCAGCCAAACAACCACGAGAGGACTCCAGTTGTGAGGAAGAATCCCTACCTAAAGACACCGTGGAGTTAGAGGAGCAGCAGCTTGGAGCCTCCAAGGTAGACTGGGCAGATGCAGCAGAGGACTTTCTGGATTATCATATCGGCACTTTGACACATCCCCAGAAGCTGTTGGGGCCTGGAGCTCATTCATTTGCAGAAGTGGCAGCATCAGAACAAGGATGAGCATGGACTCATTTGTCTGAACTGTTCTAATGTTTTTTCTCTTTCTCTGCATGGAGGCCTCACAGGTGAAAGCAAGTGGAAGAAATGCCTCAAATCATTGAAAGGCATCACAGTATATTTGGTTTTCAAATCATTTTAGGTATGGGACTGATTAAGGGGAGAAACAAATCATCGCTTGCCAGGATTTAAAGGTTAATTGTTTTTATAACTTGGGAAGGCTTACTGTTTTACATATATGAATGAAAGTTGTGGGTGGATGCAACTTAGGATTCAGGGCTACTGGATTGGGCAATAGCCTTGGGAAGGGGAAAGGTGGCTGTGTTAGAAGTTTAAGGGTACAAAGAGTGGAGGGGGGGAATGAATGTTGTATGAAGGGGGCAGTGGAAGGGAGGCAAATTTACCTGGCAAGGGATTCAGCTGGGGGATAGAGATGTATTCATCCCCCCCTCCCCGTACACCTTCTCCACTTGTCCCCTCACTCTCCCTCTGCACACTGGATGTTACTGGAGGCACCATGAGGGTGCAGCAGTCGGAGATGATCAGGGAGAAGAGAAGGTTGAAGAAATGGAGGGCTAGCTGAACAAGACATACACTACTATGGTGGGGGTATCGGTGATGAAAGGTTGGAGGTGTGATATCTCCCCTCCCTTGGTAAACAGGGATGGGCTGGAGGCTCTTGTTTCAACACACTACTCCTCAGTATCTGGATGATGGAGCTGAGGTAAAAGATTTATATATACCTCTTTTGTTTACACCTACGTTACTGTAGTGGGAACACACACAAATGTTGACCAGTAGAGAGAGATAGACCAATACTGGCATAATAGAAATATCTAGGGATATCTTTGAGGAATACAGGTCTGACTGAGACACTTCACGGGAAACTTAAGGGAGGTGGGGAACAGTATAGATTGGCAAATATAGACAAAGACAAATCAGGGTAAGTTTAAATGTATTGGTATATTATACTGTTCTTAACTGCTATTTGAGTACACAACCTCATGGGCCATTGCTGTTGGGCTGTGCTCTTATATTTTCCACGGTACCGGTGTGCTGAAATTGGAGACCTCCTTTCAGAGTATCTGGACTGGAAAGTTCTTCGCTTCCAGGTAGAGGGAATCAGGACTGCCTCCTGACCTGTAGACAGGGATGAGGATTCACAGAGGTAAGTGGTACATGGGATATAGCGCACTGTCATGACATTTATAGACAGTGAGATGGTAGTGAGGTGTGTCTCCTGGAATGTCAAGGGGTTGAATCATCCAGTCAAAAGAACTAATGTACTGCAGCATTTTACATTTCTAAAGACAGATGTGGCTTTGCTGCAGGAGACACACCTCACAGGATGGTCCTATGGCTGAAAAAGACATGGTTGGGGAAAGTGTTGTACAGCTCTTCCACCACTAGATCTAAGGGGGTGGCAATTCTAGTGCATAAATCAAGCCAGTGGATTGAGGAATGGGTCAAAGTGGATAAACAGGGACATTGGCTGGTGGTTTGCTTTGTCTGTCCCCGGGGGGAAAGTAGTTTTGACCAACATTTATCTTCCCAATCAGGATAAGCCAGAATTCTTTGCACAAGTTAGCCAGGTGCTAGCAGAAGCCAAATGAGAAGATCATGAGATACCAACACTAGTAGGGGGAAACTTTAACCTGGTTGAAGATGTATTCCTGGACAGGTCACAACCTTCCCAGGACACTCGCACAAAATCTAGGGAGGCTTTGACCCTACTACAGGAGAAATGGGGCTTGCAGGACCTATGGAGGGGAAAGAATTCCACCATTCGGGATTATACCTTCTACTCAGCAGTCCACGGGATAGACTACTGGCTAACCAACAAAGGCATCGCAAGGCATACAAGCAGTGTGTTTTGAGCCTATGATCAGATCAGGTCATGCTCCAGTTAGTCTACTCTTCATTCCAACGGGGATGCAACCTACCTGCATGAGATGGAGATGCAACTCTCTCCTACTGAGGGACCCTGACTTCAGTAAGTGGATCAAACCATAGGTCAGGACATACATTGATATCAATGTGAATGGGGAAGTAGGGGCTGGCACGGCATGGGAGGCATCCAAGGCCTACCTAAAAGGTTGTATAATCTCCTTCATGGTGGCCCAGAATTGAAAGAGAAGAGAGGAACTGAAGCACCTGCAAAAGAAGCTGGCAGAGATGGAGCGCGCATTCAGGGCTAACACCTCACCTGGGGGGGGGGGTGACTGCTGGCCTGAATTACAGGACTTAAATATAAAATAAATATAATTCAGCAACATAAGGCAGAGTAGCAGCTACTTCACTCTAAACATAGGTTTTGGGAGTCCTGGGACAAAGGGTGGAAACTGATGTTATATCAGTTAAGGAAACAAAAAGTGAATTCCCAGATACATCACCTAAGAGCCTAAAATGCAAAAACAGTCCCTAAGCCTCAGGATATCAATGGGGTAGTGCAGAAATATTACCAGGTCCTGAACACCTCCTCCAAAGCCTCTATGAATGGAGATCCAGACATGGGGTAGTGGCCTTTTTGAATTCCCTCCACCTCCCTCAGTTATCACAGGTACAGGAAAAAAACTTAGATGAACCGATTTCCAAACAAGAGGTGCGGTCAGTGCTGAATAGGTTGGCTAAGGGAAAGGCCCCAGGCCTTGACGGTATGTAGGCAGACCTCTACCAGCAGAGATCACAACTCCGCTGTGGCAAGTACTACTTGGGGCAGAGAAAGATCTCACCTTACCTCCCACCATGAGAGAGGCAATTATACCACTGCTCCCCAAGAAATGCACAAACCCCCTGGACTGTGCAAATTTCCAGCCTATCTCTCTTATATCAGTGGATACTAAAGGGCTGGCAAAGGTACTGGCCACAAGAATGGAGAAGGATCTCCTGGACATTATACATATGTCTCAAGCTGGATTCACCAAGGGCAGGACTGGGGCGATAATATATGTAGTTCTAAACCTTAAATGGTGGGCATTACATTCCTCTAAGCCAGGAGTTCTCAAATGGTGAGGCCAGCCTCCCTGGGGAGGCCCCAACCTGTTCCAGGGGAGGCTCAAGCAAGTCTGAAAAAGTACTGTATTTAAATTTTGGGTTTTATATATTTTGTATGAAGAGATGAAGCAAACTGAAAGAGGATAATAATAGTAGGTGAATTTTATGTATTTATTTACTAATAGATGACAAGGGAAGGTGACTGAGCCAAGGCTCATTTCAGGTGTACCTTGGGGAAGGGTAGGAGGAATACATTTCAAAAGGTAACTGCAAAACAATCAAGAAATATACAATGAGCAATAGTGCAAATAATTATGAACAATAATAATGAGTGGTGGTAATTGATTCATTTGTAAACTGATGACAGAACAGCCCAAATACAAGGATTGAGCATATACAGTAAGTGCTAAGAGCAATAGCAGGAAGGAGCAAAGTAATCCCCGAGATGTTGCTTAGAAGCAGAGAAGGAGGGGGAGAGGCAAAGTATGTAGAAAGGTTATTTCATATAGAGAGGAAACAGAGGAAGCAGTCTGACTCATGAAGGTACTGCAACAAGGGGTAACAATGGTTCAAGAATGAAAATAGTAGAGCAAGTAGGTTGGCCTGTGTGTGTGGGGGCAATAAGCTGAATAATAATATTTGTTTATTTTATTTATTTCTTATTCAGATAACACCTTTGAGCACAGGAGCTCTTTTCAAAGTTTCAAGTCAGTATACAACAAAGAACTGAATGTGAGACAAGTAGTCAAAGGGGTTTCAGTTTATTCATGGTGTACTGCGCAAAGTACAGTACGTTATTTTTCTTTGGGGAGGCCCAAGATTATTTCAATTTTTGGGGGAGGCTCAAAATCTTTTCCAAGGATTTGGGGAGGCTCACTGTGACAAAGTCTGAGAACTATTGCTCTAAGCCATTGGCAGCTCTAGCTGTTAACTTCACCAAGGCCTTCGACTCACTGGAATGGGAATATCTCCATACCACCCTGGGAATGTATGGTTTTGGCATACACTTCTCAAAATGGATCAGAACCCTCTATAATGTGCCAACAGCCGCAGTCCTCACTGAAAGGAACATATCCAAACAATTTCTGCTGCAGAAACGGACAAGACAGGGGTGCCCTCTGTCCCCCTTACTCTTTTTATAGCCATTGACCCACTAGCCTGGAGGCTGATACATACAAAAGAAGTCAAGGGCATTGATATAAGGGGAACGCAATACTTGATTAACTTGTATGCAGATGACATCCTCTTGACGATGGAGTACTGGGAGGTTACACTTCCCCATGTTCTGCAGATACTCCAGGAGTATGCCGAGATTTCTGGGCTAAGGGTGAATAAGAAAAAAATCACCCTGTTGCCTCTCAATCTCCTCTGCACATAAATGAGTCAGCAGGACCTACAGGTACCTTGTGCCCTGGGTGGATTTACATACCTAGGAGTGAAAATGTCGGCCACTTGGAGACAGATCACTGATGACAACTACAGTCCAGTCCTGGGTACCATAGAGGCTGAGCTGTGGAGATGGCAGAAAATGCAACTCTCTATAAAGGGTAAGATAGAGGAAGTGTGGATGTTCACACTCCCAAAGGTAGCCTATCTGTTCTGCAATCTACCAGGGGAAACACCCCCCAGAATATTTAGGACTGGATAAGATGATCTCAAACCTGTTATGGGAGGGTAAACCCCCCAGATTCAGCAGGACAAAGGTCGGGGCCGACTGGGGGAAGGAGGGTAGGACTTCCATGGTTCTGTGGTTGCTACATTGCCTATAGAATGGCACAAGCCACCTGGTGGTTTCTCCCAGATGGGGAGCAGGTCCAACATGGGTCTGGTTTGAGAAGGACTTAATGCCAGACCAATGGCTGGGAACTCTCCTGGAAAGGAAAAGGCTCCAGAAGAGTACTTTCTCCCCGGTTATACTGGATACCTATAAAACCAAGCAAAAGGGAATGACACTCACTAGGCTACCCAAAAAAGACCATGGACTGCCATTAAGTTACACATACCTCTGGGGCAATTCCACTATACAGATCGATGGACGTAGTACCCATTGGGAGGGGGGAATGGATGGGTAAAAGGATATTAATCATAGCAGATCCATGGATAAAGGGCACAGAAGAACTAATGACATTCCAGCACCTCCAAGAAAAAGTTCAGCTTCCTAAGCAGGATTTCTGGAGGTATCTTCAGGTTAGGGAAGCAATTAGGAACTATAAAGCTCAAAAGGGGACAGAAAAATATTGGGAATGGCTGGCACTACTGCACAAAGCTAAGGCACAAAAAGGGTTGGCAGGGAGGATATACAGAGTCCTCAGGGATGGACAACCTAATACCACAGACAAGTGTGGGGTACAATGGGGGCAGGACTTGCATGCCAATATTCCACAGACTGTGTGGCATAAGTGTGTGAAAGATGCTCACCTGATGTACTCAGATCCAAGAAGCCAAGTGGTCCAGCTAAAAGTGCTCACACGTTGGTATCGTACCCCAGCAGTATTACATCGCATGGGGGTGCTCCCACATTCTCAATGCTGGAGATGTGGGGCACTGGAAGCTAACCTGCTGCATGTCATCTTGGAATGTTCCCACCTGAATGCCTTTTGGACCAGGATGATAGAGGATTGCTCGAAGGTCCTACAGGAGCCCATTCCGAGGGATCTGATCCTTACTATCCTAGTGGATACATCAAACATGCACACTAACTGACCTCGAACATATAGGTGGCTGTTAGCAGTGTTACTGAAAGCCAAGAGGTTGATCCTAATGAAATGGTGACAGGCTACCCCTCTTTCACTCCTGACTTGGCATATGGCAGTGGCCCGGCTGGCTGTTTTCAAAAGGCTATCTTTTGCTAGTAAGAACCAATTGGGGGCTTACCATAGGCACTGAGATCCCCAGCTAACCTCTCACTTATGCACAGTTCCCTAACCTATGCCTGGCAACCCTTCTCTGTAGGAAACTATTCCCGTGTCCCACTGCATGATGCTCTGATGTAAGGTACCAGGTGTTGATTACTTTGCAAACTACAGTCTAGTGAAAGTATAAGCAGTAAAGAATGTTCCTAGCTCTGAGATGGTTGTTGTATAACAGCACCACAATTATGATAGTTATCTGTCTGGTCTAGGCATAGAATATGTTAAGAAAGGCATGTATAACTGAATAAGTACTCTCTCGTATAGGAGTTGAGATCTGATATGTGCATTAATGGTAATAACCCTGTATTTTCACCTTGTTGCTTTCTTATCTGCTTGGATAGTATGTAAATTAAGTAACATTATTAATATGGAAAATCAAATAAAATCTTATATGATAAAAAAAGAAGGCTTTTGTAATGTATACCTGTGGGCTTGTTAAGGCCCTCGTTTTCACTAGGTCCCCAATTCTTGGTAACTCGTCTAGGTTTTCATTATTTATTTATTTTTTCCATGTGTGCTTTCTAGGATTTTACCCCTCTTTTCTCCCCCGTCCCAGGACCCCAGCAGACACATACATGCACATGCATGGAGGTGCATATGTTCGCCAGGTACCGGCTCAGCCCATTTAGCCCCACCCCTGGCTATTGCCACAGCCCCCTCCCGCCTACGCTTCCCACCGGAGCACCACCCAGGAGCGGAACTATGGGGAGCAACCACCTGGGAGGAGAGTTGCCTTACAGCGGCTCAATCCCACTCCCTCCCTCCCTCCTCCCACACTTGCTCACTTACAACCCGAGGTAATTCCTGAACCCAGGTCGCTGGTGAAGCACGAGGTAAGGTGTCCAGCGCCTCAGCCGTCAGTGCCACTGGGTCCTAGGTTTTCATTATTATGCTTCATATAGTATACCTTGCTCTGGTAAGGTGGCCTCCAGTGGTGGGAGGGAATCATTGGGTGGGTGGGTGGAATTGGGGGAGGGTGGTGTTTTGCTTGTTTTACAGTGAGATAGGTGCATTTAGATTGATGTTCCAGCTTCGCTTGTTAATATCTTATAGAACACTTGTTTTTCTTCTGATATATTATTGTACTTATTTTATTATGTCTTAATCATCCATTTTTATTCTGTTGGTTTTTTAATAAAGTTTGTTCAGTTTGAAATAAACCTAAGAAAACAGCTGAATTAAAAGGGCTGAAAACCTTTCCACTAGAAAGCCATCGCTGTTCCTGATATAGTTGAATGACAGCTATACCTCATTGTCTTTTTTACCATGTTTTTCTTAGAGTTGTTTTGTTGATAATCCTTGCTCCAATCTGTCCCCCATATCATAATGTCCTCTGTGCCTTATTTTGTGAAGCACTGTGTGCTTTTATTATGCTATTAAGTTCCTCCAGTTAATTATATTAAACTACTGCTCTGTCAGTTTGACCTCGATAGTAGGTAATATTTTGGAAATCCTGCTTAAGGAAAGGCTGGTGGACTACCTAGAGACAAGGGAGCTGCTGGACCAAAGGCAGCATGGATTCATGGCAGTGAGTTCATGCCAAACCAAACTGTTTGATTTCTTTGAGTGGGTGATGAAGGAAATAGACCAGGGAAGATCGGTAGAAGTGGCCTATCTCAACTTCAAGAAGGCCTTCAGTACAGTCCCACAGAGGAGAAAAATCCACAAGCTGGCAAATCTGGGGGTGGGGCAGAGGTAGCCATGTGGATTAGAAACTGGTTCTGTAAAAGAACACACAGAGTGGTGGTTAATGGGGTTAGTTCACAGGGGGGATGGGTAACAAGTGACGTACTCAAGGGATCAGTGCTGGGACCAGTGCTCTTCAATGTCTTCATAAGCAGTCTTGCAGAGGGTCTAAAACAGAGGGTTAGCCTGTTCATGGATGATACAAAGCTATGTAACAGGGTAGATACACAGGAAGGTATAGAAATAATGAGGAGAGATCTGAAGAGGCTAGAAAACTGGTCCAAGGAATGGCAGTTGGGTTTCAATGCAAAAAAGTGCAGAATTATGCACCTGGGGAGAGGGAATCCTAGGGTCGAGTATGAACTAGATGGAGTAACACTAGAGGCTACCAAAGAGGAAAGGGATCTAGGGGTAGTAATAGGAGACAACCTCAAAGAGATTAAACAGTGCAACAAAGCAGTCAGAAAGGTTAACAGAATACTAGGGTGCATAGGGAGAGGTATAATAAGTAGAAGTAGGGAAGTGGTGGTACCATTGTACAACTCCCTAGTAAGGCCTCATTTGGAGTACTGTGTTCAGTTCTGGAGGCCTCATCTCCAGAAGGACATAGACAGGATGGAGATGGTACAGAAGAGGGTGACAAAAATGGTATCTGGGATGCAGCATAAGTCATATGAAGAGAGACTCAGAGCTCTCAATATGTACTCCCTGGAAGAAAAGGAGATAGAGGGGAACATGGTAGAGACCTTCAAGTATCTGAAGGGGATCAACAGGATACCAGAGGGGAGCGTCTTTCATATGAAGGGAAATAGCGGAACAAGGGGGAACAGCACAAGACTAAAATGAGGAGAAACTTAGGGGGAACCTGAGGAAGTTCTACTTCATTGAAAGGGTGGTGGAGAGATGGAAAAGTCTCCCGCAGGAAGTGGTGGGGGCAGCCATGGTTCAAGGGTTCAAGAATGTGTGGGACAGGCACATAGGAATTATCAAGCTAGGGCGAAAGAGGGGTAACCTATCATAGTATCTAGGGTACCTTAAGCATTAGAAAGGGGGACAGGGCAGACTGGATGGGCCACAAGGCCCTTATCTGCTGACAACATCTATTTATCTATATTGCCTTGTATGTTCAATGTCTGTATATCATTGCTATTAGCATACTCAGTACCTTGTAATGTATTATGTGCATTATACCTACCTATTGTCTGTATATCTGCCTGTAATTAAGCCAACATTGTACTGGTCTAATGTCTGTATATCTGCCTCTGATTAACTCTGGGTCGCCCCTGGAAAAGGGGCCTCTGGTTCCAGTGGGCCTACCTGGTTACCAAAATTCAAAATATAAAATATATAAATAAGTGCAGCAGCAAGGTGAGTTTATTTATTTATTTATTTAGTTATTATGTGTCTATTTGTTTTACAAACAGTCCTTGAATAGAGCAACTCAGCAGTACAACTTCCAAGGCAGAATACAATCCAGCTGTTAGCCATTGACAATCTTACCTAGGAATACTAAACAGGCAGCTCTCTGCTTCTACGTTTTTGTCACCTACCTCACCAAAATACACAAAAGCAGTGCATTCATTTTATTTATTTATGACTTTGGTAACCGGATAAGTGCACTTATCCCAGGGACCATTTATAGGCATGACCCGGGCCACATACTATGGCACAGAAGTAGACTATAAGTACAGTACAGTGAGCAGTAGGCAAGAAACAATAGGACAAAATAAAAATACAATGTTATATACGATACAAGGTTGCAAACTACAATAAATTCAGATTTACAAATACAATAAACTCAGATTTACAGTAAATGGCAGAGAGAACAAGTAATGTTCCTAAAAGGAAACAGGGATCAATAGATAGGGGAGCATTCGCTCCTGGATGAGGAAGGGGGATCTCCAGAGATGGGGAGTAGGGGGAGGAAGGGGAAGGGATGGGGATCTAAGGATAGGAGGGTTAACATAAAAGGGAGTAGAACCAGTTGACACCACTGGAGAGGGTGAGAATGGGAAAACACCAGACAGTTAGGGCAGCTATCTAGGTGGGCATTTGCAGCTGTGGTTTTAGTAGCCAGGATTTGAGGTGCTGCTTAAAGGAGAAATTGGTGTTAGAAGATCTGAGTGAAGTGAGTAGCCCATTCCAATAGGTGGGCACTGATACCGATAGAACATTCCCACCCATTTTGGTCATGGTTTGTGGCACCTCGGGGAAGGGGGACAGTAGAGGATCAAAGACACCTAGACAAAGTACATGGCTTACAGAGGTCGGACAAAGATAGGTGAGACAGCGTTATGTCTGACGATGGTGTCTACAAAGCAGCCCAGGGTGAATTTGAAATGGCCTTGTAGTGGGAGCCAGCTGAGGGAGCTGAAGAGGTCATAGTGATGAGTGGAGAAATGGGCAGACAGCACGAAGTAACAAGTGCTGTTGTAGGCAGCCGATAGTCTAGCTTGCAGAATGGTGGAGACACAGGAGTATATAGGGGAGCAGTAGTCCAGCATGGGGAGAATGTTGCCCTTGACTATGGCAAGGCGAGCAACACTGGACAGTTTTATACGATGGGCAGCACCTAGTTTCTGGTTAATCCAATGGATAACAAGGTCAACATGGTCAGTGAAGGAGAGAGAGGGTAGAGCATAATCTCCAGGTATTTAAAGGTGGAGACATTTTCAAGGGCAGGGCCATCTGGCGAGGCAATTTGGATTTGAATTTGTCCACAAATGCTACTGGGTACCAGAATGAGCAACACCTAGACTGAAAGTGACCAAGAACATTAGTGAGTGAGAGAGAGAGAGAGAGAGAGAGAGAGAGAGAAAGAGAGGACCACCATGTTGAAGACTTTCTTAACAAAGTGAATGATAGCTGATGTTATACTTGAAGAGACTAGTAAGGCAGGAACAGCAGACTTTATGAGACAGAGTGACAGGGTGGATGAAGGAAAGTTATAAAGGCAAACATAGAAACATAGACTTTGATGGCAGATAAGGACTGCTTGGCCCACCTAGTCTGCCCATTTCTCTACCTACAGGATAAGCTGCAGATCCTATTTAACCAATGGCCTATTTCTTCCTACCCCCCCCCCACAAAAAGTGCCTTACATAGAAACATAGAAACATAGAAGTTGACGGCAGATAAGGACCTAAGGCCCATCCAGTCTGCCATTTTTTCTGCCTTATAAATGTGCCATCGGCCTTTGCTCTGTCAGTGACCTATCTATTCATAGTCATTTGTATTGCTCCCTTATGCCTATCCCATGCCTGTTTGAAG
Organism: Neoceratodus forsteri; assembly: GCA_016271365.2. Taxonomy (NCBI): domain Eukaryota; kingdom Metazoa; phylum Chordata; order Ceratodontiformes; family Ceratodontidae; genus Neoceratodus; species Neoceratodus forsteri. The sequence continues at coordinate 876,300,342 of CM057450.1, forward strand.
CCCTGCACTGTATTCATAGCCACCACTTCTTGTGGTAAGCCATTCCATGCATCCACCACCCTTTCTGTGAAAAAGAATTCTCACATTCCCTTAATCGGCCTCCCTAATCTCATGCTGTGTCCTCTTGTCCTACTATTTTTCTTATATTTAAACATGTTAGACTCTTTCACCTTGTTTATGCCCTTAAGGTGTTTGAATGCCTCGATCATATCACCTCTCTCCCTCCTTTGCTCAAGGGTATACATATTGAGCTCCGTTAATCTGTCCCTCATATGTCTTCTGATGCAGTCCTTGCACCATTTTGGTTGCCCTTCTCTGGACTGCCTCAATTTGTTAATGTCCTTGTGAAGGTGTGGCCTCAATACTGCACGTGCTCCAGATGGGGCCTAACCAATGTCTTGTACAGAGGATTATTACCTCCCTCTTCGACTTGTGATACCCCTACTAATACACCCTAACACCCCACTAGCCTTACCTACTGCTTTAGAGGTCTGCTTGGATGATTTTAGGTCATCAGTGATGATGATGCCCAAGTCTCTTTCTTCCTTTGTGACTGCTAGCAACTCCTCCCAGCCTATAAGTGGCTCAGGGTTTCTCTTCCCTATGCATGATTTTGCACTTCTTTGCATTAAATCCCAGTTGCCACTCTTCTGACCATTCTGCTAGTTTATCCAGATCTCTTCTCATTCTGCCCACCCCATCTGGATCATCTACTCTGTTGCAGATCTTGGTGTCATCTGCAAACAGACAAGCCTTACCCTCTAGTCCATCTGCAAGGTCACTAATGAAGATGTTGAATAGGACTGGCCCCAGGACTGATCCTGAGGTACCCCACTTGTGACTTGCATCTCTTCTGACTGTATACCATTTACCACCACTCTCTGTTTTCTGCCAGTCAACCAGTTTGCCACCCAGTTGACCAACTTCTGATCCACCCCAGCCTACCCAGCTTGTTTATCAATCTTCTATGTGGAACAGTGTCAAAAGCTTTGCTGAAGTCAAGGTAGGCGACATCAACTGCTCCCCTTGGTCCACTACTCTGGTTACCCAGTCAAAAAATCTATGAGATTAGTTTGACAGGACCTTCCTTTGTAAACCCATGCTGTCTTGGATCCTGTGCCCCTATGGATTCCAGGTGTTGCATATCCTTTCATGAGGGTGCCTCCATAATCTTGCCCACTACTGAGGTAAGACTGACGGTCTGTAGTTCCCTCCTCCTCCCTGCTACCACTCTTGTGGGCGGGATCACATAAACCCTTCTCCAGTCTTCTGGGACCTCTCCTGTGCTCAGAGACTCACTAAACAATTCTGCTAATGGCTCTGCTAGTTCCTCCTTTAGCTCCTTAAGTACCCTGGGATGTATGCCATCAGGTCCCATTGCCTTATCCACTCTGAGCTTATCAAGCTCTTGTAGGATCCTTTCTTTTGTGAAGGAGTAGTGCTCACCTCCCTCCCCTGTGTCCATGATGCTGAGCTGTGGGCCTGCCCTACCTTCTCTTCAGTAAATACTGAGCAAAAGTATCTATTTAGGATAGATGCCTTTACAGGGTCCTCCTCCTCCATGCTCCCTTTTCTCCATTAAGCTTAGCAACCCTCTGGACTTTCTCCTTTCACTAATGTATCTATAGAAAGTCTTGTCACCTTCTTTTACTGTTCGTGCTAGTGTTTCCTCAGTTTGGGACTTTGCCTGCCTTACTGCCTTACCTGCTTCCCTTAGGGGCGGTTTGGTATGCCTCCTATCTTCATCCCACTGTGTTCCCTTTATATTTCAAGGCCAGCCTTTTGGCTCTGACCTTTTCTGCTACTGTATTTGAGAACCAAAGTGGTTTCTTCTTCTTTTGCACTTCCTTTTCTGTCTAACACAATGGGATGTTGCTTCAAGTATTGCATCATAATGCTTGCCCACTTGCCTGTACCCCTCACCTTTGTTTCTTGCCAGGGCTAGCTTAACTCTGTTGGCCATCTTATCAAAGTCAGCTCCTCTGAAGTCCCATATTTTGCCTTGGAAATGGGATGATTTAGATGTAGTAGCCAAATTGAACCATACCATGTGATGGTCACTGGCCCCCAGGTGACCTTCTACCTGGAGATCTGTGATCCCTTCTTTGTTAGTCAGTACTAGATCTAGGATAGTCCTGTCTCTTGTGGGTTGTTGTACCAGTTGTTTGAGGCCCTCCCCCTGCAGGGAATCCACTATGAGTCTAGTTCTGGCAGATGTTCCTGCTGGTATTGACCAATCTGTATCTGGCATGTTGAAGTCTCCCATTATCAGAACCTCCCTTTAGCTGTCATGTTTTGTATATCTTCTAACAGTAATGTGTCTATGTCCTCCCTCTGGTCTGGGGCCTGTAGACAACCCCAGTTCTTATGGCTGTCCCATTTCTGTTTCCAGGGTGACCCACAGTTCTTCTGGCTCCTATGTGTATTCTGAATTTCTGTAGCTTTGATATTTTCATTAACATACAGGGCCACTCCTCCCCTTTTGCACCTCCCGGTCTCTTCTTGAACAATACATAGCAGGTACTGAAGTCTCCCAAGTGTGGTTACTGGTAAACCACGTCTCACTAATGCTACTATGTCCAGTTTAGCCTCTGACATTATTGCCTGCAGGTCTGGGATCTTATTTCCCAGCCTGTGAGCATTTGTGTACATGATTTTCCATTGGCCAGATTTTGGTGTGTTAGTTGTTGGGTGAAGTTTGGCATTACCCCTGTGCATCGTATGGGGAGACAAACCTTTTTTCTTACCTGGTGATGCAATTGAACGGCAAACACGCTGAATTCCTGTTTGATCACTAGCTGAGGGGGGAGGGGTGTTCTTCCCATTCGACGTATGGGGTGCTGCACCCCCTCCCCATTTGCTAGTTTAAATATTCTGCAAAGACGCTCAAACTTCTGCCCCAATGCACTGACTCCTCTTTAGTCAGATGCAGTCCATCAAATTTAAAGAACTTTCGCTCCCAGAACTGTTGCCAGTTCCTACAAATCCGTGTCCTTTTTCCTGGCACCAGTCCTTGAGCCACGTGTTTAGCTCCCCTATCTCCCTTCTCTGACCTTCCGTCCATCTGCTCCCCTCTCCCAGACTGGCAGGATCTCAGAGAAGGAGATGCCGGACGAAATAGATGATAGTTTGTCACCCAACCTAGTCAGGTGTTCCTTGGTCTCCACAACTGACCGGCTGGCGAGATCATTAGTCCCTATGTGTACTAGGACATCAATGTTTCTCCTGCTTTGTGAACAATTTTAGCAATGCAGTCAGTGTCTCTCCATGCTGATGTACCTGGAGACATCTGACCATCACCCTGGCTGGAGATGGGTATCAACTCCCAATCATGGAGCCTCCTATGATCAGAAGTTTTTGGATTTCCTTTGTGCTTGTTTAGTTTTGGTTCCTGATTTGGGTGAGTTTTGTTGTGCTAGCTCCTGTGCCACAGTGTCCTGCTCTGCAGTGTCTTCTGCCTCTTTATTTGATTTCAGAGATAGAGGCAGATACCTGTTTATAGTGTTTATATGGTTTTGGAGGCAATGTGTTTGACAGCAGAGAGTGATGGGGCACCTGATTTGCTCCTCCTAACCACCTGCCAACCTCCTGGACCAACTACCCTCTGCGGTCGAGGTTTTCTGTTGGATGCTGGGGAAATGGCAGGTGGTTCTTATAATGTATTTCCTCTTCAATATGAAATTTGAGGCGTGCAATCTCTGCCCATGCTGCCCGGAACTGTGCCCTAAGATCTCCAAAGGCCCAGCATGTAGGACAGTGTCCTAAATCCTGTAAGACTGTCCTTCTGAAAATTGTTCCACAGTACCTGCAGTTAATGAAATCCATTCCAAATAAGTTGCTGGGTCAGAGTAATTAGAAGGAAAAAAAAAGGAAAAAAAATGCAAGTAATGGTTTAATTGTGCTTTGTTTAACTTGTTATAACAAGTTAAATTACTAGTGCCCCTGTAAATGAGATCACCTTGTGGAGGCCCCACTGATCCGCCCCTTCCTGCTCTGCCACAGGAAATGTCACAACTGTGGTACCCTATAAAAGGAGTGTAGCGTGGGGTGGTTGGGGATGGGGTGGTGGCTGGGCCTTCCCTGCCTAAAAGAACAACCACGGATGAAAGAACAAGGAGGTAAGAGCAGAAACAATCAGTCAACAACAAATGCAGTAGCCCTGAAGCTTATCCTAATGTTAGATAAAACTGTAAAACCTGTAAAGCACCACCTGTAATAATTTCAGAGAAGATATACCCTGTAAGAAACACTTTGCTCCAGAGAAAAATAAAGCAGTAACAGAAGATATACCTTGCAAAGACAATTTGAATCAGAAGATTACAGCAGTAATCTGTTAGCACACACCTGTAGGCACACCTTGTAATAATGCAGAAGAAGGTATACCAGCAACAACAATTTGAATCAGAGAAAAATAAAGCAATGAAATGTTAGCAACAAACAGTAGCAATCCCTGTGAGTAAAAAATAAAAACACCACCACACAGTAAATCTGCTTAGCCAAACTAAGTCTTAATCCTTCTCCCTTGCTCTGGTAAGTTTCTGTACTCTGCCTTTCAAGCAGTCTTAGAAGGAAAGAGCTCAGGTGAAGCTAGGTGCCTTGGCCAGCAAACCAAGTCTTCTACCTCCAAGGTATAAACTAACCTGACTTTTTAACCCTTCTTTCTGTTGGAAATTACTGACAGTTTGCCAGCTCCACCCCCACATACACACCTAATCCTTTGGAAGAGCTGTGGGAGGAAAGCAATTAGCTCCTTCAATGTGAGAAGGAGACTGAAACACCTCTGAGACAACAAACCTTTTCAACAAACAAGAATAAAATAAAACACAGTGTCAAACAGTAATTTTGCTTAGCCCAATGATAAAAAAGTCACAAAAATGTAAGCTCCACCTGTAATACAGTAATTTCAGAGAAGATATACCCTATAAGAAACACTTTGCTCCAGAGAAAAATAAAGCAGTAACAGAAGATATACCTTGCAAAAGACAATTTGAATCAGAAGATTATAGTAGTAATCTGTTAGCACACACCTGTAGGCACACCTTGTAATAAGCAGAAGAAGGTATACCAGCAACAACAATTTGAATCAGAGAAAAATAAAGCAATGAAATGTTAGCAACAAACAGTAGCAATCCCTGTGAGTAAAAAATAAAAACACCACCACACAGTAAATCTGCTTAGCCAAACTAAGTCTTAATCCTTCTCCCTTGCTCTGGTAAGTTTCTGTACTCTGCCTTTCAAGCAGTCTTAGAAGGAAAGAGCTCAGGTGAAGCTAGGTGCCTTAGCCAGCAAACCAAGTCTTCTACCTCCTTATGTCTGTCCGATGCGTTCTTGAATTTTCCCACAGTTTTAGACCCCACAACCTCCTCAGGAAGGCTGTTCCATGTGTTCCCCACCATCTCTGTGAAAAAATACTTCCTCACATTGCCCCTGAGCTGTCCCCCCTCTATCTTCAAATTGTGTCCCCTTGTTCTTGCACAACTCTTTTTCTGAAAGATGCTACCCTCTTGGACTTTGTTGATTCCACTGAGGTACTTAAAAGTTTTTATCATGTCCCCCCTCTCCCTCCTTTCCTCAAGGGTATACTTATTAAGCTCCTTTAGTCTCTCCTCGTATATGGCTTCTTTTTCAGAACCTGCACCATTTTAGTTGCCCTCCTCTGGACTGCCTCCATCCTATCTATGTCCTTGCGGAGATGGGGTCCCCAGAACTGGATGAGTACTCCAGATGGGGTCTCACCAACTGTCTGTACAGAGGGATAACATCTTCCTGTTTTCTACTGGTGATGCCTCTCCCTATATATCCCAGTATCCCCCCAGCCCTCCCTATTGCCTTCTCACATTGCTTGTATACCTTAAGGTCATCTGATATGATTACCCCCAGGTCCCTTTCCATTTTTGTTGTTGTTACTACCCCCCCCCGATTGTGTAATCTTCCCCTGGTTTTTTGTTTCCCAGATGCATTACATTATTTTGTACTTCTTTGCATTGAATCCAAGCTGCCATACTTCTGACCATTCCTTCTACCTTGCCAAGTCCCTTCTCATCCTTTCCACGCCTCCTTGTATATCAACCCTGTTGCAGATCTTTGTGTCATCTGCAAAGAGGCATACTTTTCCTTCCAGTCCCTCTGCAGTGTCACTTATAAAGACATTAAAAATGACTGAACTCAGTACTGAACCCTGTGGTACCCCACTAGTAACCCCTCTTTCTTCAGAGTGGACTCCATTTACAATTACCTTCTGTATCCTGTTGTTCTGCCAATGTTTTACCCAGGCTACCACCCCGGGACCCATTCCCAGGCTGGTTAATTTGACTATTAATCTTCTGTGTGGGACTCTGTCAAATGCCTTGCTAAAGTCTAGGTAGGTCATGTCCACAGCCTCTCCCTGATCTACTGCTTTGGTCACCCAGTCAAAGAAATCAATTAGATTTGTCTGACATGACCTTCCTGCTGTGAACCCATGCTGCCTTGGGTTCTGTGCCCCACTGGCCTCTATGTACTTAGCAGTTCTTTCCTTCAAAGTACAGTGCCTTCAGAAAGTATTCACCCCTGGATTTAGTCACATTTTGTGATGTTGCAAACTCAAATTAAAATACATTTATATGGGATTTTTTTGTCACGATCACACAAATTACTCCATAATGTCAAAGTGGAATGAAACTCTGCAATTTTTGTACATGTAATTTAAAATAAAAACCTGAAATGTCTTGATTTGATAAGTATTCACCCTTGCTATGACATCCAAATTGAGCTCAGGTGCATCCAATTTCCTTGTGAGATCACTCTAAAACTTGAATAGATTCCACCTGTGGTCAGTTCAAATGGTTGACATGATTTCAGAGGAAATATACCTGTCTATATAAGGTCCCACTGTTGACAGTGCATGTCAGAGCAGAAACTCTACCATGAAGACCAAGGAGCTGTCCGTAGAACTCCGTGATAGAATTGTGAGGAGGCATAGATCTGGGGAGTGGTATAAAAACATTTCTAGGGTGTTGAAAGTTCCCAGGAGCACAGTCAAGTCCATCATTAGGAAATGGAAAGATTACGGAACCACCCAGACTCTTCCTAGAGCAGGCTGTCCTCCCAAACTGAGCAACCGGGCAAGAAGGACCTTGGTCAGGGAAGTGACCAAGAACCCAATGACCACCCTGACAGAACTACAGAGTTCCATGGCTAGGATGGGAGAACCTGTCCAGAGGACAACAATCTCTGTAGCACTTCACAGATGTAGCCTCTATGGGAGACTGGCTAGACGGAAGCCACTCCTGAGAAAAGGCCACATAATAGCATGCCTGGAGTTTGCAAGAAGTGACATGGCAGACTCTGAGACCATGTGGCAAAAGATTCTCTGTTCTGATGAAACAAAAATTGAACTCTTTGGCCTGAATGCAAAGCGCTATGCCTGGCGCAAACCGAATGCAGCTCATCACCCGTGTAACACCGTCCCTACCATGAAGCATGGTGGTGGCAGTGTCATGTTATGGGGATGCTTTTCAACGGCAGGGACTGGGGCACTTGTCAGGATAGAGGGAACAATGAATGGAGCTAAATACAGGCACATCCTTGAGGAGAACCTGTGTCAGTCTGCAATAGACCTTGGACTGGGGCGAAGATTTACGTTCCAACAGGACAATGACCCCAAGCATACAGCCAAAGCAACACTGGAGTAGCTTCAGAACAAGAAGGTGAATGTCCTTGAGTGGCCAGCCAAAGCCCAGACTTGAATCCCATTGAGAATCTGTGAAAGACTTAAAGATTGCGGTTCACCGACGCTCCCCATCCAACTTGACAGAGCTTGAGCAAATCTGTAAGGAAGAATGGGCGAAAATCCCCATATCCAGATGTGCAAAGCTGATACAGACATACCCAAGAAGACTCAAAGCTGTAATTGCTGCCAAAGGTGCTTCTACAAAGTATTGACTCAGGGGGGTGAATACTTAAGAAAACAATATATTTCACTTTTTAATGTTTCATACATTTGTTACACAATAAAAATATTTTGGCCCCTTTAAATTGTTGAGTATGTTGTGTGAATCAAGGGGGAAAAATCATTTCAATGCATTAAAAATTCTGCTAGTAACACAACAAAATGTGACAAAATCCAAGGGAGGGTGAATACTTTCTGAAGGCACTGTAATTCCTTCACTTTCCCTACCACAGAGGTCAAACTGACAGGTCTGCAGTTTCCTGCCTCTGTCTTGCTCCCACTTTTGTGAAGGGATATCACATATGCCTTCCTCCAGTCCTCAGGTGCCACACCATCCTCCCATGATTTGTTAAAAAGAGTAGTCAGTGGTGTTCCTAGTTCTCTCCTTAATTATTTTAGAATTCTGGGGTGAATTCCATCAGGGCCCCATTGCTTTGTCCACCTTCAGTTTTAAGAGTTCTTTCAGAACCCGTTCTTCTGTGAAAGGACTGGGATCGACCCCCCTATCCAGAGTGCTTCTGTTAATTGAATTAGGCATCTCCCCCTCCTCCTCTTTTGTGAATACTGAGCAGAAGTATTCGTTCAGTATCCCTGCTTTTTCACTGTCCCTCTCTGCCCACCCACTGTCCATTCTATTCAGCCTCACTATCCCTATCTTTTGTCTTTCTTCGCTCCCTGATGTACCTATAAAAGGTTTTATCCCCCTTCTTAACCGAGTTAGCTATCTTTTCCTCATTTTGGGCCTTTGCTATTCTGACTACCCTCCCTGCTTCCTTCTGCCTTAACTGGTACAGCTCTCTGTCCTGCTCCTTCTGTGTTTCCTTATACTTCCTAAATGCTATCTTTTTTCTCCCTCACCTTCACCGCCACCTCTTTTGAGAACCATAGTGTTTTTTTCTTTCATTTTGATTTGTTTATTTGCTTCACACAAAGGCTTGTTGCCCCTGTGCTGGCAGTTTTGATGTTTCCCCATTGTTGCTCCACCCCTCCTTCTAGCCTGTTTGCTAGTGCTTTTCTAAGGCAGTCTCCCATCTTGCCAAAGTCAGCTCTCCTGAAGTCCAGAACCTTCACTTTTGTATGGCTTGACTCTGTAGCTGAGTTTATCATGAACCACACTGTTTGGTGGTTACTTGTTCCCAGTTGGCTACCCAATTCTAGATCTGAGATCCTCTCACCGTCCCCATTTGAGAGTATGAGGTCTAAGATTGCTCCCTGACAAGTGTGCTCCAAAACTAGCTGTCTGAGGCATGCCACCCGAAGGGCATCAAGAATGGCCCTGCTTTTGGGTGTGGCTGCAGCCAAGGTTCTCCAGTTAACATCTGGCATATTCAGGTCCTCCATCAACAGTATCTCCCCTTTCTCTGCCATCCTAAGGATGCCGTCTATCATATCCTTGTCCATTCCCTCCCCGACATGGGGATCTGTATACAACCCCTCTGTGAACTGTGGTGCCATTTTCAGTCTCTAAGGTGACCCACAGTGCCTCTTCTCCTCCCTGTTTACTCTTTTGTTCAGTTGCTTTTATCCCTTCCCTTACATAGAGAGCTACTCCTCTCCATCTTCTCCTGTCTCTCCTGTAGGTTGTGTACCCTGGTATGTTAACATCCCAGTCATGGTTCTCTGTGTACCATGTTTCTGTGACTGCTATGATATCCAGGCATCCCTCTTCCATCAAGGCCACCAGTTCAGGGAGCTTGTTACCTAGACTATTGGCATTAGTACTCATTACCCTCCATTTCTTGATGGCCTTACCCCTTTTTGCCCCATCCCTGTCCTTATTGTGTTTGTCATTTTCTCCATTTATCCCTGCCTGCCTCCCTATCGACATCTCTATCTTGGTATTTACCTCACTTACTACCCTGATCTTTTGGGGGGGCTAGGATTTCCCTGCTCCTTTCCAGTGCCTCCCCCCTTGGCTAGTTTAAATGCTTGCCAATGAAACATTTAAACCTATCACCTAGAATCCTGGTTCCCCACCTGGACAGATGCAGACCATTACACCAGTATAGGCCTGCATCCCTCCAGGTGGAGCTCCAGTCCTCAATGAAGCCAAATCCCTAAGCTCTGCACCAGTTTTTCAACAACTGATTGAATTCCATGGTGTGGAGCACCCTAGCCTCACCCATGCCATAGACAGGCAGCATCTCTGAGAAGGTTACCGTGTGTGCTACTTGTCTAAGGCCCCTCCTCAACTTCACAAACTCTGCCTGCACTTCTCTGATCCCTTTCTTAGCCAGGTCATTTGTCCCTAGGTGGACAATGATGTCCAGCTCCCTCCCCTGGGCAGCTACTCCAGTGAGCCTGAGGATTCACTCCCTGTCCCTCCAAGTCATGGCATGAGGCAGGCACCTTACCTCAAACTCCCCTTCCTCCCCTAGTTCTATCTTCCTAACAATGGAGTCCCCCACCAGGAGTTGTTTCCTTCCCCTGTGGGGTCCCATGCCCCCCTCCTGTGGGTCTCCTTTGTGGAGGTTCCCAGCATCCTCCTTGGTCTCCACTGTGGGTGCCTCCATAGAGGAACCACACTTTGCAAGAATGGCATATGAATTGTGGAGAGGTACGACTGGAGGGATGTGCCTCTGTTCCACCACCATCACCCTCCCTGAGCCCACTGTAGTCCAACCGCTCCTCTTCCTTGGCAACCTCTGAGGCAATAGCAGTGGCACTGGTGGTCCCTGGGTGGAAGAGGATGTCCCACAAATCCTGGCCAACTCAGCCTGGAGATGAGCAACCTCCTCCCTCAGCCCAGAGAGGTGTCTGCAGATGGGACAACACAGCATCCTCCAGAATGTCTCCTGGAAGACTGCTGCTCCACAGCCACTGCATTGTACCACTCCTATCATGTCTTATTTCTGGCCCCTTAACTGTTGTATGGAATACTTACTCTTTCTTCTGGTTTTTTTTCTCCCTACTTACTAACTGCCTCTGTGCCCTTAATTTCCTGATCTTCCTGTTCTGAGACAAGAAGTTCCTATATTTCTCAGTAGTTTCCTTCCTTGCTCAGAGTCAGACCTGCAGCAGCTGGGGGGGAGGTGGAGAGCTACTCTACCTTCTAGGATGGTGAGTCTTTGGTGGCTCTGTGATCACTCACTTCCTGCTCCCAAACAGGAAGTTCCTGTTGTCAGTCAAATCCTGTGCCTATAAAATTAGAACTGGTTTAGAGTGGGGGGGGAAGGGGCAATACAGTCCCAGTAGAGAAGTTTAGTTATAATAACAGAAGCTCCTTCCTCCTGGTGTCTCTGCCTGTTGTCTGGCAGAAGCTATCTAGGGCAGTGTTTGAATCTGGCTTTAACCTGGCTTCCTTCTAGCTAAGCCAGTCCCCCTACTTTACAAGTCTTTCTACACATAGTTAATGACACATATAACAATTCCCTTCAGCTACCTGAGACAAACACCTAGACAAGCACCTAGATAACTGCACAGATAACACTTCACTTCAGCCAACTCGGACAAACACAGTAACTTTTTTTGGTTGTTTTTACCCAAAATTGAAGGTCCCAGTAGTAGAGTTCTAGTTCTTTAGTCCCAGTAGAGAAGTTTAGTTTTAATAACAGCAGCTCCCTCCTCCTGGTGTCTCTGCCTGTTCTCTGGCAGAAGCTATCGAGGGCAGTGTTTAAATATGGCTTTAACCTGGCTTCTTTCTAGCTAAGCCACTCCCCCTACTTTACAAGTCTTTCTACACTTAATTAATGACACAGATAACAATTCCCTTCAGCTACCTGAGGCAAACACCTAGACAAGCACCTAGATAACTGCACAGATAACACTTCACTTCAGCCAACACAGACAAACACAGTAACTTTTTTAAGGGGGGTTGTTTGTACTCTAAATTGAAGGTCCCAGTAGTATAGTTCTAATTCTTTAGTCCCAGTAGACGTTTAGTTATAACAGCAGCTCCTTCCTCCTGGTGTCTCTGCCTGTTCTCTCAATAACAGCAGCTCCTTCCTCCTGATGTTTCTTCCTGTTCAAAGAATTATTGTTGACTGCTGAAGAAATATACCAAATGTATTGTGATGTAACCTTTATCTATCATATACCAACATTGACTGTGCTAAATACTAGCAGATAAAATATACAAAATCTATTCAAAAGCAATCCAACAAATTGCTGCTAGTTTTCTTGACATTGTACTATGCTTTTCTCTTTTCACAGGGTTCCCTAAGGTGCATGAATAACAGAATATATGTTCAAGCATTCTGGAGTTAGCAAATGAGCATCTGAAATGTGCAGCAAAACTGGAACTACGTGCTTGATTGAATTACATATAAACGTGGTTTTTAGAAAAGAAAGAAAACAATTGATCCACTGAGTTCTTTCACCCACCATCTCTATGGGACTACCCTGCCACCCAATTTTCTTCAAAGTACATAGCAAGTCCAAGTTTAATTTGTTATAGAAACATAGACAGCAGATAATAACCCCTTGGCCCACCCAATCTTCCAATTTTTTTTCCTGCCTACGTTGTTTCCACAGACCATACTTAATCTACAACTCTTTCTTTCTGTCCCTTCCATTCTGCTATAATTTCCTTGTGCCTATCCCATGCATTCTTGAACACCACCACTATTTTCACCACCACCACCACCTCTGCTGGAAGGCTGCTCCACGAATGCACCACTGTTTCTGTGAAGTACTTCCTCATGCCTTTCCTTCATCTAGCCCCCTCCTGCTTCATAGCATGTCTCCTTGTTCTTGAGCAGCTTTTCTTCTAAAAAAAAAGTCCCTCCTGTACTTTATTTACCTCCGTGAGCTGTTTAAAGGTCTGTATCAAATTCCCCCTTTCAGGGTGTATATATTGAGACCCTTTATTCTCTCCTTGTAGGACTTTTGATGCAAACTCTGCACCATTGTACTTGCCCTCCTCTTAACTGCCACCACTCTGTTTCCTTCCAGAGATGTGGGGCCCAATTTTAGGTGGATGCAGGGCTTGCATCAAGCCCTGTGTCTACCACAAAGTTTGATGCAGCTGCGCTAGAGCCCTCGGATGCAATGCAGTCCGATTTTAGCAGGGCTGGCACTGTTGCGACACTTTACCCATTTTACGTCAGCTTGCACCAAAGGTGTGGTGCAAGCCGTGCAAAAAGGGTACCCCCAGGGATGCACATGTAGACCAGGCTGGAGCTGGTCTAACTCCTTTCAGTATGTGGTGTGTATCAAGCAGGTTCTAAAATCCCACTTTTGGCATAGGCTGATGCAAGTCACCACTTACGTCAGGGTCTCAGCCACAACGCCATTGTGGTGGATGCAGCCCTTTATAAAATTGGGCCCCTGGTCTCCAGAACTGGACACAGTGCTCTAGGTGGTGTCTTACCAGCAACTATACAGAGACAACACCATCTCCCTCCTTCTGCTGGTTATACTCCTCCCTACACACCCCACCATCCCACTAGCCCTTCTGACTGCTTTGTCGCACTGCCTGCCCACTTTAGGACAGCTGTTATGATTATTTCCAGGTCTCTTTCCTGCTTGGTAATAATCAGTGCCACTCCACCCATTCTGTACTCTGCCCCTGGGTTTCTGCACCAAGTGCATTATTTTGCACTTTTCTCATTGAAACCCAGCTGCCATACCTTTGACCACTCTTCTATTTTTCTCAGTTTTCTGCTCATCCTTCCCACCCCCACCTGGAGTGTCCACTCCATTGTAGATTTTGGTGTCATTCGCAAAGAGGCAGACCTTCTCTTCCAGCTCTTGTACAATATCACTTATAAAGACATTAATGGGGACTGGTGTCATCACTGATCCCTGAGGCACCCTGCTGGTCATCCACCCTTCCTTGGAGTGAACTCCATTTATCACCACCTTCTGTTGCCTATCCCCTAACCAATTTAGTATCCAGTTTACAACCTTTGTACTCACTCCTAAGTTACCCAGCTTGCTTACTAGTCTCCGCTGTGGAATGTCAAAAGCCTTACAAAAATCTATGTAAGCCATGTCCACTGCTCCACCCCGATCTAAAGCTTTTGTTTTTTAGCCATGAAGATTTTTATTAAAATTTTAAGGATAACATTGACACAGGGTGACAGACATAGATAAAAGTAAACAAATACAAAGAACAAATTAGATCAAGAAGTAGTGTTACATAAATAAACTGTAGTCCATCAATGAACTGTACCAGGAAAGGGGAAGTACTTTTTAAATCATAACCAATGCACAGGGGCATCTTCACAATCTGTAATAAAGATAATGCAATGGTGAGTCAGAATGCAACAAAGCATCACTAATACAGAGATAACAAGTGAATAACAAATATGTAGTAGTGTATAGCTTACACACATCCAGTCTGGTGAAATAGTGGGGGGATTGAAATGTGCATGTAAAAAGTATGGGTGAGGGTGAAGGGCGTCAGACCCATAGGGTGAGTGGTGATCCACTCTTGCAGCAGGGGAGGGAATAGACCAAGTCAGAGGTAAACTGAACTTTGGGTCAGCCATTAGATTGCCTCACAAAGTCAGGTCTGGGGAATTTAGTAAGGAAGGGTTGCCAGATTTAGCCGACTAGGCATAGCTTACCCAACAGTTGGTGGGAAGTTCTTTCATATCTTGATGTTAGTGACAGCAAATGAAACCATTCATCATTGGAGGGAGGTTCAGGAGAATTCCAATGTCTGAGAATAACTCTTGGCTGCAATACATGCACAGTTGACCCAACAAATCTGGGTACAGGAAAGAGATAAACATTGGAGAGGTAGGCCCAAAAGAGCTAGCTGGGGGTCTTTTGCATCAAGCGAGGGAAGTACTAGAGAACAAGTTGCCCAAATTTTGGACCGGTTGGAATCTAGGCTAGGGCGGAACCAAAGAATGGGTGTAAGGGATGCCTGCGGGGAGTTGCATCTCCAGCAGCCACTGTTCGCAGTGAGACCAGCTTTGTAAAACCATAAGGGCATCCTATATGCCCTATGAAGTATTTTGTACTGAATAGAGCAGGCTTGCAAGTCCCTAGTAGAATAGCAGGAGTAAGTCCAGACCTGCTTCCAATCCAAAGGAGAGACGTCCACCCCCCAGCTCCAACTCCCATTTCTCTTTAGGACCTACTGTAGAAGAGTTTTAAGCCAGTATGCCTTTAGTTTGGAAACTAGATGATGAAGTCCAGAAAGTTTGTCTAACCAAGCTTCAAAGGGAGTAGCAAAGAGGATGGTGAGGTGCTAGAAACCCATTGTTTAAAGAGGTTACAGATCTGCAAAAATCTGGGAGGAAGGGAGGTTAAATTTTGATTGAAGTTCTGCAAAGGAATGGAAGATGCCAGTAGAGGCATCAACTAAGTTCTGAAGAAGGGTGATACCTCAGACCTCCCATCCCCACCAATGTAGTGGCTTATTATCAATAGTCAAGCTTGGATTATGCCATATAGGTTGATTAGGCAAAGTTCGGGGCACCCAATCCAACTGAGGCACATATTTGCTCCAAATAAATCTCATATAGCGAGCGCAAGGAGAAATAGTTGTATGAAGGAACCAGTCAGGGAAAAGGAGAGCTGAGGCAGTTGGAAGGTTCCCTTGAGTCATTTCCAAGGGAAGCCATCTCAGTGGGCTTGAAGACAACTTAGAGACATAGCATAACAGCCTGATGCAAAATGGTGAAGTCATGAAACAATTTCATATCTGGGAGGCTTAGTCCCCCATCCGCCCACGATCTCTGCAATGTACAATAGCTAATCCTGGGGGTTTTACCATCCCAAATAAAAGAAGGAATTTTCGAAGCTAGCTGTTTATAGAAATCTTTCGGGAGGGCCAAAAGGATGTTGGAAGCAACATACTGAATTTTTGGGAGGGCCACAAGCTTTAAAGCATTGACCTTTCCCCATAAGGACAAGATTAAGGTCTTCCAATGGGTTAGGACTACTTCCAGGTTATCTAACACTTTCTTAACATTTGCAGAAATTGTGTCCAGAGTAGTAGGCTTTAAGATAATCCCAGGGCAGGTGATATCACCTGGAGGCCATTGAAAATGACAACAGTCAAAAAGGTTGTGGACACAGAGCTCGTTTAGAGCAAGAATTTGAGATTTGCTGTCATTTAATTTATAACCTGACAGGGTGGAAAAGGAGATCGATTCCTGAAGTGACTGCAAGGAAAGCACAGAGTTAGAAATAAAAAGGGTAATATCATCTGCAAATAATTTATTTTTATTTATTTAATAGACTTTAGGATTACAACCATTGAGTCAGGGACTTTTTTACAAAGGCTCGGCATCAGAAAAAACAAATGCAAACACTTAATACGTATAGACATAGAATGGCAGCT
This sequence comes from Neoceratodus forsteri, assembly GCA_016271365.2. Classification (NCBI taxonomy): domain Eukaryota; kingdom Metazoa; phylum Chordata; order Ceratodontiformes; family Ceratodontidae; genus Neoceratodus; species Neoceratodus forsteri. The sequence continues at coordinate 876,316,514 of CM057450.1, forward strand.
AAAGGTTACAGTTTTTTCAGTTATACATTATTGCAGAATCAAGATCAGCTATACATTGCATTGAATGTGTTACCAAGAGCTATATTTTACAGTTTTCAAAAGAACAATAAGTTTGCTGATAGAGGGAGGGAGTAGCAGGTTTGATATTTACAGCGAAGTAGAGAATTAGACAGATATCTTGTGAGTGCAACCAAAGGAGGTATTGTTAATAGGTAATGTTTGGTAGCCCTATCGGTAGGAGCTCAGTGGCAGGGTGGTCCCGTAAGATGATAGATAGATGACCCGGCACTAGCTGGTACATTGGCAGCACCGTGATGCGAGAATGTGCTCTTTGAGAGCTGACTTAAAAGGTCCTAATTTGGAGATGGAGGAGACATCAGAGGGGAGTTCATTGTACCAGACTGGGGCCCTGTGTGGGAATGACCTTTGGGCTAAGGAGGTTCTAACCCTTGGGATGGACCACATCTGTCGGTTGGCAGTGTGGGTGTTCACCGATGTGCGGGAGGATAGGAGAGAGGCAGAAACCCTCAAGGGGGTAAGCCCCAGGTGTATTTTCTTTGTGAGGAGACATGTTTGATAAAATATCCTTTCATCCAGGGTGAGGAGATTTGTCAGGGCATATAGCGTACAAGTATGGATATGCTTGTCTGCTCCAGAGAGGAGTCTGCAGCTTTGTTTATGGCCAGGTGGATTTTGTTAACAGCTGTGTGGTTAGCGGCTGAGTAGACAGTGAGCCCATAATTGACTAGGGAGAGGACTGAGGAGGTGACATCCAGATTAAGGATTTCCAGAAGTAGGCAATCCTTATGCTGATACAATAGGCCTATATGGACATTTATGGCTGATGATAGAGTGCTAATGTGTGAATGGAAGGAGAGGCTGGAATTAAATGTAAGGCCCAAGTATTTATATGTATGGACCTGTTCTAGAGGAAGGAGATAGTGAGAGAGGATTGTTAGCTCTGCATTCTTGGCCTTATTCTGCCGGTGAGCAAAGAGCATGGTCTTTGTCTTTTTTACATTGACCACAAGTCTTTGGTCTATGAACCAGTTTTCAGTCAGGTTAAATGCGTGTTGGAGGGAAGACTGTAATACTGTGGGATCTGGGTGGGAGGCAAAAAGAACTGCGTCGTCCGCATAGAGTAGTAGGTTGCTGGAGCAGGAATTAGGCAAGGTGTTTAGGTAGATGCTGAATAATAGAGGCCCAAGGATGGAGCCCTGGAGAAACCCAGAGTGGACTGGCCAGGTGGTTGAGAGGGTGTTGTTTATTTTGACACATTGTGATCTAGCTGTGAGGTAACTGGTAAGCCAGGAGATGGGTTCTTGGGACAGACCAATGTGGTGGAATGTGCTTAAGAGTAAAGGGTGTGAGACTGTATCAAAGGCCTTTGTCAGGTCAGTGAAAACAGCTTCAGCTAGGTGTTTTCTATCCAGGGCAGAGTGAATAAAATTAGAGAACTTAGTGAGGGCCGTAGTTGTACTGTTCCCAGATCTGAAGCCATGCTGCTCCCTGCAAAGTAGATTATGAGCAAGCAGGTACTCAATGAGTTGGGTGGCTATAAGTTTTTTGAGGGCTTTCAAGAGTGGTGGGAGAATGGATATGGGACTGTAGTTGTTGGGGGAGGTCCTGTCACCACTCTTCAGTATTGGGGTGACTGTGGCAGTCTTCCAGGCTGCCGGGAACTGCCCCAGACTTAGGGAGCAGATAATGAGGTCAGTCAGTGGGGAGAGGACTGTATCTAGTATTAGATGGAGGATTCTCATATCAAAAGAACCTTTGCAATAGCAAGAGCCACTGAGTGCTTTAATGAGATAAGGCCTTGCCTCATTCATAGAGATCACCCTGAGGTGGAAGGGGGGATGCTGGGTGTTAGAGGGTGGGGTTGCAGGAATGGGGTCAAAGAAGTTATCTGGGAGTACAGCACTAAGGTCAGAGAATGATGAGTTGAGGCACTTGGTGATGGCCAGTGGGTTGGTGGTAGGGACATTGTTGACAGTTAGTTTGGGGGGAGCCAGGATTTGCCATTGAGTTTCTTGATATTGTCCCAGAACAATCGAGCATTCCCCCAGGAGGAGGCAAGGGTCATTTTGTAGTAGCCCGATTTGGCCTGTTTTATGACCCAGGTGCATCTGTTACGAGCCACTTTATAGACTTGTCTGTCCGTCTGCATGCCGGATATGACTGCTTTAAGCCAGAGATCATCTCTGTGCTTTAGCTGTTGGAGCAGTGCAGGTGTGACCCAGGGGGTATTATGTTTCTTGGATTGCAATTTTGCTAGTTGGGCATAGATGACACATACTTTATTAAAAGAACAGGTGAAATAATCAAGGGCTTCATCTATAGTAGGGGCCCAGGAGATGGGGGACCAATTCCATTGAGTTAAGTATTTTCTTAGTTTTGTGAGGCCTCCAGGTCAGAGACGACACTGGGCAACATAGTTTGGCTTGGGTTTCTGCTGAAGACATGACCAGGAAAAGAGGATGGGTGAGTGATCACTTAGGTAGTCCGGAAGGACCACCAGGTCAGAGATTCTGTGGGGACGGTTGGTAAGGAGAAGGTCGATCAGGGTGCTAGAGCCATTAGTGGGGATCATCCTAGTAGGTTGGCTAACCAGCTGGGTCAGGTCCAGTGCAGCGAAGGTGTCCTTGGCATGGGAAGCTGAACTGGCAAGCCAGTTCACATTAAAGTCTCCAACTAATGATGTGTTCCATTTTGGGGGGTGGAGGAAGGAGATGTAGTTAGCAAGGGATTGTATAGCAGGAGCTTGGTTTCTTGGGGGGACATATGTGACAGTAAGAGTTACAGGGGCTCTGGAGGGATCTGGAGTAAGTTTTAATGATAAGGCTTGAGCACCATGGTCAAGTGGAGGTGTTGGAAGGGCATGGATATCATGGAGTCATGGATGTACACAGCATACCCCCCACCACATTTGCCCACTCTATCGGCTCTGTGAAGGGTGAAGCCAGGGAGGGTGACGATGAAGTCAGGTGTTTTTTTGGAGAGCCAGGTTTCTGTGAGGGCTAGCACATCTGGCTGATATTGCAGTATCCAACAATAGAGACCTGCTGTCTTTTTGGGTAAGCTGCAAATGTCCATTGCAGCTATTCTAAGCCCATGGTGCAGGAGGCTAGGGCTAGGCAAGATGGGGCCTGGGTTAGGATGAACATTCCTTGAAATTAGTAGGAGTATGGCAAAGACTCTGAGGAGAGCAAATGATTGTTGCCTTATTGTCAAGAATAGTTGCTGTCTAGTTATAGTGCAGGTAGTCCATGGGATGGCCAGGCTGATAAGGGTTGGAAAGGATAGGAATGTGATATGTAATACAGTTTTACGAGCCAATACTCCCACTGTAATTCTGGGGAAATTCCGATCTGCCCATATTTTAGCTGCAAGAGGTTCGATGGCCAACAAAAAAAGGAAAGATGAAGGAGGATAGCCCTACTGGGTTCCCCTACAGAGTGCAAAGAAAGGAGAAAGAAATTAATTAGTCAAAACTGCCACTTTAGGAGTAGAAAAGAAAATACGAATCAGGGAGAGAACGCGTGGGGGAAAACCAAACCATTGCAGAGCTTCAAACAGGAAGACCAACTCCACCCTGTCAAAGGCCTTCTCGGTGTCTAATGACAGGGCAGCAATGGGACATTGTGCAGAATGAGCCTTCCACATTGAGTCCAGCACTCATCTGATGTTATCGGATCTGAGTACACCAGGAACAAAGCCTACCTGGTCTGGATGGATTAATAGCGGAATAATCGGTTCCATTTTTTTTACTGTTACTTTGGCAAAAATGTTGACATCAATGTTTAGGAGTGAAATAGGTCGGAACAGCGAACAGTGAATACTATCCCTGCCTTTTTTCAGAATCAAGGTAATAATAGCCTTGGTCAACATCAGGGGAAGCCTGCCCATCTCCTAGGCCTCAATGAAAACCTTTGTCAAACAAGGTGCTAGGTGATCCACAAAGGTCTGATAGAATTCAGACGGGTATCCATCAGGACCCAGTGATTTACCTTGTGACATACTCCAGATTGTGGATATGACCTTTGAGGTCTGGTGCTACTAATGAGGAAAGGTGCATCTCTGGTACTGTAGGGAGGGACAGGCCAGAAAAGAAGGAGTCCAATTGGTTAGAGTAAGGGCTTATTTCAGAAGAGTAAAACATTTGGCAATAGGCAAAAAAGTTCAGATTAATATCACCTGAGGAGGTGGCACAGGACCCATCAGAAACCATGATTTTGGAGATGTGTTTTTCCTGGACCTATGCTTGAATCTGAGAGGTGAGAAGCTTCCCAGAACATTCACAGGACCCCCAATAACATTGATTAAGCTTATATAAAGCAAATTCAGTACGATATTGCAAAAGATCTTCAATTTCAGTTTTAAAGGCAAATATCCTCTGCTTACTGTCTAAATCCTCACTAAGACCCTGTGCTGTACGGGATTGCAATGATTTTAGCTCTGCCTCAAGACCCTTCAATGTAGACTCTCTCTGACACTTTAGACGAGAAGAATAAGCTGTCAGTTGATCTTGCAACACAGCCTTGAAGGCCTCCCAAAGGGTAGCATATGAACAGCCAGTAGAATCATTAAAAACAAAATATTCCTGAAAAGCCATTGTCATCCAGGAATGAGTTTCCTCTCGGGCCAATAAAGAAGTGTTAAGATTCCAAGTATTCCTTCGACCCATAGAAATATACAAAGATAGAGAAAACATTATAGGAGCATGGTCAGGTATTAAAATGTTCCCCAGGGAGGTACCCTAAGTCCGTGGAGGGAGGTCAGAAGAGGTCAGGACAACATCAATTCGACTACTGGAATTATGAGATGATGAGTAACAGGTGAAGTCAATTTCTCCAGGATGAGTAGCATGCCAAATATCAATAAGCCCAAAGTCTTCCAAAAGTGAGGAGACCTGGGGTGCCAAAGGAGGCTCATATCCAGGTCCAGGGTCTGTCCTGTCAATAGAAGGGTCTAATGCTAGGTCGCGGTCCCCCCTAGCACTATAGCAGCTGAGGCTTATGGAAGCTCCACATGTATAGCCTGATAAAATTAAAGGGTTGGGGTATTTGGAGCATAAAAGCTACCAAGGACTTTGGGAAACCCCAAATATGTCCCAGCAATCAAAACACAGTGACCTTCTTTATACTCCCACAAGATACCCAGAGGAAGATTTTTCCTACAAAGGACAGCAACTCCCCACTGGTGCACTGAAAATGAGCTGTAAAAGTACCGGCCTACTCACATTCGGCCCAAACATTTGGAGTCTTCCTCTAGTAAATGTGTTTCCTGGATTAAAGCTACATCACAATTAGTATCTCGTAAATATTGTAAAACAGTTTGACGCTTATTGAGTTCATTAAACCCCCAAACATTCCAGGAAATTACTTTCAACAAATGAACATTGGCCATATTTCCCACAGATATAGAGTATAAACAGTACACTACTCACACTCATATATCTTTCCCTACCCCAGTGACCCACCCCCCAAAGACCCCACCCAAACACAACTACCCCCAGACTAAAACATGCAACAGACAATACATTGAAACAGATAGGATTAATAGCAAAAATTAAACAACACAAATACTAGGACTCACACAAATACAGAAACAGAAAATAAGGAAGTAGAAAAGCAGTTAGAAACAAAGCAAAAAGGAAAAGCTTAGTGGTCCCAAATTCAGTGGAGGCACACTGAGTGCTTCTCTAACCGAAGACAATGGGGGACTTCTAAGACAGCGCTCACACGGGCCTGAAAGAGGATAGAATAAGGCATAGAGTTCCCCCCATCCTCCATGCCCTCCCTCCCTGTCTGACCAATGGACCAAATATTAAAGACAGGGATAGTAAGAGGAGAGACAAAGTGCAGATGAGAAAAATAGAAACAGAGAAAGACATGAATGGTAGTAAGTCAGGTAAATCGCTCTAGAGGAAGCAAAGAGAGTAAAAACCCAGGAGGTGGAAGCTAAGTAAAGGAGAAGGCCAGAAGTTAAAAGCCAAGAAAGAGAAAAAGAACTAGGAAATTATGATCATATTGTTCAAGTTCAAGTTCAAGTTTATTGCAGGAAAGACTCCGTTGAGCAAGCTCATTAACAAGGAGGTCCTGAGGCACATACACATACAATTCGCAATTACATAGACAGGAGATATAAAATGTAGAACAACAAAGAAAAAAATATATAATACAAGAGGTATACACAATAGAAGTCCTTATGCTATATATGCAGTACATTCCAGCTTTAATCTTGCCCTAAATTATGCAACACATTTCAGCTTAATAAGTAGAGGGCCAGTTGGTACCTAGGAAGTTGACTTGGCATTGGGAACCTAGTAGCACCTACATATGTCTTTCAATTTAGAGATAGCTAGTGTTTTGTAGGAGTTAATTGATACGATGCTGGTTAGCTTCAGCATGGCTTGTAGTTGGTTCCAAATGTTTGGGAGGGCATATGAGACAGCTCTTTGGCCAGCTGTGGTACATGTTCTGGGAACATCTAGTAGGATAAGGTCGGATTTCCTTAGGGAGTAGGCGCTATGTGAGATATGTATGAGAGACATTAAATAGACAGGCAGTTTGCGGAGTAGTAATTTGAGGGTCCAAATGCCAGCATGCAGGAGGCGTCTGGTGGCAAGAGAGGTCCACCCAACTGCTGCATAAAGATCACAGTGGTGGGTCCTGTACACAGAGTTAGTAATGAAGCGAAGAGCATGGTGATAGAGTACATCCAGTTTAGATAGGCTCAAGGTTAGGGAGGAGATAAAGATAATGTCTCTGTAGTCAAGCAAGGGAAGGAATGTTGCTTGGACAAGTCTTTTTCGGGTCGTGAGAGAAAAGAGGGTCCTATTTCTAAAGAAGAAACCCAAGCGAGCTTTAAGCATCTTTGATAGATCCTCGATGTGGTCACTGAAGGAAAGCTTGTTGTCTATCCACATACCTAGATATTTAAATTTAGGTACTACTTCCAAGGGTTCACCTAAGGAGGTAACTATGAAGTTTTTAGGTGTGGTAGGTAGGGCACCAGACAAGGCAAGTCTCGAGAAAATCATTGTCTTGGTTTTTTTGGCATTTAAGAGAAGCTTGGCATTGATACGGTTGCTTTCTAACTGGATAAAGTCAGCTTGGAGTGCTTCCCTGACTTCAGTTAAGGATGAGCCTGATGCGTACAAAACTGTATCGTCCGCAAAGAAATGTATGCTAGAGTTCTTTATGTGGGAGTCAAGGTTGTTGATGTACAGGCAAAAAAGGATTGGTCCTAGGATGGAGCCTTGAGGGACTCCTCAGGCAATTGGAAGGGGGGCAGATAGTAGGCCATCAGCTTTGACTTTTTGTATCCTTCCTGCGAGGTAACTGTTAAACCACTGTAAGGTAAGTGGAGTGGCACCTATGTAGGCAAGACAGGTGATTAGGAGGTGATGGTCTACTGTGTTGAAGGCCTTACTGAGGTATAGAAAGACTGTATCAGTAACCTTCTTAGTGTCCATAGCATGGATCCAGTCATTAGAGACTTTAGCCAAGGCTGAGATGGTACTGTGCTTCGACCTGAAGCCAGATTGGGCCGGGTTTAGGAGTGAGTGCGCTTCAAGGTGATTTTTTAGTTGGTTGTATGTAAGTTTTTCCAGCACTTTGGAGAGAACAGGCAAGATAGAGATAGGACAGTAGTTGTTTAAGTCACAAGGATCTCCTGATCTGAAGAGTGGAAGAATATGGGCAGATTTCCAGCAGGATGGAACAGTGGCTGTGGTAATAGAGAGGTTGAAGATGTGAAGGATGGGGGCTGTGAGCTGGGCATAGCCTAACCGCAAGAAAAATGATTCAAGGCCATCATCCCCTGCACTTTTCTTGGTGTCAAGGCTAAGAATTATGTCTTGACTTCTTTGTAGCTAAACAGGCACAACTGGAAGGGATGAGGTGCAGTAGCATGTGTAGTATCTGGGCTAGTGTTGCTATTCACTCGCTAGCATATGGGAGGAGTCAATGCCAACCCTGTAGTGGCAAAGTGAAGGTTAAGTTCTTCGAGGATTCAGTTTATTTTCAACCATCCCGTCCTTGGCCAGAATCTTGGTGGGAAGGGAGGAAGCAGCAGGATGGCCTTCAATGGATCTCAGTGTCTTCCAGATTTTTTGGGTGTTCCCTTTGGCCTGCTCCAGAGTGGAGATGGAGATGGAGAAGTTTGCTTTAGTAGCACGATCACTTTTAACACAGGCATTTCTGGCAGTTCTAAATGCCTGCCAGTCTGCCGGGTCCTTTGTGTGCCTGGCCTTAGTCCATAGCTTGTCTCTATTGGTAAGTGCAGATTTGAGCTCTTGGGTGAACCACGGATGCGAGATTTTCCGCACCCTCATTTTAATAAGAGGAGCATGCTTGTTAATTAGGGTGGTGAAGTTGTCATTTAGGACAGAGACGGCGGCATCAGCAGATTTGGCAAGATATAGGTCTTGCCATCTGATTGTAGCTAGATCGGTTAGGAAGTTTATTGAGTTGAATTTACGGAACGACCGTTTGATTCTGAATTTAGGGTGCTGTTGGGTTTTAGATTGGAATCTTGTACATACAACGATACTGTGGTCGCTCATGTCATTATGGAAAACTGCAGAATGTGAGATTTTATGGGGATGCGAAGTTAAGATGACATCTAAGAGTGAGCTGTTGGCAGAGTTAGAAGCATTGATTCTTGTGGGTTCAGTTACTATCTGTGTAAGACCCAGCTCATCACAGATGACTTTTAGGGAGTGGGATTTAGCAGTGAGACAATCCATATTGAAGTCCCCTAAGATTATTGTTTCCGTGTTAGCAGCCAAAGTTATGGATTTCAACACGTTAAGAATTTCTGTGCCTTCTGACAGGGGTCCATAGCCACCAATGATTGTGATGCACTCTGAGGATGGAAGGTGAAGTTTAAGCAAGACAATCTCGTATTCCTTGGGCTTAGTTTTATAGGAAATGCTGCTAACATCAAATTTTGATTTGGCGTATACAACCCCGAATCCCTATCAGCCCTAAAGAGCTTGAAGCCCGGTATAGTAATTTGCGGATCAGTGTTGGTCTTTTTTAGCCATGACTCGGTAATTATAATCAGATCTGGGTCAGCGTGGGCTGCCCAAACTTTAAGATGATCAAGTTTTTTGAACAGGCTTAGAATATTGACCATCATCAGTTTCATCCCAGGAGCGGCTGCAAACTCCGACGGAGAAGTGATTTGAGTTGGGGGACCTGGATTTAGTTCAACATTACCCGAACAGAAAAGGAGAATTAGAAACATTTTCTTGTGGGCATTAATCAGGTAGAAATGGGCTCTTTTTGTATGGGTTCTTGTGTGGTGTTCAGTCATTGAGGTACGTCTAGCCAGGGCATAGGAGATGCTGACATGGCCGTTCAAGGCTAGCAAGGGAAGTGTACGGAAAGATATTGGCGAAGGGAGAAGGGCCAGAGGAGAGGGATGAGAATTAAAATGAAAACCCAACAGATTAAGAGCAGGGAAGCAATATGAAGATGCAGCAGGAACTATGATTGTGGGTTCCCAGGCTGGGATGACTTCTGACTTAGCATGGATCGGTGCTTTATGAGTCATAATTTTTGCCAGGATTAGAAGTAGAATGATAATGCAGGCCATATTGCCCACAATTGAGTACAGTGATTTGTGTAGAAAGACCAAGAATCCCTCTAGTGGCAGGTCTGTATAACCTGCTAATGGAAAACTAGCCAAAAAAAACTTCTATTACTAGGAGCTGCAGGCGGGCGTCCTGGTCTCGGTCGGTGGCTGGCTGGGTGCCAGCCGACCGTGGGGGAGCTGAAGCAGCCCCGTTCAAGGGCAGGCAGCTGGAGAGAAGAAAAAAGAGCAGGTCTTAAATAGCATAGAGTTTAGGATGGCTTAGATTTGAGCAGTTTAGAAAGACAAAAGATAGTTAGACTTTTCGGCGCCAAGGCAAAGTGCTTGGATGGGGGTGCAGGAGGAGCACTGAGACAGAAGAGGTGTAAGCACTTTAAAGCACTAGTAGAAATTACAATCCAGCTAATACAGTTGAAAAACTTCTATTACACAGTTGAAATGTGCTTAGTTCTATCGAAAATCTATTTGTAAAAAGTGCCAGGTGGCTAAAGCAGGGGAAAGTCCTGGCCAATCAGAGCGGGTTTGCTGGAAGCGCCCGTGTTCCGATTGGCTGCACTGTCCTGTACCTTCCAAGGAGCTGCAGGCAGGTGTCCTGGTCTCGGTCGGTGGCTGGCTGGGTGCCGGCCGACCGTGGGGGAGCTGAAGCAGCCCCATTCAAGGGCAGGCAGCTGGAGAGAAGAAAAAAGAACAGGTCTTATATAGCATAGAGGTTAGGATTGGTTAGATTTGAGCAGTTTAGTAAGACAAAAGGTAGTTAGACTTTTCGGCGCCAAGGCAGAGTGCTTGGATGGAGGGGGTGCAGGAGGAGCACTAAGACAGAAGAGGTGTAAGCACTTTAAAGCACTAGTAGAAATTACAATCCAGCTAATACAGTTGAAAAACTTCTGTTACACAGTTGAAATGTGCCTAGTTCTATCGAAAATCTATTTGTAAAAAGTGCCAGGTGGCTGAAGCAGGGGAAAAGTCATGGCCAATCAGAGCGGGTTTGCTGGAAGCGCCCATGTTCCGATTGGCTGAGCTGTCCCGTACCTTCCAAGGAGCTGCAGGCGGGCGTCCTGGTCTCGGTCGGTGGCTGGCTGGGTGCCGGCCAACCGTGGGGGAGCTGACGCAGCCCCGTTCAAGGGCAGGCAGCTTCCAAGGAGCTGCAGGTAGGCATCCTGGTCTCGTTTGGTGGCTGGCTGGGTGCCGGCCAACCGTGAGGGAGCTAAAGCAGCCCCATTCAAGGGCAGGTAGCTTCCAAGGAGCTGCAGGTGGGCGTCCTGGTCTCGGTTGGTGGCTGGCTGGGTGCCGGCCGACCACAGGGGAGCTGAAGCAGCCTCATTCAAGGACAAGCAGCTTCAAGGAGCTGTAGGCAGGCGTCCTGGTCTCGGTCGGTGGCTGGCTGGGTGCCGGCCGACAGTGGGGGAGTTGAAGCAGCCCTGTTCAAAGGTAGGCAGCTTCCAAGGAGCTGCAGGCGGGCGTCCTGGTCTCGTGTGAGAAGGAAAGGAGGGGAGAGGGCGAGCAAGAGGAGCAAGAGAGTTAAGAAAGAATAAACACAAAAAACACAAAAGTTATATGTCAGTATACCCCAAAATAAATAGAGGGGGTAATGACCACTCACAGAGCACCCTACTAGAATAAATAAATAAATAAATAAATGCCATACCCTCTAATAATTAGCAGGGTACCTAATAATAACTCTTTAAACCGGCCTTCCATAGAGGCTATGAACTAGATCCTAACAACATTACCCACACACGTCCAGGACAATGTAAATCCAATTTTGTACTAAGAACATGGTATTTTGATAAATAAAGCAAAAAGTTGCAAGAGACAAATCGGACAATAATTGCGAACATGTTAAAATCTGTTAAAGGAAACATAATGTAGTCATCTTATACTCTCAATAAACCTACAAAGTCAGCAAAACAGCTAAATCGCAAAAAGGGGAACCATCCTCATAAGGTGTTACGGCAATATGAGACCGCTATTTAGCAACATAAGAAGGCAACCAGTCTATATGTAAACAATAAGAGTGAGGAGGTAACAGAGTAACTGTTCAATTGCCCAACAGTCTCAGAGGCATCTCAGTTGATGAAGTCCAAAAGTATGCCCAACTTAGGTACTAATACTGTGCCATGCCAGCATTGTAATAGTGTGGGCTAAGCGGGGGAATACCTCAGAGGATAATAGGGGCAGGACATCTGGCCCATAAAAGATGTAGTGTTGTTTCACCCTCAAGAGTTAGTCACCCAGTACTTGCTATCCAGTTCCTGAAAGAAAACAAGTGCCAGCAAACATCCGCATTTCATATATAACTTGGCCACAAAGTAAAGTCAGGGCGAACAAATATACATGCTGTGGTAACTCCAGAGTGAGAAAGTGCAGTCCCCAAGTTGAGTCAATGTCCAGTTCAACCACAAGGGCATAGCAGCGCCAGTGTGAGGAGCATCAAGGCAGAACCAAGCACTTATGGGAGGGCTAGAGGGTATATATCCTGGCTTCAGGCAGATAAACAAAAGCAACAGTAGGGAGGTCATAAAACAAGCTGAGTAATTACATGCTTAGGAGGAGATACCTAAAGGTATGTGAGGTGCAGAGCTGGAGAAAGTTAAATTACCTCCTGCAAGAATAGATCTCGAGCATGGTTGTCCCCTCAGCTGGTCTGTGCTTCCACTGGATCAGAATGCTGATGTCCGGAGGCTGCTGCCACTTCCATTATTTCAGCCAGGCGCTTGTCCGTAGATTGCGATAAAGAGACTGGATAACTCAGGTGCTGTCAAAGATACTGTTTTGCCTCCACAGGCATGTATGTAACCCCCTTGCAAATGGGGGTTCCTGACCATTTGGAGCTCGTTTCCATTCCCCATGCCTGGATGGTGATCGGCATAAAGCCGTTTGAACGGGTAGCCTGTGAGCATTTTGAAAAAAAAACAAAAAACCTCCGTGACCTGTTTCATTAAGGGCTGCCTGTTGCAGCTGTAAGTGATTGAAATGGAGGGGGGCTGCGTGGTTGTATGCCCGAGTCCCACCGGGGCACTGAAAGAATGACTCCTTTCAGTCATCGCTAGTGGTGCAGGGGGAGTTCTGCTGGAAACTGTAATTGTTTGCTGAATATAAAGTAGGGTAATGATAATAATGCAGCCGTTCTAACCTGCCTTCCTTTGCAGCAAAAGACTGTGTCGACTGCCTCCTCCATGTTGGACCAGAACTGCTAAATGGGACGAATCAGTGCCTCGGGATCTTACAGGACTGACTGACCAATAGATGGACTGCTTGTATTTTGGGAAAGGCATTATGGGCTATGGCGCTTTTTCACACCACTGAAGGCAAGAGGAAATGACTGGCATGTGTAGCCAGCCAATGAAAGCGGGTAGCGCCCGAACTGAAGGAAGAGCCCCTTGCTGTTGGGGGTAAGATGCGTTGTGGCTGGTGAGGAGTGAGGAGCTCTGTGCTTCTGCGCTTGAGAGCTGTTCGGAAGCGCGTGAAGGCCGAAGGCGGCCGTTTGTTCAGTGACTTCAAATCAGACTAAATCCATCAGCAGGCGGTCGGAGGAGGCTGGTTCCAGCCCAGCTACCTACCAGGCTTGACCTGAGAGGACTGGAGAGGATTGCTGAAGTGCACTCGGTCCATCCATGAGTTTGAAGCTGCAAACTGCTGCCAGAGTTTTTCTACAAGTTGGTATAAGTCTGAAAGCAGCTGCCTGGTATGGTACCCCTCTGTTATTTGCCATATAAATGAGTGAGGAGGCTGGCGAACTGCAGGCTCGGTGCTGTCAGAGTGAGGAAATTGTTATCTACTGGAGTAGTGAGTACTGAATCAGGGTAGCTCCCTGCCAAGTGTGCCACAGTGTTTTCAATTGCATGAATCCATCTCTAACTGCAAAATTAAACCCCTGCCTATCCGGATTTCTCAGGATCGTATCTGTTATCTGTGTCAGGCCCCAACCAGCTGCCATGTTGGACTAGCCGCTAGGGCTTGGGTACCCAGGGACAGCAAATTTTAGGGTTAGGCCTGTGCACAGAGCCTTAGGTAGATAATCATAGTGATAAGCCAATTAACCTGATTCTCCCCTTTTCCTTGTTATTCCCCCCTTTAATAAATCAGATTGGTGTGTTGCAACTACACTCTGGCTGGTTTGTGCATCTCTGTTGAAATGCTGTACAGTGACTGTGATATAACTGTATCTTATTTTACAGGGGTTCCCCGGAGTGAGCTGAGAGATACTACCGGGAGTAAGTGTATTAGTGAAAAGAATTGTTGGTACCCAGCTGCAGGCCACTAGTGGGAAAAAGGAGTTGCGGTAACCCAGAGGGCTGTGACCAAGGCAATCTCAACCGTATTAACCCCGACCTCTGGGTGGAGGCACTCGTCAACGGATCTGGGCCCCTCACCCTGTCTCAGTGGAGGAAGGCAGGGGTAGTAGCCCTAAGGGTAGCGCCCTTGGGGGTTACAAATTGGAGGCACCGCTGGATCAGCGTCCCCTAGTGGCCAAGTGGGGAAGCACATAAGAAATGGAAAAAATGGAAGAGGATATGCTGGGAAAAATTAAACTGGGACCCATCAAGACCATGGTACACAGACTGATGGGGTGGGGTGAAGCCGAAGAGCTAGACTCTCAGAAGATTGTGTTATTGCTAGATGTGCCCTTGGGGACCCCAACTGCTGATATCATTTCTGCTGCAGAGCAAGTAAAGTGTTTGGGCAAAGTGGAGGTAAAAGGCGTATGGCTGATTTGCTTGACCAAGCGTTGCAGGTGTTACTTCTATGCAGTGTGTACATCGACCTGAAAGGTACCTCCTGTGATTTACCTGGAGGGTGCTTCACGGGATGGAGGTTAATTCATATTAAGTGGGTCAGTCACCTGAAGTCTCCTCAAATGAGCAGTTTTAAGACAAACTGCTTAAATTGTTGAGCGTGGAGGAGAAACTACCCAGGAATTGCTACAAGCCTTAGATTTGTCCAGTGATGTTACCCTCGGGCTCCCGGTACCTCCTTGCCATGAGGTTCTGTGCTGGCTTCCTTGCCCTTGTGTAGTCCCGCCCATACAGCTTGATTTGAACCGTAAGTTAAAACTTTTCTCTGGTACGGTGCCGGTGCCTCCCGGGGAGGATGACCTGGAGGCTTGGATGGACTATGCCACCCCTTTAGTTCAGGAATGGCAATGTTCTGAGGGGGAGAAAAGGAAGAGGCTGATGGAAAGTTTGCGGGGTCCTGCTTTAGAAGCTATTAGATTCTTCCGGGCCACCTGTCCGGAAGCCACTGCTGCAGAGTATCTCTCTGCTTTGGAAGGAGTTTTGGGAGTACAGAGACTGGTGAAGACTTATTATGGAAATTCAGGTCTGCTAAGCAGTGGAGAAATGAAAAACTGTCCGCTTTTGTCACTAGAGTGGAGCGGGCCTTGCAGAAGGCCTATAGAAAAGGGGGAATCACTGCAGCAGCCCTGAATCAGGTTCAGTTAGAACATGTTTTAAAATCTGCCAGATTTTCTGGTGTAATGCTGCTGAAACTTAAGTTACATGATCGGCGGGCCACCCTGCCAAGAATATTGTCAATTAATGAGGGAAATTAGGGAGGTGGAGACTGATGAAGAGGGGTGGGAACCCTGTGTGGGGACGGTAAACCCTAGTGGGACCCCTGAGCCTAATACCCCTGAGGAGACTGGCCTGTCCGGAGTGTCTGAGGGATCCTCTGATTTTCCAGGTACTGTAGGAATGCGAGTTATTTCCTCTGACCCCCATGTAGAGAGTGAATTGAGGGCCGAGGTCAGGAATTTACGGGAACTGGTGAGGGACTTGAAGCAATCTGCCATGTACCCTATTATGACCGGGGCCCCTGAGTCTGGTAGAAGCCCAAGCCCTGGCCAAAGAGAGCTCTCTCACCCCTCTCAGAGCCCCCCACAGATAAGGTGCCCCCCACAGAATAGTGACCCCCAGGACCCCAAGTTCTGTTACCAATGCGGGGAAGATGGGCATTTCCAACCCAAGTGCCAGATGCCCGAGAATTTAAGGAAAGTTAACAACAGACTGATTGCCCAACATTGCCAGGCCCAGTCTCAGGCTCCCAGGAAAAGTTTTGTGACTCAGGCCCATGCCCAGGCGACTATCAATACTGTGGCCCCCAACTGGTCTGATGTGGTTGGGCCTTCAATGGAAACCCCGGTGCGGGTAAATGGAATTCCCACTCGAGCTGTATTAGACAGTGGCTCTCAGGTAACCATCATGTTTCAGGACTGGTACCAGGCACATTTACTTGAGGTGCCCCTGCAACCCTTGAGCAGGTCTACATGTGTGGGGGTGGCGACAAGCCTATCCATATTTGGGTACATCTGAGTCCGGTTATCTTTCTCTGCAACTGTGGCCAGAATGGATGAGCAGGTGGAGACCCTAGCTTTAGTTTGCCCACCCACTGGACTGTATGATGGGGTGCCTTTGTTGATTGGGATGAATGCTCACATGTTCGGATGACTGGCTCAATTGTGTTCGGAAAAACAAGCCTTCCAGACCGGGTGAGCTTTCAGCATACCTGCTGTAATTCAACGGGCAAGTGCCACTCCAAAGAAGACTAGTCCAGAGGAACCTGAAGACCCGGTGGGTGTGGTGTGGAAGAAGGATCCGGCCCCGGTGATACTTGCCCTGAATGCCCAATGTGTCCTGCATGGAGAAGTACGACTAAAAACCGATGTTAAGAATAAGTTGTTGATGTTGGATGCACCTGTGGAGGGAAGATTACCTGAGGGACTGTTGGTCAAACCCAGCATCTTGCCGGCTAGAGCTCATGCTTATGTTAAGAGGGTGATGGTTCAAGTGCGTAATGTGTCCGACAAGGAGGTTCAAATAAGAAGAGGGTGCATCTTGGCAAGCGTACATTGTGCGGATACTGCAGTACTGCCCCACAGCAAGGGTTCCAGGACAGAGGATGGAGTTACTCCTGATTTGTTCGACTTCGATGACTCCCCACTGCCAGTTGAGTGGAAACAAAGGGTCAGTGAGAGGCTTGCCAATAGAGACCAGGTTTTCTCCCTGAAAGAGTGGGATGTGGGATGTGTACGAGGGGCTGAGCATCACATTCGGCTGCATGATGAAAGGCCTTTCCGAGAGAGATCCCGGCGCTTGGCCCCCGCTGATATAGATGATGTAAGGCGGCATCTACAAAAAATGTTGGCTGCTGGCGTAATACAAGAGTCCAGGATCCTATGCCTCCCCATAGTAGTAGTGAAAAAAAGAATGAGGCAGTTCGGATGTGTATGAACTATCACACTTTGAATCGTCGGACCATTCGGACCAGTATACCATGCCACGCATACAGGATGCCTTGGATTGTTTAAATGGTAGCAAGTGGTTCTCTGTGTTGGATCTTCGCAGTGGATACTACCAGATCCCGATAGCCCCAGGCGACGGGAAGACTGCCTTCATTTGCCCCTGGGCTTCATGAGTTTGTCCGGATGCCTCAAGGATCTCAGGTGCCCCAGCCACTTTTCAGCGCCTGATGGAACGGGCTGTGGGGGACATGAATCTAGTCGAATGTCTGGTCTATTTGGATGACGTCATAGTGTTTGGCCGATCATTGGAAGAGCATGAGCAACGATTATTCAAGGTCTTGGATCGGTTGGAGGATTTCGGCCTCAAGCTGTCTATTGACAAGTGTCAATTCTTCCAGACTTCCGTGAAGTATGTGTGCCATATAGTGTCCACTGAGGGCATAGAGACTGACCCTAGCAAAGTGGAGGCATTGACCACTTGGCCTCAACCCAGGAATTTGAAAGAGCTGCAACGATTCTTGGGGTTTGTGGATACTATAGGTGGTTTGTTAAAGACTATTCACGGGTAATTCACCCCCTCCTCAACCTCACTCAGGGGTATCTGCCTATTCACAAAAGATATAAGAAGGGTGTGCTCGCTGACACAGAAAAGAAGTATTTCCAGCTGAACGATATGTTCGGGGATCGTTGGACTGCTGAGTGTGAGGAAGCTATCTACGACATCATATATCAACTTACCCATGCCCCAGTGCTGGCCTATACTGACCCGGCCAAGCCATACATTCTTCATACCGATGCCAGTCTACAAGGATTGGGGGCTGTGTTACACCAGGAGCACTCGAATGGGTTGAGACCTGTAGCATTTGCCAGCCGAAGTCTGACGCCTTCAGAAAAAAATTATCCAGTGCACAAACTAGAGTTTTTGGCTCTGAAGTGGGCCATTGTTGATCAGTTTCATGACTACTTGTATGATGCCAAGATATTGGTAAAGACTGATAACAACCCTCTGACTTATGTACAGACCTCTGCCAAGTTGGATGCCACTGGCCATAGGTGGCTCTCTGCCTTGGCCACCTACGACTATGCTGTGGAATACCAGGTGGGCCTGAACCATATAGATGCAGATGCTCTCACTCGGAGGCCTGTGCCACAGACTGATTGGGTCAGGTTGTCTGAACCTGACATAAGAGCTCTATGCCAGAAATTTGACAAAGAGGAACAGGTGTCTCCTGACACGGTGGATTGTGTGGTAGATTGTTTGGGGCCATCTGAAAACTGCATACCTGCTGCCTACTGTCATTTCTCTGCATTAGACACTAGCTCCCTGCCACAACTCAACAATGATAGTCTCCAACAGGCTCAATCCTGTGATCCATTGATAAGAATGGCCGTGGAGGCTTTGTGGGCCAGGAGGGATGTATCCAAGTTACGTTCCTCTGATCTAAGGACCACCTTGTTGTATAAAGAAGGGCCCAAATTGAAGCTGGTCAACCAACTACTATATAGAGAGACTGTGCCTAAGGAGGGCCGGGTAAACAAAGAGCAACTGGTGCTGCCATCAGCTTTTAAAGAACTAGTCCTATGGTCCTTGCATAATCAAATGGGGCATCTTGGTATAGACCGAACACTTGATCTGGTATGGGCTCGATTCTATTGGCCGAAAATGAGTACGGATGTGGAGCAATATGTCAAGACTTGTAGTCACTGTTTGCAAAGAAAGCTTTACCCCAGAGAGCTGCTCCCCTGGTCAACATTACCACTAGTGCCCCTATGGAACTGGTCTGTATTGATTTCTTGTTTAGAGCCCGATCTGAAAAGTGTCAGCAACATATTGGTGGTCACTGATCATTTCACCCGGTATGCACAGGCTTTCCCGACCAAGGACTAGAAAGCAACCACGGTGGCTAAGATACTTGTTGAGAACTTTTTCGTTCACTATGGGGCCCCTCAGCGGATCCATTCTGACCAGGGAAGGGACTTTGAGAGTCGGTTGATTAAAGAGACGCTATCTTTGTGGGGGGTACGAAAGTCAAGAACCACCCCCTATCATCCATAGGGAGATCCTCAGCCTGAAAGGTTTAACCGCACCTTGCTTGACATGTTGGGCACATTGCAGCCAAAGGATAAACCAAGATGGAGCCAGCAGATTAGCACCTTAGTTCACGCTTATAATTGTACGAAAAGTGACGGCACACGATTTTCCCCGTACCCACTGATGTTTGGGAGAAAGGCTAAACTGCCAGTTGATGTGTGTTTTGGGGTTTCTCCTGATGGAGTGCAAGCAGAGAACCATCTACAATATGTACAGAAATTAAAGGCCCAATTAAACCATGCCTACCAACTGGCCCAGACTATGGTGGCTAAGCGAAACCTGGCCAACAAGAACGATACGATAAGAAGTAAAAGCAATGGAGTTAAAAGAAGGGGACAGAGTGTTATTGAGGAATCTGGGACTACCTAGGAAACATAAAATTGCTGACAGATGGCATCACCTCTCTCACATTGTTGTGGGAAAATTGACAGATCTGCCTGTATATAAAGTGAGGCCTGAAAACAATTCTAAAGATGTGAAAACTATGAACAGAAATCATCTGCTGCCAATCGGGCAAATACTGATTGAAGCTGAATCTCCAAATGCTCCCCCCCCAGGCCTATAACCAGATCTGCTGCCCGGAAAAGCACCAAACCCATTGATTCTTCAACAGGCCCACCTAGAGGGCCTTGCCCACTGTCTGCAGAAGGAAATGATCAACCACTAGTGTCAGAAGACGATGAAGATGATAATGAATACTATCTCTCTTATGAACTAAGTCAGTTATTTCGGGGCAATCCCCTTGTTAACTCTGGAGATAAGGCTGGGCCTTTTGGACTGTCTAAGCCCCCAGCCTTATCTCCAGAACCCATGTCTTCCGAGCTTGAATTGAGTAACAGCAACGCCAAGGGGGTGGGGTCCTTGAGCATGGCTGAATTGACTGACTTTTCAGAGGAAGAGAGTGAGATGGGGGAGCAAGCAAGTGGTATACCAGAACCGGAAGAGTCTTTTGAATGCCATGATGGTCCCTCACCTGTATCTAGACAGCCCCCAGTTGAGCCCAGTGGGGTGGGTCTGGGGATAGAGGGTCAGGCCCCCAATAGTACTATGAGTGCTGAGCCCTTTTCCCCCATAGAGATTCCCGTCACTAATGTCAAGGAGACTGAAGTGGAATCAGGGCCTGTTTCAAGGTCCCCCGAGACCCCTAGGCTATCCGGCCGAGAAATATGGCCGGTAATAAAGTTGAGTTGTGAGTCTTTGGGTCAGCCGGTGGACCTGCCCTTAAATGTGGTCCACAAAAGGGTGTATGTGTCCCCGAGTTCCTTGCCTAAGTTAGCTTTGGGGGATAACTCCAGACTGTTAGTATTACCTTTTGAGTGTGGTGCCACTGCTTTAGGTAACCCACCAGTAACTGAAAAGGAGGGGTCCCCCCAGTCCCAGTGTCATGGGCAGAAACTAATGACCTGATTTAAAAAAGGGAACAAGAGTTTGCGTGTATAATGTTGTATAAACCATAGGACGCTATAAATTTAATATTCATGGATGTAATGCAAAGTGTGATATAGTGTTAACCAAGATATTTGCCTTAAAGAAATTCAAGGGTCACTACTTGACACAGACGCCAAGTTTTTCCAGGCCAGGAAGGGTGTAACCCCCTTGCAAATGGGTGTTCCTGACCATTTGGAGCTCGTTTCCATTCCCCATGCCTGGATGGTGAACGGCATAAAGCCGTTTGAATGGGTAGCCTGTGAGCGTTTTGAAAAAAAAAAAAACCCTCCGTGACCTGTTTCTTTAAGTGCTGCCTGTTGCAGCTGTAAGTGATTGAAATGGAGGGGGGCTGCATGGTTGTATGCCCGAGTCCCACCAGGGACACTGAAAGAATGACTCCTTTCGGTCACCACTAGTGGTTCAGGGGGAGTTCTGCTGGAAGCTGTAATTGTTTGCTGAATATAACGTAGGGTAATGATAATAATGCAGCTGTTCTAACCTGCCTTCCTTTGCAGCAAAAGACTGTGTCAACTGCCTCCTCCATGTTGGACCAGAACTGCTAAATGGGACCAATCAGTGCCTCGGGACCTTACAGGACTGACTGACCAATAGATGGACTGCTTGTATTTTGGGAAAGGCATTGTGGGCTATGGCGCTTTTTCGCACCACTGAAGGCAAGAGGAAATGACTGGCATGTGTAGCCAGCCAATGAAAGCAGGTAGCGCCCGAACTGAAGGAAGATCCCCTTGCTGTTGGGGGTTAGATGCGTTGTGGCTGGTGAGGAGTGAGGAGCTCTGTGCTTCTGCGCTGGAGAGTGTTTGCGCGGGAAGCGCGTGAAGGCTGAAGGCGGCCGTTTGTTCAGTGACTTCAAATCGGACTAAATCCGTCGGCGGGCAGTCGGAGGAGGCTGGTTCCAGCCCAGCTACCTACCATGTTCGACGTGAGAGGACTGGAGAGGATTGCTGAAGTGCGCTCGGTCCATCCGTGAGTTTGAAGCTGCAGTCTGCTGCCGGAGTTTTTCTACAAGTTGGTATAAGTCTGAAAGCAGCTGCCTGGTATGGTACCCCTCTGTTATTTGCCATATAAATGAGTGAGGAGGCTGGTGAACTGCAGGCTCGGTCCTGTCAGAGTGAGGAAATTGTTATCTACTGGAGTAGTGAGTACTGAATCAGGGTAGCTCCCTGCCAAGTGTGCCACAGTGTTTTCAATTGTATGAATCCATCTCTAACTGCAAAATTAAACTCCTGCCTATCCGGATTTCTCAGGATCGTATCTGTTATCTGTGTCAGGGCCCCAACCACCTGCCACGTTGGACTAGCCGCTAGGGCTTGGGTACCTAGGGACAGCAAATCTTAGGGTTAGGCCTGTGCACAGAGCCTTAGGTAGATAATCATAGTGATAAGCCAATTAACCTGATTTTCCCCTTTTCCTTGTTATTCCCCCCTTTAATAAATCAGATTGGTGTGTTGCAACTACACCCTGGCTGGTTTGTGCATCTCTGTTGAATTGCTGTACAGTGACTGTGATATAACTGTATCTTATTTTACAGGGGGTCCCCGGAGTGAGCTGAGAGATACTACCCGGGGGGTAAGTGTATTGGTGAAAAGAATTGTTGGTACCCAGTGTGAGCCACTAGTGGGAAAAAGGGGGATTGCGGTAACCCAGAGGGCTGTGACCAAGGCAATCTCGACCGTATTAACCCTGACCTCTGGGTGGAGGCACCCGTCAACGGATCTGGGCCCCTCACCCTGTCTCAGTGGAGGCAGGCAGGGGTAGTAGCCCTAAGGGTAGCGCCCCTGGGGGTTACATGTAAAATTGTAAGGGCTGGCCATGCAAGAGCAACAAGGTTGCCAGGTATAGGAGAGCATAGGTAATTCCTCTAGTACGGAGCGTTTGTTTCACAAAATCGAATGCCTGACTTTTCTTTAATATAGATTTGGGGTAGTCTAGGTAAAATGATATTCGGGCCCCGCTCTAACATCCAAAGCTCCCGAGCTTTAGAAAGGATCAGTTCCTTATCTTGGAAACAGAGCAATTTTAAAATCAATGGCCTGGCCTGGGTTTAGTAGAAGAGGGGTCTGAGTTCAGCAGATTCTGTGTGCCCATTCAATCTCAAATAAGTAGTCTTCTGGAGGGAGTTGTAGCCAGAGAGGAAGATGCTCACACAGGAAAGCTACAGGATTTTTCCCTTCAATTCCCTCTGGCAGGCCAATGATTCTAAGATTCTTCCTTCTCCTGTAGGCCTCCAAATCTTCCAGCTTCAAGGTAAGCCAGGCTACTTGATTTTTGGCCACCTCCAGCCTGCGAGCATGGTTTGTAACACACTCTACCACGGACAACAGAGTCTCTCCAGTTTGTTCAACCCTCTTGGTAAGATGGGCTATGCTATTTCTGAGTTTCAGTTACCATCTGGGGTACCGCTTCCACCGACAAAGCGATTTTCTCAGTTAGAAGCGCCTGGTGTACTGGGTTGCGAGAAGACAGCCAGCAGTCACTGATGGCTGCCATTTTCAAGTCGGGGAGCTGGCTCCTTAGGGGGGACTTATCAATTCATTTCTTCCATTTCTGCTGGAATTGGACATCAGGCAAGGTGATCTCTCTGTGAGACATGCTGAGAGGGACAAAGCCGTATAAAGTAAACCAGTCCACTGCAGAAGTCAATGAATAGAGCAAGGTAACAGAGGAACAGAGTGGAGCAGAAAGGTCAGGCAACTATCTTGTTCAGGTGCTCAAGTGACCTCCTTATCTAAATCTTTTGTCACCCAGTCAAAGAAACCTGTCAGATTTGTTTGACTTGACCTCTGCCCATGAACCTATGCAGCCTCAGGTCTAGTAACCCACTGGATTCAAGATACTCCATAATCCCTTCTTTCAGCAGTGATTCCATTAACCTCCCCACCACTGATGTCAGGCTGATTGGCCAGCCTCCTCCCTGCTACCACTCTTGTGTAGTGGGACTACACCCACTTTCCTCCAGTCCTCCAAAACCACTTGTGCTTCCAGTAAGTTATTAAATAGGACTGTCAGAGGTGCAGCCAGTGCCCTCCATGAGCTCCTTCAATACGTTTGGATGTACCCCATCTGGCCTCACTGATCTGTCCACCTTCAGGCTAACAAGTCCCTTCATGACTGTCTCCACCAAAAGAGGACTAGTGTCCTCCTCCCTCCCTCCAAAGTTTCTGTTACTTTTTTGTGGCCCAGCACCTTCTCTGAACACTGAACGAAAGTATTTGTTCAGGATGTCTGCTTTTTCCTGGTTCCCATTTGAACAATCCCCCCCTTCCCATTTGTAACCTTACAATCCCACCCTGGTCTTCTTTTTACTTACATACTGTACCAAAACTGTATTGTTCCCTTTTTCATTACCTCTTGGGCTATTCTCTCTTCAGTGTGCACCTTTGTGTTCCCTACTGCTTTCCCTGCTTCCCTCTGTTTCCCCTGATACATCTCCCTATCCTCCCACTGAGTCTCCTTGTACCTTCTGAATGACACCCTCTGAATCTTTACCTTTTCAGCCACCTCTTTTGAAAACCACAGCAGTAACTTTTCCCCTTTGATTTTGGTCACTTGTTTGATGCAGAGTTCTGTTGCCTTTACTATGCTCCTTTTTAGCTTCTCCCACTGTCACCCACCCAGGCCACCTCCCCCACCAGGTCATCCCAGAGGCAGCCACCCATCTTTATAAAATCTGCCCTCCTGATGTCCAGGATCCTCACCCTTGTGTGGTTAAAATCCGCAGACATCCTTATATTGAACCACACTGTACGGTGATCAGTAGTACTCAGCTGGTCATCCCAACTTGATGTCTGAAACATTGTCCTAGTTAGTAAGTACGAGATCCAGTATTGCCCCATCACAAGAGGGTTCACTGACTAGTTCCCTGATGAATACCCCCTGTAGAGAGCTCAGGTTATCCCTGCTTCTAACTGAAGCCACTGCAGAGAGGCTGCAATCTACATACTGCATGTTGAAGTCTCCCACCTGCAGTCCCCCCTCCCATTTTTCTGTCATCTTGCCAATGGCTTCCAACTGTACCTTATCTAATTCCTCCCCCTGTGCTGGAGGTCTGTAGATCACTCCATTGAGAATAGTGGCTCCATTCCTCATTTCCTGGGTGACCCAAAGTACCTCTGCCTCCCCCTCTGTTCCCTGTAACTGTTGCTTTCATGCTTTCCCTCACATAAAGCACCACACCCCTTCCTTTCTCTTTAATTTTTATGTAGCTTTTTGCTCCTCCATGGCCAGCTACACCTGTCTTCGGGTCCCCTTCTGCCCCCGATCCCATCAGCCTCTCCCCCCACTGTCTTTGCCAGTGAGGATCTACAAGGAGCAGGATCCAAGAGATGGGAAGCCATCACATAAGGCCACAGAGAGACAGACTTTTTCTAGTTTTCTCCTACCCCCGGAGGAACAGTGAACATGACGTGCATGCATGGAGGCGTGTTGGCACTCCTGGAAGCTGAGTGCGCCTTCCACCCTTCATAATGCTGCATCAGTCCCTATCTCCACTCTGACACCTGGCCTCCATCGGGTGTCAGCTGAGAATGAGGAACTACACCTCCTCAATCTGGGAGATGAGAGCAGTCCAGCATCTGCCACAATCATCTTCCCAGCCCTCCCTGTGCCAACCCCCAGTTGCCCGAGCTTGCTCCCAGATGCAGGTCACCGGCATGGCGTGAGGTGTGGCATCCAATGCTTTAACCCTCAGCAGCACCAGGCCAGATGCCTCTTTTCTCTTTTTAATGCTCCCATTCCCTTCTCCCTTTGTCTCTACCACCCTGATTCCTTTATTAATTTGCACCCTGGGAGAATCTTCTCCCCTTAGGATCTCCTTACTCTCTACTTTAGCTTGTAGGGCCAAGTTCTGCTTCCTTGATTTCTCCCATCACCACCCTCAGCTAGTTTAAATGTTCATCGAAGAAACATTTGAACCATCCACCAAGGACTGTGGTTCCCCTCCCAGATGGATGCAGGCCATCACCCCTGTATATGCCCCAATCCTCCAGGGGGGTCCCCAGTCTCAATGTAGCCAAACACCTCCTCTCTGCACCATTCTTTCAGCCATGAGTTGAAGCTACTGGTCTGGAGATCCTCTACTCCCTTCTGTCATAGACAGGCAGCACCTCAGGAAAAGCCACTGAGACAGCTACGTGTCTAAGACCCTTCCACAGTTCCCTGAACTCCCCCTGCAGTATCCCAGTCCCATCCCTAGCTAGATCATTAGTCACCTGTTGGAAAATAACATCCAGGTCTCACTTCTGTCCTGCCGTCCTAGTCATCCTCGGGATCTTCTTCCCATCCCTCCAGGCCATGGTTCCGCATATGGGAGGCAGTATAGCGCAGTGGTTTAAGGCTCTGAGCTGCAAATCTGGTGGCATCCAGCAGACCAGACCTGGGTTTGAATCCCACAGCTTCCATTTGCATACTGTGTGACCCTGAGCAAGTCACTTAACTTCCCTGTGCTCCCAGATCACACCTGTAAAAAAGCTTTCAGCTTAGTGTGCTGCTGCTGGTTAAACAACTAAAAAAAAATATGTACCAAATCTGCATCTTTCCCTACTTTCCTGTTCCCAGAACATTACCCCTCACAATTGAGTCCCTCACCAAAAGTTGCTTCATCCTCCTTTGGGGTCCTCTACCATCCTTCTAGAGGTCTCAACTATGGAGGGTGCTCACATCCTTCCTGATCACTGCTGCTGTAGACTCTCCCAGCAGTCCTGCCAAGCCAGAGTGGCATAGGAATTACATAGTGGTACCAGCTGAGGAATGTGCCTCTGTCATCTCCTCTTCCCAGGCATCTGCTGAAGTAACAGTGGCAGACTTAGTGGCCCGGGGGGGGGGGTCTCCAGAAACCTAGCCAACTTAGCCTGGAGTCTAGTGACCTCCTCCCCAACTCAGAGAAGTGTGTACAGATGGGGCAGTACAGCAGTCTCCAGAAGGTCTCTCTGAAAACTGCCTCTCCACAGTCACTCCCAGCATTCTCCACTCCCAGCATTCGCAACTTCTGCTCTCCCTGTGTTACCTGGAAATATTTTGTACCCTTACCCCTAATAGGATGTTTCTAGTATTCTCTTTTTTTGTTTGTTTCTATTTGTGTTCCCCTGTGCCTTGTTTACATCTCTTTATCCTAGATACGGTGTTGGTCCTATTCCCAGTTTTGGTCTGCCTTTTACCTTCTGCCTTTCCCAGCAGTGACTGTTGCTCAGTAATGAAGAGGTGCCTTACCCTAATCAACTGGGAACATCCCTTGCTTTCCTGCTTCCTCCTGCTGATACCTACCGATGATCTGAGTTGCCAGTTATCTGTTCCTGTCCTTCCCTGTTCCACTCATTCACTTGGACACGAATGTGCAGGACACATTAGAGTGGAAGTGCTGTTATAGTGCTCTTATGAAAAGGCACTGAGCCTCTGTCAGTTCCACCCTCTCCCGACCCCCAGTCACACACCTGATTCACAGGGCTCCCTGAATCTACTCAGCCTAAGATTACTCTCCTGAGATAATTTCCTCCAAACCTCCTGTTACAGTGTTAAAGACAAGTTTCAAAGTTCCCCAGACATTGCCTACAAATCTCTTTTTTTTTGTCCTCACTTACCATGTTACTTTCAGTATGAAGAGAACATAAATAAATATAAATATACCTTTAAGGTAAGTTACTGTAGGTGCTTTCACTGTTTTCTGTCAGCAAAGGCTGTTCTTCCAGCTCAGGACCCTAACTGGGTTTATTTTTCATATTTTTTTAAAAGGGGGTTATAATGTGCATTTATTTATTTATTTATTTATTTATGTTTTACTATTTTATAACATATTTGTATTTTTAAATGTATATTTTGTTCTTATTGTTTTATATGAACAACAATCTTTATGCAATATAAAATGCCATATTAAATGTTAAACAAGTTAGAATTAAAAATGAAATTTTTAAACTGTTAGTGTGTTTGTGTATTTTTAAACTTCTACCTGTGTTAAGGCTCACTGAAAGCTACCTTTAGGAAACAATATACTGTTGCTTTAGGAGACTCTCTGGTAGGTGAAAAAACATCAACCTATTGGCATATTTCATGATCTATCAGGTACAAGAATTACATTTTTAAACACAGCATCTCCAAAGGTATCATTATAAGCAAGCAATAATACCCGACAGGGTGGGCGGTATTCGGCAATACCGGACCGCCCAGGAGCGTAATGATCGAAGGGCCTTATAGCCCCTGGAAGGTCGGGTATTGCCCATACCGCCAACCCTGGAGGGTATTATTGCACTTAGAAAATGGGTACTGTAAAAGAAAAAAGGTTTAATAAAATAATGTAAATAGTAAAATAGTTTAAAATACATTTTTGTAATAAAATAGCTCCTCTGCCTGCATTTAGAATGTTTTTTTTTTTTTTGTGAAGTAGAGACTTTCCTTGTACTGGAGCGTCTGTATGACCAACCCCCCACACACACACACACATGCCTCACACAATCGAACAGTACATCTGTTTGTTTTCTTTTACATTTATTTTTATTCATGAAACAATCCTAACTATATGTGCCATGTGGTTTGACACAGTGGCCACAGCATCAGAACCAGAAAAGCATTCTGAATAAAGTCAGTCAAAGCTACTACGGTGATTTCTTTAGATCAAGAAAAACTTGGGATATGGCAGGTCTTTAATGTTCCTGCTATTAACATTTACAGGTTTTTTTCTGAACCAAAGCGCTGCAGTCTAGCATTTTTAATGCTGTTTCTGGTTGCCAAGGAGCACGTAGTGAAGTGGCTTGAGCTGGCAGGAAATAGTAAAGCTGCTGAAATAGGTACATTTTTATGCTTTTCTTTTACCTAGTATTGGCGTTCCGTTTTCTAAGCCGAGATACTGTACTGAGAAAGGCTAAGTTTTTAGTACTAAGTTGATGCGGAGAATTGAACCAAGGAGCAGTGATGGCCCTTTCCTTACTTGCACCTACTGTACCATTGATGGAGATACGCTCCCGGCTTTCGGCAGTTACTACATCGGCCAGCATTTATGATCCCATGGAACTCTTGAACATCTGAGAGAGTTTACCAGATTGAAATAACTTTTACTTTACATTTAGTCAAATAGTTATTTATGTAGGAGTAAATGCTTTATGTGACATGCTGTTGTTTATTTGGGGAATTCAGCTGCCCAATTCAGTTATCAAGAAAAACAAATGAGATGTGCAGTTTAAAATGTGATTATGCACACTGGCATTAGTTAGTAAAGGAAAGTAAAAAACATTTAAGATGTGTGCTTTTTGTTCTGGGAAAAATATATAAATCAATGGTAAATAAATTCTTTGGTGTGTTTTTCGTGTGCCCAGCGTGACAGGTCTTGCTAAGTGATGCATAAAAAATGGTGTCAGTTTGAAATTTTGTGCCCACTGCTTCTGCCAATGATGAAGCAGGCTGGGCACAATGATGCTTGGCATGGCATGAGGCAGGTTTGGGCTGGGGCTTTTTATTTGGTGGGTATCTACTGTCTAATAGATGCCCACCTAAATTAGTGTCTTAGCCAATCAGAAGAGAGAAATTTCTTTGCCCATTTTCTAAAATTTAATAGATGGCCCTGCAGTTTTGCTGTGTCCAGCAACTGAACTGCAGCAATGCAAAAGTCTCTGGAACATGTTTCTCTATAGAAACATAAAAAATGACAGCAGATAGGGACCACTTGGCTCATGCAGTCTGCCCATTTTCATTGTGACTGCTTTCACTGCAGACCCTCCTTGGTTTACAGCACTTTCTCTTCCACCCCCTTCTTTTCCCTTATGATTTCCTTGGGCCAATCCTGGGCTGTTTGTAATCCTGCCGCTGTTTTCACTCCCACTACCTCCACTGGAAGACTGTTCCAGGCATCCACCACCCTTTCTGAGAAGAAGTATTTCCTCACATCTCTCCTGAACCTAACCACCTCCAACTTCATATCATGACCCCCTATTCTAGAGCACCTCTTCCTCCGAAAAATACCTCCCACCTATACCTTATTTACCCCCTTGAGGTATTTAGAGGTCTTGATCATATCTTCTCTCTCCTGCCTCTCCTCCAGGGTGTCCATATTGAGTTCCCTTGGCCTCTACTCATAGGGCTTTTGGTGCAGACCATGTACCATCTTGGTAGCCCTCCTCTGGATTACCTCCACTCTGTCTATGTCTTTCCTGAGATATGGTCTCTAAAAACTGAACACAGTACTCTAGGGGCCAAATAGTCAAAGCTTTGCACTGGGTGCAAACCCAATGTGCTATAATTGCACTGAATTAGCACCCGGCTGCAATATTCAAAAGACCAATTAGCACCAGCGCTATGTGATACCGACGATGCCAAAAGTTAATGTATGCAGGGGAGGGGTCATTAATGCCAGTGGACCAGCATATTCAAAAGACAAGTGCCACACTACAGTGGTTTGCGTGGCCTGTAGCGTGGTGCTGAATACCACTATCAAAAAGCAGGCGGTAATGCCGTGTAGTCAAGTGAGGCAGTACCCTCATTCCCCACCCCCGCATGCCCAAAGTCCACAAAACACAGGCCTGGTAGTCCTTCCCGGGTTGTCAAATGTCCCCCCAAGCAGTCCGGACACAAAAGGCCCCACACAGCCCCAATACAAAGACATAGTACTGTACCCAGTCCCTGTAGTCAGTGCCCCCCATCATGATCCCTGACACCCGTTGCCAGTCATAATGTTTGTTCCCTTGTAGTCTAGTGGCCCCCCCCAGCAGTGCCAACCACCCCGCTACCCCCATTCCAGAACAGAGCCAGTGACTGAATCAGCCTACCGCACACCTCTGCAGCCAGCCGCCGACTGTCCTGAATGGGTGTGTACATACTACACACTCATGTTCAATACAGTAAGCACTCATACATAGGGCACATTGTGTTGTGGGGAAGGGCACTCTGGCAGACCTTTGTCTGGTCCCAACAATGCTATTCGGTAGCATCTGTCCAGTGGCTGGAAGTGGTTGCATATATCGGGAAGGGGCACAGGGCAAACATGACCCACTAAGACATAAATAAATAGACTCCAGCATGTTCCCCCATCCTCAGTCACACCCTGATAAGTTGATGGGCCCCCAGGAATGGTGCACCACAAGTGTTGGCAGCTGCTGCCAAACTTCGAGGCATGAGTATGCACCTAGTAAGCCAGGGCAGTGTAGCACATCTGCTCCTGAGGTCACAGTCAGGGTGTCTTGTGTGACTTGAGGATGTCCAGGAGCCCACGGATGTGGTAAATGGGTTGCAGAGTGAGACCACTCATGAGGGAGCACAATAGGGAGGCTGTCATTTGTATTTGCTGACGAGCAACACTGTGGCATATGCAGCTGCTTGGGGCTCGATAGTGGGCTGGGAGTTGCGCGTCAGCTCAGCAGTCATATCGGCCATCACACAGACCAGCCAGAGAGTTAGCAGAAATACTGAAGACAGGAGGAGACACAGAGCAGAGGAGGGACCTGGACACACCACACAGGATGTTCCAACCAGGGTTCTGACCCAACTGGGAGTGTGAGCACAAGTGGAGGCACTGGGGCACAAACACTAGCAGCATAGGCAAGCGCTCTGAGGCTGGGGCACGCACCGACTGGCACAGCACAACAAGGCACAACAGCCTACAGCATCTAAGCTCTGAGATAAGGTCCTGAACAGGAAGGTAGTTGACTCTGATAGGTGTCTTTTAGCCCTCCAGCCCGTCATTATATAAGTGAGTCCCAGTGTGTCATGTTCATGTGACTCATGTCCATGTCCACATGTTGAGTCTATGTGAGCCTGGCTGTGAAGTGTGAAAGTCAAGTGCAATGTTACTGAACTTTAGTTGTGTTTGTGCGGGGAGGGTGCTACCTTGGTGCTGATGCGATGCATCCCTGCACTACACTTACTGTTGGCTGCAGCAAACAGTTCTGTTAGTTATGGAACTATGTCTGTGCAGACTTCAGTGAGAGATGGTCAAGTGCAATTCAACTGCTGAAGGTGGGTTGTGTTTTCTAGGGGGGTGGCCCAGGTGTGCGGATGGCTGGGGGGTGGCTGTGGGGTGCAGATGGCCAGAGGGGTGCATGGCTGGGGGATGGATGGCCCAGCCGTGTTGTCTGGGAGGGCCTGGTTACTGCAGTGCTTAGAGCCCATGGCAGTGTAACTTCAGCCCTGGGGATGGGAGCGGGAGCAGTCCACTGGACCACCGGGGAGTACTCCATATGTACACTGGGAGATTGGGGCTTGGTAGGGAGCCTAGAATGCTGGGGATATTGCTGTGCTTCATGTCTGCATTTATTGGGCATCGGAGCTGCTTGGGTCAATAGACCAACAGAGTCTTTGCACTGTGGCTATGCACTACATGTATCGGGGACTGAGGCTGGGGAGGGGCATTGGATCACCCAAAATACAGTATACATATATACATCACAACATTTATGTTGGAACGGGGTTGGGGTGGGGCACTTACCACCTTACAGAGGTACATTCGCACTAGCAGTAGTGCATACAGCATGGATCAGGTCACTCATACAGTAATGGCCGCTATGTGTAGCACCCACACAACTTCCAGACCCAATCCATGACCTCACACTACAGCATCCAGGTAGGGGAATGCAGTGCTTCAGGTACATCAGGCTCTGTTTATGTTTGTGACTCTGCCCTGGGGCTCATGTTGCCCCTGGAGTTTTCAGTTGTTACTGTTTTCAGCAGGGTACACTGAGTTGTACCTTTTGACTGTCCCAGGTTCAGAGGATGTCCCTCATGTTACCCCTCTAGATAGCTCTGACCCCCATTCGTCCCTCAGGTAAACGGTACTGTTCACACAGTGCATGTGCTGTAGATTCAACCTTTACAGCATTGCTTTATCATATTCTAGGATTCTAACTCAAGGACACACTTTCTACAGGTACACATACAAACATACGAACATACAAAATGCCAGCAGAAACAGGCCTCACGGTCTATCGAGTCCGCTTGATTGTGCAGCTTGCCCCTCAACTTGCAGCTGCCCCACCCTCCCCTTCCCTCCTCTTAACCACCCCTCCCTCACTCTGTCCTACCCTCTCTTAAATCCTCCCACCATTCTACATGATAACAGCTCCTTGGGCAGAGTATTCCACTTATCTGCCATTCTTTCCACGAAAAAGTGTCTCCTGATTTACCTCCGGAATCTCCCCCCCTCCAATCTCAGCCGATGTCCTCTCATGTCCTTCCCCCTTCTAATCTGAAGAATCACTTCTGTATTAATTCTGTTAATACCCTTTAGTTACTTAAAGGTTTCGATCATATCCCCCCTCCCTCCTCTCTTCCAGGGAATACATTTGCAGCTCTCCCAGCCTCACTTCGTAGGATTTTCCCTCAAGTACCTGTATCATCTTTGTTGCCCTGTGCTGCACCCCCTCCAGCATTCTGATGCCCCTCTTCAGGAATGGATGTCAGTACTGCGTGTAGTAATCCAGGTACGGCCTGACCAGTGACCTGTACAGGGGTAGGATCACTTCTCTGTGCTGGAGGAGATTCCCCTCGCCATGCATCCAGCATCTTGTTTGCCTTTGCAGTCACCTTCCTGCACCGAGTTGAGTGGCTCATACTCCCCATTATTAGTACCCATAGATCCTTTTTCTTCACTGTGCTTCCCAACTGTACCCCTTCCAAATGATATTTCCTCCCCTGGTTCCTTGCTCCGAAGTGCGGTGTCTTGCACTTCTTGGCACTGAACCCCAACTGCCATGTCTCCGACCATTCCTGTAGTTTGATCAGGTCTTCCTGCAGTCCCCCCCCCACATCCCTCTATGTCATCTACCACAGCATCAATCTTAGTATCATAGGCAAATAGAGTGATCCTACTCCAGATCCCATTTGAGATATCGGCTATGAATATTCCAAACAGCACCAGTCCCAGTACATACGGCTTACCACTGTGTTCTGAGCTTGAATCTCCATGGTAGTACATGTGTCCCTCATCATGTGGAGTATTGTCCCTCATTCTGAGTGTCTGTGTCCCCCAATTCAGTAATGCAGAGTTGTAAGGTCTGTGCTGAGTAAGCCTGCTGACACCCATGGCCTGCAGCTACCCGACTGTTGCTCAGTCTGACATACATGTGGAGCTGTGTGCACCTCCCAGCCTACGGCTACCAACCTGGACTTCCACTCTGACCTACAGGAGGAGCTGTGTGCACCATGAAATAGCACTGGGCAAACTACATGGTAATGTATGCTAAGCAGGCCATAATGAGATGCTAATGTGGCTGTTTGCACATGGGTTGCCTAAGTAGGCTCATTTACATAAAAGCTTTGAATATTGCAAACTTTAACCCCGGGCTAATGTGTTAGCCTGGGACAAAGTGGCAAAGTGTTAGCGCAGGGCTAATGTGTTTGCTCTGAACTAACCTATCAATTGTGCAGCACAGTTCTGCTGTGTGTGCATGTGTGGCCTGCATTGACTGTTGCTGTTTTTGTGTAACACTCCATTACTATCACTCACATTGGCCTGCTACTGCAGCTCTGCCTTCCTCCACCTCTGTGTCCACTGAGCTGCTGTTGCATTTTGGCCTTCCCTGTTGCTATATTCAATGTTGTCTTTTTTTCCCAGGCTATTTTTGCACTGCACTCCCAGCCTTGTTGGTACTGCTTCCTTTGCACACTACATTCAGCAGGTTTAGCCCCAGGGCAATCCCTTTGAATATAGTGTGCTAATGGTTCCTGGTTAATTTAGCATGCCTTGCAGTGCTCATTTTGCCCTGGGGCTAAGTTTGTTTTTTTTCCTTCCTTTTTCCCCCCACCATAGAGGAGATTCCTGGTCCCACCCCTCCACTCACCGCTCCCCCCCCCCCGTCCCCAGGCATCCCAGGCGGAGCCACCAGGCAGAAAAACCCTAAAAGAAACATGGTTGTGAAGCCCTGGCTTGCACCCCAGGGTGGGGTCACGGAGTGGGAACCCCCAGGAGGAGTTTGGTCTGTGAGGGGGGAACAGCGGTGGAGGTAGAGGCTGTCATTGGTGGCTGGTGAAGGATTTTATGTGGATTTTTTTGTCCCGGGTTGGGGGCCTCCAATGATGCCAACATCGCCCTACCCCCCCCGTTACATGTGGTGCTAGTCACAGCAGTACCCCCAACCTCCACAAGGGGTCTGTATTGCACCAGATGCTCCCCCCCCACCAGAGAGGAGAGCAGTCTGTAGGATGCTCAATCTTCCCCCGACCGGTCCTCTGACTCCTAGTCCGTCCTCGAACCCGGGATGTCAGCACTGCAGACAGACGCCTTGTCACTAAGCTGGGAGGCCAGCTTCCTGGGGCTAAGTTTTGAATATCTGGCCCCTGGTGGGGTCTCACCAATGACCTATACAGGGGTAACACCACTTCCCTCTTCCTGCTAGTAACACCCCAGCATTCCACTATCTATCCTGATCGTTTGTCTGGCCACCATCAAGTCATCCAATGTGAATACCCCCATGTCCCTTTCTTGCTTGGTCATTGTAAGTATCTTTCCCCCATTTTGTACTCCACCCCAGGGTTACTGTGACCCAAGTGCATTATTTTTCACTTTGTTGCATTAAACATTAGCTGCCAAACCTTTGACCACTCAGACAGTCATTTTAAATCTCTTACCATCCTTTGCACCCCCGATTGTCCACTCTGTTGCAGATCTTGGAGTCATCCAGCAAGAGGCAGACCTGCCCTCCCAGTTCCTCTGCTATGTCGCTGATGAAGATATTAAAGAGGATTGGCCCCAGTACTGAATCCTGAAGAACCCAGCTAGTCACTCTCCCCTCCTTGGAGTGAACTCCATTTATCACCACTCTCTGCATCCTATCCCATAACCAGTGTCTTTCCCAGGTTATGACCTTATTGCCAGCCCCATACAACCCAACTTATTTATGAGTCTCCTATGTGGAATGGTGTTGAAGGTCTTATTGATGTCTAAGAAGGCTACATTCACTGAACCTCCCTGATCCAACACCTTGGTACACAGTCAAAAAAAACCTATTAGATTCATTTGGCATGACCTTCCCTCTGTGAAACCATGCTGTCTTGGTGCCTGCCATCCCTTGGATTCCAGGTATTTCACAATCCTTTCCTTTAACAATTTGTTCATTAATTTCCCTACCACCGAAGCCAGGAAGACAGGCCTATAATTACCCACCTCCTCCTTGCCACCACTTTCGTGAAGTGGGACTATGACTGCTCTTCTCCAGTCCTCTGAGACCATGCTGGTCTACAATGAACTGTTAAACAAGTCTGCCAGGGGTGCAACCAGCAACTCCCTGAGTTTCTTCAGCACTCCTGGATGCACCCCATCTGGCCCCATGGCTTTATCTACCCTTAGATTAGAAAGTGCTTTCCTGACCCTCTCCTCAGAAAAGGGACTGCTGTCCACTTCCCTAACCTCATAGCACTTAGTGCCTGTTCATGGTCCTTTCCTTTCCCCGTCTACTGTGAACACGGAACAGAAGTATTTAAAATGTTTGCCTTTTCTTGGTCCTCCTCTGTACAGTCCCCCATCCCCACTCCTTCTTTAACTGTGCAATCCCGCCCCTTGTTTTCCTTTTCTCATTAACATACCTGAAAAATGGCTGGCCCACTGGCTCAGTGGTGGAGCTACCGCTCTCGGTGCCAGTGACCCGGGTTCGGGAATGGACTTGAGTGGTTGGAGGGTCAGCTGGGGGGGGAGGAGAATTGAGCACCCAGAGGCTGCTCTCCTCCTCCGGGAAGGGTGAGTTGCTCGTCCTGCTGCTCTACCGCCACCTGGGTGACTACAGGTGGAGGTGCAATGGGCTAGCACAAAGAAGGGAGGGAGGGAGGATGCCAGCCAAGGGCCGGAGCATCTGCATGCCACTGCATGTTCCACCCCTAGGCTCTCCGAGAGTGCCGGCATCTGGAGAAGCCAAGAAAACCAGAAAAAGGACCCTGCTATGGAGGACAGAGATGGGACCCGACTGCCCTAGACAACCCATAACTGGATCCCGATGGATGCCACAGATGGACCTCCTGACACACACGAATGGACTGGAGGGGTTAAAGGGGTTCTCCCCTCCTCCCTGCCCGGGGGGGCGCAGGCTGAGGAAGCACGGAGGTAGGCCCGAGCGTCACCACGGGAGGTACCTGGGGAGGGACTAGGGGACCACAGTCTAGGGCTCCCTGAGGAAGTTCCACCATGGCAGTGAGAGGGGGTAAAAAAAAAATACCTGAAAAATATATTGTCCCCTTTAGATACTGCTTGGGCTATTCTTTCCTCAGCCTGAACCTGTGCGCTCCTTATTGCTTTGCCTGCCTCCCTCTATTTCTCCAGATACACTTCCCTATCATATTTTCTCTGGGTCTCCTTATACCTTATGAATGCCACTCTTTTTGCCTTTACCTTTTCTGCCACCTCCTTTGGGATCCAGAATGGTCTCCTCTTCCTTCTGCTTTTGCTTACTTGCTCGGTGTATGTGCTTTTTGCCTTTATTATGCCCTTTATTAATTTGGCCCATTTTCTCTCCACCCCATCCAGGACATCTCCCCCTCACCAGGTCCTTGCGGAGGCATTCCCCCATCTTTGTAAAATCAGCCCTTCTGAAATCCAGAACACTCACCCTTAAGTGGTTGGAGTCTGCTGCTGTTCTTATATTAAACCACACTGTGTAATGATCATTGGTCCCCAGATGTCTTCCCACCCTGATGTCTACAACACTGCCCCTGTTAGTAAGCACCAGGTCCAGTATTGCCATGCACTGAGTGGGTTCACTGACTAGCTGCCTAAAGAATGTCCCCTGCAGGGAGTCCAGGATGTCTCTACTTCTAGCTGATGCTGCAGCAGGAAGGCTGCAGTTTATATTCATAGGTGGAAACTTGTTTCAAGGAATAGCTAGAAATTATTTTAAAGGTGCTGCAAATTGCCTTAATTAGGGTTTGATACTAGTTAAATCATGATCCTAGCGTAAGGGAAGCTTAAACATGTAACAATTTTCAGACCTGTTCCAATGCCAACTATTTTGTTAGAAGTTCTGGGTTCTCCAAATATTCAAAGAATAAGAAAAACATATAAGAAACAGCAACCCACCCACGACAGATTATTAAAACCTGTAATATAATGAAGCACATAGATGTTTACATAAGATAGGTGCATATA
The DNA here is from genome assembly GCA_016271365.2 of Neoceratodus forsteri. Classification (NCBI taxonomy): domain Eukaryota; kingdom Metazoa; phylum Chordata; order Ceratodontiformes; family Ceratodontidae; genus Neoceratodus; species Neoceratodus forsteri. The sequence continues at coordinate 876,353,939 of CM057450.1, forward strand.
CTGTTTCTGTGCACACATTCTCAGTTTCATATGTTTACCCTGTGCTACCCAGATATGTGCACATGTGTTATGTGCATCTATGTCAGTGGCATTACAGGGTTCTAAAAGTGATGTTAATGTAGGGGTCACTTGACTAACAAAACAGCTACATGCTGGGAGCACGGCATAGAATCTTACAGTGCTATGTTGGTGGGAACTAAAGTAAAGATCGAGAAGACTCAGTTGATCAAAGTTCTTTTTTTTTGCCTGTAAAATGTTGTTTCCATGGTAGCATTTAAAGAATTGTTATCCAAACTCACACAATCATTTACAAACCTAACACAAGTTATGCCTAGGTTATTTTTTTGTAGTGCATTATTTATTAAATGTGAAGGTAAGATATGATACACAGTGTTATAAAGTGGTCAGGACTGTAAAACCAATCCCGCCCATTCTTAACTATGATAAATCCTTCATTGGACTCACAGTAAACTGACCAGCAGGCCACTTCACCTACACTGAAATCATTACACATACCAAACAGAACTCTCACGTTAGAAACACAGAAATGACTGCAAGCAAAAAAAGACCAAGGCCCAGCCAGTCTTCTCTGGTTCTAACAACTTCCATACCAGCTTTACATTTGGTAGGCTTATCCACCTATTAACAGCTCATTCCATTTAGTATCTTTAGCCTTTCCATTTTTCCCACTGATATCAACCCCTTATATGGTACCTATCCCTCCTCATCTTGTATCATCACTGAATAATTTCTGCCTCTACCACTTCTCTTAGCAACCTATTCCACTTGTCCGCAGTCCTCTCCATGAAGATGTTATTTCCTCTCATCTCTCCAGAATGTACCCCTAACCAGTTTGTATTCATGACCACAAGTACAGGTCCCTTCACTGCAGTTCAACAATTGCTTACTGTCCACATGTTTGATCCACTTGAGGTATAGTACTAAAATGTTTCCATAATATCTCCCCTTTGCCTTCTGGCCACAAGTCATGAATCATTTTGGCAGCCTACCTCTGTACCATTGCCACACGATCTCTGTCTTTCTTAATATGATGCTTCTATAAATGTGCACATTACACTTGGTCTGGCCTTAGCAGGGATTTGTATAGGGGCAGGATCACCCACTGATTACTTTTGGTAATGTCCCTGCCAATGCAGCACAGCATCCTGCTGGCCTGAGCATATGCTTTACTGCACTGGGCCAGAGCCTTAAGGTTCTCATAATGATTATCCCTCAGTCTATTTCTTCATTGTACTGCCCACTCTGCACCTCCTATCCAATCCTCTGTCTGAGTTGTTTTGCCAATATAAATAGTTTTGTATATTTCACATTGAATATGAGCTGCTACACCCTGGGCCATTTTCCAGCCTCTACAGGTTCACTTTGAAATGCCATCAAGTTTTTTTCTCTCTACACCCACTACCCAATGCAACAAAACAACTCCCAGTGAGAAGCCATTCCTATTTTTTCATGTGTGCCTCTATCACCTTCCCCATTATCCATATCTAGACTTTGTTCCCAGCACCCAACCATGAGGTGATAATTATATGCCACACACAAACACGCACACACATGCACATGCATGCACACTCACAATCATATGTACTAGAGCTGTGGAGAACATACAATTCCACCTGCAGAATACCTTTGGAATGTCCATTCTGATTCCATAGAATTTCACAGAATGTTCATGGCAATTCTGTGAAATGTTGCAAAATTTGGAATGTGAACAGTATCCAGTGGCTTACAAAAGTGTACCAGATTTTGGAGTTGTAGGTTAAAAGGAAGGGGAGTTATGGGTGGCCAAACATTTAATCAAAATGTAATTTTTGGTTATTTTGAGATCATTTTAAGATTTCTTATCCAAATTCCTCCACAATGTCAGAATTTAGAGAAGCATCTAGCATGGGTATATGCACCACATTTTAAGTCTCAAGCTTCATAGGAAGCTGAGTTATAGGCAGCCAAACATTTTGCCAAAATTTAGATTTCGGTAATTTTAGTATAAGTTTGATAGTGTGCATTGAAATTTGCTTATGTACATAGTTTCAGATTTCTAGCTTTAAATGAGACTGAGTTATTGCCTGCCAAACATGTTGCAAACATTTAAATTTAATTTATTTCCCTCTAATTTTAAAACTACATATCCAAATTTAACCAGCGTTGAAACATTTAAACTGCTATAGCACGTGATTATTTCTGAAACATTTCATATTTGCAGCTTTAAATGGGATTGAATTAAAAGTAGTCAAACTTTCACAGCATTTAAAAATTAAATTTTGCAAGAATGTAAACAACAAATTTAAAAACCCATGAAACTTTAAAACTAGAGAATGCAATGCCATTGAATTTTGCATGTTCCTAGACCTTACAAGGAGACAGTGTGTGCCAATTTTATTAATTGCTTGCTGCCAGGAAATACAAAATAACATCTGTACTTAAAGTCAAATCCCATGGGTCTTTGTGAAAATTGTAGAATTTCCTGAAAAATTCAATAAAACTGGAATGTTCTAATTTCACTCAGCCTTATCTGAGAGATTCTAATTAAATGATAGGGGTATAGCAGGCAGGTAGTGCAGGGGGTCACCATGTTCTGGAGTTAGATGTAAAGTTTCACCAAGAAATGGACAGCTGAGCTGGGTATGGATAGGACAACAGTGGTACACCCCAGGTTGGAGCAAGGAAGCACAGTGTCAACAATTCCAACCTGAATGCAGGATATTTAAGGATCACATCCAGTAAAATTTATGATCCAGGAAACCTGGTGTACATGCAAGTCTGGGACTTAGAGGTACTCAAAAAGATGTAGCGGGGAATACAATGTCTTGGGCAGCAGGAAGAAGGAATTCTGGCTATTCCAACAGGGTAGATCGATAGAAAAAGGAGTAGGTGACTCATGTTTTAAGGGAGTTTGTCACTGTAAAGAACAAAGAGAATATCAGTAAATTCAGAAGTTCTACTAAGAGGGAGGAATAGTCACCCAGAGAGGAACAGCAGAACTGCAAAAAAGCTCATGTCCAGCTTATCAAATTAATTAGTGATATGTACATTGTTAATGTTAAATTTCACAAAACAAAATTCTGGATTCTTCATCAATAGTATATGCTGCCATAAATATGTGAGAAAATGTTGCCAATATTTTTTTTTCTGCAAATTTAAAACTGCTAAACCAATTTATCCAGTTGTGTTAGACACCAGGATACATTGACTATGGATATGTATGCCAAATGTTAAGTCTATGCATGCAAGAGCAAAGAAGTCACAAACATCTACATTTTTGATAGTTTTTACAAGATTTTGCAAATATTTACATAATAATGTTTTGAACCCCTGTAACTTAAAAATCTTTAATCCAATTCTCTCCATATTTGGATCAATCTATAAGCATTACAAAAAAGGCTATCTGTACTAATTTATACATGCCTTGCTCTAAAGGTGTCTGAGTTATATGCAGACGAATGTTTTAATGAAATTTCCTGCAAAAAGTAAAAAGACAGATTTTGAGCACATATAATTTTGAGATAATGCATCATATTTTCATGAAATCTGGCACATTGTTAGAACAGCTATCATCAAGGAATCATGCCAAGTTTAAGATATCTGACCCAATAGATGGCTGAGGTATATGCAGATAAAAATGTTCATGAAATTTTGCACAAAAATAAAATTACACATTTTGAGCACCTATAATTTTGAACATATCCATCTGAATTTCATGATATTTGGCATGTTAGTGTTCCTCTACTCCAGGAGTACACATGACAAATTTTATAGCACTAGCTTAAATGAGGCCGTGTTATGATCAAATTACTAAATGTAATAAATTCTGCAAAATTCCAATGAAAGTCTGTGAAATTCCACAAACTCAGAATTTTCCCATTCTGCATATCTCTAATACACACAGATACACAGTTTTGTTTATGTTTTATTTGACCAGGAAAGGCACATTAAATATCGATGGCTTGTTCCAGGTGCATCCTGGGAGGTGGGTCACATAGGTTTGTTTTATTGATGGGGAAATGTTGATTGTGGCATTGGGAAACCTTCTCTAGTCTTCTTGTCAGGTGTGGGTTCTAGTCCCACGCAGGGGTTGAGCTCTTAACAAAAATGACTGCACCTGAGTGGAGTAATAGGGGATGTTGAACTGTAATCATGTCCAATCCTTTGGATGAGACAATAAACTGCTGCTGTTCTGGTTGGGATCCTGATGGGAATAAAAGAATCCAATGCACTTTCCTCAAGAGATGCAGATTTTCCCTGGTGTCCTAGCCAACATTTTCCCCTTCCCATAAAATTGGTTCATGCAGTTGTTCAAGGCTGTGTTTGGGTGTTGATGTGTGAAATGACTGCTACTACACATTTACAGTTACTGTACGACCAGTCTCTCATTGTTTGTAAAGTGCTTTGTGATACAAAGTGTATGAAATGCATTAAATGTCAATTATTCTTTTTCTGCTTCTCCTTCTACTCCTTCTCTTCCATCTTCTTCTGCTCTTTCTCCTTCTTTTTCTACTTCTTCTGTTCCTCTTTTTTCTCCATCTTCTCCTCCTCCTTCTTATACTCATTCTTCTTTTCCTTCTTCTTCTCCTTCTTCTACTCCTTATCTTCCTCTTTCTTCTTCTCCTCCTTTTCCTCCTCATCCTTCCTATCCTTCTCCTCCTTCTTCTTCTCCTTCTCCTACTCCTTCTCTTACTCATACTTCTCCTTGTGCTGCCCTTCTCCTCCTCCTTCTTCTTCTCCTCTACCTTCTTCTCCCTCCTGCTTCTTCTTTGGCTCCTCCTCCTCTTCCAATAAATCCCATAGAATAGATACAGAGTTACATAGAAAAATAGACACTGCCATCTGATAAAGACCAAGGTCCATCCAGTTTGCCCATACAAAGGTTTTTACCTCACCCCCTAACATAATGCCATGGAAACATATCCACTCCAACCCCCTTTCTGAGTATGCACCTTTCTAAGTTTTACTCCTAGAACTATCAGTCCTTTGACCCTGTCCCAGTCATATTTAAACCCATTTATAGTCCTTACCCCCACCACTTCTGCTAGTAATCTATTCCACTGCTCTACCACTGCCCTTTCAGTGAAGTAGAACTTCCTCACACCTACCAGTCTCTGTTTGTGTTTCCTTGTGACTGAATCCCTATTCATGTTAAATAAGTATTTTTTGTTCACTCTATTGGTTACCGTTCTAAGCTTGTAAGCCTCTGTCATGTCACCCCTCTGCCTTCTATCCTTCAGGGAGTACATGTTTAAGGCTTTCAGCCTTCCTTTATAGAATCTGCCTTGCTGGCTCTGGGTCATCTTGGTGACCCTTCATGGCACTGACTCCAGATTATCCTTATCAGCTTCGAGTCCACAGTGTTCCCCAGATTCTAAACCTGTCCACAGCTCCATGAGTGATACCATTTAGACATGGTAAAACAGCATCCCAAACATTCATTCCTGACCCACAGTGACCAGATTCCAGCAGTAGCACCTCTGTCTTAGAAGGATTAGATCAAAGACAGCTGGCAGCAATCTCTACATGGATTTCCTTTACTTGGTTTACTTGGTTTAAAGTGACAAAAGGAGGCCAGAGCCCATCGAGAATGTCCACCACACATTATGGGACTTTAGACCTGTTGCCGATTACCTATAATCCAGTTATCAAGTTTGTTTTTGAAAGAATTAAGGCTGCTGGAATCCACCAGCTCCTGTGGTAAAGTGTCCCATAATCTAGGGGTTCTTATGGAATAAATACTTCCCCTTTTGGTAGTTTTGAATGTTTGGACTGCTAGCTGTTTGTTGTGCAATCTGGGAACAATCTATCTATTTGAGTATGAAAGACCACACTGATTCATGAGTTCAGGTGAATGAAGTAGTTTGCATGTTAAGAGTAGGTCACCTCTGATTCTTCTAGTTTGCAACGAATGGAGCCCAGTAAAATTTAATCTTGTTGTACAATCTAGGTGTGCCAATCTTGGTACCATTTTGATGGCTCTTCTCTGAACCTGTTCCAGGTGGTTTATATCACCTTTAAGATAAAGGTTCTAGAAAAGAGACCCATAATCAATATATGGCCTTATATAAGTCCTGTATAATGGAATGAGGCACTGCTCCAGGTGGATAACAAAGGTGAGCTTGATTTGTTTTAAGAGTCCATTCGCCATCTTGGCAGAATTAATACAGTGGTCACTTGCAGAAAGTTTGTTATTTATGAGTATATCCAGCTCTCTCTCACATGTGGATGTTTCAGGTAGTAAATGTTTTTTGGATTGTTTTTTCCAAAGTGAAGGACAACACATTTGTCTTGGTTAAAGGACATGTTGTGTGTTGCCCATTGTTTGATTTGTTCTAAGTTAGAAACAAGTGATGCCAGACTATTTGGGTCATTGACGCTACTGCCCAGTTTGGTGTCATTTGAAAATTTAGATAGGTAGTTGCTGGGCCCTGATTGCATATCACTTATAAAGATGTTAAACAAGGTGGGGCCCAAAACTGATCCCTGGGGGACCCCGCTCGTAACAGAACCCCAGTCTGAAAGTGCATTATTTATTTTAACTTTTTGAGTCCTACAGGCTAGTCAGTCAGTTATCCACTTCACTAGGTAGGTAGAAATACCCTTATGGTATAACGTCCTCGTTAGTTTATTATGTGGGACTTTGTCAAATGCCCGGCTAAAGTCCAGTTGTACCACATCCGTGGGGACCCTGCTGTCGAGTTGTGTACTAATTATGTTATAGAATGCTATTAAGTTAGCTATGCATGAATGACCTGGTGTAAAACTGTTTTGGGTTTCATCTAGAATAGTTAACTCAGTGATTTATTTCTCTAGTTTGGACTTGATAACCCTTTCCATAAGTTTGCCAACAATGGTGGTTCGACTGATGGGGACGATAATTTTGAATATTTCCTCTATTACCTTTCTTGAATACTGGAGTGACTATTGCAGTGTGCCAGTCATTTGGAACTGAACTTTCTTTCAGGAATTTATTAAAAGTGATTGACAAGGGAAGGGAGATGGCTTGGGCCATTTTGATCAAAACCTGGGGTGGATGTTGTCAGGTCCAGGACTGGTGGTGTTTTTGAGTTTATTTAGAGCCTGTAGAATATCTGGAATAGTGATATCATGGATGGTATGATTTGAACTGATGGACAGAGGTGCCAGGGAACTTGTGTCTAGTTTGGAAAAGACTGAACAGAAAAAAATATTAAAGTAGTTAGCAGTGTCTGACAAATTGTAATCTAACTCCATTATCAATTAAAGGCCCTATTTCCCTTGAATTACCTTTTTTATTATTTAAGTATGACAAAGTGATTTATGACAGTCTTTGGTATGTGCTAGTTTAAATTCAGTTTTTGTTTTAGCCTGTTTAATAGTGCGCTTTAGTGTTTTTACAGCTATTCTATATTTAATGAGGAGTGTTTTTTTTTCTGGTTGCATGCTGAGTTTTAGTTTCTTAAAGAGTTTAATTTGAGTTTTATTTGGGATCTGATGCACTCAGTCCCAAGACTGCAATTCCCCCATCAGGAGCATAAGACACTTAACAGCTGGGTATCATCTGCATAGCAATCAAATTCCCAGTTTTAGAATCTAATAATCTCCCCCACTGGCACAATGTACATGGTGAACAACATAGGGACAAGGATTAAACTCTGAGGCACACCACAGAAGAGTACAGCACAACTTGAGAAGTAAAAGCCCAGGGCAGCTTGCTGCACCCTGTCAGGCTAGTATGACTAAAACCATCAAAGCACCATTCTTGAGAGTCCTACATCATGCCTCAGTAATACCAACACTCCATGGTCCACTATGTCAAATGCTGAGGAAGGTTAAGCAGGACCAAAATGGAACATCATACACTGTCCCTTGCCAGAAGGAGATCATGATTCACTTTGATGAGGGCAGTCTCAGTACTCTAGTGAGGCTGAAAATCAGACTGAAGTAGCCCATAGATGTCATATTGTTCCAGGTGCAACTCCAGCTGCATCATTACCATTTTATCAACTACTTTCCTTAAAAAAGGAAGGTTTGAAACAGGCCTGTAATTCATGAGATCATTGGGGGTCCAAGGATGGTTTTCTGAGAAGGGGCTTCACCACCACTCTCTTCAGTGAAGAAGGAAATTTTCCCTCAAGGAACACCTGATAATGTCCATGAAAATCAGACCAATGGTCCCCCAGCCCACTAAAAGAAGTTGGGTAAGTGATGGATACAAAGTACAGTAGGCAGGGCACAATCCAGAAACTACCTGGAAGATCTTGTCCACCAGAACTGGCCAAAACTCCTCCTATAAAAATGGAATGCCTGTGCCCAGATCAAGTAGATGCCACCAGCTCATTACAGGCTGCCTGTGGAGATCCCAGCCTGATTAGTGGATACCTTGTCCAGAAAGTCCTGATTAAAAAAAATGCTTTGTACTTCTCTGAAATAATAACTCTACAAGACTGTAGACAGATTGGATTTAATAAACAGTCCATTGCATGAAAGAGTTGAGCTGGTTGGTTCTATCCAGCAACAATCACCTGTGACAAGAATGCTGACTTGTTCAAGGTTATTCTCCTCTGATAATCATCATAATGAACTGTCATTGCCAGTCTATCTTCATCAGATGTGGACCTCTGCTAATAATGGTCCACCCTCTGCCCCTTTATCTTCAACTGTCTCAGGTCATCATCATACAATGCTAATCAGCAGTGGGAATTTAAGGGATGAACACAGAAAGGTGCCAGGGTCAATGGCAGTCATAAGACACATAGCCCTTCACAGCTTTCTTGGCTCAATCTGCAAACAACTCTTCCATTCCCAAGATGTTCAGCACTGCCAGAAGACTCTATGGCTCCAAATTATGAAGTGAGAGGAAACTGACCATCTCCATAAGGGGAAAACTGAACTACTTAATAAACTGCATAAGAAGAAGTTTTATCAACAGATCTGAAGCAGTATTAATGTCACTATGTAGAGCTTACATACGTCCACACTTACATTACGGTTCCCAGATCTGGAGTCTCTTCTTGAAGAAGGATGTTAACCTGGTAGAAAAACTAAAAAGAAAGTTTACCAAACTTATCTCTTGCTGTTGGCATAAATCCTATGAAGACAGACTTAGAGATCTGGGGTCATTCACTTTTAGCGATAAGCAAACATGAGGAGACTTGCTATTCTATTCAGTATAATTAATGATAAACAGCTGTTCAATGATCTGGCCTTCGAATTTAGGAAACCCTTACACAGTCTAAGAGGACACCAATTCCAAATAGTTGAAAAAAAGCTTAATAGAGATATTAGGAAATACGCTTTTATTCCCAGGACAATTAAACTATGGAATAAGCTTCCTCAAGACATTTTAAACTGTGATAGTATTACAACTTTTAAAAGCAAACTGGGCATTCTTGTAGAGAACATCTGCTTATGCAGCCAAAACACTGAGAAGTGGGGGAATTGTCTATGGGCTAACTGCAGTTTATTGCCCTCAAACCTGAGTAAAAACCCGAATATGGGGGACCCTGCAGAGAAACTGCATTCACCTGTTGATCAGCCCAAATAACAGGGTCAGCCTTGATATTGCTGATAAAAAGACCCAAAAAGAAGACCAGGTCCAAGACCTGACTGTGCTGATGGATACTGAAGGCAGCCATCTGTATGAGGCCCAGTAACATCATCAAAAGGAGGAACTGCATTCCAGCCTCACCGAAGACCAGTATTTGGGCAACATTATTTCCTTTCTCCTACTGTCAAGCGCTCTCCAACTGCACCTGCCATCTTTGTTGCCTTATTGTAAGCCTTATTGCAGTTATTGGATTGCCCCTCAATTCCCTCCCTACCCATCTCTCCTATGCTCCTTCCTCCCCCACCCCTCCCTCCCCTCCACTTCCCTCCTCTAGTTTTGTAAATGTCCTACCTTGCCACCCTGACTACCCTCTGCCTTATTTCTCTCTCTCACCCTCTACCCTTGTACTTTCACTTCCCCCCTCCGCTTTACTTCACCGTTCTCTGCCAAATAGCATGTTCCCCTTTCTCCAACTTTTACACTTTCAGTTCTGCTCTAGTCTGATGCAACTGCATCTCCCATCAGGTTTCTGGTTCCTAACCTTGCATAGGTCCCCTGGAACTATTTTTACCTTCCCATACATTGCTGTGTCCTCCTACTGTCGTAATGTTCTCCCTACCTCACCCTATTTTTATCTCCAGGAAAATGTAACTCCTGAATCTTGAATGTACTAGACATGTAGATATTCTGTATAGTTAGAATAATTGTTTTCTGTACTAGTTGTTAAATGTACTATTTCATATGTTCTACATTTTTTTTCATGACGTGGAACCTTTGTAAATGAGCCTCTGGCTCAAAGGTATTTCTGAAAGCTAATAAATAAATGTTAAATAAATAAAAAAGTTTAACAGAGTCGCTGGTTATTGCCCCCTGGTCCCTTTCCCCAGCTGTTGTTGACAGTCTAATCCTCCTCCCAACCAGTTCTCTGAATGTGGATTCCTCCTTCCTATGGTGCATCATTTTACACTTTTTGACATTGACTCTCATCTGCTATCAATGTGAACACCTCCCCAATCTCTCCATATCTCTCACTAACTCCCTCATCCTCTTTTCACTGTCAACCTTGCCACAAAGGTTTGTGTCATCTGAAAACAGAAATATCTTGCCCTGAATACCATTACTCATGTCATTAACAAACATGCTGCACAGGACTGGTCTCAGGACTGACTCCTATGGTGCACCACTCATGACCCCTTGTCCCCTGATTTGATGTAACTACTAAGTTCTGTTGCCTTCCGGACAGCCAATTCCCCACCCACCTAACTCCTTCCCCACCTGTAAGACTTTCAACTTTTTTAGCAGCCTCATATGTGGCACCAAATCAAAGGTTTTGCTGTAATCAAAGTAGAATAAATCTACAGCTGCCTTCTAATCATTGTTCTAGTGACCCAAAGGACACTCTTAGGCTTGACTGACATGAGCTTTCTGCCACAAAACCATGTTGCTTACTAGCCGGTAGCCCATTCTCCTATAGCTAGATCACAAGGTTGTTGTTTGGTTGTTTTTTTTTTGTTGTTGTTTTGTTTTTGTTTTTTGCCAGGGTCTCCATCAGTTTACCTACAGTCAAGTTAAGACTGACCAACCTATAGTTTCTCAGGTTTTTCCGTGCCCCTTCTCTTATCTGTAGATGTTTAATCCCTTGACACACCAGATTCTAATGAGCCACTGAGTAGCTCAGTCAAGGGTTCCACCAGCTCTGTAGACATTTCCTTAAGTATCCTTGGGTGGAAGCTGTCTGGGCTGGATGTCATCACTTTTAGGGCAGCAAGCCCCATCTACCCTGTTTATTGTAATCAAGAGTAAAACTGCATTTAGTCAACGTATAAAGAACAAAAATATGGGACACAAGGTAAATCACGTAAGTTCAACCCCTTCAATAGTTGCTCTGACAAAATCCAACAATGCGTTATAACAGAATTGCTATATAATTCTGGTTCAATATGTTCAGATGGGTCATCTGTAATTAATATTGTCGCTACCTTTTTAAACAAGCCATGGTGGTACCTTTTTTGGGGACAGGGTCCATTATTACCTTTTTTGGAAATTGTTCAAGTCCATAGATACCAGTAGAGTGGCTATCCTTTTTAGATACTGGAATTTTAAAAGAGGAATCTACAGTTACAATCTCTTCCCTAAGTTCTAAGACAGCACTGAATGAAGCTGGGTAACAAGAGGAGTTATAGTAATCCTTATGGGATTCAATGAGTTAGTAATTCTACATAATTAAAAGTTATTCTCAAAAAATATTCCCACACATTTGATACTAGCTTCCTTGTCTTGTAATTCAAAAACAGGAGATAAAGGGGATTTAAAAAATCGGGGACCTATTAGTCTCATTAACTCTGACATTAAAATTGTGTCCAAAATATTGATTAACTGTATGGTGCAAGTAGCTGAGCATATACTAACCCCATCTCAGTTTTATTCAGTGCCTGGCAGAAGTATTTAAGACAACTTATTCCTGATAAAGAATATGGTAGAAAAGGGAAATGTTGACATTTAATGTGGTTTCCTAATAACAGAGGGCCAGAAAAAGGCTTTTGACTGCATATCACACTACTATCTAGTTGAAGTATTGAAACATTATACAGTAATTTGCCATTATTCTTTATCACCTGGATTATGGCTGTGTATGTTTCTGCTTACATCATCCATTTATTAATGGATGGATTGGTGGTAGTTTTCAGCAGCTTAGGGGTGTACACCAACGATGCTGCCTTAGCCCATTGTTGTATGTTTTATGTACTGATCCACTGTTATGGACCCTAAATGCAAATAATAAGATCTCTGCTATGTCTACCCCAATTGGCCTGCTTCCAGTAAACTCAGCTGCATATGCAGATAATGTATTCTGCTCGTTAAAGATGTAGTTTCTGGTCAGGAATCTATTTGTGTTTTTCAGACGTTTGCTACTATTTTTGTTTCCAGTTTGAATTTTGAAAAAGGCAGAAAACTATCTCTGGCTCTGCAAGCTCCACGATTAGTTATTGACATATGAGGAATTTCACTGTCTTCTGTCCGCATTAAAATGTTAGGTAGTTTTTGTTCTGGTTGGAATCCTGTCTTGGCACAACTGGCTCCTTATATTGCTCAGGCTAAACATATAGTGACACATTGGAAAACCTGGCACTTGAGCAGAGGAAAAAGAATTTTCATGATTCGAACCTTTTTACTCTTACACTTTTCACACATAAGTTACTGATATGTCTCCCTCTACCAATTACTCTAAAGATTACTGTTCTAAGTCTTTTCTTTCATGCCCTTTGGAGCAGCAGACTAAATCCAATACAAAGGGACATTACTTGTCTACTGTACCTATAAAATTGGCAGGGCCGAGAATGGCAAACCCCGTTATCTTTTATTTTTCATTATTTTTTTATAACAATTTGTATGCTCTTCTAACTTGGACAACCTAAAATATGGACCTCTATCTTTCTCTCCTGGTTAACTGGATTTTTACAGATGTGGAATAGCGCATCAGTCAAAAGAAAGTGAACAGGGGCCTGGGAACTCCATCAATTCCAACTCTGTGTCATTGCCAAAAGCTAAAATGTTGGGATTTAGGAATGTCTCAGATGTTATCACAGAGTATAAAAAGGTGTTATCATGCTATCACACTAAAACATCACACCCCCGCTACTGTATTAACCTCTGGCCACAAATGAGACCATTCCACGGAGAGATAGGTGACGTCAAGGATTCTTTGTTCCTTCCCCTATGACAACCATTTCCCAGTTGGGTACTACCTGTGTACAGTACCTTACCTCCCCAACTGGAGTAACTAAAAGCTGCCAAGAGTAGGGATTGCTGCACTGAACTGACATAGAGACCTGCAGGAATGTGAGACACTGGTACTGTAAGCAAGGACTCCATCACTTGGATTGTTGAGCAAAAAGGTAACATTTTACTAAAATTGTGAAAGAAATATATAACAGCCATGAATGCCACAGTTCAGTTTCATAAAAAAAAATGACAGTTCAAATACTTGCAATATCTATACATTCTGTGCACTTACATTATACTCTATCCCGGTAGGGCAACACCACCCCACTAACTTTCTTGTATTTTACCCCTGGAGACTGCAGGCACTACCACCCACCAGCCCTCCGGATATCACACTTTCCCAGGACAAGCACCCTCCTTGGCCTTAATCCTTGAGCTTATTCACTTTAGGTACTAAGGAATGCAGTGACTACTGGGCCATACCTCTGAGCAGTCAGTCCACTGACCCCTTCTGCTCGATACCCTACCTGCTATCCAATTATTGTGTACATGCTATAGAACTAAGGAATGCAGTGACTATAGGGCCATACCTCCAAGCAGTCAGTCCACTGACCTCTTCTGCCAGATTCCCCCCCGGTATCCAATTAATGTTATCCAGCACTGGGCCTTACTTCAGACACCAGTGCCACACACTTCACTTGCCTTAAGGGCACACAGTGACTACTAGGCCTTATCTACCTCAGTCAACCCACTGCCCCCCTTATGCCAGATACCTAACCAGGTGTCCAATTACACAGTTACTGTATTTCATCTCTATACTGTACTCTAAATTATCAGGAAATCAGTTGACATTTCTATATATTCATTACTGTAAAATATTTAAAATTGGCAGTGGCTTCAAACATATTGAATTCTGGTACATTAAAAGTTGTTACAGAATTCCCCCCTCAGTCTGGTCAGGTTCAGTTCTTCACTTAACAAAAGTCTCTTTAAATCAGAGTGATTGAGGTAAATTCTCTGTAAAACAGTGACACTGTAGCTTTTAAAATAATCCCCAAACTTTATCAACAAGGTTTGTACTATACCACACTCCTCTGGATTTACTGAAGAAATTTGGTTGTTGAAGTTGTTATAGCTTGGTGGTGTTGGAGGACCCTCTTTGAGTTGGCAGGTTGATGACGTTGTGAGGAGAAGCCATGATTTCTTCAGGTTTGCAGCTTTTCTTTTTCTGTGAGAAAAACCTGTCATACAGGATCATCAGGCACTTGAAGCAACAGTTTTTCTATTCTTGACCTGTTCCCACTTACTAACCTATCTGACCCTACACTGGATTCAGGTGACCCCCTAACCCTACACTTATAATTAAATTAAACTGTCTCTGTCAAGCTCTTTCACTGCATTAGGCCTCTTCAGACAGGACATCTCTTGGCTTAGGCACCTTCCTTCTTGGTCTCTCTCCCTGCCCAGACTGAATGCACACTGACTGTGCAGCTTCTTTTATAATCAAAATTCATTTGCATATTTAAATCTGTGGCCACTGACTGGACACTGACCTGTCCAGAAGCTCAGCACCAATCAAAATCATCTCTGCAGCAGCTTAAGCCAAAATGGAATTCTCAGAATAGAAGCACAACTGCCCCCTCAACATTTTAAGGCTCCCCCTTTTTTAATAACTTGAGCCCATTTTAAATTACATTTCCTTTGTCACTCAAAATAAACACTTTCTCAAGGTTTAAGCAGATTTTCATTATACTAACTGGACTGCTGTCTTCCTAAGCTCTCTGCTGAATTTTTTCTGTACAAAATAACCCCTTGAAAAGCATAGCCACTAAGACTGACATTCTTTTATCATTAAAATGCAAATATAATCACTTTTAAGCATTTTTCTGTTCATTTTCCAGTCGCAATAGTCATGTCCCCTTTAATTATGCTGACCACAACAGTTTTTTACTCAGGATCCCCACCTCTATTGTAACTGCCTGTATGGATTTGCTTTACCAAGGACCCACTCTCCCTTTAAAGGTTGACTCCTATACTTCTTACTTTAACCACTCAAAACTATTGTTCCAGTATGTAGGACACTCTCCTCTATGTGTCTGTCAGGTTTGGTGCATTTCTGTGAAAAAAACAGCTTGGCAACATGATCCTAAAATATGGCAAATGTGTTAAAACTGAAATAGCTTCTCTTTTACACAACCTTCCTTTAACATGATCCATTTTAGCTTTTGTGCATTTCTTATATTATTTTGTATTCGTGTAGTGAGCCCAGAACTCCCCTAGCCCCCATATGGCTTTAATTTAATTTATTTATTGTAAGTTAATGTATTTCATGTTTATTGCAGGAAAGCTCCATTGGGCAAGCTCATTCACAGGGAGATCCTGATTGCATAATAGTGGAACAAGCACAATGAAGGAAGGTGCAATACAAATAACAGAAATACAGTCAGGAATATAACACACTGGTGGAATGTATGGTGCACATTGGAAAGGTACATAACAAGTACTGCGGTAAATATACAGTGTATTTTTTTTTTTTACTTTCTCTTTTATTCTCCCCCTACCCGCAGCGCCACCACTCTTCAGGAGACACACATATGGCCTTATTAGTCCCTGCCCTCTTACCTGGAGCCTAGCACAATCCACCCCCATGTAGCCTTGGTTATACTCCCCAGGCAGGGTACAAGGTGGGGCCCTTACACCCTGAGGTCCTTCCTGTTTTCACCGGGATGCCATCACCTAGGGCAGGTAGGGGCACTGGGGATCGGGGCCATTGTGCTCCATCTACCGGCAGCGCTGCAGGATGTTTTTCCCCTGTTTCTTGGCATGCTGTGTGCCCTGACATCAAGGCACTAAGTGCCGACATCCAGCAAGCCATCCTTTTCACTGGCTTGGGTTTGCCATACCTCAGGTCTCCACCCGAGGTCAGACATGCTCCAAGCCCTGGATCCCCCCTCCCCCCAGAGAAGGCGAGCTACCCTTAGGATGCTCAAGCCTCCTCCCTTGGCCAGCCCTCCAGCTCCCAGGCTCATTCCCAAACCTGGGTCGCTGGCATCACAAGCAGAAATCCAACCACTATGCCGGTGGGCCGGCTCAATATACAGTGTATTAAAGGATTAGAGAAACTATAAAAACAGAGATACAACATGTTACAAAAAACTAATACAGTGCAAAAAATAAGTGCTAGGCAATATCCTTAAATGAGATAAAGGACTTGTAATCAATGTAGGGAGATAGTGGGGTGATGGGGCAAGGGTGTTAATGAGGTAGATGAGAGAGGAAGTGATCTAAGCCACATGGCAATTTTTATTTATTTATTTTTATTTTAGTCTTTGGTAACTGGTTGCAAGCTACCCTGAAGTGTTTTGCTGTCGAGGCTTTGTAGAAGTTCAATGTGACCACATTAGGGAGCTATTTTTATGTATTTATTTATTTATTTATTTGAATTTTGGTAACCAGGTAGGCTCACTGAGACAAATGTCCCTTTTTCAGGGGCAACCCGGGGAAAAGGGTTACAGAGGGAGGAAACAGTGAACACAATAAATAGAAATACAAGACAAGTGTACTCAGACACCATTACAGATGCTTACTAATAAACAACAATACTGAGCAAAGTAACAGATTCATACAGGCAGTGAAATTAAATAACATCATTCTAAGGTTGGTAAAAGGATATCAAATTATACCTATATTACATTATATACAAACATATATGCAGTGTGGTGGAGAAAAGGTTAAGTCAGGAGAGGGAGGAGGTGGGGGAGGAATAATGTGTCAGGGTGAGAAGGGGCAAGAGAACAGAGGGAGTAGAGATGGGGAAGGAAGCTTGTGTAGACAAAGGGGGATTAGGAGCAGTTACAGTTACAGATATTTATTTATTTTTATTTGTTATTTCAGAAGATACCTTTGAGCCATGGCTCTTTTGCAAAGGTTCCACATCAGAGGACAGTACAAAACATAGTGAGGACAACAGATTAGTACAGTGGTTTCAAGCAGCCATAGCCTTTGCTGGGAACATTAAAGTTTTCATTTGGAAATTAATTAAATATGTACATTGAAATCAAAGTATATACAATAAGTTACAATAGTGTGTGATTATTATTCAGGAACATATGTACAGTAAGAGACACAGTTGAAATATGATTCATTAGGGTAAATTTGAAATTGTTAGGAGAGAGGGTGGATGTGGAGGTAGGGAGGAACTTAGAAGGATAGAGAAGTTAATTAAGTAACAAGAAACATTCAGGAGGCTATTTATGAAGAGCAGGTTTGGTTAAGAGAAACATTCGCAGGATGCCGTTGTGACAAGGTGCTGATGCAGGTTGCCCTTGAAAGTGCCCAGAGTGGTATTGTTGATAACATCAGGAGGAAGTGAGTTGTACCAAGATGAGGCTCTGTATGTAAAGTAATGTTGACCTTGGGTAGTCCAGCAGCGTGGGACAGAGAAAGTAAGATACTCTGAGCTCCTGGTTAGGTGGGGGTCATCACAGGAAATCAGTAAGGACTGAACCCTTGGGGGAATGAGATTTAAGGTGGTCTTTTTAGCTAACATACAGGTCTGGTACTTGAGTCTGCCAGAGAGTTGGAGTCAGTTAGCTTGCTTGTAGATGTCACAGGTATGTGAAAGGTGCGGAGTGGAGGTCAGAAGACAACATGCCTTGTTTAGGTCAGTGGATATTCGTTGAAGTGTGGTGTCAGAGGCAGAGCCATAAATCACTAGCCCATAGTCGATTATTGATATAACAGAGCTCTGAATGGCAATGCTTAGGAATTTATTGGTGAGGCAGCTCCTATGTCTATAGAGAAGTCCTATGTGGGTGTTCACGATCTTGATGATGCTCTCAATGTGCTCAGAGTATGACAAGGTGCTGTTGAGGGTAATCCCCATATATTTAAACAGTTGAACTTGTATGAGCAGTGCCCCCTCACTGTTTCTGATACCTAGATATTTGGTCTTATGTTTGTTATGGATGCGATGAAACAACATTGTTTTAGTTTTTTTGTAATTAAGTATGAGTTTTTGAGATTTAAACCTTGTCTCCACTTGCGTAAAGCCTGTTTTCAGTTGCAATTGTAGGAGGGTGGGGTCAGAGTGGGTGGTAAAAATAACTGCATCATCTGCATGTAGTAGGAAGAGTACAAATAGGAGGAGGAAAGAAAATTTCTTTGTAGAGTCTCTTGAACTGTGGAAGAGATGTACATGATAATAAACTTTGTGGAAGATTGTTCCATTTCTGAGGTGCTGTCACAAAGAAGGATTTCTTGGCAATGGCAAAAGAGGTTTTGGGTATGCTTAGTATAGGGAGGTGGGAGTATCTGAGTGTCCTATGGAAGGATTTCAATGAGAGTAGATTGGAGAGGCTGGGTGGGGAGGGAAGATGGATAAGTTTGAAGATGGAGCATAGACAGGAGAAATCCCTTTTGACCTCAAAGGACAGCCAGCTTAGGGTGTTGAGCATATCACCATGGTGCACCTGAGCTGGAGCTTTGGCTGCAAAGCATGCAACTCTGTGATAGGCTTGCTTAAGCTTGGCCAGGATGGAGACCTGGACAGAGTGTGTTATAGGGGCCCCATAGAATAGCCCAGGGAGAAAACTAGTCAAGACAATGGTTTTCTTAGCTTGGGGTGTGAGGAGGGGGAAGCACAGTATAGGAGGCTGAATTTTTGATTAGTTGCCTTAATGACATTTGTTGCATGTGATTCAAGTGATAAGTGCTCATCAAGAGTCATGCCCATATATCTGAAGGAGCCCACTCCTTCTAGAGATACACCAGAGGAGATATTGACTACCAAGGGAGACTGGGAAGTCATATTGAAGGAGGTATGATGGAACAACATGATTTTCATTTTCTTATTATTCAACACCAGCAAGTTCTCCTTGAATTAGGATTCCAGCTGCTGGAAGTCTTTTTCCAGGTCAGTCTTGATGGAGGAGACATCTCTGCTGGATTGATATAGTATGGCATCATCTGTATATAACTGAACTGAGGCCCCTCCACAGTTCAGGGGGAGCTCGTTGATGAAGATGGAGAATAATAGAGGCCCAAGGATTAATCCCTGGGGGACCCCATCAGTGACTGAAGATAAGGAGGAGTGGGTACCAGCCCATTTGACACACAGAAACCAGTCTGATAGGTAGTTAGAGAATCAGGTTAGAAAGGCAGAATCAAGACCGAGACAGTGGAGCTTACAGTTGAGGAGTGGATGATTTACAAGACTGAAGGCCTTCATTAGGTCTATGAAGATGGCCCCAGTGGCCAGCTATGTGTTTAAGCTGTCCAAGGGTAATTGAAACAAATAGATGTTCAATGTAAGGGTTGATTCGTAGGCCAGTTAGCTCCCTGACTGCCAACCCAACCTTAGTGTAGATCAATACATATCCTCCTCTCTTACTGGGCCAGTCCCATCGATAGGAGAAGCCTGAGTGTGAGACCTCATGTGGTAGAATAGACAGCTTTAACTAGGTCTCGGTTATGCAAAGGACATCCAGTTTATAGTGATGTGCCCATGCCTCTAATTCAGCTATTTTACACCAAATGCTTTGCACGTTCATGTGGGCTATCTTGAGCCCTTTCATGTTTGACCAGGAGGGGCATGAGGTTAGTGGGTTTTGCTTAGCCCTCATGCAGGGGCTGCGGTTCAACTCAATGTCATAACGCCAAAGAACACTGGAGAGAGGTGGCTCAGGACATAGTAACTGGAGCCATGCTGTGGTAGGCAGAAGCAGTGAAAGAACAAACGGGAAATGCAGGCTCATACATGGCCAAGAAAGAACAGTCCATGCTCTTGGACACTATATCAGACTGTTTCAATAATTAAAAAACAGTATAAAAAAGTGAGCAAATGCTCCGAGTATAAACAGTGGTAGTACACCCCTCCTGGCATCAATGTTTCACGTCAAAGTCAGATGCTGTGCTGCCACTGTTTGTACTCGGGGCATTTGCTCCCTTTTTATACTGTTTTTTAATTATTAAAACAGCCTGATGTAGTGTCCAAGAGCATGGACTGTTCTTTCATGGCCGTGTATGAGCCCGCTATTCCCATTTGTTCTTTTGCTGCTTCAACTCAATGTCACCAGACAACAGAAGTAGGCACAGTTGGGACCGGATGGTGCTTGGTCATAGAATGGGTGTCATGTATTTTCTTGGTTTGGGAAACAAGCAAAACCATTTTTGCACATTGGGTGAAGACAAGAAAATTAAGATGTGGGGAGGGCCTGTTTAGTACAAGAGGCAAGTAATCTGGGAGTTGAGGCCATGAAAGTTCTTGATTGAGGGGTGATGTGGTTGCACTGACTAAGTAAGGTTCGTTATGATGGAGACTGGACAGGAAGAAACTCAAGATGAGTATCCCCTTGGTCTGGAGGAGGAACATAATGGCAAAGAGTGCAGTGATCTTTAGAGAGGGGTGGTGGTGGTGGTCAGATAGGTAATTAATGGTTTGCCAGGTAAAACAAGGGGCATATATTGAGGGTACCAAGGTATTTAACTGTAGATGACAGCTAAACTTTTGAGGGAGATTGAGATTAATTTGTATATATTTGTTAATGCACCTTAATTGAAAAATTAGTAAAGTAACGCCACCTTTAAGTGGCAGAAACATAGAGGTACAGATGGTAAGATGAATTGGCTACAATATGAGGAGACAGGGGGAGGAAGAGAACTAAATTCCTGGGGATGAGATATGCAAGTGGATTCACTTGGGTGAGCCACCCTCTGGGGATGAGTAAAAGATGTAGCGAGTGGATTTAAAGAGTTCTGGGGAGGGGGAGCGGGAGCAAAATTTTGCAAGAGTTAGCTGCTTAGCTGCCCACAGAAATGAGAGAGTTGTTTGGAGCAGTAGAACACAGTCTCAATGTGAGTCCTTTCGACTTGCACTGGTAGCCAACCGCAGGGAGCAATTCAGCAATTTTAGCCAATCACTGGTAGTCGGGTGAAGGTACCAAGAGTGAAAAATTAACTGCAGGAGAATTCATGTGTGGCAGTAGTTTAGTTCATTTTGGCTTGTGCAGGTTCAGGCGGCCAGCGTTTGTAAAGCCGTGCCGTGGGGGGGGGTGCACCCTGGTCAGGGGGGCTCAGGCTCTGCAAAGAGAAAGAAACAGCGGAGATTAGAAGATATAAATTAGAAATCAGGGGTGGGGCAGACACATAGGACAATAGAGCAGTGGGGGCCAGAGGCATCTGGGGAGGATTTCAATTAATAGGGGACAGGGAGGAGTTGAGAAAAGGGCAAGGAAAGAGCACAGAAGGATGAGAGACAGAGAAAGCGGGGGCAGGGTTGGTCAGCACCGAGCACCGAGAACAGAGAAAAGGAAATTAATTACAGAGAAAGAGCAGGCAAGAAGAGCACTAGTTTAAATATACAGCACGGCTTAGGAAAAATCAGGGAGAGCAGGAGAAGTCACAGTAGCAGAGTAAGACAGTGAATTTCCTGAGGCTCTGTGACTGCGCAGGAAAGCAGAGTGCCAAAGGAGAAGGATGAAG
The DNA here is from genome assembly GCA_016271365.2 of Neoceratodus forsteri. Classification (NCBI taxonomy): domain Eukaryota; kingdom Metazoa; phylum Chordata; order Ceratodontiformes; family Ceratodontidae; genus Neoceratodus; species Neoceratodus forsteri. Next base: position 876,375,675 of record CM057450.1, read on the forward strand.
TTCAACAGTGCAGTAAAAAGAATAATCACAGGCTAATGCAGCAGTGCAAAAATGAAAGAATAATCACAGGCTAATGCAGCAGTGGGAAATCAGTCAACAAATTCAAGAACAGTCAGCATTATCTGTTACATTTATAAGTGATTCAAAACATCTAAGGCAGCAGGTATATTCAAAAAATTTAGCAAGAGTTTGCTGCCCACAGTAATGAGAGAGCTGTTTGGAGCATGGAACACAGTCTCAATGTGAAGCCGTTCGACTCACGCTGGAAGCCAACCGTAGGGAGCAACTCAGGAATTTCAGCCAATCACCGGTAGTCGGGTGCAGGCTCCAAGAGTGAAAAATGAATTGGAGGAGAATCCAAGCATGGCTGTACCTTGGTCCATTTTGGCTTGTGCGGGTTCAGGCGGGGGGGCATGCTGGTCAGGGGGGCTGTGGCTCTTAGTCCGTTTTGGCTTTTGCAGGTTCAGGTAGGTTGAAGTTGTGAGTTCCCTTGCCTGGAATCACACCTCTCATGCACAAAATGGCTCCCTTGGGCTTTATTATCAGTAATGTGCACTACTTTCACATGTAGGACTTCCAGAGCCCCGCTTAGATTGTGCCCCCTTTATTTATTTTTATTAATTCAGAGCCAGTCCCTACAACCAGTTTCCCTAGCACTTATCACCTGCCAACTAGTAGCTGAAGAGAAATGTGTCTGGTTAATCCAGCCTCGAGAGGAGCACACAATGTATCTCTCTCTCTCTCTCTCTCTCTGAACTTTGTGAAGCAGGAGCAGTAGTTAGGCCAGAAGCCTAGCTTCCAACCAGCTACAGAGTGAGGCAGCCGCCTGTAGCAGACCGAAGGATTTCTTTACTAAGCACCAGTGTGATTTTGCTGTTCGACAGATGCTTGGTCTCTCACATTCCCTCTCACTCAGTTTTTGGTGTTCGGAGCACCCACAGCTGCCACTCTACATTACTTTATTTATTTTTACACAGAGCAACTGCTTCTTTATTTTCACAGGAGCTTATTACCTCACACAAACTAATTACTTTAAAAATAAATCACAAGCAACTCAAGCAGACCAAATCATGCACTACCAGCGCTTGTGTCGATAGCCAGGGCAATCACTTACTAGCCCACTGGCCACCGATATTACTATTTACTAATATTTAACACAAATACTATATTTATAAATAAAAACTCTGCTAATTGCTATACTGTATGTAAAACTGCGTGTGTGTGAGGAAAGCCGGGGACAGGAGCCCTTTCTATCTTCCCCCTGCGCTCCATCCCACTATTGTCAATTAATGATATGCTCACACTATTCCTATTGTCAATCCTATTTTAAAACTACTGTCTATTTATGTAGTATAATTATGGATTCTAAATCTAGGTTTTTTATCACTTCAGGGGCCACCATACATCTAACTGGCAGCTCCTACCTATTCGGGGTCTCGAACCTGCATCCTTGACAAATTATTTTTTTTACAATAAAACTACTTATCTATCCCTATTCTCTTGGTGGAACAGTCTCTCTTGGTTGTTGTAACACAAGATCACTTTTCAGTCAGTCCTGTCTTTCTAGTAGCAGAAGGTAATAAGGAATGCACTGTAGTATAACAGTTAATTGATCCTAGAATTCATTGTGGCTTAGTAACCATGGTACACTCAATGTGAAAGACTAACAGAAACATAAGTCTCTTCAAGACAGACTCTGCTCACATGAGGGATGTCTACAAAAGCCTGGAACCATGGAACACCTTTTCTTCAGCTGTTTTTATGTTCAAGGTTTTTGGCAGAATGTGGCTGAAGTCTGAGGAGAACTTTTATTTTGAACAATTTCATATGAAATTTTAATAAGAGCTTCTTTCCTTCTGGATGAAATAAATGGCACCCTTGAACCCTTTGTCTAATACTAGCCTGTTTTAAATGGTGAATGTGGCCAACTCATTGTCAGTTTCTGTTGCAGCAGAAAAATGTTACCTTAGATGAATTACTGTTTAAAGTCCAGTATGAACTGAAGCTATTTTTCAATATGAATTTGAGGTTTGGGCATAACACAAGTTTAAACTCTATTGGAAGAGATTGGAACATATTGTAGTGGGCCCTAACAAAACTGGAATAGGTTGATACGGTTTAATGTTGTTTTTGTTTTAGGAACTTTTTATTTTGCATTAAATTTTACTTTTATTTTATCTTTTTCACCTGGATATACAATTCAGTTGTGATATTCTGTTAAGATTATTGGGACCTATGCACTAAGAGTATCCTGGCCCATTGCACTTTTATGCAGTGTGTACAGCCAGGATACGCACATCGTGGGTGTCCAATGGACAACTGCAGATGCACTAACAACATGCACCTGTCTGCACCCCTGCCTGTGCCCATGAGTTGAGGATCCTGCACAACTACCCGGGCCCATCTGGGCGGGGAGTGGGCATGCAAATAAAAAACAAAATGGAAGTTGCAACCTGCTGGAAAGACCAGTGGTCTCTGAGGGTGGCCAGCACTATGTGTATGCATGAAACTGGTCTGTGAAGACCTGGCAGAGTGTGGAATGCACAATGCCATTTATGTTTTGATGGGTCAGTGTCAAGGGGGGCTTGCCTTTATGCCAGCCAGGGGGGCTTCTGTAACAACTGTCCCACAATCTGGAGCTCCTATAGCATCATGGTGCCCTGCAGTCATGATGCCCTGCCCCCCCCCCAATGCCATGTAGGGCTAGTGGCTGGAGGCAAGTTTTTTTGGGGAGGAGGGGTCTGTTCTGTTTTCTTACTTCAATAAAATTCCCCTTCTCTTCTTCAGTAAGTACCATGGAATCTTTAATTTCCACCTGGACAGTGACCAGGGATCTCAATTTAATGTCTCATCTGAAGGGTAGCACCTCAGCAGTGCAGTACTCCCCCCCCCACCACCACACACACACACACACACACACACACACACACACACACACTCGCTTGTACTGCACTATGGTGTCAGTTATGGGTATTGCCAAAAAGTACCTGGGGTGGGGCTAGAACCCATGATCTTCCAATCTTCTGGCACCAGAGGCAAGGATTCTAACTGTTAACCTATTGACACTGACATTAATATATATGCCTAGCTAGCACAAAATTCCCCTCCTTACAACTTCATGCCTTATTGATAAACCTGAATCTATCAGGCTACTCCATTTCCACTGGATCATTTGGAAAATACATGCTGCAAAGACATAAAGAACTTCAGCTAGCAGCCTCTGTATCTTTACATCATGTGCCTGTTACATGGATTTGACACCTTACTTTGAATTTCCTTTTCATATTCGCCACCCTAATATTATTTCAACATATTATTTCTGTCACTTACTCTGTAACTATTTAAGGAACTCTTGATATACTGAAACAGTTTGTAATGACCATTGTAACTTGACATGTAACATTCCAAATTGCTAACACATTGGAGGATTCAGTCATGTCATATTTCAGAGAGGTCTAAGATTGCATCAGTCAGGCACAAAAAACTACTGGCACGGTAACCATAAAGAAAAGGTTTATAGATTTTAGAAAGTGGACAGACTGATGCAAATGTGATACACTACACCCAAACTCATTAAACGTCGTTAATCAACATGTTTGTATTTTGAAGTTCTGGCTCTCAAATAACAAATATATAAACTTCTTTCCAGTAATCTATTTCTGACATGAGAAAAAAGCAAGTCTATAACATTTTAAAGATCCACATTTTTGTCAATTTTCTAAACAAAGGAAAAATATTGTTTGCAATTGGGATGAAAATACAGGAAAGATAAAAAGGTAATGACCAGTCTAAGACTTCATTTGTTTTGGGATTAAGGTTTTAAATGAGCAGGGATTTTCATTATCCTGACTGGCTGAGCAAGTCCTGAAGCCATGTGATTCAGGAAAATAAATCCTTGGCTTCGCACTTCTTCTGACAACCAGGATGCAGTCCCATTTGATATCAATATATCTCCAAACATTTTTTTAAATAAACTGTGACAGCCATGTTTTTATGTTTTTGTTTTTAGTTGTTTAACCAGGAGTAGCACACTAAGCTAAAAGCTTTTTTACAGGTATGACCTGGGAGCACAGGGAAGTTAAGTGACTTGCTCAGGGTCACACAGTATGCAAGTGGAAGCTGTGGGATTCAAACCCAGGTCTGGTGCTGAATACACAACTACCACTGCTGTTTACTGTAAGTTTAAAAACATTTCCATTAAGTGTAACAGTCCTCCCAGTCATCACACTAAGTTATGAAAACAAGAAAATTTCAGACTGTTTCCACACATACTGTAAAATCGTGTTTTTCTTTACTGTTATTTACAGGCCATTAATCTTGCTCCCTTGATTGCTGTATGAATCCCTGACTGCATCAGCCACTTTCTGTAGCACTGCAACACCTCCTCTGCTACAGCCATAACTACTGACCACCACACCTGCCCAATCTCAGACTGCCTACACTATGCCTGCTCGCAATCATGATTAAATAGTCAGAATACCCATACCTTCTGATCATGATTGCACTCCCATTCTAGCCACTAGGAACAAATGCTTCCACTCCCTGCTTTCAGGCCGACATTCTTAGTGGGGCAGTTCATGTGCACTGGTTGCCATTGCTCCATTTTTTTTCTCCTGCCTACCGGGCACGTTCTGTCCACTCCTTTGAGAAGCCAGTCCTGCCATTGCCTCTGCCACCAACCCACCATCCTGTTGCTCCAACGTGCTGCTGACCCCGGCATATCCCTTCACCGAGGGGCCCCCCTGCCCCAGAGAGGGTGACAGGGAGGGGAGTATAGAGTGTCTGAGCACTCTCTTGCTTCTGGACAGAGCGTGGATACTGCAGCCCTGGATGCTTTGCGGCAGAGAGGTGCGGGGAGGTGGGGCTGTTGTCATCTGGTCAGAGACGTGCCATCTTTCATGTTTTTCTGGAGAGCCCACATTGCAACGTACCTTGTAGTGCCTCCGGTCTCTACCGGGGGTCACTACAGAGTGAAGCATTTTCCTCAACCCACCCCAGGAGAGAGGGAGAACAGTCCTCCAGATGCTCAAGCCTCTCCTCCACTCCCAGCCCCCCAGTGACCTGAGTCTGTTCCCAAACCTGGATCATCAGCATAGTTTGAGGTGTGGCATCCAGCGCCTCAACCCTCTGTGCCATGGGGCCAGCCATAGCTCCATTTTAAAATCCTGCTTGCAATAAAATGACATGACTCCATTAATTCTGCCAATGCAGAATAAACATCATAGTGAAGTGCTGGGGTCAGAGCCACGATACAGAGAGAAAGTCATGCAGGCAGGTTCTACATCCAGATATCGAGAACAATGTTGCTGACATTCCCGTCAGCAGTGGAAACAATGCTGACCATTGGCATTGTTCCCATCGAGACAAAGTGTTTTTTTGGGGGGGTTGCCCCCCCTGCACCCCTCATTTCTAAATAACCAACTCTGAGCCGGGGTTGGTTTGGATGGGGGCAAAACACTGGGAATCGCAGCGACGGTTAACAGACTTCAGCTTCCAACCGCATAGCATCCTCAGTGGCATTACTGAAAACAGCACATGTTAGACAATCTCAGCAGTGAATTTGAGCAATACTTTTTCATGTTTTCCTTCAAGACTCTTTTTCTTAAAATTCTAATGTAATAAAAATATTTTTAATTATCTATTGTATTAGCATAATGGGACTCTCCAGGGTATGGGTTTCTTTTCCTGAAACACACTTCATAGAAATACAGAAAAACACAGAATTTGGTGGTAGGAAAGGACCAGTAGGCCCATCTAGTCCGCCTAATTTTCCCTGCCTACTACTACACCCTGGACATGATCTGGTCAGCAGTATACCTCCCTCCTTCCTGTTCACTATTTATTTTGCCCATGTGCCTATTCCACGCATGCTCAAAGCTCCCCAGTCTTCACCCCATCACCTCTTCTGGCAGGCTATTCCAGGTGTTCACGACCATTTCTGTAAAGTATTTTTTTACATCCCTCTTAAATCCCCCCTCAAGCTTAATTGCATGTCTCCATGTTCTGGAACTCCTCCTCAACTGAAAGAGGCTCCCCTCCTATGCCGTGTTCACCTTGTGAGGCACTTACAAGTCTCAGTCATGGCACCTCTTGATCTCCTCTTCTCCAGGGAGTACATGTTGAGCTCCCACATTCTCTCCTAGTATGGTTTCTTGTACAACCCACGAACCATTTTGGTAGATGTCCTCTGGACCGCTTCCACCCTGTCAATGTCCTTGTGGAGATGCAGCCTACATAACTGGACACAGTACTCTAAGTGGGGTCTCACAAATGAATGATACAGTAGCAAAACCACCTCCTTTCCCCTGTAAGAAATCCTCCTCTCCCTCTGCACCCCAGCTTAAATGTCCACTTCTGATAACTTTAGAGAAACAAATACAGAGTTGATCAGACCATCAATGGAGACTGAATGGACAAGTGAGGAAGGAATGGAAGCATGAACAAACAGGACTACACCGCCACCATGTCTGTTTCTATCTGAAGGTATCCGGTGAAGACAGCATGGATTTTATCGTGGGGTACAAAACCATGCGGTGAAAATAGTGGCTGTGAAAACAGCGACAGGAAATGTATAGCACAGACATAGCAGCGCTATCCCTGTGACTGTTTTCAGCTTCCAAATGTAAGTTTTGAAGTGTGCTGTTGCCATGGCTATGTGACTGCAGCAACAAGCGGCAGATGGCGGCAGTGCCTATGGCCATCTTGGGTTCAGATCCCATCTCATCACACTTCTTTTTTGGGGGGAGGATCTGAGTTGCTGTGCAGCTGCCCTCCCGACTTCCTTCTTGCATGTGCTGGACTATATCCTCCATTCCCCAAACTGTTCTGCCCCCCCAACTTACCCCCGTGTTCCCCCCACCCAAGTGGAGTGCACCGCAGAGCTCCTCCAGTGACTCTGCCCATCCACCTGGATTATACCATTTCTCCTTCTTTTTCTCCCCCTTGGAGGTGATTATATTATAGGAAGGGGTGTGGGGGGCAAAGGCCCTTGCAGAAAATTACTTTTTCTAAGAGATGTCAGCGCTATTGTTTCCATGTGGTTTGTGCTATGCTATTCTGTCTGAGCAGTTAGCACAGTAAACCTCTATCAGATCTAAAAACAGTATAATCTGGGAGGTTAACATGTGACTCTGGAACAAATTAAACCAGTCATGTCTCAGATAAGGCAAAAATAGAGGAATGAGTAGTAAGAGGCCAGCTCACAAGTAAGTCTAATTTGGGGAGAAAACTTTGGACATTTGAGTGAAAAAAACTAAGATCATGCTGTGGGGGACCAGGATTAGATTCAATATCACAACAGAAAAATGAGAAGGGGCCATATTGAAATCTCTGTGTCAAGCAACTGAGTTAGAGAAAAAACAGACCACTATAGTTCTCGAGGGAGGTGGATGGAAAGGTAAAGGCTAGAAGGGTAGCATTCAGAAGACATAAGGAGATGCAGAGGGGGAATGATAGTAAGGTTATCAAGAGAAACCAAAGGAAGTGGGGAAAGCAGTAAGGAGAGTGAAGGCACAAACTGAAGTGAGTATCACCCAAAAGGCAATGAGAGGGGACAAGACATTTTTAGGTATATAAGTAAAAACAGAAGGACTAGGGGAGGGATGGTAAGATTAAAAAGGGATGAGGGGACTGTGCAGAGGAAGATCAGGAAAAAGCAGACATAAAGTAGTAAACAAATACTTTTGTTCAGTGTTCATGGTGGAGGGAGAAGGGGAAGAGCCACAAAAAAAGTAATACATGTTCTATAAGTAGGGAAACAGATGTCAGTCCTTTTTCAGAGGAGAGGGTCCTTGAGGGACTAATTAATCTGAACGTTGACAAAGCAATGGGACCAGATGGGTACATTCTAGGGTGTTGAAAAAACTCAGGGATATACTGGATTTACCTTTGATGGTCCTTTTTAATAACTCACTTGAAAGAGGTGTGGTTCTAGGAGAGTACAAGAGGGCAGATGTAGTCCCCCTTCATAAAGGTGGTAGCAGAGAAGAGGCTGGAAATTATAGGCCAGTCAGTCTTACCATAGTGGTGGGAAAGTTAATGGAATCAGTGTTAAAGGAGAGGATAGTGGAATATCTAGAATCAAATGGGTTGCAAGACCAATGACAGCATGGTTTCATGGGAGGTAGGCCATGTCAAATGAATCTGATAGATTTCTTTGGGTGACTAAGGTAATAGATCAGAGTGGTGCAGCGGATGTGGCATACGTGGATTTCAGTAAGGCGTTCAACATCGTTACACATAGGACACTATTAAACAAACTGGGGAGTTTAGGAGTAGATCAAAAGGTGGTAAACTGAGTAAGAGTTTGGTTGGGGGATAGAAGACAGAGATTGGTGGTAAACAGAGTTTACTCTCAGAAAGGGAACATGACCAGCGGGGTGCCTCAGGGATCAGTTTTGGGACCAGTCCTCTTTAATGCATAATGCAAAGTGACACTGCAGAGGAGCTGGAAGGGAAGGTCTGTCATGTTGCAGATGATGCCAAAATCTGTAAACGGCAAACGTTGCTGGGGGTTGGAAAGGATGAATAGTGACCTAAAAATGCTCAAGCAGTGGTCAAAGGTATGGCAACTGGGTTTTAATGCAAGAAAGTACAAAATCAAATCAAATCATTCTTTATTTCTAAAAATCACTTTCCCAGAAATCAAAGCACTTGCACATAAAACCATATAAATAGAAGAATTAAAACAATCAATTACCAATCAGAACATATATAAATAGATAATAGACTGAAAATCATGCACCAGAAGGTAAGATCATGCAACAAAGTCCGGAAAAGCCAGGCTAAATTAATATGTCTTTAATGCTGTTTTGAAGTTCTGGACTGTCAGGCACTCTCAAACCCGATGAGGTAGAGAATTCCACAGGGTAGGGGCTGCAAAAGTCTGAGCCCCAGATGTCTTCAAATTCACCCTGGGAATCTCTAGCAATCCCTCATCAGTGGAGCAGATTGGACAGAGGAGATCTTGCAGGTCGTGGGGTTCCTGTTTGTGTAGGGCTTTATAGGTCAGTAACCCGAACTTGAAGGTGATCCACCAGTGTACTGGCAGCCAGGGCAGTCCGCACAGCACAGGCGTAATGTGACTGGTCCTAGAGGCACCAGTCACAAGCCTGGCTGCTGCATTCTACACTAGTTGCAAACAACGGATATCAACCCCTGGTAGCCCAAGGTGAAGGGCATTGCAGTAGTCAAGGTGGGTGGTCATGAACGCATGGACTAACATTGGAAGATCATCAGGAGGAACCAGATGCTTCACCTGGGTGATATTCCTCAGATGGAAGAATGAGGTCTTAACAACGGTCGACACCTGAAATTTAAGGGTCAGGCCTTTGTCAAAAATAATGCCCAGGTTCCACACCTGGTCAAAGGTAGTCAGCAGAACACCCCCGAGCCAAAGCCCAGAGGGCTGCCTGTGACAAACCCGCATCCCGATGACCTGGGTCCACAACCAACATCTCAGTCTTAGCCAGTTCAACCGCAGCCAGCTGGTACTCATCCAGCCCTTGATCTCAGACAGACAGTTGTTAAAAGCCAAGAGGAACCCACCTTGCCCGAGCACAAAGGACATGTACAGCTGACTATCATCTGTATAGCAGTGAAAACTAAGCCCGTACCACCTAATTATATCTCCTAACGGCAGCATGTATACTACGAACAACATGGGTGATAAAATGGAGCCCTGAAGTGCTCTGCAGAATAGGGGGAGAGGGGCTGAAGAATAAATCCCAGACATCACTCTTTGAGTCTTACCCTCAAGAAAAGATCAAAACCATCTGAGAACCATACCAGACAGTTCACAGATGAACCACAGGTGCTCCAATAGCACACCATGGTCCACAGTGTCAAATGCTGCAGACAGATCAAGGAGGACCAAGATGGAATGAGACCTCCACTCTCTTGCTATCAGGAGATCATTTAGCACCTGGACAAGGGCTGTCTCGGTACTATGTCTCTTCCTAAAACCTGACTGGAGAGAATCATTGACATTGTGGATGGATAAATGATCATTCAGCTGCAGTGCAACCACCTTCTTAATAACCTTACCCACAAAGGGCAAGTTGGAGACAGGACTGTAGTTAGCCAGACAGTTTGGGTCAAGGAAGGATTTCTTCAGGAGGGGTCATACAACCACCTCCTTTGGGGGGACTAGAAAGACCCCCACCCCCAATGAACTCCAGACTATCTCGGTTAGGACAGGGACAATCTCATCAATGTACCCTACGAGAAGGCGCATAGGGCCTGGGTCCAAACCACAGCAGGTTGGCCGCAATGTCTGGATAGTCCTCATGATGTCTATGAGTTCCAGCCAGCTGAAGTCAGACCAAGCAAGCCGGACATCTGCAGCCCCCAACTAACCTCCACAATACCCAATAGAGGAGGCTGAACAGATCCTGGACCTAATGGTGGCAACCTTATCTGTGAAGAATTGAGCAAACTCATAACATCTCTCCTGTGAAAAAGCACCACCAGGCTGAAGACAGATTGGATTGCTCAATCTGTTGACAGTCCAGAAGAGCTAAGATGGTCAGTTCTGCACAGTGGCAGTCTCCTTGGACAGGAACTCTACCTTCTTACGGGTGATTGTCAATTGATAGCAGTACAGTGAGGTGGGTTAAGGCTCTGAGCTGCAGATCTGGAGACCTGGGTTTGAATCCCACAGCCACCTAGGTGCATACTGTGTGATCCTGAGCAAGCCACTTAACTTCCTTGTACTCCCAGGTCCCATCTGGGAAAAAAGCTTTGGCTTAGTGTGCTACTCCTGGTTAAACAATGTTCCCTTTCCCTTTCCCTGATAGACTACATAATGGTCCATCAATCTAAGTCTGTCACCATTCAGGCTTGACTGATGCCAGCACCTCTCTAGCCTTTGTCCCACTCTCCTCATCTCCTTCAAGGTGGCATCAAACCATGGGGACCTTGAGCGAAGTGTGAGGGAAAGAACCTGAAAAGGAGCTGTGGAATCCAGGGCCCTGTCACCTCCTTATTATAGGCTAGTACTAGATTCCCTGGATCCATGTATTCACTCGATATGCCCGATAGGTCCAGCACTGTCATTACACCATCAGGGGTCATGGCCCTCAAATGGTTGCACTGGACCATCACCATAGAGACAAGCCCATTGGGAGGAGCCATGGAACTGAACCCTAAGGTGTGATGGTCAGGCCAACCGACTGGCTCCACCACCATGTCAGAGATTTCCATCCCAGGAGGAACACCAAGTTCAAGGAGTGACCACAAATGTGGGTCACAGAGATAATAATCTGTGTAAGGCCCAACAAAGCCATCACTTGGAGGAAGTCCTGTCCAAACTGCGAGAGTTCATCATTGACCCAAGCATTGAACTCCCCCAGAATTAACCATCTGGGGATCCTAAAACCTCGTTGATGATGAAGTCCACAACTTCCTACAGGAAAACGTTCCTGTGCCAACGATACACTCAAAGGAGTTGGTGGTCCTCACTGGTACATCCAAAAGGCCCAGTTCCAATCTAAAACAGATGGCTACACCCCTGCCCCTCTGATCCATCTTCAGGCAGTGTATCACTGAGCACCCAGCTAGAACTGTTGAGGCCAAACCAGGGCTAGCATTTTCATTCAGCCAGGTCTCAGTGATGCAAGCCAGGTCTAATGACCCAACAATATCCACTATTAAAGCAGTCTTGTTCCTGATAGATCTGGCATTGCATAATACCGCCCAAGTAAGATGAGCAACTGAGGAAGACCACATCACATGCCTGCATGAAGCAGAACCCTTGGTTATGGGAACAAGGCAGGGGGAACCCCTTTCTGGGACCCATTTCTCCCCAGGGCATCTCCTTGTTCCTACTACCCCAATCCCCAACCCCTCTCCATTCCCCCACCAGGTTCAGCCCCCCCCGCTGCATCTCCTTCTCCTCTTAGCTATCCCCAGAGCCCTGCACCTCCCATATGCCTCCAGGGACAGCGGAGGACAGCTAAAACGGTGATGGTCCCTGAGCCTAGAGGGGGAATAGCACCTGACCGTCTTCGCACCTCTCCAGCACATTCCCACAAGCAAACAGCAAAAAACACTACCTAGAACTTACACAAACACTCGTACACTCCACTCTTACACTAACAATACAATATCCACACACTAAAGCACCATACACTCCATCAGCTAATTAACATACTCAAAACTCCTCCCACCAATCACCCCAAACACTAACTTAACAAGATAAATAAAATGAGAATTAACCAAAATAATATAACAATTTGTAAAGCAGCAGGTAAAAAGAGCAGCCATTGTAAGTTGCGTAATGTAAAGAAGTTCTTATTGGAGTCCATAGAGCTCCCACCTCTGTGGACAGAACCAAAATGACTAGTCACAGTTCAACTGCCATTTGAAATTGAACAGCCAAAACAGACATTTAAGGAAAATAAATGAAATTATAAGGCACTCTCACTGCCAAAAGTTGCTTAGGAGGTCCTTTTAAGGTCCAGCCAAATCCCTGTCCCAGGAAAAGGATCCTTAGCATCAGTCCAGATTCAGTAACAAAGTCTTCTTCAGGAATCCAGATAAGTCTCAAGCTCCAACCGATCACTGTACAGACTCTTAATCCCAACCGTTGCCTCACAGCCATCCAGGGGTGGCCCAAACAGAAAATAGGGTACCAGCAAGGATTGTGTGGAAAAGCAAGGGCCTCTCAACTCACACCCAGGAGTCAGCTACCCTCCCCCCACCTGCCCGGTCTGCAGCTACAGCCCTCAGGTTAAGTCAGTCCACCGACCAACCCCCTGGGCCACTTAGGAGGCACAGACAGACCTTTACCTACCCTTCGGCGGACCCCCATCTATGTCTTCCGAATGACTCAGCACCAGTAATGTGGTCACCCCCAGGCCAAGACAGGACCAACCCATTGCACACAACAGTCCCACAAACCCCAGAAAAGATTAAATGAGCAAGCCAGATGGATATACTGCTCACAGTTTGTTCCTAAATGGGTCAATGCTGTCCTGGCCTTCGTCTGCTCACTGAACATCTCCTCCATGTACTCTGGCTTTCACAGGCACTGCTCCTGTGGTTCCACCCTCTAGCACACCGTCTTCTTCACTCTTGATCCTCTGCGTGTCCCTCCAGTCACCAAAACTCCAACTCCAGCTCCCAGACGGGTAAGGGAACTAAAACCAGTAGGACGTCTCTTATAAAGGAAAAATTGTATCTTGTGTGATCAGTTTGCAGCACTAGATACATGGAGACTAATTAGTTTAGCAAGTTTGTGACTCCATGTAAGCCCTCTCTAAAAGCTGGTTAATGCACACTACACCCTTGTTAACTCACTTCAGTTTCCCTATCTTACTGTCACTAATAACACTGACTGGAACTAAACTAAAACTAAAATAAAAATGAATAAACAAAAAGAATAACAATAAATATAAAACAAAACTGCTGCTAAAGTGCTGCTGCTTGTGACAGCTTAGCCCAGTGTGGTCACCATCTTCTCCGCGTATGAAAAGAATTAAATACTGACTATGAGAATGAACTACTGCTCTTCTGTCATCTACAACAAAATAATACACTTGGGGTATGGAAACTGAGGGGTACAATACACAATGGGAGAACTGTTACTGAAAACAACCAAGCAAGTGAGAGATTTGAGAGTAGTCATCTCAAATGACCTTAAGGTAGCCAGGCAGTGTGACAAGGCAGTTAGAAAGATGAGTGGGATGCTGAGTTGCATAGGGACAGGGATCATCAGAAGTGGAGGGAGGTGTTGTTGCCGCTGTATAGGTCACCGGTGAGACTTTGTCTGGAATACTATGTACAGTTTTGGAGACCTCACCTATGAAAAGACATAGACGGAGTGGAGGCTATCCAGAGGAGGGCAACTAAAATGGTGACAGGGCTACATCAGAAGTGTTATGAGAAGAGACTGAGTATGTACACCCTGAAAGAGAGGAGGGAGAGAGAGGATATGATGGAGACCTATAAATACCTAACTGGGCTAAATAAAATACAGGAGGGGAGTATTTTCCAGAAAAAAATTTACTCAAGAATAAAGCGGACATGATATGAAGCTGGAGGGAGGTAAATTCAGAACAGATATTAGAAAGTATTTCTTCACAAAAAGGGTGGTAGATTCCTGGAATAGCTTACCAGCCAAGGTAGTTGGGGCAAAAACAGTGGAATGGTTCAAAAAAGCTTGTGAAAGGCATAAGGGTATATTAATGGGAAGAAATGAGGTGGGGAAAAAGGAGATGGAGATCAATTAGGGTCTGCAGTGATACTGTAGATAGGGAAAACGGGCAGACTAGGTGGGCCAACTGGTCCTTATCTGTCGACAAAGTCTGTATCTATGTTAATCACCAGCTGCCAAGGGAAATAAGAAGATGAACCAATGACGGACTGAAAAAACAAGGTATTTAAAACATTTTTGGGTGGCACGGTCACCTAGGATTTTTTGCAGCAGTGCTGATGAAACAATACTTAATGCCCCTCACAAAAGACTAGCTAGAATGGTTCACAGAAGTAATATCAGACCAAGGTGGTGGGAATAGAAAAGCTTGCCCATCCACACTCTTTTGGGACTTAAAGGGGTGTGTATCAGATGTTAAGGTACAACTGAGTATAAAAAAACAGTATAACAACCACATGATTGATTAAAACTTGCAACTCAGTGTAAACTAAAAAAACAAAGAGACCTGTGCTCTAGAACCAATGGAAGTAAAACCTAAAACAGCTATAATCTATTAAAAAGCTAACTGAAGTAAAAATGTAGACAAAATGATAATATAATAATGTCTACTAACAAACAAACTGTACAGACAAATGAATAACAAGCAATCTTTAACAAGCATTTGTCAATGTCGAATGTTTGCTTGCTGGTATTAGCGTTGGAAATACAGGAGGTAGACAGATGCAGACTAGGAATGGCAGTGAAGTATTGGACTCACACCAACCCCACCTCCATCCTATAGAGATGGACAGGCATTGGGGTAAGTGTTTGGGTCGTCGCCCATGATGTTCATGCTATGTCACCTCACACTATTCTGCAGACGCCGACATGTGTTGAGGAGTGTCTTGGGGTGTTTGGCTTTACAATCACTCCATTCCATAAGGACATATGCTGAAATGGGTACAGCATAGGAGAATGGGGTGAACTATGGGGCCGAAGAGTCCAAGGTACA
The DNA here is from genome assembly GCA_016271365.2 of Neoceratodus forsteri. Classification (NCBI taxonomy): domain Eukaryota; kingdom Metazoa; phylum Chordata; order Ceratodontiformes; family Ceratodontidae; genus Neoceratodus; species Neoceratodus forsteri. The sequence continues at coordinate 876,390,821 of CM057450.1, forward strand.
CCTCAATGCCTGTCACTGGGTGGGGGGGGCAGGGGGTGGGATGGCATGAGCAGTACAGTCAGCAATCCAAAGGCACACCCCGATGCCTGTCAGTCTGTACAGGGTGGGACATTATGGTTAGAAATGCTAATGCTCCAGGCATTTATTAGTATTTACACTACAAATTTTCAACATTGCCTTTTTGTGACCTTACCTCCTGAAAGCATGTGAGACCTCTTCTCATGAAGAGTGGCAGTGTGATTTTGCCAATGTGTCTTGAACTTTGACTTCCAACAACGACCGTGCCATTCTGTGCCATATGTACAAAAACACAGACCAGCCAGGATATGAAGAATGACAGCTGTCCCATCCATAGGGAAGTGTGAAGAGATGGCAATATTGAAAATCCGTAGTGGGAATAGGAAAAATGCTCGCACTTCTGAGCATACATGGAGACTGCGCAATGCATGTGCATATCACAGTCATTTTATGGGCTTTCATCACCAAATATTCAAAATAGGCATTTTAGGACCTCTGCTCATGAAATGTCACTGTGATTTTCTTACTGCGTCCCGAACACTGATTTGCCACAGCGACCGCGCTACGCCATGGGACAGAAGTGCGAAAACATAATTCGGCCAGGATGAGAAAAATGACAGCTGTACTGTTCATAAGGAGGTCCGGAAAAATGGCAATGTTGAAAATCTGGAGTGAAAGTATTGCAAATTTGCAAAGTTACAAGCGTGCATGGAACCTGCACAGCGCACGGTTGTAACACACTCATTTTATGGACTTTGGTCACAAAATTTTCAACATAGGCATTTTAGGACCTCTGCTCATGAACAGTGTCACTGTGATTTTCTTAATGTGTCCTGAACACTGATTTCCCACAGCGACCATGCTATTCTGCTCTGGAAGTGCGAAAACACATTTCGGCCAGGATGTGAAAAATGACAGCTGTACTGTTCATAAGAAGGTGCGTAAAAATGGCAATGTTGAAAATCTGGACTGAAAATATTGCAAATTGGAGAAGTCAACAGTGTGCGTAGCAACTGCACAACGCACGCTCGTAAAACCGTCATTTTTTTGAGTTTTCCCACCAAATTTGCAACATAGACTTTTTTGAGAGCCCGCCTCATGAACACTGGCACTGTTGTTTCATTAATCAGTCCCAAAAGGTGATTCCATGCAGTGACTGTGAAATCACCTTTCATGACCGAGTAACGCCATGGCAGGGGCTGAATTCATGAGGAGGGGGCCCAATAACCCCATGTTGAAAATTTGGTGCCAAAATTCCAAAAAATGCCTGAGATAAGCAAAAAGGTTGAAAAACCCTAGTTATGCCATTATACAGCTTACCGGCATTTCCTCAGTTTGCGGTCGGCTTTGAAGAGTGCAGACATGTTCCGGTCCACCGAAGCATCGCGCCATACTTCAGAGGTAAGTATGGGGTGGGGGGGTGAGGGAGGCAGGGTGCACAGTGGGTGGGCTCGGGTTGTGGAGGGGCTGGGTGACCACGAGGGACTGTTTTCTTTTTTACAGGTTTAAAAAAAAAATTGCGGGACATTTTTTTCTTTACAGGAGCATTGGGCACGCTGAGGTGGGCTCCCAGTGTGCCACCTGAATGTTTGGGAGGGCTGTAGCCGACAGAGGATTGGGCACCCCGTCGGCACATATGGAGTGCTGGGGGGTAACAAGAGCAGAGGGTGACTGGGCACCCCCTTGGCATAAACTGAACATTTTGGCAGGGGGAAACCATTATGCAGATGGAGAGTGGGCTCTCCCATCAGCAAATTACATGGGGGGATGTAAATGAAGCTGATGGGGATTGGGCCCCCCATCGACAAAACTAATTTCTTGGGGGCACATGATGCCAAGGGGGATTGGTCATCCTCTCAGCAGTGGGGGCTGATGAATATTGTTTGTGAACACAGCAGCAAGCCACCGCCATATTCACAAATAATATTACAGTTTGCAACATTCCTCCCAGCAATGACAGGTTGCTCCCTCATTGCAGTGGACTGGCTGACACTGCAATGGTGAGTCGGCCTCTGATTGCTGCGATGAAAATGTTTCTACTTGGTGGCACTTTTGGAGACCAGTGTCATCAGGACACTGTGCTTCCATTGGTCCACCAGTGCCAAGCCCCCAAAGGTAGTGCCTCCTTTGGCTGCTACAGTGCATCGCCTCCACAACCCGCTTCGCTCCCAACCTGCTGCATAATGTTTCCTGCGCATGCGCGTAAGCAAATATAAAAGTTATAAGTGCCTAGGAGTACAATAAAGAAGGTTAGGTGCAGAGCAGTGATAAGATTAACATTCACAGCAAGAAACCAAGAGCTAGTTATTTATAGGGCTAAGTAATGCAAAATAACAATGCAGGAGAAAGTAATTTTTAAAAGCAACAAACAAGACACTTGCATAGAGTTTCATTCAGTCTCCCAGTTTTCCCCAGTCTGACTTCAGTCAGACTTCTCATAGCACTTAGCTTCGGCACTGTGCTACCACCACTTTGATGCTGACACATCAGCAGGAGGTGCAACTTAAGAGGCAGCTTGGCCCCACCCCCTCACAGTGCTGCTACTATGGTGAACATTAAAGGGCACAGTTCAGTAGGTACACATTTTATTGGGGCTCCAAGAACCAGGGTTAACACTGTACAAAGTCCTTTCTGCTAGTGCTGTTCCATGTGCTGCACAAAAGATGGTATATTCGCATAGCACAAGCATAGCGCACACTACATATGTGCAAATTATTTATTTTATTTATTTGACAAAGTTTCACCAGGAAAGGCATACTGAGCTAGAATAGCTCATTTTCAGATGCATCCTGGCGTAAAGGGGAAGTAGGTAAATACAACTGGTTTACACATAACACGACATATACAGAATACAAAAAAATGTAATGAATCTTCAGTGTACAGTGTTAGAAAAATAACAATGAACAGATATATACAATTTGACTTAGGCATTCTAAAACCAGTGCATGTGAAATTAAATATTGATATACCAAAATAAAAATTAGGCATGAGAGGCAAGTCCCTTAGAGCAGGGGGAGGGAGCCAAGCAGGAGCTGAAAGGAGAAGGAATAAAGAGAGTAGAGAACTGGTTTGGCAGGGAAAGGAAGGGGAGGAGGAGGTTAAGAAGGAGAAGGCTGGACTTTAGCCCTCTGGGATGCAAACCCCACTTAGGCCAGACACAGCTGGATGCACACCCAGTCCATGTACTGGTTAGCAGGCCTGCCATGAGCAAGTTAGGGGTGGAGATGGGGAAGAAGTAGAAAGTCGGTTGAGAGGGAGAAATGAAATATAAAAGGAAAAAAAGAATAGGTAGTAGGGGAACAAAGGGAGAAATGGGAGAGCATTGGCATCAAAAGAAGTAGCAGGTAAAATTGCAGTAAGGGGAAATGAAATTGCAAAGAAGAGAGGATAGCGATCAAAGAGATGAAGTAGAATGGATAGCTAAGAGGAGGGAAATCCAGAGTTTAGAGAAGTGGTAGGAGAAAGCAGACTGGCCTGAGGTGGATGATCTTATAGGGGAGAGCAAAGGTCCAGTAATCAAAGTTATGGAGAGAGTAGGTGGGTGGAGAGGAGGTGGAGAGGGAAGAGGAGAGGTAATAGGGGAGGGAGCTAAGTCAAAACTTCCTGACAAAGGAGGGACGGTGGACGAGGCATCTGGCATCAAGTGGGGGGAAGAAGAGAGGTATACTAGTTGCAATGATAAGTCTGGTTAGGGTGGACCTAGGGGTACACTGTAGACTATGTCACCATAGTCAAAGATTACGAGAATAATTTTCTGGACAATTTCATGGCGGGCCAGTAAGGGGATGCAACTTTGGTATCTGAACAGAGCACCTAGTTTGGGGTGTAGTTTTTTGTGGATGGCATCCACATGTCCAGAAAGGTAAAGGTGATGGTCATGCCAGAGTCCTACATATCTGAAGGAGGTGAAATCCTTTAGCGTGGCCCCACTGAGGGTGTGGTAGGATGGTGTGGCAGTAAGCCTAGAGAGCCTTTGCCTGGTGCCAAAGGTCATGGAGACCATCTTCTTGGCATTGAGGGACAGCTGGTTTGTGTGAAACCAGCACTGGATTTTGTTAAATTCCAGCAGGAGACCGGAAGTCACAATAGTTGGGGAGGCAATGAAGGCATACAGAACACTGTCATCCACATACATGTGAAAGGACATAGAGGAGCAGACAGCAGGGAGGTTATTTAAGAAGACTCCAAAAAGTACCGAACCAAGGACTGACCCTTGAGGGACCCCAGTGTCAATGAGGGGGGATAAGGAGTCACCTATACTGACTGACAGAGTCCCACCCACAAGATAGAAATGGAACCAGTTAGTGGCTAGAGCGGAAAGTCCTGCTACTCTAAGCTTGTCAAGGAGGAAGGTGTGGGATGTGGTGTTGAAGGCTTTTAGTAAAGTCAACAAAGATAGCAGAGGTGATGCGGCTCTGATCCATGCTAGAGAGAATGGAATCAGTAAGCCCGAGAAGGGATGTTGAGGTGGAGTGGGACTTATAAAAACCAGACTGGAAAGTGGTGAAAAAGGAGGAAGAGTCAAGAAAGGAAGCAAGCTGAGACAGTATGAGGTGCTCTTGAAGTTCAGCAAGAATGGGGAGGAGGGATATGGGGTGGTAGTTGCCTGGTTTGGAAGAATTATCACCCTTGGGAAGAGATATGATCATGGCAGTCTTCCAGGCATCAGGGACAAGCAACTGAGCATAAGAGGTATATTTACTGAAAATTTTCACCAGGAAAGGTGCACTAAGCAACAAAATGCTTGTCTTACGGCACATCCTGGGGGAATGGGGAGTGGGGTAATGCAGAATAATAAACACTTCAAGAACATTACAGAATCATGCAAAGGTTACATAGCCATAATACAGAATGAACAATATCCAAGCTATTTCAGATTCAAACAATATAACATTAGCCATTAAGCTATGTATTTAGGCAAATAGAAACTGGAGCACTGGCACCATGTCAGGGTACAGTGCTAGTACAACTAATAGGAATACCAATAGGTTACTAGAGGTTATTTGGGGTTAAGACATGTAAATGAGTACACAAGAGGGCTAAAGTGGCATTAGGTGCCAGTGCCAGAGGGCCAGAAGTGCATGAAGGGGCTTCAGGGGGCAGGCAGCAGAGGGCCGGTGAAATTCTGGCAACCATAAAGCCATTTAAGCCATGAAGAGAAGGGGGGGGTCATTTGCACACACAGTTGGTGATTAGGTAGTTTAATAAGGCCAATGAGAGAGAACCTAAGGAGGAGGAGTATCTGATTTGTGGGGGGGGGAGTGCATTCCATAGTTTGGGCAAGTGGTAGGAGAAGGCGTTTTGACAAGATGTGGTTGAGTGGTTTAGAAGGGTGGTAAGTGCGATGGCAATGGTGGTGGTAGAGAGATGGAGTATCTTGGGGTGAAGCCCATCAGAGCTTTTACCTTTCTGAGGGTTAAGGGCTAGGACAGCCTTCAAGGTGGCTCTTGGTGAGATAGGAGAGGAGAAAAAGGTTGGTGTAGGAAATGAGCAGGTGGCTGGTGGAGAAGGTGCAGGGGGAGGAAGGAGAGAAGGGAGGAAGCACAGGTGGTAAAGAAAGTGTTGAATTAAGAAGCCATGGTGGAGGGTTCAGAAATAGTGGAGTCTTCCACCTTGGGACTGGGACTGGGGGCTGAGGTGGGGGGGGGAGAATAGGGCATGGATGGTCTTTCAGAACTTCGAGGGATGGTTAATGTTATCCTGCAGGGTGGATGAGAAATATTCAGTTTTGGCATGTCTGATGGCCCTAATACAGGCATTATGGAGGGCACAGTACTTAAGTAGGTCTGTATGGGAGCCTGAAGCCTTATGCACCTTCCATGCTATGTTATGTGCATGCAGACAGGCCAGCAGTTCAGCTGGCACCAAAGGGAGGTGGGAGCCTCTGACTCTGTTTTTTCTGATGGGAGTGTGCTGCTCTCAGATCTTTAGGAATTTGATCTTAAAGTTTATTTATTATTTATTTAGCTTTTGTTAACCAGGTAAGTACACTAGACAAGACAAATTTCCTATTTTCAGGTACAACCCGGGAAGAGTACAGGAAATACAACATGCTACAACAAGATACACTTTAGGCTATTACACAGTGTCAGGAGAAACAGCAACAACACCTAGTTAGCAGGTCATAACAAACTACAACTGAACATCAAACTGTGAGCAGAGCATTATATACAAGTCATTATACAGTATGAGTTCATTATATACAAAATATATACAATATATGTCCCCAGCAAGGGGAGGCATGGCCAGGGCAATACCCAATGCCTAATAAATTGAGTGCAGGACAGAATCCATGCAGACAGGCAGAACATAAGGAGGAAATGTTCAGTGCAGGGGGCCAAGTGAGATTACGGAGGCTTGGGACATCCACACACTGACGAGAGCTTTAAGTGTCTCCACAGGGAGGTTCGGAGGCCAGCCTGGGAAGGGGCAGAGTGAACCTGGGCAGCAAGAGAGTTCCATAGTCTGGGAGCACATGAGGCAAAGTCTCTGTCACCCCTCTGAGTGTGTGTCGCCGGGATCCTTAGAGCAGCAGTGCCCAGGGAACTGTGGGAGTACGAGGGGGAGACCACTGGAACGAGGAGCTCCGCTAACCCAGATGAGGTGCCGGTACCAAGGATCTTGCCTGTGAAGCAGCCCAGGACAAAATTTAAATAGTTGGATGGGGAGAGCCAGTTAAGCCTACTTTACAGGTCACAGTGGTGGGTGAGTCTTGGGCAGCAAGTAACTAAGTGTAGCATCAACTGAGGAGTCAGTGGATATGGGAGACCAATTGGTTTTTGCTAAGTCCACATGGAGGGCGGACATTTTCAAGGACCTGAAGGAATGGATCAGGAGGATGTTAGTAGGGGCTTTTGGATGGTGAATTTTGCACACACTGTAGACCATGTAATTGCTACTGAGTGCATAAGGTAGGATTCTCTCAGCAATTACCTGGTGAGGGTGAAAGACAAGAGTCCAGTCCAAAAGGGTATGCTTGAAGGATTTGTGGCTTAGGCAGCTTGGCTCAGTGATCAGTTCTGTCAGGTTAAGGGATGTGATGCTGCAGAATTTGGTTTGAGTGCTGGAGACCCAATTTTAGTTAAAGTCCCCAAGGATGAGAAATTCACCAGAAGAGGAGTGGGTAGTAAGAGCTGAGATGAGATTGGAGATCGGGAAGGCAGGGAGACCTGGGCAGCAATAGACACCACCCACAAAGATAGGGAGGGAGAAGGTGAGTGAGAGAGAGAGAGTTTTAAAAGCAATAGTTTATAGCAAAAGGGGAGGAGATGGAGAGGCTAGGGGTGGATAGATGAGGAGCTACAGATGACCATCCCACCACCCCTGCTTGCACGATTCTGGTGAGTGAGGGAGTAGCCAGGGATGGAGATGGCAGTATCAGAAATCTTTGAGGAAAGCCATGATTCTGAGATGATTAACATGTCTGGTTTAAGGGTAATCACTAGAGGCAGTACCAGGTCAATCTTGGGAAGGAGGCTCCTGATGTAGGATGAAGTACGTAGGATTATACACCCAGAATACAGTATAAAGTAAGGCACTAATTGATTTGAGTTGTCACAAAGCACAATGCCTTGCTGGCCAATGAGGGGAATGACACTAGACAGAGAACAGGCATGTCCCAAGTTGGTTAGCACTGTTGCACAAATGTGCTATATTTGAACTTCCCCTTGCAAATGAGCCTCTTCAAGACACTAAGGGGACATTACCAGCTCATTAGAAAATGTGCAAAGACAATGCTCTCTTCTGATTGGCTGAGACACTTATTTAGGTGGCCATCTATCAGACAATAGATGCCCACCAAGTAAGAAGTCCCAGCCCAAACCTTCCTCATATGCAGACAAGTATCCTTGTGCCCAGTCTGCTTCCTCGTTGGCTGAAGCACTTGGCACACAACTTCAAAATGCCACCATTTTTTTAACCACTAAGCAACTAAGTTATGCCCCCCCAGTTACCACCATCACCGGAGTTGGCAGTTGCTTAATTGACGTCAAGACAAAGAAAAAAAATAAGATTCTTTCTAAAAAAAAATCAGTTATGGTGCTCAACTGCAGCACACCACACATGATCACCAGCGCTGCTCCCGAAGCCGATCAGTCAGCTCCCTCAGGATACTCTACTAGCCAAAACTCAGTAACAGAAAATGGAGGATATTTTTAAAAGCAAGGAAAAAAATAGTCCAGTATTTCATCTGCGGTTGGGAACAAAGAACAAGAAGCATTTTCACAACCGTGCGTAATTTAAAATGTACTGTCTCCTCACCCTGGTCTCACACCCATTCTCCAAATGCTGCCCCCCTCCCCCCCAGTTGCTTAGCGAGCAGCTCCCTCTCTACATTGACACGCTTGGTTCTGTAATCAGATCCATGGTAGTCAGATCACAATCTAATTATTACAGAGAGAGAGAGAGAGAGAGAGAGAGAGAAAAGCTGTACTTTTCCAGGACGTCTCCCCCACCACACAAAGCAGTTTCAAGAAAAAATAAATAAACGGTACCTCTCCTGTGCTCCGTTGCCCTTCCTGATCCTGTTAGAAACATTAACAAAATAAATAAACGGTACCTCTCCTGCGCTCCATTGCCCTTCCTGATCCCATTAGGAACATTAACAAAATAGAGGACAACCTGTGTGTATTTCTCTCACAGTGAGGGAAATAAACAACAAAAAAATGGAACGCAAGTGAGCTGGGAAGGGGGTTCAGCTGCCAAAGATGGGAGATATTGTGCACAGCAGTCAAATGCTGCCCTGCACTCTACTGGAAAGTATTTGTCAAGTATGCCAGTAGAGGGACTACTTTACTAACCAAGCAACTGTATGATAAGCTTTAGTTTAAAAAAAATAAATAATTCTTGAATATTACAAAAAAAAAAACTTTACAGATAGCCCATTTTCTAAGCGCAATAATACCCTCCAGGGTGGGCGGTGTGGGCAATACTGGACCTTCCAGGGGCTATAAGGCCCTCCGCCTATGGCATCAGGCCTCATCACGCCCCTGGGCGGTCCAGTATTGCCCAATACCGCCCACCCTGTTGGGAATTATTGCTTCCTTATGCAGCCATTTCAATCTTACTAACATGACTTCACTCCTTTTATTGTGGGGAGGTTGAGCCAGAACCAGATGTCTACTCGAGCTGCAGTACAACACAGTTCTAAGCAGCACTGTATCACAGGTATTACCATGATGTGGTCAGAGTACAGTTCATGCCTTTCTGTCATTTATGTTTGTCAGCACATATGCTGTAGTGTCACTGGAGTTTGTGGTACCATAGCCCCATTAAATGTGTACCTGAGAACATGCAAGCCAGTTTGCCTGACCCCCAGTCAAATAAATGTTCTACCTACAGCAAGGAGCTTTTCCATGCATTGCAAACCTCTGAAGTAATGTGCAGCAGTTTGACAGTGTCCTACTGGGTCAATATGTTGCACGTTTAATCACATACGACATGAACGCTAAACCGAAATAGCGCTGTACATGACAGTGAGAGGGTGCAATACCATGAATGCTTGGTGCATGGTACTGCACCCTCTCACTGTCCCAGGCAGAGGATAAGAACTCTGCCGGGATGTGCTTCTGCCAAGCAGCTGCTGTGGCTCTATGAGATGAGTCACTGGTAGGAAGGAATACAGGCAGAGCATTTGGGACTGTGTTTGTTTCCCAGTCCTGGACACAAGTAAATATTTTTATTTTTTGCACTTTGTGTGATTTTATTGTTAACCCTTCCCCCCCATAGTTAAGAATCTGTATTGGGGGTTGGGGAGCACAGTCTCCTGTAATGAGGGTGTACGACAGGGCCCCCTGAAAAGACATACGCTTGCAAGAATTGTGCTGTATTGGCAGTGCACTTTTTGCATGCAGCATAATGTCTTGCGACATTATGACTCCGTGCCTGACAGTGTGTTTCAAGGTAATTTGTGCTGCATAGTAAAACCCCATGGCTGTCACAATACTTTAAAAATGGCTTAGTGCACTGCATGCAGCCCCCACCTTCATTTGCATGTGTGCAGTCCCTAACTTTGAGTCACAGTGAACTGGATTTGTGACATGCAAATTGATGCCTCCAATATAGGAAGTTCCCCATTTAGGGCCCTATCCTCAGAAGGCTCCCATCTAGTCCACACATGCAGTGGGCTGGGCAAAGTCACAGAGTGCCCTCTTCATGCAAAATGTGTACCATCAGGGAACTCCATGGCATCCACAAATATGGATGTGTACCCCACCACATCCCATCCCCAGATTCCTGCCTTACTATGTTGGTGGCCTGGATAGGGTGGCAAAGTGAAAGGAGTAGGCGTGCACCCCATAAACAAAGATATTTTGTGGTGTGGATAGCTAGTGGAGAGGAACATACACTACACCAGCTCAGGGTCTGTAGTAGTATTTAGGTGACCACTACAAAAGCCACTGGATCACCTACAGAGCCTAGTGGCTCAGAGGACAGTTTCACAGTCCTCTGAGCCACTAGGAAGGACTGGGGGCCATACTAGCAGGACTGGTTTAAATCTTTAAACTGCATCTTTGCCTGCAGAAATGAGGCAGCCCTGGAGGACTGCCATAGCCTGTCAGTCCTTGCACCCTGCTATCGCAGGGATCCACTGGCATACTGGCATCAGTAGTGGCCACTAGTCCTGACCAGCTCTTCCCACCACTGCTGCCCCCTGCCCCAACCAGCAGCTCCACATCAGTGGACTACAGGTCTAAGGCTGGGGTTGTGGATGCTAGCATGCATGCTGGCACCCCCAGCTACAGGGCAACACACCCCAGATACATGCAAGTTGCCTGTTTATGAGGTGCCTTTGAGCATCGGGCCTAAGTCCATACTCAAGATGCAAGCAACAGTTTGTGCCCAAAGTACTTTAGCTGGTGCTTAAGCTTTGAGCATCTGGCCCATAGTCAGAGTGAGACTGGCCCACGAGGATACCTGAGAGCTTCTAGATGGGCCCCCCATCAGGTATCTGACCCCCTCTAAACTCTGAAAATCTTTGCAGTCATCATCTATTTTCTACACATGAAAATAAATTATTTTTGGCCTTACAGTTAAATGTATGATGCAAACACAGAGCTACTGTATCTAATTTAAGTGGAATAGTGACATATGTTTCACCCTGTGCCCCCCCCCCCATTTATTTTCCAGGTGGGCCTGCAGTTCTCAAGTCTGACCCTGTCCATGGTCAAACCGAATCACAAGTCTACACTGGAACGATCACTGCAGAGCTGCTCACTGACATCCATCTCAGTGCATTGAGGACAGCTTTTCTGGACAGCTAATAATACAACAAGTAGAAGGTACTCCTGTTTAATATATAAACGTTCCCATGCATTCCATTTGACCTACATATTTGTTGAGTTATCAATACCCTTAATAATGAAACTGTTATCTAAAGCAGTGTCATAGCTGAACAAGTATGTATTTAAGTGATAACATTTAATTAGCTGGAGTATAGGAAGGAATAACTGGCTGAAGTGGATGATTAAATGCCGAGTCCGAAGATCAAATGTTATTCCAAGTATACTCCAACAGAATATTATTACTATTATATAACTAGAAATTTTTAATGAAGGATTTTAAAAGTGCTGTGGTAGTTTTTGAGTGATTTGCTTATAGTCACACAATATGCAGCTGGTGGTTGTAGGATTCAAACTTAGTTCTCCAGGTTTGCAGCTCAGTGCTCTTAACCACTGTACTATACTGGCTCCCAGGAAACAGTTGAAGAGGAACATGCCTTGTTCCCTCTTTTTTATCTGTGGAATAAATAGATAACCTACTGTGGGTATGTCTGAAATGTGGATAACCTACCTGTTGTCATAAATTGGATAACCTCCTGTGGGTGTTGCTAGAATATAGATAACCTACTGTGGGTATGTCTAAAATAGGATTATAGTAAGTTGTGGGTAATAACTGACAGTTTCCCTGTGTTCTGATTGACATAGAACAGATACCTGTCCTATAATGAACATTAAGTGAGAGACTGTGTCAAAAAAAAGAGGTCTGACTGCAGCTTGCTATGACAATCACAGGGAGCTAGGAACGTGACTTTGAAAATAATAAAATATTTCAGCATACGGTTTCATTACTAAGTTGGTAAACAGACACTGAGATCTGTGTATTCCACTTTTATAAAATATTAACTGGACAGGTAGAGATTTACCAGAGAAGAGTTTTAAAATTTCAATTTCTTTAGAAGACTAGGTTTGCTGGCAAAGGCATCTAGCTTCACCTGAACTCTTTTTCTTCTTGGTGTGCTTGTTAGGACGCAGCAAGAAACAAGATTATCAGAGCAAAGAAAAATATTAAGGCTTCTTTTGGCTAGGCAGATTTACTGTGTGTTATTTTCTTTCGTGCTCACAGGTTTAGGTACTGTTTTTTGCTTACATTTTACTGTGGTATTGTTCTCTGATTCAAATTGCTGTTGCAGGGTATACTTTCAGTAGCACTATTACAGGGTATGCCTACAGGTTTGTTACTGTTTTGTGCTTACAGATTACTGCTGTTATCTTCTCTGATTCAAATTGTTTTTTTGCAAGGTGTATCTTCTGTTAGTGCTTTATTTTTCTCTGTAGCAAAGTGTTTTTTGCAGGGTATATCTTCTGTGAAATTGTTACAGGTCATGATTACAGGTTTTACAGTTGTATCTATCATGCAGCTAAGCTTTCAGGGCTACTGCATTTGATATTGGTTGTTTCTGCTCTTACCTCGTTGTTTCTTTCATCCATGGTTCTTCTTTTTCAGTAGGGGAGGGGACCAACCACATCATGCTACACTCCTTTTATATAGTAGCACAATCTTGGCATTTTCAGTAGCAAAGCAGGAAGGGGAGGATCAGAGGGGTATCCACACAGTGACCTCACTTACAGGGGCACAATTAATTTAACTTGTCATAAAAAGTTATACAAAAAAAACAAAAAATATTTAAAAAAAAAAATCTTTAACTTTCATTTTCCTTCTAATTGCTCAGACCAGGTTATAAACTCGGCAACTCAACTGGAATGGATATTACTAACTGCAGAAATTGTGGGACACTTTTCAAAAGAGCAGTTATACAGGATTTAGGATGCTGTCCTACATGCAGGACCATCGGAGAACTAAGGGCTCAGCTCCAGGAAGCATGGGCTGAAATTGTAAGCCTCAAAATGCATATTCAGGAGGAAATATATTACAAGAACCACCTGCCATTTTGCTAACATCCAACTGAAGTACCTCAACCACAGAGGGTAGTTGGTCCAGGAGGTTGGCAGATGGTTAGGAGGGGCACATTGGGTGCCCCATCACTCAATCCTTACCAGTTTATCACCTCCACAAACCATATAAAAACTACAAACAGGTATCAGCCTCTATCTCTGAAATCAAAGAAAGGGGCAGAGGACACTGCAGAGCAGGACACTGCAGCACAGGAGCTAATGCTACAAAACTCATCCAAAACAGGGACCAAAGCAAAAAAGCAAATAGGAAATCCAAAACACTTCTGATCATAGGTGACTCCATAATTCAGGGAGTTGATGCCTACCTCCAGCCGGGGGTAATGGTCAGATGTCTCCCAGGTACATCAGTGTGGAGAGACACTCACCACATTGCTAAAATCATGCAGGAAGCAGGAGAAAACATTGATGTCCTGGTACACATAAGGACTAATGATCTCACCACCCAGTCAGTTGTGGAGACCAAGGAACACCTGACCAGGCTGGGAAACAGACTGTCATCTATTTCATTCAGCATCTCCTTCTCTGAGATCCTGGCAGTCTGGGAGTGGGGGCAGATGGTTGGAAGTTTAGAGAAGGGGAGATAGGACAGTTAAACACGTGGTTCAAGGCCTGGTGCCAGGAAATGACATCCAAATCTGTAGGTAACTGTCAACAGTTTTGGGAGTGAAAGTTCTTTAAATTTGATGGACTGCATCTGATTAAGGAGGGAGACAGTCCATTGGGGCAGAAGTTTGATGTCTTTGCAGAATATTTAAACTAACAAATGGGGAGAGGGGTGCAGCATCGGATACATCGAACAGGAAGAACACCCCTCTCCCCTCAGCTAGTGATCAAACAGGAGTTCAGCATGTTTGTAGTTCATTTGCATCACCAGGTAAGGCAAAAGGTCTGGCTCCCCATACTATGTACACGGGAAACACCGGACCTCACCCAAAAACTAACGCACTGAAATATGGCCAGTGGGAAATCATGCACACAAATATCTGCAGTCAGGGAAATAAGATCCCAGACCTGGAGGCAACAATGACAGAGGCTAAACTGGACATAGTAGCCATTAGTGAGACATGGTTCACCAGTAAGCACACTTGGGAGACTTTAGTACCTAGTTATGCACTGTTCAGAAGAGACTGTGGTGCAGGGGTGGGGAGTGGCCCTTCATGTCAATGAAAATATCAAAGCTACAGTAATTCAGAATACACATAAGGAGCCAGAAGAACTGTGGATCACCCTGGAAACAGGATATGGGACAGCCATATGAACTGGGGTTGTCTACAGGCCTCCAGACCAGTGGGAAGACATAGACACATTACTGTTCGAAGATATAGAAAACATAACAGCTAAAGGGGAGGTTCTGATAATGAGAGACTTCAACATGCCAGACGCATATTGGTCAAAACCAGCAGAAATATCCACCAGAAACTAGACACATAGTGGATTCCCTGAAGGGGAAGGGGCTCAAGCAACTAGTACAACCCACAAAAAACAGGGCTATCCTGGATCTAGTACTGACTAACGGGGAAAGGATCACAGATCTCCAGGTAGAAGGTCACCTGGGGTCCAGTGACCATCACATGGTATGATTCAGTTTGGCTACTAGAACTAAATCATCCCATTCCAAGGCAAAATTATGGTACTTAAGAGGAGCTGACTTTGTTAAGATGGCCAGTAGAGTTAAGCTAGCTCTGGCAAGAAGAAATACAGGTGAGAGGTACGGACAAAGTGGGCAAGTATTAAGGATGCAATACTTGAAGCAACATCCCACTGTGTTAAGGAGAAAAGCAAGAGCAAAAGAAGGAGGAAACCACTTTGGTTTTCAAAAACAGCAGAAAAGATCACTGCCAAAAGATTGGCCTTCAGAAAATATAAGGAAAAGCAGTGGGATGAAGATAGGGAGGCATATCAAACTTCCCTAAGGGAAGCAGGGAAGGCAATAAGGAAGATAAAGGCCCAAACTGAGGAAACACTAGCACAAACAGTAAAAGAAGGGGCCAAGACTTTTCTACAGATACATTAATGAAAGGAGAAAGTCCATGGGGGTATTGCTAAAATCAAAGGGGATAAGGGGTGTGTGTGGAGGAGGACCAAGGAAAAGCACCTATCCTAAATAGATACATGTGCTCAGTATTTACTGAGGAGAAGGTAGGGCAGGGCCCCCAGCTCAGTACCATGGACACGGGTGAGGGAGGTGTGCACAAGTCCCTTCACAAATGAAAGGCCCTACAAGAGCTCACTAAACTCAGGGTGAAAAGGCAAAGGACCTGATGGCGTACATCCCTGGGTACTAAATGAGCTAAGGGTAGAACTAGCGGAGTCATTATCAGAACTGGTTAGTGAGTCTCTGAGCACAGGAGAGGTCCCAGAAGACTGGACAAGGGTCATGTGATCTCGCTCTACAAGCGTGGCAGCAAGGAGCAGGCAAGGAACTACAGACCACTCAGTCTTACCTCAGTAGTGGGCAAGATTATGGAGGCACTCCTTAAGGAAATGATAGTGCAACACCTGGAATCCATAGGAACACAGGATCCAAGAAAGCATGGGTTTACAATTGAAAAGTCCTGTCAAACTAATCTCATAGATTTCTTTGACTGGGTAACCAGAATGGTAGACCAAGAGGGTGCAGTTGATATCACCTACTATGGCTTCAGCAAAGCTTTTGATACTGTTCGACATAGAAGATTGATTAATACTCTGGGTAGGCTCAGGGTGGGTCATAGGTTGGTCAACTGGGTGGCAAACTGGTTGGCAGGCAGAAAACAGAGAGTGGTGGTAAGTGGTATACAGTCAGAAGAGATGCAAGTCACAAGTGGGGTACCTCAGGGATCAGTCCTGGGGCCAACCCTCTTCAATATCTTCATCAGTGACATTGCAGGTGGACTGGAGGGTAAGGTATGTCTGTCTGCAGATGACACCAAGATCTGCAACAGAGTAGATAATCCAGATAATAATAATATGGAGAATAATGTACAGGGAGGTGGTTATAACGAGAATTTTACACACACCCGAGGTGTGGGATGCCACATAAACCCTGTGGACAAAGCCTGGGGGGTTTATTTAGGCACCCCACACCGAGGGTGTTTGTAAAATTTGAGTAAATAACCACCTCCCCATTACTTTCTTTTTTATAATTGCTGGTTGCAGTTTTTTTGCCACACATTTAACACGCTCCCTAACCCATGCTAACTTAATACTCTCCCCTGATAATACGACACCCAGATCTCCACAGGAAGCAGATAACTATGATCACCACAGCACGAAGATCTGTAGCAGGCAAGTATTTGTTTAGTGTCACGGAGAACAACGATGGAACTGAAAGAACACTAGCAGCTGACAGAGTGTGAGTGGCTGAATTTTTTTGCCACACATTTAACAGGCTCCCTAACCCACGCTAACTTAACACTCTCCTCTGACAATGTGGCACTCAGATCACAACAGGAAGCAGATAACTATGATCACCATAGCACGAAGATCTCTAGCAGGTGAGTATTTGTTTAGTGTCACGGAGAGCAACGACAGAACTGAGAGAACACCAGCAGCTGACGGAGCATGAGTGGCTGAATTCTTTCGGTTGCTCTGCAGGTGTTTGTGTCTCGTACTTCTCTAGAGAAAGCTGGTGCATTATAACTGGCTTTCTCTGTGGAAAAAAATGGTGGCCAGTAATTATAATAATAATAGTAATTAATAATGATAATAATAAAAATAAAGTTTATTTCTCACAGCACCTTTCAGCCATCAAGGCACTTTACAGAGAGATAAAAATCATGACAAAATTATGACAAGCAGTAAAATAATCAGAGGATCAAATTGGGGTGGCAGAATGAGAAGAGAGCTGGATAAACTGGCAAAATAGTCGGAAGAGTGGCAACTGGGGTTTAACGCAAAGAAGTGCAAGATCATACACATAGGGAAGAGAAACTCTGATGCTACCTCTAGGTTGGGAGGGGAGTTGCTGGCAATCACAAGGGAATAAAGAGACTTGGGCAGCATCATTACAGATAGTCTGAAATCATCCAAGCAGACCACTAAAGCAGTAGGTAAAGCTAGAGGGATGTTGGAGTGTATTAGTAGGGATATCACATGTCACAAAAGGGAGGTAATAATCCCTCTTTACAAGACACAGGTTAGGCCCCATCTGGAGTACTGCGTGCAGTACTGGAGGCTGCACCTGCACAAGGGCATTAACAAAATGGAAGCAATCCAGAGAAGAGCAACCAAAATAGTGCAGGGACTGCATCAGGAAACATATGAGGACAGATTAATGGAGCTCAATATGTATACTTTAGAGCAAAGGAGGAAAAGTGGTGGTATGATCAAAACATTCAAACAGCTTAAGGGCATTAACAAGGTGAAAGAGTCTAACATGTTTCAATAAAAGAAAAATAGCCAGGACAAGAGGACACAGCCTGAGATTAAAAGGAGGTCGATTAAGGGGTAATGTGAGGAAGTTCTTTTCCACAGAAAGGGTGGTGGATGCATGTAATGGCCTACCTAAGGAAGTGGTGTATATGAATACAGTGCAGGGGTTCAAACAGGCATGGGATAGGCACAAGGGAGCAATACAGACGAGAATGTATAGATAGGCCATTTACAGAGTAAAGGCCTATAACACATTCATAAACTAGAAAAAATGAGCGGCCTAGAGGTCCTTATCTGCCCTCAACATCTATGTTTCTATGTTTCTTACAGTGTTTGCTTGCTCTGACAGGTACTATACAGGTTCCATCAGATTGTCACCCATCTGCCCCCTGATCTGAACTTCTGAAGTGTATTCATTTAAAAGTTTTACCAGGAAAACATACTGAGCTGGCAACTGCTCGTGTCCAGATGCACGCGGGGGGGGGGACATTGAGAAAGTAACATTTGTATACAAAAAATTGAGCAATACAACATAAGCAGCAAGTAATACAGAGGTGTGTTGCCATACAATACAGTTCAGTGCTGTACCTATCATATAATTCAACTGGAGATGAATTACAGCAAACGAATAGTGCAGTGGGATTTAATCATTAAGCTGAAGTGAGCTTTTCTTTTGAAGCAGGAAACTCCAGCTACCTTTTATGTTCCGAAGCAACGTTTCACTTTCACATCCCAAGCATTCCACACCTTTCACTTCGTCACCATTTTCACTTGTTTCTAAAAAGCCAGCTATAAGAGAGCTCAATCATGACTGAGGGAGAGCAAAGCGACAAACTTGAAGAGTTCAGCAGGAGTGTAGAAAAGTGCTGTTCGATACTCCTTACACCCGAGCAAAAGGTGTTTTCTCTGTGGAGGTACAGAGTATATTTGAAAGGGTTTTGTTACCTAAACAGCCAATGGACTAAGTGTTGCACATTATTCCAAGTCGCAAGTTTTGCACATTATTCGGAATAGCATCACATTGAAAAAGAAAGAGCCACGGCGTTATTGCATTTAAAAGTGCAGAGATGGAGTTGCGGTCAATATTGCTGATGGCCATGGCAGAGCTGGTGACCGAAGTGCACGGGTCCCACTCCCGGAGTATTTCTCCGCCTCTAAAATGCCGCAACTCTTTATCAAAGTATACATCACTGCCTCCAGACCTAATGAAGGGATTTAAGGAGTTAAGGGATCAGTATGTAAGTACATCATAGCACCTTCTCTGTCTCGTTCTCAAATTTTAACCAACACAAACAAAGATGTTTTCTGTGAACCATATACCAGTATAACATTGACATTTATATCAATAAAATGCAAATTATGCTGCCACCAGTTGAACGTCTCGGTAACCCAAGTCCACTAATATTCTCATTACAGGAGAGGACTCTCTCCAAACCAAAATGTAGAGGAAGAATAATTTTATCAACTCCGAAATTAAAAAAACTTAAGGTAAGAACCAGAATATCTAACAACATTAAACTCGTGGGAACGGATTTGCCTTTTTGTTTTGTTTTGTTTTTTTCTGTTCCCCAAAATCTAAGGTGAGTAAAACAACTGATGCACTGTTTCCTTTCTGTGAACATTGGACTTGATTATGAGGTGTCTATTTTATAGCACCATAGCGTTTGTATCTGTAAAAGGGGAGTTTTTCGAAAGAACACTATGTTGGTTGGAATCCTTTATCCCTGTTTGAGATCAGGGAAGGACATGTTTTAACCTGTTTTAAAAGACTAATTATATTTCAATCACATCAAAGTACGATGTATGATGTGCGTTTAGAACACTTCACATCAAAGAGAATTGATGTAAACGACTAATTACTGTAACCTTCTTATGATTTGAAGTTTATTAGATATTATTAAACTTCTCTACCGAAATTACATTTCTTCACTTCCCCCAAATAGAGTCCTTGATTAGGGGTCTGATGCCACACAGATAAAATAACATTGTGTAAAGAGAGAAGCTATGCTGATTGATTAATACCATACCAAATAGTGTGAACATCTACACAGACAGAGATGTAGCTAGAATGGTGAATGAGCTACAGCAAAGTGAATAAAATGGATTGTCATAGACAATAAAACAAAAAAAACTGAAACAAATAGCACACAATAGTCTGTAAAGCACAAACATTATCCATAACTATTATTTCTGAGAGGGCTTGCCACTAAAGGGTGTCGTTAATCTAAAATAAACATATACTGTACATTGTAACTATTGTTTCTGAGAGACACACCAATAAGGAACATTATAAAATGGGTAGTGAAAATCCAGCACCCTCATTGGCTGAGACCTATTTCCAGCTGTGCCTTTCTCCCTGTCATGGCCCATTGTTTACATAGTGATAAAATGAAACACATGTATAATTGTAGCAATTGTTTCCCTTGGGACATGTCTATAATAAACATTCGTGACATTATAACTATTATAATGTATGGACATCCTTTTTTATTAACTGAAATCAAACAGATTACAAATAGAATAATAGATGGAGAAGTGTGTATTACAAGGCAGTAATACCATCGAAATGTTTTGGGGATTTGGGACCTCGAGACCGAAGCCTGAGAAGTCCTAAAGTCCCCAAAATCTCAAGATGGTATTGCTGCCTTGTAAAACACTTACCTTTCTGTTATTTTTTGTAATACGTGGATCCATTGATAATACTACAGTTGGAGATGATCTTTGAACTGTACTATTATCAGCACAAATTATAGTATTATCACTTTTCAGGATAGTATTATTGAGAGTAGTGATGTATTACTGGGAATTTTTTGTATCACTTAGTATAGTATTATTGAGGCTTATCCATATATTACAACCTTGTTATGCCATTATGACATCATTCTGTTGTTATCCCTTTTTAAGTACGTCATATCAATGGTAGAACAAAGTAGAATTCTCACAACAATCAATGTTCCGTAAAGTATTTCAGTAAAGTAAAGCAATTCAATCCACGGTTACACAATCTTGGTAGCCCATACACAATAAATTGTAATGTATGGTCTTCGGTTAACAATTGCACTGAAAACACTTCTTGAGGTTGCTATGACATCTGAAAACCTCTCGAGCTGCACACTCAAGGTTTACAATGATATCATGGCAATCTCTCGAAGTGTTTACAGCATGGTTATTAACTGAAGACCATACATTATCCTCTACATTTCTGATGAGGCTGAACAGTAATGAACATTATTAATAGAACATGCACGTAACTGCAAATATTGTTTCTTGAGGGACATTACAATAATAAATATTAATAGGCCATGCAAATCAGGCAATGAGTTTTTTAAAAAGGTATCCATATAATGCATATCTGTGGCACATTGAACAAATCACTTTTAACTCCCCCATGATCCTGGGTCACACCTAATAAAGAGATTTTGCTCAACAGGCCATCCACAGTCAAATGTATGTGGAATGTTGCCATGTCAAGGCAACTAAAGTAACAACATATAAATAAAAACATACAAGGAATGTACTTTATATTCATTTTTTGTTAGTCTCTCCAAATTTCCCAAGGGTGCATGAGGATGAAGGCATAAACAATTAAAAACCGAGTTGAAGCTAAGAGTGTTCCCACTCTTATAAATGATTGACATATAAAATATTAGCCTGTTGATGTTATATACTGTGTATGTGGAATAGCCATTACTTGTATTGCTTCAGAACCATACTTTAATAAAATATTTAGTTATGCCAGTTATGTAATTTTAATAAATATCACTTCATCTGTAAATTAAAAAAACAACTATAATCTTTGACTTCATGTTTAGAATTATTTTGTGCTAACATTCCATTAGCCAGAGTATAGGAAGGAATATTTAACTAATGTGGGGGATTAAATGTTAGAGACCAATGGCACTGGCATTTAATCAACCGCAGAAGCCCTTTATTGTAAGTATACCCCCATATGACTAGGGGTTTTGAAACCAGGATTTTAAAAGCTCTGTGTTAGTGTAGCTGAAGTGGAAGGTGCCCTTTTTACAATTTTTCTGTGGACTAGACGTGGATAAACTATCATAGCTACATCTTAACCATGGCCACACAAAGGGAAGGATGGAAAAACTATTGTTTGTGTGTGTGCGTGTGTTAAATTTGGATAAACAACCATGGACATGTCTAAAACATGGACAAAAGACTTAGTAAGTGGTTGTAGTAGTTTGTGCAGTATTAAATTATGGCATTCCTCTATTCTAATGGGTTTAAAATAGATACCTCTAATACAATCCCTGATAATCAGATTAATATTCTAAAATAAATAGTGTTTAAAATGTATAGTCACAATAATAAATTCTACAATTTTAATGTCAGAACTATTCAAATAAATGCAGTGTACTTTTACTGGCTGTTACTGATCAAATGTTTAAAGGAAAAAAATTCATCTTTGGCTTAAATGTCATAATTTAATCTTTAAAACAGATGATTAAAATGTGTTTGAGGTAAAATTGGACTTTCATTAGAAAGTGGAATTATTTTCTCTTATACTGTTAGGTTTCTGAAAGACTGATACTAGTAAAGGAGGAGTTTGAGCTCTTCAGTGAGTCAGTTGAGACCATCACACTGTCAGACCTATCCAGTTTTACTCTGCAGCCTTTAGAAACCTTGGAGCAAATTCTGGTGCACCTAAATACATGCGTAAGTGTTGACTCTCACAATTAAGCATAAGAGAATAGATATTAGTCTTACCTAATCCTCTTTTGATTAACTGCCTTTTCAAATAATTTGAGCCAAGTAGAATGTGTTGCCTGGCTTTGCAATTGCATTTGACCAATGCAGAATATGTATTAATCATTTCTCTTTCACTAAGGAAGGGAACCATTCATAAGATTAAGAGCTAAGGAAAATTTAGTAAAAGGGCTGAATGCACATATTTCCAAAACATTCAGCCTAAATAAAGCTATTTTAATCATCCTTTTATGAGGTGAAGGGAGAGGCACAGAAAATTGTCATAATGTATTTTCACATTTTTCACATTTTTCATTGTCTAGCCCACAAAGCCCCCATTTCCATCATGTGTGTTTTTTTATTTATTTACATGTCATTATGCTTACAGTTTATGTACATGTAAAGACACTGCAGCTTTCAAAATCATTAAATTGCATTCTTGTTAGTCACCAATGAGGACCAACAGATACAGTATTATGACCTATCATTCTTGCCAAAACCCATAGAGGTCTCTATCAGTATGGATGGTGACATGCTATGTAGCCAGCAAGAGGTAAAAAAGAAGATTATGATTTCAGGGGCTTTATAGATAAATCACCGTTAAACAGATAAAATATGTAAATCACACAGTAAGCATAACATAAGACAAAAACAGTACAACTAAAATAAAGGGATACAGCATGAGTAAACATTACAACATGTGTCTATGTACTACTTAAAATAATACCTTTTCTACCCTATAATATGGTTGAGTAGCTTAATAAACCTGGTTCTTTCTCTCTCTCTTTCATAGGTGTCAACTTCTTTTCCTTTCCAGCATCATCACCTTCACCATCATTCTGGACTAGCAACTCCTTCACTGCAGCTTTCTCCTTCCTGCCCTGCTTTCCTCCTGAGATACACTTCACAGGCCTTCTCCATCAGATACCATTTTTCAACACCTTACTCTGTAGACCTTTACCCACATCTCATGCGCATTCTTAATAACCTCTTTCTTCTTGGTGTAAATTATGGTCCCATTCTTCTAAGCTCAATTTGTCAGCATTATTCCACTGTCTCTTTCCTACAGATATACTCAGCAGTCTTTTCATAACTTAGCTCAAGGGGTGGGAACTAAACACTTTCTGATAAAACAAATAAAATAAAACAGGTTAAAACAAAACAGGAAATATTAGTTTATGTCCCTAGTTTTCATCTAGCTAAACATTATAGTTTGCATTCAGTCATTTCTATTTGTTATAATCAGATAATAAATAATTGTAGGACTAACCAGTTTGGTTTCATTCACTACTTTGTAGACACATGATATGACCAGAGGCTCTTATCCAAGAAAACTAAGAAAACAGCTGAAGAAACTTAACAGCAGCCGAATGGTAAGTCTCTTATCTAATTTTCTTCTTACATAAAGACTTTGGATGGGGAGCTTATATGATGACAAAAATGAAAAGCCAAAGTACCAAACAATTATTGATCCATGACAATGTTTCCTAGAGATACTAAACAGGCAGCTCACTCATTACCAAGGGTTTTGGACTTAAAGAGAGCTGACTTTGGTAGGATGGGAGAAATTCTAATAGGGCACCATGCTGGTATCAGAAGGGAGATGGACATAGAACAGAAATGGGGAATAACAAAGGAGGCAGTAAAGGAGGCCACTACTAAGTGTGCCAAAATCAAAAGTAAGCAAACTAAAGGCAAAAAGCCAAACTGGTTTGGTAAGGAGGTGGCACATTTTTTAGATGACAAGACAGCAGTCTTCCAAAATTACAAATATATTCAGAAGGAGTAGAATAGGATGGATTACTCTGCTAAGTCAAGAAAGGTGAGCAGGATAGTTAGGGTGGCAAATGTTAAAAAGAAAGTGAAGCTCACACAGTGGGTAAAAACAGAGAGAAGATATTTTTCCACTATATAAGAGAGGAAAGGAAAATCAAGGATGAAACAGATTAAAAAAAGTAGTGTTGGTGCACAGAAGGTAGTGAAGAGAAAGTGGAGGTACTTAATAAGTGCTTCTACTCAATATTCACTGGAAAGAAGGACTGACCTGTGCCACAGGGGGGTGGGGACCAAGGGGGTGTTGTAGATGGCATCATTCAAGCTGATGGGGTACTTATGGGCCTAAGGATCCTGAAGGTGGATAAATCACCAGGGCCAGATGATATGCACCTCACATGCCTAAGGGAACTGGTGGAAGCTCTGAAAGATCCCCTGGCAGACCTGTTTAACACCTCTTTAGAGTAAGGGATTGTGCCCTGGGATTGGAAAACTGCACGTGTGGTGCCTCTCCATAAAAGTGGAGTGAAGAATGAACCAAGGAACTATGGGCTGGTCAACCTGACCTTAATAATTGGCAGGCTGATGGAGAGCATCTTGAATGAGAAATTGGTGAGCTTCCTGGAGAATAATGGGCTCAAGGACATAAAGTAGCATGGGTTAGTGTTAGGGAAGTCCTGGCAGACTACCCTAACTTCTTCAACTAGATCACCAGGACAGTGGACAAGGGCTAAGCAGCTGATGTCCCGCATCTGGACTTCAGTAAGGCATTCAGCTATATACCTAACAGGAGGCTTGTCAGGAAGCTAGAAGACCTGGGGGTGGGGACTAAGCTTGTTTGCTGGGTCAGAGGTTGGCTGTAGGACAGAAGTCAAAAGGTGGTAATTGGGGGGGAATTCTCAGAAGCTAGGCTTGTGACCATTGGGGTCCCACAGGTCTCTGTGCTCCATCCAGTATTGTTTAACATATTCATAAATGATTTCATGGATGGGATCAAGGGAAAGAGCTGCCTGCCTGCATATGACACACAGATCTATGGGAGGATGAACATGGAAGAGGGGAGACTGGAAATCAGGAATGACCTGACTAAGCTATTGAAGTGGGTGTATTTTGACAACTGAGATTAAATGCTAAAAAGTATAAAGTTATGCATTCAAGGGCAAAAAAGCAGGGACCAAATACTAGTTGGGTGGTGTGCAGGTAACCAGTCAGAGGAAGAAAAGGACCAGGGTGTAATTATCTTGTGTGACCTAAAATACAAGGCACACTGCAGGAAAGCTGTAGCCAAAGCAAATTGGGTGCTGTGCTGCATAGACAGGGGATTACTAGGAGGAAGGTGGAGGCCATTCTGCCACTATAAATGTCTCTAGTGAGACCACACCTACAGAACAGTGTACAGTAGTGATGCTCTTATCTTAAGAAGGATATTAGCTTGCAGGAAACAGTCCACAGAAGGACAACCAAGATGATCAAGGACCAGCAAGGCAATACCTATGAGGATAATCTCAGGGGGCTCAACATGCACTCTATTGAGGACAGAAGGGAAATAGAGGGACATGATTGAGACTTTGAGTTACTTTAAAGGTATAAACAGAGTGAGCTATGAGGGCCCTTCATCCTTAATGGAAACAAGACCACTAGAGGTAACAGCCTAAAGCTGGTAGGAGGAAGGTTCAGGAGGGAGATGAGGAGGCACTTTTTCACAGAGTGGGTGGTGGCTACATGGAATGAGATGCTGTAGGAGGTGATATCCCTAAAATGGTGGTGGACAGCTTAAAAAGAAGTTGGAACAGAGTGAGGGGGAAAGTTGCAGGTATGGAGATGCAGTGTTTGACAGGGGGCAAGAGGGATATATGGATACATTTCCCTCTGTTGAACACAATGGGGACTGCACACTCAAGCAGACTAGATAGACTGTGAGGCCTTTATCTGCTGGTACATTTGTACTGTATGCTAATAGTCTATGTTCCTATTAACTGCCTTACCAGTATACACAAAAGATTTTCCACAAATGCAACTGGTACCTGATAGAGAAAAAATTAGACTGAAAGTGCTCAGGAGTAATAGAGATAGAGAGGTGGTCATTCTGGAGAAAGAAGATCAGCTTGAGAAAGAGTGTTAGATCATGTAATACTTTAAGAGTGAATCAAGGCAGCTATAGGAGACATACTGAAAAGGGGTGACAGTACGGAAGAAGAATATTATAAAGGCAAAAGAGTAGTTGACTGTTAAAGCACTATAACACAATTATTAAGATGTAACCAGTGTGTATCATAAATAAGCACTGCATGTGTAAAAATGCTAACAGATGGAAGATGCAAAATCTATCCTGCGAGAAAGACAATGCACCAAATAGCTGCTGGTATTCTTGTCCTTATACCATGTTTTCCTCATTTACAGGGCTCCCTCAGGTGCATGACTGACAGAATATTTTCAAGCCTTTTGGAGTTAGTAAATGAATATCTGAAATGTGCCTCAAAGCTGGAACTATGTGTTTGATTGAATTACGTATGAACATATGAATTAGGAAACGAATTAGCACGAACAGTAAAAGAAGGTGACAAGACTTTCTATAGATACATTAGTGAAAGGAGAAAGTCCAGAGGGGGTATTGCTAAGCTTAATGGAGAAAAGCGAGCATGTGAGGAGGCGGACCCTGTAAAGGCATCTATCCTAAATAGATACTTTTGCTCAGTATTTACTGAAGAGAAGGTAGGGCAGGGCCCACAGCCAGCATCATGGACACAGGGAGGGAGGTGAGCACTACTCCTTCACAAAAGAAAGGGTCCTACAAGAGCTTGCTAAGCTCAGGGTGGATAAGGCAATGGTACCTGATGGCATACATCCCAGGGTACTTAAGGAGCTAAAGGAGGAACTAGCAGAGCCATTAGCAGAATTGTTTAGTGAGTCTCTGAGCACAGGAGAGGTCCCAGAAGACTGGAGAAGGGCTCATGTGATCCCAATCCACAAGAGTGGTAGCAGGGGAGGAGGCGAGAACTACAGACCGGTCAGTCTTACCTCAGTAGTGGGCAAGATCATGGAGGCACTCCTTAAGAAAGGTTAGTGCAACACCTGGAATCCATAGGGCACAGGATCCAAGACAGCATGGATTTACAAAAGGAAGGTCCTGTCAAACTAATCTCATAGATTTCTTTGACTGGGTAACCAGAGTGGTGGACCAAGGGGGAGCAGTTGATGTCACCTACCTTGACTTCAGCAAAGCTTTTGATACTGTTCCACATAGAAGATTGATAAATAAGCTGGGTAGGCTCGGGTTGGGTCAGATGTTGGTCAACTGGGTGGCAAACTGGTTGACGGGCAGAAAACAGAGTGCGGTGGTAAATGGTATACAGTCAGAAGAGATGCAAGTCATAAGTGGGGTACCTCAGGGATCAGTCCTGGGGCCAGTCCTCTTCAACATCTTCATTAGTGACCTTGCAGATGGACTAGAGGGTAAGGCTTGTCTGTTTGCAGATGACACCAAGATCTGCAACAGAGTAGATGATCCAGATGGGGTGGTCAGAATGAGAAGAGATCTGGATAAACTAGCAGAATGGTCAGAAGAGTGGCAACTGGGATTTAATGCAAAGAAGTGCAAATCATGCACATAGGAAGAGAAACCTGAAGCCACCTATAGGCTGGGAGGAGTTGCTAGCAGTCACAAAGGAAGAAAGAGACTTGGGCATCATCATCACTGATGACCTAAAATCATCAAGCAGACCTCTAAAGCAGTAGGTAAGGCTAGGGGTGTTAGGGTGTATTAGTAGAGGTATCTACAAGTCTTAAGAGGAGGTAATAATCCCTCTGTACAAGACACTGGTTAGAGCCCCATCTGAGTACTCGTGCAGTATTGGAGCCACACCTTCACAAGGACATTAACCAAATTGAGGCAGTCCAGAGAAGGGCAACCAAAATGGTGCAGGGACTGCATCAGAAGACATATGAGGACAGATTAACAGAGCTCAATATGTATACCTTGAGCAAAGGAGGAGAGAGGTGATATGATCAGGCATTCAATCACCTTAAGGGCATAAACAAGGTGAAAGAGTCTAACATGTTTAAATATAAGAAAAATAGCAGGACAAGAGGACACAGCATGAGATTAGAGGGAGGCCAATTAAGGGGAATGTGAGGAAATTCTTTTTCACAGAAAGAGTGGTGGATGCATGGAATGGCTTACCACAAGAAGTGGTGGCTATGAATACAGTGCAGGGCTTCAAATAGGCATGGGATAGGCATAAGGGAGCAATACAAATGACTATGAATAGATAGGCCACTGACAGAGCAAAGGCCGATGGCACATTTATAAGGTAGAAAAAGAAATAGGCAGACTAGATGGGCCTTGCGGTCCTTATCTGCCGTCAACTCCTATGTTTCTATGTTTCTATGAAAGAGTGGTCCATTGAGTTAATTCCTCCACCAGCACAACTGGACCAGCCCACCCCAACCCCCATCTTCATATTCGTCTCTAAGTCCCAAGATTCAATTCTTTTATTTTTTATTATTTATTGTATAAAGCATACTTTTATCAAATACCAGTTGAAAAGAGTTTATTATGTTTGTTATATTTTAATATTATTTATTTTATTATTTAGCATATATTTATTTTAATATTTATTTAGCATATATTTATTTTAATATTTATTTAATATATTTGTATTTTAACATTATATTTTATTCTTATTGTTTTATATGGAAAACAACATTCATGAAATACAAAATGTCTCAATAAATGGTACACAAGTTTAAATAAAGTGTTATTTTTGATTAAGCTGTTGGAATGTACATTTTTGTGCCAGTCAGTGTTTCCAGAGAACAATGAACTGTTACTTTAGAAGAATCTCTGGTACTATCAGTGACAGAAAGTAGACCTATTGGCACTCTTATGATCTTTCAGATACAAGAATTAGAGTTTTAAGCATAACATTTTTCAAGAACAAAGCTATCAGTTTTATTTATAGTTGGCCCTTCTATTTTTCTATGCACTGCAACTGAACTACAGCAATATAAACATTTCTAGAATAGGTTTCTACATTAGAAAAATAACTCAGTGCTTATGGCAGAGGGATGTAGGCCAAATATGCAAAGAGGAAAAGAAACAGTTGTCCACTCACCATAATTAATGAAAACCAGTAATAGATTTCATTTAACATGTTGTATTGTTTACTCATGCTGTATCCCTAATATTTCTTATATAGTACTTGTTAGCTAATGAGCAATATATTGTTTTCAGTAGACTTAAATACAGATTATAAAAGATAACATACAAGTAAGACACCATAAAAATACATACAGTATGAAGTCACAGTATTCAGCAACATGCAATTATTTCTATTCTGTAGCCATTTTTGAGCCTGACTTTAAAAAGTAGACTGCTTAGAACACTTAACAACATCACTTGAGAGTGAATTGTAGAAGAAAGAGTTGTTCAGCACTAGTGATCTCAGGTCAATAGATGTTTTGAACAGAGGGTTGTGTGCTCTTCTGTTTTGAGGTCTGGTGCCATGTAAATTAAAGCCCTGTTGAACCAAGAAAAAGCTGATTGCAGGAGTTGTTATAATATGCCTTTAAGGAGCATGACTCCAATATGAAAGTTGCACCTATCTTCCATTGGCAGGCAACCAACAGCCTCCTACAAAGTGCAGTGGTGCGTAGACCTGGGGAGATTAGCTATACAGGTGAAAGTTGATTTATTTCATATCAACTAGCTGCCTACACACAGAGTTTCACTATGTATTAAGTTTATTCAGGAAAGTTGTGGCACCAAAAACATACACTCAACTAGATTATATGTTTTATATTAAATTCATTGTCTCATTATGAAGTTAATATGTTCAGGCATATCAAGAAATGGACTGTTCTTGCTCTCATACACGTGATTCCTTCTTGTTCTGATGAATTTAAATGTCCTAAACAACCAAAATAAAGAACTCCTAAAATACAATTTATATGACAATCATACATGCCTCATGCCATTTGTTTCTTTTCTTTTAATGAAAAAAACAATAATAATACTTTGGCAGAACACCACTGGTTCATTTAAGTACCACATTTCATACTATCCCATGATATCACCCATCAAACATATATAAGTAATAGTGCTGATTTTGCTTGTCACCTATCCTACAACAAGAGCTGTCTTGAGCCCATTTTAGTGACAACCACATTTGACTGCAAGCCTAAAAGAAGTATTGTATTCACTATGTTTTTCTGACACCAGGCTTTTCACATCTATATAACTTTTGTTGTGGTAGGAGAAGCTAAACATATATCTATGTAGACTTCCTACAAGAGGTGAGCCCAGTAGATGTTACTCCTTAAATCTGACATGGTGCTACTTTATTATTTTTCTACGATAATAATTCCTCCACAGTATTTTGTACTCATGGACATTCTCTCAGTCCTACATAATGATAGAAATATTTTTCAGTATAATTTGCAGTTTCACATTACCATGGATAGCAGAAAATATATTGAAAGCTCTAGCAAAGAAAAACATAACTTATATCCCTCCCCTCAGCAGTCATAAATTCATTTCATTCAAACACAACTGCACTTATACAGAAAACCAGAGTGTCTCAAGTCAATACCTATGGCATTTGGTAACATTATGTATTTGTTTGACAGAGAATTGAAAACATTTTGCAATTATCATAGTAATGTGAAACTAAAACCTACCATAAATGTCATAGCATGGCTTACTTATAATAATTATTCTTCCCCTTACATGTCCTCTTGGTTTATATTGGCAAAGGAGTTACTTAACAAACATAACACTTACCCTGGGGGCCAGTGACCATCACATGGTATGGTTCAGTTTGGCCACTAGAACTAAATCATCCCATTCCAAGGCAAAATTATTGTACTTCAGAGGAGATGTCTTTGTTAAGATGGCCATTAGAGTTAAGCAAGCGATGGCAAGAAGAAATACAGGTGAGGGGGTACAGACAAAGTGGGCAAATATTAAGGATGCAATACTTGAAGCAACATCCCACTGCATTAATGTGAAAAGCATGAGCAAAAGAAGGAGGAAACCACTTTGGTTTTCAAAAACAGTAGCAGAAAAGATCACAGCCAGAAGGTTGGCCTTCATGAAATATAAGAAAAAGCAGTGGGATGAAGATAGGAGGCATACCAAACTTCCCTAAGGGAAGCAGGGAAGGCAATAAGGAAGGAAAAGGCCCAAACTGAGGAAACACTAGCACAAACAGTAAAGAAGGGGCCAAGACTTTCTAGATACATTAGTGAAAGGAAAGAGTCCATAGGGGTATTGCTAAGATCAAAGGGATAAGGGGTGTGTGGAGGAGGACCAAGGAAAAGCACCTATCCTAAATAGATACATGTGCTCAGTATTTACTGAGGAGAAGGTAGGGCTGAGCCCCCAACAGAGTACCATGGACACGGGGAAGGGAGGTGTGCACAAGTCCCTTCACAAATGAAAGGCCCTACAAGTGCTCACCAAACTCAGGGTGACAAGGCAAAGGACCTGATGGTGTACATCCCTGGGTACTAAAAGAGTTAAGGGTGGAACTAGCGAAGTCATTATCAGAACTGGTTTGGGAGTCTCTGAGCATAGGAGAGGTCCCAAAAGACTGGAGAAGGCTCATGTGATCCCGCTCCACAAGAGAGCAGCAAGGAGCAGGCAAGGAACTACAGACCAGTCAGTCTTACCTCAGTAGTGGGCAAGATTATGGAGGCATTCCATAAGGAAAGGATAGTGCAACACCTGGAATTCATAGGAGCACAGGATCCAAGAAAGCATGGGTTTACAATCGAAAAGTCCTGTCAAACTAATCTCATAGATTTCTTTGACTGGGTAACCAGAATGGTGGACCAAGGGGGTTCAGTTGATGTCACCTACTTTGGCTTCAGCAAAGCTTTCAGTACTGTTCCACATAGAAGATTGATTAATAAACTGGGTAGGCTCAGGGTGGGTCATAGGTTGTTCAACTGGGTGGCAAACTGGTTGGCAGGCAGAAAACAGGGAGTGGTGGTAAGCGGTATACAATCAGAAGAGATGCAAGTCACAAGTGGGGTACCTCAGGGATCAGTCCTGGGGCCAACCCTCTTCAATATCTTCATCAGTGACATTGCAGGTGGACTGGAGGGTAAGGTGTGTCTGTTTGCAGATGACACCAAGATCTGCAACAGAGTAGATAATCCAGATAATAATAATATGGAGGATAATGTATGGGGAGGTAGTTATAACAAGAATTTTACATACACCCAAGGTGTGGGATTCCACATAAACCCTGAGGGCAAAGCCCGAGGGCTTTATTTAGGCACCCCACACTGAGGGTGTTTGTAAAATTCGAGTAAATAACCACCTCCCCATTACTTTATTTTTTATAATTGCTGGTTGCAGTTTTTTTGCCACACATTTAACACGCTCCCTAACCCATGCTAACCTAATGCTCTCCTTTGATAACACCACACCCAGATCTCCACAGGAAGCAGATAACTATGATCACCACAGCACAAAGATTTGTAGCAGGTGAGTATTTGTTTAGTGTCATGGAGAACAACGACAGAACTGAGAGAACACCAGCAGCTAACAGAGTGTGAGTGGCTGAATTTTTTTGCCACACATTTAACACGCTCCCTAACCACACTAACCTAATGCTCCCCTCTGACAATGCGACACCCAGATCTCACTGAAGCAAATAACTATGATCACCACAGCATGAAGATCTCTAGCAGGTGAGTATTTGTTTAGTGTCATGGAGGACAAACGACAGAACTGAGAGAACACCGCAGCTGACAGAGCATGAGTTGCTGAATTCTTTCGGTTGCTCTGCAGGTGTTTGTGTCTGTGCTTCTCTAGAGAAAGCGGGTGCATGTTTGCCGTTATAACCAGCTCAGCTGTTTATAATGGCAAATTATAACTGGCTTTCTCTGTGGAAAAAATGGTGACCAGTAATTATAATAATAATAGTAATTAATAATGATAATAATAATAATAAAGTTTATTTCTCACAGCACCTTTCAGTCATCAAGGCGCTTTACAGAAAGATAAAAATCATGACAAAATTATGACAAGCAGTAAAATAATCAGAGGATCAAATTGGGGTGGGCAGAATGAGACGAGAGCTGGATAAACTGGCAAAATGGTCGGAAGAGTGGCAAGTGGGGTTTAACGCAAAGAAGTGCAAGATCATGCACATAGGGAAGAGAAACTCTGATGCTACCTATAGGTTGGGAGGGGAGTTGTTCGCAATCACAAGGGAATAAAGAGACTTGGGCAACATCATTACAGATAGCCTGAAATCATCCAAGCAGACCACTAAAGCGGTAGGTAAAGCTAGAGGGATGTTGGAGTGTATTAGTAGGGGTATCACAAGTCGGAAGAGGAAGGTAATAATCCCTCTTTACAAGACACTGGTTAGGCCCCATCTGGAGTACTGCGTGCAGTACTGGAGGCCGCACCTGCACAAGGACATTAACAAAATGGAAGCAATCCAGAGAAGAGCAACCAAAATGGTGCAGGGACTGCATCAGGAAACATATGAGGACAGATTAATAGAGCTCAATATGTATACCTTAGAGTAAAGGAGGGAAAGTGGTGGTATGATCAAAACATTCAAACATCTTAAGGGCATTAACAAGGTGAAAGAGTCTAACATACTTCAATACAAGAAAAATAGCCAGGACAAGAGGACACAGCTTGAGATTAAAAGGAGGTTGATTAAGGGGTAATGTGAGGAAGGTATTTTTCACAGAAAAGGTAGTGGATGCATGTAATGGCCTACCTAAGGAAGTGGTGTATATGAATACAGTGCAGGGCTTCAAACAGGCATGGGATAGGCACAAGAGAGCAATACAGAAGAGAATGTATAGATAGGCCATTTACAGAGTAAAGGCCTATAACACATTCATAAAGTAGAAAAATTGGGCGGCCTTGAGGTCCTTATCTGCCCTCAACTTCTATGTTTCTTACAGTGTTTGCTTTCTTTGACAGGTACTATACAGGATCCATCAGATTTTCACCCATCTGCCCCCTGATCTGAACTGAAGTGTATTTATTTAAACCTTTTACCAGGAAACATACTGAGCTGGCAACTGCTCCTGTCCAGATGCATGGGGGGGGACATTGAGAAAGTAACATTTGTATACCAAAAATTGTGCAATAAAACATGAGCAGCAAGTAATACATAGGTGTGTTGCCATACAATACAGTTCAATCACAATGCTGTACCTATAATATAATTCAACTGGAGACGAATTACAGCAAACGAATAGTGCAGTGGGAGTTAATCATTAAGCTGAAGTGAGCTTTCCTTTTGAAGCAAGAAACTCCAGCCACCTTTTACGTTCCGAAGCAATGTTTCACTTTCACATCCCAAGCATTATCCACCTCTCACTTCGTAGCAGTTTTCCCTTGTTTCTAAAAAGCCAGCTATAAGAGAGAGCTCAATCATGACTGAGGGAGAGCAAAGCGACAAACGAAGACTTCAGCAGGAGTGTGGAAGAGTGCTGTTCGCGACTCCTTACACTGAGCAAAAGGTGTTTTCTCTTAAGAGATACGGAGTATATTTGAAAGGGTTTTGTTAGCTAAACAGCTAATGGACTAAGTGTTGCACAATATTAAAAGTCGCAAGTGTTGCACATTATTCGGAATCGCATCACATTGGAAAAGAAATAGCCACGGCGTTATTGCATTTAAAAGTGCAGAGATGGAGTTGCGGTCAATATTGCTGATGGCCATAGCTGCGCTGGTGACCGAAGTGC
Organism: Neoceratodus forsteri; assembly: GCA_016271365.2. Taxonomy (NCBI): domain Eukaryota; kingdom Metazoa; phylum Chordata; order Ceratodontiformes; family Ceratodontidae; genus Neoceratodus; species Neoceratodus forsteri. The sequence goes on from CM057450.1 coordinate 876,425,590, forward strand.
TCGGGTCCCACTCCAGGAATATTTTGCCGCCTCTAAAATGCCGCTACTCTTTATCAAAGTATGCATCACTGGCTCCAGAACTAATGAAGGGATTTAAGGAGTTAAGGGATCAATATGTAAGTACATCATAGCACCTTCTCTGTCTCATTCTCAAATTTTAACCAACTCAAACAAAGATGTTTTCTGTGAACCATATACTAGTATAACATTGACATTTATGTCAATAAAATGCAAATTATGCTGCCACCAGTTGAACATCTCGCTAACCCATGTCCACTAATATTCCCATTACAGGAGAGGACTCTCTCAAAACCAAAATGTAGAGGAAGAATAATTTTATCAACTCCGAAATTAAAAAAAACTTAGGGTAAGAACCAGAATATCTAACAACATTAAACTCATGGGAACGGATTTGCCTTTTTGTTTTGTTGTTTTCTGTTCCCCAAAATCTGAGGTGAGTAAAACAACTGATGCACTGTTTCCTGTCTGTGAAAATTGGACTTGATTATGAGGTGTCTGTTTTATAGCACCATAGCCTTTGTATCTGTAAAAGGGGAGTTTTTCGAAAGAACACTATGTTGGTTGGAATCGTTTATCCCTGATTGAGATCAGGGAAGGACATGTATTAACCTGTTTTAAAAGACTAATTATATTTCAATCACATCAAAGTACGATGTAAGATGTGCGTTTAGAACACTTCACATCAAAGAGAATTGATGTAAACGACTAATTACCGTAACCTTCTTATGATTTGAAGTTTACTAGATATTATTAAACTCCTCTACCGAAATTACATTTCTTCCCCTCCCCAAATAGAGTACTTGATTAGGGGTCTATTGCCACACAGATAAAATAACATGGTGTAAAAAGAGAAGCTATGCTGATTGAGTAATACCATACCAAATAGTGTGAACTTCTAAACAGACAGGGAGGTAGCTAGAATGGAGGATGAGATACAGCAAAGTGAATAAAATGGACTGTCATAGACAATAAAATAAAAAAAAAACTGAAACAAATTGCACACAATATTCTGTAAAGCACAAACATTATCCATAACTATTATTTCTGAGGGGGAATGCCACTAACGGATGTCATTAATCTAAAATAAACATATACTGTACATTGTAACTATTGTTTCTGAGAGGGACTCCAATAAGGAACATTATAAAATGGGTACTGAAAATCCAGCACCGTCATTAGCTGAGACCTGTTTCCAGCTGTGCCTTTCTCCCTGTCATGGCCCATTGTTTTCTTAGTGATAAAATGAAACACATGTATAAGAACATACGAACATACGAAATTTGCCAGAAGATAAAGGCCTAGAGGTCTATCAAGTCTGCTCGAATGTACAGCTAGCACCCTTTATTCTGCAGCTGCCCTTCCCTTCCACCCTTCCCCTTCATTAACTCTCCCCCTTGTCCTGTCCCATCCTCGTTTGAAGCAGTCCACTGTTCTACTGCATACCACTTCAGCAGGTAACGCATTCCACCCAGCCACCACCCTCTCTGTAAAAAAGTGTCTCCTCATCTCCCTCCTGAACCTTCCTCGCTCCAGTCTCATATCATGGCCCCTGGTGGCCCTCCCCCTCCCTTACTTTGAACAGCCCCTCTGTACCCGTCTTGTTTATTCCTTTCATGTATTTAAAGGTTTCAATCATGTCACCGCTGTCTCTCCTCTCCTCCAGTGAGTACATGTTCAACTCCTTCAACCTCCTCTCGTATGATAAGTCCCCCAGCCCCTTGATCATCTTTGTCACTCTGCGCTGCACCTCCTCCAGTAACTTAATGTCCCTCTTCAGATATGGACGCCAGTACTGCACGCAGTACTCCAGGTGTGGTCTAACTAATGACCTATACAGTGGCAGAATCACCTCCTCCCTTCTCGACGATATACCCCTTGCAATACAACCCAGCATTTTGTTGGCCTTTGCAGCTGCCTTCCTACATTGTGCCAAGTTGTTCATTGACCCTGTAATGAGCACACCCAGATCCTTCACCTCCTCTGTCTGGGCTAGCTGCACTCCCCCTAGCTGGTAACTCCTCCTTGGGTTCTTTATCCCAAAATGCAGCATCTTGCACTTTTCGGCATTAAAGCCCAGTTGCCAGGTGTCTGACCAGGTTTCAAGCTTTGTCAGATCATCCTGCAACCCTGCCATCCCCTAGGTCATCCACCACCACACCTACCTTGGTATCATCAGCAAACAGACTGATCTTGCTCTTGATGTCCCATGATATGTCTGCAATGAATATCCCAAACAACACTGGTCCCAACACGAGCCCTGTGGAACACCGCTCACTGCCCTTGGGTGAGAGCTCCCCACCCACCACCACCCTCTGTTGCCTTCCCTGCAGCTAGTTTCCTACCCATCTCACCAGCTTTGAACCCGCCCCTGTGCCTACAATTTCCTTCCCAGCCTTCCATGTGGCACTGGGTTGAATGCCTTACTGAGCCCAGATACAGGACATCCACTCGTGGCCCTGTCCAGTTGCCTAGTTACCCAGTCATAGAACTCGAACAGGTTGGTTTGGCAGGATCTGCCACATATGAAGCCATGCTATCTGCTGTCCTGTAGTCCTTTGGCCTCTAGAAGGCGACCAGCCTCTCCTTCAGGATAGTCTCCATTAGCTTACCCATGATGGATATGAGGCTCACTGGTCTGTAGTTTCCCAGTTCATCCTTGGGGCCACTCTTGTGAAGGGCACCACATGAGCCATCCTCCAGTCCTGAGGTACACCCCGAATGTAGTGAAGCATTAAATGGGTCTGCCAAAGTTCCTGCAAGGACCTCTGCCAGCTCCTTCAGTACCCTGGGGTGGATGCCATCTGGGCCTGGAGCCTTGTCCGCCCTCAGTGCCTTCAAACCCTCTCGAACTATGCTCTTAACCTCTTTCTTCTGGGTATAATGTATAATTGTAGCTATTGTTTCCCTTGGGACATGTCTATAGTAAACATTCGTGACATTACAACTATCATAATGTATGGACATCCTTTTTTATTAACTGAAATCAAACAGATAACGAAAAGAATAATAGATAGATAAGTGTGTATTACAAGGCAGTAATACCATCGAGAGGTTTTGGGGACATGGGACCTTGAGAGCGAAGCTCGAGAGGTCCTAAAGTCCCCAAAATCTCAAGATGGTATTGCTGCCTTGTAAAAAACACTCTACTTTCTGTTATTTTTGTAATACGTGGGTCCATTGATAATACTACAGTTGGAGATGATTTGAACTGTAGTATTATCAGCACAAATGATAGTATTATCACTTTTCAGGACAGTATTATTGAGAGTAGTGATGTATTACTGGGAATTTTGTTGTATCACTTAGTATAGTATTATTGAGGATTATCCATATATTACAACCTTGTTATGCTATTATGACATGATTCTGTTGTTATCCCTTTTTAAGTACGTCATATCAATGGTAGAACAAAATGGAATTCTCACAACAATCAATGTTCCGTAAAGTAATTCAGTAAAGTAAAGCAACTCAATCCACGGTTACACAATCTTGGTAGCCCATACACAATAAAATGTAATGTATGGTCTTCGGTTAACAATTGCACTGAAAACACTTCTCGAGGTTGCTATGACATCTGAAAACCTCTCGAGCTGCACACTCGAGGTTTACAATGATATCATGGTAATCTCTTGAAGTGTTTACAGCATGGTTATTAACCGAAGACCATACATTATCCTCTACATTTCTGATGAGGCTGGACAGTAATGAACATTATTAATAGAACATGCATGTAACTGCAAATATTGTTTCTTGAGGGACATTACAATAATAAATATTAATAGACCATGCAAATCAGGCAATGAGTTTTTTAAAAAGGTATCCATATAATGCATATCTGTGGCACATTGAACAAATCACTTTTAAACTCCCCCATGATCCTGGGTCACATCTAATAGATTGAGTTTGCTCAACAGGCCATTCGCAGTCAAATGTATGTGGAATGTTGTCATGCCAAGGCAACTAATGTAACAAGATATAAACAAAAACATACAAGGAATGTACTTTATATTCATTTTTTGTTAGTCTCTCCAAATTTCCCAAGGGTGCATGAAGATGCAGGCATAAACAATTAAAAACCGAGTAGAAGCTAAGAGTGTTCCCACTCTTATAAATGATTGACATATAAAATCTTAGCCTGTTGATGTTATATACTGTGTATGTGGAATAGCCATCTCTTGTATTGCTTCAGAACCATACTTTAATAAAATATTTAGTTATGCCAGTTATGTAATTTTAATAAATATCACTTCAACTGTAAATTAAACTATACAACTGTAATCTTTGACTTCATGTTTAGAATTATTTATTGCTAACATTCCATTAGCCAGAGTATAGGAAGGAATATTTAACTAATGTGGGTGATTAAATGTTGGAGACCAATGGCACTGGAATTTAATCAACTGCAGAAGCCCTTTATTGTAAGTATACTCCATATGACTAGGGATTTTGAAACCAGGATTTTAAAAGCTCTGTGTTAGTGTAGCTGAAGTGGAAGTTGCCCTTTTTACCATTTTTCTGTGGACTAGATGTGGATAAACTATCATAGCTATATCTTAACCATGGCCACACAATGGGATGGATGGAAAAACTATTGTTTGTGCGTGTGTGTGTTAAATTTGAATAAACAACCTTGGACATCTCTAAAACAGGGATAAAAGACTAAGTAAGTGGTTGTAGTAGTTTGTGTGATATTAAATTATGGCATTCCTCTATTCTAACTGGTCTAAAATAGATACCTCTAATACAATCCTTGATAATCAGATTAATATTCTAAAATAAATAGTGTTTAAAATGTATAGTCACAATAATAAATTCTACAATTTTAATGTCAGAACTATTCAAATAAATGCAGTGTACTTTTACTGGCTGTTACTGATCAAATGTTTAAAGGAAAATATTCATTTTGGCTTAAATGTTATAATTTAATCTTTACAACAGATGATTAAAATGTGTTCTAGGTAAACTGGACTTTCATTAGAAAGTGTAATTATTTTCTCTTATACTGTTAGGTTTCTGAAAGACTGATACTAGTAAAGGAGGAGTTTGAACTCTTCAGTGAGTCAGTTAAGACCATCACACTGTCAGACCTATCCAGTTTTACTCTGCAGCCTTTAGAAACCTTGGAGCAAATTCTGGTGCACCTAAATACATGCGCAAGTGTTGACTCTCACAATTAAGCATAAGAGAATAGATGTTAGTCTTACCCAATCCTCTTTCGATTAACTGCCTTTTCAAATAAGTTGAGCCAAGTAGAATGTGTTGCCTGGCTTTGCAATTGCATTTGACCAATGCAGAATATGTATTAATCATTTCTCTTTCACTAAGGCAGGGAACCATTCATATGATTAAGAGCTAAGGAATATTTAGTAGAAGGGCTGAATGCACATATTTCCAAAACATTCAGCCTAAATAAAGTTATTGTAATCATCCTTTTATGAGGTTATGTTAAGGGATAGGCACAGAAAAATTGTCATAATTTATTTTCATATTTTTCATTGTCTAGCCCACAGAGCCCCCATTTCCATCATGTGTTTTTTTCTGTATTTACATGTCATTATGCTTACAGTTTATGTACATGTAAAGACACTGCAGCTTAAAATAATTAAATTGCATTCTTGTTAGTCACCAATGAGGACCAACAGATATAGTATTATGACCTATCATTCTTGCCAAAACCCATAGAGGTCTCTATCAGTATGGACGGTGACATACTATGTAGCCAGCGAGAGGCAAAAAAGAAGATTATGATTTCAGGGGCTTTATAGATAAATCACCATTAAACAGATAAAATATGTAAATCACACAGTAAGCATAAAATAAGACAAAAACAGTACAACTAAAATAAAGGGATACAGCATGAGTAAACATTACAACATGTGTCTATGTACTACTTAAAATAATACCTTTTCTACCCTATAATATGGTTGAGTAGCTTAATAAACCTGGTTCTTTCTCTCTCTCTTTCATAGGTGTCAACTTCTTTTCCTTTCCAGCATCATCACCTTCACCATCATTCTGGACTAGCAACTCCTTCACTGCAGCTTTCTCCTTCCTGCCCTGCTTTTCTCCTGAGATACACTTCACAGGCCTTCTCCATCAGATACCATTTGTCAACATCTTACTCTGTAGACCTTTACCCACACCTCGTGTGCATCCTTAATAACCTCTTTCTTCTTGGTATAAATTATGGTCCCATTCTTCTAAGATCAATTTGTCAGCATTATTCCACTGTCTCTTTCCTACAGATATACTCAGCAGTCTTTTCATAACTTAGCTCAAGGGGTGGGAACTAAACACCTTCTGATAAAACAAATTAAATAAAACAGGTTAAAACAGAACAGGAAATATTAATTTGTTTATGTCCCTAGTTTTCATCTAGCTAAACATTATAGTTGGCATTAAGTCATTTCTATTTGTTATAATCAGATAATAAATACTTGTAAGACTAACCAGTTTGGTTTCATTCACTAATTTGTAGACACATGATATGACCAGAGGCTCTTATTCAAGAAAACTAAGAAAACAGCTGAAGAAACTTAAGAGCAGCTGAAAGGTAAGTCTCTTATCTAATTTTCTTCTTACATATAGACTTTGGATGGGGAGCTTCTATGATGACAACGATGAAAAGCTAAAGCACCAAGCAATTATTGATCCACGACAATGTTTCCTAGAGATACTAAACAGGCAGCTCACTCATTACCAAGGGTTTTGGACTTAAGAGAGCTGACTTTGTTGGGATGGGAGAAATTCTAATAGGGCACCATGATGGTATCAGAAGGAGATGGAGGTAGAACAGAAATAGGGAATAACAAAGGCAGCACTGAAGGAGGCCACTACTAAGTGTGCCAAAATCAAGAGTAAGCAAACTAAAGGCAAAAAGCCCAACAGGTTTGGTAAGGAGGTGGCAACATTTTTAGGTGACAAGACAGCAGTCTTCCAAAAGTACAAATATACTCAGAAGGAGTAGAATATGATGGATTACGCTGCTAAATCAAGAAAGGTGAGCAGGATAGTTAGGGTGGCAAATGTTAAAAGGAAAGTGAAGCTTGCACAGTGGGTAAAACCAGAGAGAAGATATTTTTCCACTATATAAGAGAGGAAAGGAAAATCAAGGATGAAACAGATTAAAAAAAGTAGTGTTGGTGCACAGAAGGTAGTGAAGAGAAAGTGGAGGTACTTAATAAGTGCTTCTGTTCAATATTCACTAGAAAGAAGGGCTGACCAGTGCCACAGGGAACAGGGGGTGGGGAGCAAGGGGGGAGTTGTAGATGGCATCATTCAAGCCGATGGGGTACTTAAGGGCCTAAGAATCCTGAAGGTGGATAAATCCCCAGGGCCAGATGACATGCACCTTACAGTCCTAAGGGAACTGGTGGAAGCTCTGACAGATCCCCTGGCAGACCTGTTTAACACCTCTCTAGAGTAAGAGATTGTGCCCTGGGATTGGAAAACTGCACGTGTGGTGCCTCTCCATAAAAGTGGAGTGAAGGATGAACCAAGGAACTACAGGCTGGTCAACCTGACCTCAATAATGGGTAGGCTAATGGAGAGCATCTTGAATGAGAAATTGGTGAGCTTCCTGGAGAATAATGGGCTCAAAGACATAAAGTAGCATGGGTTAGTTTTAGGGAAGTCCTGGAAGACTAACCTAACTTCTTTGACTAGATCACCAGGACAGTGGATAAGGGCTAAGCAACTGATGTCCCACATCTGGACTTCAGTAAGGCATTCAGCTTTATACCTCACAGGAGACTGGTCAGGAAGCTTGAAGACCTGGGGTTGGGGACTAAGCTTGTTTGCTGAGTCAGAAGTTGGCTGTAGGACAGAAGTCAAAAGGTGGTTGTTGGGGGAGAATTCTCAGAAGCTAGGCTTGTGACCATTGGGGTCCCATAGGTCTCTGTGCTCCATCCAGTATTGTTTAACATATTCATAAATGACATCATGGATGGGATCAAGGGAAAGAGCTGCCTGACTGCATATGACACAAAGCTCTGTGGGAGGGTGAACATGGAAGACGGGAGACTGGAAATCAGGAAAGACCTGATTAGGCTATTGAAGAGGGTGTATTTTGATAACTGGGATTAAATGCTAAAAAGTATAAAGTTATGCATTCAAGGGCAAAAAAGCAGGGACCAAATACTAGTTGGGTGGTGTGCAGGTAACCAGTCAGAGGAAGAAAAGGACCAGGGTGTAATTATCTTGTGTGACCTGAAATACAAGGCACACTGCAGGAAAGCTGTGGCCAAAGCAAATTGTGTGCTGTGCTGCATAGCTAGGGGATTACTAGGAGGAAGTTGGAGGTCATTCTGCCACTATACAGGTCTGTATTGAGACCACACCTGCAGTACAGTGTACAGTATTGATTCCCTTATCTTAAGAAGGATATAAGCTTGCAGGAAACAGTCCAGAGAAGGACAACCAAGATGATCAAGTACCAGCAAGGCAATACCTATGAGGATAATCTCAGGGGGCTCAACATGTACTCTATTGAGGACAGAAGGGAAAGAGAGGGACATGATTGAGACTTTGAGGTACCGTAGAGGTATAAACAGAGTGAGCAATGAGGGCCCTTCATCCTTAGTGGAAACAAGACTACTAGAGGTAACAGCCTAAAGCTGGTGGAAGGAAGGTTCAGGAGGGAGATGAGGAGGCACTTTTTCACAGAGTGGGTGGTGGCTACATGGAATGAGATGCTGAAGGAGGTGATATCCCTAAAAATGGTGGTGGACAGCTTAAAAAGAAGTTGGAACAGAGTGAGGGGGAAAGTTGCAGGTATGGGGATGCAGTGTTTGATGGGGGCAAGAGGGATATGTGGATAGAGACAGTTCCCTCTGTTGAACACAATGAGGAGTGCACACTCAAGCAGACTAGATAGACTGTGAGGCCTTTATCTGCTGGTATATTTGTACTGTATGTTCATAGTCTATGGTCCTATTAACTGCCTTACCAATATACGCAAAAGATTTTCCACAAATGCAACTGGGTACCTGATAGAGAAAAAATTAGACTGAAAGTGCTCAGGAGTAATAGAGATAGAGAGGTGGTCATTCTGGAGAAAGAAGAGCACCTTGAGAAAGAGTGCAAGATCATGTAATACTTTAAGAGTGAATCAAGGCAGCTATAGGAGACATACTGAAAAGTGGTGACAGTACAAAAGAAGAATGTTATAAAGGCAAAAGAGTAGTTGACTGTTAAAGCACTCTAGCACAATTATTAAGATGTAACCAGTGTGTATCATGCTTAAGCACTGCATCTGTAAAAATGCTAACAGATGGAAGATGCAAAATCTATCCTGCGAGAAAGACAATGCACCAAATAGCTGCTGGTATTCTTCTCTTTATATCATGTTTTCCTCATTTACAGGGCTCCCTCAGGTGCATGAATGACAGAATATTTTCAAGCCTTTTGGAGTTAGTAAATGAACATCTGAAATGTGCCTCAAAGCTGGAACTATGTATTTGATTGAATTATGTATGAACATATAAATTATAGAAGAGTGGTCCATTGAGTTAATTTCTCCACCAGCTCAACTGGACAAGCCCACCCTAACCCCCATTTTCATATTCCCTTCCAAGTCCCAAGATTCAATTCTGTTATTTTTTATTATTTATTGTATAAAGCATACTTTTATCAAATACCAGTTGAAAAGACATTATGTTTATTATATTATAATATTATTTATTTTATTATTTAGCATATATTTATTTTAATATTTATTTAGCATATACTTATTTTAATATTTAATATATTTGTATTTTAACATTATATTCTGTTCTTATTGTTTTATATGGAAAACAACCTTCATGTAATACAAAATGTCTCAATAAATGGTACACAAGTTATAATAAAGTGTTATTTTTGGTTAAGCTGTTGGAATGTACATTTTTGTGCCAGCCAGATGTGTTAAAGCTCACAGAAAGGTGTCTCCAGAGAAGAATGAACTGTTACTTTAGAAGAATCTCTGGTTCTATCAGTGACAGAAAGTAGACCTATTGGCACTCTTATGATCTTTCAGATACAAGAATTAGCTTTTTAAGCATAACATTTTTGCATGTACAAAGCTAGCAATTTTATTTATAGTTGGCCCTTCTATTTTTCTATGCACTGCAACTGAACTACAGCAATATAAACATTTCTAGAATAGGTTTCTACATTAGAAAAATAACTCAGTGCTTATGGTGGAGGGATGTAGGCAAAGAAAAAATAGCTAGAAACTATGTTCAAGATAATGTGAAAAATTTTGATTGATGAAGGATTCATTTTTGTTGAATCGTCATCTTTGAGATAGGTGAGTTTAACAATGTTAACATTTGCATGCCAGTTCCAAGACCAAATATTTTGTTGGAAGTTCTGGGCTCAATTGCACATGTCCAAATATGCAAAGAGGAAAAGAAACAGTTTTCCATTCACCATAATTAATGAAAACCAGTCATAGATTTCATTTAACGTGTTGTATTGTTTACTCATGCTGTATCCCTAATATTTCTTACATAGCATTTGTTAGCTGATGAGCAACGTATTGTTTTCAGTAGACTTAAATACAGATTACGAAAGATAACATACAAGTAAGACACCATGGAAATACATACAGTATGAAATCACAGTGTTCAGCAACATGCAATTATTTCTATTCTGTAGCCATTTTTGAGCCTGACTTTAAAAAGTAGACTGCTTAGAACACTTAACAACATCACTTGAGAGTGAATTGTAGAAGAAGAGTTGTTCAACACTAGTGATCTCAGGCCAATAGATGTTTTGAACAGAGGGTTGTGTGCTCATCTGTTTTGAGATCTGGTCCCATGTAAATTAGGGCCCTGCTGAACCAAGAAAAAATTGATTGCAGGAGTTGTTCCAATATGCCTTTATGGAGCATGACTCCAATATGAAAGTTGCACATATCTTCCATTGGCAGGCAACCAACAGCCTCCTACAAAGTGCAGTGGTGCGTAGACCTGGGGAGATTAGCTATACAGTTGAAAGTTAATTTATTTCATTTCAACTAGCTGCCTACACACAAAGTTTCACTATGTATTAGGTTTCTTCAGGAAAGTTGTGGCACGGAAAACATACACTCAACTAGATTATATGTTTTATATTAAATTCATTGTCTCATTATGAAGTTATTATGTTCAGGCATATCAAGAAATGGACTGTTCTTGCTCTCATATACGTGTTTGCTCTGATATACAATGTGTTTCCTTCTTGTTCTGATGAATTTAAAGGTCCTAAACAACCAAAATAAAGAACTCATAAAATACAATTTATATGACAATCATACATGCCTCACACCATTTGTTTCTTTTCTTTTAATGAAAAAAATAATAACAATACTTAGGCAGAACACCACAGGTTCATTTAAGTACCACATTTCATACTATCCCATGATCTCACCCATCAAACATATATAAGTAATAGTGCTGATTTTGCCTGTCACCTATCCTACAACAAGAGCTGTCTTGAGCCCATATTAGTGGCAACCACATTTGACTGCAAGCCTAAAAGAAGTATTGTATTCACTATGTTTTTCTGACACCAGGCTTTTCACATCTATGTAACCTTTGTTGTGGAAGGAGAAGCTAAACATATATCTATGTAGATTTTACTAGAAGAGGTGAGCGCTGTAGATGTTACTCCTTAAATCTGACATGGTGCTACTTTATTATTCTTCTACGAGAATAATTCCTCCACAGAATTTTGTACTCATGGGCATTATCTCAGTCCTACATAATGATAGAAATGTTTTCAGTATAGTTTGCAGTTTCACATTACCATGGATAGCACAAAATATGTTCAAAGTTCTATCAAAGAAAAACATAACTTATATCCCTCCTCCCAGCAGTCATAAATTGATGTGTTTCAAACACAACTGCACTTATACAGAAAACCAGAGTGTGGCAAGTCAATACCCATGGCATTTGGTAACGTTATGTATTTGTTTGACAGAGAATTTAAAACATTTTGCGATTATCATAGTAATGTGAAACTAAAACCTACCATAAATGTCATAGCATGGCTTACTTATAATAATTATTCTTCCCCTTACATGTCCTCTTGGTTTATATTGGCAAAGGAGTTACTTAGCTAACATAACACTTACCCTGGGGGCCAGTGACCATCACATGGTAAGGTTCAGTTTGGCCACTAGAACTAAATCATCCCATTCCAAGGCAAAATTATGGTAATTCAGAGGAGCTGACTTTGTTAAGATGGCTAGTAGAGTTAAGCAAGCTCTGGCAAGAAGAAATACAGGTGAGGAGGTACAGACAAAGTGGGCAAGTATTAAGGATGCAATACTTGAAGCAACATCCCACTATGTTAATGAGAAAAGCAAGAGCAAAAGAAGGAGGAAACTACTTTGGTTTTCAAAAACAGTAGCAGAAAAGATCACAGCCAAAAGGTTGGCCTTCAGGAAATAAAAGGAAAAGCAGTGGGACGAAGATAGGGAGGCATACCAAACTTCCCTAAGGGAAGCAGGGAAGGCAATAAGGAAGGTAAAGGGCCAAACTGAGGAAACACTAGCACAAACAGTAAAAGAAGGGGCCAAGACTTTCTACAGATACATTAGTGAAAGGAGAAAGTCCATAGGGGGTATTGCTAAGATCAAAGGGGATAAGGGGTGTGTGTGGAGGAGGACCAAGGAAAAGCACCTATCCTAAATAGATACGTCTGCTCAGTATTTACTGAGGTGAAGGTAGGGCAGGGTCCCCAGCTGAGTACCATGGACACGGGGAAGGGAGGTGTGCACAAGTCCCTTCACAAATGAAAGGCCCTACAAGAGCTCACTAAACTCAGGGTGATAAGGCAAAGGACCTGATAGCACACAACCCTAGGTACTAAAGGAGCTAAGGGTGGAACTGGCCGAGTCATTATCAGAACTGGTTAGTGAGTCTCTGAGCACAGGAGAGGTCCCAGAAGACTGGAGAAGGCTCATGGGATCCTGCTCCACAAGAGAGGCAGCAAGGAGCAGGCAAGGAACAACAGACCAGTCAGTCTTACCTCAGTAGTGGGCAAGATTATGGAGGCACTCCTTAAGGAAAGGATAGTGAAACACCTGGAATTCATAGGAGCACAGGATCCAAGAAAGTATGGGTTTACAATTGAAAAGTCCTGTCAAACTAATCTCATAGATTTCTTTGACTGGGTAACCAGAATGGTGGACCAATGGGGTGCAGTTGATGTTACTTACTTTGGCTTCAGCAAAGCTTTCAATACTGTTCCACATAGAAGATTGATTAACAAACTGGGTAGGCTCAGGGTGGGTCATAGGTTGGTCAACTGGGTGGCAAACTGGTTGGCAGGCAGAAAACAGAGAGTGGTGGTAAGCGGTATACCATCAGAAGATATGCAAGTCACAAGTGGGGTACCTCAGGGATCAGTCCTGGGGCCAACCCACTTCAATATTTTCATCAGTGACATTGCAGGTGGTCTGGAGGGTAAGGTGTGTCTGTTTGCAGATGACACCAAGATCTGCAACAGAGTAGATAATCCAGATAATAATAATATGGAGAATAATGTATGGGGAGGTGGTTATAATGAGAATTTTACACACACCCAAGGTGTGGGATGCCACATAAACTCCGAGGGCAAAGCCCGAGGGGTTTATTTAGGCACCCCACACTGAGGGTGTTTGTAAAATTCGAGTAAATAGCCACCTCCCCTTTACTTTATTTTTTATAATTGCTGGTTGCAATTTTTTTGCCACACATTTAACACGCTCCCTAACCTATGCTAACCTAGTGCTCCCCTCTGAGAATGCGACACCCAGATCTCCACAGGAAGCAGATAACTATGATCACCACAGCACGGAGATCTATAGCTGGCGAGTGTTTGTTTAGTGTCACAGAAAACAACGACAGAACTGAGAGAACACCACCTGCTGACAGAGCGTGAGTGGCTGAATTCTTTCAGTTGCTCTGCAGGTCTTTGCGTCTAGTGCTTCTCTAGAGAAAGCTGGTGCATGTTTGCCTTTATAACCAGCTCAGCTGGTTATAATGGCAAATTATAACTGGCTTTCTCTATGGAAAAAATAGCGGCCAGTAATTATAATAATAATAGTAAATAATAATGATAATAATAAATAATAATAAAATTTATTTCTCACAGCACCTTTCAGCCATCAAGGCGCTTTACAGAAAGACAAAAATCATGACAAAATTATGACAAGCAGTAAAATAATCAGAGGATCAAATTGGGGTGGGCAGAATGAGAAGAGAGCTGGATAAACTGGCAAAATGGTCGGAAGAGTGGCAACTGGGGTTTAATGCAAAGAAGTGCAAGATCATGCATATAGGGAAGAGAAATTCTGATGCTACCTATAAGTTGGGAGGGGAGTTGTTGGCAATCACAAGGGAATAAAGAGGCTTGGGCAGCATCATTACAGATAGCCTGAAATCATCCAAGCAGACCACTAAAGCAGTAGGTAAAGCTAGAGGGATGTTGGAGTGTATTAGTAGGGGTATCACATGTCGCAAGAGGGAGGTAATAATCCCTGTTTACAAGACACTGGTTAGGCCCCATCTGGAGTACTGCGTGCAGTACTGGAGGCCGCACCTGCACAAGGACATTAACAAAATGGAAGCAATTCAGAGAAGAGCAACCAAAATGGTGCAGTGACTGCATCAGGAAACATATGAGGACAGATTAATGGAACTCAATATGTATACCTTACAGCAAAGGAGGGAAAGTGGTGGTACAATCAAAACATTCAAACATCTTAAGGGCACTAACAACGTGAAAGAGTCTAACATGTTTCAATACAAGAAAAATAGCCAGGACAAGAGGACACAGCTTGAGATTAAAAGGAGGTCGATTAAGGGGTAATGTGAGGAAGTTCTTTTTCACAGAAAGGGTGGTGGATGCATGTAATGGCCTAACTAAGGAAGCAGTGGATATGAATACAGTGCAGGGCTTCAAGCAGGCATGGGATAGGCACAAGGAAGCAATACAGATGAGAATGTATAGATAGGCCATTTACAGAGTAAAGGCCTATAACACATAAAGTAGAAAAAATGGGCAGCCTTGAGGTCCTTTTCTGCCCTCAGCTTCTATGTTTCTTACAGTGTTTGCTTTCTCTAACAGGTACTATACAGGATCCATCAGATTGTCACCCATCTGCCCCCTGATCTGAACTGAAGTGTATTTATTTAAACGTTTTACCAGAAAAACATACTGAGCTGTAACTGCTCCTGTCCAGATGCCGGGGGCATTAGAAAGTAACACTGTATACAAAAACTGAGCAATAAAACATGAGCAGCAAGTAATACAGAGGTGTGTTGCATACAATACAGTTCAATGTAAGGTTATCACCTTTTATGAAGCCCAAAGTGAGACATTTCTTACTGAAACATGATTTTTCGCAGGACAATATGTAACCTTGACCAGTGCATCAGACTTGTTTTCTCTAAATAATCAGAATTAAGACTATATGTTGTACTTTTTAAGTTGCTTCTAGTGTTTCTTATCATTTTAAGGTCTTTTAGGTAAGGTATTATAGTTTTCCGTAACATTTGGAAGAAAGTCAGAAAATATTTTTTCTACTATAATGTCAGGACATTTAGTATTTTTCATGTTTTTTTGCAGGGCACAGCTGCCCAAATCAGGACAGTCCTGCCAAAATCAGGACAGGTGGTAACCCTAGTTCAATGCTGTACCTATAATATAATTCAACTGGAGATGAATTACAGCAAACGAATAGTGCAGTGGGAATTCATTAAGCTGAAGCTAGCTTTCCTTTTGAAGCAGGAAACTCCAGCCAGCCCTTTACATCCCGAAGCAACGTTTCACTTTCACATCGCAAGCATTACGCACCTTTCACTTCATGGCCATTTTCACTTGTTTCTAAAAAGCCAGCTATAAGAGAGAGCTCAATCATGACTGAGGGAGAGCAAAGTGACAAACTTGAAGAGTTCAGCAGGAGTGTGGAAGAGTGCTGTTCGCGACTCCTTACACCTGAGCAAAAGGTGTCTTCTCTGTGGAGGTACGGAGTATATTTGAAAGGGTTTTGTTACCTAAACAGCCAATGGACTAAGAGTTGCACATTATTCCAAGTTGCAAGTGTTGCACATTATTTGGAATCGCATCACATTGGAAAAGAAATAGCCACGGCGTTATTGCATTTAAAAGTGCAGAGATGGAGTTTCGGTCAATATTGCTGATGGCCATAGCTGCGCTGGTGACCGAAGTGCATGGGTCCCACTCCCGAGTATTTCGCCGTCTCTAAAATGCCACGACTCTTTATCAAAGTATACATCACTGCCTCCAGACCTAATGAAGGGATTTAAAGAGTTAAGGGATCAATATGTAAGTACATCATAGCAGATTCTCAGTCTCATTCTCACATTTTAACCAGCTCAAACAAAGATGTTTTCTGTGAACCATATACCAGTATAACATTGACATTTATGCCAATAAAATGCAAATTATGCTGCCACCAGTTGAACATCTGGGTAACCCATGTCCACTAATATTCCAATTACAGCAGAGGACCCTCTCAAAACCAAAATGTAGAGGAAGAATATTTTTATCAACTCCGAAATTAAAAAAACTTAAGGTAAGAACCAGAATACCCAACAACATTAAACTCATGGGAACGGATTTGCCTTTTTGTTTTGTTTTGTTTTTTTCTGTTCCCCAAAATCTGAGGTGAGTAAAACTGATGCACTGTTTCCTTTCTGTGAATACTGGACTTGATTGTGAGGTGTCTGTTTTATAGCACTCTGTAAAAGGGGAGTTTTTCAAAAGAACACTATGTTGGTTGGAATCCTTTATCCCTGTTTGAGATCAGGGAAGGACATGTTTTAACCTGTTTTAAAAGACTAATTATATTTCAGTCACATCAAAGTGCGGTGTACGATGTGCGTTTAGAACACTTCACATCAAATAGAATTTATGTAAACGACTAATTACTGTAACCTTCTTATGATTTGAAGTTTACTAGATATTATTAAACTCCTCTACCGAAATTACATTTCTTCCCCTCCCCAAATAGACTCCTTGATTAGGGGTCTGTTGCCACACAAATAAAATAACATGGTGTAAAAAGAGAAGCTATGCTGATTGAGTAATACCATACCAAATAGTGTGAACTTCTACACAGACAGGGAGTTAGCTAGAATGGAGGATGAGCTACAGCAAAGTTAATAAAATGGACTGTCATAGACAATAAAATAAAAAAAACTGAAACAAATAGCTCACAATATTCTGTAAAGCACAAACATTATCCATAACTATTATTTCTGAGGGGGCATGCCACTAAAGAGTGTTGTTAATCTAAAATAAACATATACTGTACATTGTAACTATTGTTTCTGAGAGACACACCAATAAGGAACATTATAAAATGGGTAGTGAAAATCCAGCACCCTCATTGGCTGAGACCTGTTTCCAGCTGTGCCTTTAGCCCTGTCATGGCCCATTGTTTACATAGTGATAAAATGAAACACATGTATAATTGTAGCTATTGTTTCCCTTGGGACAAGTCTATAGTAAACATTCATGATTAAACAAACACACATATACATTACAACTATTATAATGTATTGACAGCCTTTTTTTATTAACTGAAATGAAACAGATTACAAATAGAATAATAGATAGATAAGTGTGTATTACAAGGCAGTAATACCATCGGGAGGTTTTGGAGACATGGGACCTCAAGAGTGAAGCTTGAGAGGTCCTAAAGTCCTCAAAATCTCGAGATGGTATTGCTGCCTTGTAAAACACTTATTTTTCTGTTATTTTTTGTAATATGTGGATCCATTGATAATACTACAGTTGGAGATGACTTTTGAACTGTAGTATTATCAGCAAAAATGATAGTATTATCACTTTCCAGGATAGTATAGCAAGGATAGCATAGAGTAGTGATGTATTACTGGGAATTTTTTGTATCACTTGGTATAGTATTATTGAGGCTTATCCATATATTACAACCTTGTTATGCCATTATGACATCATTCTGTTGTTATCCCTTTTTAAGTATGTCATATCAATGGTAGAACAAAGTAGAATTCTCACAACAATCAATGTTCCGTAAAGTAATTCAGTAAAGTAAAGCAAATTCAATCCACGATTACACAATCTTAGTAGCCCATACACAATAAAATGTAATGTATGGTCTTCAGTTAACAATTGCACTGAAAACACTTCTCGAGGTTGCTATGACATCTTAAAACCTCTCGAGCTGCACACCCGAGGTTTACAATGATATCATAGCAACCTCTCAAAGTGTTTACAGCATGGTTATTAACTGAAGACCATACATTATCTCACATCTCTGATGAGGCTGGACAGTAATGAACATTATTAATAGAACATGCACGTAACTGCAAATATTGCTTCTTGAGGGACATTACAATAATAAATATTAATAGACCATGCAAATCAGGCAATGAGTTTTTTAAAAAGGTATCCATATAATGCATATCTGTGGCACAATAAACAAATCCTTTTTAAACTCCCCATGATCCTGGGACTCACTTAATAAAGAAATTTTGCTCAACAGGCCATTCGCAGTCAAACGTATGTGGAATGTTGCCATGTCAAGGCAACTATGTAACATATAAATAAAAACATACAAGGAATGTACTTTATATTGATTTTTTGTTAGTCTCTCCAAATTTCCCAAGGGTGCATGAGGATGCAGGCATAAACAATTAAAAACTGAGTAGAAGCTAACAGTGTTCCCACTCTTATAAATGATTGACATATCAAATATTAGCCTGTTGATGTTATATGCTGTGAATGTGGAATAGCCATTACTTGTATTGCTTCAGAACGATACTTTAATAAAATATTTAGTTATGCCAGTTATGTAATTTTAATAAATATCACTTCAACTGTAAATTAAACTATATAACTATCTTCTTTGACTTCATGTTTAGAATTATTTATTGCTAACATTCCATAAACCAGAGTATAGGAAGAAATATTTAACTTAAGTGGGTGATTAAATTTTGGAGACCAATGGCACTGGCATTTAATCAACTGCAGAAGCCCTTTATTGTAAGTATACCCCATATGAGAAGGGGTTTTGAAACCAGGATTTTAAAAGCTCTGTGTTAGTGTAGCTGAAGTGGAAGGTGCCCTGTTTACCATTTTTCTGTGGACTAGATGTGGATAAACTATCATAGCTATATCTTAACCATGGCCAAACAATGGGATGGATGTAAAAACTATTGTTTTTGTGTGTGTGTGTGTGTGTGTGTTAAATTTGAATACACAACCTTGGACATCTCTAAAACATGGATAAAAGACTAAGTAAGTGGTTGTAGTAGTTTGTGTGATATTAAATTATGGCATTCCTCTATTCTAACTGGTTTAAAATAGATACCTCTAATACAATCCTTGATAATCAGATTAATGTTCTAAAATAAATGGTGTTTAAAATGTATAGTCACAATAATAAATTCTACAATTTTAATGTCAGAACTATTCAAATAAATGCAGTGTACTATTAATGGCTGTTACTTGATCAAATGTTTAAAGGAAAACATTAATTTTTGGCTTGAATGCTATAATTTAATCTTTAAAATAGATGATTAAAATGTGTTCTAGGTAAAATTGGACTTTCATTAGAAAGTGTAATTATTTTCCCTTATACTGTTAGGTTTCTGAAAGACTGATACTAGTAAAGGAGGAGTTTGAGCTCTTCAGTGAGTCAGTTGAGACCATGACACTGTCAGACCTATCCAGTTTTACTCTGCAGCCATTAGAAACCTTGGAGCAAATTCTGGTGCACCTAAATACATGTGTAAGTGTTGACTCTCACAATTAAGCAAAATAGAATAGATATTAGTCTTACCCAATCCTCTTTCGATTAACTGCCTTTTCAAAAAAGTTGAGCCAAGTAGAATGTGTTGCCCGGCTTTGCAATTGCATTTGTCCAATGCAGAATATGTATTAATCATTTATCTTTCACTAAGGCAGGGAACCATTCATAAGATTAAGAGCTAAGGAAAATTTAGTAAAAGGGCTGAATGCACTTATTTCCAAAACATTCAACCTAAATAAAGCAATTTTAATTATCCTTTTATAAGGATATGTTAAGGGACAGGCACAGAAAATTGTCATACTGTATTTTCACATTTTTCATTGTCTAGCCCACAAAGCCCCCATTTCCATCTTGTGTTTTTTTTTCTTTATTTACATGTCATTATGCTTACAGTTTATGTACATGTAAAGACACTGCAGCTTTCAAAATCATTAAATTGCATTCTTGTTAGTCACCAATGAGGACCAACAGATACAGTATTATGACCTATCATTCTTGCCAAAACCCATAGAGGTCTCTATCAGTATGGATGGTGACATGCTATGTAGCCAGCAAGAGGTAAAAAAGAAGATTATGATTTCAGGGGCTTTATAGATAAATCACCGTTAAACAGATAAAATATGTAAATCACACAGTAAGCATAAAATAAGACAAAAACAATACAACTAAAATAAAGGGATACAGCATGAGTAAACAATACAACATGTGTCTATGTACTATTTAAAATAACACCTTTTCTACCCTATAATATGGTTGAATAGCTTAATAAATCTGGTTCTTTCTCTCTCTCTCTCTCTTTCATAGGTGTCAATTTCTTTTCCTTTCCAGCATCATCCCATTCGCCATCATTCTGGACTAGCAACTCCTTCACTGTAGCTTTCTCCTTCCTGCCCTGCTTTCCTCCTGAGATACACTTCACTGGCCTTGTCCATCAGACACCATTTGTCAACATCTTACTCTGTAGACCTTTACCCACACCTAGTGCGCATCCTTAATAACCTCTTTCTTCTGGGTATAAATTTGGTCCCATTCTTCTAAGCTCAAACAGTCAGCATTATTCCACTGTCTCTTTCCTACAGATATGCTCAGCAGTCTTTTCATAACTTAGCTCAAGGGGTGGGAACTAAACACTTTCTGATAAAACAAATTAAATAAAACAGGTTAAAACAGAACAGGAAATATTAGTTTGTTTATGTCCCTAGTTTTCATCTTGCTAAACATTATAGTTTGCATTCAGTCATTTCTCTTTGTTATAAACAGATAATAAACACTTGTAAAACTAACCAGTTTGGTTTCATTCACTACTTTGTAGACACTTGATACGACCAGAGGCTCTTATTCAAGAAAACTAAGAAAACAGCTGAAGAAACTTAAGAGCAGCCAAATGGTAAGTCTCTTATCTAATTTTCTTCTTACAGAAAGACTTTGAATGGGGAGCTTACATGATGACAGCAATGAAAAGCTAAAGTACCAAGCAATTATCGATCCATGACAATGTTTCCTAGAGATACTAAACAGGCAGCTCACTCATTACCAAGGGTTTTGGACTTAAAGAGAGCTGACTTTTTTAGGATGGGAGAAATTCTAATAGGGCACCATGATGGTATCAGAAGGGAGATGGAGGTAGAACCCAAATAGGGAATAACAAAGGCAGCACTGAAGGAGGCCACTACTAAGTGTGCCAAAATCAAGAGTAAGCAAACTAATGGCAAAAAGCCCAACTGGTTTGGTAAGGAGGTGGCAGCATTTTTAGGTGACAAGACAGCAGTCTTCCAAAAGTACAAATATACTCAGAAGGAGTAGAACAGGATGGATTATGCTGCTAAGTCAAGAAAGGTGAGCAGGATAGTTAGGGTGGCAAATGTTAAAAGGAAAGTGAAGCTCACACAGTGGGTAAAACCAGAGAGAAGATATTTTTCCACTATATAAGAGAGGAAAGGAAAATCAAGGATGAAACAGATTAAAAAAGTAGTGTTGGTGCACAGAGAGTAGTGAAGAGAAAGTGGAGGTACGTAATAAGTGCTTCTGTTCAATATTCACTAGAAAGAAGGACTGACCAGTGCCACAGGAAACAGGGGGTGGGGACCAAGGGGGGTGGAGTTGTAGATGGCATCATTCAAGCTGATGGGGTACTTAAGGTCCTAAGGATCCTGAAGGTGGATGAATGCCCAGGGCCAGATGACATGCACCTCACAGTCCTAAGGGAACTGGTGGAAGCTCTGACAGATCCCCTGGCAGACCTGTTTAACACCTCTCAAGAGTAAGGGATTGTGCCCTGGGATTAGAAAACTGCACGTGTGGTGCCTCTCCATAAAAGTGGAGTGAAGGATGCACCAAGGAACTACAGGCTGGTCAACCTGAACTCAATAATTGGCAGGCTGATGGAGAGCATCTTGAATGAGAAATTGGTGAGCTTCCTGAAGAATAATGGACTCAAGGACATAAAGTAGCATGGGTTAGTATTAGGGAAGTCCCGGCAGACTAACCTAACTTCTTCGACTAGATCACCAGAACGGTGGACAAGGGCTAAGCAACTGATGTCCTGCATCTGGACTTCAGTAAGGCATTCAGCTTTATACCTCACAGGAGACTGGTCAGGAAGCTAGAAGACCTGGGGGTGGGGACTAAGCTTGTTTGCTGGGTCAGAAGTTGGCTGTAAGACAGAAGTCAAATGGTGGTAGTGGGGGGGGTTCTCAGAAGCTAGGCTTGCGATCATTGGGGTCCCACAGGTCTCTGTGCTCCATCCAGTATTGTTTAACATATTCATAAATGACATCATGGATGGGATGAAGGGAAAGAGCTGCCTGACTGCATATGACACAAAGCTCTGTGGGAGGGTGAACATGGAAGAGGGGAGACTGGAAATCAGGAAAGACCTGACTAGGCTATTGAAGAGGGTGTATTTTTACAACTGGGATTAAATGCTAAAAAGTATAAAGTTATGCATTCAAGGGCAAAAAAGCAGGGACCAAATACTAGTTGGGTGGTGTGCAGGTAACCAGTCAGAGGAAGAAAAGGACCAGGGTGTAATTATCTTGTGTGACCTGAAATACAAGGCACACTGCAGGAAAGCTGTGGCCAAAGCAAATTGTGTGCTGTGCTGCTTAGCCAGGGGATTACTAGGAGGAAGGTGGAGGTCATTCTGCCACTATACAGGTCTGTAGTGAGACCACACCTACAGTACAGTGTACAGTATTGATGCCTTTATGTTAAGAAGGATATTAGCTTGCAGGAAACAGTCAGAGAAGGACAACCAAGATGATCAAGGACCAGCAAGGCAATACCTATGAGGATAATCTCAGGGGGCTCAACCTGTACTTTATTGAGGACAGAAGAGAAAGAGAGGGACATGATTGAGACTTTGAGGTACCTTAAAGGTATAAACAGAGTGAGCAATGAGGGCCCTTCATCCTTAGTGGAAACAAGACCACTAGAGGTAACAGCCTAACGCACGTGGTAGGAAGGTTCAGGAGGGAGATGAGGAAGCACTTTTTAACTGAGTGGGTGGTGGCTAAATGGAATGAGATGCTGAAGGAGGTGATATCCCTAAAAATGGTGGGGACAGCTTAAAGAGAAGTTGGGACAGAGTGAAGGGGAAAGTTGCAGGTATGGGGAGGCAGTGTTTGATGGGGGCAAAAGGGATATGTGGATAGAGACAGTTCCCTCTGTTAAACACAATGGGGACTGCACACTCAAGCAGACTAGATAGACTGTGAGGCCTTTATCTGCTGGTATATGTGTACTGTATGTTCATAGTCTGTGTTCCTAATAACTGCCTTACCAATATACACAAAAAATTTTCCAGAAATGCAACTGGGTACCTGGTAGAGAAAGAATTAGACTGAAAGTGCTCAGGAGTAATAGAGATAGAGAGGTGGTCATTCTGGAGAAAGAAGATCACCTTGAGAAAGAGTGTTAGATCATGTAATACTTTAAGAGTGAATCAAGGCAGATATAGGAGACATACTGAAAAGAGGTGACAGTACGGAAGAAGAATGTTATGAAGGCAAAAGAGTAGTTGACTGTTAAAGCACTCTAGCACAATTATTAAGATGTAACCAGTGTGTATCATGCATAAGCACTGCATGTGTAAAATTGCTAACAGATGGAAGATGCAAAATCTATCCTGCTAAAAAGGCAATGCTCCAAATAGCTGCTGGTATTCTTGTTCTTATACTATGTTTTCCTCATTTACAGGGCTCCCTCAGGTGCATGAATGACAGAATATTTTCAAGCCTTTTGGAGTTAGTAAATGAACATCTGAAATGTGCCTCAAAGCTGGAACTATGTATTTGATTGAATTACGTATGAACATATAAATTAGAGAAGAATGGTCCATTGAGCTAATTCCTCCACCAGCACAACTGGACCAGCCTACCCCAACCCCCCATCTTCATATTCCCCTCCAAGTCCCAAGATTCAATTCTTTTATTTTTTATTATTTATTGAATAAAGCATACTTTTATCAAATACCAGTTGAAAAGAGTGTATGTTTATTATATTTTAATATTATTTATTTTATTATTTAGCATATATTCATTTTAATATTTATTTAGAATATTTTTGTTTTAATATTTATTTAATATATTTGTATTTTAACATTATATTTTATTCTTATTGTTTTATATAGAAAACAACCTTCATGTAATACAAAATGTCTCAATAAATGGTGCACAAGTTAAAATAAAGTGTTATTTTTGGTTAAGCTGTTGGAATGTACATTTTTGTGCCAGCCAGATGTGCTAAAGCTCACAGAAAGGTGTTTCCAGAGAAGAATGAACTGTTACTTTAGAAGAATCTCTGGTACTATCAGTGACAGAAAGTAGACCTATTGGCACTCTTATGATCTTTCGGATACAAGAATTAGAGTTTTAAGCCTAACATTTTTGCAAGTACAAAGCTATCAATTTTATTTATAGTTGGCCCTTCTGTTTTTCTGTGCACTGCAACTGAACTACAGCAATATAAACATTTCTAGAATAGGTTTCTACATTAGAAAAATAACTCAGTGCTTATGGCAGAGGGATGTAGGCAAAAAAAAATATCTAGAAACTATGTTCAAGGTAATGTGAAGTATTTTGATTGATTGAGGATTGATTTTTGTTGAATTGTCATCTTAGAGATAGGTGAGTTTAACAATGTCAACATTTGCATGCCTGTTCCAAGACCAAATATTTTGTTGGAAGTTCTGGGTTCAATTGCACATGTCCAAATATGCAAAGAGGAAAAGAAACTGTTGTCCACTCACCATAATTAATGAAAACCAGTAATAGAGTTCATTTAAAGTGTTGTATTGTTTACTCATGCTGTATCCCTAATATTTCTTATATAGTACTTGTTAGCTGATGAGCAACGTATTGTTTTCAGTAGACTTAAATACAGATTACAAAAGATAACATACAAGTAAGACACCATGAAAATACATACAGTATGAAATCACAGTGTTCAGCAACATGCAATTATTTCTATTCTGTAGCCATTTTTGAGCCTAACTTTAAAAAGTAGTCTGCTTAGAACACTTAACAACATCACTTGAGAGTGAATTGTAGAAGGAAGAGTTGTTCAGCACTAGTGATCGCAGGTCAATTGATGTTTTGAACAGAGGGTTGTGTGCTCATCTGTTTTGAGATCTGGTGCCATGTAAATTAGGGCCCTGCTGAACCAAGAAAAAACTGATTGCAGGAGTTATTCCATTATGCCTTTATGGAGCATGACTCCAATATTAAAGTTGCACCTATCTTCCATTGGCAGGCAACCAACAGCCTCCTACAAAGTGCAGTGGTGCGTAGACCCGGAAAGATTAGCTATACAGTTGAAAGTTGATTTATATTCATTTCAACTAGCTGCCTACACCCAAAGATTCACTATGTATTAGGTTTCTTCAGGAAAGTTGTGGCACCGAAAACATACACTCAACTAGATTATATGTTTTATATTAAATTCATTGTCTCATTATTAAGTTATTATGTTCAGGCATATCAAGAACTGGACTGCTCTTGCTCTCATATACAATGTGTTTCCTACTTGTTCTGATTAATTTAAATGTACTAAACAACCAAAATAAAGAACAACTAAAATACAATTTATGTGACAATCATACATGCCTCTCGCCATTTGTTTCTTTTCTTTTAATGAAAAAAATAATAATACTTAGGCAGAACACCACTGGTTCATTTAAGTACCACATTTCATACTATCCCATGATATCACCCATAAAACATATATAAGTAATAGTGCTAATTTTGCCTGTCACCTATCCTACAACAAGAGCTGTCTTGAGCCCATATTAGTGACAACCACATTTGACTGCAAGCCTAAAAGAAATATTGTATTCACTATGTTTTTCTGACACCAGGCTTTTCACATCTATATAACTTTTGTTGTGGTAGGAGAAGCTAAACATATATCTATGTAGATTTCCTACAAGAGGTGAGCCCTGTAGATGTTAATCCTTAAATCTGACATGGTGCTACTTTATTATTCTTCTATGAGAATCATTCCTCCACAGTATTTTGTACTCATGGACATTCTCTCAGTCCTACATAATGATAGAAATATTTTCAGTATAGTTTGCAGTTTCACATTACCATGGATAGCACAAAATATGTTCAAACCTCTATCAAAGAAAAATATAACTTATATCCCTCTTCCCCCCCAGTAGTCATAAATTCATGTCCTTCAAACACTATTGCACTTAAACAGAAAACCAGAATGTGGCAAGTCAATACTGATGGCATTTGGTAACAGTATGTATTTGTTTGACAGAGAATTGAAAACATTTTGCGATTATCATAGTAATGTGAAACTAAAACCTATCATAAATGTCATAGCATGACTTAATTATAATAATTATTCTTCCCCTTACATGTCCCCTTGGTTTATATTGGAAAAGGAGTTTCTTAACAAACATAACACTTACCCTGGGGGCCAGTGACCATCACATGGTATGGTTCAGTTTGGCCACTAGAACTAAATCATCCCATTCCAAGGCAAAATTATGGTACTTAAGAGGAGCTGACTTTGTTAAAGATGGCCAGTAGAGTTAAGCAAGCTCTGGCAAGAAGAAATACAGGTGAGGGGGTACAGACAAAGTAGGCAAGTATTAAGGATGCAATACTTGAAGCAACATCCCACTGTGTTAATGAGAAAAGCAAGAGCAAAAGAAGGAGGAAACCACTTTGGTTTTCAAAAACAGTAGCAGAAAATATCACAGCCAAAAGGTTGGCCTTCAGGAAATATAAGAAAAAGCAGTGGGACGAAGATAGGGAGGCATACCAAACTTCCCTAAGGGAAGCAGGAAGGCAATAAGGAAGGTAAAGGCCCACACTGAGGAAACACTAGCACAAACAGTGAAAGAAGGGGCCAAGACTTTCTACAGATATATTAGTGAAAGGAGAAAGTCCATGGGGGTATTGCTAAGATCAAAGGGGATAAAGGGTGTGTGTGGAGGAGGACCAAGGGAAAGCACCTATCCTAAATAGATACGTCTACTCAGTATTTACTGAGGAGAAGGTAGGGCAGGGCCCCCAGCTCAGTACCATGGACACAGGGGAGGGAGGTGTGCACAAGTCCCTTCACAAATGAAAGGCCTTACAAGAGCTCACTAAACTCAGGGTGACAAGGCAAAGGACCTGATGGCGTACATCCCTGGGTACTAAAAGAGCTAAGGGTGGAACTAGTGGAGTCATTATCAGAACTGGTTAGTGAGTATCTGAGCACAGGAGAGGTCCCAGAAGACTGGAGAAGGTTCATGTCATCCTGCTCCACAAGAGAGGCAGCAAGGAGCAGGCAAGGAACAACAGACCAGTCAGTCTTACCTCAGTAGTGGGCAAGATTATGGAGGCACTCCTTAACGAAAGGATAGTGCAACACCTGGAATCCATAGGAGCACAGGATCCAAGAAAGCAAGGGTTTACAATCGAAAAGTCCTGTTAAACTAATCTCATAGATTTCTTTGGCTGGGTAACCAGAATGGTGGACCAAGGGGGTGCAGTTGATGTCACCTACTTTGGCTTCAGCAAAGCTTTTGATATTGTTCCATATAGAAGATTGATTAATAAACTGGGTAGGCTCAGGGTGGGTCACAGGTTGGTCAACTGGGTGGCAAACTGGTTGGCAGGCAGAAAACAGAGAGTGGTGTTAAGTGGTATACAATCAGAAGAGATGCAAGTCACAAGTGGGGTACCTCAGGGATCAGTCCTGGGGTCAACCCTCTTCAATATCTTCATCAGTGCCATTGCAGGTGGACTGGAGGGTAAGGTGTGTCTCTATGCAGATGACACCAAGATCTGCAACAGAGTAGATCATCCAGATAATAATAATATGGAGAATAATGTATGGGGAGGTGGTTATAACGAGAATTTTACATACATCCAAGGTGTGGGATGCCACATAAACCTGAGGGCAAAGCCCAAGGGGTTTATTTAGGCACCCCACACCGAGGGTGTTTGTAAAATTTGAGTAAATAACCACCTCCCCATTACTTTATTTTTTATAATTGCTGGTTGCATTTTTTTGCCACACATTTAACACGCTCCCTAACCCATGCTAACCTAATGCTCTCCTTTGATAACACCACACCCAGATCTCCACAGGAAGCAGATAACTATGATCACCACAGCACGAAGATCTGTAGCAGGCGAGTATTTGTTTAGTGTCACGGAGAACAACGACGGAACTGAGAGAACACCAGCAGCTGACAGAGTGTCAGTGGCTGAATTTTTTTGCCACACATTTAACACGGTCCCTAACCAATGCTAACCTATGCTCTCCTCTGACTATGCGACACCCAGATCTCCACTGGAAGCAAATAACTATGATCACCACAGCATGAAGATCTCTAGCAGGTGAGTATTTGTTTAGTGTCATGGAGGACAACGACAGAGCTGAGAGAACACCACCTGCTGACAGAGCGTGAGTGGCTGAATTCTTTCGGTTGCAGGTCTTTGCGTCTAGTGCTTCTCTAGAGAAAGCTGGCGCATGTTTGCCTTTATAACCAGCTCAGCTGGTTATAATGGCAAATTATAACTGGTTTTCTCTATGGAATAAAATAGTGGCCAGTAATTATAATAATACTAGTAAAAAATAATGATAATAATAAATAATAATAAAATTTATTTCTCACAGCACCTTTCAGCCATCAAGGCGCTTTACAGAAAGATAAAAGTCATGATAAAATTATGACAAGCAGTAAAATAATCAGAGGATCAAATTGGGGTGGACAGAATGAGAAGAGAGCTGGATAAACTGGCAAAATGGTCGGAAGGGTGGCAACTGGGGTATAACGCAAAGAAGTGCAAGATCATGCACATAGGGAAGAGAAACTCTGATGCTACCTATAGGTTGGGAGGGGAGTTGCTGGCAATCACAAGGGAATAAAGAGGCTAGGGCAGCATCATTACAGATAGCCTGAAATCATCCAAGCAGACCACTAAAGCAGTAGGTAAAGCTAGAGGGATGTTGGAGTGTATTAGTAGGGGTATCACATGTCGCAAGAGGGAGGTAATAATCCCTCTTTACAGGACACTGGTTAGGCCCCATCTGGAGTACTGTGTGCAGTACTGGTGGCTGCACCTGCACAAGGACATTAACAAAATGGAAGCAATCCAGAGAAGAGCAACCAAAGTGGTGCAGGGACTGCATCAGGAAACATATGAGGACAATTAATGGAGCTCAATATGTATACCTTAGAGGAAAGGAGGGAAAGTGCTGGTACGATGAAAACATTCAAACATCTTAAGGGCATTAACAAGGTGAAAGAGTCTAACATGTTTTAATACAAGAAAAATAGCCAGGACAAGAGGACACAGCGTGAGATTAAAAGGAGGAAGATTAAGGGGTAATGTGAGGAATTAATTTTTCATGGAAAGGATGGTGGAAGCATGTAATGGCCTACCTAAGGAAGTGGTGGATATGAATACAATGCAGGGCTTCAGACAGGCATGGGATAGGCACAAGGGAGCATTACACATGAGAATGTATAGATAGGCCATTTACAGAGTAAAGGCCTATAACACATTCATAAAGTATAAAAAATGAGCGGCCTTGAGGTCCTTATCTTCCCTCAACTTCTATGTTTCTATGTTTCTTACAGTGTTTGCTTTCTCTGACAGGTACTATACAGGATCCATCAGATTGTCACCATCTGCCCCCTGATCTGAACTGAAGTGTATTTATTTAAACGTTTTACCAGGAAAATATACTGAGCTGGCAACTGCTCCTGTCCAGATGCACGGGCGGTGGGGCATTGAGAAAGTAACACTTGTATACAAAAAATTGAGCAATAAAACATGAGCAGCAAGTAATACAGAGGTGTGTTGCCATACAATACAGTTCAATGCTGTACCTATAATATAATTCAACTGGAGATGAATTACAGCAAACGAATTAGTGCAGTGTTCATTTGTTCATCATTAAGCTGAAGTGATCTTTCCTTTTTGAAGCAGGAAACTCTAGCCACCTTTAACATTCCGAAGCAACGTTTCACTTTCACATCCCAAGCATTCCCCACCTTTCACTTCGTTGCCGTTTTCACTTGTTTCTAAAAAGCCAGTTATAAGAGAGAGCTCAATCATGACTGAGGGAGAGCAGAGTGACAAACTTGAAGAGTTCAGCAGGAGTGTGGAAAAGTGCTGTTCGCGACTCCTTACACCCGAGCAAAAGGTGTTTTCTCTCTGGAGGTACGGATTATATTTGAAAGGGTTTTGTTACCTAAACAGCCAAAGGACTAAGTGTTCCACATTATCCCAAGTCGCAAGTCTTGCATATTATTTGGAATCGCGTCACATTGGAAAAGAAATAGCCACGGCGTTGTTGCATTTAAAAGTGCAGAGATGGAGTTGCGGTCAATATTGCTGAAGGCCGTAGCAGCGCGCTGGTGACCGAAGTGCACGGATCCCACTCCCGGAATATTTCGCCGCCTCTAAAATGCCGCGACTCTTTATCAAAGTATACATCACTGCCTCCAGACCTAGTGAAGGATTTAAGGAGTTAAGGGATCAATATGTAAGTACATCATAGCACCTTCTCTGTCTCATTCTCAAATTTTAACCAACTCAAACAAAGATGTTTTCTATGAACCATATACCAGTATAACATTGACATTTATGTCAATAAAATGCAAATTATGCTGCCACCAGTTGAACATCTCGGTAACCCATGTCCACTAATATTCCCATTACAGGAGAGGACTCTCTCAAAACCAAAATGTATAGGAAGAATAATTTTATCAACTCCGGAATTAAAAAAACTTAAGGTAAGAACCAGAATATCTAACATTAAACTCGTGGAAACTGATTTGCCTTTTTGTTTTGTTTTTTTCTGTTCCCCAAAATCTGAGGTGAGTAAAACAACTGATGCACTGTTCCCTTTCTGTGAAAATTGGACTAGATTATGAGGTCTCTGTTTTATAGCACCATAGCGTTTGTATCTGTAAAAGGGGAGTTTTTCGAATGAACACTATGTTGGCTGGAATCCTTTATCCCTGTCTGAGACCAGGGAATGACACGTTTTAACCTGTTTTAAAAGACTAGCTATATTTCAATCACATCAAAGTGCGATGTATGATGTGTGTTTAGAACACTTCACATCAAAGAGAATTGATGTTAACGACTAATTACTGCAACATTCATATGATTTGAAGTTTATTAGATATTATTAAACTTCTCTACCGAAATTACCTTTCTTCCCTTCCCCCAAATAGAGTCCTTGATTAGGGGTCAGTGGCCACACAGATAACATAACATCGTGTAAAGAGAGAAGCTATGCTGATTGAGTAATACCATACCAAATAGTGTGAACTTGTACACAGACAGGGATGTAGCTAGAATGGCAGATGAGCTACAGCAAAGTGATTAAAATGAACTGTCATAGACAATAAAATAAAAAAAAACTGAAACAAATGGCGCAAAATATTCTATAAAGCACAAACATTATTCATAACTATTATTTCTGAGGGGGCATGCCACTAAAGGGTGTCCTTAATCTAAAATAAACATATACCATGCATTGTAACTATTGTTTCTGAGAGACACACCAATAAGGAACATTATAAAATGGGTAGTGAAAATCCAGCACCCACATTGGCTGAGACCTGTTTCCAGCTGTGCCTTTCTCCCTGTCATGGCCCATTGTTTACATAGTGATAAAATGAAACACATGTATAATTGTAGCTATTGTTTCCCTTGGGACATGTCTATAGTAAACATTTATGATTAAACAAACACACACATACATTAAAACTACTATAATGTATTGACAGCCTTTTTATTAACTAAAGTCAAACAGATTACAAATAGAATAATAGATAGATAAGTGTGTATTACAAGGCAGTAATACCATCGAGAGGTTTTGGGGACATGGGACCTCGAGAGCGAAGCTTGACAGGTCCTAAAGTCCCCAAAATCTTGAGATGGTATTGCTACCTTGTAAAACACTTACCTTTCTGTTATTTTTTGTAATATGTGGATCCATTGATAACACTACAGTTGAAGATGACCTTTGAACTGTGATATTATCAGCACAAATGATAGCATTATCACTTTTCAGGATAGTATTATTGAGAGTAGTGATGTATTACAGGGAATTTTTTGTATCACTTAGTATAGTATAATTGAGGCTTATCCATATATTACAACCTTGTTATGCCATTATGACATCATTCTGTTGTTATCCCTTTTTAAGTATGTCATATCAATGGTAGAACAAAATGGAATTCTCACAACGATCAATGTTCCGTAAAGTAAATCAGTAAAGTAAAGCAATTCAATCCACGATTACACAATCTTGGTAGCCCATACACAATAAAATGTAATGTATGGTCTTTGGGTAACAATTGCACTGAAAACACTTCTCGAGGTTGCTATGACATCTGAAAACCTCTCGAGCTGCACACTTGAGATTTACAATGATATCACAGCAACCTCTCAAAGTGTTTACAGCATGGTTATTAACCAAAGACCATACATTATCCTCTACATTTCTGATGAGGATGGACAGTAATGAACATTATTAATAGAACATGCACGTAACTGCAAATGTTGTTTCTTGAGGGACATTACAATAATAAATATTAATAGACCATGCAAATCAAGCAATGAGTTTTTTTTTAAAAGGTATTCATATAATGCATATCTGTGGCACATTGAACAAATCACTTTTAAACTCCCCATGATCCTGGGTCACAGCTAATAAAGAGATTTTGCTCAACAGGCCATTCGCAGTCAAATGTATGTGGAATGTTGCCATGTCAAGGCAACTAACGTAACAACATATAAATAAAAACATACAAGGAATGTACTTTATATTCATTTTTTGTTAGTCTCTCCAAATTTCCCAAGGGTGCATGAGGATGCAGGCATAAACAATTAAAAACTGAGTAGAAGCTAACAGTGTTCTCACTCTTATAAATGATTGACGTATCAAATATTAGCCTGTTGATGTTATATGTGTATGTGGGATAGCCATTACTTGTATTGCTTCAGAACCATACTTTAATAAAATATTTAGTTATGCCAGTTATGTAATTTTAATAAATATCACTTCAACTGTAACTTAAACTATATAACTATAATCTTTGACTTCATGTTTAGAATTATTTATTGCTAACATTCTGTTAGCCAGAGTATAGGAAGGAATATTTAACTAATGTGGGGGATTAAATGTTGGAGGCCAATGGCACTGGCATTTAATCAACTGTAAAAGCCCTTTATTGTAAGTATACCCCATATGACTAGGGGTTTTGAAACCAGGATTTTAAAAGCTCTGTGTTAGTGTAGCTGAAGTGGAAGGTGCCCTTTTTACCATTTTTCTGTGGACTACATGTGGATAAACTATCATAGCTATATCTTAACCATGGCCAAACAATGGGATGGATGGAAAAACTATTGTTTGTGTGTGTGTGTGTGTGTGTGTGTGTGTGTGTGTGTGTGTGTGTGTGTGTTAAATTTGGATAAACAACCTTGGACATGTCTAAAACATAGATGAAAGACTAAGTAAGTGGTTGTAGTAGTTTGTGTGGTATTAAATTATGGCATTCCTCTATTCTAACTGGTATAAAATAGATACCTCTAATACAATCCTTCATAATCAGATTAATGTTCTAAAATAAATAGTGTTTAAAATGTATAGTCACAATAATAAATTATTTAATGTCAGAACTATTCAAATAAATGCAGTGTGCTGTTAACAGCTGTTACTGATCAAATGTTTAAAGGAAAATATTCATTTTTGGCTTAAATGTGATAATTTAATCTTTAAAACAGATGATTAAAATGTGTTCTAGGTAAAATTGGACTTTCATTCGAAAGTGTAATTATTTTATCTTATACTGTTAGGTTTCTGAAAGACTGATACTAGTAAAGGAGGAGTTTGAGCTCTTCAGTGAGTCAGTTGAGACCATCACACTGTTGCTTGGCTTTGCAATTGCATTTGTCCAATGCAGAATATGTATTAATCATTTCTCTTTTACTAAGGCAGGGAACCATTCATAAGATTAAGAGCTAAGGAAAATTTAGTAAAAGGGCTGAATGCACATATTTCCAAAACATTCAGCCTAAATAAAGCTATTTTAATCATCCTTTTATGAGATTATGTTAAGGGATAGTCACAGAAAATTGTCATAATGTATTTTCACATTTTTCATTGTCTAGCCCACAAAGCCCCCATTTCCATCATGTGTTTTTTTTTCTGTATTTACATGTCATTATGCTTACAGTTCATGTACATGTAAAGACACTGCAGCTTTCAAAATAATTAAATTGCATTCTTGTTAGTCACCAATGAGGACCAACAGATACAGTATTATGACCTATCATTCTTGCCAAAACTCCCAGAGGTCTCTATCAGTATGGACGGTGACATGCTATGTAGCCAGTGAGCGGCAAAAAAGAAGATTATGATTTCAGGGGCTTTATAGATAGATCACCACTAAACAGATAAAATATGTAAATCACACAGTAAGCATAAAATAAGACAAAAACAATACAACTAAAATAAAGGGATACAGCATGAGTAAACAATACAACATGTGTCTATGTACTACTTAAAATAATACCTTTTCTACCCTATAATATGGTTGAATAGCTTAATAAACAATAAACCTGGTTCTTTCTCTCTCTCTTTCATAGGTGTCAACTTCTTTTCCTTTCCAGTATCATCCTCTTCGCTACCATTCTGGACTAGCAACTCCTTCACTGAAGCTTTCTCCTTCCTGCCCTGCTTTCCTCCTGAGATACATTTCACTGGCCTTGCCCATCAGACACCATTTGTCAACACTTTACTCTATAGACCTTTACCCACACCTCGTGCACATCCTTAATAACCTCTTTCCTCTGGGTATAAATTATGGTCCTATTTTTCTAAACTCAATTTATCAGCATTATTCCACTGTCTCTTTCCTACAGATATGCTCAGCAGTCTTTTCATAACTTAGCTCAAGGGTTGGGAACTAAACACTTTTTGATAAAACAAATGAAATAAAACAGGTTAAAACAGAACAGGAAATATTAGTTTGTTTATGTCCCTAGTTTTCTTCTAGCTAAACATTATAGTTTGCATTCAGTCATTTCTATTTGTTATAATCAGGTAATAAATACTTGTAAGACTAACCAGTTTGGTTTCATTCACTACTTTGTAGACTCATGATATGACCAGAGGCTCTTATTCAAGAAAACTAAGTATACAGCTGAAGAAACTTAAGAGCAGCTGAATGGTAAGTCTCTTATCTAATTTTCTTTTTACATAAAGACTTTGGATAGGGAGCTTATATGATGACAACAATGTAAAGCTAAAGTACCAAGCAATTATCGATCCATGACAATGTTTCCTAGAGATACTAAACAGGCAACTCACTCATTACCATGGGTTTTGGACTTAAAGAGAGCTGACTTTGATAGGATGGGAGAAATTCTAATAGGGTACTATGCTGGTATCAGAAAGGAGATGGACGTAGAACAGAAATGGGGAATAACACTGGAGGCACTGGAGGAGGCCACTACTAAGTGTGTTAAAATCAAAAGTAAGCAAACTAAAGGCACAAAGCCCAAATGGTTTGTAAAGGTGGTGGCAACATTTTTAGGTGACAAGATAGCAGTCTTCCACAAGTACAAACACACTCAGAAGGAGTAGAATAGGATGTATTACTCTGCTAAGTCAAGAAAGGTGAGCAGGATGGTTAGGGTGGCAAACATTAAAAGGAAAGTGAAGCTCGCACAGTGGGTAAAAACAGAAAGAAGATATGTTTCCACTATATAAGAGAGGAAAGGAAAATCAAGGATGAAACAGACTAAAAAAGTAGTGTTGGTGCACAGAGGGTAGTGAAGAGAAAGTAGAGGTACATAATAAGTGCTTCTGCTCAATATTCACTAGAAAGAAGGACTGACCAGTGCCACAGGGAACAGGGGGTGGGGACCGGGGATGGTGGAGTTGTGGATGGCATCATTCAAGCTGATGGGGTACTTAAGGGCCTAAGGATTCTGAAGGTGGATAAATCCCCAGGGCCAGATGACATGCACCTCGCAGTCCTAAGAGAACTGGTGGAAGCTCTGACAGATCCACTGGCAGACCTGTTTAACACCTCTCAAGAGTAAGGGATTGTGCCCTGGGATTGGAAAACTGCACGTGTGGTGCCTCTCCATAAAAGTGGAGTGAAGGATGAACCAAGGAGCTACAGGCTGGTCAACCTGACCTCAATAATGGGCAGGCTGAAGGAGAGCATCTTGAATGAGAAATTGGTGAGCTTCCTGAAGAATAATGGGCTCAAGGACATAAAGTAGCATGGGTTAGTGTTAGGGAAGCCCTGGCAGACTAACCTAACTTCTTCGACTAGATCACCAGGACAGTGGACAAGGGCTAAGAAACTGATGTCCTACATCTGAACTTCAGTAAGGCATTCAGCTTTATACCTCACAGGAGACTGGTCAGGAAGCTAGAAGACCTGGGGTGCGGACTAAGCTTGTTTGCTGGGTCAGAAGTTGGCCGTAAGACAGAAGTCAAAAGGTGGTAGTTGGGGGGGAATTCTCAGAAGCTAGGCTTGTGACCATTGGGGTCCCAGAGGTCTCTGTGCTCCATCCAGTATTCTTTAACATATTCATAAATGACATCATGTATGGGATCAAGGGAAAGAGCTGCCTGACTGCATATGACACAAAGCTCTATGGGAGGGTGAACATGGAAGAGGGGAGACTGGAAATCAGGAAAGACCTGACTAGGCTATTGAAGTGGCTGTATTTTGACAACTGGGATTAAATGCTAAAAAGTATAAAGTTATGCATTCAAGGGCAAAAAAGCAGGGACCAAATATTAGTTGGGTGGTGTGCAGGTAACCAGTCAGAGGAAGAAAAGGACCAGGGTGTAATTATCTTGTGTGACCTGAAATACAAGGCACACTGCAGGAAAGCTGTGGCCAAAGCAAATTGGGTGCTGTGCTGCATAGCCAGGGGATTACTAGGAGGAAGGTGGAGGTCATTCAACCACTATACAGGTCTGTAGTGAGATCACACCTAGAGTACAGTGTACAGTATTGGTGCCCTTATCTTAAGAAGGATATTAACTTGCAGCAAACAGTCCAGAGAAGGACAACCAAGATGATCAAGGACCAGCAAGGCAATACCTATGAGGATAATCTCAGGGGGCTCAACATGTACTCTATTGAGGACAGAAGGGAAAGAGAGGGACATGATTGAGACTTTGAGGTACCTTAAAGGTATAAACAGAGTGAGCAATGAGGGCCCTTCATCCTTAGTGGAAACAAGACCACTAGAAGTAACAGCCTAAAGCTGGTGGGAGAAAGGTTCAGGAGGGAGAAAAGGAGGCACTTTTACACTGAGTGGGTAGTGGCTACATGGAATGAGATGCTGAAGGAGGTGATATCCCTAAAAATGGTGGTGGACAGCTTAAAGAGAAGTTGGAACAGAGTGAGGGGGAAAGTTGCAGGTATGGGGAGGCAGTGTTTGACAGGGGGTAAGAGGGATAGGTGGATAGAGACAGTTCCCTCTGTTGAACACAATGGGGACTGCACACTCAAGCAGACTAGATAGACTGTGAGGCCTTTATCTGCTGGTATATTTGTACTATATATTCATAGTCTATGTTCCTAATAACTGCCTTACCAATATACACAAAAGATTTTCCACAAATGCAACTGGGTACCTGATAGAGAAAAAATTAGACTGGAAGTGCTCAGGAGTTATAGAGATAGAGATGTGGTCATTCTG
Organism: Neoceratodus forsteri; assembly: GCA_016271365.2. Lineage (NCBI taxonomy): Eukaryota > Metazoa > Chordata > Ceratodontiformes > Ceratodontidae > Neoceratodus > Neoceratodus forsteri. The sequence goes on from CM057450.1 coordinate 876,463,594, forward strand.
GAGAAAGAAGATCACCTTGAGAAAGAGTGTTAGATCATATAATACTTTGAGTGAATCAAGGCAGCTATAGGAGACATACTGAAAAGAGGTGACAGTACGGAAGAAGAATGTTATAAAGGCAAAAGAGTATTTGACTGTTAAAGCTCAATAACACAATTATTAAGATGTAACCAGTGTGCATCATGCATTAGCACTGCATGTGTAAAAATGCTAACAGATGGAAGATGCAAAATCTATCCTGCGAGAAAGACAATGCACCAAATAGCTGCTGGTATTCTTGTCCTTATACCATGTTTTCCTCATTTACAGGGCTCCCTCAGGTGCATGAATGACAGAATATTTTCAAGCCTTTTGGAGTTAGTAAATGAACATCTGAAATGTGCTTCAAAGCTGGAACTATGTATTTAATTGAATTACGTATGGACATATAAATTAGAGAAGAGTGGTCCATTGAGTTAATTCCTCCACCAGCTCAACTGGACCAGCCCACCCCAACCCCCCATCTTCATATTCCCCTCCAAGTCCCAAGATTCAATTCTGTTATTTTTTATTATTTATTGTATAAAGCATACTTTTATCAAATACCAGTTGAAAAGAGTTTATGTTTATTATATTTTAATATTATTTATTTTATTATTTAGCATATATTTGTTTTAATATTTATTTAGCATATATTTATTTTAATATTTATTTAATATATTTGTATTTTAACATTATATTTTATTCTTATTATTTTATATGGAAAACAACCTTCATGTAATACAAAATGTCTCAATAAATGGTACACAAGTTAAAATAAAGTGTTATTTTTGGTTAAGCTGTTGGAATGTACATTTTTGTGGCAGCCACATGTGCTAAAGCTCACAGAAAGGTGTTTCCCGAGAACAATGAACTGTTACATTAGAAGAATCTCTGGTACTATCAGTGACAGAAAGTAGACCTATTGGCACTTTTAAGATCTTTCAGATACAAGAATTAGAGTTTTAAGCCTAACATTTTTGCAAGTACAAAGCTATCAATTCTATTCATAGTTGGCCCTTCTATTTTCCTATGCACTGCAACTGAACTACAGCAATGTAAACATCTCTAGAATAGGTTTCTACGTTAGAAAAATAACCAGTGCTTATGGTGGAGGGATGTAGGCAAAAAAAAATATCTAGAAACTATGTTCAAGATAATGTGAAGTATTTTGATTGATTGAGGATTGATTTTTGTTGAATCGTCATCTTAGAGATAGGTGAGTTTAACAATGTTAACAATTGCATACCTGTTCAAAGACTAAATATTTTGTTGGAAATTCTGGCTTTAATAGCACATGTCCAAATATGCAAAGACGAAAAGAAACAGCTGTCCACTCACTATGATTAATGAAAACCAGTAATAGATTTCATTTAACGTGTTGTATTGTTTACTCATGCTGTATCCCTAATATTTCTTATATAATACTTGTTAGCTGATGAGCAACGTATTGTTTTCAGTAGACTTAAATACAGATTACAAAAGATAACATACAAGTAAGAAACCATGAAAATACATACTGTATGAAATCACAGTGTTCAACAACATGCAATTATTTCTTTTCTGTAGCCATTTTTGAGCCTGACTTTCAAAAGTAGACTGCTTAGAACACTTAATAACATCACTTGAGAGTGAATTGTAGAAGGAAGAGTTGTTCAGCACTAGTGATCGCAGGTCAATAGATGTTTTGAACAGAGGGTTGTGTGCTCATCTGTTTTGAGATCTGGTGCCATGTAAATTAGGGCCCTGCTGAACCAAGAAAAAACTGATTGCAGGAGTTGTTCCAATATGCCTTTATGGAGCATGACTCCAATATAAAAGTTGCACCTATCTTCCATTGGCAGGCAACCAACAGCCTCCTACAAAGTGCAGTGGTGCGTAGACCTGGGGAGATTAGCTATACAGTTGAAAGTTGATTTATTTAATTTCAACTAGCTGCCTACACCCAAAGATTCATTATGTTTTAGGTTTCTTCAGGAAAGTTGTGGCACCGAAAACATACACTCAATTAGATTATATGTTTTATATTAAATTCATTGTCTCATTATGAAGTTAATATGTTCAGGCATATCAAGAACTCTACCATTCTTGCTCTCATATACAATATGTTTCCTTCTTGTTCTGATGAATTTAAAGGTCCTTAACAACCAAAATAAAGAACTACTAAAATACAATTTATATGACAATCATGCATGCCTCACACCATTTGTTTCTTTTCTTTTAATGAAAAAAATAATAATAATACTTTGGCAGAACAGCACTGGTTCATTTAAGTACCACATTTCATACTATCCCATGATATCACCCATCAAACATATATAAGTAATGGTGCTGATTTTGCCTGTCACCTATCCTACAACAAGAGCTGTCTTGAGCCCATATTAGTGACAACAACATTTGACTGCAAGCCTAAAAGAAGTATTGTATTCACTATGTTTTTCTGAGACCAGGCTTTTCACATCTATATAACTTTTGTTGTGGTAGGAGAAGCTAAACATATATCTAAGTAGATTTCCTACAAGAGGTGAGTCATGTAGATGTTACTCCTTAAATCTGACATGGTGTTACTTTATTATTCTTCTATGAGAATAATTCCGCCACAGTATTTTGTACTCATGGACATTCTCTCAGTCCTACTTAATGATAGAAATATTTTCAGTATAGTTTTCAGTTTCACATTACCATGGATAGCACAAAGTATGTTCAAAGCTCTATCAAAGAAAAACATAACTTATATCCCCCCCCCCCCAGCAGTCATAAATTGATGTCATTCAAACACAACTGCTCTTATACAGAAAACCAGAGTGTGGCAAGTCAATACCCATGGCATTTGGTAACTATGTATTTGTTTGACAGAGTACTGAAAACATTTTGCAATTATCATAGTAATGTGAAACTAAAACCTATCATAAATGTCATAGCATGGCTTACTTACAATAATTATTCTTCCCCTTGCATGTCCTTGGGTGATATTGGAAAATGAGTTACTTAACAAACATAACACTTACCCAGAAGCTATTCTATATACCACTTTTAAAAACATTCCTAAGGATATTAAGAATACTGTGGTAGGTACCTCCTTAAAGGTCCATAATGAATTTTGCCAACTGTTCAAGATTAAGATATCTCAGAGTACTCTCCAACCAATGTTCTATAACTCAAATCTCTTTACCTAGCCAGGTTAATTCTAGATTGTGGGAAATTTTTTTTCTAAAGAATTTCATTGGTCCAAGAAACATATAATTAATTTCAAGATGTTAAAACTTATATTACAATCCTTTTTTTTTGGAAGTTGTTTAGCTAATAATGGGGAGATTAATACTATATCAGAATTGATCACTATGGTGATCAAACTTCTCCCAGTTTCATCTCTATATAAATATCTTTTGAAATTAAAATTCTCGGATACACCTCTTCAGAATTCATTTTGGAATAAACATTACTCAACTTATACTTTATCTTGGTCTCATTTATGGAACAATATCTACAAGTTAATTCCTCTCGATAATTTGAGATTAGTGCATTTTAAAATTTTATACAACGCATGTTTAACTATTTTGAGAATATATAAAATGGGACTTAAACAGTCCAACTTATATCATAAATGTAATAAAGACATTGGATCTTTAAACCATTTGCTTTGGTCTTGCCAAACATACTCAAGTACTCTGGCAAGAAATAAAGTGAAACATTTTAGATAAGATAATCCAAAGCTAGAGTTGAACCTGCTTACTTGTATCCTAGGTGAGTTCACAGCTGATTTGTCATTCGAGGCAAAGACAATATTAGCCCTAATAAGGGTCATTACAACTCAGCTGTTACTCAAATATTGGGCAGACCAATCTACTTCTGTTTTTAAAGAGTGGACGGCCCAACTTAGACAAAATCTAATTATAATACAAATTATATCTTACTTCCACAGCAAGCAAACCTCTTTTTTAAAACAATGGAAAAGTCTTTTAGACTTAGTCGCCAACCTCTGACACTTGGCAGGTTATAATTAAGCTCCTGTTTGCAGTTCTTGGATCTTTAATGATGTTAAATTCTGGTAGCTTATTTATTTTTTATTTAGGTCTATTTGTTTTATCATAGTTCTCTCACATTTTTCTAAGATGATAACTGTTTTCATCCTTACCTTAGGTTTCGGGACACTTTCCATCTTGTGTTATATCTTTTTAGTTTTAATGGCATTGCATATCTGCCTTAGATACATGGCTCCCAGGGGAGGAAGGGGGAAGGGGGGGTCAGGCTGTGGGGTATGAGGGGAATATGTTAGTTTTATTGTCTGTTTATGGACTCTATTGGAATCTACTATTGCTTATTGTTTGTTGTACATATTTGAAAATTGAATAAGGGATAGAGTTAAAAAATAATTAAATGTCACAGCATCTTAGTTGTATTCTTTTAGAAACATGCTTACAATATTTCTATCACTATGTAGGACTCTCATAGACAGAGTGACTACTGTATAATGTTACAATAATTACAATATGTGAGAGATAACTGGCTAACAAATAATGCAGTCATGGTACACCTCCTTGTCCAAGGATTCTGCCAAGATCACCACATTCATACAGTCAATGGTCCCCAGTTCATTGGGTTTGTCATACATGGAACAGAATGCCTCCTTCATAGACCATATGTTTGCCTGTGAGGTGGGGAATGTTATGTGCTCATGCACACACAGAAGCAGGCTGTTGGTGACCTGGTGCAGTGCCCTGGACATGGAGGACTGGCTGATTCCTATGACATCCCCAAAACCCTCTGAAAGGAACCTGTGACACAGTACCTCAATGTACATAACACTTTTGTCTCAACCTGCATCACTCATGACCAACTGGTAGATGGGGCTACATGGGCACAGATCATGTGATACAGTCATGTGATTCTGGCATGGTCAAAACAGAATCTCTTGAGACAGCATATGTCCTGCAGAGTATTGGTGTCCAGCCATGGCTGGAATATACATGGCCATGGCTTTGCTCCCAATGCTTACTCGTGTTCTCTCTCACCATGCAGCAGGAGGACACTGAGTGGTATCCCTGGGTACATTCTGTGTAACCCTGTGGATTGACCCTGGAACAGCTGCCAGGCAATGAGTTAAATGCTTGTCTATGCTTCCCCTGGCCATGGCCTTGACAGGGATGCCACACAGCCATCCCATGAAAAAATAATCTCCTTTAAAGGGTAAAATTCCCAGCATGCCTGTGGGGTGACCCAGCATGTACAGGTGTCTCCAGCTCATTACTGTACTGTACCATGATTGAGATGGCTGCCTCAGTATCCATGTCCACTGTGTCTATAGGGAGAGTGGGGGAGTACCCTCGCATGCTCTAGTGGATGCTGAAACATCTCTATGAGAGATTGTTAAATGAAAGGGAAGTGGCTCATGCTGGAAAAGGCAATAATGGTGCCCATCCATAAAAAAGGAGCTAAGACAAGCTACTATAATTACAGACCTATAAGCTTGACATTGGTCATAGGCTAACTTATGGAGGTATTATGGAGGTATTTGACAAAGAAGAAATTATGGATTTTCTCTGGACAACTCTTAAGAAAATGGGTTTTCCAGAAACTTTCATTCAATGGATACAGATGGTATACAAAGCACCCACTGCTAGAATTTACTGTAATGGGGTTTTCTCTTCTTGGTTTCCCTTGTTCACTGGCACTAGGCAAGGTTGTCCCTTGTCTCTCTTTTTATTTAATTTATATCTGGAACCCCTTTTACTTAATATTAAGAGCTCACCTCAGGTTATAGGCTGTTCTGTATACCAGCAATCTCTGACCCTTTCAGTGTATGCTGATGATATTCTTTTACATTTGGCCTATCCAGATACCTCACTAACATATGCACTACAAATTATTTAGCAGTTTGGGCAGGTAGCTAACTATCAGTTAAACTCATCCAAATCAGTAATATTCCCATTAAATGCTCTCACTCACCAGGTCAATTTCACTCAGTTCGGTATGAAATGGTTCCCTTCCTCAATCAAATATTTAGGTATACATCTCACTAGGGACCCAGAGGCTTTCAGGAGACTCAGTCTGGATGATTTGGTGTTGAATATCCAGCAAGATCTCCAAAGATGGGTCAAACTCCCATTGTCGTTATGGGATCGTATCAGTATTATAAAAATGAATGTTCTGCCCTGTCTTTTCTATCCTTTAAACTTACTGAACATCTGGCTCCCAATGTTATATTTTCAGCAGCTCCACTCTGCCCTCTCTAAATTCATCTGGCTGGGCAGACATCCTAGACGGGCTTTCTTAAAACTTAACCTACCCAAGGAGAGAGGTGGACTCCGCCTCCCCAATTTAATTTTTTATTACTGGGCGAGTTATTTCTCCAAAATGGGGAGATGGTTTGAGGTCATATCTGATGAACATTCTCCTATCTGGCTACAGTTGGAGAACAGGCTTCTGGATATGCATAACCTGAACTCATCCAGCGTTTTTTATTATACTACCTCTGCATTACCTACTCTCATACAAAATTCGGCTGTGGGTATCTCTATTAAAGTTTTGACTTAGTGTTGGAACTTCTTTAACATTTCGCCTAAAAAGGATACTGCTCAACCCCTTACTTTAAACCCTAACATCAAATTAGGAGGGTCATCACTTTCTCCAGAGTGGCTTCCCCAGTTACAGGGTATTCTAGTGGAAAACCTGTTTTCCCAGGATGCTCTCCTCTCTTCTCCTCAATCAACATAATAGCCAAATTTAATATTCCTCAGGAACATATATTTAAGGTTTTTCAGTTGAGATACCTTATGGTCTCTATTTTTGGTAACACATTTAAGTTGTCCCAAGCCAGGCCCTTCTTAAATCAGATACAGGGCTATGCAAACAAGCCCCATGGAATCTCAATTATCTATTCCTTTCTTCTGGGTATCAAATACCCTAATGCCCTTCCAGGCTCTAAAACTTGGACTTCTCTTATGCCAGACTCCACCTTGGTTTGAAGTCAGATCTGGGAGGATATGCATAGATACCTCACTACAGATAGGCACAGACTTATACAGTATCATATCTTAAATAACCTGTACTATACACCAATTAAGTTGGCCAACTTAGGCAGGCTACCTTCATCTAACTGTACACGGTGTGGCGCAACTGAAGGGAACCTGATACATATTTTTTGGCACTGTGACAAGGTGACTCCATTATGGAACACAATTCAATCCAGTCTAGACCCCCTTCTGGGACTGGATGAACTGTTTACCACAGAAGTATGTATCCTAGGGATGTTCTCCAATATTAGGGTTTGGGAGCGCAGATTTCACATGGCTCTAATTTCCATAGTAGTCAAAAGACTGGTTCTCAAGCACTGGATGGACCAACTGGTTATATCATATGCTGAATGGCTGAAGGAAATATCACTTTGTTTTAACACTGAGAGGTTAATAGCGAGCTCCCAGAACCGTATAGACTCATTTAATCATAAATGGGGTAAACTATATGCTTTATATTTGAACTAAGATCCATGTAATGCATGCCTCTGACTGCCTCAGTTTGTTTTACCTTTTTCTTGGTTCTTGTTATTGCTGGAAATTTATCCTTTTTGTAATCTCTTTGTTATGTTGATTTAATAAGGCACACTACAGGGGAGGGGTGGAGAGGGTGGTGGCATGGGGGGTGGGTGGAGTGGAGGTTAGGTGTAATGGAATATTATTATTTTGATTATATTTAATCCAGAGACAGTCTGGTGTCATGTTACCATTAATCTATTTTTGTTGTTATTTGTGTGTGGCTAATTTACTTTTTTGTTACATAGTTTGTGTTATGACATAAACTAGTAAAAATGTTGAATTTCAAAAAAAAAAAGAAGAAATTGTAGGCATTCAGCACTGTACCACATCTTGAACTTGTGGAACTATCTTGGCTTTGTTTAAATGGGAGACTAGTCAGATGGCGCAGTCCTGGTTGATAGACGGAAAACAGAAAATTGGCATCACTCACGAATCCAGCTGGTAAGCAGTAACAAGTGGGTTTTTTCAGGGCTCTGTATTGGGTCCAGTACTATTCAACATTTACATGGCTACTGGGAAGCCCATAGGGGAAGCATGGATGCATAAATCTGCAAACTATTCTAGAATTGGTATGTTGGTATATTCTGATGAGGGTGTGGGTACTCTTTAATCGAACCGGAAACCATAGAGGCATGGTATAGTGCAGGTGATTAATATAGACACGTGTGCAGTTATGCATCTAGGGCAAGAAACAGACAACATAAATGCAAACTACATAACACAGATGTAAAGGTAACTTCTGAAGAGACAGACTTGAGTGTAATGATCTCAAACAATTTAATTTAGAAGTCATTGTAAACAGGTAACATCAAAAGCCTACAGAACAATGGGATGTATAGGAAGAAAGAACATCAGAAACAGGGATTCTATATACTGTAGGTCCTAGGTCAGGCATCTTATGGAATATTGCAATCTGTTTGGGTTCCCACAAGTCACTAGGGACAGCAAGCTACTGTACTTCAGGAAGTACAGAGGAGAGTAACAAGAATGGTAGGTAGGATAAGGAGGGAGAGATTACAGTGATAGACTGCAAGAATTAAATATGTACAGACTGGAGCTGACAAGATTAGGATGTGATTTATAAGGTCTGCCAATGTAATGATCTTTGAAACTGGAACTAGTAACCAGGGGTCATTTTAATGACAGCAGAAGACATGATAAACAACTAAAAGGCAAACAATATAAAACTACCATAAGGGGCCACTGTTTCAGTCAAAGGGTGGTAGAAATGTGGCATTCCATCCCAGAAGAGGTGGTATCAAGTAAAACAAGCATTTGTCAATGCCGAATGTTTGCTTGCTGGCATTAACAGTAGAGATGAAGGAGTTAGACAGATGCAGTATAGAAATGGCAGTGATGTATTGAACTAACACCAACTCCATTCCCACCATGCAGAGATGGACAGGCCCTTGGGTGTGCCTTTGGGCCATCGCCCATAACGGTCATGACATTTAACATCACCCTACCCAGGCAGACACTGACAAGTGTTGAGGTGTGCTGTGGGGTGCTTGGGCTTTACACTCACCTCATTCCATAAGGAAATATGCTGAAATGGGTGCAGCATGAGAGAATGGGGTGAACTCTGGGGCCAAAGAGTCCAAGGCACACCTCAATGCCTGTCACAGGCTGAAGAGTGGAGTTGGGGGTGGAATAGCATGAGCATTACTGTCGACAATCCCAAGTCACACCCCTGATGCCTGTCAGTCCCTACAGGGTAGATTGTTATGGTTGGAAACCCTAACATCCTGGGCGTTTCTTGGTATTTTCATTCCAAGTTTACAACATGGGCTTTTTGTAACCCCACCACATGAACAGTGACACTATCAGTTTATTATCCAAAAAGTGATTTTGCACAGTGACTGAGCCATTTGGTGCCACAGGTGCAAAAACACATTTTGAACACAGTGTGAAAAATGTATTTATTTATTTATTGAATTTTGATGACCGGGTTGGCCCACTGGGCCCTGAAGGTCCCTTTTTCAGGGCCGACCCCAGGGAACAGAAAACAGTAGAATACATACAGTCAGGTACTATTCATGAGGAGGTATAAAAAAATGGTAATGTTGAAAATCTGGAGTGAAAATATAGAAAAACTGGTGAAGTCACGAGCGTGCATAGAAACTGCACAATGCACACCCGTAACAGAATTATTTTGGGAATTTTTTGCACCAGATTTTCAATATAAGCATTTTGGGACCTCCGCTCATGAACAGTGTAACTGTGATTTTCTTACTCTGTCCTAAACACTGATTTCCCACAGCAACCACGCTATTCTGCACCGGATGTGTGAAAACACATTTTGGCCAGGGTGTGAAAAATGACAGCTGTACTGCTCATAAGGATGTGTGGAAAAATGCCAATGTTGAAAATCTGGAGTGAAAATATTACAAATATGTGAAGTTATGAGGGTGGGTAGAAACTGCGCAATGCACACTCGTAATACAGTCATTTTATGGACTTTTGTCGCCAAATCTTCTACATAGGCATTTTAGGACCTCTACTCATAAACAGTGTCACTGAGATTTTCTTAATCTGTCCCAAACACTGATTTCCTACAGTGACTGCACTATTCTTCGCCAGAAGAGCAAAAACACATTTCAGCCAGGATAAGAGAAATGACAGCTCTATTGTTCATAAGGAGGTGTGAAAAAATGCCAATGTTGAAAATCTGGAGGGAAAATATTACAAATTCATGAACCTGCGAGTGTGCATGGAAACTGCATGATGCACATTCGTAACACAGTCATTTTTGGGAATTATTTCACCAAATTTGCAACGTAGGCTTTTTGAGAGGCCACCTTATGACCAGTGACACTGTTGTTTCATTAATTGGTCCCGAAAGGTGATTCCATGCACTGACCATAAAATCACCTTTTGGGATGGAATAACCAGATGACAGTCATTGGATCCATAAGATGGGGTCCCAAGAACTCCATGTTGAAAATTTGGTGTAAAAATTCAAACAAATGACCGAGATATGCCATTATATGGGGGTGAGGGGGGTGTGGGGAGGTGGGGTACACAGAGGGTGGGCATGGGTTGGGGAGGGGACAAGAAAGTCAATGAGGGACTGTTTTCTTTTGTTACAGTTTTTTTCTTACAAAGATGACACAAGACTTTTGTCATGTTGGGGTGGGCACCCAGCGTGACACCTGGAAAGTTTGTTTGGGGGGCAGTGGAGCCAATGGGGGACTGGCACTCCTGCTGACCATACAGTGTGCTGGGGGAGCACATGATGATGCAGGACTTTTGCCATGCTGGGGTTGGCTCCCAGCGTAACACCTGGAAGTTTGTTGTTTGGGGGCAGTGGAGCAGATATGGATTGGGCACCCCCGTCGGACACACAGTGTGCTTGGGGTGGAGTGTGCATGAGCTGAGGGGGGATTGGATGCCCCCTCAGCACACAACAAATGGGGGGAGAGAATCATGCCAATGGGAGATGCAGAGGTATACAGTTGAAAGAAAATCACTGCTATGATCAGCGGTGGTGATGTGGAGGCAATTTGCGTACTGCTGACAGCACAGCAGTATGCAAATTGCCTACACGTTACCACTGCTGATTGTAGCAGTCATTCTCTTTCAACTGTACACCACTGCATCTGAACTGTTGTCATAGACAGCTCAGACATTCATTGGTGTGGTGCGGCCGCACCTCCAAAAAGATTAATGCATTGGATGCGGGAGGTGCCGCATCTATTAAAACTTGTATGGTGACACTATGTTTCTTGCACATGCGTGCAAGCAAACATAATGATCAAAACATTCAAGGTTAGCCTGAATGTTCACATTAGAGAAAGTAGCATAATGAGCTATAACCATTGAGAAATGGTGAGCATATTAAAAGCTTACTAGTCTATCTTTGCTTTTTAAATGTCCTAGGTTTCCTATATTTCTTACCTGTGTATCTTTAAATTATTTTCTTAAAATGTAAAAGTTTAGTTCATTTCAATCTTGCATTAAATGTTTGCAGCAGGTCACTCATCTAAGTCCTTTGACTTTATACGAGATTACATTTAAATCTGTACCCATTGAAATGTATTTTTAAAACCACTTTTTATCACTGTTGCATCCATTTTCTCTAGTCTATGGGGAACCATTCCAATTAATGGGCATGGAGCTAAGTGAATCAATCAATCAATCAATCAAATCTTTATTTATTCAGGCGATCATCATTGAGCAAGGCTCATTTACAAGATGGACCTGATAAGGTCAAGGTTCGAGTTGGTGCACAGCAATTACATCACATACTTATGAGACAGTTATACATACAGAAACAAGAAAATGTTATTTATAACACAATAATATACAGAGAATTCATGTTAAAAGCTTGGCAAGAGAAAGTTAAACTAACATCTACAATATGTACACAATATATATATCACAATGAGGGCCATGACAGTCACTCACATAATGAGTACAAGGATGGTGAAGGAATATTGGTGCTCTATACTGGCGGTGTCTGGCTGGAAGGAATATGCCATATGTGATTGGAATAAGGTTTTGTGGGATGACTATTCTATCTCTAAGCGGTAGCAACTGCATTTCTCTGTGAAGAAGGCTGTACAGTGCTGCTTGAAGGATGTAAATGGAATGATAATGGACAGTTTTAGGGATTTTGTAGGGTGTTCCATGCTATGGCTAGAGAGTAGCTGATTGCTGCCTCCCTATTTTGGTGTTGACTTTGGGCAATTTGAGCAGGATGATATTGTTGCTTCTTAGGGCATAGGGCTGGGAGTGGTCAGGTTGAAGCAGTCCAGGATATAGCTTGGGAGTTTTTTGATAAAGCTCTGTAGATCCATAGAGCTGCATTTCTGCTCCTCCTGACATGAAGGAAACCCATCCAACTGAATCATAGAGAGAACAATGGTGAGTATTATATGGCAGGTCTGTAATGAACCTTATTGCTCTATGGTATAAGGTATCCAACTTTTGAAGGTAGGGAGTGGAGCAGTGACTATAGAGGAAGTCTGCGTAGTCAATGACTGATAGAAAGATGGCCTGGACTAATCTCATCTTTGAATCTCTATTAAGGAAGAGTTTTAATCTGTAGAGGAGGCCAAGCCTTAGGCAAAGCTTTTTCAGCAGTTGTTCTAGATGCTGAGTAAAGTCAAGTCTGTTGTCAATCCACACACCTAGGTATTTGAAATTTTCAACATACTCCAGATTTTCTCCAAGTGTAGTGCATATCTGGGGGAGACTGATTGAAGAGGATGTGTTGGTGGAGTTTTGGGTTGTGAACATCATTGCTTTGGTTTTCTTTGCATTTAGCAGAAGCTTTTTCTCGAGAAGCTGATGTTGTAACAGGAGAATTCTGCTTGTAGGATTTCATGAGCAACTTTAGGTGAAGGGTTGCTGACATACAGTACAGTGTCATCAGCAAAGAGATGCACTGAGGACTTGGTAGGGGTTGAATCAATTTTATTTATATAAATGGCAAAAAGGATAGGACCCAGAATAGAGCCTTGGAGGACTCCTCTTGACAGTGGTCTTAATGGGGAGAGGTCACCTTCAGCTTTTACCTGCTGTGATCTACTGGAGAGGTAGCATCTGAACCACTTAAGGGAGGATGGATCTAGGCCAATGGAGTGTAGGGATGAGAGTAGCAGTTCATGGTCCACAGTGTTGAGTGCTTTGCTCAGGTCCAGGAATACTGCACAGACATTGTTCTTTTTATCTAGTTCGGTTTGCCAATCATTGGTGACCTTGGCTAATGCAGTGATAGTGCTATGTTTGGCCCTGAATCCAGATTGAGCTGGATTTAATGATTAGCATTGTCCAGATATTCCCTAACTGAATACTCACTAATTTCTCCAGCATCTTGGATAACACAGGTAGGATGGAAATGGGCCTGTAGTTATTAAGATCCATAGGGTCCCCAGATTTTAGAAGGGGACCACTTGGGCTGTCTTCACAGCGTGGGAATAGAGCCAGAGTTTAGGAAAGGTTAAATAGGTGAGTTAGGAGACTGCAAGCACATGACACGCAATCTTTAGAAAGAATGGGTCCAGAAGATCTGCTCCTGCACTTTTTGGTATCTAGATGTCATAATAGATCCTCAACTTGTTTCAACAGTATAGGTTTGAAGCTGAAGAGGAGTCAACTCTTTGTTCACCAGTATAGTGGGAGCTTAAATGATCCCTTAATAGGTTAGCTGGGAGGAGTCAAAGGCAAGGCCAGATGTTGTGAAGTGGTTGTTGAATGCATCCAGGATTTCCAATGTGTCAGTAATGGGGCCATAGTTACTGTGTAAATGGGTTGGAAGGGGGTTGTTAACATCCTGGCCCATCATCCCCTTGATGGTGCCCCAAAATCTAGCAGTATTATGGTAGGAGGAGTCGAGCTGGGCCAGGTAGTAGGCAGTCTTTGCATCCTTAACTTTCCTAGTGCATTTATTCCTGGCTTTCCTAAAGATCATCCAGTCCATGATATTCTTAGTTTTCTTGCTACTTTCCAAAGTTTATCTCTCTCAGCAGTGCAGCTTTGAGGTCAGCTGAAAACCAGCGACAGGATTTGTTTTTATTCGGATACTAGAGATTGGGGCATGGGTGTTAAGGGCATTTAATATAATGCTATTTAGCACCTGCTGAGCTTTCTACAGAATGTGCAAGATAGAACTTTTGCCAGTGAGGAGAGTAGGCTAGATCATGCAGATATCCTTCAATATTGATGTTTTTCGGATCTCCTGATGAGAATTTTGCAGGATCTGTTTTAATGCTGTTGGATCTTACCCCTGCGATGGGGCAGTGGTCACTTATGTCGCATAGGAGCACTCCAAGCGTGTGTGAATAGATGTGGTTTACTCACTAGTATGATGTCAAGTAGAGTACTGTTACTACTATTCCTTGCATTTAGTCTTATTGGTTCATTAATTAACTGAGCCCATAGGTGTCACAGAATGATACCAGAGGTGTAGCTGCCTGGGTGAGCCAGTTGAAATTCAGGTCCCCTATGATAATGGCTTCTTCAGTACAGGACTTGACCAGGTTTCCCAGGTGGGATAAGAGCTTGTGTTCAGCAGAGAGGGGTCTGTAGCATCCAATTAAATGGAAAGCTGCTGTATTGGGGAGAGAGACTTTTAGAGATAGACACTCAAATTCCTTGGGCATAAATGTTGCAGCAGTACAGGATACAACTAAACCAGCTTTTACATATATGGCTACTCCACCTCCCTTGTTTGGCGATCAGCTCTGAATAGCTGATAGTTAGGTAGGTTAACTTCCCTGTCCATTGTGGTGGTCTTGAGCCATGTCTCAGTTATCACAAGAAAGTCTGGCAAGGTATGGGCAACCCAGGATTGTAGCTATGTACATTTTTTCAACAGACTGCATACATTAATATGCAGGAAACTGAGGCCTTTAATTGAGGATAGGTCTGAGGGAGGTGATGCTTTCAAGAGGTCCAGGGTTGATTTCTACATTACCAATACAGAGCAATAGGAAGATCAGTAATTTCATAAGGGCTGCCAGTGATAGGGAGGGCTGTCTTTGGTCCTCCTTTTTATTCCGTTGCCACTCTTTGTTTTGGGTGCCCCTGTGGATTTAAGGTAGTGTCAGGATACCAATTAGCAGTTTGATGACTAGGCTTAGTGGGGATCTATATACCCAGTAGTGGGGTCTTGTCTGAGACATATATGTGGTGATGTGTGTAACTTTATGGTGATTGTACCACTGTAGTCGATGCAGCAATGGCAAGACATATATGAGGGTATGGGTGTCAGCCACGGGGGATGTTCCAGAGAAACTAGGCGGGTTGACCACTTTAGATTGTATAATAGGGTCATCTTCATTGTGGAACCCTATTGCTATTAGTGACAGGAGTATCAGTAGCAAGCTCCCCATTCTGAGGGGGATATTGATAGTTGGCAATAGGGAGTAGCGAAGTTGCTGATTGGTTGGGTCAGCAAGCTGGTGTGACTGTCTATTGGTTTAGAGAAAAGTGCTGTGGGCGGGGAAGAGATTTCGGCAGGAAGATGACTATAAATTAACACACAGGAAGGGGGAAGGGCGGGTGGTCAAAAATTTTGCGCCTTTCCCGACTGCTCCCTCGCTGATCCTCCCGGCCTTGTGGTTTTCAAGTTCAGCTAGGTGCCGCCGACCGACCGCTGGCGGAGCAAAGCCACGGCGCTCAGCTGGTTGCTGTGGCTGAAGGAAGCAGGCTGGAGAGAGACAGAGGAGGGTGCAGCAATTAATAAAGGCAGTAGCAAGCCTTTTTCTGAGCATCACTGACCAAATCTGCACTACAAAGGACTGTGGGGGGGGGTCTTGTGGTGCCTCAGCATCTGGCCCACCTTACATATTCAGAAAAGGAGCTGCAATTACTTTAAAGAGCAGTAAAACAGTAGTTTCCCCTTACAATACAATAGTGGATAACAGCACTTTTTTTGATGATTTACACATATAAAACTAGAAGGAGAGTGGCTCCTCAGCATCTGGCCCACTGCTGCTAACAGAGTCCAGCAGAATTCAACAGAATCAGTAGCAGTTGCCCTCTATAGATGTCTCACCAGAGTGGAAGCAGTTCTTCTGGGAAACTTGCAGTAGAACACCAGGGGAAGAGTAAAAGATAAAAAGAAAAACAAATGTTCAAGTCCCACACAGATTTCAGCAATGCAAACTGAGCCAGTGTAAGTCAATGGGGCAGGAGAGCCAATCGGCTGCTGTGCCTGGTGGAGCGCTCGTTTACCGATTGGCTGCGCCTTTCCCGACTGCTCCCTCGATGTCCCTACAGTCCTTGTGTGAATATATGCAGCCATCCCTCTCGGCGAGTCTGCATGTGGTGCTGCCTCCAAGCAGGGTGGCAGGCTGTGAGCCTGCCTGGTAAAAATCCACCCCCTTTAAGCATCTCTTTTAATCTTTTTAGCGGAGCTGTGCAGATAACATATAAAATAAAGACCTACAAATACAAATTAAACATGGTAACATGAAACATCATGAAACTCAAACAAGTGTCCATAACCTTCTGAAACACCTACATCAAGAACTTAAACTGTGAGATTTGTGTACAGCTTTCACATTAAACC
This sequence comes from Neoceratodus forsteri, assembly GCA_016271365.2. Taxonomy (NCBI): domain Eukaryota; kingdom Metazoa; phylum Chordata; order Ceratodontiformes; family Ceratodontidae; genus Neoceratodus; species Neoceratodus forsteri. Next base: position 876,480,163 of record CM057450.1, read on the forward strand.
CAACTTGCACTATATCTGAACTCTTTTCCCACCCCCTCCTTATCTTTAAGGAGGTGGTGCACTCGAGAGCAATGGAAGGGAGCCCGTGGGCTGTAAGAAGGATCACACTCCTACCAAGAGGTCAGCTGCAAGGAAGAAGCTCCTTGCCTACCTAGCTGGAACAAGCTGTGTGGTGCAAACCCTCTGGTTCAGTGGAAAATATGGGGTTTTCTGTGTTAAGGTCTTCTGTGCTAAGGTTTCTGTGTAAAGGGTTTGCTTGTGGTGGTTGCCTGCCCTCAAGTCAGTTTATGTTAAGCCATCCTGATACCACCACCCCCCATGACTAACAGTTTTGCTGAAGCCAAAAAGCAGCCTCTGTAGTTTGAGTCCCACCATCTATCCCACCAGCTGGTGTTTTTATTTATCCAGTGGGTCTATATTACTTGGTCACCATTCTTTCCTCTTTGCTTAGCAGTTAGAGTCCTGCTTGTTGCTGAGTAGTTGAGGCCTGTCAGCTACTGAATCAAGTCCTTTTTTTTACTGTTTATCCAACCTGCTATAAAAACTGGTGTATCAAAGGTCCAACATTTGTTGTATCTGCTCACTCTGTGAAGTGTATGTTCAGTACTCAGGGGGCCTCTACCCACATTTTCATTTTGGCCTTCAGGTAGCAGCTCACCTATCCCTTAGGAACGTTCTGACATCCACTACCATCTTGCTACAGTCCCTACAGTCTCAAGAGGGTGACTAGGAATTAGCACAGACAGTCTTTGTCCACCCACTTATTACCAATTTGCAGTTTAATGTTCTGTCCTGCCCTCTGCCTTGTCATATGCTGAGGAACTCAAAATGACAGTTTCCTGCCCAATTAATCATTCTCATAGGATGGTGCCCCCTGTGGTAGCGGGGCCTTTTCATCTGTCTCCTGTAACAATCAAGGGCCTTTACTACAATGGTCGGAGCCAGAAGGCAAGTGGAAGGTCACTGAGAGAAATAGGAAATGGGAGGGGGGGGTCTCTGGATGCATTTAGTCAAGAATACTCACTGCATCTTAATGTCCTAGTAATGCTGTGTCATCAAGAGCTAGGTTTCTTCTGCACCTGTAGAGTTTCTTTAGATCTGTTCGGAGCTCAGCTGGTGGCTGTCTCCTGCTTTGTGGACCTCCAGCCTTTCCTTTCCCCTTACCTGCCATTGCCCATGCCATTTGAAGTACATCTCTCTCATACACTTCCTCTGGTTAGTTGGGCAATACAATACCGAGTGTCTCAAAGTTTTTTCTGGCTTGCAGAAGCATCTCATAGGTTTTCGCTCTGCCTTCCTCATGATCACCAATTTGCCTGGGTATCTGATTTGGACTTTAATTTGTTTCTCCTTCAACTGCTTTATCACACTGGGCACTTGCTTCCTTTTCCTCATAATGTCTGGTGGAAAGTCCTGGCCCACATATGCTGTTTTTCCATTAAAGTTCAGATCAGCCTTAGTCCAAGTTTTCCACATCAGCTCTCTTTTTCCTGGGTATTAGTGGAATTTCACAATAATTGATCTCTGTGGGGCATCTGGTTTGAGCTTTGGCCCCAGGGTTTGATGAGCACTCTCAGTCTTCACTTTATACTTTATATGCCTATTCTCTACCTTTTACCTATTCTGGTCTCCCTTTTGGCTGCCTACTCTTTCACCCCCAATTTCTACCCTATTCCTTAATACCTCCTTATTTTTTTATCATTTAGGTATGAGCTCTTACTTAGCGGAGACTATATGGGATTGTTGTCTCTTCTCATTTCAGTAAAGCTTATCATTATGTACCTTTGCATGTTAATTATGTTGACCAGTATGTATAGGCCCATATTGACCAGCACCTTCACAATGTTTTTTCTTTTTTTTTTTTTTTTGCACCGTTGTCCACTGTAATTGTAATCTTATGAAGTGTACTGTATTGTATTAATACCCAGAACCACCTTGAAAATGAGCTTGCTCAATGGTGTTTATGCCTGGTTAAATAAAGTGAGTGATTGATTGATACTCCTCTGGCAGCTGTAAATCTTGGTGCAGCCTGGTTTCCAAGACATCATTTATAATGGGATGTTCAGCATTCTTTGGAAAACCAAGTGACCGTAGGTTTTTGCTGTGAGCTCTGGCTTCTGCATCCTCCATCCTGTCTGTCAGCTTTAGCAGTCCCTGCATAAATATAGCATAGCACAACTCAGGCTGTCCCCTTTATTTGTCCAATGCCTTTGACACAATTGACAACCAAATATTACTATCACCTTTAGCCGAGGTGGGGTTGGGTAATGATGCTTTGGCCTGGTTTTACTCTTATTTGAATAACAGGAGACAATGTACTGCAATTGGTAGTCAAGAATCTACTTCTTTAATGGTAGTAAGGGGAGTCCTACAGGGCTTTGTGCTGGGACCCCTCCTTTTTTTGTTGTATTTAAAAGATCACAGAAAAACTCTGGGTGAAATCAACTATCATTTATATGCTGATAACACAGTTGTTTATTTTTCCCATACCTCGGTTTTTGAAATTCAGACTACCTTGCAAAGTAATTTCAGTGCTCTGCAAAAAATGTTTCTAGATTACAAATTGAAATTAAATACAACTAAGACAAAGTCTATGCTGTTTGGACTTCCTTCTCAAATAAAATTGGGTCATAGGATGGTAATATCTGATTGCTCTGGTGTTGCACTAGAAAATGTTATATCATGTAAATATTTAGGGTACTGGCTCAATCAGAATGGTTCAGGGAATGTTCATGTAGAATGATTGGTTATGCAAATTGGTAAGAGGATAGGTTTTTTATTTAAAAATAAATATTGTTTGGATTTAGTTACTATGAAAACTACAATTACGGCTCAGATATTTCCATTACTTGATTATGCCAATATTTTGTATGCTGGTGCAACTTTGGAGCATCTTCATAAATTAGATGTACCTTATAACTATTTGGCTCATTTGATATTGAAATGTCCAATGGATGTTCATCACTGTGATTTGTAGAAATCATTGAGTTGAGTATCATTAAAACAAAGAAGGGATAACCACAGATATGCATTTGCATATGAGTGTGGTTTGGGTCTTATTCCTGATTATTTGTATAATTAAATTATCATTTAGATCAATTGATCAGTCATTAAGGAATGCTTCTGTGTGAGAACTATCTGTACCAATCACTAAAGCTAAACTTTCTCTTCAATTTTTTAGCCAATTTGTTCCTGTGTTTCGGAATAGACTTCCACACGAATTTCATAGGTTAGATATGCCACCACCTTCTGTTTCTATGTTAAAACAACATTTGTCTTCATTTGACCATGTTTGCAATTGTTATTGATGAAGTGTTAAATGAATTTGTTGTATGTTGTTCTAGTTATATTTGTAAATTGTAATTTGTATTTTTGTAATTTGTAATAAGGTCACCATTCTGAATGAGCTATTGCTCAATGGTTATTCCTTAATAAACAGACAAACAATAATAATATAATGTATCTGTCAGCTCTGCAAAAGCTTTCTTTGTGGCAATTGTTTGCTGCTCCAAATTCCTAAGGTCTCATTTAATGTCTAACACTGACATCAATTCTTTGTAAAGTTTTTAGCATTGCAGCTGTATTTCCTTTGCTATTGGTAGAACCTGATGTCAATTGGATCACATTTTCTTCCCCTTCCAAGCCTACTGTCATGTCTGAGGCTTGAGCTGGGGAGTTGCTGAGGCTCTGGCATCATGCCATGGATCTCCTCATCTTTTCAGCCTTAGCTCTTGTTTTTTGCATTTTTCTAGGCTGCCCCATACGATGTGTTGGATTCTGGTTTCTGCTTAGACCAGATATGCTGTTTCTTGTGGATTTAATCCAGGTTGAAGGAGATGCTTGATCATAAGCCACCATGCTTGTAGGAGGTAGAACCAGGAGTCCATCCACAGGTTTTTTTAATGTGAGTCAGGGACTGGACAGGGGGTGGGAGTGGTGGGTGCTGAGTGGGTGAACTGGGCCAGGGAGATGGGGACATCATTTTACTATGGTGATTAGGGCGGGGGGGTATCTCTAGACTACCAGGATGCTTTCTTTTTTCAGCAGGGGTTGGAAGGGGGAATACTACTGGACTACCAGGGTAATTTAATTTCACACAAACAAAAAGATAATGCTACACAGAATGGCTAACTGATATTCAAAGTTTATTAAGCATCCACAAAATGTTCCTTACTGTACAGCTGCTTCGGATTAAGACCTGATAGTGCATGAAGTTCTGTGATATTATTTAATTTAATTTCATATCAGGGATCAGTGTGGTTGGGGAATATCACTAGACTGCCAGAAATGTATACACTAGTGTGTGGGAACTGAGTGAAGGTGGGGGCAATAATCAAAGCTGTAGACAATGCCTCCATTCTACTCTATTTGGGATGTACTATCACCCTTTTCTCCTGGGTGTCTGCTGCCTTATAAATATGCCTCCTTGATGACTGTGCACTATTTCACATGGTTCTAATGGTCTTGTCCGAATATGGGGGATTGCTTCACTTCAAGTCTGTGTTTACTGTGGGGTTTGATTTTCAGGTACTGTGATTGGAAATTTAAAGTGTTTTGTTTATTAAAACAATTGTTTTTCAGAAAAAGAGACAAACTGCATAGAGTATTTATGAAAATCATATGTATTGCCTTTTCTTAATACTGCTTTTTGATTATTTGGGACACTTACCTTCTCCAAAACAAGATGAAAACATATATGAAAATAACAGCATTTCTGTTATTGATCTGTCCAAATATTTATTTATTTATTTATTAGATCATAGGTTTATAGACCTTTGAGTCAAATACTCATTTACAAAGGCACCTCATCAAGAGAGCAATACATCACAGCAAACAAAACAGTACAGTACATAACGTTTAGATTAAAAAAGCAACCAGTGTTACAGTCATTCACTGGTGGTACAAGCTTGGTAATAGGTAGATCAAAGTGGTCATAATATAGGTACACGAGTATATATATATATGTATAAACTTACTGAAATGTATGAGTGAGTTTTTATGCTGATATATAATCTAGTTTAGTAAATGTTTAGCAGAACAACCACTCTCATCCTTTTTGCATATGTAAACATCCCTGAATAGTTCTGTGTCCAACTTTATTTCCATTTTCTCCCACAGGACATGGGGATTCTCTGGGGCACCCCCTCTAATTACAACTCCAACTATAATAATAAAATAAAATACAAAGTAAAATCTAAATAAAGGTTTAGAACTGTAAGTTCTGCAGGTCAGTGAATAATGATTATATGGCAATGGTTGTGGACAAACAGTATTGTTTAGTAGCTGATGTTTGACTGCTTAGACGTAGCTACTGAGTAAGATTGCTGCATTTTTCCATTTCTGCTTCTACTGCCAAGCCCCATCTCCTGTCCTACACTGGTCACTCTGCTAATTATTAATTTCTCCTCTCCACTTGCAATGCTGTCTCTATAAACAGCTTAATTATTTCTCTGTCTTACCTACAGACCCCCCTCTTCACCCCCTCCTGCTGCTGCTGTTGTCCTCCTCAGATGTCCCAGCACCAAAGCACAGACCCCCCTCCCTGTTAACCCCTCTTCCATCTCTAAATAATTGCCCTGCATTTGCCACCTCTTTATCTTGTGCTCTGTCTTTCCCCATTGCCTGCCCCCCTCTGAGCTTGCTATTGTACTCTAACTGTATTTAATCCTCTGTCTTCCGCTTCTTGTTCCACGGACAGTCCATCTGCGGGCTTCCCAAGCTGCTGCTATGGCCCCAGAACTCTCCGAGCTGGCCACAGCTAACAGACCACCTGACTGACCCCCAGACAGATTCAGGTATGCACCGGACCTCTGAAACTCATGGTTTTGAATGCCGCTGTTTTGACTGGATGCCTAGTGGAGAAGCCAGGCACTGATTGGCAGTTTCTGCTTCTCGGCTGATTTTCCAACTCCTGGTGCTTCCAGACTTCAGGAAAATCTCTTTCTGTGCTGTTTTCTGGACTCCCTCTCCTCCTCCTCACAGTATTAAATCGACCGTTGCTCCGCCCCTTTCCTCAGCCTGCCAGCTGATTGGTCACTCCACTGCTTCACATTCTTATGGCTATTGGCCTCCCTGTCTTCAATACCTGACTTGACCCACTTTCTTACCGCCCATTTTTAAAGCAATCTCGCCCACAGGGTTGCACATTTTCTCTCAAGTTTTTCTCCAGCCACTGCAGTTAACTCCTCTCAATTACTTCTGTAACCTGTCCTATTGTTAGGGACCTCACCCTAATTTGACTATATACCTTTTCAATTCTTACACTTCCACTACCTATGGTGACATACCCAGCCACAGACAAACTATCCCAGCAGCTGGCACCTTTGCCTTAGCTTAATTTTCAGCAATATCACTAACTTAATACTAGTGTCATTGCCACCCCTACACAGTAAAGCAATATTACAGTGACTCTTTCAGGCATTTTACCAAAATTGCCCTGTGCTTTGGTAATTTCACAGTTGGCACACCATTGCTGGCTCAGTTTTACCTCCAGCTACCTACTACATAACAATGGGCACCATCGCTCTTCTACTAGGCCTGCTCACGTTTACCCTTTTGGCACAGACCACCACCCGTCCTGTGCCCCCACTCTCCACCCTGAGCATTTCTTCCCTAAGCCACCCCCAAACAGCTCAGCACCCTCCCACCTTGGACACCCTCCAACTCCTCTGCATCCACCACCAATCAACACCCCACTCCCTCTTCCCTCCTGGGCCCATCCTGGACCCACCTCTTCCTTGCCATACCTACCTTCCATGCCTTACCCATCCCCTGCAACCCTACTATCAGGACCTCACATTGGCACCACACTAAGGGTCCTTGTCGCAACCATCCCCTAATTAGATTAATCACTCTGCTGTTACTGCTGTATGGGAATATACACCCAAACCCTGGACCTATGCCAACAAGCCCTCCCATACCCCACTGTGGAGCCGGTCTCCGTGTTGCATCACTGAACATATGCAGCCTTCTAAAGAAATCTGCCACACTCCTGTGCTGGGTTGTATAACACCAACCCAATATTATTGCATTAGTAGAGACCTGGCTCTCCAAATCAACCCCAACTCCATTATTTCCCTTCCTGGATACACCCTGTTCACGGAAGACCGAGTTGGTAAACGTGGCGGTGGGTGTGAAATCTACATGTGGGACACCCTTATAAGCCATGCGCTTTCTGCCTCCAAGCTTGACTATGGTGCCTAAGCCCTCACACTAAAAATTACCCCAACCCAGCCAGGGGCCCACTCTTCCTCACAGTCTCCTACATACACCCGAGGAACCAGAACCCAGTGGTCCAGTCTCTCATTGACTACCTCATCTCCCTACTACACAAAGCCAAGCAATTCATCCTAGGTGATCTTAACATCAATTGGCTTAGTACCACTGCCTCCCATACCAAGGACTCCTTCGCTGCCCTGGTCATGTCCCACTTAGTCACCCAGTCCACTAGAATCAACCAGACAAGTGGCTCCAACACCCTCTTAGATGTAATACTATCAAACCACCCTCCTAAACTCCAGGATATCAACATCCTCCCTGATTCACTTAGTGATCACTCACCTGTCCTCTGTCTCTGGTCATCCTCCATACCAAAACCTGTGTCCTAGGCCACCTTGCACCAGCGCCAGTGCCCCAGGGGTCTCAGAAAGCTAAAATTGCATCCAGCACAGCTGGACTGGTCCCTATCTGTCACACCCTGATATTGACTCTGCCCTAGACCTCTTCACCAATGCCTTTAGCAAGGCCTGTGACCTTTTCACTCCCCACACCAGAATCCGTAATAAAAAACAAAATGCTACATGGATCTCCCCATCCCTTATCCAAAAACTTAAGCATAGGGATAATCTCTGGCACACTGTTATTGAATCAGGCAAGCTAGCTGATAGACAAGCCTACAATGTGGTGTGTAATCAGTGCACCTGGGCCATTAGACAGGCCAAGGCAGAGCACTATCAGACCACCCTCGCATCCACCTGGGGCTCCACCCTGACTTTCTGAGACAGCATGAAAGAGCTTAATGGGAAGACCCGCTCCCCCCCACTGTCCCAGCTCTCTATCGATGGCACCGTCATTACAGATCCAACTCGCATAGCTGATTGCCTCAATACTACCTTCTCTGACCTAAGCTCTGTCCTCCCAAACAACTTTTTTGACCCAATCCACACCTCTATTCCCCCTGCCTTGGATCACCCTCCTTTCTACCTGTACACTATATCCCCCCCAGGTAGCCAGGCTGAAGCTGCTAAAAGCTCTTGGTAGCAACAACCCCATCTGTGACTCCCTAGACTCCAGGATCCTCCGCCTGGTCTTGGATGTCATCCTAGTCCCCTTTACAGACCTACTAAACTGGTCTCAGCTTGGAAATCAGCTGAAATCACCCCTGTACATAAGAGTGGAGATCGGCCCGCACCTAACAACTACCAGCCGACCTCTATCCTCCCCCCGCTCTCTAAAGCCCTAGAAAAAAATAGTGTCGATTCAATTCTCAAAGTACCTCACCAAATATGACATAATGTGCCCAGAACAACATGGTTTCTGCCCAGGACACATTACTACTACTGCTCTCCTGGAGCTCTCTCAATACCTAAACTCTGCTCTTGACTCGGGCAACCTTGCCAGCGCAGTGTTCATAGACCTATCCAAGGCTTTTGATACTGTTTGTCATCCCCTCCTGCTTGACTTCCTCCACCAACTTGTTTTTTCTGCTGGTCCCCCTGCCTGGTTCTCCAGCTTTCTCTCTGCTAGATCCCAGTGTGTGAAGATAAACTGCTCCCTGTCTAATACCTGGCCTGTTCGTTCTGGGGTACCCCAGGGCTCCTTTCAGTTCCTGACAGGAAAAATGCTCCTCTATGCCGACGATGTGGTTCTCTTTGCCTCCCACCGCGATCCCTCTTCTCTCCAGGTATCCCTCCAGCACACCTACAACCAAGCTGAAAAGTGATACCTTGACCACTGACTTGTCATTAACCTAAAGAAGACTAAGTCAATGCTCTTTCCCATCACCAAAACAAGGCCAAGAATGCCCCCCTTCATTCTCCCCAGCACTCTGCACCTGCTGGAGCAAGTGACCTCTTACAAATATCTAGGCACCACTTTCAACTCAGCTCTCACCTTCCACACCCACTTCAATGCCCTATCCTCCACTGTAAATTCTCAGATAGGCCTACTATACCATCATAGAGATTGCCTCCTCCAAGCTGCCCTTCGGCTGGCCATCACCTCTTCCATCCTGTCGCTAGTGGACTATGGCTTGCTCATTTACGCTGTGGCAGACAATACTGCCTTGACTAAAATCCAGCTCTCAATCAATAAGGCCTGCAGGTCCTTGACTGGAGCCCCTAGCTGCACTCACACTTGCCTGCTCTACTCCACCACCAACTTGCTCACTTTTGAGGAGCATCTGTGCTACCAGACCTGCCTACTCACCAAAAAATTTCTTCTAGGGCTCTCCCCCCGACGGTCTCTATTTCCCTACAACATGCGTCCTCATCTGCTGCCACCCATAGCTCTGTCAAGACCACCTTTCTGGTGCCCAGAACCAAGACCTTGCTGAGGTCTTTCCATTACTGACCCCCTGCTTGGTTCAACTCCCTCCCACCCTGCATCACAGACATTTCCAAAATTGGTCTGTTCAAAATTGCCCTACAGAACCATCTCTTCGACTCTCATTGCTGTAGATGCACCTAATTAACTGTGGGATCCTTCTGTCAGGCTTCCCTGACTTGACATTGTCCTCCAGACAGCCTAGCCTCTCCCCTCCCTCCCACCCCACTCCCCATCCCTACCTCCACCCTCTCCAGGCATTATCTAGGTATGTCCAGGGTTGTACCCCCAATGTAACCCTTGGGTACCTTGTATATGACTGTAACCTGTTATAAGGAACATTGTTATGTAACCAATGTGTACTCTATGTTTAATGTTCTGCACCTGTACTGTTCTCACTGTTGCAACCACACTATGTAACTCTGTTTACCCCCGTGACGAGGTGCCTTTGTAAATGAGTCCATGACTCAAAGGTTGTAAATCTGACTTTTCTAATAAATGAATAAAAACATGGTTTAGCCATCACTGTCTCTCACTGTCTCTTTCTATCACTCATTTTTTAATTTTTTATTTATTCATTCTTGGATTACAATACCTCTGAACACAGACAGCTCATTTACAAAGGTTCCATGTCAGTGGGGAGGGGAGACAAAACATACAAAGGGGTAAAATAAAGTGAGCAAATGCATATTTATCTATACACAGTTTTATCATTCTAACAGGAGGAAAGCATATATATGAGGAGGAAGCATAAAGATGAAAGAAAGAAAGAAAGAAAGAAAGAAAGAAAGAAAGAAAGAAAGAAAGAAAGAAAGAAAGAAAGAAAGAAAGAAAGAAAGAAAGTAAGAAAGAAGAAGAAAGAAAGAAAGAAAGAAAGGTAGGAAGTGGCAGCTGTAAGCCTTGTCAAGCTGTATGGGGGTGAGACAGGTGGTGAGGTAGGCAGGGGTAAGAAAGGTAGGAGGTGGCAGCCATAGGCCTTATCAAGCTGGTGTGGGGGTAGAGACAGGGGTGAGGTGGGTAGGGGGTAAGAAATGTAGGAGGTGGCAGCCATAGTCCTTGTCAAGCTGGTGTGGGGGGTCAAGACAGGTGGTGAGTTGAGCAGGGGGGGTAAGAAAGATAGGAGGTGGCAGCCATAGGTCTTGTCAAGCTGGTGTGGGAGGGGTAGGGGCAGAGGGGTGAGGTAGAAGGGGGTAGCCAGAGCCTTGTCAAAGTGCAAAAAAGGGGGTAGCCTCAAAATTATAGAGGTAAAAGCATAGATGCAGGGTTATCCAGTTGTGAGGAGAAGACTTGAATGCTAGTCAATGGGAGTCTCAGGTGAAGCAATTGCAAGAACTCTTGGCCATGAGATGTTGGCATAACTTCAATTTGCCACGAAATGTTTGAATGAAACTATTGCCCTCATGTTGGTGCCACAGACCTCTGCCATATGACGAAAGAACCACTTCCATGTGTGTTCCCCCTTGCAGGTGCCTGAGTGAGTTGGCACATATGGCTAAGGAAACCATGGAGAAATGCATTGGTTGCAATTCCCCAAAGGGGAGAGAAAATTTCACCAGTTGTGAAGGGGAGCATGGAGGCACAAAGAAAAGTGTGTCTTGAGTGTCAGGTCATGAATATGGTGCTCCTCATTTGGCATTTGGGCAGCAAAGCACTAATTGCTTGCTGCCCTCCAAGCCCAGGATACATCCTGAAAATTCCCTGAGTCAATAAATGATGAAACCATCACTGGATGTGCCAGAGAGACTCAACAGATATGGCAAAAAGAGGCTTAATGACCTTTATCAGAGGAAACAACCTCTTGTGGAGTAAACCCCTGGTGATCCAAGACTTTTGGTTGCCATCCTTCCAAATTTTATGCATAGTTCTGGAAGCATAACAGAATGCTCAAATACCCCAAATCCACTTGACAACAAAGGTAAAAAATGTGATTTAGTAATGGCAGAGGGAGTTAAGTGGGTGTAATTGTAAAGATAAAACATGCTTTCTTCCATACAGAAGCGACTGCTGTGGATAGAAAACTGAGATGGATGTTGCAAACTGTGTTAGGAGGAGACTGAAGTGAGTAGCTGCACTACGTGACTGCAGAAAGCAGCCTTCATTAGGCAGCTGTGGCCATTTGCTTTATTGGGTAGCTATGGTGAGCAACTTCAATAGGCAGCTGTGGGAAGCAGGTTTGGTGTGTTGCTGCAATGAGATGCTTTAAAAGGGTTTGCAGTAAGCAGCATCAATAGGCTACCATTGGTGAGGTTGAGTCACTTACTGTAACGGTGACTACTGCCTTTGGAAAGGTATCACAGAGCTCAGCTGTATGGCTAAAGCAACCTTCAGTAAGGGTCCTACCCTTGGTGATGCCAGTGCCAGAGGGACACTGCTCATGTAGCCAATAGATCCCACAGCACATTACTGGGAATGCACCTGTGGTATGGGAGGTGCCACTGAAAACTCCCACCTGCACAGACACACAAGTCAGAGCACCCTCCCTCAGGCAAATAAATTCTACAACAAAGCTGGGAAGTGCAAAACATGAACATTTATGGGCCATACCATTACAGCAGAAGGCAGTTCAAACAGCACTCAAGCCACAGAACAAATTCCGTGCCACATCAAAAAGCACTTCTGCTTTCTCAAGAGGCTGATGATACACTTCCCATGATCCTAAAAAGGAACTGCTCTTGTAAATATTCAACATTGTTCAGCAAACTACCCAATCTTACTCATAAAACCTACATAACAATGTATTTAAATGAATTAACCACCTTAATGTTATGTTCACGGGTAAGTCATCAAAGTACAGGCAATACACTTCCCCAAAAAATATTTAAAGAAAACAGTTTCATAAAGTGAAAATAGGTAAATGCTGAAAGAAATGGATCTCAAATATAGAAATATAGAAAACTGCCAGCAGAAGAAGGCATCAAGGTCTATCCAGTCTGCCATGTGAGGCAGTACATACAACCTGCAGCTCCATAATAATCCTACCAGACCCATGCTGCCCCACACCCACAAACAAATCTGCACCAGCTGGTATTCGCCATTGCCAGTCATCAGTCCACCCCACCCCCACCCCCAGTGTGCATCAGCAAGGATAGGAGCACAGCTGCACAGATGGGCATTCAATTGGATGCCTGTCCCAGGTCCCAAAGTAGATCTCCTGCTGTGCTCATGCAGGGATCCTGCAATGGCACAAACCCAGCAGGAATTAAAAAGAAAAAACAGAATTTGCCCAAATGGACACCCCCAGCCCTCCCAGGCAGCACAGTGGGCTGGTGCAGCTATGTGCAGGGCGATCCCATTGCCGCTGTGCCCCTCCTGTAACTTTTGGGAGGGTGTAAATATTTACAGCAGGGCCCCCCATGCAGCATTTTCCACACCAGTATGATGTACAAGTGCTGTCATGCATGTATACAGTGTGGGCATGCCCCCCCCCGGCATTTCTCCAGACCACCACTAGCATGGTGCTTCATGGCCAATCAGGGGATCCTTAGTGCAAGGTGCTAGTACACCTATGGTGAATGCCACCATGGGTCCACTAGACCTCGCTGCAATGTTTCCAGGCCTAGACGTGCCTACACATCTCAGATACACAGCATGTAGCCTGTCAAAACCATTTATGACTACACCCCTTAATGGGTAACCCCACAATCCTTAAAATATGGTAACAATTTGGTTTTACAGACTTTCCACCTTTCTGTCTACACTGTAATTATCCCTGATGATACCATTTGTGGAGCCTCCACATTTCTAATTTTCTCCAACACTGCTGTGATTTTGTTGTAGTTACTTTAACATGGAACAGGTTTTATTAATATTTCCCCAACTGGTTTTAGCATCTTGCTGGAGAAAATCAACTTTTAAGTTAAGGGCCTCGAAGTGTATATCAAATCTATGATATTTTTTTAATTTTTTTTGCAGTTAATGCTATTTATGCTACCTCAGGTTGTCCCAATCATCAGCTCTCCCCAGCACTGTCACCCCAGCCCTGTATGGACTTACTGTCCAACTCCCATCTTCTCCATGGTTGCCCCCCATGATGGGGTGGTCCACAGGCACAAAATGGATCCTCATATGGGAAATGCGCCATACAGCCTGTTGCAGAGCCTGTGAGGGGTCATTCCCATCATGCTGGCCAGCCACGTATTCCTCCTCCTGTTATGTTCCCCAAGATGGACAGACATGCAAGCTTGAGGAGTGGTCAAGAGTGTGGCAGCTGAGATTCAATGCAAAGAAGTGCAAAATCATGCATTTGGGGCACAGAAACTGAGGGAAGGAGTACATGATGAGGGGGCAGTGCTAATGGCAACCAAATAGGAAAAGGATGTGGAGGTAATCATATCTGATGACATCAAGGTAATCAAACAATGTGAGAAGGTGGTGGGGAAAGCCAGTGGGATACTAGGGTGCATAGGGAGAGGTTTCATCAGCAGAAAAAAGGAGGAGGTGATGTCACTGTACAGATCATTGGTGAGACCTCATCTGGAGTACTGTGTCCAGTTCTGGAGGCTGCATCTCTGGAAGGACATAGACAGAGTGGATGCAGTTCAGAGAAGGGCAACCGAAATGGTGCAAGGGCTGCACCAGAAGTCATATGAGGAGAGACTTAAGGACCTCAACATGTATTCCCTAGAAGCAGGGGTTGGGGGGATGATACAGACTTTCAAATACCTCAAGGGTATAAACAAGGTACAAAAGAGTAGCATCTTCCAGAAAAAAAGATGTTCAAGAACAAGGAGTCATGATATGAGGCTAGAGGGAGGTAGACTCAGGGGTAATGTGAGGAAATATTTTTCCACAGAAAGGATGGTGGATGCATGGAGCAGCCTCCCTGTGGGACTGCTGGGGGCAAAACTGGTAGGAGAATTCAAGAATGCATGGAGTAAACATAACGGAATGCTGGCAATAGAGAAAAGAGTGTAAGCTGCAGATCAATTAGGATCTGCAGTATATGCAGTAGGTAAGGAAAATGGACAGACTAGGTGGGCCATACAGTCCTTATCTGCTGTCAATTTTCCTGTTTCTATGCGCAGTGCCACCTAGATTTTCCACACACACTCCCATATGCAGGACATCAGCAACCACTGCTCCTCCCTGCCTTGATTGATGTCCCTGGTTGCCCAACTCCCAGCTACTGTAAAGGTTCAATAATACACTGGGTGCAGTGGTCCTCCCTCCTCAGAGATGGAGAGCAGTCCTGGGGTGTTTGATCCTCCTCCCTAGGCCGACCTCTGACAACCCAAGTTTGTCTACAGTGTAGTTCAGACATACTATACACTTGAAGCCATTTCACATTTCATGGGAGAATATCACAGGGTAAATATAAACAATCTTCTCTCTTAAATATGAAAAATAGCATTTTCAGACAGTCATGGCCATTCTGAGCATGGTTGACACAAGCTGTGCCCGGAAAATGACAAATGCATCTAAAATTGACTCATGCTTCCTTTTTTCCTGTAAAAAGTGGCAAGTGTCAAAAATGCATCAAGATATTTGTAAACATGTGGTAAGCAACCTGACTCATTAGCCTGGACACAGCACGTATCTGAAATACACATGGGAGTGTTGTGTCCATATCTTTTAGAATCCCCACTCAAGTGTTTAGTAGTATCAATGCTTTTTATATGCAAAGTTGGTCATTGCAAATATAATAACTTTATTATCAGAAAAACAGTAGCACATACTTATTCCACCTTACTATCAAAGGTACAATGTTCTCTTAGAATAGGGACATCCAGACTAAACTGTTACCAATATCACACCTACATGAATTCACAAGAGCAGTTGATTTCCACAGGCACTAAGATCAGCTTTCCCTTTTAATTAAATCAAGTGTAAAATGACAGGGTGCTTCTCCATGTTTTTTTTTTCACAGAATCATTGATACTGTTCCAGATTACTAGAGATCTTGTATTGTTTGTATAAATGTGGGGCATGCAGATCATTTAACCTGGAGGTATCTTCTGATTACACACATCAGTGAGATATTGCATGGCTTCACTAATATATCCTCTGACACTGTTTAAGGCACTTAGGAACCAGATAGTATATAAATCAACTTAAAATAAATTATTTAATTTATGAAACCATGAGGTTTTATCAGTAACCAATGTAAACAACAGATTCAATGCTCAGTGCCTTGCCAAGTAGCTGAAAGCAGAGGTCGACCACACCAGGGGGCCAGAGGGTAGGAAAAAGGTATGTCCCTATGAAAATCCTCTCAAAGATTTACTGTTCCTTGTAAGTAATGAATGCATTTTCTTCCAGGGTACCTCTATAGAGCCATAATGCACTGGATGACTACAAAGCAGCAACATCCCTAACTAGGTAGATGTTAAATTGTGAACCAACCCCTCTGAAGAACAAACCTTGTAAGACAGCAAAGACAAAGCCAGCTGTCCTATGTGAAATCAGATTGAGACAGCAGTGTTTGTTAAAGGTATGGATCCTGTACCAGGAAAAGTAAATAAACTTTTATTTATCTAGCGTCCAATCCCAGAGGCTCTGGGCGCTTTACAGAGAGGTGCAAGAACATACAAATTTACATTTTACATACAAGAAAATACAAGGGTCAGTAACAACCACCAAGCAGTTTTAAATCAAAAATAAATAATAGCAAAATCAATACTACAGCTAACTAAAAAAAGCTTTTCCAAAAAGGAGTGCCTTAAGACCGATCTTAAAAACCTCCACCAATGGGGCCTCCCTCAGAGATCTGGGAAGCAAGTTCCTTTGGGCCAGGTTGGCCACTTCAAACGCACAGTCTCAAGAGATTTTTAGCCTGGCCCTCAGAACTACAAGGAGGCACTTGATGGAAGAGCAGAGCAAGCGAATCGGGAAAGCAGGAGTCAGGAGGTCACTTAGTCAGGGTCTGAATCATATAGGGCCTTCTAGGTGTGCAAACCCATCTTGAAGATGATCATCCATCTAACAGGCAGCCAGTGCAAATTAAGCAGGACTGGGGTCACATGACATGACCTAGGAAGGCCCGTCAGCAACCTGGCTGCTGCATTTGGCACCAGCTGCAGTCAATGGAGGTTCCCTCCATTGACCCGAAGTAAAGAGCATTACAGTAGTTTAGCTTTGATGTGACAAAGGCATGTACCAGCACAGGCAGGTCACCATGCGGAATTAAGGATTTAATCTGGGTGACATTCCTTAAATGGTAAAAAACACTCTGAACAATGATTGACACCTGAGACTCAAGCATCAAACCGTCATCAAGGATGACTTCCAGATTTCTCACCCTAGTGGCTGCCATCAATGGAACAGGGCCTAGAAACAGCCCCATTCCTGACCCGGTGGCAGCCACATCAAGCTGGTGATCAGGATTGATCATCAGTACCTCTGTCTTGTCAGGGTTCAGTTACAGTCAGTTAATCCAGTCTTGGATCTTGGTCTGGCATTTATTTAGCATTTCCACTGTGTTATTTGTCCCAGGAGCAAAATACATATACAGCTGGATATCATCTATATAACAGTGAAAACACGGACTGTAACATCTAATGAGCTCACCCAGAGGTAGCATGTACACTGTGAACAACATCGGCAACAAGATCCAGCCTTGAGGAGCATCACAGAGCAGGAGCTTCAGACAGGAGAAGAAATTCCCCATCACTACCCATTGTGTCCTGCCCATGAGATAGGACTCAAACCAACTCATGACAGTACCAATATTAAGGTGATCCAGAAGCACAGTATGATCCACGGTGTCAAATACTTAGGAAAGATCTAGGAGAACAAGAATTGATCAATCTCTTCTATCTCTCACCCTTAGGAAGTCATTTTGCACCCTGACCAGCATCACTTCGATGCTATGCCTTGCCTTAAACCCAGACTGGAATGTGACATAGATGTCAAAGGCCATGAAGTGTGTCTTGAGCTGCAGAGCCACCACTTTCTCAACAACCTTCCCAAAAATGGGAGGTTGGATATAGGTCGATAATTTGCCAAGATGTCAGAGATGAGTGATAATTTCTCCAGAAGGGGCTTCACCAGCACCTCCATCAAGACATCAGGGAAGAACCCCTCCAACAGCAAACACTGGACAATGTTAGCAAACACTGAACCAATGGACTTGGCACTTCCCACTAGGAAACAAGTCTAGCTCAGGTCCAGTTCACAAAAGGTGGGCCACCACTTTAAGATTACCTCAATGACCTCCACCACCCCCACTGGCCAAAATTCACCCAAACAATAAGGGTGCCTCTGCCTACACAAGGCCCAGCACTGTGGGTGTGATCTTACCCCACTGTGGAGATCCTGGAGGGAATAGAGGACACCCTGTCAGAGAAGAACCAAGCAAACTCCTTGCGCAAAGTTACTGAACATGCTCTTTTCGGCTGCAGACAGGTAGGATTAAGTAACCTGTCCATAGTCCAAAAGAGCAGAGTCGAACTGTTCATCCCTGTGGCAATCTCCATTCCTACCCTTCTGGGTAGCAGCCCTGCAAACATCTAGTTGAAACAGACTGGAAACAGGCCACAGAGAACACCATACCCTAGTTGGCATGCCGTGTAAGAATGCCAGGAAGATACTGCCCTGCCTGTCTCTAACAGAACACAATTCTGGAGGAGATCCATTTGGAGAGACACTGTCTGAAAACAGGCTAATCCCTTAAGCAGGAATTTATGGTGACTTTGCAATACCGCCCTATCCCTATGAAACACTAGGAAACATGGTTCATGAACCAAGCCTTTGCAGTTCAGAAACACATCTGGCTGATGTAATAGCCACTAGGAATAATGTCCTCCATACTTCATGTCACAGTAAGATGTGGGCTTAGAAGAGATTTCAGCACTTTGAGCACAAGTTCAGGTCTCAAACAGGAACATGCATAAGGACCAGAGAGGCCATATTCAATAAGCTCTTTGGAAATTGTGGACCACATCTAGCTGGGCCACAGCCATATCCCTGATTGGGGCATAAAAAGCTGAAATGGCTGAAAGGTGAACCTTCACTGAGGAGTACTGCAGTTTTGACCTAAATAGAATCAAGAAGTAGTTCAATACCCTCTGCAAAGGACAAGTGAAGGAGTCCCAGGATACCACTTGACAGTATACAGTAAAACACTTCTACTTCAAGGAGTACATGTACCTGGTGGAAAGCTTCCTAACAGCAAGCAGAACAACTGAGACCTTGCCTGAAACTCAAATCAACATATCACTATGCCCTCCAGGGTCAAGTATGAAGCCACAGAGACAGAAGGTCTAGCAGAGGGACAGTGAAAACAGGGCCTCTACTGTTGGCACCCACAGTAGTGAAGACCAGGTCTGTGGGCCACAAGGATACCACCAGAATTATGCTGGCTGATTCCTGCCTGAGATTTATCAGGAACCTCTAAATAAAAGGTAGAGGAGGAAAGGCAATGAGGCATATCCCTTTCCAACAGAGGGACAACATATTTTGCCAAACAGGTCCCTTCCCTGGAACAAGTGAGCAGTAAAGCAGCAGTTTTGCATTGTATAGGGTTTCAAAAAAGTCCAACTCTGGCCTTGCCCTTATGTTCAACAGCTGTTTGCCATCACCTGGCTCAGCTCCCATTCATGGGAATGAATCAAAGACCAGCTAAGCCAGTCTAACAAGACTTTCTGAGTGCCTGTGATATGGACAGCAGTAAGCAAGACCTCTCAGATTATTGCCTATTCCCACAACGTCACTGCCTCCCAGCACATAGTGTAGGAATGTGTGCTACTTCTTCAGGTAAAATAGCACACTGTAATTGTCTGACTGTATTAGAAGAGATGTCTGCTCAACTTGAGTGGCCAGGGCCTGGAGTCAGTAATGAACCACCCTAATTTCTAGTACATTTATGTAAATGCTTTGTTCTTGTTCCAGTAGAGCCCACAACCTTTGGGTCTGGTGAAGAATCAAGTGGTGCCCCTCCCAAGGCTGCAGGCTGGAGGCATCTGTGTTCAGGATCACTTGCAGTTGATACTGCAGTATAGGAGAACCCACACGCAGGTAATTCTTGTTCTGCCACCACAGCAGGGCATCCATGAATGGATGGCAAATGGAAATAAAATGGTCTAATTGCTGTGAGGCCTGAGACCACTAAGCCTGCAGCAACCAGTGAAAAATCCTCAAATCTAGGTGAGCTAGAGGATCAATTAAAATGGAGGCCACCGTGAGACATGGAAGATGGAGCATGACCCAGAACTACACATGGTCACAGTGACACACCAGGACTGCATAAGACATCAAGGCAGATGCCATGTCCTTAAGGAAGAAGGCCATTGCCTGGACTGTATCCAGAAGTGCCCCTATGTACTGGAGCCTCTGGTGGGAACCAGAACAGACTTTACACAGAGCCCCCAAACTGCCCAGCAGGTGTCATGTGTGGTGCAAAATGTACTGTACCCCAGCTGCCAGTACCCCTATCAGAAGCCAGTTTTTCCTGCATGGGAAGCCATACAGCTTCTCTCAATGCAATGCCATGGCCACCCAAGTAAAGTATTTTGAAAAGATACATGGTGCTGAAGATAATACAGTGGGCAAGAGCTGAAAATGGTAGTGTGCTGTTCCAGACAGAAACATAAAAACTGTCAGTGGCAGAGCCTAATTTTAATGCACAGGTACATATCCTGCACATCCAGTGAGCACATCAAATCCCACTATGACAGCAAAAGAAGAAGAAGAAGGAAGGAGCCTAGGAACAGCATGCAGAATGTTTTGTATACCACATGATTGCTTGGGCTTCTGAGGTCCAAAGTACACTGAAAGTTTCTGGTTTTCTTGGGTACCAGCAAGTGCCATGAGTAAAACCCCTGATGTATTTCTGCCAAGGAATCATCTGAAAGGACTTGTTCCACAGCAATGTGTGCACCTCTTCCCTTAGGATGGTTAAGTGCTTGAGGGGATAGTGATGTTGCCTTGGGGGGGTAGAGGGTTGCAACACCAACCCCTGGATATAGCCATGCTGGATAATTTCCAGGACCCAGTCCGTGGTCACTGTCTGCCACTGGAGCAGAACAGAGATTCTGCCCCCAACCAAGCACTCATCTGTGGGATCCACAGGGGCAGATAGGGAGTCAAAAGGAGGGGGCAGCTAACAGCCTCCTTTAACTCATCATTTGGGGCTTTGTAGGCCCTCTCCCATTAACTGCTGTTGCTGTTGCTGTTGCTTTTGCTGAAGAATAGTTGTGATTGCCCCTGCAAAAGGAGCCCCTGCCATGGCCAAGCTAAGAATCATTCAGAGCTATTGACCAAATAGTTCTCATACACCTCTTTGAAGTCTTCAGTTCTTTTAGCATGGTTTCCACATCTAACCTAAAGAGCATGTTGCCCTTGAAAGGAGCATTCAGGACCAACTGCTGCATATCTTGGGTAAATCCTTTAACATGGAGCCAAGAGTGGCAATCTCATGCAAATGAAAGAGGAGGCTGCCTGAGCTGCCACATCTGATGTGTCATAGACAGACCTCAGGAGATGCTTACTGGCTTCAGAGCGCTGTGACACACATCTAAGAGCTTCTGCCTTGCTAAGCTCATCAGGCATACTGTTGACAATATGGCTCGTCTCACTACACATTTGGTTCTGATACTTTTTCACATACACTTAGTATTTGGCAGTGTGTAAGCCAAGGGAAGCTGAGGCAAAGGTGCTCTTGCCCATAATGTCCAGTTTTCTGGACTTCTTATCTGGAGGTCTGGTGCTCTCTGAGGCAGCTGAATCCTAACATGTGCAACTATGATCACAATAGAGTCAGTATCAGGCTGAGTGAAATAATACTTTTTATCTCTTAGGGCTAGATACATCATGAGGTATCTGCCTTCCTAAGGATGGCTGAAAAGGTACTTGGCCTGTGTCTCATGGTTAGGATAGCAGCCTCCAGAGCAGCATGAATAAGAGGAATGACAAATGAGAATGTGCTTTTCATTTCCTAAAAAGCTCATGAATTCTTTTAGAAGAATCCTGTTCTTCCAAGGAGAAATTCAGTCTCCTTGATCTACCGCATTAATGTTTGGAAGGTAGTGTACTCTGGAAGAGAACAAGGCCAGCACAGAACCTAATCTTCACTCACTGAAGACACAGTAGAACCAGTCAAACTGTCCGGCCCCATAGGGTTGAAAAGTGGGGTCCACTTCACCCCAGTCCTCCCCCTCATCGAGGAAGTCAGGATTGTACACTTCATCCTTCTCTTCCACAAGACAAAAAGTCTGAGTGGTCACATACATGTGAGAATGGACCTGAGGAGGTACAGCACAAACAGCTGGCAACACTGGAGGTGGTGATTGAGGGTGTCCTGCAGCATTGACTACAGCAGTCTAGACACTAATGAAAGGGTATTGATCTTTGGTTTGGTGCAGCAGCCCATGGCAGGCTCCTTCCACTGAGACTATTTGACCAGCCAACACCAGCCCTCTGGGCTGGTCATATCACATTCATGTGCCTGGCTTTGGGCTCAAGTTTCCTTTTGGGGATTCACCTTGTTCACTACATCACCTGTTCATGCCATTTTAATACCTGTGATCTGCTCTGTCACTCCCTCTTCTTTTAGCTGCTGACTCCTTCCCTCTCTGTGCTCCTCTATAGTCCACCCCTATTTGAACAGCCTTCTGCTGAGTCACACTGAAGCTCACCTCATTTCTTGGCTTGTCTGCCTGAGTCTCAACAACCTTTTGATCAGTTTTAATTTTGTCAGCTTGCCACTGTGCTCCATTTACTGTGGCAGTAGCAGCCCTCACAATGCATAATAAAACTCAGAAAAACGAAGGACACATTCAACTTGAAATATGTCTGAAGTTTTTTTTTCTTAGTATACTATGTATCTTATAAGTAAAGGCATCCTATAATACAATCTGCTATCTGTTAGAAACCACACTTACAACTTTGTGTTTGTAATACAAGCTGCCCTCTTATAGAGGCTGAGACTTGTTTTAAGAGGTAACTAAGGCCCTGTCCACACTACATCAGAAAAATCCCTCTGTAACATTACAGAGGGTCCAAATCGTTACCATAACGGTTTGCATTTACACTGGTAATGTCACAGAAAGTGTTTTCAAAACCGTTGTTGAAAACTGATATTTTGGGCCTGTCTACACTACATAAGTAAAATCCTGTAACGTTGTGAGTGGTAGGGTGGATGCACTGTAACATTTTGGCCCTGTCTACACTGCACTGAAAATCTGTAATGTTTTAAAACCAGTACAGACTGAAAACTACAGTGCATCCACACTACCACTAAAAATGTTTTGAAAACGTTACAGGAGTTTACTTGTGTAATGTGGACGGGGTTAAACAGAGCTTTGAAACCATTACAGAAGCCGTTGTTGAAACCACCTTACAACAGTTTTCTGTAAAGCTTACAAAAACACTTTCTGTAACATTATCAGTGTAAATGCAAACCGTTAAGATAACAGTTTGGACCCTCTGTAACATTACAGAGGGGGTTCCAAGTGTAGTGTAGACAGGGCCTTTCAGTCTGTAATGGTTTCAAAACATTACAGATTTTCAGTACAGTGTGGACAGGGCCTCTATGTTTACCACATGGTACAGCATCAGGTATCCGCAACCAATCTGCCCATCTTATTTTGAACTTTTTTCTTCCTTATGCTTGCCTAGTTGTCTAATATCTTTCCATTGTGTTTTATTTTATTTTATTTTACTTGGTTTTTCATAGTTTGACCACCATTCAGAGGTTACCCCCAGCTCCACATCCAAACTTGCAACAGTGAATATCTGACACCATTCCTATACTATGTGACTTTTATTAATGGGCAAATTGCACTTAATGCTGCCCCCCTCTCCACACGCATGACACACACACACACACACACACACTATTATTACTTTAAAGTGTAACTGTTAGACTTTGTTTTTGACATTGCAGCTTCTGACGGTGTCAGTTACAAAACATCTGATCGGGAGGAAGTCAGGAGATGGCAGAATCCAGTGTTTAAATTAAAGCCACTCTCCAATAGAAGCCACACTTTAATTAAACTGCATGTGCTGATGGCTGAAATTACTAAAAACCATGGGTCAGGATTCCAAAGCATGGCACACGGCTTGCACCAAACCCAGTGCCATGATACTTAGGTTCCAGTGGTGTGCTGAACCCCTTTGGCATAACTGCACTCGATTTTACAATCTCAGGTGCAGTTGCAATAGTTTTCATGTTTTACAGCAGCCTGCACCAAATATCTGACAAAAGCTCTGTGAAAAAGGTCCCGAGGATTGCTACAAGCTAGACCACAAAAAGTTGGTCTAACTTGCGGCAGTTGGCGCATGGGACAGAAAATCCAATCGCTGGCCAGGAGAATGCTGCAAGTCTGGTGTGCCACATCTTCGGTGCACTCAGTGCTTGTGGCATTCTCACTCATTTGAAAATCAACCCCCATGGCTTCTATTAACAGATACGCTGCAGAGCAAAAAAAAAATCATATACCCTACATACAAGTAGTCAAAAAATGTCAAACCTTAGTGATTAAAGTGCTGTGTTCAGGACAAAAACCTTGCAATCTGTCCTGAGCACAGCACTTTAATCTCTAAGGTTTGAAGTTTTTGGATTACCTGCAGGTACAGTATGTGACTTTATTACTATATATGAAAAATGTTTTCATCTATTTCAAGTTGTGTTTTATGATGTTATGTTTTTTTTAGCCATAGGAAGTGACACCTTAATGTCTGGTGTGCATCTCCTTCTTTTCAGGTTTCAGTCCTCACAGTGCAGCCTGCACCCATCCCCCAAAGTGGTTCTCCACCCCCACACACCGGCTCTTCCATATAGCTGCTGCTGCAACTGCCAGGAACCAGACCATACATTTCTTAAAATTGTCTGACAGAGAAACTTCTTAAGATAGCACCGACTGGACACAACCACATAGTTGCACCATACTTCATATATTGCTGTGGTTCCAGTGGTAGTGGTCCTACTTCTGGCTCCTTCCTAATGTCATGGTCCTAAAATCCACATATAGAGGTTCTAATGCCTGCTACGAAAGTAACAACCTTGGTTCTAATGCTCACAGCTGTAGCAATTCCAACACCTGCTTATTCCTACAGTCATGGTTCTAACACCCACATATAGTGGTTCTAATGCACACTGTATCACTGACAGTCATGTTTCTAATGCCCACTGCTGTCAGGTTCTAATGCCCACTTATTCCTAAATGTTGTGATGTTAACACCCAAGTATAATGGTTCCAACATCCACTACCCAACTAATAGCTGTGGTTCTAACACCCACAGCTATAGCAGTTGTTCTAATACCCACTCATTTCCAAAGTCATGGTTATAATGCCCATGCATAGCAGTTCTAATGTCTGCTAAAGCCAACATGCACACTAGATAGAAGGTTAGCACAAATGGACAAATGATGGGAAGATAGGTACATTAGATTCAGTAGCTTGTCTGCTATCACGTCATATTTACAGCCTAGATTTGGAGGGGGCAACCTGCCCTTTTCTCTTTCAACCCCCAACCTTTAAAAAAATCAGAGTGGGAAGAACTGACCCTTTTTCAAATGCATTTTAGTTATTCTTAAAGACCGCTTGACTCCTTGAGCAGTTAACAGTCCCTGAATTTTTTGCGGCCTTTGGCATTTGCAGGGACATTTTCTGTCAAGCTTTTCCAGCTAAAGGCATCAAAGAGAATACTTACTATTACCTCATAGTCAGCCTTTCCATTCATTATGGAGGCACCCCCTGCATCAATTACAACTGAGCCTTCTTGGCTAAAGCCACAGCCTACTTTCTTCAATGTAAAACCAGTCTAAACTGGCAGCACTTGACAGCAAATTCTTCTGCCACTGTTTTGCTGGTCAACAAGCTTTCTCCTGCACTGTCTGCATTACTCTAACTTATCAGTCCTCACTATCCATTAACGGTGTCTGATACACCTGGTGCTAACACAAATCAGCCAGCTGCATGTATGCCTATCTTCACTCCCAGAAATGTTACAGATGAAGGATGTCAAATCCTTCTATCATCTGGCAAACAATGTGAAACAATATTAATGACATGGTCTCCCTCTTCTCAGCTTGTCACTTGTTACATGTATGTAGTGACTGCAGAGGTACTCATGCCAAGATCATATGCCATGTGAAGCACACCATTAACTCCCTGCAGATGGTTAAGTCATCCATTCACACTGCTTAATACTCTCTGCTTACAAGATTTCCTTGATACACATCCCAAGCAGCACTTCATTCTTTACTAGACCAACAGACTGATTCAATTGCTGGATGAGTTTGCTTCTTTTATATTTCTTTTCGATTTTGCTTTTGATTCTGTTTTTGAACTACTGGATGATTCACTGTGCTGCCCTCTGGCAATATAATTAGTATTGTGATCTGCAGATTTTGCAAAGTGCCTGGATGCCAGGAGATAGAAGTGGAGGGATTTTAATTGAACAGGTAGTAGGGCTGTGCATGGTCCGAATAGTATTTCCTGAATACCACGAATAGTAGGCTTGCCGAAAATTCAGATGGACATTCTGTACTGTTGACACCACCACTGCCATAATAGTGTGCACTGTTATTTGTGTTCCTTGCACAGCCACTGTCACCACAACCTTTGCTTCCATTAGTAGTCCTGAGTGTTCTGCTGTCACCATGATTACTGCTGCCAGTATTACAACTAGCTGTAATATGATGCCAATTTTTTGACTGTAACTCCTGACTGTAATTTTGGCACCAGGACTACTGTCGACAGTGCTACTACCTTGCCAGCTGTGCCCATGACCATAGGTACTGTGACTAGTACTGACCATGAGACTGTTACAATGACTGCACCAATTGTGTTGCCAAAATGTACTGTTGCTCAGCCCCTCAAGTTTCCTCTCACCACATTTCCTTTTGCTGATGTGGAGGATTCTGAAGAAGAGCATTCATCTGGTTCTGAATAGTTACCAGAGCCTCAAGACTTGCTAAGTACATCATCTGACAGTGATACCCACCTAAGCGAATTTGGCGATGAGGCCGAATATGTGGCATATCTGTGTGAGAAGCATGAATGTGCAGCTACCAAAAAATGCACTACTTCTTGTCGTGGCAAGCAGGCTGGTCAGGGTCACCCTCCTCCTCCTCCTAAAAAAAACAAACAGTCCACCCAGTCCTTTCAAAGAGTTGTGTCAAGTTCAACTCCATCTGATACACAAAGTAGTTTTACAACTACATCTGTTGCGGAGAAAGAAAGGGGTAGAACAACTACATCCACTGCACCCAGGTCTGATAAGGGGAAAGGGGCAAAACATGCCCATGGTCGCCCTATTGGGGTCTGTACTTCCACTGTCAGTGCAAGGAAAAGTGCGGTGTGGCTGTACTTTAGTGTTGTAAAAGATGTTCCAACAAAGGTAGCATGCTGTGTGTGTGACTGTACTATAAGTCGTGGTAAAAACTTTTCAAATCTCACAACAACATCAATGATGATCCATCTCCGAATGAAACATCCCAGTGCACTTCAACGATCCACAGCTGTTCCTCCCCCTCCACAACATGTGCCTGTCAACCCCTCTTCTGGTACTGGTCCAGCAGATGCACAAAGTATTGTTAGTGATTCTATTACTGAGACAGACAGTGTGCCCTCAACTCCCTCTACACCACTTATAACGCATCCCAGTACAGGAGCATCACCCATTCTGCCTTCTTCCGCTCAATCGTCTATTATTGTAACACCCTCCACCATAGGTTCAAAGTCAAAATAAATGCGATGTGGTACCGCTTTGACTACTCCCATCATGCAAGTCTTCCATGCTCGCACCAAATACTGGGCGTCACACCCTACAGCACAGCAGATCATCAATTTAATTGGTGAGATGATGGCCTTGAATCTGCAGCCATTTTCTATTGTGGAAAACACAGGTTTCCATAGGCTGCTGCAGCATTTGCACCCTAGGTATAACATACTGTACCATCAAGGACCACATTTTCATGTACTGTGGTGCCCTACATTTACCGTGATTTGAGAAAAGAAGTTGCAAGACTACTAGCACAGGCTGTTGGTGGAGTTTTCCACTGCACAACTGACATATGGACCAGCATGAATTCAGATCATGCATATATGTCACTGACAGCACACTGGTGTATTGTAGATGTGGTAGTCACTGGTGGTGATGGTGGTACTGGTGTTGGTTCTGTCTCTTCCCCCTCTCCCTGCAGGTCTGCTTTGCTAAATGTCAGTGTTATGGAAAAGGATCACCAGGCTATAAACATATTGTCATTCCTGCAAGAAATGTTGAGCCCATGGATTGATGGCAACAATTTGCAGGTAGGGTTTGTGGTCACAGACAATGCCACAAATATGACAAAAGCACTTAGAGATGACAATTTTGAGGGGATACGCTGCTGTGCTCATACACTAAATTTGGTGGTGACAAAGGCTTTGGCAAACACAGTGGAGGCAGATCACACAGTCAAAGTAGCCAGAAGCATATGCAGCCACTTCCATCACTCTGTGAAAGCCACAAACCGTCTGCATCAGCTACAAGAGCATCTTCAAATGCCACAGCATCATCTCATCCAGGATGTACAGACCCGGTGGAATTCCACCTACTACATGCTGCAAAGGCTTCTGGAGCAAAAGCTGGCCCTTCATGAGATAAGCATGGAAATTGATATGGGGGAGTCCTCGGACATCAGGACTGGGCTGTGGTTGAGGGCTTGGTAAAGGTTTTAGCCCCATTTGAAAGGAGCACTCGTGACCTTAGCTCTGATTCTGCACTGCTAAATCAGGTAATTCCTGCTGTACAGATCCTGAAAAAAGCCATGACGAGAGTCAGTGAAAATGCTGAGAAAGATCCAAACCAGACACCAGGAACAGTGATATCCCTTGTGGAAAACCTCACCACAGAACTAGAAGTTAGATTTTCTGATCTCTGTTCCAATAAAAAGCACATATTTGCCACTATGTTGAATCCACATTTCAAGTGGAAGGTACTACACCTTATAATGCCCACTCACAGGGTTACAGACATTCAGAAGCAGATGTGCTCAGAACTTAGTTTCTGCATCCTTGGGTCAATGAAACCAGCAGGTAACCCTATTGATGAGCCAGTCTCAGAATCATAAACTGAAAGCAGTATAGAAAACCTTGAGAAGGAAGGTGACTGTTGGGCTGAACCCAGCTCATCACTACAGGCTGAGCAGCGGAAAAGAACAGAACAGCAGCCACAGACAGCACCCACTCTGCTGAACAGATATTTCAATGAGCCTCTGGAGTCATTCTCCATAAATCCAGTGGAGTACTGGATCAAAAGGACGAAAGCATCTCCGCACTTGGCACAGTTGGCCCTTAAATATATCTGTTGCCCCCCCCTACCAGCGTACTGTCTGAATGAATGTTCAGCACTGCTGGGGATGTGGTGGAACCTCATTGATCCCCACTTGACCCAGCACATGTGGAACAACTTGTGTTTATAAAAATAAATCTACCTCATTTAGGATATACATATGGCCACTAACAATTGCATTAAATAATTGTCTTGTACTGGATACAACATTTGTGAGTTGTAGCATTGACCCATACACATGCCATTCTGTGTTAACCATCATTGTTCTGTTAGCAAATAAGCACATGTTAACATTCATATTCGAAGTCATACTAACATAAATCTGTGACCAGCACCCTTTTCCTTTATTACTTCCACTGTCATGGTGTATTCTTTTGAACAAGCATACCCTGCAGTTCCCAGTGCCTAAAACTGCCACCCACCTATTGATTGCTGAGCCCAATACAGAATCCTCAACTGGTGTTGCTACATCTCTCATCCCCTGTGTTGCTCGTGCCCATATTCCATCGATCCCTTTAACAGCTTTCCAGGTGCCAGTTACCAGTATGGCATCACCAGTCTCAAGTATTCCACGTGCATAAAATATGGCAGCTAATAGTGTGTCATCTCTAGTCTCAGTGTTTCCCATCCTGAAATATAGCAGTTACAAGTGTGTCATCTCCAGTCTCAGTGTTTCCCATGTCTGAAATGTGGCAGTTACAAGTGTGGCATCACCAGTCTCAGTGTTTCTCATGCCTGAAATATGGCAGTTACAAGTGTGGCATCTCCAGTCTCAGTGTTTCCCATGCCTGAAATATGGCAGTTACAAGTGTGGCATCACCAGTCTCAGGTATTTCACATGCATAAAATATGGCAGCTAATAGTGTGTCATCTCCAGTCTCAGTGTTTCCCATCCTGAAATATGGCAGTTACAAGTGTGTCATCTCCAGTCTCAGTGTTTCCCATGCCTGAAATATGGCAGTTACAAGTGTGGCATCACCAGTCTCAGTGTTTCTCATGCCTGAAATATGGCAGTCACAAGTGTGACATCTCCAGTCTCAGTGTTTCTCATGCCTGAAATATGGCAGTCACAAGTGTGGCATCTCCAGTCTCAGTGTTTCCCATGCCTGAAATATGGCAGTTACAAGTGTGGCATCACCAGTCTCAGTGTTTCTCATGCCTGAAATATGGCAGTTACAAGTGTGGCATCTCCAGTCTCAGTTTTTCCCATCCTGAAATATGGCAGTTAACAGTGTGGCATCTCCAGTCTCAAGTATTTCACGTGCTTAAAATATGGCAGCTAATAGTGTGTCATCTCCAGTCTCAGTGTTTTCCATGCATGAAATATGGCAGTTACAAATGTAGCATCACCAGTCTCAAGTATTTCGAGTGCATAAAATATGGCACTTAGTGTGGCATCTCCAGTCTCAGTATTTCCCATGCCTGAAATATGGCAGTTAACAATGTGACATCTCCAGTCTCAAGTATTTCACATGACTGAAATATTATGGTTACGAGTATGGTATCACTTGTCTCAAGTATTTCACATGACTAAAATATTACGGTTACGAGTATGGTATCACTTGTCTCAAGTATTTCACATGACTGAAATATTCCAGTTACCAGTATAGCATCACATGTCTCAAATAGTTCACATGATTGAAATGTTCTGGTTACCTGTATGGCATCACCATTCTCAAGTATTTCACATGCCTGAAATATTCCAGTTACCAGTATGGCATCTCCAGTCTCCAGTATTTCACATGACTGAAATATTCCAGTTACCAGTATGGCATCTCCAGTCTCCAGTATTTCACATGACTGAAATATTCTAGTTACCAGTATGGCATCACCCATCTCAAGTATTTCCCATGCCTGAAATATTCCGGTTACCAGTGTGGCATCACCAGTTCCAGGTATTTTGCATGCCTGAAATATTCTGGTTGCCAGTGTGGCATCACCAGTCTCAATTATTTTCCATGCCTGCAAAATTATTGCAAAGTGCTGCAGTATGCTGCAAGGAGCGATGTAATTCAATGGCAGTTAATTTCTAGTCATCCAATATTTTGTGACAGCATTTACTGCAAAGTACTGAATTGCATCTTATGTTGCTTCACTGTATACTATTGATACATAATACAATTCCAGAGAAGGTGGTGAGATAGACTACATGGACGATGACAGACAGGTGTCTCTTTATTAGATGGTCTCAAATATTTTTCTCCTCAAGCAAGCCTTTTAGTTCTTGTAGCATTAGGAATAGTACTACTGCTGCTAATACCACCGGAAGAACTATTACTAGCGAGGGATCAGAAGAGATGTTCCATTCTTGCTCTTCTTGATCTCTCTGCAGCCTTTGACACAGTGGACCACATGGTGCTACTAGCTCGCCTGGGGCAAATTTGTGGAATGTCTGGAACCGTTTTGCAATGGTTCACATCATTCCTTACTGGGAGATCGCAGAGAGTTGTGTCAGGGATTTTTTCCTGTGACCCAATCCCTTTGTTGTGTGGAGTGCCCCAGGGATCCGTGCTGCCACCCATGTTGTTTGCAGTGTATATGCTGCCCCTCAGATGTATCATTAGACGGTATGGGCTGAGGTTTCACTGCTATGCGGATGATACCCAGCTCTATCTGTCTTTTGCACCCGACCAGGATGGAGCTCTCTCGGTGTTTAACAACTGTCTGAGGGAGATCCAAGACTGGATGGATTCTAGTTGGCTAAAGTTGAACTTGGAGAAAACAGAGGTGCTGGTAGTGGATCCTGGTGGTCGGGTGGTGAGGCCGGGTATCGGTGCTCCATCTGGAATTATTCTTGGTGGAGTATGTATGCCGTCCTCAGAACGGGTGCGTAGCCTTGGATTTATTCTTGACGAAAGGCTGACTTTCAAAGCTCAGGTATCAGCCGTTGTCAAGATTTCCTTCTATCATCTTAGGAATATTGCCAGGGTTAGGCATCTTGTTCCGTTTGACTCCCTGCCTACTTTGGTTCACGCTTTTGTATCTTCACGCTTAGACTATTGCAACGCCCTGTACTTTGGGCTTTCTGGGGTTGAAATCCATCGCCTACAGCTAGTGCAGAACACTGCAGCCCGGGTTTTGACTGGGACAAGTCGGTTCTGTCATATCATTCCCGTGCTTCGCGAACTGCACTGGCTGCCTGTGCGGTGGCGGATCACCTTTAAAGTCATTTTGTTGACTTTTAAAGCCCTTCACGACTAGGGTCCAGCCTATCTGAAAGACCTCCTGGTGCCTTACTGCCCTGACTGATCACTCCGCTCGGCTGACATGGGGTTGTTAGAGATCCCAAGAGTGAGTTTAAAATCTTCTGGCAGCAGAACATTTAGACATGCTGCACCCACTCTTTGGAACTCTCTACCATGTCAGTTACGGCAGTGCACCTCCGTGGAACTTTTTAAAAAGGATTTGAAAACTTACTTGTGGAGTATGGCTTTTTTAGACAATTAAGTTATTTATTAATGCTTGGATTTTATTATCAAATATTTCAACTTGTTGTATGCTGATTTTATGTACATGTGTTGTTTTATGTAGTGTTTGAATTGTTTTAAAGTTGTTCAGCACCTTGATATACTGAAAGGTGCTATACAAATAAAATTATTATTATTATTATTATTATTATTATTGGTATCGCCACCTGTTCCATCTATACATTCACTGTCACATCCTTTTGTGCAGTAGTAAGAGGGCATTAGTGCATACATGCTTTGTGCAGGAAGCAGCAGACACTACCATCAGTGTTCCCACTGCTATCACTATGGCTGCTACATCTACGGTCAGTGTGCTTCCCACTACCACCGGTGCCATTCATGCAGCAGCCACCCTTTCAGCTGTCACCACTATGGCAGCCACTGTTACCACTATTCTTATGCCCATGGCCAAAGCACCATCTACCCCGTGTCTGTGGATTTATGTGATAACCACGAAAGCGCAATCGCGATTGGTGGTGGGGCAAGTATATATCACTGAAAATCTATTTCAGTGATGTACACCCCCAACGCACAGGAAATCAGTGCCAGGGACTTAAATTTTGATTGTTCATGCAGTGGGCTGTGCCCCTTGCATTGCCCCGCACCCCCCACTAAAAATTCTTAACTCCAGGTGGGTGCATGTCGAAGTGCAAATTTGGAGAGAAAAAAATTGGGGCCGGGCACACAAAAATGTAAGCTGCCTGACCTGGACCTGGAACCTTGCACCTTTAGGCTGACAACCACCAACCACGCTATGAGGCCAGCTTGGCAGCCCATACCAACCACACCAGGCCAACCCTCCCTCCCTTCCGTCATGCTGGACCCGGCCCCCCCAAACACGTACACATATAGTGATGTCCTGTCGCTATATGCACCCACCTCCCTATCCGGTCACCCTTCCTTAGCAGTAGCCCCTTCGACATGCACCAAGATTGAGTTGCCGTTATTGCAAACACTCAATCACCGATGCACATGTCATGGGCTACCGTGTCTGTGACCCTGAACACCCTCCAGCGCTGACCCAATGCAATGCTTGATATCGCTTCCGGAGTGCTATATGTGTGGTGTGGTGGATCAAGTGTGCCGCATGTAGCTTGTGTTGCATTAATGAGAGCTCTGTGTTGGTGGTTGAAGTCTCATTGAGGTGTATATGCTACACCAGGTTTAATGGGTTATTAATGGTGTTGTTAAAGTGCTTTTTTAAAGTTTCCTTAAAAAAACACCTTTTCTGGCCGAATACCGAATACCAAATATTCGGGAAAAGGTATTCACATAGCCCTAACAGGTAGTGCCTAGCACTCGGATTCTTGAAATATTTTGTATTTACTTTGGCTGTTTATACGGCATATTTCTTCAGCTAAGTCTACTTTTTCACTTATGCCTTCGGAGTGCAGTAGTTGGTGTGTTTATCTCAGAGAAAGTTTGGCTGACTCTGGCAAAACAGCTAGCAAAGTTACACAAAACTGCTTTTAATGGTTTACCATAATGAATTACATTAGCTTGATGTCCTCTTTTTCAGTTAAGATGAAGCATTTCCAATTCAGCCCTATGCATTTAATGTACTGTTTCCTATGGTAAGAAGATGTTCTACATGACAGATGTTACTGTAAGGGCCCAGTATTCAAATGTGCACCTGGCAATGACACAAGTGGGTGGGCAGTGCAACTGAGGTGTGCTGGAGCAACTCAGGGATTTATTCCAACGAGATAAGCCATGGCATATCACTTCTGAATATATCAAGTAATGTGCACTGCACAAATACAATGCACTGATGCATCCCCCCAGACAGGGCTAAATACCAGGACTGGGAATTGCGCCAGCACATCTGAGATACACTGTGCACAAAGTCCTGATATTCAGCCACCATTATGCAAATAGGGCCATAAAGCATGCAAGGTGCAAATGGGGTTATTTGCATGTCATTATGGCCCCATTTGCATAAGTTGTGCAGGGCTGGCTGGCATAATGCACCAGGTGCCCTGCATACTATGCTGTGCTGGTTGTGGAGGTCCAGAGGTTCCCCACCCACCAACCCATAGCACTGATCACCATACAGATCAAATAAGAGCTGCCCTAGTAGTCTAGTGGTACCCCCTTGCCTCCCTCCCGTGCTTAGCGATCGCTGTGTAAAGGAACGTGCCCATGTCCCTAGTAGGCTACAGGACCCCCACCCCTCCCAACTCTCGATCACCATAAATATCAATAATCCACATCTGTGGAGGTTCAATGGTACCCCCACCCTCCCATAGTGGTGATCGCCATACTAGAATATAACATTAGCTTCCTTGGTAGTTTATTTGTGCCCCCCGCCCCTCCCAACCCTCCAATCAGCATCCTGCATCTAACTGGAATAGCCCTGGTGGTCCAAAGGGACCCCCCACCACACCCGTACTGCTGATCACCACTGTAGTAGTAAATGCCATATCCCTGGTGATCCAGTGGTAATCCCCACCCTGTCTCACACACACAGGACCCTAGCCCACCCAGCACCCCCCAGTCATTGGCGGGCAGCATACCCGCCTGCATACCACCATGGCTGCCCACCAAATGACAGTATACAGTAGGAGCTGCAAGCTCATTAGTCCACACTGTGGACCAATGGGCTTGCAGTGCATACTGTAATAGTACACAACTATGTGAATGAAGTCATTCATGCACAAAGCTGTGTACTATTACAGTATGCACTGAAAGCCCATTGGTCCACAGTGAGACCAATGAGCTTGCAGCTTCTACTGTACACTGTCATTTAGCAGGCATCCGAGGTGGTATGTGGGTGGGTATGCTGTCCACCGATGATGAGGGTGCTAGGTGGGCTGGGGTCCTGTGTGGGTGGAGGAGTGGGGGTTACCACTGGACCACCAGGGATATGACATTTGCTACTGTAGAGGAGATCGGCAGTATGGGCAGTGTGGGGGGCTACCTCAGAATCACCAGGGCTCTTCCAGTTAGATATAGGACATTGATCAGAGGGTTGGGAGGGGTGGAGGGGAACCACTAGACTACCAGGGATGCTAATGTTATATCTGTATGGTGATCGGTGGTATGTGAGGGTTGGGGGTACCACTGGACCTCCACGGATGTCACTTAATGATACTTATGGTGATCGGGGAGTTGGGAGGGGTGGGGGTATTACTGGACCACCAGACTATTGTGTGTGCTTGTGCACAGTGTTGGAGGGGTTGCCACCCATGGCTGGTGACTGTTGTGTTGTGCACTGCAATACAGTGGCCCACCAGTGGGTGATCTGTACTTGAGCTATATTTTATGGGCTCAACATTGAGGCCAGGTATGTGGCACATCCCTGGGTTATGCCATCAGATGCACTGCACATCCCAGGCTAATTATTGGGATGTGACACATATGCATGGGCATGCCTCCTGGAGATGTGCCGCATACATTATCTTTGTGCCCCAATGCATTGGGAATTGCACTGTGCAATTACTGTTTTTGAATATTGCCCCCGAGGAGCAGTTCTGGGGTTGTACTGGTGCAACTCCTTTGAATATCTAGCACTAAGAGTGTCTGTAGATGTTCTACCCTTAGAAGTTTTTATCATTTCAATATACTATAAATTAAACGTACTAAAATAACACTGAAATGTTTCTCCACTCAGAATGGCATAATCTTCATGACCTATATGATTTAATGTTTTCTTTCAGTTGTGTTCTGTCTCTGGTGAACATTTCTAGGTTCTCCTTATCAAACTTGCTGGTGACTTCTTTATTTTGTTTATTACTATGTAAAGATAATGGTCTGCTGTCATTATTTCCCCAACCTCAGGAATTACCTTGTTGCTGGTGGTTGGACTTAACTGTTAATTTCTGTCTTGAAGTTATTGGAACCAAAAACTCATAACACATTTGTATGAAGACTGTATGCTCAAGACTCCTCACATGTCTCTGTATATGGCTATATACAGAGATATATAATACCAGCTTTCATTTTCACTTTGGTGGCAATTTTATATCCGGTTAAGCAAAGGATGGTTGATTTGGACTTCATATGGTACTTTTGGATGTAATGAGTTAACAGCTGATTTTCGTAATATTCTATAGTAAATATTCCCATATAATATAAAAGTATTTTTAACATTGCTATCTTCATTATAAATGCATACAGTATCTGTTGCATTTCTGTGTACCAGAAACTGGTTTGAAAAAAGGGCCCTTTATACCATAACAAGTGCCCTTTTGATCTTCAGCTGCCCCACGTTTTACACTCTTCCATCACCCATGGTTATGTGTATGGTCTTGATGCATATAGAAACCATGAAGAGAAGAACAGGACAAGAAAGGGATGCAATGGGAAGAAAGGAGCAGATAAATGTTCCTCCATGCCAGTTCTACCCAGTACAAGTTCTGAAAAAGCCACTCATGGTGAAACACCATGCTTCACTGCAGAGTTGCCATGGAGACACATCCTCTAAAAGGCCATTTTGAAAGCATAAATATATATTTTATATAAGTTGGAGGCTGTAGAAAATTGGGAGTCTTCAACTTCTTGTTTTCTATGCTCCTAAAATGCCCCACACAGACCCAATCAGATTTGATAGCTACCTCTCACACACAAGTTTGCCTAGCACTTCCTCATGAAACCAGACCTCCCCTCAGATTCCACTGAGTGTGTATTTAAAATAAGAAACAAAAAAAGAAACATAAATAAAAGAAATACAGAGGAGTACATTTATGTTGTGTGATAGTTTGGCTGTAATTTACAGTGTATTTGTGCTGGTGAGGGTGGGTTAGGTATGGTGTCAGTATGATGATCAGTGCGGCTGTGATCAGAAAATTGAGAGCACATCATACAGCAGTCAGGGACCACATGGTGGACTGGAGTTCTAAATTATTGTGTGTGTGTGTGTGTGTGTGTGTGTGTGTGTGTGTGGTGGAGGGTGGGGGTAGACTGAATTCAGCTCAGTACAGCAGTAGCCAGCAGATGAATGAGCTGAGGTGAGGTGAGGGTATACACTCATACACTGTGGGGCATTACTAAAAAGTCCTGTTAGTGCTAACTCAACAACTCTTGGAATTAGAATAAAAAAATCAGCAGATTCAAAAAGTCAACCAATCCAATCAGGTTTTCTTTTCAGAGAGAAATGGGCCGGGGGGTGTCTGCGAGTAGGACATTTAACTCAGATTGTAAAGCTCAGCTCTCAATATTTCAGCAAGTATGGACTCTGTTTTAGACATGGGAAGCCAGGAAATTAAATAAATGATACATTTCACTGTAAAACTGTTTTCAGAAAAAACTTCCCAACTACAAATATAGAGAAAATATTTTTACAACGAAAATTTCAAGTTCAACAGTATATTCTGAATGTTATCCTAAACTGTCCAAAATGGACTTTTTAAAATAGTGGAGTTGGGATGATTCCATTTCCAGGAAACACTATCCCTGATAATGGCAATAATAATTACATTACAACAAAAATCATAGAAGAACTCTAGCTTCAGAGTACAACACATGCCCTTTATCATCATCATCATCCTCCTCCCTCCATCAAGAATCATATTTTCTTTATCATGCAGTACTGCATCATACAGTTAACACCACCTTCTTCCCTGCCTGCACACTGCACAGATGGTATAATAGCACTGATATCCACTGGTGCGCCACGGGCGTGAACATTTGCCTGTTTGCCTCGAGGCTCTATAGATAGGATTATTTACTATCATCTTTATGACCCATGACATGTTTTTATGAACAACATTATGCAAGCTGCCAGTGCCAGTGCCACCACAGACGCACATGCTTGACAGGTACACACACTTATCTGTTTACCTTGAGACACCACAGATAGTATAATTTTTTATCCACCTCACAACTCATTGCATGTTTATTATGGACAACATGAGTCCAGTTGCCAGTGCCACCAGAGCCACCTGTGTGCAATAAGCACGGACAATTGCCTGTCTACCTTGAGGTACCATACATGGTGCTATTTATTGTCATCTCATCGTGTATTTATTGTTTGTGAAATCTATGATGCTGCAAGGGGGCATATAGTCGAGTTTCTTCTTAACTGTCAAAGCAAGAGAGGCAGAAACTGTTGTTTCCCTGCAGCTTCAAAGTAGCACCAGTAATAGGTATGTACAAACAATTTAATAAAGTTGCCAGGGAACCGCTGATCTGGACGTACTGGGGCAGGGGGGCTGCGTGCTTAGCTTACCACATAAGAATCTATTGCCCCCCCTCCCTGAGTTGCATGCCAGTATTATTTTTGTTTGATTTTTTTCTTCAGTGTGGTGGTGTGGAGATGAAGTTGTGGTTGTTAGATGTACCGGACTGAGTGGGACCTGGCTATAGATCAAATGAGATGGCATCAAAAGAAGTAAGTCTAAAAAAAGTTTTCTTTTTGTCTGTAGGGTGAAGGAGGAAAGCCAATATGACCGTGTCACAGTTTGTGGCACTTTTGTATAGCGTACAGGGGGCTTGCTGGCTATGTCACTACTGTGGAGAGGAGTGTTAATGAATGGCAGCAGTGAGGAAGTTTTTGGTTTTTTTTTTTCCTTTGGAAAGGCACGTGCTGCACATTTCAAAATTGCATGGATGACAGGTTGTTCAGTGAAGCTCATCAGTCTGAAAGCTTTCTTTTACTTTTTTTTGTATGTATAGCTAGTGTCTTGAAAAATTAAAGGAGACTGGGAGACCACTTCTCTCATGTGGGGGGGGGGGGGCTTGGTGCCTTGCTCAACATCTAATACAAATGATTTTCAGGAGTCAGTAAGCAATAAACTGGAGGGAGACCTCAGATATTGAGAGTCGTAGAGAATTGCTCAAGAGGGCACAGTAATTACCTTAAAAAAAAATAAGTACTCAGGACCCCAGCTGAGGTTATGTGAGCAAATTGTGAGCAGCTGGTATATGAACTGCATGGCATTGGGGGCCAGTATCTCTCGCTAAGTGAGAGAAAGAAATGGCATTGATTTCAAATTAAATTGTTTGTTTTCAGCCAGTCAGGAAGCAGGATGGGCACAGGGGTAAATGAGAGAGTGAGGGGGCATTTTTATTTCCTGGGCATCTATTGAAAGTTAATGCACCCCCTAGGCAAGGGTACCAGTCAATCAGATGCCAGAAAATAAAAAAAAAACATTTTCTAACATGATGTAACTTCACCCTTTGGAAAACTGTAGAATGCAGTGGAACATTGGAGAGGGTATCCAGTGATGACAGTGGCTGTAAATGAGCGACTCATATGTAGTGCTACCCTGTTGGGCTACTCTGTAAGGGTAGTGATGGCATGCGAAAGCGAGAGTACAGATGAGCAAGGAAGGGTGACTGGAAGGGTAAGAATAGGGAAGAGGATAGATAGGGAAGAAGGTTTGTGTGGGGTAGTGTGCCATGCTGCCACTGAGCTAGCCATGTGGTGTGGTGGTGAGGGTGGCCAGCTTCGGTGCAGCAGGTACTGGGTTCAGGGATAGGGACTGAGGAACATTTTACTGCTGCCATAATGTTTTTCAGATTGTGTCCCCTCCTGACATATACCCCCGGAGTTGGTTATATTAAATCAGGGGTTTGCACCCCCCATGAGGAGGGTTGTGGGGGCACAGCCCCCTCTGCATAAATACTACTTTAACTTGGATGTGTTGTCGGCCACAAGTGCACATCACAGTTGTGCTTTTCAGCGATATACACTGACTCTAATGGCGATCACCATTATGACATGGAACCATTGGGGAGTTATCCTGTTGTACTGTTAGGAATGTCTTGATGCACTATTTTAAAAAAGGATTTGCAATGGAATTGCCTTCGGTTCAGACCTTTCTTGAGGCATTCATTTTATACTGGCACTATTTGGTTTCTTGCATTTAAGTACCAGTTGTGGTTGTGATAGTGTGCATCTGCCTGCTTCCTTTTGGTCTGATGTACTTCCTGGTTTAGATATTGCACAGCTAACACCCTAAAGCTGTTGCTCAGCCAATTGTGCTTTGTTTTTACATTTTCACTTTTATTGCACCATAGACTTTGTTTCTACTAATCTAGCATAGCTAGTTTTGGCTTGTTTAATCTATAATATGAATGTATGTGGCACAACCTGTGAATGAGAAGCAACGGTTGTGACTTTTTTCCCCTACAGAGCACAGAAAAGTATGTTCAGTGTTGGAAAGGGGTGAGTGCTATTTTCAGTGAACCTGGCTCCACAATCTTGAATGCACACAATTTCAAAGCCATTTTTATGGCTGCATGGGCAGAGCCTTGCAGGCATGTTGTGATTACTAGGAAAGAGAGAGAGAGGGGACTGACAGGACACGATAACCATTTATTTATTTATTTGCTTTTGTTAACCAGGTAAGCACACTAGACAGTCAAGTGCCTATTTTCAGGTGCGACCCAGGAGGATTACAAGACACAAACATGACGTCAGGCAAATACAAGGTATATACAATAGCATCAGGCACATAAAATACATCTGGAGGTAGTAAGCAGCTTAATACAGGCAGGGGCAACAGATGTCAACAGACAGCCCAAAGAATCAACACGAATGATACATTAAAAGCAGGCTAATTGGGGTACATATAAGATCATCAGGCACATAGTAACATCAGGAGATAGATAAACAGCGTAGTACAGGCATGGTCAAACAGACGTCTACATGTAGGGTCAGCCAAGGGACCCGGTATCTATGGTACCTCAGACAGCAATGAGCCATTCAGAAGGACAAAGTGGTTGCGGTAGCCAGGGACTCATCGCCCAGCAGTTGGGACCAGGTTATAGAGGCTCAGGAGCAGAGACAGATGGAGGCTGATTTTAGGAAGCCCCATAGGGAGGCTTTGAAGCAGCGGTGGGAGGAGGAGCTGGTACTGGCTGGCAGAGAGTTCCACAGCCTAGGTGCGTAGGCTGCAAAAGCCCGATCACCCGTTTGGGTGCGGGTTTTAGGAACCAGGAGGACCTGAGAGTCACTGGATCGCAGGTGGTAGGAGGGATTTGCTGGCTTGAGGGATGTGGCGAGTGCTGGAGGGATGGCCATTCTGACGATGTCGTTGATGAAATTGCCAAGGATGAAGGTGCGATGACTCTCCAGGGGAAGCCACTCCACCCAACTGTGTTCAAGTAGTGCTTCTGAGCATCGCTCCCCAGTGCATGCAGTCCCTTACACTTCATCAGCACACAGTACACAAGCACACTGGTGGCTATGTTACACCACTGTGTCCATGCAGTGCTTGTGAGTATCACTTTCTAGTGCAGGCAGTCCTTCTCTTTTCCCCAGCACACAGTCAGAGCCATAGGAAGGCATTTTGGTGCCCTGGGCAAGAGACTAATTTTCCCCCCACCAGAAAACAGCCGGTGGTCTGGGGGCCGCAAGGAAACTCTAGGTTGTTTACATGCTCTGTAGTGAGTTTTGGGGCTTTTCTTGAAGGAAAAACATTTGTTATACATTCCCTACCCCTGATTTCAGGGAAAACTTTGCTCTCATAGAATCTGAGGTGTGGGAGTCGAAGATGCTGGCTGGCTGTCATCAGAGTGTGCAGTGCAGCTGCAATTGTTGTGGACAACTGTCTGACCAACAGTTCCATCGAGAGTGGCTTATGGGGGCATATATAGGCACCTCAGTGGCATAGATGCAGTTCTCGAGTGCTGGACTCAAAAACCTCTGAGATGCCCCACTTGCAACCACCCATCCTCACATAGGGGGGATGTATCCCCATGAGCCCACTCACTCAGCCCTGATGGCAGGCTCCACTACCCCTGTAGTGGAATCACCACCACCTAACAGAAGGAAAAGCCTCCAGCCCCTGACCATCCTTTCTTCAGCTAGACTATCTTCAGCACTCAATGCTGCTTGACCACCCTTCTAGACCATAACCAGACTCCGCCCCCCCAACTATCCTACAGTGGCTTGAACACCTCCACAACTCCACACCTACCTTAGCAGCCTACCTGCCCTATAGCTGAACCACCACCCTACACCAAGACAAGTGCCCATGCACCCGAACAATCCCTGCAACTAGACCAACTGCACATACCTCTAAACTGTCCTTTATTTTGCAACAAAATTTGCATTTGTCCATCATAAAGTTTGTTTTTATGGTAGAGAACAGTGGGGTGGGGGGGTTAAAATCATGAAATAATGTAAAACATTAAAGTTACAAACTTATTCTTCAGAAAATGCAGATGAACACAAATCCCCTTTTTCTATCAGCTTTCTGAGTGAATAGTGTCAATTTATAACATGTGTCCAAGATTTTGGGTATTTGTCCCTGATTATTTTAAGTCTTGTCCCTGATTCATGAGGCAAGAGGTTGAGAGGTATGCAGCTCCAAGTCTAGCATCCCTCCAGAGGACCACTCTTTCTGCAGTGGCATCCCCCCACCAAACAATATTCTGACTGTATTCAATCCCCCACCGCAGGAACCACCCCATAGAAAAGCACCCCTGCATCTGCCTCTACCCTCCCCCCCCCCAGTTGGGAGAGGGCCAAGGAGCATAAGATTCATATCATAGAACTGCTGCTATGGTGCTGTCCAGGGTCCCACAGTATTACTTCTGGCATACAAAAAAAAAGCGCTGCTCCTCTGGTCCACTCCCCCACTCTCTCTTTCCCCAGCTCAGACTCATATACTCTGTTGGCAACCACGAACATGGCAGATATTTTTATATGTAATTTATAAGTGCTCCAGAAACTGTCAGATGTCAAGATCCAGAAGCGGTCAACTGACATCCATGATTTTGGTCACATGCTCAGTCTACGCAGTGTTATAAATTATTAATAAAACTGTCATGTTCATGGATGCAAGCCAAGCAGACCTAGTGAGTCGGGGAGCT
Organism: Neoceratodus forsteri; assembly: GCA_016271365.2. Lineage (NCBI taxonomy): Eukaryota > Metazoa > Chordata > Ceratodontiformes > Ceratodontidae > Neoceratodus > Neoceratodus forsteri. Next base: position 876,523,155 of record CM057450.1, read on the forward strand.
TTCCTTTTCTGCCAGAAGTTTTACTGTGGGACCCTGGACAGCACTGTAGCAGCAGTTCTCTGTTGTGGATCTTCTGCTTCCTGGCCCTCTCCTGACCTGTTGGGGGGGCAGTTGCAAGGGGTAGCTTGTCTGGTGGGGGCTCCTGCTGTGGGATGGGGATGGGATACATTATGTAGTAGTGTCCCCAAGTTGTAGTATCTAGGTGGGGCCCTGTAAAAAAACAAAAAACAAAAAAAAGGCCCAACAGGGCATGATAGGGTGCTTGAGCTTGAGGACCCCCCCAAGGGCCCATTTAGTTAGCCCTGATGAGAGACAGTGTAGGGGCCCCATGGTGCAATGAGAAGCGTCATTAGGGAAAAAACATTCTGCCTAGCCTATACCAGTTTTCAGTATGCCTTAGCAGTGCAGCCCCTCTCCTCTGCCCAGTAAATAACCCCTGCACAGCACCCCCAGTACAACTGAGCCAGCCCAACTGCTCCAGTCAACATCCCTGCAGCCAGAAGGAGCCCCACTCCAAATCCCCTCATTCCCATCAGTTCCCCTCCACAGCCCAAGCCAACCCAGATACATGCAACTGTTAATATGTTGTGATCTAAACTGTACAGATCCCCTCACATGGCATCCAAGACAACTAAGCAAGGTGCTAGCAGGCAAGGACTCATTTTCTAAGCAAGACAGGTGTGGGTGGCGGGCTGAGAATGGAACAAGGACTCTGCTAGGGAGAATCAGGAGGAGAGGACACAAAAAAAAAGGCAATGGAATGGGAGTGCAGGAGGGACGCGGGTCAAAAGGAAAGAAAAGAAAATGTAACAACGTGGTGGACAGAAGGGATGGTGTGCTGTGGCCCATGCCATGGCAGTCAGGCCAAGGCTGAGGCAACTGCTTCAAAATCTTCACTCCCATCCCAGTCCCCAGTCCAGTGCATGAAGTTCAAGTGAACTACACAGTCGCTGCCCACCTGCCCACCCACTAGCAGAGCCGACTCCAAGACAGGCCCGCCTAGACCCAATAATTCAACGGCAAGGAAAGCAGATCTTTGTCTCCCAACTTCCTGAGTGAGACTATCAATCCCCCCCCCAGCGCTCTCACCACATAGATCCCATCTCATCATCTCACAATTTGGATTCAGAAATTAATTTGGAATTATTACGTCACTTAGCCGGATCTGCTCTTCTGCTTGTCTGCAGTGCCATCACTTTCTACTACAGACACTCTGTCACTGACAGTGACAATTACCAGTCTCGTTTACATAGACAACAGCAGACAGAGTACTTTGTGTGGTGTGCATTCTGCTTATGCTTACATTGCACAAGTGATGAAAAAAAATATAAGGCAAGGATCTCTTCTGTCTTCTCTGTCTCTTGTGACTCATCTCTCCTCTCTGACTCTCTCACTTTTTTTAGTCTCTGTGACTGTCTACTACTCTACAGTAGTACGCTCAACAACTTGCTCCACACTCTCCCTGTCTCCAACACAAACTGCGTCTTACTCAGTGCCAAATGCTCCACCCGTACCTTTAATACTAATGGGTGGCATGCTGGTCCACTCACAGTTTCTCTTTTCTCAGCACAACATGATTATTATTTTCTGCAGTAGGCTGTGCAACCATGTGACCCCCACTTACTGGTCCTTGGACCGCTGATGCACCCCTGCTGACAATCATTTGTAATTACAGAACCAAAATTTAAAAAAAAGATTTAAAGCGGCAGCGCAAGTGAATTAGAACATGAGCTTCAGTGGAAAATGCGCCCCTCGGAGGCTTGCGCCCGGGCCGGGAGCACCACCCGCCCCACCCTTCCTACAGTACTGCACACAGTACACCACTGTGATTGGTGCCATGCTACCCCACTGTGTTCAAGCTGTGCTTCTGAGTATCATTCCCCTGTGCAGGCAGTCCCTTACCTTTTACCAGCACACAGTACACCACCATAATGGGTGTCATGTCACCCCATTGTGTTCATGCAGTGATTCAGAGCATCACTCCCCAGTGCACGCAGCCCCTCACCTTTCACCAGTATGCAGTATGAAGATCTTTTGGGTGCCATGTCACCCCTCTGTGTTCATGTATTGCATCTGAGCATTGCTCCCCAGTATAGGCAGTCCCTTCCTTTCACCAGCACACAGTACCCAACAGGGATGGGTGCCACAATGCCCCACTGTATTCATATAGTGCTCCTCAGTATTGCTTCTCAGTACAGGCAATCCCTATCCATTCACTAATCTGCATTACACCACTGTGATGAGTGCCATGTCACTCCACAGTTTTCATGCAATGCTTCTGAGCATCACACCACAAAGCAGGCACTCCCTCACCTTTCACCAGCACACAATACACTACCATGATTGGTGCCATGTGACCCCACTGTGTTCAAGCTGTGCTTCTGAGCATCACTCCACAGTGCAGGCAATCCCTCACCTTTCAGCCGTACGCAGTGCATCACCTTGATGGGTGCCATGTCACCCCACTGTGTTCATGCAGCACTTCTGACATTACTCCCTTGTGCATGCATTCCCTCATCTTTCACCAGCAAACAGTACACCACCATGCTGTGTGCCTTATCATACCGGAGTGCTCATACTGTGTTTCTGAGCATTGTTACACAGTGCAGGCAATCCCTCACCATTCACAAGCACACATAATATAACAGTAATTAGTACCAAGTTGCTCCACTGTGTTCATGCAGTGGTACTGAGCATTGTTCCTTAGTGCAGGGAGACCCTTCTCATTCACGAGCGTGCATTACACCACCATTATGGGTGCCATGTCGCCCCACTGTGTTCATTCATTGTTTCTCAGCATTGTTCCTCCCTTCAAGCAGCCTTTTACTTTGTTTATACAGTGCTTTTGAGTATCACTCCACAGTGCAGGCATACCACACATTTCACCACCACACAGTACACCACCTTGTTGGATACCATATTGCCCCACTGAGTTCATGCATTGCTTCTCAGCATCACTCCTCCATGCAGGTAGTCCCTTACCATTCACCAGCATGCAGTACACAACCATGATGAGTGGCATGTCACCCCACTGTGTCCATGGGACAGTGCTGTTTATCTCCTTCAGCACCATGACTTGTCCCCAGTCTAACTAGTTTTCCCAGCCCCATCACCCACCTTATCTGGGACTTACCTTTTCTTGTGGTCCTGTCACAGGACCTAGGATCAGAGGTGCCTAGTCATCAGTATGGAGCCTGTTACAGGTCAGGTTGTCACTTTTCTACAGTCTGAGGGATTTTCCTCCTATTTTCTCCCCTAATTGGCCCAGACATGTGTGTACTCCATGGAGACACCTTAGGCATCCAGGTGTGGGGTCCCATACCATGCTATCCCATGATTCTGCCACCTAGCTTCCTCTTCCTGCCCTACATATAGGCATTCTCTGTCCCAGGACAGTCCCCAAGTAACCCAGGTCTGTTACTGAACCCAGGTTACTGGTACAGCAGTCAGTGGCTAAAAGCTTGAAACAAAAATAGGCAGGCAAACCTAGAACTGGAAACCAGAACTACACAGAGTAAAGGCCCCATATTAAAAGGTATCAGGCTGCCCCTTGTAAAGTCTCTTTCCATAGTGCAAATTAGCACAAACTAAATTTGCTATACTCAAGCATGTTTGAAGCAAAGTGTGATTGCCCCAAGAATGTTTGAATATAGCCCCTCAAAGCAAAAATGAGGTACTAAAATGTGCACTCAGCATAATTCATTTGACATCCCCTTGCTGTCCAAAGAGAGATACAGTATCCAGTCACTGAAAACATGCAGGCTGTGATGGAGTCAACTCATTTAGGGCATCCCGGACCTGTTAGTGTTACATTAGGTACAATCAGGACCTCACTGAAAATGAGATCTGACATGTTAACTGACCTATTCTGGGTAACTACATCATAAAAATGTATAAACGCAGGACCCCAGTAAAAATTAGATTCTGCATGTTACCTGTGCTATCTCTACTAAATACACTGGAAAAATTTGTAAAAGCATGACTCCACCGAAACTGAAATACTGTAGCTGCTGTATTCTACTAAGGACAATCACACCCTATGTGTGTGCACAGTTGTTGTAACAGCTACGTGTGTGTGTGTGTGTGTGTGGTGCACATTTTCAAGGGGTGCATATGTCCAGAACCAAAAATACATTTCACTACATTACCTTGATGTTTATGGTCTTGTTTTTTTTTCTACTATTGTGGTGTAAATGTGGGACATTTACACTATTTATTTATGTACAGTGTGTATGTATGTATTTATTTCAAAAGTTTCACCAGGAAAGACATATTGAGCTGAAAAATAACTAATTTACAGATGCACCCTGGGGGAGGGGGGGATGAGAGGCGCAAGAACAACATAGAACAAGAACTTATACAATAAAACATCATATAAAGATATGAAATAAAAAGTACAAAATGAATGAGGTTCATCGGACAGATCAGATTATAAGAAAACCTTTACAAGGACACAGCAGGGAATCTGTGCCATGGGCACAAGCAATAGTATTTTTCAACAGTGAGGGCTCCAGGGAGATAGGGCGCTGAAGGAAGGAGTGCAGGTAGGGGGAGAAGAAGGGAAAATGCAGATAAGCAAGGGAGGAAGAAGAGAGGGAGAAGGGTTTGTGAGGTGTGTGGAGGGGCGAGGAGGAGGAGAAAGAGAGGAAGGTGGTAAACTGAGGAGTGTGGAAAGCATATGACTAAAGGGCAGCTGCAGGAGGAAGCAGTGTAGTCATGGAGGAAGAAGGAAGAAGGTAAACTAAGGAGTGGGAAAGGACCATGACTCAAGGACAGACACAGGAGGTAGGCCATGCATAAGCACAAGAAATGGCCATGAAGCAGAATGGGGAGACAGTGTTTGGAAGAGGCAGAATGAATGGTTAGGGGGAGAGAGTTCTAAAGTTCAGGAATGTGGAAAGAGAAGGCAGATTGACCAATGAAAGATTTTACGTCACAGTTATACAACTAAGTCACACATTAATTCTATATTTCTTCTCGCGCATCAGTCATTTTCCTAGTTTTTATTTTGATAAGTTGCTAACTATTTTTATTCTTAGGTCAGTTTCACAACTTTTTGCTTGGTAACTTATTTTTGTCAATTTATTCTCAAGACATAATTGTCATCTTTATCTTTGTTGAATTTATGCAATTTTTATGAACTTTATAGTCTGTATTTTTGTAACTGTTTTCTTTTCCCCTTTCCTCTCCCCACAGGACACAGCTATTAATAGCTCAGTATGCTTTCTTCATAAAACCTTTGAAATAAATGCATCTTTTACTACATTAATGCATTAGCAGCCATTGTGGCTCTGACCGGAATTTGTTGTTAAATTGGAGCAACTTGATTAATTTAAATGTAAAATACTGTGAAGTAGGCTGCATCCCTTGAGAGTTAGAGCAGTAAAAATATCCCTCTTTTGGCTTCACCAAAGAAAGCGTCAAACAAAAAAGTACTAAAAAATCAATCTGAGCTTATGAATATTTGAGTTGAGGTGGATATGGAAAATCAGCAGCAAGTAGTAATTCACATGAATTCAATAAAGCAAGAACTTAATGAACAAAAAAACAATATTCAGATCATGGTAATCAACTATAAACTGCAACAGCAGAGTGTAAAGAAAACAAGTAATAGCAAGAAAACAAAATAAATATAAAAATGCAGAGGACTGTACTGGAACAGCAGCATATAAATAGGATATAAATGGAGGTCCTTAACCTTTGGGAAGGGCTTGATCAAGATAGAAGTCTTTATGTGGGGGACCAAGAAAGAACAACAATTAGAATGCCAAAGTACAACTGCAATGCATACTGTACATCAACAGGAGCCTCTTAATATGGAAAGGAATTTGCTTTTTTAGAACCAATAGATAGTGGGGAACAGCTGGAACAAGACAAGCAAAAGGAAAAGAAAAATCAAGGAAAAAGGCAACCCCAAAAAGGCACCACAAAATGAAGCATGGGAGGAGGGGAGGCAGGAAAGTGTGTATACTGGCTGTCACAAAACAAGCCTGTAAAATAATCAGTCTTTCAGATGGCACATTCAAACCAGCACAAGAAATAGAGGATTGTGTATGAGCAATCATACACAACAAGGCAATTGTACGATCGAAAGGTTTCCTTGGTAACCAGAGACCTCGAGAGCCCAGCTCAAGAGGTCCGTTACCACAGAAACCTCGAAATCACAAAACTGCCTGGTTTGTGTATGGTTGCTCATACTGTATGCTATCTTTTATAGTGTATGGGCAACCATAAGCGGCACTCCTTGATCCCTAAAACAGGTCTCCCAGTAAAGGGAAAACTTACTTCAGTGCAGATGTATCAGTTTGTTTCAGTGCTGCTCATTCCCTCACTGCCACAGCCCACTTTATGACACATGTGTGACCACGTTCAATGTTGTTGTGCTGCACTAGTGAGGTACTCAGTGCAGCACAACATCATGATGCACTGAGTGCAGCACAACAACACTGTTCTAGGTATGGATTTCCATGTGGAACAATATTCTATCATACTCTATAGCGTGCTTAATGAAGGATTCTCCTGCCTCACGACATCCTCTATAAGCTGCTTCCAAAAGAAATTGACATTTTAAGTTTCTTTAGACAGGTCAGCTTAAAGGAACACTTCTTGCTCACTGAGAACATCACCACAGTAGAGAGACAAAATTTAAGTTTGGAGTATTCCATACACGACTGATTTTATGACCTCATGGATTTTTTGGAGAAGCAGGAAATTTTACCACAAAACAATTCTCAGTCATCAACAAATATTCCATCTGACTTCCTGTAAGGAGGAGTTGACCCTGTGTTCGACTTATTCTTTACACTACTGAAGAAAAATGTTTGATAAGCAACAGTACTGATAGAACCATGGATTCTAAATCTATGGAGAAGGATTCTTTAACATAGATGGAATGCAAGTCAGCATGGAACCGATGAGACTATATTTTAATACAATAATATCAAAATGAACTATACATTCCAAATCCAATTTTTTTAACACAGCAAAAAAAGGTATTCTTTCAATAAACATTTTTCAGAGACTTGTCATGCAAAAGATATTAATAATTTTTTCAGGAAGAAAATAAGGGAAGACGCTATACAAATCTCAAACAGAAAGAATGGGAAGTCACTGAAGAACGAAATTGTATTAATTTATTTATATATATGTGTGAGTGTGTATAAATATAGAGGATACACAATTTGCAGGTGTGTGATATGGAAAATACTTTCACTCCTTCAGAGTGACCTCTGGATATTCACGAATGGTGAAGTCATGAGTGAGAGTATCCAGAGGTCACTCTGAAGGAGTGAAAATATTTTCCATAGCACAGAACTGCACATCATATGTGCGATTTATATAATAGGGGTTTCCAGAACATTTTTTTTCTTTCACTTTATCTTGTGGAATAAACAAAGAAGGCACAGGATAAAAAAGAAAAATTCTGCTAAAACAAGCTGAAACACCGTCTTGCCATTGGGATGAAGCCGGCTGTATGCCTTGGTAGTTGAGGTATTCGTGGATGTGGAAGGCTTCACTCTTTTTTGGCTTCTTTTCCAGTATGAAACTCAGGCTGCTGTTTGTTTGCTTTGGGGCTTTCATAGAGTGCACTAGGTGAAAGTGAAAGAATGACTTACAGGTGCAATACAATAGGGGTTTTCAGAACTTTTTTTCTTTCACTTTATCTTGTGGAATAAACAAAAAAGACGCAGGACAAAAAAGGAAAATTCTGCTAAAACAAGCTGAAACATTGTCTTGCCATTTGGGATGAAGCAGGCTGTATGCCTTGGTGGTTGAGGTATTCATGGATGTGGAAGGCTTCGCATTTTTTTTATTCTGTTCCAGTATGAAACTCAGGCTGCTGTTTGCTTGCTTTGAGGCTTTCAGAGAGTGCACAAGATGAAAGTGAAAGAGGGATTTACAGGTGCAGGTGTGACGGTGAGCTACATTCTTGTCATTGACTTCATGTAAGCAGTTCCAACACTTAGGCAGAATTTGAGTGTTGCTGGGTGACACCAGCACAGTTGAAATAAATGCTGATGAGGAAAACACAGAGGGTGAGATATTCAGACTGCACCAAAAAGATGCGCAATAGCGGGATCAGGTGGAAGTGCAATGCACCACTGCGCAATGTGCGCTATATTCGAACCAAGCACAGGCCAAGGTGCACCTGCACAACACAACTGAATATTGCACCACATGCACCATGGCACAACCAGGGATGCACAGCAGAGCAGGGCCAATGCACAGTAGTATATCCAGTGATACACAGGGACAAGGACAGGAAGCAGGAGTACACAAGCCATGGAAGCCATGGGAGGAGGAGCATGCAGGAGGCCAGACAGACCAACCCCCCATGAACTGCACAACCAGAGGTGAGCTAGATGGACCACCAGCCCATGAACCCCAGCACTGATTCAACAGCAGAGGTACGGTGCCCCAGCACACTCCTCTGTCAAGCAGTGACCACAACACAAGGAGGGCTGGACCCTCCAGTGCCACTGCACCCCACCAATGCTGATCACCCCCTGTACAGCGATCCCAAGACACCCAGCCCAGAAGCATCACTTAACAGTGCATGGCACCGAAGGCATGCCACCACCACCACCATGACAATGCAACTCTGTGCCCCATGGCACCATGCATGACAGCCCCACTGTGATCCCCTCACACCAGGTGACAGCCACTGACACAGCAACAGCATACACAGTGCCCCCCTGCATGGCCCCCACCGTGGCACAGCAGAGAGATCAACCCTGCATCAGTACCTGAGGGACCCCACATGTGACAAGGCCCACCCTGGACACCACCACCAGCAGGACAGCACCCCGCACACCCACCCATGCATGCACCCTGTCCCAGCACTGGCCCCACCAGACAACACAGCCGCCCACTGTGGTGCATGGAGGCATGCACCACACAGGATGCAACACAGGGCATGGATAAATCCCCCACCCTGTCACAAGAGTACCCCATCACAGAGCTACACATAGCGGGGCAACAGATGCCGCTGTTGCATGTCCAATGATGCTGTGTACCCACGGTCTGTACACCACCATGGCCATGGTACTGGTGAGCTAGGCATTTGGTGCATGCACCATGAATCTGTCCGCCACCAGCATGCAGCTGAAGCACATGTGACAGACAGCAGACCACAGACACCGCCACAGACACCAGTGACAGCATGGGGGGGGATAACAACAGCACAGCCCACAGTGTCACCCAAGGCAGACGTGCAATATACCTGGAGACAGGATGCCAGCTGCCACAGTGCCGTGCCCAGAGGGTGGCTGGCATGGACAGCCACCAATGTCATGCCAGCAGACATGCATGCATTGGGGGGGTCGACACGACCATGCGTACCACTGACATGCAGGGGGCTCAGCCACATGGGCCAGGTATAGACTGACAGGGGCAGCTGGGACACAGCACATGCACCTGGGACCACTGCACACAGGCATCCAGTGCACAGGGCACAACACACATACCACAGACAGGGACCAGTGGAGGGGCCCTGCCAGACACACACACGACCAGGCCTGCACCACCCCCTGATGCCATGCACACCACTGCAGCAAGGCACCATATGCCCGCTGCAAATCAGAGACCACCACAGTTGTAGTGCGAAACATGTATATAATTAAAACGGAAACAGTATAAACAACAACTAATACAAAACTAGGAACAAAGTGGGGGGGTACAAGGCTACAACTCAGGTGGGGATGGGCATGGGCAAGGGGGAACATCAAGGAGTGGAACCAAGGGGTGTGAGGGACAGTCCGGGGGGTAATGATCAGCACGGACACCGCCGGCCCTACTGGCGGCCCCTCTCTTTCCTGCGGTCTCTGTGGCACCACCTGTGCCACCGCCGGTCACTGTGCTCCATTCCCTGAAGCAGCTCCAGAGTTGCCCGGGTCACCTGGAGGAGTTCTTGGATCTGACACTCCAGGGTTGTCCAGAATTGTCCACCTAGGACAAGGGAGCAGAGTCAGTACGTGTGACTGACCAGACCTCCACAGCCTACCCAAAGTGCATGGCATACAGCTGTGAGCCTCGCCCCTGTGATGGCATGCAACCACCCACAGTGGGCACGCCCACAAGACTCACCTACCCAGGCACCCATAGCCATGCGAAATGCTGCACACCCCCACCACCCATGCACTGCAAAGCACCAACATGGCCGTACAGTGTCATGGCTATGCAGTGTGAAGGCAGTGTCACAGCCAGGTGCCCAGTGCATGTACAGCCCACCTGTGATACCCACCCACACATGCAGTGACACAGGACAGTGCAGAGTGCACTGTTTGGCATGCATGGCAGTGGGGCCATGTGCAGGGGGCCATGCCCCACCACCACCCCCTCAATCCACCATGTACAGATGTAAAGGGAAACATGACACTCACCTGCATCCTGGTCAGCAGGGCACTGCTGACCCACAGCACCACCACCGTGCCCTGGCTGCAAGGCCATGCTACCCGCTCCGGCCTGCCATCCCTGTTCACGGGCCTACTGGGCCCTACGGTGATCATCTGGGCCTAGGGTGCAAACATGGAGAGGGAGACATCAGTACAGGTCATTAACATAGCCCACCCCCTTGCTGTGTGCGTGTCCGCACAGCCCTGCCATGACGCAGTGGCGCAGGGTGTACATGAGGCACCCCCAACAACACAACACAGGTAGGCCCCCCGCGGCATGGCCTGATGGCCACTGTGACACCTGGATGGACAGATACTACCAGTGGTGTGATAGAGCACCTACCTGGCCATGGCACGGCGCTCCGCCGGGCACGTGTCTGCAGTCACCCTATGCGGTCAGGGTCCAACCGCTGGAGGTCACCATATCAGTGGTGACACTGCTTCGCTGATCTGCTGCACCCTGTGGCCTCCTCCAGACCCTCTGCAACCTCCTGCCCCACTGCAGTTCGTGGCCTCAGGAGGGATACCTGCCCAAAGAGGAACTAGCATGTGGCTCTACCAATGCCACCAGGTTCGCCAGCTCACCTGCCATCCAGACGGGTGACCTGGTGTGTAGCATGGTGCAGTATCAATCAGCAACAAAATGGCACCCTGTAGCACATGTGCCCCATGTGTGGAGGCAGCGTGGTACTGTGCTGCCAGTCACTATCGCGCTGTCACTGGACTGAGCAATAGGGTGCAGCCATGTGTATACATGGTGCCTAGGGTGCAAAGGTGGGCTGCAGGGTCAAGGGTCTGTCTGTGCACAGAGCACCAGAGCACTATTGCGACGCCCTGTGTGTAGCATGGTAGGGTGCATGTGTGTGATGCCTTTTAGTGGCTTACCATGCTGTGGCACCATGGCGCACATGGCACACCATGGCATGAGCGCCCCCTGAGCATACAGCACACTTGTGCCACAGGCACAGTGGTGGCTGTGCACTGTACTGCCTCCCATGCACAGCAGTTCTGCAGTGCCGCTAGAGTCAGCACCCCAGGCATGCTTGGTATAGTGCTGATTGCGTATGTCACAGTGGTGCACCATAGCCTGAGCACGCTCAACAACATTGCACAAGACGCAACGGCATGATATTCAGCCAGGATATGAAAATCAGCTCATGAGCCATTCCACAGCTCATCCACTGCATTAGCATCCAATTACAGATGCGCCTGCTCTCATTTGCATGCATTGCACTATAAATACGTGACCTGAGGCTGCATAGGCCATGGATCAGTATTGCAGTCCTTTGAGGTAGGTTGCATGCTGTTGGGATGTGGGGACAGTGGTATGGGAGGGCTGTATAGGACTGCACAGTCCAAGGTAACACCAGTCTATCCCCCAGGCATGAGCAAGACCGAGAGAGAGGAAGAGGAGGAGCAGGGAAGGGTGCGAAGAAGGAGGAGGTCCAACTTTACCAGGACAGAATCTGATGCCCTGTTCGAGGCATACCTCGACAGGGAGCCGCTGCTTAGCAGACAGCGGGGAATGCCACAGGCCCATGCTGCGGCATGGGGTGAGGTGGCACATGCTGTAAACCAGCAGGGCAGCCACCAGTGGTCCGTGCAGGAGTGCAAAAAGAAGGTTTGCATGGACAGGAGGCAGATTAAGGACAAGGTGGCTGCCATCAGGGTGGCACATGCTGCCACCGGTGGGGGCCAGCAGGACGTACCCCACCTGACGACACGGGAGGAGCGGGTGGCCAGCAGCATGTGACGTAGTGCCATGGAGGGCATTCCTGGCGGTGGCTTCCAGATGGCTGGCAGCCCATCACTACATGGTAGGTCCGGTGCTGTCAGTGTGTGGGTGGTAGGAAGGCATGCCACAGGGCCAGGCGCAGCCACTAACGGTACTGTGTTCCTTTACAGCTCCTGAGCATTTACATGGAGCAGCGATGGTGGGTGTGTCCACCGAAGAGGTGGCCCTGGACACAGAGGAATGCCATTCCACCTCCACAGATGTCCGAGGGACCATTCAACTGAATGCCTGCATGTCTGTCTGGACTGATGCCGGTGGTGTGAGTGCGGACATGGCCCTGCCTGTGTCCCAGCATGACATCGCCCCCAGTGTCCAGTGTGCTGGGACATGGATTGGGGCCGGATCCAGCACTGATGATGACGGGACACATGTCCCAGACAGTGATGTATGTGGGACACAGGATAGTCCCACAGAAGGCAACCACCTGGGCAGTTCCGCGGGTGATGCTGTCATGGCTGCCTGTGCAACATCCCATTACTAGCCTGTGTCTGCATGTTCCAGTGGGGCAGCACTGGTGTGCATCCAGGGTGGTAGGGCTGTTGCGGCTGCTGCAGCCGCGCCGGTGTCCCCTGGCAATCGGCAGTCAGAGGAGTAATGCCAGCACTTGGCCAATGTCAATGGGGGGACAGGGTTGGAGGGCAGTGGCAGGGCACTGCGTGTGGACGTACCCCAGAATGGCAGTGCTGTGCAGTGCCCATCACCAAGGGGTACTGGGCAGCAGGGCCAGGAACACCAGGGGGGACAGCATGCTGGACATGCAGATGACCCCTTGGACGACCACAGCTGTCTTCTCCAGGCCCCAGTTGATCAGCAGATGTAGCTTGTGGTGGCGGTGGATGCACTCAGTATAGTTCTGCACCAGACAGAGGAGAGGAGCAGCAGGGACCACGGCTTGCTCCTGGCAGAGTTGGCCCAGCAGCGGGCAGATGTGACCGCTGCCATTGACTGGCAGACCACTGCAATGGCGACTGTCATGGCTACACTGGCCACCCAGTTGGGTGCCCAGCCATCGCAGACCCCGCACAGTGCTATGTCCACCCCCCGTTCCCGGCATCGTGCGACCCCTGCTATGTCGATGCCGGGTTCGGCTGTGGACATACCAAGCACGCCTGGTGCGGGCATGTTTGGTGGCCTGCAGACCCCTGCATGGACACGGTCGCATTCACGCAGCATCACCCCTGGGAGCCCGTTGGTGCCACCCCATGAGGTCACTGGTCAGCCTGGCACAGCTGGCAGGTCTCAGCAGGGCCGCCCATGCATCCATGGTGGCCATGGTACTATGCCACATGACTGACCCATCTCCCATCATGGCCATTGTCTGCCGCTGCCCTGTGTGCACTGTGGTGTTCATTGTGCAATGCAAGGATGAGGTTCCAAGCCCTGCACACACATGGTCTCTGTGCACACCCTCCCGGCTGCTGGCCACTGTGGTGTGTGCATGATGATGCCTGCATAGCGCTGTCTGCCACTGTGCAGTGGTGCCCAGCATCTGAGGCACACACAGTGCCAGCAACTGGGCATGGTTGTGTGTGGTCCTGTGAGGGTGTAGGGGTGTCTGTCGGGGTGGGCATGCCAGTTGCCCTTTGGGCATGTGTTGTGGTGTGTGTGCATGTGTGTGCACATGACGTGTTCAGCCCTGCCCATCCCTGCTGCCTTGTGCGGTCCCCCACCCACTCCCATTCCCTTTACGCCATCCACCCCTGGTGTCCACCCCTGCCTGTCTGTGGGCAGTGCCCTTGCCCTTGGTGGTTGCACATGGCCCCGTTGCCTACCTGTGTTGTCCAAAGTGCTCCTCTGCGATGGGGTCCTGGTGCTGCTGTGCCATCCAGACCAGCCAGGGGTCCTGTTTCCCAGGGGTTGGCTGCCCTACACCAGCTGGACTGGAGTCTTCATCATCCCCACCGCTGTCCCCCTCCTCAACCTCAATGGCTATCCCACAGTCGGTGGCCATGTTGTGCAGAATACAGCAGGCCAGGAATAGCCCACAGGCCTTCGAGGGGCTGTACCGTAGGGCACCGCCTGACGTGTGCAGGCAATGGAACCGTGCCTTCAGCAGCCCGAACACCCACTCGATGACATTCTGTGTTGTGGCATGTGCCTCATTGTACTGTTGCTGCACTGGGGTCATGGGGCACCGGTATGGTGTGAGCAGCCAGGGCCATAGTGGGTAACCACTGTCATCTGTGTGTAGAGGGGATCATTAGCATGGTGGTCTGCATCACTATGCCATGGGTCATCATGGCCAATACCCATGACACCCCTGACAATGCCTCCCCATCTGCACATGTCATCCAGCGTGCTATGCATACTCACCTACCAGATGGCCAGTGGGGATGTCCCCACTCTCACACCTGTGGCACAGTGCAGACTGGTACCAGATGAAGGCATCATGTGCTCCCCCAGGGTGCATGGCATAGACATTGAATATGCGCCACCTGGCATTGCACACCACCTGGCAGTTGACACTCGGGTAGCCCTTGCGGTTGATGTACACCGCCCCCTCTGGGCCAGGTGGCATGTGGATGCCTACATGGGTGTAGTCAATGACCCCGAGCACGTCAGGCAACCGTGCTACCCTGTAGAACTCCTGTATGTGTGCTGTGTGCTCCGCCTGTGTGCTGGGGAAATGGATGTACTCCACAGCATGTGGCAGCAGTGCACTGAGAAATTGTGTGAGTAGGCGTGACTCGGCTGACTGGGTTATGACTTTCGTGTCCCCTGTTGGTCTCTGGAAGGTGACTGTGGCGAGCAGGCACATGATGGCTGTGACCTTTGTCTCCACTGACAGCACATGGCTCCGTCGTATGGGTGCCTGCATCTCATCACTGCACAGCTCACAGAGCTGCCTCAGAATCACCCTGTTCAGGTGGTACCGGCCCACAATCTCAGTGTCACTGTACTGTTCGAATGTGGTGCGGGCTCGGTCCTGCCTGTTCTGGGCGTACTGCTGATGGGCCCTTCCATGGCAGCGCCTCCCTGCTGCCTGCCTTCTCACACCACTCATTACCGCCTCCATCTGGAAGGTGGCACCGGCCATGTCCCTGGCTGATGTTTCCCCCCAGGTGGCTGTCCTCCTGTTCCCCCCGCTGTGTGTTGCTGGTGCTGCCCCTGCACCGGGTTCACCTCTGGCTGCCCTGCCTCTTGCCACTGCCCTCCGTCCACTGTGGCACACTCAGGCCCTCTTGCACACACTGGTATGGGCACACCCATTCCTACTCTCACTCAGGCACACCTCCAGTGGGCCCTGTCCAACACTTGGCCACACCTGCCCCCTGTTTCCTGTCTTGCCTCCCTGCCACTCTGTCTCCGTGCTCCCACCTATGTCTCCCTTGTGGTGCATTCTTCCTCCCCTCTCTTGCTCCCTTTTATTTTGGTTCATTTCTGCTGTCATGCAACTTCTGCCTGCTCTGCTACTGTGCACGTCACATGCTGATGAATATCGCACTGCATGTTATTCCTGGTTCCGCCCCCTGCAGTTGTGCATGCATTCATTACTGTTGCACTATGGCGCATTGCTTGTTGTGCTGTGCTGCCACTCCTACTGAATATCTCACCATGGCGCATTTCCACACTTGCACTGGTGCATCCCTGTGGCACATGGCGCATCCGCTCTGAATATCCCACCCAGAATGTATAAATGTCAAGTCTTTGAGAAAGCTCTGATTAGGCGAAACACATCAGGTGATGAGACGCTAAACCTGGAAGTGTGTTGTTGTGTTCTGCTTCATTTGTACACTGACTCTGTTTGGATTTTATCTGCTGAAAATCAAAAGATATTGCAAGTTCTGCAAATACAGCATTATCAGGAGTCGGGGAGTTTTTACAAGGAACCTTAAAAAACTAAAAGTGTTTTGAGAGACATTCTCTTCGGAGCCTTGGTTACAGTGCTGGTTTTTCTCTAATTACAAGTTGTCACTATTTAAACCAGGAGCACGACCTGCCTAGGTGCGTCACGACTACTGTGCAATAAATGTCAGGCAGCAGGATTTATCACACTGGGGTAAAAATAACAAGATTTATCACACTCATTTACCACTCACCCCTATTGTATAAATATATTTATCAACCAGGTAAAACCCAAGGGCATGATATGCCCATTTTCAAGAAAGATCGGACATGTGTATTAAGCACATAAAGTAAACAAGGCAGATAAGGCAGATAAGGGGGACGACCATAATTCATGAATAAGTGATTACAAACAGGAGATGTTGTAACAGTTGGAGAACACAGTTATAAACAAACTCTGGTCATAGACAACACAGCTGCTATATATAGAATAAAGTACGGGGTGGTGTGTTTAACGAGAGTTTACACACACCCGAGGGGTTAGATGCTATATAAACCCCGAGAGCGAAGCTCGAGAGGTTTGTGCAAAGCATCTAACCCCGAGGGTGTGTGTAAACTCAAGTTTAAACACACTACCCCGTATTTTATTTTATATAATTGCTGGGTCTCCCCTTTTTGGCCACAGCAAGTATGAAAAATAGCAGCAGTTTCGGTGTGGCTACGAGTACGCTTCACTTTATTTTACCACCAGTCGGATTTTCATTTTCAGCGGCTTCTCGTATTTAAAAAAAAATAAATAAATTTTCATAGTTCCCATCTGTAACACTAGATCTGATTTTGTTTATTTTATAAATTTACTCACCGCCATGTTTCTTTGATGGCTCCGTTGTGAGTTAGAAGGCAGCACGAGCCAGGAAGGGAGACACTGCTGTAGGCGCACGCGCAGAGGGAGGAGAACCAAGCGCGTGTTTGCCGTTATAAACGCTCCTTTATAACGGCAAATTACACCACGGTCTCTCAATGGGAGAAGAGGAGACCCATTAATTATACTGCTATAATATATGGGTGGCCCTCATTACCCACTGAAAGTAAGCTGTTTACAACCTTGTAATCCCACTGTTGTGATGTCAGAACCTTATAAACCCCTCTCATCTATGTCATAGCAGTGAGTTTACAAAATGGAATGCCAGTGTTATTCATTATTCTGCACACCCAGAATGTGATTGTTAGTCTCAGTACGGTATTCAAATAACATTCCAGTTTTCACAGTTTACTGTTGTTGAGTCTAGTGATCTCCATATCTAAGTTTACTAAGTGGAGTTAGACATTAGGGAGCCATAAGGCTCATTGTGAACATCTCCCACAAAAATGGGAAAGATCAACACCATCCTTTGTTGTAATAAAACTTGTCTAATTTGTTCTTAAATGATTCCAGAGTGTGTGTATCAACCAACTGCTGGGAAAGCTTGTTCCAAGCCAAGGTAGCACGGAGAATAAAGAAATTGTTCCTCTTATTAGTATGTGTAGTTGGTAATTTCAGTTTTTTATTATGGGACCTAAGATTGATATGCGAGTTGTAAAATTCTAGTCCACATTCTTCCATTTGTTCTTTGGATTTTAATATTTTAAAAGGAAACGGAAGATCTTCCTATCTATTAGAGTATGTTTTTGCTTTGTGTCTAGGTATCATCCTGGTAACCACTCTCTGTACTCTCTCTCTCTCTCTCTCTCTCTCTAATGTTGATATATCCTGCTTGGTTACTGGGGACCAAATTTGGGACCTGTAGTCCAGTATTGGATGGATATAGCTTTGGTATGTGGGAAGGACTATTTGTTCAATTTTGCTTGTAAAAGACCGTCTTATTTTATGCACCTGATTCATAGATTTGCCGGATATGGCCAAGCACTGATCTCTTGGAGTTGGTTTGTTGCTAATAATTACATCTAGATTGTGTTCTCTAGTTGAGCTTTTGAGTAGTTTTTGATTTAATATGTAAGTATAACTGGGATTATTGGCTCCAAAGTGTATGACTGTACATTTCTCAGCATTAAGTGACATTTCATTAATAGATGCCCAGTTTTCAATTTCAGCTAAGTCATTTACTAATGTAAATGATTTCCAATATTACTAACTTCACCACTCAATTTTGTGTCATCTGCAAACTTAACTAAATGATTTTGAATACCAAAATTCATATCACCAACTAATACATTAAAAAGAATTGGTCCCAAGATGGACCCCTGAGGCACACCACTCCCTACCATACATTCAAATGAAGTACAATTATGTATTTGTACACATTGGGTTCTGTCTATAAGCCATGCTTTAATCCAATTAATGACAAAATTGCTGAAACCCAGTCCTATTAATTTATCAGTTAGTTTCCCATGTGGGACTTTATCAAAGGTCTTGGTAAAATCAAGCAGAAGCACATCTGTTGGAATTCCTATATCCAGTTTTTCACTTATCCTGTTATATAATGAAATCAAGTTTGTCTGACAAGGTTTTCCTTTTCTAAAGCCATGTTGGCTGTTATCATAAATCTCCATTTGCTCCATAAAGACCTCTAGATGGTTTTTGATAATTCATTTTAATGTTTTACAACAGTGTGATGTAAGACATATCGGTCTATAATTTTCTACATTGGATTTTTTTCCCTTTTTAGGGCTGCAGGTAGGCAGAGCCTGCAGCCCTCTTGCATCAGCTCTAAAATGAGATACCAGATTGAGATGGTGGAACACTTCCTTTGGAGTTTCGAATGATCATTCCATCTTTTTGCAGCCCTTCAGTTTAACCCTTGCAGTGCTGCAGACTGAATATCTGTCCAGGGATCAATCAAATAGACTCATTTTAGTTCTTTCATCAGCCTAGGGATTAAGAAATAAATGATCTTGACAATCACCTCTCCTCCCCAACCTTGTATTGCTTCAGTGAGTACAAGAAATACATGTGTTCTTTTGAATCCAATTTGGTAAACCAATTCCAAAACTGTTTTCTCAGTTTTTTTTTATTGCAATGTGACTTGTTATCTTTGGAGACTAATAATTTACTGACATGACATTCAACAGATAACAGCATCTAACTGACTGCAGAGTAGTATCAAATTACAGTTTTAATCAATTCTCCCAGTGTGTGTGTGTGTGTGTGTCTGTGTGTGTGTGTGTGTGTGTGTGTGAATTAATTCAGCATTTCCTCTCAATAATTGATTTATGCATTTATTCCATGTAATGCTTGTTAAAATTAAATAAAAAAAAACTGAGGTCACGTGGGGCGGTGCTCTTAATGGCAGCTTAGTTCCTTAGCTCTCCCCTCTCAGCCAGTGGATCTCGCTATTTATCGATTCCTGCCAACTATTTCAGGTGAGCTATCTGTTACCCTAACCCCACACAACCCACCGTCCTTTATTTTGGCGTTTGTCTTCTTTTCAACGAGTTTTTCTGCCAAGGTCTGCGGTCTGCGATGATGGAGGAAATAGAAAGCGCGGGGGGCCAAGCACATGCACCGAATACACCCGAGAAGCTGCTAAAAAGTCGAGAACCCAATCCATCGGGTCAGGCGCCAATCGGATCCCTGCCCGCCACCAAGATCGGTTTCTGCAGGAGCTGATTCCTTTCGAGAAACTCTGCAGGAGATCTCAGCAGAGCTCAAATCTATAAGTGATCTCACCTCCTCACGACCAGGGCGACTCGGGAGGCTCGGACCAGCTCTTTGGAATCCTGGAAGGCCAAATGTGAACCTGATTTAATCCTGCTCAAACAACAAATTGTGAAGCTGAAGCTGAAAACTGAGGACCCGGTCGAAGCAGGAGGAACAACATTTTGGTGTTGGGGTTACTGGAGGTGAGGAGGGACCAGACATCCTGTCTTTGTGCAAAACTCTTAACTAAGATTGTGGGCCCTTCTCCCATATACTCCTCCTACCACATCGAGCGTGCCCACAGATCCCTAAAGCCTAAACCTCCACCAGGCTCCTCTCCTAGACCCATTTTGATTAAGCTGCTCAGTTACCTGGAAAGGCAGCACATCCTGTCAAAAGTCAAGAGTCTGCAAGCAGTTTTGTGGGAGAATCACACACTGAGAATAACCCAGGATCTACCACTTGAAACCCGACTGAGGAGAAGAGAATTTCACCCATTGGTGACAAAATTGATTGCAGCTGGCCTCAAATTCCGTATGAACTATCCGGCTAGGCTCCAAGTCTATCTCGACAATGCCTGGGCTTCCTTTGAGACTCCAGAACATGCCAAAAATGAACTTACTAAGAGGTTGCCTGACCTCTTCAAATCAGGCTGACTGTTATGCTTAATTTCAGTGTTAAGTTTTTCTTGTGCCTACCTTGGCTGTCTGGCCTTGTTTTGTTGAAGTGCCAGCTTCTGGTTTCTCCTGGGGGGGGCTAGCCGGCCTTTCGCGTGGGTAGGGGCGGTCTCTGGTTGGGGTTGTGGCTTGGGCCTTCCTTAGCTGGGGTCTCCACCTGGTGGAGCGAGGGTGGGAACCTTGGTTTTGTTTGCGGTTCCACACGGTTCATTTTACCGATGCACCGGATGGGTCCTACCTGTTTTTCCTTCCCCTTCCCCCTATCCGGGTATTGTGGTGGCTGAATTGTAGACCTGGATCCCAAGCTCCCCATTTCTATATTTGCTCCCATTACTGCTTCACCTGTAATGGAGTGATGGGATTAGTGTTTGTTGGTTTGTCCTCTCCACGTGGTGAGTTTTTCCCTTCCCTAACAAGTCATGTTGGTTCCGATCTATGTTTTGTTGCTGTGTGCCTTGGTTCCTTTCCAAGCTCCATTTTGGGGGTTTGGGGGTTTGGTTTGTTGGGGTAGACGTTCTTACTACTCTTTTCCTTTTCCCTTTCTCGTTTCTGGCTGGGGGGGAGGGCGGTGGGGAGGGTGTGCTTTGAGATGCAGTCTCACAACCAATTTTGGAGGGGGGCTGCGGTACCCGGTTTCGCCCTGCTATTTTGTTCCACATTGCTGTTTGTCAATGGGGACACCACTCAGGGTTTTATTACAGCTAGCCGTTGGTCTGCCAGTCCTGGGGACCGATCCCTTCAAAGGTCATTCTTTTGTGGTGTACTTGCCTTTCTGATACAGAGGGGACAGATTGTATATAGTTCTTGGGGTATTGTGGTGGTAGTTGTTGGGCTTTTCATTTGGGGTGGAGGGGGGGTTGGTTACTTTTTCCAGATCAGCGTGTCCTGGGCTTTGTTTCCCTGGTATCGGTGATCCCAGTGTTCTGATTTATCTATGTGTGTTGGTGACCAAGTTATATTTTGTGGATTGTCTTTCCAATGGTTATGGGGGGAAGGGTGCCTCGGAGAGTTTCACCACCTGTGGGGTGTATTACTATTGCTGGGCCAATCCTTCGGTAATTTCATGGCTATTATCTGTAATGTGGGTGATGCTCCCATGCTTGGCCTACTACTAGGTAAGCTATCATGGCATTGAGTTTTGTTAAAATTGCAAGCTGGAATGTTAGAGGTATCAACGACCCTCTCAAGAGATGCCAGGTCTTTCTAAATTGCTCCCTACTTAACGCAGATATTGTTTTTATACAGGAAACCCATTTGGCTGCCTCTGAGGAAAAGCAATTGTGAAGGCTGGGGTTTACTCAGGTTTTCACTGCCCCTGGCTCGCAAGCTAGTAGGGGGGTTGCAATCCTAATTAAACATCTCATTAGATTCGTTGCTGATGACTGTGTTATTGATCAGGAGGGCAGATACATTTTGGTCAAGGGTCAGCTTGATAATAGTAATGTGGTTTTAGGGGCGATTTACGCTCCAGTGGGTGGCGACCCGTCCTTCCTTATGTCCCTGGCAGATATCCTGAACAGATTTCTACCTTCCCTTTTCATCTTAGGGGGTGACTGGAATGTAGCCCCATCCAGCGATCTGGACAAAACCTATAGACCAATTAAACCAGCGTCCCCTGCTCAACATGCCCTTTTTGACTTTATTAGCCTGTTGGGTCTCTGTGACCCCTGGCGTCTTCTTAACGCCGATAATAGGCTTTACTCCTTCTATTCCCAGGTTCAGCAAACTTGGTCGAGAATCGATTACATCCTAGTTAGTTCCTCACTAATGAGTTGTACTTCCCAAGTAGGTATCGAGCCGATAGTTTTCTCAGATCACTCCCTGGTTTGGATCAAAATTTCCCCGGGTATCCAGGGTCAACGAGACACGTTGTGGAAACTCAATACGCAAATTCTGAAGGAAGAACATTCTGTCTCCCAAATCAGGGATATGATCCTCATGTATTTCGACCTGAATCAAGGTTCCGTTTGTCGCTCGGATTTACTGTGGTGCTCCTTTAAATGCTTTCTCAGAGGGGAGCTTATCAAGATCGTGGCTACTTGGAAAAGGGTAAGGGAGTCTAAAATCAGGTCACTGTCTAGTAGGTTGAGATTGGCCGAAGACAAACTTCTCTCCTCCAACTCCCCAACTAACTTATCGGCTCTCATCAAACTTAGGAATGAATACAACGACTTAACCCACGACAAAGCTGAATATGCTCTTTTTAAGTCCAGGACTAGGTATATTGATCAGGGGGAAAAATCGGGCCGGATGTTAGCAATGAGATTGAAGGAAATAGAGAGCTCCCTTTTAATTCCGGCTCTCAAAGCTCAGGACGGTACCTCTAAGTCGCTACCTAGGGAGATTGCCCACATTTTTGAAGTCTTTTATAAAGGTATTTACAGTACCAGCTCCACAGCGCTCATGTCCAGTCGGTAGAGCGTTTCTTGGACAATATTAAGCTCCCGTCCCTTCAGTCTCATCATTGCGATTTGCTGTCTGCCCCTATCACTCTGGGTGAGGGAGAAGAGACAATCGAAGACCTACCTTTAGGGAAAGCCCTTGGCCCAGATGGCTACCCCTCAACCTTTTACAAGGTTTTCTACAAAAAGCTATCCCCTCTGTTGCTTAAGCTATACGAAGACTTGTTTTCTGCGGTGGTGACTGATCCCTCTCTTTTAGAAGCAATAATAATCCTAATCCCTAAACCCGATAAGCCCCCTAACTGAGCCTGCCAGCTATCACCCAATATCGCTCTTAAATTATGATATCAAAATCCTATCTAAAATTTTATCGTCCAGAATCAAAAGGGTCTGGCAGCATTTGCTGAGCCCGGAACAGGTTGGCTTCATTCAGGGGCGATCATCTGCTGATCATCTGAGAACCCTAGCCCATGTCCTTCAGGTAACCTGTACCTTGCCAGATCCTATGGTCCTAGTTGCGCTTGACGCTGAAAAAGCTTTCGACCGAGTGAACTGGGACTTTCTATGGGCTACTCTGAAGAGAATGGGCTTCCCTGACTCCTTTATCCAAATGATTATGGCTATTTACAAATCCCCCTCGGCTAAAGTCTATTGTAACGGGGTATTTTCCTCCAGTTTTCCCTTATGCGCTGGCACTCGTCAAGGTTGCCCCCATCCCACTACCTATTCAACCTGTACTTGGAACCGTTGCTGGTGAGTATTAAAGGTTCATTGCAAATCAGGGGTTGTACCCTTGCGCAACTTCCCCTAACCTTATCAGTCTTTGCTGATGACATACTGTTATGCCTTACCAACCCCGTGCAATCTTTAACTCATGTCCTCCAAACCATTGACCATTTTGGTCAGGTATCCAACTACAGGTTGAATGTTTCCAACTCGGTCATATTCCCGGTTAACTCTCTCACCTTTAAATTGGATTTTGAGCGGTTCGGTATGAAGTGGTCCCCGGTTTCCTTTAAATACCTAGGTGTACATGTAACCAGGGGGGAAGGCTTGGCTAAGGAACTCAATTTAGACAATGCCGTCAGGAGAATTCGGTGTGACCTCAATCGTTGTCAACGGTTGCCTCTCTCCACCTGGGGGCGAATTAATATTATTAAAATGAATATCCTGCCCCAGCTATTATACCCCCTGACTCATCTTAACATTTGGTTACCCAGGCAGTTCTTTACTCAGGTTAGTTTGACACTATCGAACTTTGTTTGGAAGGGGAAACAACCTCGAAGAGCCTTTCTCAAGCTTACCGCGCCCAGGGACAAGGGGGGCCTTCGCCTACCCAATCTCTTGCTTTATTATTGAGCTAGTCACTTGCCTAGATTAGGGAAGCTGTCCAACACTCAGCCTTCCACATTTCCACCCATATGGCAACAGCTTGAGTTAAATTTATTAGCTCAAGCAAATCTGAACCTTCTCGCATTTTCTGGCACCCATTTCCACGCTTCCCTGGTCATCCGTGACTCCCCTATAGGCCTGTCCATTAGAGTTATTTCTCAGTGCTGGAACTTCTTTAATTTCCTCCCATCCAAAGATTCAGCCCAACCTCTGGTTTTAAATCCTAACCTCAAAATTGGAGGTAGCTGGTTAGTCACTGACTGGCTTCCACAGCTACAAAATCTGTCTGTGGAGTCTTTGTATGAGCAAGGTACTTTCCTCAATTTGGATGGAATCTTAAAGTCCCTTCACATTCCTCAGAGATGTATTTTTAAAGTTTTTCAGCTGAGACACCTGATCCTCCAAACCTTGGGGCAGACCTGCTCCCCCTCCAAAATAAGGCCTTTTCTTGAGAAGATACAGGAGGCAGCCGGCTCGCGTAGAAGTATCTCTATTATTTATAATAAATTGTTGGCTGACCTTTTCCCCGTTCCCTTAGAGGGTTCCAAAATCTGGTCACTCTCTGGTTCGATCCCTCTCCCCGTTTGGGACTCAAT
The DNA here is from genome assembly GCA_016271365.2 of Neoceratodus forsteri. NCBI lineage: Eukaryota > Metazoa > Chordata > Ceratodontiformes > Ceratodontidae > Neoceratodus > Neoceratodus forsteri. Next base: position 876,547,834 of record CM057450.1, read on the forward strand.
TTGGAAGGATGTGTATCGTTACTTATCCCAAGATAATCACAGACTGACCAATACTATATCTTAAACAATCTCTACTATACTCCAGTTAAGTTGGCCAAGTTTGGTAAACTGGAGTCTAGTCTCTGTTTGAGATGTGGTGCCGTCGAAGGGAACTTGTTGCATATTTTTTGGGAATGTGCTAATGTGGCACCTTTATGGGACGCTCTCAGAAACTGTCTTGACCCTCTGTTAGGTCTGAAAGAGCTATTTATCCCTGGTATTTGTATTTTGGGTGACTATTCTGGCATCTCGGTGAAGGAATGTAGATACCACATGGCATTTATCTCAATGGCAGTTAAAAAATTGGTCCTCAGGCATTGGTTAGACCAGGATATTATTACCTATCAAGAGTGGCTTAGGGAGATGTCCCTCAGTCTCAATACCGAGAAACTTATTGCTAGTTTCAGGCATAGCCCGGTGTCTTTCGATCGGAAATGGGGCAGGTTGAGTGCACTCTATTTAGGGTAGGCATGTTTCTCACTTTTCTTATCCTTAGTTTTTTTATGCCACTTTAGATCATCCAGTGCTATTAGTTTCCATATTACAGATGTCCTCTTTATCGACCTGGCCTCCTTTCCACTTGTGCAACTCTCCGGGGCAAAGGGGAGGGGCTTGGGGGTTGGTGTGGGTGGGGGTATTTTCGTTTTTTTCTTCCTTTGTATTGTCCCGCTTATACTACGGTGATTACATATATTTATTTACGGTGTTTGTTAACTGCTGTATGTAACCCTTTCCCTTTCCTTGACAATCCTTTAAGGTGTATTCCCTTATGTATTGTATTTTTCTTTCTATTCTAAAATTTAATACATTTAAATTTAAAAAAATAAATAAATAAAAAAAAACATATTAACCATAAAAAAAATTGTATTGTAACCCTTTCTGGACCTAATTAGTGGCATTGGATGTAGGAAGGGTTTTAAATGCTATGCAGCTAATGTTTTAGGAAGGGAATTAAAAAAATGATAGCAGTGTCAACTGCAGTGTTCCCAGACTAAGCACAGCATTTCTCTGTAGATCACCGTCCTTTTCCCTGTATTTTCCATGTAAAGCTGGGACAAAACTCTTGAATACTCAAATCAATACATGTGCACAACTGACTTCATTATCCCTGCCAGTAAAATTACTATAACATATGGTAAGATTTTTTTTTTATTTATTTTAAATGGTAAAACTCACCTGCAGCATATCACACAGTTTTGATGAGATGCAAGATCTCATTTTCAGAGGGGTCTTACTTTTACCGGTGCTGACTTAAACTATGCATATGAGAGTATGGCACATATGTAGTCATGTCAGTGCTGCCATGATACAGCTGACTATGGGGCAATTGGAACTCTCATGGTTTTATACTTGTAGGAAGGATAAATAAATGCTAGGCAGGTAATCTTTGGGGGTTTTCAGAGGTTGCAAGGGGCATCCTAGGGAACTACAAAGAATGATAGCAGTGTCAATTGCTGTGTTCCCAGATTGAACAAAACATTTCCCTGTAGAGCACCCTCCTTTTCCCTGTATTTTTCATGTACAGTAGGGGCAAAACTCCTGTACATTTTTTCTGTATGCTCAAATCAATACATGTATGCAACTGACTTCATTATGTCTGTCAGTAAAATCACCATAACAAATGTTAAGGCTCTTTTTATTTATTTTAAATGGTAAAACTCACCTGCAACATATCACAGAGGCTCTGGAAAAATGTTGAAATATCTCAGGCTTTGCTCTCAATGTTCACATGTCTCCAGAACCTCTAGATGGTATTATAGCATTGTTACAATGTACTGACACAGCCGGATAGCCTGGTTGAGATGCAGTATGTCATATTCGATAGGTCATACTTTTATCCATTTTGGCAAAGTACTGACACAGGATAGCTTTGATGAGATGCAAGATCTTATTTTCAGAAGAGTCCTAATTTTACCCACTTCTTCAATGTACTGATACACATTAGCCTGGCTAAGATGAAGTATCTCATTTTCAGTGGGGTCTTACTTTTACCGGTACTGACTTAAAAACAATGCATATGTGATTATTGCGCATATGTAGTCATGTTAATGCTGCCATGTTATGGCTGAGTATGAGGCAAACTGTGCATGTGTGAGTATCACACACGTACAGTTCTGTATTAGCAGCAGTATCAGTCACATCTGACTCTGGTGCAGTGAGAGCACCTCATATTCTTTTAAATGCTCTTGCCACTCCTAAAAGCTTTCCACAGCCATATTGACTTGGTGCTCGCAAAAGCTAAGGGATGGGCAACACTGAGGACTGTTCTACTGTCTTCATGTCCACAGTCTTTTTGGGCAGGTCAGTTTAGAAGGCCATCACCTGTCAGCCTGATGATGCAGTGGGTTGAGGCATCTAGCCTTACCTCGTTTCATGCTGGTGACCCAGTTCAGGAATGACCTTGGGTTGGGGAGCTGGTCAGGGGGGAGGGTAGGAGCAGGATTGAGCCACCTGTCAGCAGCTTTCCTTTCCTGGGGTGGACGCTGTCCGCCCTGTAGTGGGGCTTGATTAAGTAAAGCTGTATCCAAATTTCCTCCCTGGGGACCAAGTTATACTTTTTCAATGCAAAAAAAAAAAATTTGAAATGCATTTCCTGACTTTGAATAAATTTCATGTGGGGTGGTATTCAACTTTACGCATTCTTGTGCTGTATGATTGTAGTATGTTCATCTATTAAAACACCAGTGCAATAATCTGGTTAAAATTTTCACCAATGCTTTTTATGCTATTTTAGATTGCCAAGAATCTTCTGACTTGTATGATACCCTTCTTTCCACACTCTGAGTCTGCTTTAGTATTTCTTTTATGTCTGAAATAATAACAGGACCACTCCTTTCAACCCTTGCTATGCCACAGACTGATATATCAGTCCAAAATTCCTATATGTTCTAATTATTTTGGCAGCCTAAGGGATAATACAGTGCGGAGCAGGTCTTCATCAGTATTTTCAGCTGTTTTTGACCATCTGTTGCTTATATATAACTTCTGCTGTTATTAAAATGAACTATTATGCAGCAGATGGTGCTCACTGATCTTACAGAACAATAGTTGTCCAAAAACAGCTACAAATACTAATGAAAACATGGTCTGAGTCACAAAGTACCCAAGCAGACTCAAAATGTGGAAAGAAGGATATCATACAAGTCATGAGGTAAGTGATAATCTACAGTAGCATCACCAACTGTTGCACTGCTGCTTTAAGTTATGAATCTATGCTGAATTTTGCAAATGCGGGCTCATAACTTTAGTGATAGTCAGTATTTTTACCACAACATTTCAACATAGCCATTTTGGAACAGCAACTCATTAATCTGACAGCTGTCATTTTTCAACTCCTGCTAAAAATGTATGTTTTCAGTCCAAAAGTTGATTTTGCAGTCCCTGCATGACATCAACTTGGAATTTAACATTTTCTCTGCCTTTTTTTATGAGACAGGTTCATCACAAGGCTGTGTTGAAAAGTAGGTGTAAAACTATAAAAAGAAAAATAATTTTCAAAATTTTTAACCCAGATTCCTCTCCTGCATCCCTATCAGCTCTGGCCAGAATTTGTTTAAAAATGGGCACTACTACTGCAGACCTCCAGTCTTTGGGTAATTCACCATTTTTTTATGATAAGTTAAATAGAACTGATAATGGGTACACAAGTGACTTTGCTGAATATTTTAACACAAAACTATTTTAAGATTATCTGGGTCTGAACTAGAGGAAGCATTTAGTTTGATATGTTCAGTATAAACTTCTTTAGTTGATATCATTGGTAGAGGATCAGATATTCGATTTAAGAATGTCATGTTATTATTCCCAGGGGAAAATACAGAACTAAAATATTAATTAAATTTGTCGGCTACTGACTGATCATCTTCCAGTAAGATGTTATTATCCATTATAGGCCCAACTTCTCTATTTTTATATTTACAGTTTGTGTTGATATATGAATAGAATTGTTTATTATCCTTTGAATGTGCTATTAGAAATTCTGTTAGACATTTTAACGCTGGTGCTATTTTGGCCCACTGTTGTTCAATCCATGTATCCTAATAAATTGTTTTCCTACACAATCATATGACTGTAGTGCAGATCCATTAATAAGGTAAGGCTAAATTACTTGTGTTCTGGGGGGAGGTAACTTCTAATGTCAATTCCCATACACTATTAATGACAATGCCTGATGTATAGGTGATAACCATGGTGTAATCACCTTTCTTGCTTGCTAGGGCAATAGCAAACCTCTCAAGCTGTGCTCTCGAGGTTTACTGATGCCCTAGCAACCACTCGAGGTGATTACATCATGATTATCACCTGTACATCAGGCATTATCTTTTATTTAAAGGGACAGTAGACAAAACAAAAAGAACAAGCTCAGGCAGTGCTGTGCAAAAACAGACCCATATGCTCGACTGTCTGATTCAAAATGCCACTGTTTTATTTGTTAACAAAGGTGCTGCACCACCACTAAACACTGGCATTTAGTGGTGGTGCAGCACCCTTTTTAACAATAAAAATAGTGGTGTTTTGAATCAGACAGGGGAAATTGTTTAACAGGAAAGGCACACTAAGTTGAAGTTTGTTTTCAGGTGCAACCTGGGAGCACAAGGAAGTTAAGTGACTTGCTCAGAGTCAAACAGTATGCAAGTGAGGGCTGCGGGATCCAAACCCAGGTTTCCAGGTTTGTAGCTCAGAGCCTTAATCCACTGTGCTATAGGTGTTTCTTTTTATACAGCACTGCCTGAGCATGTTCCTTTTGTTTTGTGTACTACTTATGGGCTTATAGCTCAGCATTCATCTAGTTGCCAGCTGCCTTCTCTTTTAAAGGGACACTGTCTATTTCAAAGTACCAAAATTACGAGTGGGCAGTGCAAAATTTCAATTTACACTCATAATTCTATTGTTTTGTAATATTTTACTCACATTTTCAACATAGCCATCTTATGACCCCACTTCATGAACAAGGGTAGTGAAATTTTAAAAAATCTGCTCAAAAGGTGATTTTGGATAGCAACAATGTCATTCCGCACCAGTGGTATGAAAACACATATTGTCCAGGATTTAAAAAATGACAGTTGAAATGTTCATGAGGTGATGTGAAAAAATGGTTATGTCGAGTTTATGGGGTCAAAATAGTGGAAATTACCAAAGTTATGAGCATGCATTCCAAAATTTCACCATACGCTCATTTACCTTTGTGTAGCAGACTTTTAATAAAAGAAAGTATTTAATAATGACATGGAAAATATGAGCTGTCAATATTGGTGCTTCTATGAGCAGCACAGACCATCAAACATGAGCACTCAGAAATGAAAGATTCACCAACAGTGAAAGAAAAACATGATTTAAATAATCAAACTACCATTTTACACTGTACAAAGTACTATTAATTTAGTTACCATGAATACCCATACATCTACATGTGATATGCTTAAAACAATTCCCTTTAAATGGTAATCTAATAAAACAAGCTTCACCTGATAGACTGAGATGGAATTTAAGCTCTGTACTTTTCCTCCAGTCAAGACCCCGTGATCAAGAGTGTAGCTACTGATACTCCAAGTAAGCGATGGCATACCAAGTTTATTAGTAGGGGGTAGCAAACAAGTTGGTCAGCATTGCTCTGCCCTCTCTAGTTCATCGCATTTAAATTCCTTGGTTTGGCTTCACAGGCTTTTTCATTTCTCTTTCAGCTTTGTTTTGGAGGAATGGCAGCGTGGACTGCAGACTTTGAAACTGAAGGTTTCAATTAGGTCCGCATGGTCCACCTGCATAGAGACTGGCTGCAGCATCTGGTAGGGTGTGTGACAAGTCTGGGGTGGTGAGTTTAAATGCCACTGCAAAGTTAGAAGCCATACTATTAGTTCAGTTGTACTGGGAGTGACAGAGGCAGTAGAAGAACTGAGGAGTAGCAGACAGAAGAACAGACTCAGAGCCAGCTAAAAGAATGAAGACTTCATGTGGAGTGGCAAGTAGAGTGAATCTGCCTACCTGCGGGGAGAGAGAAGACAATTTCTGCCATAGTGTTGGACTTGTGGTGCAGTCAGTGGCGTTTACCAGAGGGCAGCAAGCACCACACTAGCAGTGCAGATAGACAGAAGGTCTAGTGTGGGAATTATCTGACTGGAGCCAGGAACCTTGGACTCAATTCATGGGAGGGGAGCAGGCATGAACAACAGTGGGGGAGGGAGTAGCAGTGTGGTTGGTTGGTGTACAAATCAGAAATGCCTGGCTACACCCCTGCTCATGCTGTCTGCAATTTTCTGTGCCTCACACAACTACTGCTCCCAGCTACCCTTGCTAGCCCACATTTCTTAAAGTGGTAGGCAAACAGATAAGAGATTTAGCAATAGAGGTTTTTTTTTTTCCATGGTTTTCGGGTCAGAAGTACTCCCTTTTGAGTGGTAGTTCAGGTTCAAAGTTCTGTAAACTTGAAAAATTGATCACCCTGGTATGATCCTATTAGAAGCATTATGCAGCATAAAATACATACTAATAAGAGTCCCTACACAGAGTGAATAATTGTAAGCTCAATATGATTTACACTTTGACCATTGACAGTTGAGAGTACAGAAATGGTGTACTCAGAAAAACTTCCTTGTCTCTCTAAAAGATTGTGGCTGATAAAAATATGCCATTCACTACCTACTCTTCAACATTTACCAAGACACTACTCTGCTGAACTTCACTGATAACAAAAAGCAAGCTTCAGTGGTAAAATTGAATTCCAGATCATTGGGGTTTCTCTGCAGTAAAAATTCAGATTCCAAATACTGCCCTCCTGGAAATCACTCAACCATTATCAAGCAACAGCCATGTGAATAAAATATGAAATTAAAGAGCTAGTGTATGGAAATGGCCCCAGCAAAACCCTCTTTCACTCATTGACTTCAGTTTCATTATGCTTAGGTGATTGTGCATTCATTCTGTAAATATTTGAACCTCACAGTCTAGTTTTTTACTTTGTTGAAATACTGGAACTGTTTGTTTTGTCCAGCAGCATTCATTGTTATAAACTCAGGAAGTGATGCTGTGGGGGGATCAGTGTTAATCTGCTGTACCTACTCTCAACTGAGATGTTAATTTAGCTCATGCATGAAAGTGGCCAGATTTACCTCTGCCCATTTAAAAATTCACTAATTTACCAATACTGCAGTTTTAGCTCTTAAGGCATCATATTGAGGGGAGTTTTTCCTCCCAGTGGCTGTTTACTGACCTAATTCTTTGTTTCATGTTAAAGGATACCTTCATTCCTCTCAGTCTGTCAGCATTAAAAATCATAGCACTAGCCTTCAAAATTCATAGCAAATGACCAGAATGTGGAGCACTTTCTTAATTTTTTTAAAGAATCGTATGTCTACAAATAGTGGGCACCATATGTTTAATGTTAAGAAATGTTTCTAGCAAGTTAGTTCAATAATTTAATTATTTGTGCATCTAAAAATAGCACTAGAATTATTAAGAACATCAATGAATCTTTGTGGAGCAAGGGTACATTTTAGTGCAAAAATCATAGCACTATGCAAAATTCTTAGCAGTAGAGAGGTATGGTGGATACTTGTGTGAACTGCTCTGTTTGTTTTTACAAGAATGGTGTTTGAATGCAGAGGCATAATTATAGGGGGTGATGGGGCACAACATTTGGAGCAACCTCAAAAGTGTCCTTTTGCGCCCCAAAATTAAGAGACACCCAAGTCACAAATGCATTTCCTCTATCTCTACTCATGCAGACATACTGCCTGTTAGCCAAAGGCAAACTCATGACAAACAGCAAAAATGGTCAGCGGTGGATATGTGTGTGTGTGTGTGTGTGTGTGTGTGTGTGTGTGTGTGTGTGTGTGTGTGTGCGTGTGTGTTTTCAGTGTCAGAATTGCAATAACAGCATGGGGACTGAAGGGAGACTGGAGAGAGCACAGGGGATGGGGGACTTTCAAACTCAAAGTCACTTTCTTTGTTGTAGATTCAACCCTTAAAATTAGGGGACTGATAAATGTATATACTTTAGTTCATTCACTAAAGAAGACTTTCCAAAGCTTCCCCAGATCATGTCAGCAAAGTACAGAGGGAAACGGTACATAGGGATACATGAGTCCAAAGACATTTCTCCTAAAGCCCTGCTCAAGCAATTTTTAGGGTTGTGGTGGACAGAGCCCTGCAGACCTCTTGCTACTAGAAAAGGACTTTGCATTCCTCCTGACCGAACAACCTGTTAAACTTGCACCACAGTCAACCATGAAGCAGTCCACTCATTGTCTGGACTGGAAGTATCACTGCACTACTTTTAGTATTGGTGGTCATGGTGAAACACAGCATACTCTGCCATGTTCAAGATGTCTTCCAAACTGTATTGCACATGTGTGACTTTTAGTGCATGTGCAGTGCAGTAGGCAGCCATCTTGGACATGGTGGAGTGTGCCGTGTTCTGCAATTTTTTTCTTTATTTTTGATATAACCCCCACCTGAGTCTCCCTCTCAGCAGCCCCCCCCCCAGAAACATAAGAGTGACACTGGGGGTGCCCAGTGCCACAGTGTTGAGCTCTGGACTCCTTGGCATTTCCATTTTTTTTTAAATAACCCTCAACCTGACCCTCTCTCTCAGTATCCACCACACCACCTCACCCCCAGAAACATAAGAGTGACACAGGGGGTGTCTAGTCTCCCAGGGTTACAATCAGGAGCCCTCATTCCTTTTTTTGAGTGACACAGGAGGCACCCAATCCCCCAGCATTGTGCTCAGGACTCCTCAACATTTTGTTTTAATAATTTATTTTTTTAATTAGCCCCATATGACCCTCCCTTTCAGCACCTACCACCCCACCCCAGAAACTTAAGAGTGACACAGGGGTTCCCAATCCCCAAGTGTCCAATCAGGAGTCCTTGTTCTCTTTTTTCCTTGAACCTAAAAAAAACTGTCCATCGATGTCTTATTTATTTATTTATTTATTGAGTAAGATTGGAATTACAATCCTTTGAATCATAGACTCTTTTGCAAAGGCTCCACGTCAGGTTACAGAGGGTGGCAGGTAGAGAAATACAGAAAAGACATACATGAACAGGCAGTATTTACAGTTTCAGTACTGACACAACAGTGTTTCAGAGTCTCCACGGTTACAGGGGGTGGAGGGTAAAACAGAGTACAGTAAGGACTAACATTGACAGGCAGTATTAAAAGTTACAGTACTGATAGAGCAGTCCAGGCTAGAAACTTATTTGGCAGGTGGGGAAATTAGGCATGAACCTAATCAGCATGAGAGGTAATTTGGTAGCATTCCTGGGGTCCCTAGGCAGGGGTTTGCTGGGTGCCATTATGTAGGGTCTAGGAAGACCCTGAGTCAGGAGAAGAGGAGGATTAGGGAGTTAGGAGAGAGGACAGATTAGCCACAATAACATTTAGCACTCTCCTTTAGTTGGGTTTTAAGGTCAGATTTGAATAGAGAGATACTATGGGACTGGGGGGGAGGGTAGTGAGAGGAGCATCTGCACCATTAATGTCCCCCACCCAACCCTCCCATTCAACACCCACCACTCTGAACCCCCAAGCCCTTACTTACTCATTGGGGGTCCAATGCCATAATCCTCTTTGGACCACAGACACATCTTCACTCTTCAAAACCAGAATGCAAATTGAAGAAACAAGTATGCCATTCAGTGTACTTTAATGGGAGGTTGAACTTAGTGGCATAACTTTGGTACTTCTGCATATTTTTGGTTCACATTTTCAACATGGGACCCTACCTCAAGAACAAATGAACTGTTATTAGGCAGATCTCTCCCAAATGGTAATTCCACGGTCCATGTGTGAAATCACCTTTCTGACAGGAGCTGAAAATTTTCTCTGCTCTTGTGCTTGTGGTGGAGTCATAAAAAGGCTATGTTGAACATTTGGTGTGAAAATGTTTAAAAAATAAAGTTAAAGCCTACATTGAATTTTGTGAATGCAGGCTTGTAACTTGGTTAATTTTCAATATTTTTCTCCCAAATTCACAACATAACCATATATTTACAGTGCCTCATGAGTGGGACAGCTGACATTTTTCAAATCCTGGCCATAATGTTTTTTTTTTTTAACATCCTGAAAGATGATTTGCAGCCCCTGTGCAAAATCACCTTTTGTTCAGGAACTAAAACATTTCTCTGCCCTTGTTCATGAGGTGGGGTAATAAGAAGGCTATGTTGAAAATTTGGTGCAAAAATTTTAAAAAACAATAAAATTATGAGCCTACATTGAATTATCCAAATGCAGGCTCATAACATTGTTAATTTTCAACATTTTTACCCCAGATTTATAACACAGCCATTTCTTTAGAGCACCTCATACATGTGATAGCTGTCATTTTTCATCTCCAGCCTAAAATATGTTTTTGTGTCCTGCAAGTTGACTTTGCAGTCCCTGCACACAATCACCTTTAAGCCAGAAGTTGAACATTTTCTTTGCCCTTCTTCATGAGGCAGGATCTGAACAAGGCTATGTTAAAAATTTGGTGTGAAAATATTAAAAAAACACATTATCCATATTTGTGTCCAAAATTCCTCGGCTGCAGCTCTGTCGGCTGTGGCCAAAGTTTGTTATTGCAGTGACCACACAATGATTAGTAGGTGGTACTGCTGTACAACTCCCGTAATTGTTCAGAATGGTTGTGAACAGTTACAAGAGTCATACCATAAGTAAGCAATACCACCTATTAATCACTGTGTTCTCTGAAATAAAAATTGTTTCAGGTTCTTAATGGATTCCAGAGTATACCTGGATTTCTGCTTCTGGCATATCTATACAATTTCATTGACTTTTTGATTTAATTGTTGTTGCAGGCTGAGCGATCTGACAGGGAGGATCAAATTTCCATTCCTCATTTTCTGACACAACTTTCCATAAAAACCAGTACCAGTCCCCTTATAGAACAAATAAGTCAATCATTAACAGAAAAAAAGGATCTCTATAGTAGCACGCAACTTATTATTACCAGTAAAATGACTTGTTCAGTTTTTTTAGTAGACAAATGACAGACCATTGCCTGCTCATTTTGGCACAAATGGTGAAAGCAGTTTAAACAAGCCACATTGTTTAATGCCTGTCTTGTCTGATTTCTCTGTATCGGATAACAACCTACTGTAGCAATTATGCTTCAACAAATCAGTATAGCACAGTTAAGTCTGTTAACAGTAAATCTGCAATAAAACTAATGCATATTCACGGGTCCCATCAATATCAGTGTGACTGTGCTGTTTGTACAAGAAGGTTGTTTGAATGCAGGAGCATATTTATAAGGGTGATGGGAGCACAGCATCTGAAGCAGCCTCAAAGGTGTTCTTTTGTTCCCCCCAACATTAAGATACTCCGAGTCACAAATGCATTACCTTTCTCTCTGCTCATACATACTGCCTGTTAGCTAAACGCAAACTCATGACAAAGAGTGAGTGGCCAGCACTGTGAGAGAGACAAAGTATGAGAGTATGAGAGTATATGTGTGTGTGTGTGTGTGTGTGTGCGTGTGTGTCTGTGTGTGGCAATGTAATCACAAGCACAGCATGGGGACTGGAGACTGGAGGGAGACTCAACTCAAACTCAAAGTCACTTTCTTTGTTGCAGATTCAACCCCTAAAATCAGGGGGATGATAACATTTTAACTCTAGTTTCCTCATTAAAAGATCCAGAAGCAAATGATTTGATACCTTTTAATGGACCAACATAGATGTAACAACAAGAACAAAGTGCTCTAGCTTTCAGACCAACCAGTCCTTCTTCAGACGCTCATGGTACTGCCACGGAGCTCGAAGAAAGGACTGGTTGTCTGAAAGCTAGAGCACTTTGTTCTTGTTGTTACGTCTATGTTGGTCCATTAAAAGGTATCAAATCATTTGCTTCTGGATCTATTCTTGCAAGCACCAATACGGCAACTACTAAATCTAGATTTTCTTGTTAAAAGAGAAACTTCAAAGCTTCCTCAGGTAATGCCAGCAAGGTATGGTGGGAAATGATATCCAGGGATGGGATTCATGATTCCAATGACAATTCTCTTAAAGTCCTGCTCAAGCAATTTTTATTTCAGAGACCACACACTAATTAATAGGTAGTACTGCTGTATGACTCCCATAACTGCTCACAATGGTTGTGAACAGTTACGAGAGTCATACCCTAAGTAAGCAGTTCCACCTATTAATCATTGTGTTCGCTGAAATAAAAATTATTTCAGATCCTTAATGGATTCCTGAGTATACCTGGATTTCTGCTTCTGGCATATCTCTGCAATTTCATTGACTTTCTGGTGTAATTGTTGTTGTGGGCTGGGCACTAGGTCAGAACAGTGAATGTATGGACAATGCTGTCAAAAACAACACCGTCCAAACAGTGCTGGTCATTAAAGCATCAGAAACAAATGCAGCAGATAAATACAGTACTACTGGTAGTGATCAAGTCTGGTTTGCGATTGCTACCACCAAAAACCTTTGCACACCCCCCATACTTAAAATAACCAACTCTGAGCTGGAGTTGGATTTCCAGCAAAAATAACATTTTAGAGACCAGGATTAGAACCCTGATCTCCATCACCATTCTGTCCAAGCTGCTTATGCTGTAGCGCTCCACACCACAAGAGCAGCTTAGCCAGCCTCCTGATTTCCCATCCTCTTGTGCCCTCCTGTAGCACAAGGGACAGCGACCTGGGGAGCGCTTACTACATCGTGCTGTTATTTTTCCATCGCTACCCATGGAAGCACTGTGTAGACCCCACTCTTCTGAGCAGCACTGTTATTGTAGTGCTGTTCTGACTGGGTAGGGTGGGGGCAGGACCATCTGAAGGGAAGGAGAGAAACACCAGTCCTCATTTTCAGCCATAACTTTCCAAGAAAACCAGCACCAGTCCCCTTATAGCACAAATTAGTCCATCATTAAACAAACAAACAAAAAAAGGATATCTATAGCAGCACACAACTCATCAGTAAAATGTCTTGTTCAGGGTTTTTTTCATAGGAAAAAGGCAGACCATACACTCCTCATTTTAGCACAAATGGTGAAAGCAGTTTTAACAAACCACGTTGTTTACTATCTGTTTCTCTCTTGTCTTATTTCTGTAGATCAGATAACAACCTACTGTAGCAAATATACTTCAGCAAATCAGTATAGCACAGTAAGCCCACAAATAGTAAGTCTGCAATAAAACGAATGCCTGTTCATGGGTCCCGTCAATACCTGTGTGAACTTTGATGTTTGTTTTTACAAGAGTGGTGTTTGAATGCAGAGGCATAATTATAGGAGTGATGGGAGCACAACATTTGGAGCAGCCTCAAATGAGTCCTCCCCCCCACAAAATTAAGAGGCTCCCCAAGTCACAAATGCATTATCTCGCTCTCTGCTCAGACAGACATACTGCCTACTAACTAATGGCAAACTCATGACATAGAGGAAAAGTGGTCAGTGCTGTGACAGAGACAGAGTGTGGGTGAGAGTGTGTGTGTGTGTGTGTGTGTGTGTGTGTGTGTGTGTGTGTGTGTGTGTGTGTGTGTATCTTTGGAATCACAGGCACAGCATGGGGACTTGAGGGAGACTGGAAAGAGTTCAGGGAAGGGGGGACTTTTAAACTCGAAGTCACTTTCTTTGTTGCAAATTCAACCCTTAAAATTAGGGGGTGGGTAAAATACTAACTCTAGTTCCCTCACTGAAGGAGACACTTCAGAGTTTCCCCAGATCATTTAGTTAGTTAGTTAGTTTTTGTTGACCGGGTAAGTGCACTAGGCAAATTCTGCCTATTTTCAGGCATGACCCTGGGGAGAGGGATACCGATGAATGCCAACTTACCATGAACCAGATTAAGCTGTTGGTGGTATTTTTAGGGAATGGGGGGAAATTTGGTCAGGGCACTGGGGACATTCCCCTACTCTTCGGTAGGGGGAGTTGCTGCAGTAGTGATGGTGGCTGTTGAATGGGATCCAGCTATGCAAATGGAGGTGTGTGAAGCAGAGGAGCCTGCTCCCTCCTTTGCTTCTGGCTTACCAGGAGCGTGTTCTTCTGTTTTGGACAGTAAAAAGGAAGCAGCAATGTTGGAGCCTGCTGGTTTCTCCTCGGCTCCTTCTGGAATTTCTTCTCATTGGTCAGAGTAGGATGAAGCCGATGACATCTTCTTGGAGCTTGAATGTAAGCGGCAGCAGTTACTGGAGGTGATTGTGAGATAAGAGGTGGTTCTTGCTCACCATATGGATATGTTCTTGACCACAGATGGCGACAGTCCTGACATACAGGTGGAACCCAGGGCTTCGGGTTCTGCAACCACAAAGTTGTCAGATGGGAGTCCCTCCCAGAATGTGGTACAACAGGCAACACTGCAGCTCATTGAGAATGTCTCACCAGAGAGGGAGACTACTTTACCGGCACAAGGGACTCTGGCACATACAGGTACGCAACATATTACCTATTCTACCCCCGAAAGTCCCTTACGGCTGGTTTTAGCTGCTGAGTCTGCCCATATGAATAGCCCTGAGGGGGCGGCCGAAGTTTCAACAACATGACAATTGCCCTGCACTGCAGATCCCCAGGATGTGGGTACCACTATCAGTCTGCACGGTGAGCCTTCTCCTAAGGGAAAGATGGGCATGGATGTGGGTATGTCCCCACCCCCCCAAATATGATTTCAACTTATCCTGTGCTGGAGTACCTATAGGACGGGCATTATGCAATGCTGGATGGGTTCGCCTAGATGAGGTTCAACCCTAGATGTCCCCTACTAATGCTGAATTTACTGTATCTTCAGATCTCCATGATGTTAATGATCTGCTACCACTTCCTTCTTCTCCTGAACTGACACAAAACCCGGTGCTGAACACAGAGAGCAGCCTTCTCCTGGGCAGGGGCCCCTTGACACTGGACAGATCCCCCCATATCTTCTAGTCAGCCTTCTGAGGCACGGCCAATTAATGTGACTTGGCTGTTATCTCCAGATAGGCCCCCTTCTTCTCTGAATCACCCCTCTCGAGGGCCACCCCCAAAACAACAGAATAACCAAGCTCTGGATACTTCTGGCCACTCTTTTCACTCTGGCCCTAGAACCAGGACATATGTTAGCCTCTTTCATGCCCCTCTAGCATTTGCTAGGTGGAGAAATGCCATCTGCCTCAAATATAGAGGGGGACTTGAAACCTACCCTGACAGACATTATGTGGGATGTACTATGATTTTGGACAATATGGGCTTTTCTGCCACTGATCTATATTCTCTGATCCACACTTCTGGAGACCCCATTTTTGACTTTAGTTTCAAGATTCCGCAGGGCCTGGAAACATTTTGGCAGACATATCAAAAGGTCAGACATTCCTTACTATGGTCACCATTCATTGCAATTCCCCTAAGTAAGCCTGCATTTAGAACCATTATGGTCCTCTTTAAAAATGAAGGGGTTGCTATTGGTGATATTTTATATTGGTTGAAGCAGAAATGCAGTTTTGGGTGTTCCGGATCCAATCATGGATTCTGATCATATTTGAACTGGGGGTTGGAGAATTTGGGTCCAGCTGCCTCTAGCGAATGGTACCATTCAACATCTACCTAGCTGTTTCTTTCTTGGCAGGGACAGGCAGTTTATATTCAATGTGGGGTGGCCTAAATCCTGTTTTTGATATGGGGCTTACACTCACCTTAACAACGCATGTAATCAGATAAAATGTTTTCTGTGTGGTGGTCTTGGCCACTCTGGTATTGCCTGCCCTAATCCTATGTTTTGCAACTTGTGCGATGACACCACCCATACACATAACAATTGCCCCTGGGCTGCTTGCAATAATCCCTCTGGAGCTTCGGAAGGTCAGGAAGATGTTGTTTCTAGAGAGTATCATCAGCCAGACTCCATGCAACGCAGTCTGCCTGGTGCTGCTGTTCAGTTGCTAATCCAGGAAGACCCTCACTAAGCAGCGGGAGGCCAGGAGGCTCTAATCCTGCTTGCTAATAGTACTGCTTCTTCTTTGACTGTCCTCCTCCCTTTCAGGAGAGCATCCCCAGCATGGTGTCCCCTGATGAGAAAGATTCTGAGGTAACCCAGGATGCCTCTGCCACCTCCTATGTTCCGACTGACTTGTTTTTTCCCTCTGATCTGCCTACTGTTCTGCATCCAACCTCAAAAGGGGACATGCCCCCTCCTGGGGACATTGCATGGGAATAACAGCATGAAAGATGCTCCTCTCATGGTTGAGGATCCAGGGCAGCACTAGATATGCCCAGACATCTGCCACCTAGAGTGTGTACTCAGAGTAGGTTCTCTGCACTAGTCAAGAGGAAACAACTCCCAGTATCAGATGAAGACTTGGATGCTTCTTCTGTTGCTTACCCCTTGCCTGACCTCATGACTGATACAGAGGGGATCTCTAGTGACTCTAGATCCTCCAGTCAGCAGTGGTCTAAATCAAAATGCCTAAAGACTTGATGCTTTCCTGTGCCTTAGCTAAAATTTTCCCATCCAATGGTGTCTTTTTCCTGTGCATTGTTAAACACGAATAGCATCAAATCTCTTAGAAAATGAGTAGCTACCTTTTCCATTCTTCAAAAATTAGGGAACTCTGTATACTTTTTGCAAGACACTGGGTTGCTCACAAATAAAGAAGTCACTAGGGCTTCCAAGGAGTGGTTTAGTGGCCCTTTCTATTGGTCCCTGGGGGAGGAACACTGTTCTGGGGTGGGCTTCCTGTTTTCTGGGACAGATTTTGTGGTCTCACATCTTCTTGGCATGTTCCCTGGCTGGGCATTTCTTCTTGACGTTGTCCTTCATGGTCAAGAATTCCAGTTTATTAACAATTATAATCCTCAGACTAAATTTTTACAGATTGAATTAATGAAATTCATCAGGCCATACCTGTTCATTACAAAATCTGTGATTTTGGGGGGAGATTTTAATTGCATTCTCTCCATTCAAGACAAAACCAGCCTTACTTCTAAATTGTATAATGCTTCTAATTTTCTGAATGAGATGTACCAAACAGTCAAACTGGTTGACAGTGCCTCTTACGGAAAAAAAACACTGGATCATACCTTTCGAAAAGGGCGGTTATCAACCTGCATTGATTATTTTTTTCTATCCTCCTGGCTGACTTGACGGTCTTACAGTGTTCTCCCAGTGGAGACGTCAGACCATGAGTTGGTTAGTATCCAGGTGGGAGTGACACTAAACAAACCTGAGTCCTATAACAATTGAAGAATTAACACTTCCTTATTGGTTGATTCTTTAGCCGGCTTAGATCTTCTTGATTGCCTGGAATCCAGGAATTCCTTATTCGACCTTTATGACAGCCCACTTTTATGGCAGCTGGACACTAAAGCTGAAATTCAAAATTTTTTTTTGAGTTGTCTCCAGATCAATCAGCTGTATGAAATACCTCTAATATGTTGAATGTCAGAGTCAATTGCATAAGCTATAATCCTTGGCAGCAGATACTGCCCTAGATAATAGAGTGCAAATCTCTACCATAAAAAAAGAGATGACCTCCTTCCATTATGGCAGAGGTAGCTCCTTATTTCAGGAACAGAAATTTGGGATGCAGGGTTCCGCCCAACATGTTAATCCATATGCGGGCTTTCATCATAGGGTGGAGAATAAACATATGGAATGTCTCCTGACCCCATCTGGGACCCTGGCAACCTCCAATAGAGACATTCTACTGGAGGTCAGGTGCCATACAGAAGAAGTGTTCAGGAAAGATCTTTCAGTATTTCACTCATTGCTAGGTTTTCTGAAGGGTTGGTCCACAGAAACCCTCATGAAAGAAGTAACCTTGTCCCTAACTTCTCCGATATCCCAGGAGGAAGTTCGTCAGACTATTTCTGGCATCTTGAATAACACAGCCCCTGGCCCTGATGACTTCCCTGGAGAATTTTATTAAAAACACAATTGAGATATTAAGCTCTCAGATAACAGTTGTCTTTAATGCTATCCTATCAGGTGACTTTGACATTCTACCTGTCCTGGTGAATAGCTTACTTATTTTTCATTTCAAAAAAGGTGACAAAAAACTTTTACGTAACTATCAACCTATTAACCTTATTAATACAGACTGGAAAATTCTGTGCAAAATCTTATGCCACTGCCCTTCACTGGCAGCAGCAGGACTCATTTCCCCATCCCAAACCTGTGGGATTCCTGGTAGATCTATGATGGATAATTTGAAATTACTCTGGAAAGTTTCTGCCTTGGCACATACGGATGACTATATTCTTAGTCTGGACTAACTAAGGCTTTTGATCTGATATCCCATGATTACCTGTTTACTATTATAGCTCATTATGGTATCCCCACTACTTTTATAGCTTGGATCAAACTTCTCTATGCTAAAGCTTCCACCTGACCCTTAGTAAATGGCATATAAGACAGTTATGTTCCTATCCAAAGGGGTGTGAGGTAAGGTGCCCTTTGAACCCCCACTCTAGCTTTTCATTATAGACCCCTTATTATGTAAACTTAAAGCATATTCACTGCTTGGCCTCCCCTTCAGGAACTATGTTTCAAGCCATGACTTCCTGCTTAGAGGAACTAAAGTGTGGCTGTCTGTGTTTGTCTCTGTCAGTAGTTTAGTTTTTGTAGATGTTCATGTGTTTCTGCTGGGAGGAACTGGACTGTTCTTGGACACGACATCTATGAACATTTCCTGGACTAAGAAACTATAAAACATCACCACCAGATATTAGCATTCTCATCATAAATCAACTTTTTTGGAAGTCATCAAAAGCAAAAGTAAGATCAGTAAATCTGTTATACAAGCTCTGAGTTGTGGAGTGCTGCATTGAATCCACATTTCCGTCTGACTTGTTCCTAAAGGAACAAGAAAAAAAGAAAACATACAGACAAAAGGATTTTACTTCCTGCGTACACGCAGGCACAGTTCACACCTTCAGGAATTAACACATTCTGTGACCCTGGAACTCAGCAGTTCATAATTTCTTCTCACTTTTGACTTACCACCAGGTCAGCATTTTCAATTGAAATCAACTTTAAATGTACTTGCCTCTAAGGGCTAGCTATGCAACAACCATTCCAAAGAACAAAGGAAACATACAGCCAAGGTTTTTACATCATGCAAATGCCCAGGCCATGATTCACCATCTCAGGCATTTAACACACTTTGTGACACTGGACCCTAGCAGTTCACCATTTCCTCTGGATTTGACTTTTTCTTAACTCTAGAATTGAGCTCGCAGCATATAACCTATCTATGGTGCCACTACTCAATGGTCTCATAATCCACATAGAACACACAAAAGTTAGAGCGACCAGCAAAAAGCTGTGGTTCATCTATAAAAAAATAATACAGGAACATCTCCTCCATCTACTTATACTACTCCTACTACTGTCTGGCAAAGTGCATCCCAACTCTGGTTCTACTCCAAACCTGAATGCGCCTTCACAGAAAACCCCTGGGCTTGTGCTTGCCTCACTAAACATCTGCAGCCTGCTCCCCAAACTAGACTTCCTGAAGGCCTGGGTCACTCAACATAACTCTGATGTGCTATCCATCATGGAAACCTGGCTATCCCCGAAGATAGCCGACATGGCCATTACCCTGCCTGGCTATGCTCTTTACAGACAGGACCAACAATCTAAAAGAGGTGGGGGCTGCATCATCTACGCCAAAGACCACCTCCAGGGACACACAATACCCCCACCATGTGGCAGTGACAACTTACAAGCCCTTGCCATCAAACTGATGCTAGGGGCCCACAACAGTTTACTCTCAGTTTATATTTTGCCCAAACGGTCCCAGGCTATCGCCAACAACCTACTGGACTATTTTAGCACACTGAGCCTAAACTCTGAAATAGTACTACTAGGAGACTTTATTATTAACTGGCAATCACCTGCATCTACTACTATTAAGGATACCCTCTCCATGATCCATTTCTCCCAACTAGTGAATATTCCAACTAGAATCATCTATAAGACCGGCACCAGCACACTTCGGGACTGGGTCCTCACAAACTGCCCAGCGCATATCTCCGATCTTACCATTCTCCCTGATGGCATGAGCAACCACTCCCCTGTCAAATGCCTATGGAACAATAACTACTGCAAGCCCCCAACCAGAACCATAAAAAAACAGAATGCTCTTAAAGGGCCACCTGCCTGTACTAAAGGCTGATCTTAAGCTCATCTACTGGTCAGACCTTGGAGAATCCAAATATGTGGACACGGCGCTTGGCTTCTTTATATAAAAATTTAATGCTGTCTGCAATAAACATGCCCCTGTCAAGACAAGGAAAGCTAAAGGACCTACTAACCCATGAATTACCCCTAAACTCCTGGTGCTTCTTGACCTAAGAGACCAATACTGGCAAAAAGCACAATCGCAGGGCTCTGCTGCTAACTTCCAGTGATATAAAAAGGCCTGTAATGACTGTACCAAAGTGATCAGACAGGTGAAGAGTAAATACTACAAAGAAGCCCTCACCAACTCATGGAACAGCTACAGATCCTTCTGGGAAAACCTACAGGATATTACAGGGAAGGATCCAAAAACACACCCTGCTACTATGCTCACTGTTGAGGGTGTCCCTACCATAAACCCCTTACTCATAGCCAACTCACTGAATCAGGCTTTTACTGACCTCAGTAGTGTTCTTCTGGCTGACTTCTTTAATACCCCTAACCCAAGAGTCACTACAAGTCCTCCTACACTGTCTCCCAACCATCTGCCTTTCTGCTTCAAAATAGTTTCTGAGGCTGACACACACAAATATGTAGTGAAGGTCCTAGGAAAGTCAAGGCATAGTGGGGACACACTGGACCTTAAATTTGTACATCTGGCACTTGACAAAATAATTGGACTGCTAACAAAAATAATTAACCTCTCCCTCTGCCAGTCCCAAGTCCTGCTAAGATGGAAATCCGCAACAGTAACCCCTGTCCATAAAAGTGGGGACCGAAAAGCACACAACAATTATAGGCCAATCTCCATACTCCTGCCGCTCTCCAAGTCTCTGGAGTGGATAGTGGCTGACCAGATGGTGGAGTATCTTAATCAACATAAGCTTCTCTGCCCAGAACAGTATGGATTCTATGGTGGCCACAGTACCTTCACTGCCCTTCTAGAATTCATCGGGTTTATCAATAATGCCCTGGACCAAGGCCACCTACTAGGGGTATCCTGCATTGACCTATCAAAGGCATTTGATACAGTTCATCACACCCTTCTCCGATAGCAGCTCTCTGAAACTGGACTCACAACAGAAACTGTAGACTGGTTTAGCAGCTACCTGAGCCTCTACCCCCAACAAGTCACAATTGGGGAAATCCTATCTGACAGCCAACCTGTCGGATCCGAAGTACCACAAAGGTCTATACTGGGGCCGCTGCTATTCAGTGTCTTCCTAAACAACCTCCTGGCACCCTGCCAATGCCACATGCTCTGATATGCAGATTGTGCAGTAATCTTTGCCAGCAACCAATGCCCGGAACTCCTCAAAAAGGACATCCAAAGTAGCTTTGCCACACCTGAAAAATGGTTTAAAGAACAAAAACTGGTCTTGAATTATAAAAAGACCAAAACCATGCTGTACACATCAACCCACAACAAACATAAAAGCTAACTCTTGGCCATATGGAATGACTGTGGCAGCACCCTGGATCTCATCCCACACTTCAAATACCTGGGAGTAACTATCAGCTTCACCTTGTCCTTCACACAGCACATCAACAACACTTTCAAATCCATCAACACCAGAATCAGCATCTTCTACCAACACAGACATTGTCTCATCCAGGAAGCACTGAACCTGGCAATTAACAGCTTGAGTGTATCACTTATAGATTATGGACTGGTAATATACAGATCTGCAACTGATGTGGCACTCCAATGCATCACTGTTGCACTAAATAAAGCCTGCAGCCTGCTCACTAATGCACCTAAACTAACCCATACCTGTGAACTCTAAACCCACACTGGCTGGCTCCAGCTGAATGACAGAATAAGATATCAAGCCTGCCTTCTCGCCAAAAGGTCATGCTATAACAGCTTCTTCCTGGAGTACAGAACCTGCAGTTCCTTCTGTTAAATACCAGGCAAACAAGGAGCTCCTCCACACAAACATTCTGTATACCCAGATGTCACACATCCATGGCACAACGTGACTTTGCGTACCTGCACCACTCTGGACAAACGCACTACCACCGGATATCTCTGGCACTGCTATGCTTGGACCCTTCAAACTTAATCTGCGCCAACACCTTACTCATATGAGTACCTGAAGGTGCCACCACTGAGTCATACTACACATCCACTGACTGACCCCAGCACTTCCCAGTCCCTATCCCCAGGATAGGCAAACCACAGCACTTAACCCCATCTCCAACCCCTTTATCCCAGCCTACCCCTCTGTCCACACTGTCCTGTCTACCCCACCTCCTCTTTCCCTTTTCCCTTACTTCTCCTTCTGACACAGGCTTGCTTTGCATATTGCTGCAGTTGCTAGTTTGGCTTGGATTTATTTATTTATTTATTTATTTTATTTAGTTAAACATCAGTTTAGAAACCTTTGAGCCAGAGGCTCATTTACAAAGGTACCTCGTCACAAAGAGGACATCAGAACAGTAGTACAAGGGACACAGTATTTACAAACAAAAAAGTTACAGTTCAATTACAGTTTTGTTACAATAGAGTTCAATCTCCAATGAGCAAAAGATAACAAAAGGTGCAAAACTTATGGTCGGGGGAGAGCTGGTGGGGGTAGAAGGAAGGGAGATAGGGGAGGAGGAATAAGTAGGGAAAGGAAGGGGGGGAGCCGCTCAGTGAGCATTGTCAAACAGAGTATATATATATACTTTTTTTTTTTTTTTTTACACACTAGGCTAGCGGCAGTTGCATTTGTGAGAGCTAAGCAGGAAGTACCCTTGGGATTTATGTACCCTTATGTTGATATTGTCATTATCTGTTTACTGTACTTTAAATGTTTTATCTGTATATTGCCCTGAATTCCTTGCATTGTTGTTTGTGTACATGACGTGGAACCTCTCAACAAGCATCCACTCACAGGTGTATCCAAGATTTCAATAAATGAATAAAATAAGCAGGGAGTGTGATGTCTGCTTACCTGCTTGACACCTGTCTTATGATCCAAATGTATGTGTTATGGAAAGAAAATATGAATAAAGCTTACTGAAGTAAAAAAATAAATAAAATAATATGTTGGCTTATGCAGATGACATTTGCCTATTGGTAGATGACTCAGCATCTGGCTTATGGGTGGTTGACTCAGTCCAAGAATTTTCAGACAAGGATAAGAGCATGGGGCTGGCCTTTTGCAATGGTCAAGATTCTCCACCCACTGTTTTGCAGGGTATCTGCATTTCACAGGACCTGGTTAAAATTTTGGACCTCACTTTCGGCAGGACTAATCCCGCAGAGGATAATTGGCTTGCTTGTTTTGCTCATGATGATACGAAAGTTCAGAAATGGAAATCTTTTCCTATGACTAGTAAAAAGCGTGTTTACATGATTAAAACTTTATTGCTTCCAATTGTTTTAATTGTCACATAGATCTTTCCCTTACCTTTACATTTGGAGACCAGATTGTATAACCTGTGCTTCCAGATGTTGTGGAGCAGCAGACTTAATCCAGTTAAGCGCTCAGTCACTTATTAGCCCATAGTGAAAGGAAGTCTGAACATGCCAAACCCAGTAGTTTTCTTTTTTACCATTTTTCTTTATATCATATCTCTCAAGGGAGTCATACCATATGGAGTACTTTGTTTCAGCAGAGATGTACCCATTTCCTTCAGAAATAGGCAGCACCACAGTGGGGAATATGTCATGCCATTCCCCCTGGAACTGCTACTTATTTAGTTGGTGGGGGGGTTAAAACACTAAAACAATGGGGATTTTGGATGTTGAGGTTTTGTCTCATACTAGAAAAGATTTTACTAAAATTATTTTATCTAGGCAGTTTTTAGTCACTCCTTGTATTACTTATCCACCTGCTGTTCCTGAATCTGCCTTACTGAGACAACTGAACAAATCTAGAGTCCCCCCAAAAATGTAGGATACTCTATGGTTGTATTCCCATCTTAGACTGAATGTTTGGAGCAATCATTTTCACAAAATTGTTGCGGAACATTTTTGCCATAGGGAGGACTACAACAAGGTACCAGAAATGAATGCTCTTGTATAGTAAACTTTTAGCATACGTAGGCTACTAGCTGGACTCTTCTGCTATTTTCCACCATGACATACAGTATGAGGTTCTAGTGTTTGGACACTTTCCAGCCTCAAGGCAAATATTTCACCCAGGTACCTTACGGGTCCTCCTTGCAATACTTAAATGGTCGATATGGCAAATCCAGTGTCAGTATGCCTTGCAACATAAGGTTGTGGCATTAGCTGGTTTAACTGAAAAGGTTTAAAAAGAGATTGGCAGTTTGTATGCTCATGAACGTTCAACCCTACCACTTCCAGTCATGGCCACTTGATGGAGGCATATTCCTTCTAGAGTGACCTGGGATCCTTGATAGAATATTCTCCTTTTTTAATACATCTATCTCTGTCCCTTATTTATTTATTTATTAAATTGTGTTACCGGGTAAGCCCACTGGCCCCTGAAGGTCCTTTTTTCAGGGGCAACCCGGAGTTAGTTACATAGAGTTTTCATATACAGGCAGGTAATACAGTGTAGGACATAGCACACAGGATTACAATGACAGTATACAGTTTTCATGGAAGAGGGTAGTTGTGTACATCACATTTACAGAATACACCAGTAGCAGCAGATAGATTTAGGGCACTAGACGCTTAAGTACATACAAGTAATACAGTGTAGGATAGGGTACAGGGTTATAAGGACAGTATACAGTTCCCTAGCGGGGAGCAGTTCTGTACAACACATTGACACAATTCAGCAGTGACTGCTGATAGACTTAGGGCGTTAGATTAAATATACATATTTTTTAATATATGTGGCCAGACTGCAGGGGTGAGATTAGTTAGCCATCGGTACAGGAGCAGGGACTAAGGTTAAGGAGGTGAGTGCACATTCCCTTCTGAAATGTGCTGGGGAGGGTGCTTCCTGTAGGTGGCCAGGGAGTTTATTCCACAATGTATGGGCTATGTGGACAAAGGAATGTGATTTGTGATCTGTAGTATCTGTTTCCTTTTTTCAGTATTTCTAAATACAACCCTACTCTATAGGGGTCGGGGTTGGGGATGTTAGTACAGTATGATGTAATACTTTTGTGGGTTCTTTTTTGGATTCAGTGATTGGCAGTTCAGACTTATGTATCTTTATCAGTATTTTACTTGAGGAAACAGTATGCTGTAATCATTATTTACTTTCAGAATTAGTTTTGTTCCATATATCAAACTGTATTGCATTATGACTTTGAAGTCTGAATAAAAGATTCCCCTATTCTTCGGGGTGGAGGGGAGGGAGTCTTATATAAGATGTATGAATTAATACATAGTTTGCTTTCATTTAAGTTTTTTTTTTTTATGAGGTTATAATTTTAACTGAGTTTTTGAGAGGGGACAATAATGGTGTAATATTTATTTATGCTTTACAGTTTTGTTTTATTTTAATCTGAAAACAATGTCTAGTATTATGATTTTGTGATAGTGTGAATAAAAAATTCCCTACTCTTTTCGAAAAGTGCCATTGAATCTTTAACATCCACCTGAACTACCACCAGAACAGGCAGATGGGACCTCGATTTAATGTCTCATCTGAAAGACAGATGTTAGCAAGGTACAAAGGGAAACAGTACCTAGGGATTCATGATTCCAAAAATCGTTTCAAGTCCTTCATAGATTCCAGAGTACATCTGGAGTTCTGCTTCTGGCGTAGAAATCTAGAATCTGGTGGCAGATAAGGACCGCTTGGCCCACCTAGTCTGCCCATTTTCCCTATTGCAATACCACAGACCCTGCTTGATCTCTGGATTTACACCCCTTTCCTTACCACTAGTGTTCCATTATGCCTATCCCATGCATTCTTGAATTTTGTTACCCTTTTTGCCCCCACCACCTCCGCTGGGAGGCTGTTCCAGGCATCCACCACTCTTTCTGTAAAAAAGACTCCCTCATGTCCCCCCTGAGTCTATCCTGAGATTCTCAGCTGGATGGTATAAGGGCAAAACTGGCTGGGGTGGAAAGAGGTCCCTGCCTGGCCTGGAGCAGCTAAAAAACAAGAAGAAGAATGTATTATCTCCAGCACAGGGTGCATCTGTCACTCCTTATGAGTGGGTAGATGACACTTGCTGTAGGCAGGCAGCAGATCAAGCAGAGCAAAGACACCCACGTAGTGTCCTTCTGGAGACACTGGAGCTCCTTCTCCAGTCCGTCTTCTTACTTGCAGGGAGTACAGGTCAGGGTTTAGAGCTTTGTGATAGAATAGAATAGAATAGAATAGAATAGAATAGAATAGAATAGAATAGAGTTTTTCCTTTACTTTATCTCAGCAGCTGAAGTTTATCCAGCTCTGCCCAGCTGTGTCCTCCCTGTTGGGAGTGGTCTGGTGTGTTGTGACTGCTATTTGAGACACCTGGCACTTCTCAATCCCACCACTGCAGCAGCAACCAAGAGCCCAGCAGTCATCTTCACCAAACTGCTGTTCTGGCATGAACACAATGTCGCTTCCCAGAAATGCCTCCCTCTCCTCACCCCTTCCTCCCTGGCCTTATAATGTCGGATTCATCTACTTGTTTGGTAAGGACAGTTTTGTACTGTGGGGAAATTGCTCAGCCAAGCCAGTGTAGCAGGATCTGTTCAGTGTTGGGAACAGAAGAAGTGGTGTGAGGCACTCTTGGGCTGCCACTAGAACACAATCACAGCCTTCTGCAGCAGATCCCAGCATGCTTTCTAGATAATTCTATCATGCTACAGCTTTATCAGTAAGATAGGGTTAAACAACTGCAGTATTGCTATCTTTAAATAGTATGTTTAAATACCTTAGCTACAACAATGTATAGGCTCACAACATGTTTAAATAGCTTAGCTACAACACTGTATAGACTTGCAACTTCACTTGTACAAAACCTCACAACTGCCCAGTGTATTATATCTGCTTGCACTCTAATGTCCTATATATTAGCTCATTGTACTGTATCTGTCTGTAATTAAAATTTGTATATACTTGTAGTTCTTGTAACCTGACGTGGAGCCTTTGGAAATGAGTCCCTGACTCAAAGGATTTTAATTCCGATACTTACAATAAATAAATAAATACATCTTGTCCACCAATTTTAGGTGTTTAATCTTCAGTGAACAATCCTCCATTCCAAGTAAACTTGCCCAAAATCCTGTGCTTGACTGCAGAATCCAGCACATCTGGGTATCCATGCCACAGGCATCCGTAACAATATGCACAATTTTGCCACACCCCCCCCCATATGTTGGCATGAATCATTGAGACTGTCTTCCAAAATCAGCACTGGAAACACACCGCCACCCATATGCTACTGCTGCCAAGAACCAGTAAGTCACTGTGCCACTGAATTCAGATGATTTTATTCATGGACCAGGAAGAATATGCAGACAGATTGGAGTGCTTGGGGTACATTTATGCTTGAGTCTGATTTTGTGGCGCCTAGAGGGGTCCAAAGGTAAGAGAGTTTGGAAGAATGGGAATGTCCAGATGGGGAGGGCAGCTTGAGATAAGGCAACTCTGGATGGGGGGATTGTATAAATGTTAGGCAGCTTGAGATGAGATACAGTAAGTTAAGTGGTGGGACTGTGCAGATGGGGGAGGTCCTGAGATGTGGTAACTCAGTAGGATGGGATTACACAGGCTAGGGACAACTTGGTTGGGATTGTGCAGGTGGAAGAGGCTTGGGATAAAATGCTTTAGGAGGGTGAGGCTGTGCAGATGGGAAGGGACTTGAAATTAATAAGGCAAATAAGGGAAGATGAGATTGTACAAACATGGGGCTTGAGATAAGGTAACTAGGGAAAATGGTATTGTGTAGACATAAGAAAGCAGCCAACATGGACTGCTGTGAGCACATAAAGCTAACTGTATTCAACAGACTCTTCCAGAGTCTATATCATCATAGTGTCAACCACTGACAGAGCAAGAATATTTTCAAGCAAGTTTGTCAAGGGGTCTCGCTTTCTAGGAAAAGAATGTAAAATAATTCTGTTAAAATGAAGATTAGGCTATAATAAATATGGCCTGCTGGACTACAAGGATAAAGGGTTCTGCTATGCTACATACACGGATCTCTTAGTGGTCACAGGACATTAGGGATAAAAAAAATGGCATCTCCATTTATAGAACACCCACTGATCAAAATATGAGCAAACTGAGCCCCACTGACCAAGCATCAGCAACCAGGATTTGGGAATGAACCCTAGGCACTCGGCCAGGCTGGCAGAGAGTGCTGTCTATAGCAGCACTACCCAGCCCAGGGAGGAGATGGTGCCATGTCTGGCACTGCAGCAGCCCCATGTGGCAGCACATTGAGCTTACTCCCACCAGGACAGCTGCTGCTGTAGCATTCAAAGCCACCAATAGGAAGTGTAGGACCAGAGTAAGGACAATAAAGGGAGGGAAAAACCTCTGATTCTGGCACCAGGCCATGGAAAAAATGTCAATAACCAATGTGAAAAAACCTACCTAAAACAAATTAGGGAGCAATAACATTTAACAGATCTAGGGAAATCATGAACTAGAAGGCCAACATTTTCAGAAGACCAGCAAAACTGGTTTGACAGTGTCCATTCAATGTCTTAAAATGGTCATTCATACCACAGCAGATGTTAACACTGTGCCACTGTACAGCCAGGTGGGTACAAGGACATAATCCAAAAACAAATCACAAGGGAATTGTAAATATACTATCCCCACCCCAACAAAAAGTATTTTTATGTTCGACCCAGATAACCAAAATTCAAAGTAACCAATCAGGTAATATCTTAAAAACAAATAAGCACAGTACCATACAGATTAATTAAAAGCATGACCTTTTTGCCAAGAAAGTCCATCTCTCCTACATATTTACACACAGGCCTTACGTGGATGCGATCCCCTGCAACAAATGTTCAAGTTTCAACAAAAACCAAACTAATGCACTTCATCCCAAATAAAGTAGTGAATTAACCATCTTTATTATTTAATCAGCATTCCCCCCATTACTCAGCTTTTAGTTCTTCATTAGATAATTTTGTCTCCATTTTGGGAGACAGAAAATGGGAGACTGTGAGAAGTGGCAAGGAAGGGCAGTAAGCTCATTGAATTTTTTTTTTAGTTTATATTAACCAGGTAAGTAGTAAGCACACCAGACAAATTGCCTCTTTCCAGGCATGACCTGGGAAGTTACAATTTAGCCAACAATGGATGGGCAACTGACAACAATACTGAACAAGGAAGTTAAAAGTAATGACATGCAGCAACACTACAAATTACAACTAAAAAGCATAAGAATAATTACACACATATTATGCACATGATCTCAAATTATACACCAATAATAAATAATCACAAATTACATAACAATCTCTTAACCACAGCCATCAACATAGTCACAAGAAGGTGGCATAGGATACCATAGGGGAAGGAAACAACTCCTGGTGGGGGACTCCATTATTAGGAGGGTAGGGTGGGGAGGGAGGGAGAGGAGGTGGTTGCTTGGCGCCATGGTTTGGAGGAACAGGAGCGAAACCTCAGTATCATGGGAGCAGCTGCAGGGGGGAGGGAGCTGGATGTCATTATCCACCTAGGGAGAAATGACCTGGCTGGGAAAGGGATCTGAGCAGTGCAGGAGGAGTTTGTAGAGTTGGGGAGGAGCCTTAGACAAGTAGCACACATGGTAACCTTCTCGGAGGTGCTGCCTGTCTATGGTATGGGTGAGGCTAGGGTGCTCTGTACCATGAGATTCAATCAGTGGTTGAAAAACTGGCACAGAGCACAGGGTTTTAGCTTCATTGGGGACTGGGGGTCCACCTGAAGGGATGCAGGCCTATACTGGTGCAATGGTCTGCATCTGTCCAGGAGGGGAGCCAGGATCCTAGGTGATAGGTTTAAATGTTTCATTGGCAAGCATTTAAATTAGCCAAGGAGGGAGGCACTGAAAAGGAGAAGAGAAATCCTAGCACCCCACCCAAAAAAAAATCACGGTAGTTAGTGAGGTAAACACCAAGACAGAGAAGTCAATAGGGAGAAGGGCAGAAGTAAATGGAGAAAAAGACAAAGGCAGTAAGGACAGGGATGAGGCAAAAAGGGGTAAACCCATCAAACAATGGAAGGTAATGAGTACCAATGTCTGTAGTCTAGGTAACAAGCTCCCTGAACTGGTGGCCTTGATGGAAGAGGGATGACTGGATATCGTGGCAGTCAAAGAAACATGGTACACAGAAAATCATGACAGGGATGTCAACATACCAGGGTACACAATCTACAGGAGGGACAGGGAGGGTAGAAGAGGAGGAGGAGGAGGAGGAGGAGGAGGAGTAGCTCTCTATGTATGGGAAGGGATCAAAGCAATGGAACTAAAGGGTAAACAGGGAGGAGAGGAGGCACTGTGGGTCACCCTGGAGACTGGAAATGGCACAACAATCTGCACAGGGGAGAAAATGGACAAGGAAATGAAAGAAGGCATCCTTAGGATGGCAGAGAAAGAGTAGATATTGCTGATGGGGGACCTCAATATGCCAGATGTTAACTGGAGCACCTTTGATGCAGCTATATCCAAGAGCAGGGTCATTCTCGATGACCCATGCCTCAGACAGCTAGAGTTGGAACCCACTCAGGAGGGAGCAATCTTAGACCTGGTACTCTCAAATGAGGACGGAGAGATGATCGCAGGTATTGAAGTGGTTAGCCATCTGGGAACAAGTGACCACCAAATAGTGTGGTTCACAATAAACTCAGCTGTAGAGTTAAGCCATGCAAAAGTGAAGGTACTGGATTCAGGAGGGCTGATTTTGTCAAAATGGGAGAGTGCCTCAGAAAAGTACTAGCAAACAGACAAGAAGAAGAGGTGAAGCAACAACGAGGAAACATCAAAACTGCCATCGCAGAGGCAACAAGCCTTTGTGTGAAGCAAATAAAATCAAAGTGAAAGAAAAAATCACTATGGTTCTCAAAAGAGGTGGCAGGGAAGGTTAGGGAGAAAAATATAGCATTCAAGAAGTATAAGGAAACACAGAAGGAGCAGGACAGAGAACTGTACCAGTTAAATCAGAAGGAAGCAGGGAAGACAGTCAGAACAGCAAAGGCCCAAACCAAGGAAAAGATAGCCAACTTGGTTAAGCAGGGGGATAAAACCTTTTATAGGTACATTAGGGAGCAAAGAAAGACAAAGGGAGGGATACTGAGGCTGAATAAAGAGGAAGGTGGATGGGTAGACAGGGACAGTGAAAATGCAGAGATGCTGAACAAATACTTCTGCTCAGTATTCACAAAGGAAGAGGACAGGGAGGTACCTTATCAGTTAACAGAAGCATTCTGGATAGGGAGGGTCAATATCAGTCCTTTCACAGAAGAAAGGATTCTGAAAGAACTCCTAAAACTGAAGGTAGACAAAGCAATGAGGCCTGATGGGATTCACCTCAGAATTGAAAAGGAACTAAGGGGAGAACTAGTAACATCATTGACTACCCTTTTTAACAAACCATGAGAGGACCTGAGGACTGGAGTAGGGTGAAAGTGATTCCCTTTCACAAAAGTGGGAGCAAGACACAGGCAGGAAACTACAGACCTGTCAGTTTGACCTCAGTGGTAGGGAAAATGATGGAATCAATTTGGAAGGAAAGAATTGTTGAGTACCTAGAGGCCAGTGGGGCACAGGACCCAAGACAGCATGGATTCACAACAGGAAGGTCATGTCAGATGAATCTAATTGATTTCTTTGACTGGGTGACCAAAGTAGTAGATGAGGGAGGGGTTGTGGACATGGCCTACCTAGACTTGAGCACAGTATTTGACACAGTCCTGCACAAAAGATTAATAAACAAATTATCCAGCCTGGGAGTGGGTCCCAGGGTGGTAGCCTGAGTAAAACATTAGCTGGAAAACAGGACGCAGAGGGTAATAGTAAATGGAGTCCACAATGAAGAAAGGGGGGTTACTAGTGGGGTACCACAGAGTTCAGTACTGGGTCTGGCCCTTTTTAATGTCTTTATAAGTGACATTGCACAGGGATTAAAAGGAAAGGCATATCTCTTTGTAGATGACAAAAAGATCTGCAACAGGGTTGATACACAAGGTAGGGTGAAAAGGATGAGAAGGGACTTAGCAAGGTTGGAGGAATGGTCAAATGTATGGCAGCTTAGATTCAACACAAAGAAGTGCAAAGTAATGAACCTGGGAAACAAAAACCCAGGGGAAAAGTACACAATAGGGTGGTGAGATACTGACAACAACAACAAAAATGGAAAGGGATGCATAGGGAGAGGCCCCACCAGTAAAAAACAAGAAGTTGTTGTCCCTCTGTACAGACAGTTGGTGAGACCCCATCTGGAGTACTGCATGCCATTTTGGAGACCCCATCTCCTCATAGACATAGACAGGGTGGGGGCTGTCCAGAGTAGGGCAAACAAAATGGTGCAGGGTCTACACCAGAAAACATATGAAAGAGACTAAAGGAACTTAATATGTACACCCTCGAGAAAAGGAGGGAGAGGGGGGACATGATAGAAACTTGCAAGTACCTCAAGGGAATCAACAAAGTCCAAGAGCGTAGCATCTTTCAGAAAAAGAGATGTGCAAGAACAAGGGGGCACAGCTTGAAGAAGGGGGGGACAGGTCAGCGGTAATGTGAGGAAGTATTTTTTCTCAGAGAGGGTTGTGGCTGCATGGAGCAACCTTCCTGAGGAGGTCATGGAGTCAAAAACAATGGGGGAATTCAAGAATGCATGGGAAAGACATAAGGCAATTTTGGTGTGGGGTAGGAGGAAGAAGGCTATTGGTTAACTAGGATCTACAGCTTATCCATTATGTAGGGAAAAGGGCAGACTAGGTGGCCCAAGCAGTCTTTATCTGCCATCAAATTCTATGTTTCTATGTGGTGCAAACAACCTCTGACTTCCTTCTGCTTGCTCAGGGCCTCTGCAAACTAATGGTTTTAAAAACTATACAAGTGCTACACTGAACAGTTATTACAGAAATACAGGTCACTTGGTTAAACTGTTTTTCACCCCAGCTTTTTTCTTCAGTTTCTCCCACCATTTTTACGTTTAAAAACGGTACCCCAAATTGTATGTGATTATAATATCTAACCATAAAAAAACTACATTCCAATCAAGATTTTCAATTAATTTAATGCTTTTTTACATTTCAAAGGAGGGTTCTGTTTCACCTGTACTGGTAAATCTTTTTACAGTACTAGTCTTGGGTATTAATCTGTATTGGGTAACAACATGATAAAGGGGGAAGATGTTTTCCTTTCCTAGATCCTTACATTGAACTTGTTAGTCAGAACTGCTTGTTTTATAGG
Organism: Neoceratodus forsteri; assembly: GCA_016271365.2. NCBI lineage: Eukaryota > Metazoa > Chordata > Ceratodontiformes > Ceratodontidae > Neoceratodus > Neoceratodus forsteri. Next base: position 876,581,241 of record CM057450.1, read on the forward strand.
ATAGTAAAAGTATAGGTGTTATCTGTAAACCTTGCTGTCGCTGTCTACACAGGTCAAATAATGCATGTTGCTTTTGTACAGCAGCATTTCACAACAAATTTCTCAAACACTGCATGGATACACTACATAAAAAAATAATGAAGTAGAAACTAAAATTGGACAGTAACAAATGAGATGGAGGCAATGTAAAGCCTGTGGCTATTTTTTCCTTGGAAATTCAAATAATTAAAATGACACTGCTCAAAGATAAAATCTGTCTTTTTAATAAAAGAAAATTGCTGTGCTCCCCCACTGCCTTCTTCCCATCAAGGTTTCCAGCCCTCTCCTCCTCCGCCTACTAACTCACTGTGTCTGGGTTGTTGATTAGTTCGGTCCTGATTTGTTCAACTACTGTCTGGAGGCTCTCTCATCCCTGCATGTTTTTTTTCCTCTGTGGTAGCCTTCTGTTGTCACTTCATCCTGGCAGAGATTGTCCCCTACTCCTGTGTCTCGCAGATTGAGAGGATACCGAAATTTTGTACACCACCACACAACTTTCTGGTTTTATCTACTTTAGGGGAATATATCAAAATGAATGCCATGAGGAATGACCCCTCACAGAAAACCATTCAGCACTACTACAATTTGAACTTTTCCCCCCAGTTGTTCTTGGTCACATTCTCAAGTTATATTTCAGGCTCATTCTGTTCACACAAATTTCCTACAAGTGCCCCACACACTGTCCCTTGTTGTGCTCTGTTCGTGTCCCACTTTGAACACATCTGTACAATGTCAGCTCCACCAAGAAAAAGAGAAACCAAAAACAAAATTATTTTATTTAAAAAGCAAAAGCAGCACTTTGAAACTGGAAGTGAGCGTGGAACAACAAAATAGTGTGCCAGCGTGAATTGGGGGGGGGGGCAAAGGAACAGCACTATGATCAATGTTCAGGACTACATGTGCTTGGATTCCACTGTGGAAGCACATGGTCTAGGTATCCGGTCATGTGCTTCAGCAGTCCTTTCTATCTCCTACATCATAGGACTACATCAGCATGGCTCTGCCAGGAAGCTGTAAAAATTGGATCAAAACACAGTGTTTTTAAAAAAAATATTTGACTGACTTGTTAATGAAGCAACTTTGGAAGGTTGTATCAGTACCCAAGAGACTATTTTCCTGAATGACAGTGCTGTGTTTCCAATACTACACATCCTCCCAAATGTCCCAAAGGATATGCACAAGCTCCCAGGAAGACCAGTTGTTTCACTGGGTGTTGTCACATATGGAAACTCTATCCAGATTTATTGAGTCTTTTCTTAGAGATGTTGTAGCGACCATACCTTCTTACCTGAGGGACACAATGCACCCATTAAACCAGCAGGCAGATCTGAAATGCTTCTTTGAATCCATTGGATGATAATCACTGTATCTGCTCTTTATACTTCTATTCCACATGCACAGAGCATCCAAGCAGCCAAATACTTTCTTTCATGATATAGGGGTCCAAATGTGGTGTTCATTGATTTTATTTTCGACTCTTTAGAGTTTATGTGAACTATTTTTTTTGGTCCCTTCCTATGCCTCCCCATACTTAGGTTCATGGGAGAAGCTTAACCTCTACAACCCCAGGATCAACCTATTTGTCTCTACCATCCTTTGCAGGTATGGGTATATTGATGCTATATTGTGAATGTGGAGAGGCACTAAAGAACAAGCTCTGAATTTCATGTAGTGGTTGAAGGGCAGCAATTTAAATTTGCAGTTTACTTACCCGATACATTGCAAAGTATGTGAGTTTCGAAATATAAAATTATGCTGCGGGGGCTGAATTAGAAAACAATTATTTTTACCTTATATGAAAATCCACTTTCTTCAAAGGCCTGCCTGAATACAGAAATGGGAATATGCATATATATTTCCAGATGTTACCAGCTTCAGTCAATTATTTTTCAGTGGTTACTGAGCAGATTTATAGACAATGTAACAGAAACAGGGTTTGAACTACATCTACAGTAATTAGCTAAACTGATCAAATTCAATTTCTCCTGGATGTTACTACTTTTTTTTCTAATCCAAAGTGTCTCCCAATTCTGAAGAATCTTTAAAATTGTAACTTTCAATTACAGTAATCTTTTTTAGGAATACTTCCTTATATGACAATCTTTGATACTGTATGTGAATATATTACATAGCAAGACTGTCCATTTAGTAATAAACATTAGTTTGCATGATTAAACAGCAATAACAGACTGGACATTAAAGATTAACCCTTTATAAAAAACATTTCATTTTCTTAATGAATCTTCCAGATGAATCACATGACATAAATACTTTAGTTATAGAATCTGGATCAATGGAGGAAAGAGGGAACAACATCCTTCCATGATCCCTATGTGATATATTCTGGGTATTCCACTCAGTACCATAATCTTTCAACCAATATTTCTTTTGTTTTGTGCCACCATCTTTGTTGAGAATCCATGGGGAGATTATGGCTATTCCAGTGTTCCACAATAATTTATTTTGTAGCCATCATACCAATATTTACAACCTTCTCTTGATTTTTAGACAGATTTACCAGATCAAAAATGTAAACAAGTAAAATTTCTGGTTGACATGGGTTATTAGTATCTAATAACTGTTCAAACAGAACAGCTAGATTCTGCCACCAGTTATAAATTAAAGAGCTGCTCCATAGATTGTCAAATAGATCTACAGTTTTACCACAGCCACGCCAGCATAGGTTCAAGTAATTTGGATTTATTTAATTTAATTTTTTGGGCATGATGTAGACTCCATTAATTATTTTGTTCTGTACAGATTTTTTTTTCTGAAATGTATCTTTTATTTTCAGGTGTATATGTTTTTTGCCAGTTAAGATTCTGGAACAAACCTTTAAAGTTATCTTTCCATTTATTGTGAATTTGTTGCTGAGATTCAATACCTTTATGAACCAGTGTTTTATAAAGTTTTGATAATGATTTGGACTTGTGACTTATCACCCATCTATTTTCTTGTTTCACCCTAAGTTGCAAATTAACTTCTGAGGCATTGATATTTTTCAAAACTACTTCAAAAGACTTGTGTAACATATTATAATGCAAAAGATATCCCAATTTGGCCTTTACCAACAATATCCAAGTACTCCCTGTAACATATTACATTATTCCCTTGAATAATTTCAGCCCATTTATTAATATGTTTCCAATCCAGAATTCAAAGTAATATTTTACCAACTAAGGTGTCAAATGAATTACATGCAGATGTGTATTCAACCATGGCCATTGTTCCTTACTAAAATATTGTACTGCAACTTTAAGGTGATTGCAGAAAGAGTTAAACAAAGATGTTACTTTAAATCTATTCCATTTATCTTGAAAAAATAATGGAATCTACCATTATATTGCCCCAACACTATCTTACATTAGACTATTTCATTTTCCTTTTGAGATACTAATGTCCATTGCCAAACTGTTGACAATATTTGAGCTACAGCAGATAATGTTTATATGCATAAGGGCAGCCAAAACTTCCCTCCAGTATATCTGCTGACATAAAACTCCACACAGTTCTTGTTTTTCTACCTCTCCATAAGCACTTACTGAAAACTTACTTTGGATTTGCAAAGAATTTAACATCTGGAGCTCCAAACATAGCTTGCACAACAAAACTGAAATAAGGTGGAGGCATCATTTTAATCATTTCAACTCTTCCCCAAAGTGACAGTGAGAGATTCTGCCAATCCGACAGCTTATTCCTGATTTTTTCTTTGACAATACTACAATTAATGACATATCATTAGAAACACTATTAGTGAGAATGTTCTACAAATATTTTGTGTAACATTTTTAAATATGTAAGGTTTACATATGCACTGTAATTGTCTCCTTGGGAAATGTGCATTATAACTTATTTACTAGGGTTTAATCTGTAACTTGTGAACAGAGTAAACATATCAATATGTTTAATAGGACAGGAATAGAGTCAATTAATTTAAATAAGGAATAGAGGAAAAAATATTTTTGAAAAGCAAAAGGGTATCATTTGCATACACACTTAATTTTGCTTCCTCTTCCCCCATTATTGCGCCATGGATATTATTATTCTTTGACTGCAGCAATAGCTATAAACACAATATGAAGGGGCATCCTCATCTAACTCCATTTGACTTCTCTATACTAGCTGTTAAATTATTATTTACTAAACAATGAGCCCTAAGAGCCCCTCTTTCAAAAGGATGATGCATCACAAACTGGGTTAATGCTCCATGAAATGTGAATAGCACCAGCTGTCAGGGCATTGCTCATATTCAAAGGGCACCTTTGCATAGAAAAACCTTGATGGAGCCGGCACACAGAATTGTATGCTGAGATCATACAAATGAGGGGTCCTCCATGCGTATGTGGCACAGTGAATAGGATAGGGGAGCGGGGTGGTGTGGCACTGCCTGCTCGAGTGGCGGGTCCACTAGATACCAGGGAATGATATGTATTTTATTATATGGGTAGATCAGGGACATGTACTTTGTATTGCAAGGGGAGATTGGGGTAGGGAGGGGTCTGCTAGACCAACAGGGAAGGTGGTATTTTTTATTATATGGGGGGGTTGGGTATTGGGGATGGGGGGCCACAGGATACACAGGGAATTGTATAAATCATACAATGGGGAGATTGGGGCTATGAAGAAGTAGGGAGGACTGTAGCCCAGTGCAATTGGGCCACTGCACCACATGCAAATGAGCCCACAATGAGCATGAAACAGGCCTGTTAGTACCATGCATACCCAATGGGCTCATCTGCATGCTAGGGCTGAATACTGCACATAGGAGCCATGGTGTGAACTAGTGCGTGTCGCACTTTACCCCTATGGGCAGTCTTCAGCCAAGCACTCTGGTAGCACAGCACATAGCATAGCAACTGATTGCTGTGTGCTACTCTACCATGGCCCAATATTTGGACAGGTAGTGTGAACTTTTCAGATCACACTACCTGTTTAAATATTGCACCAGAGCCGGCTGGCCTTATTTTTTGCACAGTGCACCTGTTTGCACCACACAGCTGGATGGCTTTGGAAATGGGGCCCTTGGTCTATTATACAGCTGTGATGTAATTCTTAACATTGATTCAGGGATGCCCCATAACTTCAAGACCTTCCTCATATATGTACGGTTAACCAAATCAAATGCTTTACTAGCATCTAATGCCCAAACATAATATTTCTCTGGGAGAGTTCTGGCATATCTAAACAATAATTGCACTTTTCATATTGTCTCAGCAATAGTTCTACCATGAACAAAGCCATGTTGATGTCTTGGTGGATAGAGAGAGGAAGTCTAAAAACTATTTGCTCCACTACCAATTTGGCAATAATCTCATAATCTGCATTTAACAGCACTATTGGTCTGTAACTTTCTGGTATGTCTCTTGGTTTACCTTCCTTGTAAATTAAAAAGATTTTAGCATCTTTCATAGAGTTAGGAATGTCCCCCTCTCCATCCAGTTTCACACATATTCTCTGTAACCATGAAAACAATTCCTCCCTGAAAACCTGAAAGAATTCAGCAGTGGGCCCATCCATTCTCAGATTTTTTATTTTGTGAAGGTGCATCAATGATTTCAATATGTTTTGCTTTAGGAAGTATGCTCCTGGTATTTGTAAGGTCTGACATTGTGTGTTAGATAAAACATTATTCATCCCTTGAACATCACAAGAGGTGGATGACTGATAGACTGTTTTGAAATGATTGATAATTATTTCCTGCATCTCTCCTAAATCAGTTGTAACCATGCCTTGTGAATTTTATAAGACCAAGATAATATTACATGCTTTTTACATTTTTAATAGATTAGAGATTAACTTCCTTGATTTATCCTCTTGGTGATATCTTAGAGCTTTAACACTCAAAATATACCTTTCAGTTTCTTGATTAATTCTTTCTTGAAGATTAATTTGACAAGTAACCAATTTTTCATAATATTTCTCTCTATCTTTAATAAATAACCTGCCAAATTCCTTTAATTCTTTTTCCATGACTGTTTCTCTTTTTTTTTTACTGTAACATGACTGATATGAAATTATCATTGTCATCCCCCAATAACGTATTTGATGGAATCCTTTACTAATGTAATACGTGTTTGAACTGAATAATTAAAATACCAATATTCTGTAATCATTTCTCACATTTTTGCACAAATTCTGGCATTTTTAATAACTCATTGTTGAAGGACCAACTATGGGATTTACTGGTTTCTTCAATTAAGACAGTGTCATCTACAGCATGGTCAGAAAAAAGAATTGAACAAATTGAAGTAGTGATTTTTTTAAAAGGACATAGATATGAAAATGTAAGCCAATCAAGCAAAATAATCTGCCTTTTATCTTACTGTGCAAATTTCATTAACCAAAGTGGTTGGCATTTTCCAGGAGTTGACCAAGTCATGTTGATCTAAAAAGTATTTATTTATTTTTTTTTATTCTTGATACCCTTTAGTTATTATGAGTTAAACAGAACTTTTCATCCAGTGGGGTATCTAAAAGCACATTCTAATCAACTATGATAATGGTGTGTCCAGCACCAGTTTCTGCTAAACCTTGTGATATCTCAGACAAATGATTATGATATTTCTTGAAAAACGCATATAAAGAACCAATCATGAGTGTAGTCCCCTTGAAGTCACCTTTATCTAATGCAATCTGACCCTCCTCCTCCACCCACTTTTTATAAAGTTGGAAGTTAATATTCTTTCTTATTAACAGACCCCTGCACTTTTCTTTGTTCCTGTACAAAAATGTGTAACTTCTGTCCAATTTCTTTTTCAGTTTTTTTAGTCTCACTAGCCTCCAGATGGGTCTCTTGTATTGCAATTACCTCAACTTTAATTTCATTAAAATATGCTAGAGTTCTCAGTCTTTTGATGGGTGAATTAAGCACATTAACACTGAATGTGACACATTTGATTGAAGAATTATAGTTTGCCATATTTTATTATAGATCAATAACCTAACTAGAGTGCCATATGGAAACCCTTCATTCAGTCTGTTATAAAATAATATAATAAACATGTACATAACCATCTTACTTTATAACCTTGATTCCTCACAACAAATACTGTTACCTCACATACAGTACCCTCCCAAAAAATCAAGTATCTAAACAGAAGCAAACTTCAAGTAGAATTGCATATTTGCTATACAGTTCACCAGAACTATGAATTCTTTAGCCATATGAAAGATCTCCCCCCGCTCCCCTTTAACCACCTGAGCAATTCAAATTGTTATAAATGAAAACTACTCAATATGTTCAGAACTGATTCTAGTCATTCTAATGAGCAATTGTTACATAACTAAATACTCCCTTCAACAGGAATGTAATTAATAAGTTGAAAACGTTTAGAACTCGCTATGCTGGAGCAAAAGTACTTAATGTTCCATAGCATTCAATTTTATGCTACAAACAAATCAGGCAGTCTGTTTTTTCAGTTTTTTCACAGCTTCCATCAGAATACCAAGAACAACTCACAGCTCAGCAAAAAACATCAGAGATGATTTCATGCCTGTAGTCCACAATTTACTTCTTGTAATTCTGAATTTCTTTCTCTCATTGATAACCTCTAGAGGTAAATGAACATAAACGGAAATGGCTCCCATCAACCAAATCCTTTTCTTTTCTGGTAGAATTAGGACATCAATTTTTCTTTGTCATCAGACAGAATCAATGGAACAATCATCAGGCATGATGGTTCAATGTCCTCTAGCCTGGTTCCTAAAGATCTATGAATTTAGTCCATTTCTATTTTAATATCTGCTGGATGGGTTTCTAGATAGGCAGCATCAACTTTTTTCTAAGGTAAACCATAAAGTGGAATAATTGTCCCAAGCTTTAGGTATGCCAAGTATCCTAATATCTTTCCTCTGAGTTCTAATAATTTATTTTGTAATTCCTTATGAGAGTTCTCCAAATGAGTAATCTGATAGGACATGGGTGTCTGTTGGTCTTCAAGCTTTGAAATCAATTGTTTAACTTTTCCAGATCTGTTTTAATCTGTTTATTTTTCAATGTTGCAGCTTCCACAGATAATTAAATCTGGTCCACTTTCTGTTCCAGACTATGTGTGAATGAAAGCTTCCTATTAATTTGTTAAATAGCCTTTTTGCCCAAACTGGCACATCTAGGGTTTCATTCCCATCTTTCTGAGACCCTTTTGTAGACTTGTTTGAGTCAATATCTTCTACATCCTCCTTGTCCAAGTTGGAGACAAACTTGTGTTGCTACTTTGAAGTGTCCTCTCTTGCACACCATCTACTCCTGACATTGGCTGTGAGCCTGTAAGCAAACCACCAGCCTCATGTATAGCTATGTGTAGTTGAGAATTTTCATGCTGATTCTTATAATTCTCTTGTGTTAGTGTTTGTAGTTCTTGTAATTCCACCATTTGCAGAGAAGTCAATAAAGGGATATGCACAGCAGTACAGTATTCATATTATGTTCTGAGTTAGGACTTAATACAAGTGGGGAAGCCTGGAAAGCTGTTCTTTTAAAGGCAATTAACTCAGGCAACACCACAACACTTCTAACTTCTGTAATACAGTGTCTTTGAACAGGCTCATTTTCAAGTGGTGAAACAGTCACACATGTTGACATATTTACAGTGCACCCTGTATTATCCACCAACTTTGGTGCAATGACTTTTTGGTGGATAATAGAGGTGTGTAGATTTGTATAAGAATAATTTATTAAGGTTTTCCAGCAATAACACATCATCACATCAAGCAAAACAGTATGAAGAATAATATTGCCACCAAAGAACTGTGAAATACATACAGAACTTATAAGTGAAAACATCATCCATGTACAGAGGTGTGTTTTGCATTGGTAAAATATGGGGAAATTAGTATATGACTACATTTAGGTATTAACTATTTAGTTTCTTTATTTGTGTATACTTTGGTAACAAAAATACTTAAAAATCACAGTGTGACTATTAAAATTTAGTTCATTTCTCATTTGTCATCAATCAACTTTAAACAGTGAGCAATATCTGTTTGGCTTTATTTGTTATGATTAATTTCATTTGAGCTTTCAAGTCCTTCTCTCTCTTGTCAGCCTGCAATGATGTTCAAGGAAAGTACAGAGCTGGGAGATTGGGAAGGGAGGAGAGAGAGAGAGTGATTATGGGGAGGCTGCGATAAAAGGCTCTCAGTAAAGGAATTGTGATGAACTCTTATATATATTCTTTCTTCAAAAAATGTTTTCGTCAGTGTTTCACACACACTTTCAGGGGTTACATTTCATGGCACAGCCACTTTCTCAGGCTCACAGTGTTGTTCTCAGTGCATTCTTGGATTGGAGGGACATAACCCAAAAGCAGAAGAAGACTGAGTCTTGTTGTTGCTGAAATCAAGTAGTATGCACCACTTCTTCAACTGTAGCCAATTCACCTGGCTCACCTCCATTCAGTGTGAAATGTTTGAAATGCCCCTCTCAGCTGCATCTCCACCTTTCAGTTTATTAAAACTCTTTGAAATAGAGTTATTTCTAGTGCTGGCCAAGCTACAAAAAGTTTAAAAAATGTTGGACACTGCTCTAAGACAAGAACTAGCAGTTTGATGTGACTGTAATGATTAAGTTGTATCTGTACATGTATTTATTTTTTATATGCTTGTGTATGCTTTTTATTGCAAATGCAAAAGTTAACAGGAGCACCTTGAAAATGGGATTAGAGAGCTAGTGCACTGCTTGGGATTAATAGTAATTTTCAAATGCAGGCAGTTATCACTTCTTATATCTCAAGTACTTTTTCTTTTCTGTTTGCTAATTAGATGATTTTCCACCTGGCAGTACTGGAGTGATGTGTGGAGCAGCATTCTGTCTGGAGGGAAAAAAAAAAGTTGGTTCTGTTTCTGCCACTACATCATCAGAAATGAGACCTAGAGGCACCACAATCCTTGCAGCCTGAGCAGTGACTCTCACAAGCTACCAATCAAAATGCAGGAAATTGTGATATCACTAGTAACCAGGGAGAGCCATTCCTTGCTGCTTCATGTGAAAGTAAAACCTGGCAGTGAGAAATGATTCTCATTGGTTACTAGTGATGTCAAAGTCAGTGTGTTCTCAGTGTTGATGTAGCGGGAGGAACAGAACTTATTTTTTCCCCCTCCAGACAGAGTGCTGCTCCACATATCATCTCAGTACTGCCAGGAGGAAAATGTTCTAATTAGCAAACAGAAAAGGAAAAAATACTTGAGCTATAAAAAGTGATAGCTGACTACATCTGAAACTTACAATTAATTGCATGCAGTTTCCAGGTGATACACTAGCTCTTTTATAATCTCAATGGTGTTAATGTACTACCTTTCCTCTGTAAAAATAAATACTTTCACTACTACTTTCCTAGCAGGATAGGACAATTTAAAAATTTGACACTCCCTTATCGAAGGTGTGCCAGAAGCTTGTAAAGTAATTTGGAATAAGCAATTATAATTCCTATAGTTTTTTATGTTCTGAATTGTTTGATTGCAACTTGTTCCCCTGGTCTCTCATGTTTGAATTTTCCTGCTGCAGGGTCGGTTCGACTGGAAAGTAATTTTTAACAGCATTAATAATTTCTTCTTTTGACATGTTAACATCTGTATCAGGGTATCCAAAACTCACCAATGTGCTTTTAGGTTTCAATGTCTGTGCAGTTGTCATCTCATCACCATGAGAGTTTTAACGGCTTTCCCTGTGGATTTGCCAGCAGGTTGTTTTGCTTTAGTGCCTTTCCTCAGCATCACAATGCCAAACGTATCCAAATTTTTAATCTGTTCCAGATTATAGTTGCAAAAGGCCACTATGCACTCGGGTTGCAGCATTAGATCCAGATAGATGATATTTAAATATCAGGGAGCAGTTCAAGGAGCTTCTTCACAGCATTTCTAACCATCTGTCATCTTGCCCTCACATTCTGACATCACCACTTTAATAAGCATGGACACTTCTAGATATGAAATGAATGATGTCTAAACATAATGAAATAGCCACAGTATGTTATAGACAGGAAACTGCAGGGAATACAGTTCAATTTGCAGAGAATGCCTATCTCAAATCTACCAAAGGTATCCCAAATGAACAATTTTTGTGGGTGCATGGAAATTGTTCCAAGGATGAACATTTAATAAAAAAGCAGAAGAGATCATGTAATAATTTCAGCAGAGAGGTTATGATGACAAAGTATTAGAGAAGGCCAAATGCAAAGCAGCCAGTATAGACTGTAAGACATTACTGGTGCCCAAAAAATATGCCTCTATAAACCTAGGGCAAATCACTTTTGCCACAGAATATAACCCCATGACACCTAAAGTAGTGGCCATGATACTATACACAGACTTTGACTCCTATTCCAATCTAATCATTACTTAAGAAAGGCAGTGGGAGATTTAAGTCTTATCTCCTACAGACATGCCAAATATTTGGCGATATGCTCACCCATAGTTATTCTAATGACACATTCTATCATTCTCAAATATGTATCCCATCTAGATCCGTGGGAATCCACACTTGCAACAATTGCAATGTATAAAAAAATGGAACACCAAGTGTTGTTTTCAACTATCCTTCTACCGATAAGAGGATAAAAATGCAGCAGTAAATTAACTGCCATACATAGTTTGCAGTATATGCAGCTTAGTGTGGATGTGGTTTGGTGTATAGTGGTTTTCTCATGCGTGTTCTATAAACTCATATCCAGGAACATGTACATGCCATAACTGCCACAGGCAAAAGTAATGCCCGTGGGCATATTTTGCTATGGTGCATCCCTGCACTTTATATTTCATGGACATAGAATTGTTATATCCTCTAAATGAAGGAAGGGACAATAAGTGTCTATTACTCCAAAAGGATACCAAATGGATCTTCATCTTACAAATTATAAACCCTCATGTTTTAATGACCAAATCAATTTTGCATCTTTATGATGAAACCTCACTGTACTTCTGCACCCCCACCAATCAGGATTTCCATCTGTCCTTGAAAAAGTCTCTTCATTATGAACATACAAAAATGCCAGCAGATACAGGCCAAGTGGTGTGTCGAGTCTGCTCAGCTGTGCAACACACAGTTTAAATTTCTGCTGTTACCCCCCCCTTGCTGTCTTTCCTTCTCCACTCATCTTTCCACTGACTAGTATCTTGCCCTTGATCTTATCCCACCCCCTTTTGAAGCTACCCATTGTTTAAAGAGATATCACTTCTTCAGGAAGCACATTCCATCTCACTATCACTCTCTCCATGAAGTAGTGCTTTCTCATTTCTCTCTTGAATCTACCCCCCTCTAACTTCAAGCTGTGCCCACTAGTACTCCCCTCTCCCTCTAACCAAAACATACCCTCTGTACTAACCTTATTTATGCGCTTTAAGTACTTGAAGGTTTTGATCATGTCACTTCTTTCCTCTAGTGAGTACATGTTGAGGTCCCTCAACCTATCCTCATAAGATTTCCCCTTCATTCCTGCAATCATTTTTGTTGCCCTCTGCTGGATCCCCTCCAATAGCCTGATGTCCTTCTTTAAGTATGGGTTCCAGAACTACTCACAGTACTCTGAGTGCGGCCTCACCAGTGATCTGTACAGTGGCAGAATTACTTTCTCCCTCCTAGAGGTGATTCCTCTAGTAATGCACTCCAACATCCTGTTGGCTTGTGCCACTGCTTTCCTATATTATGAGTGGTTTTACAATCATTTTAACCATTACCCCCAGATCCTTTTCCTCCTCTGAGATGGATAGCTGTACCCCTCCCAAGTGATAACTGTACCCTGGATTCCTGGCTCCGAAGTGCATGACATTGCGCTTCTTGCCATTGAAACCCAGCTGCCAAGTGTACGACCGCTGTCCAAGCCATGAAAAATCTTCCTGGAGATCCTTTCCTTTCGCTACCCCATCCACCGTGGCACCTATCTGGTTGTCATCAGTGAATACATTGATACTACTCTTAATCCCAACCACTACATCGGCTATAAAGATGTTAAACAGCACTGGCCAGAGCACCGAACCTAGTGGGACCCCACTGGTGACTGCCCTGGGAGATGAGAGTCGCCCCAACACTACTACCCTCTGTTGTCTGTCCCTCAACCAGTTTCCAATCTACATAACACGTTTCTCCCCCTGCTCACAGGTTCCTCAATTATTTACAAGTTAACCTGCCATGTGGTACAGAGTCAAAGGCTTTGCTATTTTTTTAATTCAGTATACTTTATTGAGAAAAGGAATAAATGCAATCATTTTATAACATGTATAGAGTCAAAGACCTTGCTTAAGTCCAGATACAGGACATCAGCCACTCAACCACCATTGAGTGACTTTGTCACACAGTCAAAAATGGAACTAGGTTTGTTTGATATGATCTCCTGGATATGAACCCATGCTGTCTGTCATCCATAAGACTGTTCACCTCCAAGAAGGTCACCAACCTCTCCTTTAGAATAGTCTTCATGAGCTTGCCCATAATGGATGTAAGACTGACCAATCTGTAGTTACCAGGCTCGACCCTGGGACCGCTGTTATGCGGGGTACTACATGAGCCATCCTCCAGTCCTGAGGCATGCACCCAGTCTGCAGGAAGGTACTGAACAAGTCTTCCAGTGGTCCTGCCAGGACCTCAGCCAGCTCCCTCAGGATTCTAGGGTGTAGCCATCCAGCCCTCGTGCCTTGTCTATCTTCAGTGACTTAAGGCCTTCAAGCACCATGCTCACAGGGATTTTTCCATCTGTTATCCTTTCTCCTTCCTCACCTACTTTGACATGCCCCTGCAAGATCCACCCATCTCTGTCTCCCTGGTAAAAACTGAACAGAAGTAATCATTGACAGCCTCTGCCTGTTACATAGAAACAAAGAAACAGAAACATAGAGATTGACAGCAGATAAGGACCGCAAGGCCCATCTAGTCTGCCCGTATACCCTACCTTGGTCAACAGCTGCTGCCTATCCTTCCCCCCTCTAGGGTTCCCTTATGCCTATCCCATGCATGCTTAAACCCCTCAACCATGCTTGCTCCCACCACCTCATGGGGCAGACCATTTCAAGCATCCACCACCCTTTCCGTGAAAAATAATTTTCTCACATTGCCCCTTAGTTTTCCCCCTTTCCAGTCTCATGTCGTGCCCTCTTGTTGTTCTAGAGCAGCTTCTCTTCTGAAAGATGCTGCCCTCCTGTACCTTGTTTATCCCCTTGAGATACTTGAAGATCTCTATCATGTCTCCCCTCTCCCTCCTGTCCTCCAGATTATACATACTGAATTCCTTATATCTCTCCTCATATGACCTATGGTGTAGGCCCTGCACCATTTTTGTTACCCTTCCTTGAACTGCCTCCAGCCTGTCTATGTCCTTTCAGAGGTTTGACCTCCAGAACCAGACACAGCACTCCAAGTGAGATCTCACCAATGACCTGTACAGTGGCATGAGGACCTCTTTTTTTTCTGCCGGTAATACCTCTCCCTATGCACCCCAGCATCCCACTGGCTCTCCCCACTGCCTTGGCACACTGACTGGCCACCTTTCGGTCATCAGATGTGATGACCCCTAGATCCCGTTCCTGTTTTGTGACTGCTAGTATCTCCCCCTTTATTTTGTAAACTGCTCATGGGCTCCTGCACCCCAAGTGCATAATTTTGCACTTCTTCGCATTGAATCCTAGCTGCCACACTCTGGACCATTCCTCTTATTTAGCTAGGTCCCTTCTCATTTTCACCACCACCTCTCAGGTAGTCTTCCCTATTGCAGATCTTTGTGTCATCCGCAAATAGGAACACCTTCTCCTCCAGCCCCTCTGCAATGTTGCTGATGTAGATATTAAACAGCACTGGCCCAAGAACTGAACTCTGTGGTACCCCACTGGTCACCATCCCCACATTGGATTTAGCTCCATTTACCACCACCCTCTGTGATATATTCTTCAACCAATTTCTAATCCAGTTCACCACCTTGTGACTTAATCCCAGACTGCCCAGCTTGTTCACTAGTCTCCTGTGTGGAACGGTATCAAACGCTTTGCTGAAGTCAAGGTAGGCCACATCCACTGCTCCCCCCCCGATCGACCTCCCTTGTGACCCAGTCAAAGAAATCAATCAGATTTGTTTGACATGACTTTCCTGCTGTGAAACCATGCTGCCTCAGATCTTGTGCTCCACTTGTGTCAAGGTGCTCAACTATCCTTTCCTCTAGCAGAGATTCCATTATTTTATCCACAACTGAGGTCAGGCTGACAGGTCTGTAGTTTTCAACCTCCTCTCTGCGTCCACTTTTGTGAAGGGGGGATTACATCAGCCCTTCTCCACTCTTCTCGGACCTCTCCTGTTTCTAGTGACTTGCTGAATAGGGCTTCCAGTGGTGCTACAAGAACATCCCTCAACTCCTTCAATATTCTATGGCGTATCCCATCAGGTCCCCATTGCCTTATCCACCCTCAGTTTTGCAAGTTCTTCTAGGACTCTCTCCTCCTTGAATGGACTACTGTCTACCTCCCTTCCTACCCTGCTTCTCAGCTGTGGTCCTTCCCCTTCCTCTTCCTTCATGAAAAATGAACATAAATATGTGTTCAGGACTGATGCTTTATCCTGGTTCCCTTCCACTGTCTTGCCTACCTCCCCCTTTAGCCTTACAATCCCCCCTCCAATCCTTCTCTTCTCGCTAATGTATCTATAAAAATTTGTGACCCCTTTCTTGACTTTCTTTACTATATTTTTCTCTGTCCTTTCCTTGGCTTCCCTCACTGCCTTACTTTCTTCCCTCTGCATTTCTAGATACACAGCCCTGTCCTCCTCCTCCATCTGGGTCTCTTTATATATCTTGAAAGCTGACTTTTTTGCCCTTACTTTCCAGCCACCTTCTGTGAGAACCATAGTGGTTTCTTCTTCCTTTTTTCTTTGTCTATTTGCCTAATACAAATGTTTGTTGCCTCCACTATGACTCCTTTTAGATTTTCCCATTGTACCTCTACTCCACCTTACTTCCCTCCCCCATCTTGGGCCCCCCCAGACATTCCCCCATCCTAATGAAGTCTGCCCTCCTAAAGTCCAGAACCTTCACCTTTGTGTGGCATGTTCCCACTCAAGTTATCTCATTAAACCACACTGAACGATATTGGATCCCAGGTGTTCACCTACCTTGACATCTGTAATTCTGCCTCCATTGGTTAGTACTAGGTCCAGAATTGCTTTCTCCCAGGCTGGCTCCATCACCAGCTGTTGAAGCCTGCCCCTTTCAGGGAGACCAGGTAGTCCATGCCCCTAGTTGCCACAGCCACTTGGGTACTCCAAGCCACTTCTGGTAGGTTGAAATTGCTCATCAGTAACACCTCCCCTTTGGTTGCCATCACATGGATGGCTTCCAATAGATCTTTGTCTATTTTCTCCCTTTGTGCTGGGGATCTGTATATTACATCTGTGTGAATGGCTATGCCATTGTCTGCCTCCAGGGTGACCCACAGTGCCTCTGCCTCCCCCTGCATCCCTTGCACCTCTGTCACCTTTATGCCCTCCTTGATGTATAGAGCACCCTTCCTCCCTTTTTACCCTCTCTATCCCTTCTGAATAAAGTATACCCTGGTACAGCTATGTCCCAGTCATGGTTCCCTTTGTACCATGTCTCTGTAACACCTATAATATCCAGGTCAGCTTCTGATATCATGACTGTCAGATCAGTGATTTTGTTCCTCAGGCTGTGTGCATTCATGCACATGGCCTTCCATGTACTGCAAACCCTCCTCCTGACCTTCCTCCATTCCTCTTGCTAACTCCAGAGTTTGCTAACCTTTTGATGTCATTATTGTCCTCCATGTTAGTAATATTTTCCTACAGGGTGGATGTTTTGGTTTCCCCTGCTTTCTACTGCCTCCCCCTTGGCTAGTTTAACTGCTTGCCAATGAAGTATCTAAACCATTCAATGAGGACATCAGTCCCACTCCTGGAATGATGCAGGCCATCACTACTGTACAGTCCTGCATCCCCCCAGGTTGGCCCACAGTCTCCAATGAAGCCATATCCCTGTTCTCCACACCAGCTCTCCAGCCAAGTGTTGAAGTCCTTGGTGCTGAGATCTCTAGCCTTCCCTTTGCCCTGGACAGGCAACACCTCCGAGAAGGTCACAGATTTTGCCAATGGCCCCAGGCTCCTCCCCAGTTTCCTGAACTCTTCCTGCACTCTTCCTGTTCATCCCCCTTCTCCACCTGCCCTCTGTCTTTCCTAATGCTGATCATTTGCTACTTGCAGCTCCTCTTCTCCTTTATGTACTTGAAGAAGACCTTGTCACCCTCTTTTATCCCCTGTGCAAACCTTAGATCCTTTGAGACCTTGGTTGCTCTCACTACCCTACACACCTCCTTGGTTTTCTTTGCATACTCTTCCCTGTCCACCTCCCTATTGGACCCCTTCCATCTTCATAAAGCCATCTTTTTCTTCCTCACTCTAATATGCACCTCCTTGGACCACCAACTTGGCTTCTTGGACCCTGCCTTCTTACTGCTTTCCTTGTGCAGGCCTTGGTGTCCACTACCAGACCCACCTTCAAGATGGCCCATTTCTGGATGGTATCCATGTCTGGGCTGATGTTAGCAATATGCCCCCTAAGGATGTCAGCCATCTTGCAGAAGTCATCACTTTTGAAGTCCACTGTCCTGGTTCTTGTAGATGTACCCGCCCTACCCATATCCAGTGAGAACCACACTGTATGACGGTCGCTGCAGGCTAGGTGGTCCTCTGTTCCTATGCCTTGCATATAGTCTCCTTCTGTCAGCACAAAATCCAAAATGCTCCCCTGCCTTGTCAGCTCCTCCACCTTTTGTGACAGGAATACATCTTGGATGGCATCCAGAAGGACCTGTTCCCTAGTGCTCCTGGAAGACATGGTTCTCCAATCCACCTCCGGTTGGTTGAAATCCCTGACCACCACACTGCCACCCATGCTACAGTGTTTCCGTATCTGATCCACCGGTTCTCTATCAATGTCCTCCAACTGTGAGGGTGGTCTGTATACAACTCCTAGTCTGACCCTTTTGTCTTTGTTGTTCTACAGTTGAACCCATGAGGTTTCTGGCCTACCCTCATCACCCTCCTCTTTATTGCTCACTATCCACTCCCTCACAAATGATGCAATCCCGTCCCCCCCCTTTCCTCTTGTCCTGCCCCTTCAATACAGTCTGTATCCCGGTATCATGATGTCCCATTCATGGTGCTAACTGGCCCATGTCTCAGTGATGGCAGCCATGTACACCTCCCCTTCTGCCATTAATGCTTGGAGTGCAGGCATTTTGTTCCCCAGGCTCCTTGGGTTTAGGGAAACCACCTTCCAATAGGATCCCTTGATTTCCCCATTACTCCCCTCATTGTAATGGTGTGTGTGTGTGTGTGTGTTATTTTGATCTATATACATATGACTGAAATATTAAGAAAGTACTGTAGGTGTATTATATGTAAGTATATTTAATAAACGTGAACATTAATTCTCATTCTCTCTCTTTTTTTCTGGTGGTTGGGTGCAGTCTGACCAGTTTGCAACTTTTGTCACTATAAAGGTTCCAGCATTATCTACAATTATTGGTTCCACTTACTGCTTGGGGAGTTTAGTCTGTGTCCATGGGTCATATCAGTTTACCTCCTTTTTAAAAAGAATTTAGGTAAGCTAAGGGCCTGATTTTAAAAGCGCCCTTAGAACAATGCAAGGTGCATTGCTCTAGGGCTGTGGCAAACTCTGGGTGTGTCAGGGACTCTGCACCCTATTTTATAAAACAGGTGGTCCTTGTGTCAAATAGCCAGGAGTTGCCACAGGGTGTGCCAAACATTTGGTGCACCTGTGGGCTTTAAAGCAGGGATCCATAACCCCTCCTCCCGGCACAACCCCTGAGTGGCCAGGAAGGTGGGTCTATACCCTGCATCCCGACAGCACTTCCCCCCTTGATCCTTCCCCACTGTGACTACCCTTCTCCTCCTGCCCCTCCCTTGTTTTATTTTCCTTTTTCTCTAGAACCAATGCTGACTGCTGTTTCATTTTAGTTATCAAATTGCTTTGTTTCTTTGATCTATGACTATACTGTGAATCAACCATTGTTATTTTACGCAACTGTGAACTTTATCCTGTATCTCACACAATTTTCTTGCTTGTACCATGTTACGACATCATGTTGCTGTTTCATTACTACCTTGTACATTTGTATCTTATGTATTGTTTTTGAACCTGTATGTTATACCTGTATTTTTTGGTTGCCGCATTTCTGTGGCCTGGGTCATGACTGAAAATGGTCCTCTGGCTCAGTGCACCTACCCGATTGTAAAAGACATAAATAAATAATATGCCATCATGTAGTAGACTGGGGGCAGAAGGAGCATGGGGGTGCCCTGGGGGTCAGGGACATGTCAGCAATATAAGGTTGCTGCAGTGGCACCCAGTGGGGTTGACATACAATGGTGGAAAGCCAACTGGCCCAGGTAGAGGGGCTTGGAAGAGATGGACCGTGACATGCCCCAGGTGGGCATATTCCTGGCACCCACTCCATAGATGCCACAGTCCCCAACTCTGTAGGCAGAAAGCAGTCTGCCACCACGTGGGGGAGCTGAGCACCAGAGGACCATTGCACTGCCCAGAGAATGTTCCCCTCCACCACTGGCGCCCCACAACCTGCAGTCACTGCTTTCTGCCTATAGAGTTGGGAACTGTTGCACCTATGGAGCAGGTGCAAGGGCTGTGCCCACCTGGGGCAGGTCATGGTCCATCCTTTCCAACCACCTCTACCCAGGCTGATTCGCTTCCTGCCATTGCATGTAAACCCTGCTGGGTGCCAGCTCAGTACCCTGAAATTGCTGACATGCCCCAACCCCCTTAGGGCACCTCATGCTGCTTCTGCCCCCAGTTTCCTACTTGCAAGGCCCCCCCAATCCCTGCCCTGTCTGGCAGTGGCCCATGGCCCTTAGACTACCTCCTGCTTGGTCTAACCTGAGCCCCTTGTTTTGTCCATAGTAGGGTTTCTAAAATTCTGAAAAAAGGGACTGTGCAGCCCACCGTGGTGCAAGAGTGCTTCTACCAGGGTGGTGCAGGGTGACTTAGGCACAAGGCATCACAATTTTGATACAGCCTGCATTTGAAAATCAGGATTGATGCAGACTTTGATACAAGGTGCCACTTGTATCAAAGCCATTTGGTGAAGGCACCTTGTGGCAAAGTTTGCCCTTTTAAAACCGGGCTCTAAATATTTGTAATACTGACTTCAGTATTAGTCAATCTGGCTTGTGTGTGACCATGTAGTCTGCCATTCTACAAATTTTCTTTTTCATTACCTCCTTTCATTGTCCCTCTTCCTTCCTCCTCTCCTGATTTTGCTTGTCACTTGACTGCATATTTTTACTTTTTATGTTGATTGCATGCAGCGCAAGAAACATATTGGCACAGCTTGTTGAGAAGCAGGCTGTGGAGGCATGGCACTGTTGTGGCCAATGCCCCCACAGCCGTTGCAGGCTGCTGGTGACAGAAGTTTGGAACATTCGCACCAACTTGTGACAAATCAGCAGCTGCAATCAGGGGCCATCTCGTCATTGCAGCGTAAGCCATCTGCTGCAATGAGGGAGCGACCCGTCATTGCAGGGTGGATCTAGCAAGCCTGATATTGTTTGTGAACATGGCGGTGAGTTGCCGTCCTGTTCACAAACAATATAACCCCCCCAATGTTTATCTGCTGACGGGAAGCCCACTCCCTTTCGGCATAATGTGACCCCTCCCATTTCATTGTCTGCCAACTGGGTGCCCAATTCCCGTCGGCAAAAAGGAATCCCCCCCCTTTGTTGTTTGCAGGTGGGGTGCCCAATCCCTGTCAGCAGAAAGGATTCTCCCCGCCCCTTTGTTATTTGCAGACGGGGTGCCCAATTCCCATCGGCAGAAAGGAATCCCCCCTTTTGTTTGCCGCCGGGGGTGCCCAATCCCCCGTCGGCTACAGCGCCTCTCCCAAAAGCAAGACTCTGGTGGCATGCTGGGAGCCCACCCCAGAGTGCCAAATGTCCTTGTGAAGTGAAAAACCATCCCGCGTTGTCCTTTTTTTTTTTTATACCTGGAAAGAAAAAAATGGTCCCTCGCAGTCTCCCAGACCCCCTTCCCGCAACCCGCGCACACCCACTGCGCACCCTGCCTCCCCACACTCCCCTAACCCCATACTTACTTCCGGAGTCTGGTGGGACGATCTCCGGTGGACCAGAAACACTTCTGCACTTTTCAAAGGTGACGGCGAACTGAGGAAATGCTGGTAAGATGTATCATGGAGTAACAGGGGGTTTTCAACTTTGCTGCATATCTCAGGCATTTTTTGGAATTTTTTCACCAAATTTTCAACACGGGGTTTTTGGGACCCCTCCTCATGAATGCTTCAACTATCATGGTGTTAATCAGCCCTGAAAGGTGATTTCACAGTCACTGTGCGGAATCACCTTTGGGGGGCTGATTAATGAAATGACAGTGCCAGTGTTCATGAGGTGGACTCTCAAAAAGCCTATGTTGCAAATTTGATGAAAAAAATCCCAAAAATGACTGTTTTACGAGCGTGCGCTGCACAGTTGCTACGCACGCTCGTAACTTTGTGAATTTGCAATATTTTGATGCCAGATTTTCAACAGTGGCATTTTGTCACACCTCCTTGTGAACAGTATAGCTGTCATTGTTCACATCCTGGCGAAAATGTGTTTTCGCACTTCTGGCGCAGAATAGCATTGTTGCTGTCGGAAATCAGTATTTGGGACAGATTAAGAAAATGACAGTGACACTGTTCATGAGTAGAGGTCCTGAAATGGCTATGTTGAAAATTTGGTAATGATACTCCATAAAATTACTGTGTTACAAGCGTGCGTTGCGCAGTTTGTACGCAGGCTCGTAAATTCACGAATGTATATTTTCACTCCAGATTTTCAACATTGCCATTTTCCCACACCTACTTATGAATAGTGCAGCTGTCACTTTTCCCATCCTGGCTGAAATGTGTTTTCACAGTTCTGGCGCAGAATAGAGCGGTCGCTGTGGGAAATTACTGTCCGTGACAGAGTAATAAAATGACAGTGATACTGTTCATGTGTAGAGGTCCAAAAATGCCTATGTTGAAAATTTGGTGATGATAGCCCATCAAATGACTGTGTTACAAGAATAGTTGCACACTTTCCACACACCCTTGTAACTTTGCAGATTCGTAATATTGTCATGCCACATTTTTAACAATGGCAATTTTTCACACATCCTTATGAGGATTACAGCTGTCATTTTTCACATCCTGAGTGAAAAGTGGTTTCTCAGTTGCGGCGCAGAATAACATGGTCACTGTGGGAAATCAGTGTTTGGGACAAATTAAGAAAATGACAGTGGCACTGTTCATGAGCAGAGGTCCTAAAATCCCTATGTTGGAAATTTGGTGTCAAAACTCCATAACATGACTGTGTTACAAGCGTGTGTTCAACTGTTTCCACGCACCCTTGTAACTTCGCAAATTGGTAATATTTTCACGCCACATTTTCAACAGTGGCATTCTTTCACACCTCCTTATGAACAGTAGAGCTGTCATTTTTCACATCCTGGCTAAAATATGTTTTTGCACTCCTGACGGAGAATAGCACGGTTGCTGTGGGACATCAGTGTTTGGGATAGATTAAGATGGAACGAGTGAGGGGGGGGAGTGACCTAGCTCAACTGAGCTCTGTTGGGACTGCTCCAGATTTGTTTGTGGGCAGAAAAAGACCCCAAGGCAAGAGGCCAGTACAAAAGGGAGGGAGGCAGTATAGCACAGTGGTTTAAGGCTCTGAGCTGCAAATCTGGTGACATCCAGCAGACCAGACCTGGGTTTGAATCCCACAGCTTCCACTTACATACTGTGTGACCCTAAGCAAGTCACTTAACTTCCCTGTGCTCCAGGGATGCTCCTGTAAAAAAGCTTTCAGCTTAGTGTGCTACTCCTAGTTAAACAATTAAAAAAAAAAAAAAAGGCCAGCCTGCAGCGCTAGGACAAACAGAATGAGCGTGTGACAAAGGGAGACTGAGCGACCTCAATGGAGCTTTGTTGGTACAGCTGTGGATTTCTTTGTGGGCAGAAAATGCAGGAGCCCAGTACAAAAGGCCAGCTTGCAGCGCGGGCAGAAACGGAGTGAGTGAGACAGGGGGAGTAAGCGAGCTCAATGGAGCTGTATTGTAACTGCTGCAAATGGCTGCAATGCAGGCAGGAGCCCAATAGAAAAGGGCAGCCTGCAGTGCCGGCAGAAACGGAACGAGTGAGTGAGAGAGGGGGACTCAGCAGGCTCAACAGACCTGTGTTGGGACTGCTGCAGATTTCTTTGTGGGCAGAAAAAGCCACCAACAGAGGCAGGAGCCCAGTACAAAAGGGCAGCCTGCAGCACCAGGAGAAGCAGAATGAATGAGAGAGGGGGAGTGAGCCACCTCAACGCAGCTGTGTCAGGACAGCTGAAGATTTCTTAGTGGGCAGAACAAGGTGCCAATGCAGGCAGGAGCCCAGTACAAAACAGCAGCCTGCAGCACTGGGAGAAACAGACTGAGTGAGTGACAGAGGGACAGTGAGCGAGCTCAACACACCAGCGCAATCAACATTCGGCATTGACAAATGCATGTTTATTGTGGCACAATAGTCACTTTTGCTAGTCTTAGGCAGCATACATTACATGTGCACTCTCTTCTGCCTCTATTTAGCTAAGATGAAAAATAAATCACTGACTTATGGATCCGCAGTACAATGTACTGGTAGTGGTTGCTTTTTCACTTGAAATGTACAGTAAGTAATAACACCTGATGGGGTGGGCGTTATTAGGATATAACGGACCACCCAGGGGCATAATGAGGCCCGACACCGCAGGCGGAAGGCCTTATAGTCCCTGGAAGGTCCGTTATATCCCAATAACTCCCACCCTGGAGGGTATTATTACACTTAGAAAATGGGTTACAGATGCAATTTGTAAAAAAAATATACAAGAAAGAAAATGTTTGATGTAAAGTAGTGCCTACTGTGAAGCACTGGAATTACCACTAGAGGTTGCTGTGATGTATTTCTTTATGCTGTTTCTGATTAGGTCACCATCTTAGGTTGTGATTGTGTCTCTCACACACACACCGCTTGAATAACGCTGTGTGAGAACTGGAGAAATGTATCCTGTTACTGTTTAGAGAGAGTTACTTGTGTTTTAATGTGGGATGGGTTAGAAGTGCGACACAAGTGTGCAGCTCAGTTTAAAAGTGAGTAGAGGCGTTACAGGGAATTGCAAGTATGTTTGGTGAGTGAAAACAGAGCCCAGAAGGTCGGGAGGTGGAGCGAGCTGATACTACAAGTATTTAAAAATTGTTGTTTATTTTGGCGGTGCCGAGGAAGAACAGAGGCAGTTCAGGAGGCTGTATCAAGCTGTCGGTGGAATTTCAGTGAAGCAGAGTGGTGGGGTGCGGGTGGGGTTGGTGTCTCAGTACGTGTGGAAAATAAAATGGTGGCTGGCAAATTTGGGGCGCCAAACAATTGAACTGGCACTTTTTTTCACCAGGCGTTGTTACGAAATAACAGCCCGGGTGCTAGGTTATTTCAGCCGTTAAAGAGGCTAGTTTTGTTTTGCCCATTTTCTAAATTAACTGTAACAGCTTTAAGCCACAGATACAGTATAAATGGATGAGTAATTATGTTGTGAATTCTCCATTTGAAAAGGCTGCAAAGCATAGTAAAGGACTATGTAGTTATCCTATGCTCACAGGGATGTCTTGTTGCATCATTTCATTAAAGAAGGATTCTGCAGTAGAATTGCCTTTGGTTCATAGATACATAGATACATAGACAGTGTCAGCAGATAAGGGCCTATGGCCCACCCAGTTTGCCCATTTGAGCTTGTAAGTTCAGTTTGTTTTCCTAGAAGTCTGTTGCCCTTTACCCCTGACCTCCAGAATTCCTTTATGTCTATCCCATGCATTCTTAAATCCCGTGATGGTTTCAGCACCCACCACTTCCTCTGGCAGGGTGTTCCACTTGTCCACCACCCGTTCTGTGAAGAAATTCTTTCTCATGTTTCCTCTGAATCGTCCTCCCTCCAACTTCATCCCATGCCCTCTAGTTCTGGAACATCTTTTTCGCTTAAAAATAGTGTTTTCCTGCACCCTGTTCCTCCCTGTAAGATACTTGTATGTCTCTATCATATCCCTTCTCTCCCTCCTCTCCTCCAGGGAGTACATGTTCAGTTCCTTCAACCTGTCTTCATAGGACTTGTGATGCAATCCATGCACCATCTTTGTTGCCCTCCTCTGAACCTTCTCTACCCTGTCTATGTCCTTACGTAGGTATGGTCTCCAGAACTGTACACTGTACTCCAGGTGGGGCCTCACTAGTGTCTTGTATAGTGGAATTATGACCTCCCTTTTCCTGCTGGTGATGCCCCTGCCTATACATCCCAGCATCCTATTTGCTTTACCTGCTGCCTTGTCACACTGTTTCCCTACCTTGAGGTCATCAGAGCTGACAACCCCAAGATCCCTTTCCTGCTTGGTGCATGCTATATCCTCACCCCCCAACTGATATATTGTGCCAGGGTTTTTGTGCCCCATATGCATTATCTTGCACTTCTTTGCATTGAATTTCAACTGCCAAACCCCTGACCATTCTTCAAGTTTCTGCAGGTGCTTCTCATTCTGTCTACACCCTCTGGTGTGTCTACTCTATTACAGAGCTTTGTGTCATCAGCGAACAGTGAAATTCTGCCTTCTAGGTCCTTCGCAATGTCACTGATGAAGATGTTGAATAGGACCAGTCCCAGCACTGATCCCTGTGGTACCCCACTGGTCACTCTTCCCTCTGTGGAGTGACAGCCATTTCCCACCACCCTCTGTGTCCTGCCACCCAGCCAGTTACCTACCCACCACACTACTGTCCTGCCCACACCCATATTCCCCAGTTTGTGTAATAGTCTTCTATGTGGCACAGTGTCAAAGGCCTTGCTGAAGTCCAGCTAGGCCATGTCCACTGCCCTCCCCTGATCCACCTCCCTAGTCACCCAGTCAAAAAATTCAACGAGGTTGGTCTGACATGACCTCCCCCTGGTGAAACCATGCTGCCTTGTGTCCTGTAGTCCATTGACAACTAGATGTTCCACCAATCTCTCCTTCAGTAGTGCTTCCATGATCTTCCCACTACCGAGGTGAGGCTGACTGGTCTGTAGTTCCCTGCTTCCTCTTTGTTCCCACTTTTGTATAAGGGGACTACATCTGCTGTCCTCAGTCTTTGGGTACCTCCCTGTTTCCAGTGATCGGCTAAACAGGATAGCCAGAGGTTCAAGCCACCACCTCTCTTAGTTCTTTAAGGACCCTGGAATTTCTATCTGGCCCCATTGCTTTATCAACTCTTATTACTTCCAGTTCCTTCAGGACCCTTTCTGTGTAAAGGGACTTGTGTCCATTTCTGCACCATTCTCACCCCTTGTACTCCTTCAGACCCATTACCCTCCTCTTCCTCAGTAAAGACTGAGCAGAAATACCTGCTCAATATGTCAGCTTTACTGTTGTCATCCTCCACGGCCCCATCCTCCCCCTTCAGTCTCACTATCCCTCCCTTTGTCTTTCTTTTTTCACTTATGTACCTGTAAAAGGTTTTGTCCCCTCTACCCACTGATTTTGCAATGTGTTCTTCTGTCTGAGCTTTGGCTTCCCTTACTGACCTCCCTGCCTCCCTTTGCTTCTCCTGGTACTTCTCCCTATGCCCTTCTGCCTGTGTCTTTTTGTATTGCCGGAATGCAATCTTTTTGGCTTTCACTTTCTTTGCTACCTCTTTGCACACATGAGTGTGGAGTTCTCAGCATGCTCTGTGTTTGTTGCCTGTTTAGTTCCTTGTGCTTGAGCACTGGTTATGATAGTGCACATCTTGCTTTTGGTCTGCATCCTGAATCTCCACTCCCAGGTATCTACACTGGCTGAAGAATCTTGGAACCAAAGCATTCTTTCTGAATGTACAGTATAGAGGTTTATGTCTAGTTTTCTGAATCAGTGACAAAGGTTCTGAAAAAAACACTAGTTCAGTGACCATTCTCCTGGGTGCATCTATTGACAGCTAAGCTAGTCTGCTTGGGAGTTTAATTATCTTGTTACATATACTACTAGATAAGGCTTTAAATTTCTTTCTGTCCATTTAGCATCTTGTATGCCTTGTTTAATATCATTTTGTTTCTTATTCCATGTTGTCTGTTTAGGTAGGTGACTGTCAACACACTGCCTCACTGAACCTTAACTGAGCAATACTTAATCTTTGTTTGGAAGTGAATTAATGCAAATCTCATATATAAAACATTTATTTAGAGACTCCATTTCTCTGGGGACCTTAGCCCTTGCACTGGGATCTTTCTAATGCCACATCCAATCTCTTAAGCTGGTGTCAATCATCAGATTTAGTATGAAATGTTGAAATAGAGTGAGACATCACTGGAAGTTTTCCTCCTCCAACTACCACCGCAAAGACTGGAGAACAGGACACTGTGTTGGGATTGAGCAATGATGTTAATCTGATTCTAGGAACCAGTGAGAAAGGAGATGCACCTGGAGGAATTTAATTTACAGTTTGGCCCAAGGGACCGTCTCTGTGGTGGCTGACATCAACCCTAATATCTGAAGACATCTGTGGGCTTTAACTACTCTCTGCCTTCTGAACTGAGGAATGTCCAGTAAGAGATGATCAATCCTCTGCTGAGAGAAGAACTTTCTTGGCAAGACCTTGTGAAAATTCACTGCAAGTGTTGCAGATCTTGAGAGGGAGGGAGCTCTGTTCTATGTTTATTATCCAGCTGAGGGGGGTGGCAAAAGGAAGCAGTCAGTAGGGAGAACCTTGGGGATGGAAATCCCAAAAGGTACCTAAAATGGAAAGAGCAGAATGGTAGGAAAAAAAAGGTAGGAATGAAGGCAGGGGGGTAAGGAGATTAGGCATGAGGATAAAGGGGGGAGCTGTCAGGAGGGGTGGCAGCAAAATGTGGAAGGTCATGTGTGCAAATGCTTGTAGTGTGGGAAATAAAATACCAGACCTAGTGGCCTTAGGTACCGGATCAATACTGTGCAGGTAAGACAGCATGGTATTAACCGCACTGTACATGCAGTACTTGAAATCACAGCAACAGGGGTAGGATAGCGATAGGGATTTACTGATACCCCTGTTGCTGCACACTGATGTAAGGAGAGGAGAATGTGCCATGTGCTGGGTGCCTGGTGGAGCTGCTCCTGTGGCGGAGTGGTTAGGGCACCAGCACACAGTGCAGTTGGGAGACCAGGGACCGTGGTTTGGTTCCCCCTCTAGTCTCCCCTGCTACAATGTTTGCTGACATGTTTTGTTTTAAAATCAAACTTCTCCTTTCCGAGTTTCTCCCCATCAACAGAGCTCCCTCACGCTGAAGTTATTTATGTTCCGGGTGGTGTGAGGCAAGGCCCCCTGTGGGGGTGCAGGTACAAAGCCCCCCCTACAAAAAAACATAAAGATCCATTGTTGTCAATGGGCATGGAACAGGTCAGTGTTTTGCCTGACTCTGTTTTTGTGTGGCGCTGTTTCGCTGTGGTATTTTCAGCCATGCAATTTTGTCATACAGCAGTATGATCCAGTGCCATGGCCTTAATGGCAGAGGCCGACCTGGACATTGTTGCTAATATGGGACATGGTGCAATGAGAACCATGACTGAGATATAGCCATACCAGGCTATACTCTGTTCAGGAAGGACAGGGTGGGTAAGAAGGGGGAGGAGTGGCTCTGTATGTGAGGGATACCATAAACGCAACTGAAATACAGGGAATACAGGGAGGAGTGGAAGCACTGTGGGTCACCCTAGAGATGGGAAATGGAACCACTGTTGTCACTGATGTGATCTACAGACCTCCAGCAAAGGGGGAAGAGTTGGACAGCATTCTAGTGAAAGCCATCCATAAGATGGTAACTAAAGGGGAGATGCTGCTGATGGGAGACTTCAATCTGCCGGATGTTGATCAGAGCATCCCAGCTGCAGCTTCAGCTAGGAGCAGGGACACCCTGGACTTCATTCGCAAAGTTGTGAATGAATATTACAATGTGCATTGCAAGCCCATTGGTCCACAATGTGGTCATCGGGCTTGCAGCTGATACTATAAACTGTCATTTGGCGGGCAGCCATGGAGGTGTGCGGGTGGGTTTGCTGCCACTGATGATGGGGGGAGCTGGGTGGGCTGGGAGTCCTGTGTTGGGGGGGTACCACTGAACAACCAGGGAGAATAAAATTATTAAATTACAGTGATCAGGGTTACCAGAGGGAAGGGGGGGTACCACTAGACTACCAGGGAGAATAACTTCATTACTTTATGGCAACCAGAGGTATGAGAGGGAAGGGGGTACCACTAGACTACAAGGGAGAATAACTTCATTACATTATGGCAATCAGAGGTACGAGAGGGAAGGGGGTACCACTAGACTACCAGGGAGAATAACTTTATTAATTTACGGAGATCGGAGAGGGAGGGAAAGGGGGTACCACTAGACTACCAGGGAGAAGAAAATCATTGACATACGGTGATTGGAGGGAGGGAAGGGGGGTACTACTGCAGTCCCTGGTACAGGGACCACATGCTGTGCAGGGTGCCAGGCATATTTCACTGGTTCAGCATTGCACAACACATGCAAATGGGGCCATAATGACATCCAAATGGCACCATTTGAGCCTTGCATGCATAATGGACCCATTTGCATATCTAAGTCAGAATATCTGGATATTGCATCCAGTGCAGCTCCAGTTGCCCTGAAACATTCCCAGTCCTGGCATTCAGATCTGTCTGGGGGATGCGCCGGCACACTGTATTTTCTCCATGTGCATTATTTGCTATATTCAGAAGAGATGCACCATGGCACATCTCTTTTGAATATATCCCTTAGTTGCTCCAGTGCAACTCAGTTGTGCTGCGCTATCACTTGTGCCATTGCCAGGTGCAGTTCTGAATATTGGGCCCTCTGTGTAAACAAGTGGGTACATTTAATCAGAAAGGCTTCCAAGTACATCCTAGCAACCTTTCTACATCTGCCTAGGGGTCCAATAAGATGTCTTGATGTCCTGTTGTCTGCTATGGAGCTGTGTCCAATTTTTCACTATTTACATTGACTCTGCAATGTAAACTGCAGAACTGCATTCTGATGTTTTTCCATAAGTAGTTATTCTTTTCCACTGATTCATAGGATGTTCCTGTTGTATGAATGAATAACAGACATTGTGAGACTAACAATGGAGTTCAAATAAATGTTTGTTGACATTGTTTATTAATGGTAGAAATGTTTATTAATGGTAGAAATCAGGTTTTGTTAACCAGCTGTTACAAGGTTTACTCACTTTAGCAGTACAATTGATTGACTCTGATCTAAAAATACAATTTGGACAGAGAAGTCCCATCTCACTGTTAAAAGCGTGTCATTACATAAGCAGGGCTGTCAACCTTCCATAACCATATGGGTAGACAGGGAGAGCAGGAAATGTGTGGATGTTGCTGTCCAGGACTATGTACTTACAATGTATGAGCTTCATTGTTTACAGAACAGGGCAATGTGATTGCAGTGTTACTCAGAAACAAAAAGACAGACAATCAAATACTGGTTCACAACACATTCCAGTGATACTCAGACATAATGGATTGAAAGGCTACTAATTTTTGGAAAAAAAAGGAAGCTGGAGTGGGTCTGCAGGGGGAGTACATGAAGGACAACTACACGCAAACATGTGGATGTAATTGTGACACTGTGTGTTACTATTTTAGAATAGGCACAACAGGGAACACTGGTAAGGTGCAAAGACAATAAAATGCACATCAAGAGTCTACTATCTGTACAGCACATGATGTGGTGATGGCAACAACAGGTGGTCGGAGTGGGACATCATCATGTGCAACAGGAGTAGCTTGTTGTTTGTCATATCCTTGTAAGTGAATTATGACAATTAAGAATGACATTGCAACGACAATAACAGTAGGACACAGTTGTTGTACCAGTGTGGCTGTGGATGGCCAGTACCAAATACCACAGAACACATGTCACAGACACATCGCACACCGTGTGCCCACAATCGTACAATTGGTAGGTTAGGGATGTATTCCTGCCCATCAGGACATGAAGAAGTTGTGACAATTGACGGCTGGTGCTTTATCACAAAAGAATGGTTCATGTGTTGTCTGCATGTGTATTAACTATCAAACGTAAAAGTGGCATTTGAACCAAGTGCAATGCATTGCTTGTTTGTACAGCATAGTACACACAGAATGCAAACATCAACATTGCTGTCTTGACGTAGTTATCAAAGGTTGAAAAATGTATTCATGCTTTTGCTGTGGTACAGTGACACTTTGGTGTTCAAGTTATGGTGGAAAGTTTAAACATGGAGTCAAGGAACCAGTATGTGTGCCCCTGAATTTAATGCTTTCCTGCTTGTGATTGCAGCATAGTAAGTGTGGGGTGTGCATTTACGCATACCTACAGTTACCTGCTTCCAAGAGGGTGGAATGTGTAGCCAGGCTGAGCACATCTGCCATGCCATATAATCATTATGAGTTGCAGAGCAGTACTGTTCAGATAAGAAAGACGCACACACACACACCATGTCAGTACCCATTTGAATTGCTACAGAAAAAGTCAATTAAAAATGCAGGGTGGGATTGATCATCCCTGGTGACCTAAGCACTGTCACTAATGTGTGACTTTGCAGACACTGTAAAGTGTTTCTGAGACCATAGTTTAGAAGATAACATTTTGATCAAGCATGTCAGCAGACATTCCTGAAAAATCACTGTGCTGTCTTGCTTTATGTTAACACTACAAATGTGAAGTAAGTGCTAAAACCATTAATCAATGAAACTCACCGTAGCATCACTTCATACGATCTAAGGTCAATTAGTATGTGAAACACAAATGCAATGCCCTTGCACTGTGTATCATGACCAAATACATACTAATTTCATAACAGTACCACCACAAACACTTCAATTAACATTAGAACAAAATGCTAACTTGTAAAATGTCAAGTGGAACTGATAACACATGTCCAAAATACAGACTCAAATCATGATAGAAAATGTTTTGTCAGTCCAGATCAGGACACTGGAAGCCACAGTATTCAGCAGCAGGGAAGGCTTCTCTTATATGGTGAACAGCACAGGATGGTATGCGTACGTGTATATCCTTCCCCAGGTACCCCCAACACCACCTAATGATCTGGCGATAGGCCATGTACCGGAACCACCTGAAAAAAGAGAAGGACAACAGATACATTAGTTACATTACATATGAACTACATGTCACATTGTATATTCTGTAACATTACAGAAACCGAAACAGAACAGTTGACCACAAAAAAATAGATCATGTCATTATGTACAATGGAGTCATTGAGTGTTACAACAGTCAAAACTGTGAATTTCCAGTTCAGATTTATTCACAGCATAAGGATTCGTAGGAGAAAACATTAATTGATCGACTTTCTGGTGAATTAACTTTTCTGTATGTTGCCTTCATGGACACGGTGAAATGCTTTCAAGATTACTGTTTTGTCAAATTAATGCTATGTGGGCAGTATGTGTCAAACAAAAGGTGACACAAAGCAGAGGTATAACAAAGATTATAAACCAACAGTCACTGGACACCACACACCAAAAATTAATACTATGGACATTTGTCAAAGAAGGAGTGCTGCAATATACACGTTACTTTACAAAGGGACTTATCATAAAACAAACCAATATATGGCAACATCGACTAAAGTCATGGCAACCCATGACCATGTCAACAACATGAATACAGGACAATGTTGGTAATCATGCAACATACCTCTGTACTGTGTGCTTGTGCATGCATATGCATGCCTGGAATGTATATCTTGCAACACCACCAGGGAATGTGGAAACCACGCTGGCACCATTTTGGCAAAGTAAAGAGTACAAATGACCAACCTGTTCAGTAAGGGCAGTGTTCGTGTACTCAAAACGTATACTGGTGCGTGTCAGGGAACATCACATGGTCAACCAATGCCTGTGCCCAGGGTCGGCGTCGGGGGGGGTGCAAGGGATGCGACTGCACCAGGGCCCAGAGCACCGGGGGGCCCATTGCCCCCCCATCTGAACTTAGTCATCATCCAATCCTTTTTTTTTTTTAACTGCTCATGTTGCGCTGGAGAGGAGATCAGCTACCCCCCCTCGAGAGGCTGAGAATTGGCTGCGTTGCGACTTGCGTGTGTGTGCCACCGGTGCCAGGATGCGTGACATTTAAAAAATTAAATCCCTGCTCCCTGCACTGTAGTAGGCTTGCATCCGATCCTCCTAGTCCTCGGACATACCTGTGAGGAAGCTGCGATCCCACTAGCACCACCAACTATCATGCTGTCCCGCCTCCTCGGTAGCTCCTCCTCCATGCTGGCAGTGGCAAGTGGCATTGCAATGCTGCTCCGTTGCTCCTTCTGATGGCTGATGCTACGCCTGCTAAGCTCATTGATTTGCCGAAGACGACTTGCTTACTCCTCCCTTACTCCTGCCTCCTGCCGGCCAGTCCCTCCCCGTGTCCCTCCTCCAGCCTGTGGTACTGTCTGATTTGCTGCCTCTGTGCCTGAGCTGAAGTGCTCACTCAAAGGCTGCCACAAGTTCAACTCTCACAGGTCAGTCACACAGAAAGTATATCATTTGAATTATTGTTGTGGGCGGGCGTGGGGGCCAGGGCTGGAGGAGAGCAGGCTGACATCTTGTCTCATCTCATGAGAATCTGATCTCATCTCACTGAGTCTGTGGCAGCAGTTGGTGAGCAAACAGATGAACGAGTGGATCATGTGGAGTGGGATCGGATAGGGCTGAAAAATTGTATTGCAACACTGCATTAAATTGAACTAACTAACTGTTGTAAACTAGACAGTACACAACTACACATCATAAAAAAAATACATATAGTTGCTGGGGGAGGTAGCTAATAGAAATTACTCAACTTTTACTCAGGAAAAAATAGCTAGCTGGCAGGCAGCAAGCAGCCACAGGAAGGAGTGAGTACTGTGGCTGCCTAGCCTAGCCTAGGGCCCCAGTGGGTGGCGGTAGTGGCAGACCTGGCCCGGTCGATCAATTTGAAGTCTTATTTTGTCTCAAATATATAAAAAATTCATATATAAACCCAGAGAGTTGTTTGAGTTGTGACACTGTGTCACTGACTGACTGCTTGGGGGGGGGTTAGTAGGGCTAGGGCTACCAGTACTACTACTCTACTGTCTGTGTTGTGTTGTGACTGACTGTGTCACGATGACTACTTCTCCCTGAGACATAAAGAAGAAGTTTAGGCAGGCAGATTAAGCAGTGAGTCACTAGTCAGGGAGAACTGTCTTGGGAAGTAAAATAAAAGAAGATATTCAAATTTCCTGCATAATGCTACTGCAGTCTTGAATTTGTTTTATTTGTGAAGTTAACAAGAATTCCTCAGACAGAAGGATGGGATCAGTGTAGTGATTGATTGAGTCAGTAAGTCGTGACTCGTGAGTGAAGTTAGCGTGTGTCACTCAATCTGGTCTGTACTGTCTGACCAAGAAAGAATATAATATATCAATTTCTTCTGAGTGAGTTACTGTATTGGCATTAAAATAACAAGATATTCTTGGCTCTGCTGTGCCTGCGGCCCCTGCCTAGTCTTCTTCAGAGTGCACAGCAGCAAGCATTGTAGCCAGCCTAGTACTGACTGTGTAGGAGTCCCTGTTTGGTATTAAAATAACAAGGTATTCTCTGGCTCTGCCGTGCCTGCGCCTGAAGTCTTCTTGAGTCTTGGCAGCAAACTGTAGCCAGCCTAGTACTGACTGTGTAGGAGTCCCTGTTTGGTTTTAAAATAACAAGATATTCTCTGGCTCTGCTGTGCCTGCAGCCTACCTAGTCTTCTTTGGAGCAGCAGCAGCAAGTATTGTAGCCAGCCTAGTACTGACTGTGTAGGAGTCCCTGTTTGGCATTAAAATAACAAGATATTTTCTGGTTTCTATGCCTGCCAGTGCCTAGTCTTCCTTAAAGTAAGCCAGCAGCAGCTAGCATTTAGCCTAGTTCCACTGCAGAAGTATCTGTTTTTGGCATTAAAATAACAAGATATTCTCTGGCTAGTAGTATAAGAGTTCAGACAGTGCTGTCTCTGTCTGATGTGATTCAGTTATCGATATTCAACAACAGTCTTCCTTCTGTCTCCACAGAGGAGTCTGCGCTGTGTGTAAACTTGACTTGTAGTGGAAATTCCCCTCAGGAAAGGAATAGTCTAATTTAATCTTTAATTTCTGACAAGAAAGAAGGACAACACATCCGAATTATTTTGCAAAAGAAATACTTTATTTTGCAGAAGAGAGCAGTACATTCTAGTCTGGACTGGCTGGCTGGCTCTGATTTTTAGCTTACTGCCAGCCTGCTTCAAACTTAGGCAGCGACTGCAAGGATAGGACTCAGGAGCAGCACATCTATACATTTTTCTACACAATTGTCTGCTAGTGTTAATTGAACCACCACAGCTCAAGTCATAGGTAGTATTGTTGAACTTAAAGTAGTAGTCAAAAAGTACATTTTACATTCATAAAAAAAAAAAACATAGCTAGCAAGACAAACCATTCATAACAGAAAGAAAAGGAAAGAAAAAATAAAGATGTCAAATACTGTAGCACTATCAAAGTACAAGTCTGGTTCTGCAAAACGTAAAGAACAAAAAAGACAGCTAGAATTGAGTCAGAAAGAAGCTGAAAATGCTAACAAAATATTTTGTAAATGGTTAAGTTGTCCACCAGCAGCAGCAACTGCGACAACAGTGACCACATCTGGTGAAAGCACCACAAGTGAGCAACAATCATCAACCTCATCACATGAAAATGTAGCTGTAGAGGCAGTAGTAGAGGGGTCAAGGGAGACGACTGGGGAGTCAGGGAACCATGAATCTTACTCTGACTCAGAAAGAAATGTACAGCTAGAAGAAATACATGAAAGAAATGTACAGCTAGGCCTAGAAGAAATACAAGACGAAAGAAATGTACAGCAAGAAGAAATACAATATATTGAACTGGAATCAGGTTGTGACATAAACCCTGAACCCAGTCAACCACCTTTCATGTATAATTTTTACGACCCAGCTACCTGGCCTGAAAGTTTTACTACAGAGTCAGAGCGCCTCAGGGTTGAAATTGTGCAGCATAAACCCCTGCAGCTGAAGGAAACTGACACTGAGTTCCCTAAAACAGCTGGTCGCTGGTTTACTTCAGCAAACTATGAGCGTAAAGTGGGATCCTCAAAGATTCATAGGCCTTGGTTAATTTACTCCAAGTCTGCTGATACTATATTTTGTTTCTGCTGTAAGCTTTTTGGTGAGGATAGGGGTGTGTTTACACAAGGTTTCTCCAACTGGCAAAAGTTATCACAAAAGCTGAGTCAGCATGAAGCATACCCATCACACATGGAGAATTACTACAAGTGGAAACATTTAGAGTTAGGGTTACAGAAACAGGCTACAATAGACAGGAGTTTGCAAGAAAAGCTGGATAAGGAAAAGGAACGATGGCATGCAGTGCTTTGTCGAATTTTGGACTGTGTTTTATATTTAGCAGGCCAAAATTTAGCCTTCCGGGGTTCAGTAGACCGTCTGTATGTAGACAACAATGGTAATTTTTTGAAATTGTTGAAACTGTTGTCCAGGTATGACCGTATTATGGCTGATCACTTGGAACGTGTTCAGCAAGGAACAAATGTTCATTATTTAAGCAAAGATAGCCAGAATGAATTTATGCAGATGTTAGCTGAAGCTGTGACTAGTAAGATTAGGGACAAGATACACAATGCTCACTACTATAGTGTGCTGATGGACTGTACTCCAGATATTTCTCACAAGGAGCAGTTATCACTAATGATTCGTTATGTTGAAATCAATGGTGATCAAGTTGAAATGCAGGAGAGCTTCCTGGAGTTTCTCCATGTTGAAAATACAACAGGAGAGGCTTTGGCTGAATTATTGCTAAGTCAACTTACTAAACATGGCATTAAAATTGAAGACTGCAGGGGCCAGTGTTACAATAATGGGGCTAAAATGAGAGGTATCCATCGAGGAGTTCAAAGCGAGAATACGACAGATGAATGAACGTGCACTATACGTGCCTTGCTGTCCTCATAATTGGAACCTTGTGTTAGAACATGCAGCGGAATCATCCTTGGAAGCAAGAATTTCTTTGGAGTTCTACAGCAGGTTTACAGAATCTTCTCTGGGTCCACCAAACGTTGGGACATCCTTGTCAAGCACATGAAATGATATACCCTCAAGCCACTTTCAGAGACCCGATGGAGTGCCCGTGCTGATGCTGCAAAGGCAGTCTGTGAACAACTGCCTGAATTGTTGGATTCTTTGCTGGAAGTATCAGAAACTGGAAACTGTGACAGCGAAACCCTGTCTGACATCACAGGCCTTGTGAAAACACTGGAATCATTTCCATTTATTGTATCTTTACTTGTGTGGAATGAACTGCTTAGTGCCATCAATCGGGTGACAGTGATTTTACAGTCACCTGCTTTAAATCTTTTAAATGCCATAGATGTGGTTTCAGCAATCAAGGAACAACTGTCTGACTATCGAAGACAAGGATTCAGGCGGGTATTAGAGGAAGCAAAGCTGCAAGCTCAAACCATGGACATCGAACCAACTTTTCCAGAAAAACGCACCAGACGTTGAAAACGCATGCCAGGAGAGCTTGCCGCAGATGAACCCTTGACTGGCCAAGAAAGCTTTGAAGTCAATTTTTTCAATTGCCTATTGGATAAAGTGCTGATGGAAATTGATGAGCGATTCCAATTTCTCCATGACTTTCAGTCACTTTTTGGTTTCTTGTTCAACATAAAAACATGTGGACATGATGAAAACTTACAAGTAGCATGTAATGAGTTGGCCCGATTTCTTGGGGACATGGATGGTTGAGACATGTCCAGAGAAATTACCTTGCTGGCTCGTCTGTTACCTGATGATGTGAAATCTCCATTTGAAGTGTTGCAGTACCTAGTACAGAAAGACCTGAGCAGAGGAGTTCCAAACACCCAAATTGGACTGCAAATACTGCTTACAATTCCAATTACAGTTGCCAGTGCTGAGTGCAGGGCTGGATTAAGGGGGGGACAAATGGGGCAAATGCCCCAGGCCCCCGCCATAGACTGACCCCCCCCACTAGTCGGAAGCGAGAGACACTTTTAGTAGGTGGACTGGTGGTTTGTAAATCATGCCACCTCCCCCTTGCTGCAGCACAGTTAAGCGCAAGTCAACCTCCCCATAGGCCCCCGGCAGCTTGCTCCCTTAAAAATGCTGTGAAAGCAGCGTGACTTCGGAAGAAGCACATTTGTTAAATAAAATAAAAAAAAACACACAAGCCCCCGTCCACAGATAGGCCCCCCCGGCAAGCCTACATTGCAGATTTCTCTTCCCTTCCTCTGGTGGTACAGTACTGGTAAGGATTTGTAATAAATCATGCCTCCCCCCGCATGAGTCAAGCGTGAATCAACCCCCGGGCTTGCTCCATAAGACAAAACAAACAAAAAATGACTTTGGGAGAGGCTTTCTTTAATTAAAAGAAAACAAAACACAAGCCCCGGACCCTCCTGCTACAGATAGGCCCCAGCAAGCCAGCATTGCAGAAGATTTCTCTCATCCTCCCCCACCTTCCTCCTCCATTATTTGCAGCCTGCAGCTAGGGTTGGGTGACTTGCTAGAAAAACAAACTGGCACTGTGGGGCACAAGAAGTGAAGAAGGCTAACTATGCAAGCACCGTGATCTACCTCCTTAGGATACTGACAGGTTTTCCATTTTGTTGAGTCTGGGACTGGACCTGGACCGGTGCAAGTTGCAACCAGACCTGGGCTGCCACTGCATAATATGAGGAGCGGCGCCAGGACCAGGAGCTTTGCATACAATCCATCTTGGCAGCATTTTTTAAACCACTCTTTCTTGATGGTTTTTGAGGCTCAGCATGCACTTTGCCAGCGGCAGCACCTGCACTCGCTATCTATGCGCCCGGCCACTCTGCTTCTTGCAGCATGATTAATCGATGCACTGTTCTAAACTGTCTGCTGCTGCTAAACTAAGGAGTTTCAAAGGGAGCGCCAAGCAACAGCAGACAGTTTGCGTTCAGTAAGTGGCTTAGAAAGTTGATATCTGTATTTTATTTTTATGCTGAGATAATTGATCTGACCTTGTTCAAAGAAGAGATAAAGGGACTGCGTGTGTGTGTATACATGCATGGATCCTCTAACTCTGAAATAAATGGAATTAATCATTCCTTTGATATCCCATGAGCAGATAAAGGTATGACATCAGTCTGTTTATTTGGAGTCATAGCATTTGTACATTGGAACTGCACACTTCTGTACAATGGGTACATACAGTAACTTACTGTTGTTTGGAGTAGGATGCATATACCTCTTAGTAAAGCACTGTTTAATTTTGTTTAATTTATTTCCTTAAAATAAACTTGTGATTAAAGAGGTTACTTAAAGATTACTTTGCTTTTCTAACAGGGTCTAGAGGAGAGCGACTTCAATAAAAGCCCCAAAACTCACCACAGGGCATCTAGACCCCCAGAGCATCTGAGCCTGGCGCCTTCATGTCTTGTACAGTACAATAAATATAACATTACAGACTATGACAACATGACAGGTGTTGTACTTCAAGTTACTTTTCTCCTGTGAATAATGGGGGTAGTCTCCCCATACGGTGGTTGTTATGGTTAATAAACAATGTGCTCAGTAAATGTTACGCAAAATAAAACATTTTGGTATGAAAAGTCGGGCGTTTTACATGGCCACCAAGTTGTGAGTGTCCCAGGCCCCCCAAGGCTTGATCTGGCCCTGGCTGAGTGTTCTTTCAGTAAACTGTCCCTGATAAAGAATTACCTGCGCTCCACAATGTTACAGGAGAGATTGTCTGCATTGGGTGTACTTTCCATTGAAAATAGACTTGCAAGACAAGTAAATTTTTCTGATGTGATAGAAACATTTGCTGCAGCAAAATCTCGCCGAGTACACCTTTAAGTTCACAAAATGGAATAACAGCAGCGATATTTTTGGGTGACTTGGGAGAACAGGGTGGGGGCACTTTGGGGGGGCGGTGGGGCCCGTGGATGGGGGGGCCCACTACAAAGTCTTGCACCAGGGCCCAGTACATCCTAGAACTGGCCCTGCCTGTGCCACACCCACACAGATGTGCATCACCCACACAGATGTGCATATCAAGGACCGCATTCTGAAAAGACCACCACACATAGGCAGGGAACTGATACACAATAAGAGAGTAAGGTATGTGACGGTATCAACATCCCCCCCCCACACACACACACCCACACACAAAGCAACATCATGTATTCACACTGTGGGGTACTGCCTGCTGAAAGACCTGTTTTGTTCAAGGGAGACAGCATTGCATACAAAATAAATGAGAAAGACTGACTCAACAGTAGCAGTTGCACAGGGAAACACGTCCATGATCACTATGTTAAGAACATTTGCCAGGGCAACTATTGTAAATCATTTCAGAATTGTGATGATTGATAAGGACATTGGTGAAAATGTTATCCCACGAGGGGGGATGATGGAGCAGATACTCTCACAATCTGTCCATGGAATAGGGAAGATTACCAGAAGACTGCAAAAGGGTTGATACATTGACATAGCATAAAGTTGGAACTCAGGCTAGAGGAACACTCAAAGTATGTTCAGGTTACCTTTCCACAAGTGGTTGATAAACTGATGGAGCAACTTATACAGGCAACGTTAGAACTTATAAAAAGGGCAAAGAATTTTAATCAGTCTGATTGATTGTTAGCCATGCATTCGAATTGTCTAACACACAGCCGTGCGTTCGAATTGTCTAATGCACGGCTAAAATTAGAAATCCCATTTAGCACACACACAGACCTGTTTTATAAATGCAATAAGCCACTCTGTGGATGTACGTTAGTTCTAATGCATGGCTAGGGGACTGAACGCACTCAGCCTGTGGCCTCATGCCTCAGTACAGTCCCCTAGCCATGTGTTAGAACTGTCTAACGCACACCTCACCATGTCTTACTGCTTACATAACTTCGGGTGAGGTGGGCATACAGTACTAAAACTTTCACAGACTCAAAATGAGTGCATCATGGTACAGTAAAATGATCTCGCTATTGGATGCAGTAGCACAGACATATCATCATGTAGGGGTGCTTGATGTGCTCTGTCTGAGATTCACCCTGCCCTCACAAGCCGTTCCTCACATGACAGTGGGAACAGAATATTTTAACTACACATGAAAAAGGACATCAAGCTGTTGGAGGGGGCACAGTGCCTGGCAACAAAAATGATACTGTGATTGGGAGATAAACCTTATGAGGCAAGAGTGACAGAGTGCCATATGTATTACCAGGATGACAGAAGGGGAAAGGCGATATGATTGAAAGCTTCAATTACCTGAAGGGCATGCACAGAGTACCACACAAAGTATGTTCAAATTAAAGGTGGAAGGGAAACAGGGGACACAATCTGAAGGTGGCAGATTAAGGAGGGACATAAGGAGGCAGTATTTCATAAAAAGGGTGGTGGCAGAGTGGACCATGTTGCCAGAAGAGGTGATATCACTGCTGAAAGTGGGTGGCTTTAAAAGGGGGTGGGACATGTTCACAGTGAGTGTTCAAACAGTGGAGGGCCATGGAGTGGAAATAAAGGATGCTAGTCTAAAATCAAGAAGGGGGAAGTCAAGGGTGGTGAAGAGAAGCTGCAATCTGAAAGACTGAAGTGGTGTTCAGTCCAGCAGGCCACATAGATTGCTACTTCTGTGTCAGCTAGCAATTTTGTATGTTTGTATAAAAAAAAACAATGGAAGAGAAAAGGTATATTTGATTACCATTGGAGTGACTCATTCACACTACTGCATTTCAGGAAGTGTTTCCAGCCATGTATATTTACATAACGACATAAAAACATACAAATGTGACATCAGAAACTGAGCACCCAGTCCATCTACTTCTGCTCGAGTGTGCAGCTAGCACTCCTACTTTGCTGCTGCACAGCACCACCCTGCACTTTGTCATCCCACTGCAGCCCCCCACCTCACACACCCTCACTCTCCCATGTTCCCTGTGCCATGCCCTTCTAAAGCTGTTCACATGTTTACATGATACCACCCATTCTGATACTGCATTCCATTTTGCTACCACTCTCTCCATGAAATAGTGTCTCCTAATTTGCCTCATAAATCTTACCCCCTCTATTTTTAGCCCGTACCCCCATGTCCCTCTTCATTGATTCCCCTCAGATACTTGAGTGTCTCTATTATGCCCCACCTGTCCCTTCTATTTTCCAGGTGTACATTTTCAGGTCTCCAAGCCTGCTGTCATAGTCTCTCCGCTCCATTACACATATCAGCTTTGTTGACATCCTCTGCACCCCCCCCCGGACAGTAGCATGATATCACGTGTCCGTTATGGCCTCCCAAACTGCACACAATACTCCAAGTACGGCCTTACCAACAACATGTAGAGGGGCAAGATAACCTCTCTTTGCCTGGACAAAAACACCCACGCTATGCACACCAGCATTTCGTTCTCTTTATGCAGCCACTTTCCTGCACTGGACAGTATTGTTCATGGTCCCTGTTACCATCACCCCTACTTACTGTACTTCCCCTCAATTATTCCCAGTCCTTGGGTTCTTCATTTCTAAGTGCATAACTTTATACTTCTTTGCATTGAACCCCCACTGCCACCTCTCTGAACACTCCTCTAGCTTGCTTAGGCCCCCCTGCAGCTGCTTCCATCCCTCCTCTCCATCCACCACTGCTCCCATTAGGGGGTCACCAATGAACATACTTACCTTGATCTACACCACATGTGCAATATCTGATATGAAGAGACAGAATAATACTGATGCTAGCACAGAGCACTTTGGCACAGTGCTCATCATTGGCTTCATAGCTGACAGCTCCTACTTGCAGTCTCCCACTCAGCCATCTTGTATCCAGTTAGTCATTTTTGCCCCTACCCCTACACCAGTTAGCTTCCACCAAAGCTGCCCATGAGTCACCAAATCAAAGGCCTTGCTGAAGTCCAAGTAAAGAACATCCACCACATGACCCTTATCTAGCTCACATGTCACTCAGTCATAATATTGTCTCAGGTTGTTTTGACAGGACCTTCCCAAAATGAACTCATGCTGCCTCACATCCTGCAGGATGTTGTCCTCTAGGTATGACACCAGTCTTTCCTTTAGTATCATTTCCATGACTTTGCACACTATGGAGGTGATACTTACTGGATGATAATTACCCGGTTCGTCCCTTGGTCCACTCTTGTGTAATACCACTACATGTGCCATCATCCAGTCCAGTGTCACACATCCTGACTCCAATGAGGTGATAGACTGATCTGTCAGCGGCTCCACTAACACATCAGCCATATGCCTCAGCAACATGAGGTGGATACCATCCTCCAGGTAAGACACCAGTCTTTCCTTTAGTATTGTTTCCATGACTTTGCACACTATGGAGGTGATACTTACCAGATGATAATTACCCGGTTTGTCCTTTGGTCCGCTCTTGTGTAATACCACTACGTGTGCCATCATCCAGTCCAGTGTCACACATCCCAACTCCAATGAGGTGATGGACTGATCCACCAGTGGCTCTGCCAACACATCAACCATATCCCTCAGCAAAATGAGGTGGATACCATCCGGCCCTGGTGCCTTGTCTACCCTCAGTGCCCTCAGTCCCTCTCAGACTCTACTACCCTAAATCCTTCCATCTGTCTCCTCCTATACCCCATCCCAACCCTCCCAGCCCATGGTGGTAGCAGTGCCACCATTTCTTCCCTGAATACCGAGCAAATGTATTCATTCAGTGCTCCTTCCTGTTTCTCCCCCTTTTCCATCCACTCCCCACCATTTTTTATCCTCTCTATTATCTCCTTGCACTTCCTTTTCTCCCTGATGTAGCTTAAAAAGTCCCCAATTCATTGCACTGCTCTCAGCTCCTTCTGGGCCTTGGCT
Organism: Neoceratodus forsteri; assembly: GCA_016271365.2. Taxonomy (NCBI): domain Eukaryota; kingdom Metazoa; phylum Chordata; order Ceratodontiformes; family Ceratodontidae; genus Neoceratodus; species Neoceratodus forsteri. Next base: position 876,625,234 of record CM057450.1, read on the forward strand.
TCTCTAGCTTTTCTGGTCACCTCCTTGGACCATCTTACATACTTCTCCCTGTCCCCTTCCTTCCACATCCTCCGATACCTCTTGTGCACCTTTTGTTTTGCCCTCACCACCTCCACTACCTTGCTGTTCAACCATCATGGTTTCCTTGCTCTACGCCTCTTAATCTGTGTCTTGGTATAGGCTTCTGTTGCAACTGTAATACCACATTTAATATTATCCCATTTCTGCTCCATGTCCATATCCTGACTTATGCTCGCCCGTTTCCCTTTCAGCACTTCATGTATCCTTCCAAAGTCCACCACCCTGAAGTATACCACCCAGGTTACAGACTTCTCTGGCTCCCTGCACATCATGATATTAAACCACACTGTTTGGTGATCGATGTCAGCTAGTAGGTCCTCCACCCTTATTTCCTGTACTGCCTACAAATTCAAAAATATCAGATCTAAAGTGTTCTGTAGCGTAGTAGGTCCACTGACCAAATGTGTCAGGAGACCCTCGTGGATCGCATATAGGGGCACTTGCTCCCTAGCACTGGAAGTGACCGGAATGCTACAGTCAACATCTGTCAAGTTGAAATCCCCCACGATGAACACCTTCCCCTTTCTACATACCTTTCTGATTTGTCCCACTAATTCCCTGTCAAGCTACTCAGACTGTGACAGCAGACTGTATACCACCCCAAACATACCCTTTATGCCCCTTGACTCTAGGAGTTGCTGCCAGGTTTCCTCTGCTCTCCTTTCCTCCCCCTTGTCCCTTATGCATTTGATATTGTCCCTTACATACACTAACCCCCCCCACAGTCCATCCTTATAATTTGTCTCCTGGGATTGCCAGATCCCATTTCTGGAGCTCGGTTGCCCATGTTTCTGTGACAGCCGCAATATCCACCCTCCAAGCTCACAAGAGTGACTGTAGATCAGATGATTTTTTGTCTAGGCATCTCACATTCAGTGATACCACCCTCCATCCGTCCCCTTTCCCTTCATTGCTCTCCATATCCTCCCTTCTACTCCCTCCCTTTTCTGCTAGCCTGGGGGGTAGGCGGTGACTAAGCCCTATTTGATCCCTGCCTACCTGCTGTCCATTTGCCACTCCCCCTCAAATAGTTTAAATCCACCTTTGTGGGGGCATGGCTTAGTCCTGGACAGAGATGGCAGCCTAGAGCCTGAGCTCCCTGTCTGTGGGACAGAATCCTCAGCCATCCAGCATCTGAATCAGTGTTTTTCTGCTTCTGTGGGCTTTTATCTGCAGAAGGACCTACCGGCACCATTTGCGAGTCTTAATTTCTTTCTGAGAAGAGGGATTCATCTGAAGCAGCAATCCTCCTGAGGCCTGTGCCTGCTAGATGGAGCCTCCTCTGCCAACCATGGGGGACTCTGCAAAGACAGAATATATGTTTGCTCAGCTCTTGGATCAGATGGCACAATTGACTCTTGCCCTGAATTCTAACACTAGAACTCTGCAGGCAATAGAAGCAAGGATCGTCCACACCGAGCGTCAATTTAAGGCCTATGATGTTGCCCTACAGGATCTTGTTGCAACTACCCGGGAGCAAGCCCGTCTCATCCACCTACTGTAAGACAAAGTGGATGATCTTGAAAATCACAGTCACTGCAACAACTTGCACTTTGGGGGTTTCCCAGAGGGATTAGAGCAACGAGACATTGCTGGCTTTCTACAAAAAATATTGCCCCAAATCCTTGGTCTCACCTCTCTCCCCCCTCTGCAAATTGAGATAGCCCACCGCTCCCTGGCTCAACCATCCAAGCCCAAGGAGTGCCTGTGGCCTATTCTGGTGAGATTCTTCGCATTCAGGCAAAAAGAAGCAATTGCCACCACAGCCAGGGAAAAAGGTCCTCTTCTATAGAATGGCCACAGGATATCTATATATCAGGACTTCTCCCAGGAGCTGTCCGAGAAGCGCAAAGCATATGCTCCATATCACAAGATCCTTCATGCCCACAAGGTCCCCTTCTCTATGCGCTATCCTGCCAATATGTGGATTGTTGTCAACAGCTCCCCATGCTATTCTCTACCCCAGAGAGCCTCTCCAATTACCTTAGGAAGGTTTTTCCATGGGACTTCCAGGATCCTGGTTCCTTCACTGGCCCAGAATGCTCCCTGACCAGTGGCCTTGTGCAGATGAATCTCTAGTCCCATTTGTGCAGCCTAACCTCTAGAACATGCACACTTTTGAAGCCACCCACCCTCCTTGATCCAGGAAGTGCCCCATGACACTCCATCATGAGAGGTACCAGCATTCAGCCGACCGGCAAAAGGAAGAGGACCAGCCGGAAGCTGACATCACGGTCCTGCACCAGTTTTATTCACCCAGTCACTTTGCTCCCCTGTCTGAGATCTCCAAGAGCTCCACGCTAGATAAGCCATCATTAGCCACACTATCCTCACAGCAGGATCATCTCCTGGATTAGCTCCATGTTGCTGTAGCACAGTGATCCTCAGACCATGGCTCTAGAGCCTCATGTGGCTCTTCAGCTTATCACCAGTGGCTCTTCCCAATAAGCAATGCAAATAGTTCCTGTACTATACAGTAGTAACCAACCAGGGTGCACTATAATACCACTGCATTGTATACCAGCAAGCATTATTTTCAACATTTACTAAAATTTTTCTTGCAAGCTGCACCCTGTCAGATTGTGCACATGTAACCCCTTTGTTACCCGGGGTTACTAGAATCCCAGTAAGACCTAGTGGTAGGCAGGGGAGGCAGCTTGTGAAACTCCAGTTAAATGGGTTTCACACTGTCTCACTCTGTCCTCAGTCACA